>CM057833.1:10726546-12069046 GCA_030068075.1 Paguma larvata
ACTTCTCCTCTCATCATCTTTTCTCTCTCCATGCTCTCTCTCTCTCTCTCAAAATAAATAATAAAAATCTTAAAGAAACAAAAAAAAAAACCAAAATCTCAGAGAGGGGAAGGGCACTTAGCAAGTCAGCGGCGGAACTGGACGGAAACCCACCTGATGGCTCCAGAGTCCTCCTGTTCTCCCGTTCTCCAGGAGCTCTGGCCACATTCAGGTCAGAGACTCTTGTTTTTGGCCCCAGTTTAGCACAGCTTTGGTGGTTTCTCAGGATCTCCGTCTTGCCCGCCGCTTCATAGAGTCTCGCCCCTCCCCAGCCTGGACAGGTGGCCCAGCGTGGCCTGGGAACATTTTCTCTTCTCCTTTTGGATCGAGCCCCTGACGCCCCGGCCGCCTCTCCTGGGAGCTCTGGCTCCCCGAAGAAACAGGTGGCTTGTTTGCGTTTCCCTGATTCCGCCCGGACCGCCGCCCCCCAGACCCTGGCCAGAGGCAGCCCTCCCAGTCCGGGCTCGGCTCTCCCAACGGCTGTGGCCTCCGACCGATTCTGGACGCCTCCCTCCCCTCTGCCCCAACCCCGAGCTCCAGAGGCCGGCCAGTTGGCCCTGCCTTCCATCCAGTGTTGTTTACTTGGGCTCTGCTGCCAACAGTCTCCTTATTCTCTCTTGCCCTAGATCCATCAGCCCAGCAGCCCTCACCCCGGAATGCCCGGCTCTTAGAAAGTCTCAGCCATCAGAAAGTCTAATCGGTTTCTTTTATAAATGCGGAGACTGAGGCCCAGGGAAGGGAAGGCGCTCGCCCGAGTTCGGAGCTAGGACTGTGAGCCAAGTCTCATGATTTTGGCTTGACTGATTTGCAGGATGGTTCTTGAGAAAAAAAAATAAAATAAAAAAAAGAAGCCAAGACAATAAAATCAAAGGAGCCCCTCTCCGGAAGCCGCTTTCTCCCTCTGCCCCACCCCGGCGTGTTTGGGAGGTGGCCACGGTGACAGGTCCGGGACGAGTACATGCTGAGGGACCCAGAAGACAGGGGGTATATGTATCTTGAGGTTTTCAGGTCCTATCTGTTCAAGCCAATAGTAACGCCAGGGAGTAAGCCAGCGATTAAGCTGTTTGCTTCTCCTCTGACCCTTCTCTATAAGGTACCGCTAGATGGACAGGCTTTTAAAGTTATTTTCTCCCCCGATTGCAAAGGAAGTACATACCCGAGGCAGAAAACCCAGACTGAAAACATCACCGAATGCAGGCAACCACTATCGCTGTTTCGCTGTTTATGCAGATTTTTCGTGTGCTTGCCTGCCTACTGTGCGTGTGATATCCTGACTCTTCAGTTCAGCGTCTCGACAGGTGTTTTCTTGAGTGAGAGTGTTTCCACACCGGTTCTGACCTGCCAGTCTCCCTGGCTTCTACCATCTGATGGCTGGAAGGTGCTCAGGAGGCCAGCTTTGTAAATGTTTATTTATTATTGAGAGACAGCGAGAGGCAGAGCGCGAGCAGGGGAGCGGCAGGGAGAGACGGAGACACAGATCCGATGCGGGGCTCCAGGCTCTGAGCCGTCTAGCACAGAGCCCGACGCGGGGCCCGAACCCACGAACTGTGAGATCACGACCTGAGCGAAGTTTGACGCTTAACCCACTGAGCCCCCCCAGGTGCGCCAGGAGGTCAGCTTTTTGTGGCTCTGCCAGAACACTCCAGCGACCGAAATCTTGTAACGCCTGTGCAAACCGTTCGCACCCCGTGAGATTTCTGGGGGCCATTTCTCTGCCCTGCGTGGTGTTCCGGAGAGGAGCTCTTGTTTACAAAATCGAGAGCAAAACTCTCTTCTTAGTGAGCCTCTTAGAAATGGAGAAGGTTAGGCATCGGGCGAGATGGGTGTGATCCGAAGGTTCTAGGAGGGAAGGTGCAAGTTTTGTTTCCTCTAATTTTTTTTTTTTTTTTTTTTTTGGCTGTGTTCGGTTTGACCCCAGCCAGGCACTCCTCACCCCCCATTGTTACCAACCCCTTGTCCCAAATCTCCCCAGGATCAGGCCCCGGGGTGGCGACTGTAGGTCCTGAGAAAACCAGGACCGTATTTGGTTCGCTCGCCCCCCAGCCCTGCCTTTTGGACAGCAAGGGGATCTGGTACCCACTCAGGTGACCGAGGTTGGTCACTTCACCTTCGGACACGTTCTCCTGGCATCTCTCAGACTCTTAACAGGATCACAGCTTGCTTAACGCCCTATACATCGTCAATACTAGGAGCGAGTCGGGAGATCCCCTAGCCTAAGCCCTACAGACTGCGGGCGGCAGCTAAGTAGGTTTACAATGAGTTCCCGGGGGCACCTGGGTGGCTCAGTCGGTTAAGTGATCGACTTTGGCCTAGGTCATGATTTCGCAGTTCGTGAGTTCGAGCCCCGCGTCGCGCTCTGTGCTGACAGCTCGGAGCCTGGAGACAGCTTTGGATTCTGTGTCTCCCTCTCTGACCCCTCCTCTGCTTGGACTCTGTCTCTCTATCTCTCACAAAAATAAATAAACATTAAAAATTTTTTTTAAAAAATGAATTCCGTAGTTTTCCCTTGGCTTCCTAAAGCTTCCTAAAGCTACTTCTAGTGAAGTGGAAGAAAGGGGACTAGAGAAGAAAGTGCAGCTCCTTTCGGGAGAAGTGTTCTTTAGCGAGGCTTCCGTGTCAGGTGTATGCATACGGGGCGCGCACCGAGTCGCCAGGTAAATATATTTCCGACCGCGTGGTGAGGACCTGGGGCAGAACCGCCGCAGTCCTTTGGGTTCCTTTTTCGATTGAGGTACAGTTATCAAGCAAGATTATACGAGCTTCAGGCACACGACGTAGTGACTTGACGTCCGCGTGTGTTGCAGACGATCCACACAGCCAAGTTAGCGTCGGTCGCCTGACAAAGTGAGGACGACATCATCGATCCTGTATTCCCCACGCTGTACATCACATCCCCGGTGGCTTATTTATTCCGGAACCTTATTTATTTTGGAACGGGAAGCTTGTGCTTCTTAACCCCCTTCTTCCGTTTTGGCCCCCCACCTGACTGCTCTCCCCCTCTGGCCACCACCAGTCTGGTCTCGGATCCATGAGTCTGGGGTTTGTTTTGTTTTCTTGGTTTTGTGTTTTAGATTCCACCTATTCGTGAACTCAGGTGGTATTTGTCCTTCTCTGTCTAGTTTATTTCACTTTGCATAATACTCTCTAGGTCTGCGCGTGTTGTTGCGAATGGTAAGGTTTCATGCTTTCTTATGGCTGATATAAATACGCATCGTGTCTTCTCTGTCCACCCCCCCATTGATGGACACAGGTTGTTCCCATGTCTTAATACTGCTAGGACATACGGGTGCACGTATGTTTTCAAATTAGTGGGGCTTTCTTCGTAAGAATCCCCAGTAGTGAAATTGATAGATCATAGGGTATTTCTATTTTTTTTTATTTTTTTTTAATCTTTATTTATTTTTGAGAGACATAGAGGCACAGCACGAACATGGGAAGGGCAGAGAGAGAGAAGGAGACACAGAATCGGAAGCAGGCTCCAGGCTCTGAGTTGTCAACACAGAGCCCGACGCGGGGCTTGAACTCACAGACCGCAAGATCATGACCTGAGCCGAAGTCGGCCGCTTAACCGACTGAGCCACCCAGGCGCCCCTCTATTTTTTTTTTTAATATGTATTTATTTTTGAAGGAGAGAGGGAGACACAGAATCCGAAGCAGGCTCCAGGCTCTGAGTCGTCAACACAGAGCCTGACGCGGGGCTCGAACTCACAGACCGCGAGATCATGACCTGAGCCAAAGTCGGCTGCTTAACCCACGGAGCCACCCAGGCGCCCCTCTAATTTTAATTTTTGAGGAACCTCCATCCGGTCCTCACAGTGGCTGCACCGATTTACACTCCCGCCAGCAGTGCACGAGGAGTCCCTTTTCTCCACGTCCTGGCCAAACACTGAATATTTTTTATCTTTTTGATGACAGCCATTCGGACAGGTGCGAGGTGATATCTCGTTGTGGTTTGCATTTGCACTTCCTGATGATGAGTGATGTCGAGCATCTTTTCACGTGTCCCTTGGCCATCCGGATGTCTTCTTTGGAGCAGCATCTTAGATCGGCTGCTCATTTTGGAATCAGACTCGGGCGGGTTTCTTTTGTTATTGAGCTGTATGGGTTCTTTATATATTTTGGACACTAACCTCTTTTCAGATGTATGGTTTGCAAATGACTTCTCCCATTCAGGAGGTTTTCTTCTCCTTTCGTTGATAGTTTTCTCTGCCGTGCAGAAGCTTTCGGTGTGCCATAGTCCCAATTGTTTCTTTTTTCCTTTGTTTTCTCCGCCTTTGGAGTCAGATCCAAAAAGACAGGGCGAAAGCCGGCGTCAGGGAGCTCACTGCTTCCGCTTTCTCCCGGGAGTTTTGTGGATTCGGGTCTTACATTCGAGTCTTTGATCCGTCGTGAGTTAATGTGTGGATGTGGGGTGACAGTCCACCGCTGTTTATACTGGGATCCCGGGAAACTTGGAATTCTTTGGAACGGGGCCCAGAAGCAGTCAGGGGCTTGCGGGGACGGAGCCCAGGGGCGGGAGGCAGGGCCAGCTGGCAGGAAGCTGCTTACTGACGCTCCAGATGTCAGGGGTGGGAAAGATTTCCTTTGAAAAAGTTCTCTGGCTTTCAAAACAAAACTAAACAGCCAGCCGGAAACCAGCGCTTACCTGGCCACCCCAGTTCTTAGAAGAAGAAACAGAGACCGGAACCCAGAGAGGCCTTATGAGGCAGGTGGGTTCTGTGGCCGCACGGACACCCCCGTCAAATGAGCTGATGGCCCGAAATACATATTCACCCCGCAGCCCCAGACCCCCAAGGGCTAAGCTCTAAGGCAGGCTAGCAGTTCATGTTAATCATAAAGCCCCAAACCGTCAGGCTTTGGTGCACCAAACCCACAATTTCTTCAGTGCCAGCATCTAAAACACATTGCAGACTTGGTAAGCCCGTTTGGGCCTTTCTTCTTCTTTTTTTTAATGTCCCCAGAGCTTTGCGAATGGAAGCCCCCTAGAGGAGATGGGCCCAAGGTCACTCAGCAAACCGTGGCAGATGCGGGACGAGAACTCCCCGTGGTGGCTGAGTTCTTTTCTTGCAGAGTGTGAGCTCATGTGATGTTCAGTTCTGGATGTCTCCGGAAGGTTCTGCCCTTTCTTCGCTTCGGGACAGAGAACCAGGTGGCTCGAATTCTTGGTGAATGTTATGCCTTTGCCACTTCGTCCTCTCCCCGTCTGATCTGAGAGAGAGAGAATTTGCTTACCTTACCCTTGCTCTACGTTTTCCGCACACCTGCTTGCTGGCTCGTGGAGGGATACCTCGTTTCATCGCCCTTCGTAGAGACCGCGTGCTTTACAAACTGAAGATTCGCAGCAGCCGTGGGGCCAGCGCGTCTCTTGGCGCCGTTTTTCCAACAGCGTCTGCCCCCCCTTCCAGTCTCTGTGTCCCGCTTTGGCAATTCTCCCAAGATTTCAAACTCGTTCATTGTTCCTGTGTTTCGTATGGTGATCTGTGGTCGGCAATCAGGACTTGCTGAAGGCCCAGATGGTGGTTGGCATTCGTTGGTAATAAAGTGTTTCTTATTTAAGGCAGGTGCATTGTGTGTTTAGACATGATGGTATTGCACGCGTAACAGACTGTGGTAGACATAACCGGGAAACCAGAACGTTCACTCAATGCACTTTGTTGCAATAGTCGCTTTATTTCAGCGGTCTGAAACTGAACCGGCAAGATCTCCGAGGTACGCCCGAACTGGTCAGGGTGTGGGCGTGGTCTGTTGATCCTTGGTGGAGGAGAATATGATTGAAAAACAAACACTCACACTTTGAACCTCCAAATATTACGTCTTCATTAAGGGCAGTTTGGACAGTCGCCGCCGTTATGTATCGGTTGCCCTTGGGGCGTTGTTTCCAGGCAGCGACAGGTGCGTGCTCTCCTGTAAGGGGTGGGGCTTGTCTTTGGCTCACCACAGGCGGCCGCTTGTAACAAATGTGGATTTGAGTGAAGGCCAGCTCCTGCCCCCCGCCCCTACATGGGCCTGTTGGGCCTCAGGAGTCTCGGTTTTGGCTTAAGTCCTGATCCCAGGGTCATGGGTTCGAGCCCCGTGTCGGGCTCTTGGCTGAGCGCAGAGCCTGCTTAAAATTCTCTCCCTCTCCCTCTCTCTCCCTCTGTCCCTTTTCCCTGCTCATGTTCTCTCTCTCTCTCTCTTAAAAAAAAAAAGTCATTTTGGAAGCGAGCCTCATTCATTCAACTGATGTTTATCGAGTTCTTTCTACGGGCCAGGTATTCTGGATTTTGCCGGAACATGCTCTGCAGGGGAGACACGGTCCCTGCTCTCACGGAGCTTCCTCCTTATTGGGGAGAAATGAGGAGTCAGTAAATTAGGACACAAGGAAATGAGATGACAACCCAATAATCATACATTCACGGAACTAAAATCTTTATCAGCCCCTCACTTCCTGCAGGATCAGGGCCAGGCTAAGCCCTGCACCTTTCAAAGCTCTGAAGACTGTACTCTTAAATACTGGACTCCTAGAGTTCAGACTCAGTTTACCTTTCTAGACCCCTTGCCGCTGCTGCAGCCCCTCCCCCCAACCAATGGGGTGGGTGATCGGGAGCCAGAGCCACTTCCTGTCTCCCCCTTCCGCCTCCGTCCCCACCCAGAGCCATGAACTCCGGTGGGTTTTTTTCTTTCGATTCCTTCTGCCTCTCTGCCTAGACCATTCTCTGTCCTAGACAAAACTCTTCCAAAAAAAAAAAAAAAAAAAAAACAACCTTCAAATTTTATTTTGGAATTATTTTATTTGATTTCATTTTATCTTCAGGGGTTTTTTTTTAATTTTTTAATATTATTTATTTTTGAGGGAGGGAGCATGAGCAGGGGAGGGGCAGAGAGAGAGGGAGACACAGAATCCGAAGCAGGCTTCAGGCTCTGTGAGCCGTCAGCACAGAGCCCGACGCGGGGCTCGAACTCACAGACCGCGAGAACATGACCTGAGCCGAAGTCGGACGGTTAACCGACTGAGCCACCCAGACGCCCCTAATTTTGGAATAATTTTAGATTGATAGAAAACTTGCAAAAACAGCCCAGTTTGCCTGTCTCCTTCCGCTGCTGCTAGCCTCTTGCCTACAGGGCATACGTAACAAAACTAAGAGATTCACGTTACTACTAGCAAAGTGGCAGACTTTATTGGGATTCCACCAGTTTTTTCTTGTTGTCTCTGCTCCGGGGTCCAGTCCAAGGACCGCACCGCATTTAGTTGTCCCGTCTCCTTCATCTCTCCTGGTCTTTGGCAATTTCTTACTGTTTCCTTGAATTTTATGACCTCGAAACCTCTGGAGAGTGTTGGTCCGTATTTTGCAGAATGTCCCTTACTTTGGGTTAGCCCGATGCCGCCTCGTGACTTGGCTGGGATTCGGGGTTCGGGGAAAGAAAGCTACAGAAGCGAAGCATCCTTATTATCGCGTCGTGTTGGGCTTTCCATGACATATATCAGCATGGCTCCCTGGCGACGCGAACCTCGGTCATTGGGTTAGGAGCGGCGCCTGCAAGACTCCTCCAGTGCGAAATTACCACGGCCCCTTTCTGGAAGGGACTTCTAAAGCATGATTGTAAAAGGTAAAATCATAAAAGAAATTATTGAAAATAAGCCTGATAGATTAGGCTCTTAAATTAAAAAAAACACAAACAAACTTCAATACAGCAAACAATAAACAGGGGCGACATTTGCCAATTCATGGCAGACCAGGGCTGTTTTCTGAATACATGCTGCGCTTTCCTGGTCGGCGAGGGAAGTCCAAATGTCCTCGAGAAACAGAATAAAGGACCAACAAGCACAGGGCGGGCGGAGGGGGCAGAGAAGGAAAAGAAACAACCGAGACATGTAACAATGACAGATCAGTCTTATCTAATTTATTATCCAGATTCAAGAGTCCCCCCAATGTCAGGGTGCAATTGGGGATCACTCATTGATTTTATTTTTTTTAAGTTTTTATTTAAATATCAGTTAGTAGATAGAGCGTCGCAGCAGCCTCAAGGGTACTACACAGTGACTCGGCACTTCCGTGCGGCACCCGGCGCCCATCATCCTCAACCCCCTGTGGCGCCCGTCGAGTGAGTCTCTCTTAACCCCAGATGGTCCCCAAAGCTTGCTTAGTCTTCCGTGGCGTGGACACTCTTGACGAGATGGAGCCGGTGCAATTGCTATGCGTGCCTTCTCATCACTGGGAGGGTTTTAAACTTTTATGGCAAGAAAGTTTCATATGTGCTGGGGCAGAGTTGTTGCATCCCATCGGGAGCACAGCAGGCGAGAGAGCACAAAAGGAAGGAGGAGGAGGAAGAGGGGGAGGGGGAGGAGGGGAGGGAGAGGAGGAGGGGGAAGAAGGGGAGGGGGAGGAAGAGGAGGAAGAAGGGGAGGGGGAGGAAGGGGAGAAGGAGGAAGAGGAGGAAGAAGGGGAGAAGGAGGAAGAGGAAGAGGAGGGGGAGGAGGAGGAAGAGACAGGGGAGAGGGAGGATGAGAACAATGAGGAGGAGGAGGAGGAGGAAGGGGAAGGGGAGGAGGAGAAGAAGAAATGGCCTTGGCCAATAAGCACATGGAAAAATTCATGGATCATTGGCGCCTCGTTTTGGGAGTAGACGCCGACGGCGGCCGAGCGGTTGTGTCCCGGGCTCAGGGGACCGCGCCCGGCTCAGCCACGAAGTTGGCGCAGCCCTTCGGCCCCGAGTGTTCCCCTGGCTCGTCGCCCGCGGGGAGGCGCGTCGGCAGCGCTAGAACGACACGTGCGGGCTCTTGCCCGGGTCGGAGTGACCCGTTTCCTGGGACCTTCTCGCAGAGAGGAGGAGACACGCTTGGTTCCCGCGAGAGGGTTTCAGGCTGAAACCCCTTGAAAAAGATTTTAGGGCAATTCCCGGGAGCCAGAGCTCTATCTGGTTGGTGTTGAAAGTCAGGAACGTCCTGGGGGGAGTGTCCTTCGTGGGCTGGGTATTCCTGATGGAGTCGTGGGGTGGCCGCGGAGGGGGCCGGTCCTGGGCTGGCCGGAGGGAGGGAGGGTCCGACCTGACCAGATATCTCCAGCGTGACAGGCCCTATCCTAAGCGTTTTGCGTATAGTGACTCGCAACTCGTAACGCCTCCTCCTAACGGTTCGACGACATGGGGAAACTGAGGCAGGAGCAGGCTAGGAACTGTGCAAACAACCTTACATCTCAAAGGCTCAAGACAGGGAGGTCACGATGTGACCTGCCGGGTGGGAAGGTGGGGGAGGGGACCTTTGCTCCACACAGTCATTCAGGGACCCAGGCTCCTTGGATTCCCAGGGCTCGGTGAGCTAACACCACCACCCACAAGCCGTGGAGACGGGTTTTAAACCCAGGTGGTCTGGCTCCAGCATCCGTGTTCTGAACCACCACACTCTAGTGAGAAATGAGAGCCCCGGGTTTAGCCCACCGCGCCCGGGGCGTCACCTCGGAACCGAAGGTGGGGAGACACGGCGGCGTTCTAGAGAAGACTGGTGCCTGGTTGCCAAGGGACCCGGCTTTTCTCCCTAAGGAGCGAGATGGGTAAATCTCAGACATTTTTACCGCGTCTTCTGCACGTAAAAATGAAAGCCTTTTCCCCCAGAAGTCTGCAGCTGAAATAATGTGCATCGGCTACGTTGCCGCGTGGGACGCGGGTCTTTCCGCCCCAGACGTCATCCCTGCCGAGCCGAGTGCCCCATGTCGCTGCCTGCTGCAGGGAGGGGGCGTTGCTAAATGTCGGCGCCCTAGTTCAGACGGGTTTCCCCGGTCGAAATGTCTTCTCGTGGAAACAACCTGAATGTCCCACATGAAGCCATGGACAATGCACTGTGGTACAGCCACACGAGGGAACGGCACATGGCCATGAACCGTGGGGGTGATGGCGACCTTGAGAGACATGGAAAGATAGTTCTAATCTAATAATGTCAAAAAAGCAGATTATAAAGGTAGTGCGTTCTTTAACTTTAAAAAAGATACAAAGAGTTTAAAACTTTGAACATTGACCATTTCTAAATTTGCTGTGGAGAACATGGATGATCGTGTATTACTTTGTATTAAAGTTACAAATTTACACTCAAGTGTGGGCCCCAGTGACCTCAGTGACCTGGGCACCAGCTGAATCTCTCCTAACGAGGAGACCGCTTTTGGGATTTTAAATGAGCTACATGTAAAAAGTACTTGGCACACAGTGAATGCTCAATACCGTTCTAGATGCTGCTGTTGTCATAGTTACTTTTTAAAAATCTTTGCCTGCTAGGGGCGCCTGGGCGGCTCAGTTGGTTACGTGTTCAACTCTTGGTTTTGGCTCAGGGCACGATCTCACGGTTTGTGAGTTCGAGCCCCGCATCTGGCTCTGAGCTGACAGCGAGGAGCCTGCTTGGGATTCTCTCTCTCTCTCCCTCTCTCTCGGCCCCTCCCCCGCTCGCACACTCTCTCTCTCAAAATAAATAAACTTAAAAAAAGTTTTTGAATCTTTCCATTCTGATAAGCTCACTCCAAATCCAAACGAACCATTTCCAGCAGCCCGGGGCCGGCCGGGGGAGTGGGGCTTTATTGCAACAGGTCTGGGGGTGTGGACCTGTGAGCAGGCCAGGCACACCGTTGCCTCCGCCTGGCCTCCGCCGCAGGGCAGGGTCAAGCTGAATGCCTGAGAGACAGCTCGTAGGTGTGAACCCAGGGCTGCTCCGGCCGACGCGTGGTTTCTGTCTCCCGCACAGAGAAAGAACTCAGGGCTCGGGGCCTGATGGCGTATTGGCTACAAGCGCGGATTCTGGGTCAGACTCCCCAGATTTCACATTGATTAGATGGGGAGCGTGGAGCCGCCACCGTCCCAGGGTTGGGGTGAGGATGATCACGGCGCCTCTTAGCGCAATGTCTCCATAAATGCCAGCGGGCACCGGCATGAGGTGAGGCCTCCGGGATTCTTGCAACGTAAA
Organism: Paguma larvata; assembly: GCA_030068075.1. Lineage (NCBI taxonomy): Eukaryota > Metazoa > Chordata > Mammalia > Carnivora > Viverridae > Paguma > Paguma larvata. The sequence continues at coordinate 10,737,507 of CM057833.1, forward strand.
GTTACGTTAACAATATAACACCATATACGTTTCCAGAACTTTCGTCCTCCTGGGCCGAAGCGGAGGAGGAAGGCTTTTTAAGTGCCCACGGGAGCGAGGGGTTCTTCGGCTTGAGCACGTGTTAGAAGCTCCCCCGGAGTTCCTGAGGCTGGAGGGCCGGGGCCCCAGAACTGGCATTTCTAACAGGCTCCCAGCGGTGCTGACGCTCTTGGTCCGGGCCCACCCTTGGAGACCCCACTGCCTGAGATGGAAAGGCCTGGAGGAGGGGGTAGGTCCTGACCTCGTTCGGGCTGGACCTAGAACACCAGGCCACCGTGACCTATGGAATCGGGGATTGGTGGTTAAGAATTAGGTCTTACAAGGTCATGGGGGGCGGGGGCTCAGAAGTGAAAGTGACACAGCAGCCGAGGGACCGGGATGTCCAGCCACCAAGGCGAGACCACAGGGAGACTGGTGGAGAAGCCTGCGGGCAGCTCTTGCCGGTGGGTGCCCAGCCAGGGGTCCGGTGGCGGGCCCGGGGACACTGTCCCTTAGCAGGACCAGCAGTCAGAGGGAAGAACTGGGCGCCGATCAGACAGCAGGACCGGCTCAAACCTGCTGGGCCGCATGGTGCCCGGCCATCACCGCGTCTTCCTCCCGGATTGCCTACAAGTTCCTCTTTGGGCCACGTCTAACCTGGAGCCGGTGGAGACGGGGGTCCTGGGGAAAGCGGTTGCAGCCTAACCAAGTTGACGCGGCGTAAGCTACCGTAACCGATCGATCGGCCCGGGCTGCGGAGCTGCCTCCCTGAGCCCACGAGTGGTTTTGGGGGACTAGGCAGGGGTTCCCCAGCTCTCCCTGCAGGACCTTCCGGCTGGTACAGGGGTGGGCCACCCCAGCGGGCCTCCGCTCAGATCCTCAGGCAGCAGGATCAGAACTCTGCGGGGCGCCTGGCGGCTCAGGAGGTTAAGCGTCCACCTTTAGCTCAGGTCACAGTCTTGTAGTTTGTGGGTTCAAGCCCCACTTTGGGCTCTGTGCTGACAGCTCGGTGCCTGGAGCCTGCTTGGGATTCTGTGTCTCCCTCTCTCTCTCTGCCCTCCTCCACTCACTCTGCCTCTCTCTCTCAAAATACATAAACATTAAAAAAAAAAAAAACATTTAAAAAAAAGAACTCTCTAGGGAACCCATGAAAAACAGAGACTCCCAGGCCCCAGCCTGGGCCTCCAGCAGTGGGGCCTGGAGATCCAGATTTTGAACTTGCTCTGTAGTCGGTTCGGACATCCAGCCAAGTTTGGTGGACGCCTGATGTTTGGAGCAGACGGTCTGTCTGGGGCCCGACGGACATGAGTTAGAATTATGCTCCTGTGCTTATTAGCTTTGTGACCTCGGGCAAGTGGCTTACCCTTTCCGATCCGATACTGTTTACTCATCTGTCAAATGGGCACAATGCCTGCCTTCCTCATGGAGGGTCGTGAGGGCTGAAGGACGTCATGTCTAAAAAACCCTGGCCTGTAAAATATAGCGGCACTTAATACGGTTAATAATTGGGCATAGACATGCCTGGGGGGCGTCGGATGGGCCCAGAGTCTCCTGTTTCTTCTTAGGAATCTGGGCCTTAACCCGACCATATTCACAGATTGTTTTCCTGACATCGCGAAATCTAGACTGGTTTTTCCTGTATCTCCATTCATCTGCTGGGCATTGTTTCCTGTAAAGATCACATAAATCTTGAAAAAGAAGAACAAAAGTGGAGGTATCAAGGGATATACTGGGATATGCGACCGGGGCGCCCGGGCGGCTCAGTCGGTTGAGCGTCCGACTTCGGCTCAGGTCACAATCTCACGGTTCACAAGTTCGAGCCCCGCGTCAGGCTCTGTGCTGACAGCTCAGAGCCTGAAGCCTGCTTCGGATTCTGTGTCTCCCTCTCTCTCTCTGTCCCTCCCCTGCTCATACTTGGTCTCTCTCTCTCCTTCTCTTTCTCAAAAACAAAACAAAAAATAAATAAATAAAACAAAAAAATTTTTTTAAGATACACTACAAAACTAGGATAATCAAAACAGTGTGGCGCTGGCCCGAAAATAGACACGAAGTTCAACAGAACAGAATAGAGAGCCCGAAATAAATGCACATGCTCTGATGTTCAATCTATGACACAAGAGGCAAGAAGGGACAATGGGAAAAAGTCCCTTCAACAAATGATGTTGGGAAAACCGGGCGGCTACGCACCAAAGAATGAAACTGGACTACTTTTTTTATACCCTACACGAAAGTGAACTCGAGGCGCCTGCGTGGCTCAGTCGGTTGAGCATCCGACTTCGGCTCAGGTCCTGATCTCACAGTTTGTGGGTTCGAGCCCCGCGTCGGGCTCTGTGCTGACAGCTCAGAGCCTGGAGCCTGCTTCGGATTCTGTGTCTCGCTCTCTTTCTACCTTTCTCCTGCTCTCTCTCTCTCTCTCTCAAGAATAAATAAACACACACACACACACAAAACTAAATTCAGAATGGATTCAGCACCTAATCGTGAGACCTGAAACCATAAGGTTCGTAGAAGAGAACAGAGGCAGCGATCTCTCTGACGTCAGCCATGGAAAGATTTTTCCAGCTGTGTTTTCTTTGGCAAGGGAAACAAAAGCAAAATTAAACTATTGGGACTAGATCAAAATGAAAAGCTCTGGCCCACCTGGGGGGCTCAGTCGGTTAAGTGTCCGACTCTTGGTTTTGGCTCAGGTCGTGATCTCACGGTTCCTGAGTTCAACCCCCGCCTTGGGCTCCGTGCTGACAATGTGGAGCCTGCTTGAGGTTCTGTCTCTTTCCTTCTGTCCTGTCCCTCCTGCACTCTCTCTCAAAATAAATAAATAAAGTTAAGGAAAATTTTAAAAAACTTCTGCATAGCAAAGAAAACCATTAACAAATCGAAAAGACAACCTACTGAATGGGGAAAGATATTTGCAAATGACGTATCTGAATAAGGGTTAGGATCCAAAATCTATAAAGAACTTATACAACTCAACACCCAAAAAAACACCCCCAAATAATCCAATTAAAAACTGGGCAGAGGACACGAAGAGCCACTTTTCCAAAGAAGACATCCAGCTGGCCAACAGACCGTGAAAACACGCCCGCCATCACTCATCATCGAGGAAATGCAAATCCAGACAACAGTGAGCTATCACCTCGCGCCTGTCAGAGGGGCTAAAATCAAAACCACAATAAGTAACAAGTGTCGGCGAGGATGTGGGAAACAAGGAACCCCCGTGCCCCGTCGGGGGGAAGGTGGGGGCAGCCGGAGGGAAGGTGGGGGCAGCCGCTGGGGAAAACAGTATGGAGGCTCCTCAGAAAATTAAAGATAGGACTCCCCTATGATCTGGCAATTCTGCTACTGGGTATTTACCCCAAGAGAACGAAAGCGCGAATTCAAAAAGATACACGCACCCCTATGTCTGTTGCAGCATTGTTCACCGCGGCCAAGATAGGGCCGCAAGTAAGCGAGCAGATAAAGAAGATGAGGTGTGTATAGACAATGGAATATTTTTCAGCCATAAAAAGAATGGAATACTGCCATTTGCAACAACATGGATAGATCTAGAGAGTATGGCGCTAAGGGAAAGAGAAGGACAAAGACCACGTGATGTCAGTCCTACGTGGACCTTAAGAAACAAGACAAACGAAGAAAGAAAAAAAAGAGACAAAGCAAGAAATAGACTCTTAACTACAGAGAACCAACTAATGGTTACTAGAGGGGTGGGTGGGGGGATGGGGGGACACGGGTGAAGGGGATTAAGAGCACGCTTCTCACGATGAGCTCTGAGTGATGGATAGACTTGGCCAATCACTGTGTTGTATACCTGGAATGAATATAACACTGTATTCATTATACTTGAATTTTTTTTTAATTTTCTTCAAAAAAATATCAGTTGCTTATTTCTTCATTAGGCAAATTTTGCAAATTCCATCTTTTTTTTTAAAGTTTATTTATTTATTTTGAGAGAGAGAGAGAGAGAGTGCAAGCAGGAGAGGGGCAGAGGGAGAGGGAGAGAGAGAAAGAATCCCAAGCAGGCTCCGCACTGTCAGCCCAGAGCCCGACCCGGGGCTCGAACCCACAAACCGTGAGATCATGCCCTGAGCCGAAACCAAGAGTCGGGTGCTTCACGGACTGAGCCGCCCGGGCGCCCCACAAATTCGGTCTTTAAACAGAAAGGGTTCCATCAAGCTCATTCCAACCTCCAGCCCTGTTTGATCTCAAAACTCGTTCTTAAATCTGGAATCTTCGAAGTATTCTTGGGACATTTCCATGACTTCTTTCCTTTCCGTGTCTGTCATTTTGACGCTCAGTGGATTGTTGGGGTCTGCGCGATAGAAAGAACTACTTTTCCAAGAAAGCGAGTTGGAAGATTTCGCAACGTCTGCTCCTCGGCGAATCAAAGCGATGCCTCCTGGGCCAGGCTGCCTGATACGAGGAACCTTGGCTTTGAACTTATGCTTTTAAAGAAGCCGTTATTCCCACGACGAGCATAAGCAGCCAAAAGGAAAACAGAGGGTTTTGCACTTTGGCTGCTACAGGGTGGAAAAGGAGGGATGATTTTTAAGGGGTCGGAAATCAGGGAGGGGGGCCTTTTGAGAACAGCCGTGAATGTCAGGCTGAGGCTCAGGTGCGCGTGGGGCGTCTGAGAGTGAGCGCGGGGTTCCGCACCTTAGGGACACCCCCGCGGGCTTCACCGACAGGATCTCGCCACTTTACTGTATCGGGCTCAACTCGGAGAATTTTCATCCTACGTACACGCGTCATCATTCATTGTTCTGTGAGCTCTCCGCAAGGCAGGAAAGGACCCGTATTCGCTCGGCTGCTGTGACAAGTACCATAGACTAGGTGGCTTAACAACAGAAACTTATTTCTTGCAGTACTGTAGGCTCAGAGGCCCAGGGTCAAGGTCGAGCAGGGTCAGGTTCTGGTGAGGGCTCTCTTCCTGACCTGCTTTCTTGCTGTGTCTTCACATGGACTTTTCTTGGTACATGTGTGTGGAGAGGGAGAGAGAGAGAGAGAGAGAGAGAGAGAGAGCTACCTAGAGTCTCTTCTTATAAGGGCACTAATCCCCTCAGGGCCTCACTCTCATGACCTCATCTAACCCACTTACCTCCCCCAAGCCCCATCTCCAAATACCATCCCATTGGAGGTTAGGGCTTCAACACATGGATTTAAATTCGGTCCTTAAGAGTGCCCTAGTGTCTTCTTAGCTGCTCAGGCTCAAATCATCGGTCCCCTCACCCCATCTCTCCCTCCCCAATCAAATCCGTAATAAATTCACCTCCATTTGTCAACTTCGCCCTGGGCAAGGGCAGTACCCTCCTAACTGGCTCCCGGCTGCCGCTCTTGCCTGGCCCATCTTCCAAGGTTGTTTCTGCCTCAGGGCCTTTGCACTCACTGCCGTCTCCACCTGGGACGCCTCCCGCCTTCCCATTCTGCTGTGCTAATGCCTCGCTGGTCCCAGCTGAACTGCTACCTTCTCTGAGAGCCCTTCCTCCCTCACCCCATCTAAAGAACCACCTTCACCTTTATGCTTCTTTATCCTGTTTTCTTTTCTGAACAATTCTTAATCCATCCCTTACCGTCGTTTCTCTCTCAGTAGAAGAGAGGCTTCCTAAAACACCGGCCTTTGTCTGGCTCATTTCCTGCGTCTGGCACCCAGTCCTGCTCAGCGAACATTTGTTGAATGAAGTCAGCAGAGGTTCATCGAGCTGTTGTGATGGGTGCCGTCCGCGCTCAGGGCGAGAAGCGTCCCGGAGAAATGTAAAAACGCCCAGAGGCCGGGAGAAGAACTCAGGCGTTAAGCCCTGCCTGCTTGACTTCCGACGCAGGTGGGGAAAATAGCGTGAAAGGTAGACCCTCGAGAGCTCCCCGAACGGCCAGGATCGGGAAGCTCGTACAAACGCCCGCATGGACGAGGCTCGAGAGGAGGAGATGGCCGTGCGGGGCGGCTTCGCAGGGAAGGGGGGGTGAGAGCTGCATGTGGGAGGAGGCGAGGCCTTCACGGTCAGCCGGGGTTGGGGGACGGGTGGAGCCGAAGCCGGGAGACCAGATGGCACGCAGGGGACGGAAGGCAGAGCCACGTGACCGGAGGTGGCCCACCAGGACCGCCTCCCTCCCTCGGACACGCCCCCGACATTGCGCCCATCCTGCTCCTGGGAGGAAGTACGTTTTCCTTCACTCCGGATTGTTGGCGCCTGGGGGCCGGGGCTCCGCATGAAGCAGGTGCCCGAGGAGCCCCCACGTCGGAAGAAGCGTGGAATGGGACGGTCCAGAGGCTCCTGTAAACGCCGGACTTTGTCCCGCGGGCAGGGAGGGACTCCCCTGGAGCCACACGGTGGCTGGAGGGACGTCACGGCTGGACCTGGGGACTGAGAAAGCCTCGGAGAAGCGGGCGATAGTGACTATCACGATCAACCAGGCCCGAGAAGTAGGGCACGGGGGCCAGAGAGAGGCTCCGGGAAGGGAGAAGGAACGAGTGTGGGCTCAGCGGACGTGGAAGCGGACAGGGGTTGCAAAAAATGCCTGTGTCCGAAAGGAGGCAGCGGGGGGGGGGGGGGGGGGGGGGGGGGGGGGGGGGGGGGGGGGGGGGGGGGGGGGGGGGGTAGGCAGTGCTGAGGAGTGAGTCCAGCCAGGCGTGAGGCAGCAGGGAGTGGCGGGGAGCGCGGCCAAGTAGAAGGCAGGCCCTTCCGCGGGACGCGGCTCTGACTCAGCACCGGCCGCTCGCCTCCTGCGGGAACCGGGGCCAAGGATTTACCAGATTTTCCAGTTTTATGCATGAGATCCCCCTTTGCCGTCAGCGCCGGCTGCCCCGCCGTATTCCATAAATAACCTGTCGCCGGCCACATCGGGGCCTTCCACGGGCCAGCGACGGCCCTCGGGCTGCCGGGTTGAGACCTGGTGTTGTGCGTGTTCGGGGGGACGGAGCGGAGAGGGGAGAGAGTGCCCACGGTCGCTGAGATTTCCAGGCCAGGTCGTGGGGATGGTAGTGAGCTCTGGTGCCGTAATCTGGGAGCGGGAGGGGCTGGCAGAGGGGAGATGCCGGAGTGCCACGGGCGGTCTTATGACCAAGGAGGACCCGGCCTGACAGAAGCAGCTCACCCCGGGGAAGGGCGGTGGGGTTGAGACCGGAGGGAGGGCCCTGTTCGCGGCTAACGGGTAGCCGGGATGGAAGCAGTCTCTCTGGGACCCTCTGTGTGTCCATAACGGGTTTAGACTGGTTTTGGCATTTTGTTTTCTCGTTCGTTTTATCTCCCCCCTCCCCACCCTTTTAAGATGGTCTGATCTGGCCCCTGGTGGGAAGTGAATGTGGACACTAGTGTTAGAACCTTGGAGACGCGGCTCAAGTCCCGGCCCGGCCACCACCGTTGGGGACCTTGGGCAGAGTCCCTCTGGGCCCCCCTTCCCTCGGTCTCTGTCATTCGCGGAGGACGGGCTGGGAGGGGGCATCCGCAGACCCCTCCCCGGTGCTCCTACCCGACTCGTGACGGATGAGATTGCTGTCTTCGGGCTCCCCCCCCACATGGCCCCCGCCTTCTCTTCTGGAATGAGGGACCCAGACGGGAGGGACCCAGGGTCCTTCCTGGTTCTGCTCATCCCGCCTGGACCTCGCGATCCCCCCGCGGAGGTCTCCTTGAAATCCGAACGCACTTTGGCTGGAGGCGGGAGGCAGAGGAAGAATCTCCTCCCCCAGCCGCCTAACGCCACGCCACGCCACGCCACACCCGCACACCCTCGACAGCCCGGAACAATCGCCTTTCACCATGGATGCCTTTCACCATGGACGGACTTCCAGCCACGTGGGGAGGGGTCCTGAAGAACAGTTGTCGGCCACCCCCCTGGTCAGGGATGCCAAGAGCACCCCCAGGCCCCGAATGCCTAGCTGGGCGTAGTTTTGTCTGACAAGGGCCCCGTCCCCCCGGGGGCGTACAGTCCCTGGCAGGAAGGAGAGTGACACAGGCTACTCGGAAGATGACAGTAACCCACCAAGTTTGCCATCACATGTGTTAAGTACTTACTAAGGGGCAGGCGCCAGGCGATGCAGCGTATCTGGTTTCCCGTCTTGCTTAAGCCCCACAGCAGTGCGCCAAGGTGGGTTCGAGTTTGACACCCACTTTACAGATGACGGAACTGAGGCCGGTGCAGGGCGCTCGCTTGCACCCCGCCCCCCCCCCCCCCCCCCCCCCCCCCCGCTCAGGTGGCAGACCCGGGCCTCCCCAGCCAGCAGGAGACCCCGGCCTTCGGCCGCACAGAGCTAAGCGAATGGGCGCATTGAGAAGACCTTGGAGGAGACGCTTTACAGCAGAGACCGAAGGGAGGCGAACACGGCCGCGGGGGACGAGGCTGTCCGTCCAGCCAGACGCGTGAGAGAGCCATGTCCCCTGTCCCCAGGCCATATGGCTTGGGGACTGTTTCTTGGTCGTCAGGAAATGTACTCCCAGGCCTAAAGCGGAAGCCAGGGGCCTGCATCGGTAGTAACCAGGTGCCGACGCCCGGCGTGGCGCCACGTGCTCTGCGCACTCGCTCCTGACCTCCTCCTGCCAATCGCGTCAGAGCAGCCCGACCTTTTATTATAGCCTTTTTATTAGACCCTTTTTCCGCCCGACTGAATTAACTTAACTTGTTCAAGTTCATCCACCCAGGAAGTGGTGTTAGCTGGGAGTTGAACCCAGGGCCTCCGGAGCCAGAACTTCGACCCCTGGCCCGATCGCACCCCTCTTGCAAAGGCACGATTGGCACTTCGCCGAGCTGGCCCGCAGGCTGCCGGAGGCCCCCGCGGCTGGAACTCCCCGGGCAGAGCCAGGAGGCAGTCTCGGCGGAGGTTCGGATCCGTCTCTAGGCCTCCCTGGCCTCCGTCCGTTCTGTGGCTCTTCCAGGAAGCTTCCATGGCCCTTCCTTCCGCCCCGCTGGCGTCCGCATCCTGGCGCCCGGCTGACTTCCCAGGCTCTGCCTTGGTCCGCACTCGGGACGGGAGTTTCAAGGCTCTCGTGAGCACCGGGACCACTTAGGCGGCGCGCTACCTGCGGATCCTGGGCCCTGCCCCGGATTCTGATTCTGGCAAGTCCGTAATGAGCCCCAGAATCTGCTCACTTAGCAGACCTCACCGTCGCTAGGCAAGGTCGGGGACGCAGGGGACCTCAGGTGACAGCGCGCCTCGTGGCACTGCTCCCTCTGCTTCCTTTTTTTAAAATATATTTTAGAGAGAGAGAGACAGAGCACGAGCAGGGGTGGGGCAGAGAGAGAGGGAGACACAGACTCCGAAGCAGGCTCCAGGCTCCGAGCCGTCAGCACAGAGCCCGACGCGGGGCTCGAACCCACAAACCATGAGATCATGACCTGAGCCGAAGTCGGACACTCAACCGACTGAACCACCCAGGCGCCCCTCCCTCTGCTTCTTGACCCCCTTCTGCTGCTCAGCCGACCACTGCCACCCCCCCCCCCGTTACACATCTGGGACTGTCGCACCCCTGCTCCGGTGCCGTGAGGTAGTACCGCTGGCATCCCCATTTTATGCGTGAGGGGAGCAGGGCTCAGAGAGACCTGGCTTTCAGCATCCCCGACTCTAACCACCTCGCTTTACTGCCTGTGCTAAATTGGCATTGGGGGGACGGTCCCCCGAGGGCTCCCAGCGGGGTTTAAAGGATGGCCGTGAATTAGGCGTCTTCTTCAGTGCATTCAATCCCTAGACCACAGGGAAAGAAGCCGTGACACTCGGTCAAAGCCTCGGTACCCAGAATGTTCCTCGCACCGTCTCCGTGGGCTTTTAAGCCCTGGTGTAAACAGCTGACATCATTCATCAGAAGCCACCGTCCAGGCTCAGTTCCGCTTTCAAAGCCAAATGCCAATCAAATCGCGGAATGATGATCGGTTTGGAAAACGGATTCCTCCGTGACCCAGAGCAGGTCCTGCGACCTCCGGGGGCCTCTCTCCTGGAGAGAGGGCTGAAGAGAGAGGACAGCAGGGAACCCCACCCGCATGGGACTGGGGTGGCACCTGGGGAGAGGGTTAAAGTAAATTCTCTGACCTCAGCCCCAGCAATTCCACTCCTGGGCATTTATCTGCCCCCGCAAAGACTCCTACTCCAGTGCTCAGGTGGCTCTCTGCTAACAGCCCAGGTGTCCGTCCACAGGGGGACAGGTCAACCGCGATGCTCTCTGTCGCTCAGCAAGATAAAGAACGAAATAAACCCCAAACACTGGCACCTCCGCGGCCGAACACGAGAAGGCAGACCTAGAGCACGGGCCGCTTGAGCCCGTCTTTAGAAACCTCTAGTACAGGCTCAATTAGCCCACCGTGGCGGAAAGCAGGTCGGTGGCTGCCCGGATGGGGCCGGTGGAGGCTCACTGGATGAAGGCACCACCCGGGGAGCTTTGGGCAGCGGTCACCTAGGTGTATACAGTTGTCTAAACTCATCAAGTTTGATGCGCTGAGATCTCTGCATTTTCCTGGATAAACTCTACTTTAAGCAAACAGCGAAACAAATGAGCAGCTGCCTCCGCCCGAGCCCTGACAATTCGGAGTCAGCGGGTCTTGGGGCCCAACGGCATCTGCATTTCAACCGGTAGCACAGACAGCCCCCCAGCGGGGGACGGGCACCCCCAGACTCTAACTGCGGAGGTCTCTGCTGGCCAAGAAAGTTGAGCCTTTAAAGATGGCAAGCAGGGGCGCCTGGGTGGCTCAGTCGGTTGGCATCTGCATTTCAACCGGTAGCACAGACAGCCCCCCAGCGGGGGACGGGCACCCCCAGACTCTAACTGCGGAGGTCTCTGCTGGCCAAGAAAGTTGAGCCTTTAAAGATGGCAAGCAGGGGCGCCTGGGTGGCTCAGTCGGTTGGGCAGCCGACTTCAGCTCAAGTCATGATCTCACGGTCTGTGGGTTCGAGCCCTGTGTCCGGCTCTGCGCTGAAGGCTCGGAGCCTGGAGCCTGCTTCGGATTCTGTGTCTGCCTCTCTCTCTGCCCCTCCCCTGCTCACGCTCTGTCTCTCAAAAATGAATAAACGTTAAAAAAAATTTAAGGAAAAAAAAAAAAAGATGGCAAGCACTTACTGTTAGACCGTTTTTAAGCATAAACCTCACGGGGTTGAAGTCCGGCCCCGGGGCTGACCCGCCAGAGTCGGCAGGACCAGCTCTGAGCCGCGGACAAAGCGCCCTCGGTCACCAGGCTGATCCTGGCTGCCCGCCAGGCATCACGGGGTCTGCCACGCCGGGAGCCGAGGGCAGGGCTCCGCGCGGGGCCGCAGACGTCCCGCAGGTGCTGGGCCCCAGGCGGAATTAGATGGGCCCTCTCGGGGTTGCGTCTCCCTGGCCACCCTCCGGATCATAACGATTTGGGCCGCGTGTCGAAGAACGGTTGTGTTTCGGACACCACGCCAATGGCCTCGTGCCCGTGTTGAATGAGGTAAGAGGATGGGGTCATGAGGAGCCCGGGCTCAGGGTCAGCCAGGGCTCAAGGCCCCACGTCTCCACGCTTAGCTGTGTGTCTCTGGGCAAGTGACTTAGCCTCTCTGAGCGCCTCCTCTGTAAAACGCAGCGGATGGCAATGCTGGAGCATGGGAAGCGTGTGGCAAAGGTTGGCTCTTATTATTATTATTACCTAATTTAACGCTTCTTAGAAGCCTATGGGTTGGGTGCCATTCTTACCCTATTTTACAGAGCAAACCCGGAGGCTCAGAGAGGCCAAGTCCTGGGCCCGAAGTCACACAGGCAGGAGCTGGAGGAGCTGGAATGAAAACCTGGGGCTGCCCGACTCCTGATGCATGCCCCTGCACCACACCTGCCATCAGCCTCGCGGGGCAGGGGTCACCACGAGACACCCCTTCCCCCCCGTGTCCCAGCCTCCGACTCCATCTCCGGTTGAGTGAGAGACGTACCCTTCCTCAGGAAGGCCGGATGCACGAGTCCTGAAAGCGGGTTCAAATCCCGGCTCTACCGGCTGCGGGACTTGGGACGAGTTGCTGGGCCACCTCGGTTTCCTCACCTGTAAAGCGGGGGTGCTCATACTGACTGCACCCGCTGAGCCCGGCACACCCGTCAGCTTTATAGACCGCCACCTGCAAGGCCACACACCCCTCCCTGTTCGCGACCGCGCCGGGTGGGGCTCCAGGGCCGCAGGTGCTTGGGGAGTTGTCGTCCGTGCCTTCGAGGAAGCCACAGGGTCGCGGGAACCCACAGGTCCGCGAGTAACCCGTCTCTTGGGATCTTCGCACTTGAAACACTCAAAACCCTCATCCCAGGCCCTGTTTCCTGACCAGCTTCTTGCCGCCGTCGGGAGGGGCGCGGGGCCGACAGGTGTACAACTGAAAAGTGCGTGGGGCGCCCGGGGCGGGGGGGGGGGGCTCAGCATGAAGCGCCTGACTCTCGGTTTCGGCTCGGGCTGTGATCCCACGGTTCATGGGTTCGAGCCCTGCATCAGACTCTGTGCTGACAGCACGGAGCCTGCTTGGGGTTTTCTCTCTCTCCCTCTCTCTCTCTGCCCCTCCCCCATTCATGCTTTCTCTCTCTCTCTCTCTCTCTCAAAATAAATAAATAAGCTTTAAAAAAAAATAGATAAACGGATGGAAAACGTGTAATCGCAGTCAGCTTCAACCAGAGTTGGCAGTACCGCTGTGGCGCGTCCCTCTGGGTTCAAATCCCTGCGCTCTTCTTGGCTCTGTGACCTTGAGTAGATGTCCGTCTGCTTCCCTGAGCCTCAGTTTCCGCATCTGTAAAACGGGCACGATCACACGCCCTCCCCACGGGGTTGTGGTGAGACCGAGCGGCGAGGGTATCAGCACGGTGCCCGGGGTTCCCTAACGTGATTTTCGGGACGCCGGGCCCTTTCCGAGTCGAACCGTTCACATTGTGCGTCGCTCACTGACGGGCTGCGTGACCTTGGGCAAATTACTCCACCTCTCTGAGCTTCAGGTTCTTTTCTTCATTTGCGCGAACTTGCGACCCCATGTTCCTCCTGTAAAGGATTGTCCTGAGGATTCAATTAAGACAGACAATGCCCACACGCAGCCCAGCACCGCGCTCGGGCCAGGCAGGCGCTCCGGACATGGTAGCTTCTGCCAGAGATATGGCAATGGGGACACGTGGCCCTCGCGCTCGGGGAGGTCGCACAGGTCACAGGTGCCCAGGGGTTCACGGAGCTGCCGTGGAGGGAGTGCTCGGTCCAGCCCCGAGTGAGTGACAGGGGCCGCGGCTGACGCTCCTTGGAGAGAGCAGAAGACAGGAAGGGTCGTAGAAGGAAAGCCTCGAACCTCCGAGGATGCACAGGGACTTACCTGGTGGCCGCCAGGGGTGAAGGTGCTCCCGCCGGACAGAGGGCACCGAAATGCCACCTGTTCCTTCGTTCGGGCACCTCCGTGTCCCCCCTGTTGGGTTTGCCTCCGGACTCGGGTCTGGAGGTAAGATGGTTCCCAGCAACAGACTTTGAGACCACATGGCTAGACAGCCCCGGCTTGAATGGATTCTGAGTCCTAAGTCACCCAAAAAGCACGGGAAGGGCTAAGGGTTCCCCTGCGGCAGAATTCTTTAGTTTATAGAACTGTCCGCTAGGACATGACTGTCGGCGTCCAGCCCCCGAGAACGCGTGTGTCAGATGCTTCTTGATTAGGAGCAGGAAGGCAGGATTGTGGAGTGGTGACAGGTGCCGTCGTGGGGCCAGAGCTCGTCCCCACCCGGCTCCGGGTGGGAAGCCTGCCACCAGCTGTGAGACCTTGTGTCGTGTGCCTCTATTTCCTCACCTGCAAAATGGGAATTATCCTAAATACCATCTGTCTCACCTCAGAGGTTTCGTGAAGAATAAACAGGATAATCCATGTAAAAAAAAAAAAGTATTGCCACACGGCAAGGGTGTAATACTTGTGGCTGTTGTTAATTCCAAAACTATTCACAGAATGCCTGCCTCCTGTGTGTCCGGTTCCGTCCGCCCTTCCCCTGACCCCGTTCGGCTTGCTCTGGGGTGTGGGATACGGGGAAGAGAGACAGGCGAGACACGACGTAAACCAGCAACATGCTTCCGAGCTGCGCCCACAGCCGTGGCCCAAACCAGCAGGGCGCCGAGGTACGGAATCACACGAGGCAACTTGCTCGCCGGGGTTGGAATGCCTTGCCACCATAGCGACATTTAAGTGACAGGTGGGAAGGAGCCAGCGGTGAGGGGCAGCGTGGTTGGAGCAGGGGCGGGGGCGGGGAGGGGCGGACCGCAGCAGCCCTTCTGGGATTTGACTGTGCACTTGCAGAAATGCAGGTCCCGATCCGGGAGGTCTGGGGTGGACCCGGGATGCTGCTTCCACCACCAGCCGCAGGGCTGTGAGCTGCCCCAGCCTGGAAGAAGGCAGGGGTCCCGATGACAGTCCACCTGGGAGGCGGGCAGGGAGGGGGGTGTGGATTTTACTGTCAGGGCAGTAGGGAGCCGGGCAGCAGAGGGATGTAACTCAAGAGCACTTCTGGAAGCTCATTTTGGCTGCCGTGGGGGGAAGGGCAGCAGCGAGGACCAAGCAGGAGGCGGACGCAGGTATCCAGGTAGCGGTGGCGGCAAGGGAAGCAGGCGACGGTGTATCTGGAAGTAGGCGCGTTCGACTTCTTTGGGCAAAGAGAATTGAGAACACTTGCCGGTTCGTTGAATGGAGAGACATCCTTAATCATCTTAATAAAACTTACTGTACGGGCTTCTTTAAAAAAAAAAAATCCAAAACCAGTCATGTAAGCTGGGGTTCTGGGTGCAGGCATCTCCCCTCCCCCACCACCGGGAACACGCGGCCGAGTCTGGAGACAGTTTTGTGGTCCCAGCGGGGATTGAGGTGCTTCAGGCACTCGTGGGTCGAGACCAGAGACGTTGCTAACTATCCGGCCATGCACAGGACGGCCCCCACGACAGAGGGTTATCAGCCAGACGCGTCAGTGGCGCGGGGGTGGAGAAAGCCTGGTGTAGAGCTGCAGGAAGTCCCAAGGACATCGCCCCCTTTTCTCGCCCCACCCACACCCCAAGGAGAACCACCGGGTGTGGGGCATGACCGTCCAGGCGCCGCTCCGTGCCTAGACGCAGATTCCTATAAGCCATCCCACCCGGCAAGGAATTCGAGGCAAGTGTTCAAAGCCTGGGGGAGAGCATCTGTTTGGCCGAGTCTGTTCTGCTCTCACTATAAGATGAAGGTCACGGCCCAGCCAGGGGGGCCAGGAGGTGGGCGAGAAGCCCCAAACCTATTTCCTCTAAAACTTGGGAAATTCCTTTCTCCAAAGAGCTCTCTAAATACTGCATATAGGGGCGCCTGGGTGGCTCAGTCGGTGAAGCGTCCAACTTCGGCCCAGGTCATGATCTCACGGTTTGTGGGTTCGAGCCCCGCATCGGGCTCTGTGCTGACAGCTCAGAGCCTGGAGCCTGCTTTGGATTCTGTGTCTCTCTTTTTCTCTGCCCCTCCCCTGCTCGCTCGTACGTGCTCTCTCTCTCTCTCGAAAAACAAATAAACAATAAAAAAAATTTTTTAACAAAAAAACCCCCTGCCTATCGTCATGATACAGGCCTCCTCTGTTCCAGGGACTAACTTACGAAATCTGGGGATTTCAGTGCCAGAAGAGCCTTTGGGAGAATCTATAGTCCCACCTGCCCTCCTATTTCCCAGATGGGAAAACTGAGGCCCGAGACTCCTTTGTAAGTGGGAAAATCCTTTTATAATAAATTGTCTCTTCTTAACTTACTGGGGTTTGAATCTCCGGTTTTTACTGTGATGCGTGCTAGGAGTTTATGTTTCTGATTTGTTTCTTCTTCTTGGTCACATCCGCGTGTGAGGTTGGTTACGATGGCTGGGAAAGGAGACATGACTTAGCCTTGAAGTTGCTAAATGCTGCTTGTAGGCTCTGGCCTATCGGTGGGAGTCACTTCATCAGTTCCCGGCAGCAGTAGAAGACCAAGGACCGCGTATTGAATTTTCCCCCCAATACAAATGAACGTCACCTAAGTGCGTGCCCTGTGCTCCCCTGCCCCTCCTACTGTTCTCCCTGTCACGCTGACCTTTTGTGCCAGGGCTGGAAGGCAGGAGCAGAAAGCAAGATGCTTTTTGTTTGGGTTTTGCTTGGCCTCGGCGCCCTTCCGCGGTGGGAGGGAAAGGTTGCCACCCCGTGCGAGTCTTCTCGTAAGTTTGGGAGGGATCGCGCCGGTCCGCGAACTCCGCCGGGTACTGGTGTGATGTCTTTTCAGTGGCTGAGCCGAAGGCGAGGCTCGACGCCGCTCTCAACTGCCCATGGAGTGCCCCAGCCGTGCCGAGGCTGTGGCTACCCGCCTGTCCCCATGCTCCCAGCCCTCCGGACGCCCCGCAGAGCCCCCGGAGTGGAAAGAAGGGTGCCCTGGACCCCGCGGCAAGGACCCCGCGGGCTGGGGAGGTCGGCTCCGGCAGCCCCGAGGACCCCAGTGTGCAAAACACAGCTCTGGTCTGGGGTAGCCAGCCCCTCCCCGCCCCAGCAGGCCAGGAGGCAGAGGCAGCACCCTTACAGCCAGGCCAGGGTGCGTGAGCGCGGCTCCTGGGGAAGGCTCCTCCCCTGTTTCCCAGACCCTTTGAGCTGGGCAGAAGGGCCTGAATACCAAGCTAAGGGCTTTGGGCTTTGGTCCTCTGGCAACGGGGAGCCGTGGAAGGTTTCTGAGCAAGAGAGTGACAGGGCACAAAAGGCCGCGTCTGGAAAATCAAGACGGCAGAGTTGGCTGGAAAGGAAAGACGGCGGGTAGGAAGCCAGGTAGGGACAGCGAGGTGTCGGGCTCTGCCCCAGAGCAGAAAGGAAACAGGAAAGGAAGAAGCGATGGGCCTTCGGGGTGACAGGGGCTGATGGGCAGCACGAGGGAGAGCCAGCAGTCACAGAAGGGGATGGCGACTCTGCCGTGTGGGAAACTGGTCCTGGGTTGCTCCCCCTCTCCCAGCCCCAGTTGTGTGTGGAGCGGGGTGAGACACCGGTGTGTGTGTGTGGGGGGGGGGGGAATGAAAGGAGATTGTGAGTGGGAAGCGCGTGGAAATTAACCCCGGGCCTGAGGGGAGCCGCAGGCAGGTCCTGGGGGCCGGGGAGAGGGGGGTGATGGGGAGCCATGGAGGGATCCTGAGTAAGGGTGGCGTGATCACATTGGCCTTTTGGAAAGCCCCTCCCCCTGAAAGCAGCATAGAGAGGGCAGGCGGGGGGCAGGGAGGCCACGGAGGAGGCCTTCGTGGTCCTCATCCAGCTGAGGTTGGCCTTTACCCAAGGGGAGGTGGCGGGCCATCCTGGGCCGTGGCCTCTCCCCGGGCCCCCACCCGCTTGCAGGGTCCCCTTTGTGCTCGTCACCTGCCGCGGCGAACGTGGGGTGGCAGGCGTTTGCCCAGCAAGCCGGCTCCGGAGTCCTCTGTGCCCGTTGGCCTACCTGTGCACACGGCCCCGTGACAGTGGCCTGAGGACAGAGGCCTGGCTGTCTGACCCGAGAGGCAGCAGCTGCCTGGTGGGAACCCAGCACGGGATTCACCATCCCTTCCAGAGCTTCCCCAGGCGCCCCCTCGCCTGTCAGGGGCCGGGTCCTCTCGCCCCTGCCCTCGCGCGGCATTTCTTCCTCCTCCCCTCCCTCTCCCCCCCCCCCCGCTTTCACGGTGGCCACTCTGGTTTTGGTCCCTTCTCTCCCCTTTGGGTCCTTTGTGCCTCATCGTTCTTCCTGCGCACCGCCACCCCGCTCCGCGCGTCGTCTCTCCCAGTCCTTCTGTTCCGCCCTCTCGGGCCTGCGGGAGGCTGAGGGCAGAGTGCCGCGCACCACCCCCTCGGTGTCCAGCACAGCGCCCAACCCACGGGGCAGAGCGATGGCGTCCCCTTGGGTGCATCCGCCCGTCCCCGAGGCTCCTCCAATGCGCCCCCCTCTTCTCTCTTTGTTCCTGTGTGTGTGTCTGTTTGCTAGATGTGCCTTACGGCCTTGACAGTGACGTTTCCAAGGGCAGGCCTGGTTCTTCTCTCTGCCCCATAACTCCTGCTAACAGCCTAGAGGCATTCCGGCCTCGTGATTTATGACAGTATCTATCAGGGGACACGTTCCAGGGCAGTGGCCCAGGGACAGGTGCTTTCAGTCCTGGGACCACGTCCTTCTTCGGTCACCACCACAGCCAGAGGGCTGTCTTAGTGACCCTGACAGTCATCCTGGAAACATCCCGACCGAGGGAGGGGAGCCTGTAACCTGCAAGCAGGCCTTGACTCTTGGCCGTGCATTCCAGAACGCCCACGCCTACCTCTGCAGGTGCTCGGGGCCTGACTTTGCAATCGGAGAGCACACCTGAGGGCGGGGTGGCCTAGGGGAGGGCGGTGGTCACTGCTCACTCTGTGGGCACCAAGCTTGCCTCAGATAGGGGAGGCGTGGGGGCAACTGGCCAGTTTGGCTTTGCTTTTGGGTGATTTTTTTTTTTTTTTTAGTCATTCTTTATTGTATTGTTTTATTAGGCAAGAGGGGTTATATTGGTTCCTTCAACTGAAACCTTGGTAAGGTCCAGCTGGATGCTGGCAGCAGGCTCACTGTCCGCCTCCGCTCCATGCTGGCTCCTCCTCGGGCAGCAGCGCCCCCAGGGGAGGACCAGATGGCCACCAGCTACATCCCGTCCCTCCGGCAATCCCAGCCAGGAAGGGGCCTGGTGGGGCGGGAGGCGGGGCGGGGGTTCCCCTCAAGGGCATTTCCTCAACAAGGAAGAATTAAGTCTCATTGGTCCTGGCTGGCCCAGGCCCCGCCCTTTGAGAATTAGGAAGATCTGATTGGCCAGGCTTGGTCCCGCCCAGACTCACGGCCAGGAGGAGGGGGCTGGGGCGCTGAGCACCAGCGTGACCACTTGGCACCTGCGCCCTGGTCCAGGTAGAGTCGGGCAGCCTGGCTCCGCCAGCCCAGCGTAGCCGGGCCCCCCAGGCCTCCAGGGACACTCCTTGGGAATGACTTGTGTGACAGGCCGTGGGCGGCTTGGCGCTGTGGAGAGCACAGCAGGGCCTCATTTAAAGGGTCCCTGCAGAGACTTTTGTGATAATCATAGGTAACTTACCCTCGATTACCTGTTTGGGGGGTTCCAACTTGATCCTGGATTTTTGTGAAGAGTGGGCCTGTGTGTGGGGCTGGCCGCCTCCTCCCGCAGCGTTTGGACTTCTGCCCGGATGTTGTGGGTGCCCAGTTAATGTTGGGGGGGAGACTGCGGGAGACAGCAAGCCAGGAGTCCGCAGCCTTGCTCCTGCCCTGCCCCCCAGGCCCCACCCTCCCCGGGCAGCAGCCTCCATCCTCACCCAGCTTGTAGGCGGTACTCGGGAAATAGGGGCTATTTTATCTTCCCTGTCATCATCATTATTGCTGTTCATCGTCCTTGTCAATCTCGTGACTGCGTGGCAGTTGTTATTGTCCAGCCTGGAAGTTTCTCTGGACTCAGAGAGCAGTCTTGACTTTTGCTGAGCCTCACCCGCTCTGGCTACCTTTGCTTCGTCGATTCCATCCTATGCCCAGATATGTGGTTACAGTTCCTCCACGGATTGGTGGGTCGGGATCAGCGTTCACAGGTATTTAACAAAGTCCAGGACTGCCTGGGCCCCCTGTGGGGTTGAGACCCTCTGACATAGCTCCCTGCCTAAGGGAGTGGGGACACGACGGGGACACCCACGGATGCACTGGGGTCTGGGACACCCGCTGTGGGACTTCCGGGCAGATGGTCCGGGTTCAAATGTGAACAGTGCTGGTTCCGAGCAGTGCCCGACTGCTCACCACCCTCAGCCCCCCTTCCTCGCTCTACAGTGGGGGCGAGGGAGCAGCCCGGGAGTGTTCGGATGGTTACCAAAATGATGTGCAAAAGTGACCAGCGTAGTGCCAGGGAGGAACTGCCACCCCCAACACTGTGCCGTGGCGTCCGAGAAAGGGACAGAGGCCTGGGACACGTGACTAGCCGCCTGAAGCCCCGAGTCACAGGGCCGAGCCCAGGGGAGCAGAGAGGCGCGAGGCCAGCCCTGAGCCCTGACCCTCGGCTTCCGAGCAGGTTACTGGAGACACCGGTTTTGTCTTTGTCACTGAGTGCCGGGGGACGAACCCAAGCCCCTTCCGTCTCTCGTCCCTCAGCAAACCGTGGCCGCGGACAGTGGACAAAGGAAGGCCTTGTTCATGGAAACGGAGTGTATAGACATTAAAAAAACTATTCTTTCAAAGCCTGGCCTGGGGGCAGACGAGAGGCAGGATTTTAGGGGGACTCTGGACTCAGACCTTCTGGTTCACGGCCTCATCCTGCTACTCATTAACATGAGACTCTGGGCAGGTTACGTAACCTCTCCGGGCCTCAGTGTCCGCATCTGTGACATGGGGGCGATGGTGGCGGCTTCTTCGTGAAGATTAAGCGAGATAATCCAGGCTCAGAGTCAGCAACCTGTGGTTGCTGCTCTTATCATGGTTTAAAGACACACGCATTTGAAAACAAAAGGCCCTTCTGTGAAATAATCCTGTGATTTGCATCCACCCCGCCTTGTCTGTAGCCAGGTGCACCTGGAGCTCTAGGAGCTGTGCCGCCAGAGACGCAGGGGCTTCCTATCCCGAGGGGACGGTCCTGGAAGGCCAGCGAGCCCGAGATTGTGCAGGAGTGTGCCCAGGGCCTTTGCGGCAGGCCGGATGACAAATTCATTCATGAATAACGGCACCGCCCCCAGCCCCGCTCTAATCCCAGAGCCTGGGATAATGTCACGTTACGTGATCAAAGATTCACACTGTCCGGGCAGGCGTGTTGTAGTCGCGTGAACCCTTGTGAGAGGGGGCAGGGGTGGGGGTGTCGGAGAGCGAGGCGTGGCGATGGAAACAGACGCGGGCGTCGTGCTGTAGAGACAGGAGGGGGCCGGGAGCTAAGGAGCGCCGCCCACAGCCTCTAGAAGCTGCAGAAGGCGAGGGAAGAGATTCTGTCCTGAACCCCCCAGGGGGAAGGCAGGCCTGCCGACACCTTCATTTGAGAACTTGTGGCCTCCATGACTGTAAAGAGGACGAATCGCTGTTGCAGACCAGCGGGGCCCATCTCTCCGGAGGTTTCTAAATCACAGTCCGTGCAGGCGCCCAAGGCGTGCACCTCTCCTGGTCCTCGATCACGCCAACGCTTGGCCCTGGGCCTCCCTCTCCAAATCTGCAGGTGCCCGCCTGGGTGGGGAAGCCGTCCGCGGTCCCGGCAGCGGGGTCGGCAGGGGAGGCGCTTCTGTTTGGGCATAAACCTCGTAGCAGCTGCCGGAGGCCACAGCCTGGAGCCTGAGTTGGGTTTATCATTTACGCACCGCAGTCAGCAGTGTATTTTGAGAGAGAGAGAGAGAAAGCATGAGCGGGGGAGGGCAGAGAGAGAGAGGGAGAGAGAGAATCCCCAGCAGGCTCCAGGCTCTGAGCTGTCAGTGAGGAGCCCCGTACGGGACTCGAACTCACAGACTGCGAGATCATGACCTGAGCTGAAGTCGGACGCTTAACCGACTGAGCCACCCCGGGCTCAGT
Organism: Paguma larvata; assembly: GCA_030068075.1. Taxonomy (NCBI): domain Eukaryota; kingdom Metazoa; phylum Chordata; class Mammalia; order Carnivora; family Viverridae; genus Paguma; species Paguma larvata. The sequence continues at coordinate 10,758,948 of CM057833.1, forward strand.
CATTCGTTCATTCAGCGTTTCTGAGGCTCCTCCTGCGGGTGCCAGGCTTCTGCCAGGACAGAGGGAAAGCAGTACATAGAAGAGACCAAAGTCTCCGCCCTGGAGAACCCCATTCCAGCGCAGGGCCCCCCCACAGAGCTAGAATACAAGCCTGCGGTGTCATTTTCGATTTCCTGTAACCACGTTTTGTTTTTTTTTTTAAGTACAAAGAAATAGGCCAAAATCATCCGTTTTATTTAACTCGATATATCCGAAATCTATCGCTTCAACACGAACTTGATTAAATATATTAATGAGATATTCTTGCTGGCCCCTCTGTCTTTGGAAACCGGTGTTTGTATCTTACGCTTTTGCCCACGTCTCGGTACAGACCGGCCACATTTCCAGAGCTCAGCGGCCCCGTGTGGCCGGGGACTGTCGAACTGGACGGCGCGGCTCTTGCATGCAGCAGACGCCCGTCCAGACGGTGACCTGGGTGCGGCTGGTGTCGTGACCCCTCCGTGGAGCTCAGCAGCCATCAGTCCCATCCCTGCTAATGTCTCCCTTGGGATCACGCCTGCCACTCTCGGCTCCGCGGCTCCTCGGGGCTGGTTTGTGGCGGAATCAGGGACCCAGCATTTTCTTTGTCGGGTGGCCGGTGGAGGGGGCTGGGCCTCGGCTCCGGAGGTTGGGTTAACCCGGCCCTTCCCCTTCGCTTGTGCCACACCCTGCCACACCCTCCTCGGTGGCCGTGGGGCCACGCTCTCAGTTTATGCTTGTGGCTCATATTCTAGTCCCCTCTTCTCCCCTCCCCCACTCCACTCTCCTTTTCTCCCAGCAACCGGCCCCGCTGTGGGGAATGCCCCGATTGGCCAGGTCCGGGGCAGGGGGCGCCCCTGGAGCCAGAGTTAGGGCCCAGCTGGACCGAGAGTCGTGGGGAAAGGAAAATCGGGGCGCCGTTCCACCAGGAAAGGGCATGGTCACGGCGTAGGTGACAAGGCGTCCTCTGAACCTCTCCGGGGTGCGGGAGGCTGAGCACCGCCCTGCTCGCCCCGCCCCGCCCTGCTCGCACCGCCCCACCCCTCCGGAGCCCCTGGACCTGGTGTTCCCGCTCCCCGCCTCCCTGCCCGAGGCGCCCTTCTCAGCTTCTCCGTGGAGACTGTGGTCTTTCCCCACGTAAGGTTCGAGCTCCGGGAGGGCCCGCACAGGGTCTCTCGTGCCCCTCCTTCCCGCGAAGGCTGCGTTCAGGCCGGCGCTCCTCCGACAGGCACTTTCTCGGTGCGTTAATTATCTCTTTGGAAAGCTGTAGTTACTGCCATTGCACAGATGGGGAAACCGAGGCCCTACGGTTTCTAAGCTGGTTGCGCGGAGGAGCACAGAGTCCCGCCCCGCGCTGCCGTAGCTCCCGCCCCTTCCTGGTCCGTGTGCGGCTCTGTGGCCCAGGCCTTGTTCTGGAATGTCACGCCTTTCCCGCTGGGAGTCGCGACGGCCCGCAGCCAGCCTCCAGGCTTCGCTCCCGCCATCCAAAGCCTGTCAACCTGACTTTCAGACTTCTGCACCCTCTCCAGGCCTCACCCCTTTCAACAAGAGAGGGGGTCCTTTGCTGACCTCCCCTCTGGCCGCAAAAGTTCCCCTCTCGGTCTGGCGCTTTTATGCCCAATCCCCACGAACTCGGTGGCATAAAACACCTCACGCTGGTGTTTCGCAGTTTTCGCCGGCGGGGAGTCCAGGAACAGGTGAGCCCACGGTCCAGGTGTGGGCCAGGGATGGGCTGTCATCCGGAGGCTCGGGTGGGGAAGGGTCTGCTCCCAAGCTGTCGCGGCTGACGGCAGAATTGCTCCCTTAAAGTCGCAGGACCAAGGGCCCCGTGTACTGCTGCTGTCATTTGGAGCCTACCCCAGGGCCTTGCCTGACGAATCTGCCCCCAAAATGTCCACCGGCTTTATTAAAGTCAGCGAGCAAGAGACCATCTCCTCGCAAGGTGGGCGTCACAGTCCTTTGTGATACAACCTCACGTGATAACCGTCCCCCCGGCGTTTGCTGTAATTTACTGGCCTGAAGCCAACCACAGATTCTGCCCCCACTCGAGCGGAAGGGCCACACAAGGGCGTCAACACCAGGAGGCACGGGTCGCGAGGCCACTGTACGAGTCTGCTGGCCGTACTGTCCCCCTGGTTATCTTTTCTTAACAGCAGGATGGGAGAGCGGAGTCAGACCTGCCGTATGGCTTTAGGCAAGACCTCAGTGTCCTCATCTGTAAAATGGGACAGTACCCTCTGAGTCTCGGAGTTCACGTGATGCTTAAATAAACTCTATGGGCGGAGTTTTTAGCACTGTCCTTGGCTTAGCTGTTAGGCTTCTAAATAATAATAAATTCCCTGTTACTATTCAACCAGGCCTGGGCTGGGTTAGGTATAGAAAACAATATGTAACAATAGGTTCGATATTGTTTTTCTTGCATGTAACCAGAGTCCAGAGTTCAGCAGTCTAGGGCTGGGAGGGCAGCTCAGGAATCATCAGGGACCCAGGCTCCTCCTCTCTGCCATCCTGCCATCCTCTACTTCATGCTCCAGCATGGCTGCTGAGCTCCAGCCATCGCGTCTACACCACAGTCAACAGGAAGGAGGAATAGGGCAAGGGAGAGAGGGAGAGAGAGGGAAATGTCCCTTCTACTTAAGAACCCTTCCTGAGTGTCCCCCTCCCCTGATACACACATCTGCTTATGTCCAGCCGGGCGGAACTTAGTCACGTGGCGTAGGTAGCCACTCGAGAGGCCGGGGAAACGCTCTGTCTTCCGGGAAGCCCTGGAAAGCCCAGCTTCAGTTTTCTCACCACGGAGGAAGGGCAGAGTGGAGACTGGGAACCGCGAGCTGGCAGAACAAAACCTCCCTGCTGAGAGTTTCGGGCCGGTGAGTCAGCGCTCCCTGCCCTTCCTCCCCTCCTTCCAGCACATGTAGGAGCAGGCGAGATCAGGTGAGCCGGGCTAGGAGGCGAGCTGTGCCCTCCAGGGGACATCTCCCTTCCTCCGGCAGCCCCGGCGCACCCCGAGGAGGTCCTCGCCATTTCTAGCGCTGCGCCGGGGCCCAGCTGGCCTTTACGGACCCGGACCAGAACGGCAGGGAGGAGGGTGCCCTCTGGCCTCCCTGATTTGCGCCTCGGTGGTCTCATCGGGGTTATCTGCCGACGATGGGCGGCTCAGATGTCACGTGCTGGCCGCGGAGGAAGCACAGTGAGTCTTTCTCAGTCCCCAGGAGGCGTGACGACCTGGGGGAGTGGGCGGTGGCAAGGGTAGAATCCAAATGTCATCCCTCCCATCGTCCTTGTGCCGTGTGTTGGCACTTACTGTATACCTAGGGCTGTCTGCCTAACGTGGATAAAACAACACTCACTCCTCAACCCCGCGAGGTCGATACGGCCTGTTCTGATTGCCCCGAGACGGAGGGGATCGAGCCCCCACCCAAGCACGGACCGTGCCCTGACTACCCTGTCAGGGGCGGGGGGGGGGGGGCGGGGGGTAGCACTTTCCTCCCGCGTTGCTGGGAGCAACAACCCAGACGACGTCGGGGAGCACGAGCAAAGTCGTAGAGGTCGTGAGCACTGGGCCGAGGGGCCTTCTCGTTTTATTATTTCCCAACATGAAAGAGCCTCCCCGCCCCCCCCCCCCCCGCGCCGTGAGCTGTGAGTCTCGTCCCCGTCTCCCGCGGGCTGCCCCGTGTTAACCTCCGCTCCAGTTTTATGATTAAACATCCCGGCGTCAATTATTTACAGTATGTCCAGATGACTATCAGGACTGCAGGGGGCCGAGTGACTCACACGGGAGAAGTTGGTTTTTATGGAGGGGATATAACACGAAGGGAGACGAGGAATTCTACCACCTGACCACAGAGACGGAGGTCAGCCTAGGAAGGGCGCCGAGCAGCCGGGGCGCAGGGCGGGGGGCTGTCTGTGGGGGTGCGGGGCGCGGGGAGGCCGCGGGGGGCGGAGCACACCAGCTCTCCACTCAGACGTGCCTGGTTTGTATCTTTGCTTTGCCGTCCGCTGGATGACTTTGAGCAGGTGTCTTGACTTCTCTGAACGGCAGTTTCTTCTGTGAAATGGGAATCACCCTAGAAACGTTCTCATCAGGGTCCTTGGACATTTTAAATGTGATAATGAATACTAAATTTGAAAAATAATTGTTTTAAGTAAATCATATCATTTCTATAAAATAAATATAGTAAATTAAGTACAATTAGTAATAATAATAAATGCTTGGAAAGCACCCCGCACGGTGCCTGGGACCTGGTAAGCGGTTCCAGGATCGTTCGCTGTTGCTGCTGTGATCCCAGAATGTAACAGGTGGAAAAAAAATCCGGCGTGACTAGTGACTTCCCGAAAACCAGAAGCAGGAGGAGGCCGGGGCTGGAGAAAGCAGGTCATGGCTAGGGGGCTTTAGCAGGACTCACAGGTGGCAAGGGAACAGAGGGCTGGGGGAGGGCCGGACAAGCTGGAGCGCATTCCAGAAGGGCGCTTGGCAGAAGGTTTGGGAACCGCTTCTGTGGAAAAAAGACAATGTCCAGATATGGGCAGGAGAGACGCTCGGACTGCGTCTTCCCCTCCGCCATCCAGGGCGGCCCCGATGAAGGCCTGGGGACGGGGAGGGCTTTGCTTTGGCGGCTCCGTCGGCCTTCTCTGCACCCCCCTCCCACCCCTCATTCGGGTTAGAACCCCCCACATAAGGACCCCGTAAAATAAAGGTCCGCCTAGCTTTGTCCTGAGGGCTTAGGGACCGGAGCTGGGCGCCACCAGGGAAGCGGGGCCTTTACCCCGGCCGAGTCAGAACGAGTGCAGGCTCGCCTCCAGAGAACTCTGGGCTTTGAATGGAAGCGCGGGGCGGGGGGCCGGGGGGCCCAGCCTCCTCCTCCGTCCGGCCCGGCCACACGAGGAAGAGGTGCAGGATCCGCCGAGGGATCCTCTTCATCAGGATCGAGGGGCCGTGCCGATCGAATGAGCTGCTGGACGTGAAGGGTCCCGGGGGAGGTGTGGCCGAGCCGGCGGCCCGCGGTGACAAATCACCCCAAACTCGCTGGCTGAAAACAACATGAATTCGCTCTCGTGCGGCTCCTGTGGCCAGAACCCTGCGGTCAGTTTCACGGGCTCAAGTCAGCAGGTCTGCGGGGCTGGTTCCTTCCGGAGGCTGCGGGGCGAAGGCGCTAACTTGCCGATTCCGGGCCCAGAGGTGCCTACGACCTCCCCCGCCAGCGGCCCGCAGCCCCTCCCCTCATCACCGCAACCCCTTGCATCTCTCACTTCCTCCTCTGACCTCTTCGCCCCCCCCTCTCGTAAGGACACCTGTAACTGGACCCATGTGGACGGTCCGGCTAGCCTCCCCAGCTCAGGATCCTTAACTTAATCACATCTGAAAAGTCCTTTTCTGTTTGCCACCTAAAGTTAACAGTCACCGATTCCAGGGATCAGGACCGGGATATTTGCGGGGGGCAGGGGTTGGTGGCGTTATTCAGCCTCCCGCATGCCTTCTCCCAAATTCTGAGAGACGCAGAGCGGTGAGTCAGGCCCCGGATTCTTCTCTCTGCCTCCGACTGCGATGGCCTTGAATTAGCCTCTCGCCCCTTCCGGGCCTCTGTAAAGGTGATGCTCGCCTCACCTCTAGGGCTGGAAGTGACAGCTGACGCGTCTGGAGCGGTCACGCTCCGCCAGCCACCAGGGGTGTCATTTTCTAGCTTTACTGCCCCTGGAGACGGCCAGGCAGGCTCCTGCTTCGAGGCCTCTTTTCCCGCGGTTCCCTCCTCGGCCTTCTTCAAAGCTCTGCGCAAATCTCTCTCTCAGTGACTGTGTCCCCCCCCCCCCCCGCCACCACATTTAAAGTCCTCCCCCCCACCCCCTGGCCCAGCAGTCCCTACCGCCGGCCCCGGCGTCAGGCGCAGGCCTCACCGTTCCCAGCTCATCTTCCCAGCCGGCCCGGTGTGGAGTTTTCCCACGCAGGTGGTTGTCTGTGAGCTCTCCCGGGACACGACCTTCTGTCTGTTTCGGCCGTCCCTCTGTCCCCGGCGTTCACGCAAGCCCCTGGAACATGGTGGGTGCCCGGTTAGCGTTTTGTTGAGTGAACGGATAAATCCCTGTACCCCCCCAACTTTGAGCCCGCAACGCCTAACAACCCACGAGTTCGACCCACGTCTGGCCCCCCCGACCGGTGAGATGGCTAACGCGGGCGGTGACGAGAGGTAGCCTCTAGGTGATGGAGTCGCCGGGCCGACACGGGAACACAGCCTCTCGCCCAGAGGCCACCCTGGGAAGCCCACCGCGTGCTGGGAGTGCTCGAGACTCGAAAACAGTCTCCGAGGGCCCCTCTGCAAACTGCTTCTTGGGGCGGGGAAACAAAGGAACCAGGTCACCGTCCAGAATGACCTGCATAAGGACATAGGCGGTGTCCGCGCGGCGCCCAGGTTCACGCAAGCCCGGCGGGCAGCCCGCACGCTGACCGGAGCTGCGAAGTGGCAGGAGCTCCCCGGCTGCGGAATGGCACGCCGCTGGCCTCGGCGGCGGGACCGATAACGGGTCCCACTCGCTCCGCCTTGGCGACTTTGGCTGAAAGGCTGGTTTCCTATTCCCTCGAGGATGAGGAAGGTCTGAGCAAAGAGACTCTGTGCCCAGGACCACCACTCACATACTGTGAGACCCGGGGCAAGTGTCTCAACCTCTCTGGAGGTTTCAGCGATAACCTCTGGATTCAGCGATAACCGGGACAAAGGTGGGGACGAGTGCGCCTCGCTCAGATGACACTTGGGCGGAACGAATGAGCTCAATCCATGCAAAGCACTTCGTGTGAGCCCGGCCACACTGTAGCGTCCGGGAGATAGTAGCCGAGATTCCTGCCGCGGGCTGCACGCCGGGGCCGGGGAGGGCGGTCGTGCCTGTGCTCGGCCTTGCTCCCCCGAGTGGGAGGCCGCCGGCGGCCCGTCCCCAGAGCCTGGAGACAGATCAAGGTGTCGGACTCACTTGGAGCTGAGGCTGACGGGAGCTCCAGTTCCTGCCCTGCGCCCCGTGGGCCCCAGGCTCGGTCCTGGAAGGGAAACACACAGCGATGGCTCATTTCCCGAGAACTGTCGAAGGTGGCTGGAGCCCTCGAGACTGGCTCCCCGGGGCCAGCCGGCCTTGTGAACAGGGCCACACGCCAGCCACTTGCTTAGAGAAAGACGCCTCGTCAAGCTCCCCGAGACTAGATACCTGGTTTAACTCACTCCTTCTGTTTACGGCTCCGGGAGCCTTCAGCATGAATTTATCTTCCCATTAAGGATTAGGCACCAATATTTAAATAGATTAGCAGGGAGGCTGGAGCTGTCAGGTCTTATAAAATTCACCAAGATCTGGGGCGCCTGGGCGGCTCCGTCGGTTAAGCAACCGACTTCGGCTCAGGTCATGATCTCGAGGTGCATGAGTTCCAGCCCCGCGTCGGGCTCTGCGCGGACAGCCCGGAGCCCGGAGCCTGTTTCAGAATCTCCCTCTCTCTGTCTCTCTCTCAAAAACAAATAAACATTTTTTTAAAAAATTCACCAAGACCTTCTCTTTTCACTGCAGCGAGTGCTAGGTTCTGGGAACCGCCCTCTGTCCCCTCTCTATGCAGTTTCTCAGACTGAACCCCCCCCACAACCCCCTTCATCCACTCCTGCCCCCAGACTCCAGCCAGGGTAAACCTGCACACACCTCAAGGCCTTGCAAAGCTTCTGGACCTTCCTTCTCCCCGCCTCCTTCAAAGCTCATCTGTTGCCCTTTCCGGAGGCTCGTTTTCTGTGCCCCATTTTAGCAGGACCACCTTGTGATTTACGGGTTTGAGAATCAGACATCCCTTCCACCTGCCTTGTCCGCCAGCTGAGCAGCTTGGGACAGGTTACTTGACCTCTCTGAGCCTCTGCGTCCTTTTCTGTAGTATGGGAATAATAACTATCAAGGGATCATACACTCGACATGGACGCAGGGCCTGTCACAGAGCCGGCCCACGACGTGCACTCGCTCACACCTGATGTTGACTTCCCTTCTGTGAGAGAGAATCACGTCCCTTCCTGCTGGACGGGAGAAGAACCTCACATGTCCGTGTGTCCCCCCGAAGCCCCTGGGCCCACAATAGGGACCCAGGAATTGTCGGACCCGAATCGTTTAGAAAGCCATTTTAAAAAAAGGCACGCCTGTCACCCCTCGTGCTTTGGTGATGAAATAGCTCCCGGAATAAACTGCGGTGCTCGTCGCTGGCCTGCCTGCCCCGCCCAGGGAGCCGTGCGGCGCCGGGGAAGGAAAAGTCAGCTGGCTTTGACTGTGACTCTTGCCCACCACGCAGCGCTGTGTGCCCTAGGGGGGGTTACGTAACCTCTCTGAGGTTCTGAGACGGTGGGGCTCTTCCTACCAGGACTTCCACTACCCTTCGCCTGGCCTCTGGCCTCGCTCTGCCTGAGATTAAGCGGCGTCTTCTCCTTTTCCGTGGAGCTCTCCTCCCTCCCCTCTACCTGCGTGACTCACTTGGCCACGGGGCTGTTCGTTCTTCCTGAGTGCTCACTCTACAAAAGCCTGCTCAGAACCCATGGGGACCTGATGCCTTTGACCTTGGCTGGGAGGCAAGTGGGGCCTGACACTCCCAGGCAGGAGGAGAGCTGCCGCAGAGGTGGCTCAGAGCCCTTCTCCTCCTGTCCCAGCCCCCCCACCTGCTTGGGACCGGAACTTGGTGACAAAAATGACTCAGGGCTGAAACTTGGCCCAGAGGGCCCCACTGAGTTCCTCCTTTGTGATGGGGAGGTGGCCTGGTCCCATGCGAGTGCGGCTGGGACCCCGGTCCAATCATGCAGCTTGGCAGGAGGGGCGGGGACAGGGAGAATGGTCCCGGAGGCTCTTTGTCCCTGGTCACGCAGCCGTCACCCAGCCAGGCCTGAGATCCATCCCCCCCCGGAAGGCGGGACGCCTCTGCAGCTGCGCCTTCCAGGGCCAGGGGGCAAGCTTCGTGGCCACCCAAGGGTCCTCGGTTTCCAAACTGCGTTCTGGGGAAATTTCTGGGATTCGGCGGGCGCGGGGCCAGGGAACGCTCGGACCGTTTCGGCTAGAACAGAGCCTTTTTCCCCCTTCCTTTCATTCGATTTTATTCGAAGCATCATCTTCATGTTAGACTCCCAGAAACTCCAGTCTAGGCATGGGACGGCTACACTGGGGTCCCCGCCAAGGAAGGGTGCGCTAATGTCCAGAGCCGTGACCGGGTCGCCCCCACCCTGGAAACCCGTGCTGGCCGCGGTCGGGCCAAGGGTACTCGTGAGAGGGAAGACAGCGGCGGCCTGAGAGGAAGGAGGCTCAGGGCTCTCACCCCTGCCGACGCCTGCCTGAAACACCAGGGAGCCCCTGAAATTTTAACCAACCCCCCCCCAGACTCGTTGGTAGAGTCACAGTTGGAAGGCGCTGTTCACTGGGCACCTCTCCCACGTTGCTGGCAAAGCGTCGGGGTGCAGGTGCTCCCAAAAGGTGCTCTAACTCCTCCTCTCCCCCTCGGCGCCAGCCGTGGGCTAGGAGTTTCCCCAGGTTGATACGGGACGTTAAACTTTTTAACTTGCCAGATACTCATTCCATGAATAGCTATTAAGCACCTGTTAGCTTCCGTAACAAGAACTGCAGTCCGGGGAGCTTATGCTCCAGGGGGGAGCCAGGGGGCGACTAGAAAACAAACAGTACTGTTCTAGACGGTGAGGTAGCGTCCTCCGTCACGGGAAGGAGGGTCATCGAGGAAGCAAGCCCCGGGCTTAAGAGCAGCCGGGCGGAGGAGGGGCGTCTTCCACAGAGGGGTTCCCGGTCCCCTTGCTGAGGAGGCGGAGTTTGAGCTGAGAGACAGAAGTAGTGAAAAGTCGCCAGACCCGGGGCGCCCAGGCGGCTCAGCCGGTTAAGTGCCAACTTCAGCTCAGGTCATGGTCTCGCAGTTCGTGGGTTCAAGTCCTGCGCTGGGCTCCGTGCTGACTGCACAGAGCCTGGAGTCTGCCTCCGATTCAGCGTCTCCCTCTCTTTCTGCCCCTTCCCCACTCTATGTGTGTCTCTCTCTCTCTCTAAAAAATAAATAAACATTTTTAAAAAAATTTTTTTAAGGAGCCAGACAAAAGAGACAGATGGCAAAGTGTTTCGCGCCCTGGGAACGCAAGTGCAAAGGCCCTGTGGCAGGACATGCGTGGTATGAGTGAAAAACAGAACAGGAGCCACGGAGGGTTGGTGAGCCGAGAGATGAGAGAGGCAGGAGCCGATCCAATCAGGTGGGATGCAGGAGTTTGGATCTGGTGCTGAGTGCATTGGGAAAATGTCAACGGGTTCTAGAAATTCCTATTGCAAAATAATTCAGCCAATACAAAGGGTCTCTGAGAGACATCTGCGAGGTTTAAGGAATAATGTCATAAGTAAACACCCACGTGCCCGTCTCCCGCGCCCTCCCCAGGCCCTGTCTCTCGCTCCTCCAGGGAGGCCGCTGTGATCCTGAATTTCAGTTTGCGACCTTTGCCTTTCTGCCTCATGTTACAAAAATAGAAACGTGTCGTTTGGCTTTGCCTCGTTCGGAACTGCATATAAATGGAAACACGCCGGGTTTGCCTTCCCGTTCAACGTCATGGCTGCCGGGATGGGCCACGTCGGCGCGTGTAGCCTCGGGTCTTTCGCTTCCATGGCCGGGTAACGCGCCACCGGCTGACGCGGTCCTGACTCCTCCCGTTCCCCGGCACCAGGCGCCGTCCGGTTTTCTCGTGCCGAGCCGACCCTATGTTCTCAGGACGAACCCCAACTTGATTGTGATGTATGACATAGTCGTCTGCTTTTTTTTTTTTAATTTTTTAAATGTTTATTTATTTTTGAGACAGAGAGAGACAGAGCATGAGTGGGGGAGGAGCAGAGAGAGAGGCAGACGCAGAATCCGAAGCAGGCTCCAGGCTCTGAGCTGTCAGCACAGAGCCCAATGCGGGGCTCGAACCCACGGACTGCGAGATCATGACCTGAGCCGAAGTCGGACGCTCAACCGACTGAGCCACCCAGGCGCCCCTGCTTTTTAAACGACCCCGTGGGATCCCGTTTGCGGATATTTCGATGAGGATTTCGGTCTGTGTGCACGTGGACCGGATCGACCCGTCGTTTTCCTCCCTCGCCTTGTCCTAGTTCTCCGAAAGTCCTCGTAAAATGACTTGGGGGAGCGTCTCCTCTTCTTCCTCTTTCCTCCCGGGAGGGATGAGGCCACGTCAGGGTCTGGTCAATGCAGCTGCCAGACTGTCATCTTCCGCGGCCCCGCTTTGTTGGTACAGACTCTCAGTTTCTTCTGGGACAATCCTTCTTGCGTGTACCCCGGCCCATGCCCTCCCTCCCCCAAGAATAAAACAAAGAAAACACATACCCGCCCACCTGGAAGCGCCTCAAATGGAAATGCTCCCCGCTGGGGCACCCAGGAGGCTCAGGGAGGCTCAGTCCATTAAGCATCTATCTGACTTCAGCTCAGGTCACGATCTTGTGGGTTCGTGGGTTTGAGCCCCGCGTCGGGCTCTGTGCTGACAGCTCGGAGCCTGGAGCCTGCTTCGGATTCTGCATCTCCCTCTGTCTCTGCTCCTCCCCCAACTCGTGCTGTCTCCCAAAACTGAATAAACGTTAAAAAAAAATTTTTTTTTTAATTTTTTTTTTAATTTTTTTTAATGTTTTTATTTTATTTTTGAGAGACATAGAGACAGAGTATGAGCAGGGTAAGGGCACAGAGAGAGGGAGATACAGAATCTGAAGCAGGTTCCAGGCTCTGAGCCATCAGCACAGAGCCCGACACGGGGCTCGAACTCACAGACCGTGAGATCATGACCTGAGCCGAAGTCGGCCGCTTAGCCAAGTGAGCCACCCAGGCGCCCCAAAAAAATTTTTTTTTAAGGAAAGAAATGCTCGGGGCGCCTGGGTGGCTCAGTCGGTTAAGCAGCTGACTTCGGCTCACGTCGTGATCTCACGGTCTGTGAGCTCGAGCACCCCGTCGGGCTCTGTGCTGACGGCTCGGAGCCTGGAGCCTGCTTTGGATTCTGTGTCTCCCTCTGTCTCTGCCCTTCTCCTGCTCATGCTCTGTCTGTATGTCTCAAAAATAAATAAACGTTAAAAATAAAAAATAAAAAAAGAAAGAAAGAAATGCTCACTGCTTACTTAGAAAGCTGTGTTTCTGGTTTTTTACAGGTGGGTCCTCGGCTCCCGATTTTAGCATGAGGAATTGTTTCCCGGCCTGCCCCGAGCGCCCCAGGTAACAACAGGTACCTGCTTCTCTTACTCGGTTAACACTTTTCTCGAACGCCCAGGTCGAGGCTCACTCACGCGTCCCTTAGGGGGACTTCACCGTGAGCCTCGACGGGTCCAGCCAGAGGGGAGTCTGGCTGAGCCGGGACCTCGGTCTGCCCGCCAGGGCCGCCCTGCTTTCGGGACGTGTTGGAAACTATGTGGTTCCAAATTCTCCAAGCACAAAATTAGCTTCTTTCCATATTTTCAAAAAGGAAAGAACACACTAAATATAACACGGGTCAGCGAGCCAGAAACAACACAAATAGCTCAGGAGCCGGTTTCCACATCCCCCGTGAGCCCACCGGGACCCTGGGCTCCAGAGGGAGGGTGGACTCGGCGAGCGATGATGTTAAGCGACCGCCGGACGCGTGAGCCTGCCGCGAACCCAGAACACAAAAGCTTTCTTTTGTTTGTTTATTCGAAAACCAACACGGGCACCTTTCTGGTCCCAGTTCTTACTCTCCTGGTGAGAAAAAGACAATAAAAATCATTCTAATCCCACCACACACACACACACACACACACACACACACACACAGAGAATTGGAAGCAGGCTCCAGGCTCTAAGCTGTCAGCACAGAGCCCGATGCGGGACTCGAACTCACGGACTGTGAGATCATGGCCTGAGCCGAAGTCGGAGACTTAACCGACTGAGCCGCCAGGTGCCCCTGCATGAAATTTTAATCCTGGAGGTATCTGGGTGTTTGTGGATGTTTCGTGGAGGCCCCGAGCCGTTATAATATCCAAGACTATTTTCCCCCACCCCCAAGGACCAATCTTTGCCCCCCTCCTGGGTGGTCTCACCCCATCGAGAATGCAAGCTTGGAATAATATTCAGTTGCAAACCGTTCTATGAGAACTTACCCTCGTGCTGGTCACATACAGCCCTCGGTGCTTTCTGTACCTTGACCTGTTCACTTAACAAAACTCTCCTGCGAGGTGAGTACTGAAAGCTTGTATGTCCGCTTGACAGTTGTGGGCACTGAGGCACAGAGAGCAGTTAGGCAACTTGCCCAGAGTCGCACAGCTAGGAAAGTCGAGCGAGGATCCGAGCTCAGGCAGCCCGTTTCCAGACCGGTTCCCAAGGTCACGTTTAGCCGCCGAGCCGTGTTGCCTTGCAGCCGCATGTTCTGGTTGTGACGTCTTCGAAATACAGAAATGGAGTTAAAAGCTGTCCCCCCCACCCCAAGCCCCCTCGGTTCGCAGAAGCAGTCACTGCTCGACTGGGAAGGCGCTCCTCCTCTGAGACTTTGACCGACGTGTTTGTATATGTGCCAATGTTTTGTCTCTTTGTGTTACTGTAAGAAGGGTCTCCTGTCTTCCTTCCTGTGTATTCGTATCCACGTATCTGTGGATAGAAGTTTTTCAATTATGATCGCACCGCGCAGACCGTTTCTTCAAACCTTGTCTGACTTTCACCTGGATCATTAGCTGGCTCGAAACCGTCCTTTAATCAGCACACGTACCAGATTCTATTTAACCGGATGCAGATTATTGGCTATTGAAGGAGTTTCTAGTTTCCCGCCGCTACAAGGCCGTGAGGACTGTCCCTGCCCTGTACGTCATTCTTCGAAGTGGGAACAGAGCCCAACGGCAGAAGCATTTTTGAAACTTTTGATCCCTAAATGCCAAAGTTTGCCACCCGGAACGATGGTGCGAGGTGGCTTATCCCGATACCGTCACCCGTCCTGCGTATCACTGCCTGTTTTCGATCACTGGCGCGCGAACGGGCCCAGGCGTCTGAATCCTGACATTCTCATCTCTGTCAGCGACTCTCGTCTGAGGCTTGTTTCACTCACGTGACGGGACGCGGCAAAGCTGGAGCCGAGAGGGCGGGGAAGGTGGGATGTCGAGGCGGCCCCCGATCGCTGGTTTAGAAAACACACTGCCAGCCCCCCCAGGGACAAGGCCCCCCCGCCAGAGCCCCTCGCAGGCCCTCAGGGATGTCATTTCCCGCTGCCCGCTCTGCCTCAGGTTACACCTGTCCGCCCGGAGAGCCCTCCCCTGCTGGCCTCGCCACAGGTCCGTAAGGCAGAACCGCTAGTCCCCTCATCCTTCCCTTTGCTGGCTGTGGGTGATATCGGAAGAAACCAATACCCTTGTGTATGTGGTAGACTTCTCCGCTGGTCCCACCGCCACCGGCTGCAGCGGGATGGGATCCTTGTTCAGTGTGCTGCATGCACACACATACATGTTCGCACACCAGGATGCACGCGTACGTGCATACGCACAAACACACACAGGGCAGCACGAACAGGGTGCAGACCTTACTGTGTGAAGTCGGACTTCTCTCTCACGGGGACTTTCCATAGGACACACGTGTCCCCAATTCCGGCTTCTATACTTCCTTCCCATCTTGTCGTTACTCCTCGTAGACTTTTTCCTGCTGTCCCGGAAGCCCCAACTAGCCCTGAACTTGCTCACCGCTCTCTCTCCAGTGCCTACCACTGCTCAGCAGGTGTGCAAGAAATATTTGTTGAGCAGAAAAAAAGAAGGAACAGACCTCAAGGCGATAAAGGAGATTATCCCAAATATTTTGAGAGTATTTTTTAACAAAGTGGCCCGTTTCAGACGGAGCCCGTTGTTTGGTGAGAAAATATCTGTGCAGTGTTAGATTTCAAGTGACCCGGGGGGCCGTCCTTCTGGAAAGATTGGAAAGAATGCAGACTTGAGGATAGGACCTCGCCCATCCAAACATCTGCCGAGTTTGACTGTTCTGCAAAGGTTGCCGTCCCGGGCGTAACGGACTGAGGAGCAGTTAGCGGGAAAGGGTGCTGCCGGCTGGGCCCCCTGGCCCCGGAATGTGTTCTGAGCTAAACCTTCAGGGGACTTGCTTCGGGGTCTGGCTCACTCTCCCAGCCAACAAATGATTGTGGAACCCCGGGGCGGGGTGGGAGGGGGGCCGCTCCCGTTAGCACAGTGTCTCTGAGCCGCTTCAGGGGAAGAGGGTGTCTCATCCGGCACAGCAGCTACGATGAGGAAGAGGCAGGCTTCTGCCCCTTTAAGAAAAACAAAAGTCTGGGGACACCTGGATTAGTGTCCGACTTCGGCTCAGATCATGATCTCATGGTGTGTGGGTTCGAGCCCCGTGGGGCTCTGGGCTGACAGCTCAGAGCCTGGAGCCTGCTTCGGGTCCTATGTTCCCCTCTCTCTCTCTGCCCCTCCTGTGCATGCGCTCTCTCTCTCTCTCTCTCTCTCAAAAATAAACATTAAAAACAAAACAAAACTCCGTGTGGCAGGAGGGACGCTAGTCTCCCACGATGGCTCAGGTGGCCTCTATTCATTTCATTCAATGAATTGGCAGACATTCGGAGTCCCTGCTGGGTCCCAGGTGCAGAGAGGAAGAGGAGGGGTCACAGGAAGAGAGAGAGCGGCCACAGCAGTCACTGGGGGCTGGGGGGCGCCCACGGAAAGGGGCAGCTGAGCAGGGGTGACCAGAGAACAGCAGAGATGCTGGAGGGGGGTGTGCGGAGAAGGGCGAGGTGAAAGCTGGGGAGGGGAGCAGCCGAGAGGTGCCTGGGGTTTCTGCTGCGGGGAAATAGGGAGCCATGGAGGGTCGAGACGGGACCGCAGGCCCCGCGTGGACCGGAGGGGTCACTGCCGGCCACCCGTCACCCAGGCGATTTGGGTTCCGCGAGCCGCTGAGGCCCAGGCACCCCATGGCTCTCGCTCCCCGCTGGACCCTGCGAGAGCTCAGATCTGACCGCGCTTCGTTAAATTCCACAAAATGTTTTCAAGGACCCGGAGCTCTGACCCTCCGGGCCTCCTGCATGGAAAGGGCGGGCTTTTCCTCCCCGGGCGGGGTGGGCGGGCCGGCCCCCCTCCCGCAGGCGCTCGGAGGGAGCGGAGCGGCAGGCGGGACATCTGGGACGCGTCCGCGGAGCCGCCTCGACGGTACAGCCGCTGCGCTCCTGAGAGGGCGAGCGTCTCGGCCCGATCTCATCCCCCCCCCCGCCCCCTTCCGCTTCCCCTGCAGACCCCTCGGCCGCAGCCGTCCGCCCGGGATGCCTCGAGCTCGCCAGCAGCCGTCCCTCGAGAGCTCCGCCGCCGTGTCCTCGGCGCGCCGCTAGGGATCCCGGCCGGCCGGGGCGCCCAGCCCTCGCCGTCGTCACCGCCGCCACCGCGCATCCGCGCCTCTCCCTTCTTCGAGCCGGGCCTCGTCCTGCCCCCCCGCCGGCACGATGGCCCAGTCCAAGGCCAACGGCTCCCACTACGCGCTGACCGCCATCGGCCTGGGGATGCTGGTGCTTGGCGTCATCATGGCCATGTGGAACCTGGTGCCCGGCTTCAGCGCCGCCGACAAGCCCGCCGGCCAGGGCAGCAACAAGACGGAGACGGGCGGCGGGATCCTCAAGAGCAAGACCTTCTCCGTGGCCTACGTGCTGGTCGGGGCCGGGGTGCTGCTGCTGCTGCTCTCCATCTGCCTCAGCATCCGGGACAAGAGGAAGCAGCGGCAGGGCGAGGAGGTGGCCCACGTCCGGCACCAGGTGGGGGCCGAGCAGCAGGCGGCGGAGGAAGACAGGTGAGGACCGGCTGGCCCACCAGAGGGGGGAGGGAGGGGGAGGGGTTGCTGGGGGAGAGGGGGGAGGGGTGGGGGGAGTGGTGGGGGAGGGGTGGCTCTGGGGGGAGAGGAGGAGTGGAGGGGGAGGGGCTGTGGGGGGAGGGGTGGCAGGGGAAGGGGAGAGGGGGGAGGGGGGCTGGGTAGACACGCGTGTGCTCCCTCCCAGGGCTCACTGGAGACACCCTTTGAGTCTAGGAGACTCCACCTTCCCACTCTCCCCCCCACTAAGGCTCTGTACAGCCGTTTACAACGGCCGGAATAACTTCATACTTCTATCCCAGGGTGTCCCCGAATGGTAGGAATGGGTTACAGATGTAGTGAGGCTTTGACACCCGCAGGGAAGCTGCGTGGAGCCTGGGGCGGCCAGAGCCACACGGGACAGACCGCTCGTCCACTCACTCGGGCGTGCTGTGCACATATGCCTCGCGTGGATAAGGTCGGGAAGCAGGGTTCTCTTGGCCCAGAAATGCCGCGAACCTATTCAAGAGATGAGCGATCCATTGGGAACCCCTGACCAAGGTTGGCATCCCTGCTATAGAAAGAGCCCTTAGGAACAAATGTGAAAGACGACACAGCAGTAAGAAACTGGACAAAGGATACGAGCAAGCTTTTCATAGACATTCAGGCAACAGGTGTCCGACCTCGTTAGCCAGGAACCGCAAACACAAAGTAGGTGTCCTTAGGTTTTTGCCGATCTTACCCGCCAGGGCAGACAGCCCCCGGTGTTGGGGCGCTGTAGGGAAATGGGGGTGTTGACTGACACGACCTTTCTGAAGGGGAGTTTCATAGTAAGAGGAGGTATGGAAGATGCAGGGACCTATCCCTTCGAAGGGCCGATCCTTGGAAGACAGTCAGGCAAGTGCAAAGGAGTTGGTAGCCCTCTGTTTACCAGAGCGTTGCCTGGAACAGCCAAACCCGAGAAACGACCCAACTGTCCATCATTCGGGCTAAATTATGACACGCCCGTTCAGTGGCATTCCACGCAGCCCCGGTCAATCTACAGTTGCTCACGTGGGACCGTATGCACCACGTTGAGAAAAGGAGGTTCTAACAGCATCTTTGGCAAGGTCCTAATCTCACCAACTGTCACAGCTCTGGGATTACAGAGGAGTCTGGAACGGCACACGGCAGAGTGTTAGTGGCTGTGTCCTGGCAGAAGGAGTTGGGATGGTTTTACTCTCTCGGTTAGGTTTTCCTGTGTTGTTTGGATTTTCTACAAGCTTGTTATCTTTCTGGCGGGAACAGGAGTTGTTTTCGGTTTGGAAAAATTCAACCCATTCTAATATAAAAGATCATGCGTGCGTATTCTAGAAAACTTAGGAAATACAGGAACAACAAGGAGGGGAAATCCGTCCCCCATAACTACCCACCCTCGCCACAGCACACACACTGCTGAGGGGGAATGAGAGGAAGACCTGGACAAACGGTGAGGGTCGGATATTGGCCGTTATCACCCACAGGTTCAAGTGTAGGGTCCTGGAAAGTGGCTAATGGCATGCCCACCTGTACGCGTAGAAAACAAACGAACGAACAAAACCCAACGCCCTCTCTCGTTTTGTCTTTCAACCCTCAAATCAGAGTAAGCCTGGGACCTGACACGTCTTCTAAGTCTTGGAGTGAACTTGGAAGGCAAAAATCACAGAAAAACTTGAAATACATACAAATTTTATGTCAGATATTCACCCACCTGGGGAAACCATTTTACTCCAAACCGGCAGCGATTTCGTGCCTGTCTGTGTGGCCTGTGGCCAAAGGACCCAGCTGGGCACCTGCACGTGGTTAAGTGTGAGGCTCAAAGCAAAGGGGGTTTAATATGTCCTTGTGTTAACACTTCCAGATAATACAGTGTAGTCTTGAGAGTGTGGTGTTCAGTTCTTCCTCTCCCGCTTCCTAAATATATGACCAAATCCCATAGCTTCAATGTATCTTCTTCCCCATCCACGAAATGGGTATAATAATAGTACCTAACTCATAGTGTTATCGAGAAGATGAAAGTGGCGGGTGTGTTAAAGTACCCAGGACAGCACCTGCCTCCTAGCCAACAGTTGAAGTGGTAGTTTTGTTCCTCCCGGGCCCCCCTGGCTGTTTCCATGGCTGGTGGAGGAGGCGGGATCGGGGGCTCATCTACTTGTGATTTTCAGTGGCGTGAGTGCGTGCTAACCTTCCGTACGTTGCCGTCTGTTATCCTGCAGCCAGGAGGAGGAGGAGGAGGAGGCCTCCTCACGGTACTACGTCCCCAGCTACGAGGAAGTGATGAACACGGACTACTCAGAAGCGAGGGAGCTGGACCAGAACCCGAGGATGAGTGTCTCCCTCCCCTCCTATGAGTCCTTGACGGGGCTTGACGAGTCGACCCCCACCGCGGCCAGGGCCAACGCAGAGACCAGCCCCGGGAATCCACCCGACAGGCAGAACTCCAAGCTGGCCAAACGCCTGAAGCCGCTGAAAGTTCGAAGGATTAAATCCGAAAAACTTCACCTCAAAGACTTCAGGATCAACCTCCCGGACAAAAACGTGCCTCCCCCCTCCATCGAGCCTCTGACTCCCCCGCCACAGTACGACGAAGTCCACGAGAAGCCTTCAGACGCCCGGCCACCTGACTGACGGCCCCCGCTCAGGCGGTGGGTGTGTCCCTCCGGTCGCTCACCCTCCACACCACGGACCCCTGGTGAAGCCACTTGAGCTGCAGTTGGGAAGTGGAGGGGCCAGATGCACAGAGAGCGATGTGGCTGGGGGGGAGGGGAGGAGGGGTCCTGCGATTAGGGGGTGACTGATGGCCACAGACCCTCACGTAGCAGGTGCGTCCGAAAGAGCTGCCGCCTCGGACCTGGGGATGCACACCCCGTCGGGGGCGCCACGTAGACACCGTCCCCGTCGTTCTTTCCCCGACTCGGAGCTGTTGGTGACAACGCTTCTCTCTCCGATCGGGAGAGGACCCGTAGCAGCTGGTTTAGGTCGTGATTTTGTTTTGCTTCCACTAGGACTGTTTTCTCTCGAAGAGAACACAAGCAATGCCTTTGCTTCCCACGCTGGAGTCCTGAGCCGCCGCCAGGAGACGGGACTCAGCCCTACAGGAAAGACACGGGGCCGTTTTGTGAAAGAAGCGAAATAAGACGCTGAATGATGGGGGGGGCGCGGGGAGGGGAGGAGCGAGGCCCAGGTGGGGCTCTCTCAGAGGGTCCGAGGTCCCGTGATGTGTAAGACCAGAGTCTGTGCTGGTACGCTCCCCTAGTCTCTCCTGTGTAAGGGCTAAACAGGAAAGCATGCTGTGGGATACTCCTTGGAAAACGCCGTGCCCCTGAGCTTTTTATAATAAAAGATTTTATATGGAGTACACTCGGGCGCTGAAGTCCCGTAGCAGCTCTTCCGACCCTGACTTGCCCAGCGAGAAACCCCGCGGGTCTAAGAATTGC
This sequence comes from Paguma larvata, assembly GCA_030068075.1. Taxonomy (NCBI): domain Eukaryota; kingdom Metazoa; phylum Chordata; class Mammalia; order Carnivora; family Viverridae; genus Paguma; species Paguma larvata. Next base: position 10,779,189 of record CM057833.1, read on the forward strand.
TCATAGGCACGCGACCCTTGGCGGTCCCGGGCGCCGTGCTGAGGATTTCACACACATTCTCCCGTTTCCTCTGTATCTTGGCATCCCTGCCATTTTGTAGGTTAGCTCACGGGGGCTCATCAAAGTGCCCCACGTCCCATCGCTGGCAAGTGGCGGGGCTGGAGTATGAACCCAAGCCGCCTGGCCCCGGCGCCTGAGTTCTTTAAACGCTCTACTGGGCCGCTCAGTGTAAAGAGCCTTGTCCGACTTTGGCTGAGGCTCTGTGCTTCCCAAGGGCGGGGGCTGCCCCGTCAACCCACCCGCCCACCAGAACATCATGGCTGTGTAGACAGCAGCTGCTGCCTGTCCGAACATCCTCCCCGCGTGCCCCTCCGGAGGCCCGGCCCCGGGGGAGCGTGTCCTCACGGAGAGGGCCGAGTGCCAACCTGCGGAGCCCAGGAGAGCAGCTCAATGAAGGAGGATGTCGATGGGGACTGCAGACCGCTGCGAGGAGCAGCCACGTCTGGGGTCACGGTCTTGAGCGCGGAGCGGGAGTCTGGGAAGACACACCTGAGCCCAGGGGTGCCTGCCTGGTATTGGCGAGCATGAAGCGGAGCCTGCCTGGCCAGGAGAGGAAGGAATTCTGGATGGTTCCAAGAGTGAATTCTGAGGCCCTCGGGGTCGCCTCCAAGCCCCGAAGTAGGGAAGAGGTGGCAGAGAGGAAGTGAATCACCTCCTTATCTCGGATTGGCAACAAGGCCTGAATTCCCACCTTTCACTGTCCTTAGGCAAATCCATCTACTGAAAGGGAGCCCGGAGCGCCCCGCTTCGTGGCTAAGACCCCAGAGGCCTGGCCTCGTCCCAGCCTGGGGCTCCCCACGTGTCTGCGGCCTGGACCTGTTCTTCCGTCACTCTTACCCTTCCTCCTGAGAGGAGGAAAAAGGAAAGGAGGACAGGAAAGGAGCTAAGAGACAACTTTCTTTTTTTTTGTTTTTTAATTTTTTTTTTAAGTTTATTTATTTATGTGAGAGAGAAACAGAGCCTGAGCAGGGGAAGGGCAGAGAGAGAGGGAGACACAGAATGTGAAGCAGGCTCCAGGCTCTGAGCTGTCAGCATAGAGCTCGACATGGGGCTCGAACCCACGAACTGTGAGATCATGACATGAGCCAAAGTCGCACGCCCAACCGACTGAGCCCCCCCAGGTGCCCCAGAAACAACTTTCTCTAAGGGCCTCAGTCTGGGCTCCAGTAGAGCGTCTGGCAGGGTGTCTACCCCATCGAGACCCTCGCAGCGGGGAGAAAGTCTTGCGCCTTGTGGTGCGCTGACTGGGAACCCGGAAAGACATCAGGACCTAATTCCGAGGACCCGAGAACGTAACTTCACAAGGTAAGGTTTGCGCAGGTGTGATTAAATTAAGGCTTTGGAGATGAGAGGTTATCCTGAAATAACCAGGTGAACCCTAAATGCCATCCGCAAGTGTGCCTGCAAATGAGAGATGGGGGGCCTTGCGGCGCACAGGGGAGGAGGAGGCCGTGTGACCGCGGAGGCAGAGACGAGCCATCCAGGGACCGCCAGCAGCCACCGGCGCTGGAGCAGGGGAGGGGATTCTCCCCTAAGCGGCCAAGGTTGCCGCGACCTTGACTGTGGCCCAGCTCGCGCTGGTCGTAGGCCACCAAGTCTGTGGGCATCTGTTACCTATCACCCGTAACACGTGGAGCGTGGGTTCACCTCGGTCTACAAGGAAGGCGGAGACAGTGTTAGCTGGGAACGTTGGCTATTGGACGGAGACCTGAACAGCTCTAGACAGGCGAAAAATTACCCACGATATTGAGTGGGGACCACCTTCCCCTCGGAATTTCCCAAGGCACACCCATCCTGTTTGCTCATTGGTCCAGAGCTATCAGGGCTCGCTCTCTGGTGACTATGGAAAAAAAAAAAGTAAAAACCAGAATAAAGTCCCCAGCCCTTTCCTCTTCGTCACGTTTCTGTTCTTAAATAGAAAAGGACAGAGATACGGGAGAAAATTCAAGAAGCCACACACTTGCTCTTGGGCCTAACAAGCCCCGGGGCCAAGAAAGAGCGGAGCAAAGTCCCCCCTAGCCCTCCACCCAAAAGGAGGAACCTCAGCAGCCATGTTGGGGTCACGTGAGCACCAGTCTCTCGGGCCACGGCTGATTGGTCCTGAGGCGGCGTCCACCTGACCCCGGAGAACCAATCAGAAGCCGAGCTGCGCTAGCTACTTCTCTCCCAGGAATTGGTTGGTCCTGCAATGGATGGAGAGGCTGTTGGGTGATGGAGTGCCAGGGATTTGGGGGCTATTTGGGGGCCACGGGTGAGTGAAGCAAGGGAAGAAGCAGAAAGAGGCAGACATGAACAATAAGATGCAGAGACAGGGGCGCCTGGGTGGCTCGGTCGGTTAAGCCTCCAACTTCGGCTCCGGTCATGATCTCATGGTTCATGAGTTCGAGCCCAGCCATCAGGCTCTGGGCTGCCAGCTCAGAGCCTGGAGCCTGCTTCGGATTCTGGGTCTCCTTCTCGCTCTCTCTGCCCCTCCCCCACTTGTGCCTGCTCTCACTCTCTCTCAAAAAGAAATAAATAAGCATTTTTAAAAACAAGATCTCAGAGACTGCTGCCTTATGATGACTTTCTGGCCCTTCGTCCTCGTCCCTTGGGAAGCCCAGCCCAGCCCTTGGGTCCTTTCCACGAGATGCCCTGTCCTCCCCAATAAATCCCCCTCTTGAGCTCTGAGCCTAAATTTAGCCAGAGTCCTTGTAGGCGGGCACTGCCCTTGCATTGTGGACAGTGCCGGGCGCACGGGGACCCTCCGCCCGTGCTCCGTGTTTATTTTCACTGTTCTCAGATCGGCCACAGCTCTGACCAAGGGGAGCCGCCAGCAGACGCTTGAGGCCCAGGGCTGCTCCCTTCCTCAGTTCGCCGGACGGCAACGCCCATCGCGGATAGTGGACAAGTGCGTCCATTCCGTTTCTACCCACCAGAAGCGCAGTCAGCACCCAGTGCTGAGCGCAGTCAGCACCCAGTGGCTCATACTCAGAAAAGTGAAAGCCAGGAGGGCCCCCGCTGTCAGGATTTAGAGCCCCTCTCCCCTGGCGGTTCCTCGTGCTTTCCCCCCTGGATTCTAACGAGTGGAAGCAAAAAAAAAAAAAAAAAAAAAAAGTCTCTGATGACATTCATTTGGGAATCCACCAGCGAGACCAAGTCTATTCATTCCACACAGGTTTACTGGGCAGCCACTGCGGCCGCGTGCTAAGGATGAGCTGCAAACACACGGACCGAGTCCCTGCCGACACAGCGGCTGCGTTCTGGGTGGGAGGGGACAGATGACGAGCAAACACATGAACGTGAGCTGGAATGTCAGAAAACAAGGGGGTGCTGCCTGGGTGGCTCAGTCGGTTGGGCGACCGACTTCGGCTCAGGTCATGATCTCACGGTCCATGAGTTCAAGCCCGGCATCGGGCTTTGCGCTGACAGCTGAGAGTCCGGAGCCTGCCTCGGATTCTGTGTCTCCCTCTCCCTCTGCCCCTCTCCTGCTCTCACTCTGTCTCTCTCTCAAAAGGAAAATAAATAAATAAATAAAAAGAAAAAAAAATGAGAAGCCCTGTGCGGGAAGATGAAGCCATAGCGGATCGCCTGACTGAGGACAGGGAAAGTCCCTGCAGAAGTAACACTGAAAAGTGGGGAGTGAGCCGCCTGGATATTGGAGTGCAGAGAGTTCTAGAAAGTCTCTCTTGTGCTTATGCACATTCTGAATCTCCAAGCAGATGCTGCAGGAGGTAGCATCTCCCAAACCACTGTGGCTCCAGAACCTTCTCTCGCCCACAAAGCCTCTTCCGTGGGCAGCTTGCATGGAATACGCCCCAGGGAATGGTGATTGAGCCGAACCGGTAATTTGATGGGGGGAGAATCAGACCCAGGGTGGACAAGACGTGTCCAAAGTCCAACGGCTCATTGACAACGCCACCCATTAGCTTCCTTGTTGTGTGGCAACAACACAATAGCTCGCCAGTCAGGGCCCCAGCAGGAGATCACTGAGGTGGCCCAGCACCCGACACCTCGGGGAGGGGGGGACCCAACTGCACGCGGGAGGAAGGCAGTCGGATGGAGGCTTGCTGATACAAACCGATGAACCCCAGACGAACGCTCGGTGAAACGTTCTCAGCTCCCAGTGACGCCGTTAGACGTTCACACCAATGTCAGAACTGGACATTTTCCACCTTAGATCAGTGGTTCTCCACCAGAATTAACTTTGCTCCCCAGGGGCCATCTGGAAGGTCACAATGGTTGGAGGGGGACTGTACTGGCACCTAGTAGGGCAGGGATGCCACTAAACATCCTACAATGCAGAGGGCATTACCTACAACAAAAAGCTATCCTGCCCCAAATGTCAATAGTGTGCCAAGCATGACAAATCCTAGTGTAGACGAAGAAAGATCCATTCTCTTGGAGATAGAGCCTGGCCACCCAATGTCAGCTCCATCAAAAAGCCAGAAACAGTCCTTTGGGGCACCCGGGTGGCTCAGTGGGTTAAGCATCCAACTCCCACTCAGGTCATGATCTCATGGTTCGTGAGTTCAAGCCCCACATCGGGCTCTCTACTGTGGTTGCAGAGCCTGCTTTGGATCCTCTGTCTCCCTCTCTCTGCCCCTCCCCCCTCTCAAAAATTAATAAAAAAGTTTGTTAAATGCCTTAAAAAAAAAAAAGAAACAGTCATCCTTGGAGATCAGCCTAAGTGTGGTACTTACCATTTTCCTTTTAAAAACGGCCACTTTTATGTAAAAAGGGAATGTTTGTCTATTCCTTCCCGATCCGGAACTAGAAATCTAATTCCCCATGGCATGATATAAACAGGTCTCTCCTCCTCTCCTCCCTCCCCAGTCCCTACCCTGTGCATTAAATCCCTGCACTGGAATTTATCAACTGTAATTTAAAGGATGTGGGGAAGAAAATAGTCAATAGTCTTTACAAACTCAAAGAGATTTTTTAAAAGTTTAGGTTACTTAAAAGCATACTAATGAAAGATATATAACAGAATAAAACAACTACGATATAATCTGAGAAGCAGAAATTATGGCATGATCTTTTCTGAGCGGTAAGCCTTCTCAGAAAAAAAAAAAAAAAACAACACGACGTCAATAACACAGCGTGCTTCTCAAGGATATGCCGAGGTCAGTACCGTATAAAATGCGAGAGGTGCATGCGAACTTCGAGCCCGAGAACATTCCCAGTGTTTATCCTCTCGATGTCTTATTTTAGAAAGCATCTTGGAGAATTTGGCCAGCCTAGAAAAAGTATGAGCATCTACTTTAACAAATCACAAAAGAGAAAGATAATGTGACACTGTGGCAGCAACTATGACAAACTGTCGTTTGTGTTTATGAGGGAAAAGGTGTTGAAACAAGCCTTGCTTGAAACAAGCAAGAGAATAAATGCGTCTGCCTTGCTTAAAATTGAAAAATTGAGCCAATTAAAATAAATTAAATTAAATTAAAAAGTGCTGCATTGTTGCTTCTGATGAATTAGTTGTCTTTTTAAAAATCAGATTCAGGGGCGCCTGGGTGGCTCAGTCGGTTAAGCGGCCAACCACTTCAGCTCAGGTCATGATCTTGCGTCTGTGAGTTCGAGCCCCGCGTCGGGCTCTGTGCTGATGGCTCAGAGCCTGGAGCCTGCTTTAGATTCTGTGTCTCCCTCTCTCTCTGCCCCTCCCCCACTCATGTTCTGTCTCTCAAGAATGAAAAAATGTTAAAAAAAAAAAAAAATCAGATTCGATATACTAGCCCACAGACTGACTTTCAATTAGTAAAGGCCATGTCATTCTAGCACTTTCTCACGGTAAATTCATTTCGGCACCAAGTGGGTTATTTTAAAGCAGTACAAATGCAGCAGAAAGGGGACGCAGGAGCAGCCGTGAGCAGAAGCATGCGATGGTTTTAATGATTTTTACAGACAGCGCGAGGCTTATTGAAAACGGCCATTCAATCAATCAAAATGGCAAAGAAACAGGACGGAAAAAAGCTGACTGCTCTTTGGGATAAAACTGGATTTTGATGTTTATTTCCCAAGGTAAGAGGGGGAAAAAATCAAGGGGTAAAGTTTTCCTATTGGCCTGAAAGCAGTAAAAATTGCCCATTAATCTTCCCTTGAGCCAATAATAGAACAGTCTCCAGGGGCAAGATAGGAGCCAGAAATAAGACTGAAGGGGAAACTTAGGACAACATTGAACGGTGAAGTTCTGTGGATACGCTAAGAACACACTGTCCCGTGATTCCATTTCGCGTGTGCTCACATTCTCAGATGTGTGCATTTTTTGACATCGTTTCATTGAATAAACATTGGGTGAAAAGACCCATGACTCTCCCTATGGATTGCTTCAAGTCAGGGTTTCTTAGCTCTGGACCTATTGACACTTGGGGCTGGATGACATTGACGTAGAGTCGGGCTGGGGGAGGGGGGAGGTGCTGTCCGGTGTGTCATAGGATGTTTAGCAACATCCCTGGCCTCTCTCAACCCGATGCCAGCAGCACCTCTCCCATGTGTGACAATTAAAACTGCCTCCAGACCTAGCCACAAGTCCCCTGGGATGCAGAATATCCCTGACCGAGAACCATAGTTTGAAGTCTAGTGGGCGAAAATGCAGTATGAGGAATTGGAAAAAATACTATCACTGGGGGGGGAGGGGCAATTTCCATGCTTGTAAAAGGAAGATGTTGACAACTGCATCGGGCCACAGGACTGGGAGAGTCCAACGAGCAAACCATATGGGAAAACGCTGTAGGAAGTAGCGTTTAGAACAGGAGTGGCCCCCAGAGCTCAGCTTGTCCGACAGCCTTGCACAGAGAAGGAAAACGAAGACAAAGATGTTTGCCTAAAGACCATCCCAGTGCAACACAAACATGGGGTTATAATTAAATATTGTGTGGTCCCCCCCCCCCCCGGAAAAGCGAAGGACACGGAGCCCATCTCAGTGGGCCCCTGAGACGGCATTGGTGATCGTCACCGATAATGACTTTAATGGGCTGCAACACATTCTAATAGATCTTTGAATCAGAGATTCCTAATGAGGTGCGCCTGCCCGGCTCAGCCAGGGAAGAGACCAGCTCTTGATTTCGGCTCAGGTCACGATCTCGAGGTTCATGGGTTCACGCCCTGCGTCAGGCTCTGCGTGGAGCCTGCCTGGGATTCTCTCTCTCTACCTCTCTCTCTCTGCGCCTCCCCCACTTCTGCACTCGCTCGCTCTCTCTCTCTCTCTCTCTCAGTAAATAAATTAAAACTTAAAAAAAAAGATTCCTAATGATATGTTTTTTTAATTTTTTTTAACATTTTTATTTATTTTTAAGAGACAGAGAGAGACAGAGCATGAGTGGGGTAGGGACAGAGAGAGGGAGACACAGAATCTGAAGCAGGCTCCAGGCTCCGAGCTGTCAGCACAGAGCCCGACGCGGGGCTCGGACTCACGAACTGTGAGATCATGACCTGAGCCAAAGTCGGATGCTCAACCGACTGAGCCCCCCAGGTGCCCCTCCTAATGATATTTTTAAATACTCCTCAGGGGCGCCTGGTGGCTCAGTCGGTTAAGTGGCCAGTTTCGGCTCAGGTCATGATCTCATGGTTTGTGAGTTCGAGCCCCACATCGGGCTCTGTGGTCTGAGCTTGAAGCCCGCTTTGGATGTCCCTCTCTCTCTCTCTCTCAAAAATTAATAAACATTTAAAAAAATAATAAATTAATCCAGAAAGAATCCAAAAGGAAGAAAAGAGAGAAGGTTGTGAAAACATCGAAGCTGGATCGTGAGTACATGAAGCCCCCTGACCTGCACTCTCTCTCTACTTTGGTGTCTGTTTCAAAAACCCCAGAGTAAAAGCAATTTTTCGGTGTAAGCAGTCCCGAAGGAACTCGCAAGCGTACAACACAGGTAGAGCGAGCTACGCCCACAGCGTAAGCAAATAAATAAAAGCCTCTACCAGCCTGGGAAGTCGACGGGTGCCAGAAATGGGAGGCAAAGAGCCAAGTCTCAGACGCCCAGATCAAGCCAGCGCCCTCCGAGCTGCTATGCCCCCTGGCGAAGGGAGAGCTTTGCCTTTTCTTTTTCCTGGACTGCCAGAAACGGAAGCCTACGAGGCACCTCATTTGTTTAATTATGGCCGCAGTAATCATAAAGATAATAAAGATGACTGTCACCCGGAGGATCTGTAACTACATGGGTCCGGGGTTCAGATTTATACCCTGTGTGTTCGGTGGGAAAACTCCGAGCCGAGGAAGTGCATGTAAGTGGTTCCAGGTTATCGGCGTCCCTGGCATCCAGCTGAAACAAACAAAAAGCTCTCCTAAAGGAAAGCGGCCCGGCATCAGATCCCTCGGGATCCCCACAGGGTGACGTCAGTCAGGAACGAGATCCGAATCGAATCGCTACACACGAGCCAAAGTGCGCCAGAAGCAAATAATAGATTGAGACCCCACCCACCCATGCCACGGACTTCGGCTACGGGAGCTATCCGGGGCAGCTTCTAAAATCACCACGTATTAAATCTTTCCTTTTAAGTTTATTTTATTTATTTGGAGAGAGCGAGAGCACAAGCAGGGGAGGGGCAGAGAGAGAGAGAGAGAGAGAGGGAGAGAGAGAGAATCCCAAGCAGGCTCCGCGACATCAGTGCAGACGCAAGGCTCGGACTCATGAACGGTGAGACCCAGGACCTGAGCCAAAGTCAAGAGTCGGAGGCTTACTTGACTGAGCCACCCAAGCGCCGCTTAATTCTTTTTTTAAAGGAGGGATTGACACACGAGCCAGAAACGAGACTCAAAACCGGCAGGCATTTGTCCTCGGGAGTTTACGGGGGCACAGGGAGAGCTCCCTGCCCCCCGTGGTTTTGGCGATTCCATGTTGGTGGGAGAAACAGATTTATTCATAGAAGCAAATTGTGCTGGGTATAAAACCTAGAGGCGCACCTGGGTGGCTCAGTCAGTTGAGCGTCTGACTTCAGCTCAGGTCATGATCTTGCGGTCCGTGAGTTCGAGCCCCGCTTCGGGCTCTGTGCTGACAGCTCAGAGCCTGGAGCCTGCTTCGAATTCTGTGTCTTCCTCTCTCTCTGCCCCTCCCCCACTCATGCTGTGTCTCTCTCTGTCTCAAAAATAAACATTAAGGAAAAAAAACCAAAAAAACTAGAGTGCATCCAGAGGCCAGAGAGGGGATGTGAGCAGTGCAGCAGGCGGGAAGAACACGGACCGTGTCCAAAGAGGCTGGACCCTCCTCAGACTCCTGGTCTACGTGTGAGAAGACAGCTGGGTTCCCATTTTCCAACAAAAGGCATTAATCCCGACTTTAAGGTAAATTAAAATGGTCTCTCAGGGCGCCGGGGTGGCTCAGTCGGTTGAGTCACGCTCTTGATTTTGGCTCAGGGCCTGAAATCACAGTTTGTGAGTTCGAGCCCTGCATCGGGCTCTGCACTGACAGCACGGAGCTTGCTTGGGATTCTCTCTCTCTCTCTCTCTCTCTCTCTCTCTCTCTCTCTGCCTCTCCCTCCCTCTCTCTCTCAATAAATTAATAAACATTAAATTAAAATGGTTCGTGCACATTGGCCACCGTGACAGACACCTGAAGTTTTTGTCACCCACTACCTCTCTTCTAAAATACTGTGTTGGGGCACCTGGGGGCCTCAGTCGGTTAAGCATCTGACTCCGGTCACAATCTCACAGTTCGTGAGTTCAAGCCCCACGTTGGGCTCTGCGCTGTCAGCACAGAGCCTGTTTGGGATTCTCTCTCTCCTTCTCTCTCTGCTCTTCCCCCCTCAAAATAAATAAATAAACCTTTAAAAATCATAATAAAGTAAAATACTAGGGTGTTATGATTCCCCCTTTGGGGACCACACCTCTCCCCCAGCCACCCCCTCAAAGCCAGTGTGGACCCCAAGCAGTCCCCTGGCCTCCGTAGCTGGCTCGGGAATCAGCCTGTTCCCCAGTCAGAGAAAATAAGAAACAGCGAGGCCTCTGGGGGGAACCTTAGAGAAAAGACTCTCACTCTTCCCCAGGGGATTCAAAGCTAAGACGATGCAAGGGCTAGAGCTATGGCAGCCCTTTTGTGACCGTGATGCAGAGATTCTGTCTGAGGTCAGATCCCCGTGACTGAAAGCATTGCTGAGGGCTGGACAGAGGCCAGGGCTCGATGACACCGCTCGGGCCTGTAGCCAGCCGTCCCTTCTAGCCTTTTCATTTGCGGTAACCAGCGAATTTGCTTTCGCGATGAAGCCAGCTGGAATCGGTTTCTCTGTCACTCCACGGAAGGAGGCCAAGCCCTCCAGCAACTACTTACAAGTATGTAACACACTTTGAAAGCCAAACGGACCCATGCAAGAGCTGACACGGGCCTACATGTCCAGTCTCGGCACCCAGCCTCCCCTCCTGCTCCGGACACCATCCTCGGCTTCCCCGAGCACCGGTCTTCCGGCCTCTCCTCTGATCCAACGTCCCCAGTCCTCCCACACCGCCTTCTCTCCCGGCCCTGCCTCCTGGGATCCTCCCCATCCTTCCAGACTCCGGTAAAACGCTTCCTTTTTCTTAAAAGAGCCTTTCCGAGCCCTCCCCCTTCCAAGTCCCACCCGCAGCCGCCCAAGAATGCACCTGCCTGTCTCTCCCCTCGGACGCCCTCCCTCCGGGGCGCTCAGCCCCTCTGCCGAGGAGCCTCCTTCCCGGCAGCATTCCTGGCCCCCTTGCTCCTTGCCGGGGATCCAAATTCAGAACCCAGGTGAGCAGGGATGACCTTGGAGGCTTCAATTTCAAAACAACAATCCGTTCCCAGGCGAAGTCAGAAACACTGGTGAAAGCCGAGGACCTCAGCGGGGGGTCGGGAAGAAAGGACGGTTGTTCTGGGGAAAAGAGGTCTCTGTCGCGGGCCGCGAGGAAGGCGGAAAGGCCCGGCGTTATCTGCACCGAATGAACCGATTCGGGGGAAATCCGAGAAGACGCGTCCAGAGGGGCCCCGGGGGTGGCTCTGCTCTCGGGAAGGAAGATAAAAAAGCACGTGATGGGAATGACCCGAAACGGAAAATAGGAGCTCTGTTCCGAGGCTGAAAGAACGCAGACCGCGGCGAGATGCTGAGAAACTTCCAGAACACAAGGGAGAGGGTGACACACGGTGAGGTCATCTCGAACTAGAGACACTGAGAGGCTTGCCGAAGGGGCGGGGCTCCCGTGGGCTCCGGCAGAAGGAAACTGAGGCTCCTGGAATTTGCTGTTGGCCCCGAGAGGTCGGGCAGCGGTGACCCAAAGTCACCACGGGTCCAAGGTCAGGTGTGAGTTTGCGAGCTCTCCAGGGGAGCGCGGTCTCTCTTCTCACTTCTAAACGCTGCCCTGCCCCAGGCCCGGCTGCTTCTTACTGCGATCAGATGACCGAACCGGACTGGCTCCAATCACGGCGGCTGTTAGCCTTCGCTGGGAAGACTCTGGTTAAGGCTGGGTCCTCTTCCCAGAAAAAGGCATGGGGCCCCGACACATCGAAGTTTGCTCCCGATTTCAGGAGGTCACGCCCTCGCTGGGGCCAGTTTCTTGAACAACAGTTCCTAAACGTATTCATTGAATTGGAAAAAAAAAAAAAAAGGGGGTTACTGAGTGCCAGTTACCTGCCAGGGGGAGCGCGAGGCGCCAGGGACACATCTGTGAAGAAGATACGGGTTCCTGCCTCGCGGAGCGTACCCCTCAGTTTATATTCTAGCCCTCTCGTGACCAGAAAGTCTGGAGTTGTAGTCCGGAAACCTGGTGATTGTGACATGGGGCGATTGAGGGCCTCCTGTCCCGAAAAATCTCAGGTCAAACTGCCCCCCGGAAGGAGAGGGAGGAGCATAGTATTAAAAAGCAGGTGATGGGCCACCCGGGTGGCTCCGTCGCTTAAGCATCCGACTTCGGCTCAGGTCATGATCTCACGGTTTGTGGGTTTGAGCCCCGCATCGGGCTCTGTGCTGCCAGCTCAGAGCCTGGAGCCTGCTTGGGATTCTGTGTCTCCCTCTCTCTCTCTGCCCCTCCCCTGCTTGCACTCTGTCTCTTTCTCTCTCAAAAAAAATTTATAACCATTAAAAAAACAAACAAACAGGTACTCTGGCTGGAAGGCTCACACAGTGCTCCTGAATGGCAGGTGGTCCCAGCACTTCGGAAAAATGTCTGCGAGAAACTTCTACAGTTGCATATGTGAGCCACGGTCCGGCCATTCGATCCTAGGCATGTATCTAAGAGATACGCAGGCATACCAAAAGCCGCAGGTACACAATGGCTCCCAGTTCTGGCTGGCGTTCTCTCCTCTGGGTGACCCCTCTCCTTGGGCATAGGTGAGACTTGCACCTCGTTTCTAACCAACACCACGCTGCCCAAGTGATGGCGATGTCATTTCTGTGATTATGTTACCTAAGACGACAACTCCCGTCTCGCTAGGAGACTCCCTCCGTCGGCTCTCATCCGCCCGGAGGCAGCGAGCCACCTCAGGGAGAGGCCGGCCGGCAAAGAGAGGGGTCAGCAAGGGGGTGAGGCCCTCAGCCTAACAACCTTCAGGGAACTGAATCTTGCCAACAGCCACGTGAACTTGAAAGAGGCTCCTTCCCTGCCTGAGTCTCAGATGAGACCCCCCGGATTTGGCCAACCCCTCGGTGCAGCCGCTCCGAGGCGGCCGCGTTCCAGAAACTGCGAGGTGATGAGGGTGTGTTGTTTTGAGCCCCCACGTTTGTCATCGCGTGTTATGTAGGAATCGGTAACCACGGCTATGGAGTGCAACACAGCAGGGGGGACCAACGGGCCAGCGACATCGGACGAGAAGGCCACATCCCACGACCATCAAGTTGGGTGAAAGAAACCAGGCAGAAAATAGAATAAAATGAAGCAGAACTAATCCATGACGTTGGAGGTCAGGGCGGTGGGTGGGTGATGACCAGAAGGGGGCACAAGGAGGCTCGGGGGACAGGGGCGCAATCTGCTTCTGGGCCTGTGTTCTGGCCGGGCGAATGCATACACTTTGTGAACATTCTTCAAGGGTGTGCTTATGACTGGTGCATTTTTTTTTAATGTTTTTTGGTTTTTTTGTTTTGTTTTGTTTTTGTTTTTTTGGAGAGAGAGAGACAGAGTGCGAGAAGGGGAGGGGCAGAGAGAGAGGGAGACACAGAATCCGAGGCAGACTCCAGGCTCCAAGCCATCAGCACAGGGCCCGACGTGGGGCTGGAACCCGCAAACGGGTGAGAACATGACCTGAGCCGAAGTTGGACGCTGAACCGACCTAGCCACCCAGGTGCCCCAGGACTGGTACACTTCTTAATATTTCAAATTATGTTGTTTTTTTGATAAAAAGATGACCAGAACGGCAGCATTCTGGAGTCAAACAGCCAGAGTGGAATGCTGGTCTGACCGCTTACGAGATGGGTAACTGGACAAGTCTCCTGACTTTTCCATGCCCCCTTCTGGAAAATGGGTTGGGCTAAGAATGAAATAAAACCATGCACGGCATAGAGGCGGGCACCTAACAGACCTAGATAAACGTTAGCTGGTTGTGCTAGCCACATTCATAAGGGTTCATTGTCACCTGCGAAAAACCAGCACAGGTTTGTTTGGCCAGGTGCCTGAAAGTAGAATTTATGGAGTCGCCCAGCAGGTACCGCCCCGCAGAGACCAGGTGGGTTCTTGGGAATCTCTGCGGGGGGGGGGGGGGGGGCCCAGAGGAGGGAGCTCAGCCTGTCTCTGACACCCACACCCAGAAAGATCCCAGGGCAAAGGGCAAGGTGACGCGTGGCTGTTCAGAGGTCAGGTTTGCTCCGGGTTGGGACGGAGTCTTGACGCAAATCGAAGTTCTCCCCAGGGACCTTGGGCCGGACTCCCGCCTCATCCAGAAAACAAAACAAGCAAACGAAACTGACCGCGATCATTGCAAACACTCACGGGGCGAGCCCGTGGTACCGGGCACGGTTCGGTAGCGCGCACGCACCAACCCCCGAATCCTCGCCATCGGGGCCTCGCCATCCGCGCCCGTGCAGGGGGCCGAAGAGGCGCAGACAGACCGGAGCGGAAGCCCACACCCGCGGATCAGCGCATCGTACAGACGGGAGGCGTGCACGCACCCCTGTGCCAGAGCCCGAGGAACCCCGGGGGAGCGGAGTCGGGAGACAAGATTTGCAAGAGACACACAGGCAGTGATGGAAGAGTCTATTCGAGAAAAACCTGCGGGTCTTCGCCCGTTCTGCCAGGGGAGGGGGAGGAGCCCTCGTTACAGGGGTCCTTTCTGGGGTTTGCGTTTGTTTTCCTGAGTGTGTGTGTGTGTGTGTATGTGAGAGAGAGAGAGACAGAGAGAGAGAGAGAGAGAAAATAAAGCCCCTTATTTCCAAAGCCTGAAGGGCCAGGTTATCAGTGGCCGCGGGGCCTCCAGCGGGCCGCCCGCACCCCCATCTGTCATCCTACTCAGCTGCTTGGCTACCTCCCGCTGGTCCTGGTCTCCTTCTCCCTCCCTCTCTCCCCTGCTCCTGTTCCTGCGCTTTCTCTGGCCCTCCCTCACCCCGTGGAGGCTGGGCAAGCCTCCCACCCTCCTGGGGGGCCGGGGCAGGGGGGCGGCACGCATCTCGATTTGAACTACAAGGGCGCCAGGAGGCCCAACGGGCAAGTCTGGGAAGGGGGTGCAGTGGGCGCAAGCCCCCCCAGTCAAGGACAGCCCGCAGAAGGAGGTTCTATAGGGGCAGAGGGCCCCCCAGGAAGGAAGCCCAGTGTCCGGGCCAAGTTTGGTGGCAGGCCTGCCCCAGCTGCCCTCGCTTGGTCAGGCTCCTTTCCCTCCCTGCCTCGGGCACTGCCAGCCTGGGCCTGTGGGGCGGGCAGGAGCCCAGGCAGTCCCCAGAGGAGGGGAGCATGCACCCTCTTGTGGTCGGGTCACCTGCAGTCCCTGGGGGATGGACCTTTTCTGTCATACTCAGCTAGATTCAAATCCTGCCAGATAATTCGGCTGTATGGCCATGGGTGCATTCCTGCGTGTCTCTGAGCTACGTTTTCCTGCCAAAATGGGAGTGCTTCGCTAGAAATAATGACCGACACCGTTTTCTTTTTGTTTTTTTTTTAGGTCTTCTCTGCAGCAGCCCTGTTGTGGGTTCGAGCCCCGCGTCGGACTCTGTGCTGACAGCTCAGAGCCTGGAGCCTGCTTCAGATTCTGTGTCTCCCTCTCTCTCTGCCCCTCCCCTGCTCGTGCTCTGTCTCTCTCTGTGTGTCACTCAAAAATAAATAAAAATGTTTAAAAAAAATTTTTTTAAACATTATTCAGTCCAGTGTATGGGGACAGATGGGACTAACGGAGTTGAGATCTGACTGCGGGCCCTTCAGATGCCAGTACGTTCATCACGATACAGTACGGCTCAAAAACCTTGGTCGATTGTAGGCATCGCCAAGGAGCCCATGTAATCTAGAAACTTCTATTTCTTCCTTCAGGAGAAGTATTTTTAATCCCCCATCATTGTTTTTTAAATATAATATACTGTCAAATTAGTCTCCATGCAACCCCCAGTGCTCCCCTTCATGGTTTAATTCGAGTTACAACTGTCTCTCAGTCCGAGAAATCATAGTGTTCAGTTATTGGGGTGTTTTCTTTTGTTTTTGAAATTGACATGGAACACACTCCCTTTGAGATGACGGTGGCGTTTCACGAGGAGGAGAGTCGAACCCAGAGTCAGCGGCTTCTGCTCCAGCGGGTCTGAACGTCGGCTTCGCTCTCGGTTCAAGGCTCTTCCCGGAGAGATGACCTCTGAAGGCCGACCGGGCCCTAGGGGTTGCACGGGCTCATGGCCCTCGCGGCAAGCAGGTCTGCACCTCCCATCGTGTCGAGGACGAGAATTGGCCTAAAGGCAGGCATGGAGGTGGGGGTGCCGGCGGGGGTGGTGCTCAGGCTTCCCGCGAGCCCGCCGTCTGGGCGGCTGGCCAGAGACGCCAACGTCCTGGGGTAGGGACGGAGGAGCTCGGCAGCCCACGGAGGCCGGAGGCCGGGAGGCGGGCGGGTGCCAAGGGCTATCCCCGCTCGCTCTTGCACTTAGGCACCGTTCTAGGTCCTGGCGAACTAAACAGGAAAAAAAATCCCTGCCTTCGTGGAGCTCAGTCTCTAGCGGAGGGTGGGGCGGGGAGACAGACGAATGAGATAAATTAATAAATAGTATGCGAGATGACAAGTGGGAAGATGAGAAGAAGACGGATCGAGTGTAGACGGATCGAGTGTCAAGGTTTTTATTTTATTTTGTTGTTCTTGTTGCCCTTTCTTGTCTGGTGGTTTTTTGTTTTTTTTTTTAAGAATTTCAAGTTGGGTTGTATTTGAGTAAAATCTACAGGAGGTGAAGGAGATTCCCCGGTGGAAGTACTTTCTAGGGAGAGGAAACAGTAAGTGCAAAGGCCCTGAGGTAGAAAGGCCTTGCAGAGTTGGGCCTGACCCTCCTGGTTCCTGTGAAGCTATTATTAATCAGGCTCTAGTGTCTGCGGTCACTCCTCAAACTTTATGCCTAGGGTCTTTCTGATTGTGCGGAACTGACCCAGGCCGAACCTTCTAGGCTGGGTGAGGCCGTGGAAGAGATTTCTAAGGACAGGCTCCAAGGAAGGTCTCCACAGTTCGACTGCCTAAGTCAGGGTTTTGCCACGCTTGTAACAAACGCGCACATTCCTGGCCCATGCTCCATCTCCGTCTACTCAGAATCTGTGGTCGGGCCTGTGCCTGGGAACCTGCGTTTCTAAAGCCTTAGGCATATCTGGGCATCTTCGCTAGGTCCATTCCCAAGATTTCCCTCTTAGATCTTGTTCTGACGGACAAGGGTCGAGCCGGCCATATTTCACCTGTCTTCAACGCACTGGGTTTTTCTTGAGGCACGTTGCCGGCGGTTCTCGGTTCCCCCCCAGAAGGGGCTGGTCTGAAACAGGTGACTTGGTGGTGGCAGGAGATCTTGGGATTTGCGTGTTTCCTCCGGAGACCCCACCCTCCGGTCCTGTGCCCATGGGGGGGGCTTCAGGAACAGTGACTGAGCAGGTCAGCGCCGGGGACCCAGGGGATGTCTGTCGAGATAAAGAACAACGGAATGAATAAGCGTGGGTTTTGGCAACAAAGGACAGGAGTATTAGTGGGGGTGGCGGTTTGGAAATACCCAAGGAAAAAAACCTCATTCTTTCAAAATTGTTCCTTCCGCTCCACCCCGCCCCCATTGCCATCCCCAATCCCCATCGCGCCTGGAAGGTGGTCCCCCCAGCTTACTCTGTTCTCTCCTCTGCAGCAGAGAGGACTAGAGAGAATCGGGTGGGGTAGGAGGTCCTAACCCCTGAGCTTCTCCAAGTTCAGGGCCACCACCCTCCCACGCCGCCTTCGGGCTCGAATCAGCCCCCGCCTCGCTGGAAAACCGTGGCCCATTTCTGTGACCTCGCAGCCTCCGTGTCCCCATCTGCGACACGGGCCCGGGGAACCCCTGAGTGGCAGGCCCGGGGACGCTCCAGGGCGCGGCTGCAGGCGGTATCCTCGAGCGCGCGCCCCCCGCACGCCGCCCCGGTCGCCTAGCTTCCCGCCGCGCAGGCCACGCCCCCCACCGCGCGCGCGCCGGCCCGGCGGCGTTGCCATGACGACGCGCGTACACACGCCGGGCGGGCGCGCGGGGTGCTGGCCGCGGGCTGGAGACTCCGCGGGAGCGCGGCCAGGCGGCCTCGCCCGGAGCGGGCCGGGCGCCTGCTGAGCCCGCGGGGCTCTCGGAGGTGGACTGGGCGTGGGCTGCTTCTTCCGGCCAGGTGAGTGCGGCACCGGAGGACGCAGCGGGCGGAGACCCAGCTAGGAGAGGAGGCTCCGGACCCGGCCCCACCCCGAGCTCCAACTCCCTTCCGGTCCAGACTTGGGTCCCCGGGAGCACCCCAGAACAGGTGCCCCAACACCAGTCCGTCCTCCCTAAAATGCAGACCCCACCCTGCCTCCCAAAGTAGCCTGCGCGGGAGCTTCCAGAACCTTCCTTGGCACCAGATGTGCCGCTAGGATATCCTGTGGGGTACAGCTGGGATTAGGAGGGGTGCCCTTTGGTTCCCCTGATTTAGGGGCAGCACCCACCCGGTGGTCAGAGATCCCCCTTTTCTGACCTCTTCCTTGAGGAACTTCTGCAGCTCCCAGGACACCGAAGACCTCTAGCCCTCAAAAGAAATACTGCTTCTCCTGCCCAATTCCGAGGCAGCTGGAGGGATGCAGGTGATTGAAATTCTTTCACTCTTTTGTATGCCTGCTGCTTCATGGCACTAAAGAGCGAATTTACAGACTCTGACACATCTCAAATTACTTTCTACCGTGTTTTCAGGCAGGAAGGCGACTGCACAGGGCAAGATTAAGACGGAGAAATATTGTCCAACCCAAAAGCTCCAGACAGAATTTAGGTTTTCCAAGAAGGAGTCTAGGGCAGACACTGAGGGGAAGATTCCGAGCCAGCTGGCTGCACACATTCGCTTTGATGTGTCATTTGTATTTTCCTTCATTCGGCAAGCGTTTACTGAGCACCTACTGTGTGCCAGACACTGCTCCAGATGCTGGAGATGCGGCAACGAGGAAAAGTGTCAGGAACTGCAAAGGGTCTGAAGTTTTACCATGCGTGCAAGCTGCCGAGTTAGCCTGGCCGGCTGATAGACACAGGACGAAATTTGTCAATGCCTTTGCTTCAAAGATGGCTACAAACACGAGACCCCCGTGAAGAACTGTCTCTTAACAAAAAACAACACGGTTCTGGCTCTCCTGGAGCATACATCTCTGTGAAAGAGAAACAGACAACAAGCACAACCAAAGAAAGGAACAAGAAAATGTCAGAGAGAGGGAAGTATGAGGAAGGAAAGGCAGCAGGGGGTATGCTAGAGAAGGGTGCCTTTAGCTAGCATGGCCGAGCGGTTGCCGCAAGGAGGGACATCCGAGCACAGAGAAGGCACCAGCCTTGGGAACCTCCGGGGCGAGAGCGAAAACTCAACAGGCCTGGGCTCCAAGTTCTGGGGTTCGGCGTCGCGGCATTTCCCGTGGTTTTCCTGCGGAAGAGACAGCTCTCCCGGGTTTGGGTTCGGTTTGAACGCAAACCTAAGAACGTGGCCCCCTGCAATTGAAGAATTGAAGTGATTTGATGGCCCCAGAGCATGGTTGTTTTGCAAGGGGAAACGCCCGTCCCCTTCTGCTCATGACCATGAACCTGATAAAATGTACTTCGGGTTGTATGAAATCACCGATGTTTATCCATAGCTCTCAGAGTCGACAAAGAGCAAACAAAGTACCTGTCTCGTTTTGATTTCTCTCACTCCCCGCAATGCCCGCGGGGTCTTGTCTTCCTTTCAGAGGACAGAATCCCGGTGTCGAGGACTTTCTGTTGCTGCGCGTCCCAGGTGCCAACAGACAGGGCAGCTCCCCGCAGCCCGCAGCGACGGAGGCACGGAAGGCCGAGCTGCAGGCGCATTGGGCGGTAGTCACATGCAGAGGCTCAGCGTTACCCCCCTGACACTTGGCTGCTCTGTGACCCTCACCTCTCTGAGTCTCCGTTTCCCCATCCGTGAAGTGGGACAGTGCCAATACCCGCCCCGCAGGGTCGTCCTGAGGTTGAAAAGAAGCAGTGTGTGTAAAAGGATAGGACCGCGCCTGGCGCTTAGTAGGGAGGCAGTAGCTGGCGATGGAGGTGTCGATGAACGCAGAACCACCCCCGAGACTCTCTGTGGTCGCCACGAGACGGTCCTTGTTTTTATCCGCAGGCCAACAGCTTCACGTTTTAGTGGCCTTTGAGTTGAAAAGAAAACAGAGGGGCTTCCGTTCTCTGGCACGGCGTTGAGACGGAGGGCGTCACGCTGTGTAATCCAAGCACCGTATGAATTACTAACATTTTGGAACCTACGGAAGTCACTGATGTTTTTACATGTTGAGAAACCAGCGTAGAACTTACTTCGAAATGCATCAGGCTGTAGAATGGATGGATGAATGGCTAGACGGATGGAGGGGTGATAGAGCAAAGATAGCAAAATGTCAGTTGTAGGATGGAGGTGGCGGGCACAGAGGAGTTCGCCGTCCGCTGCCTTCGGCTGGCCTGTGGGTTTGACATCTTCATGATAAAACATCGGGGAAAAATACATGCAGAGTCCCGATCGTGTCTCCAAGCTAGAGTCCTGAGACTTTGCCTTTCAAAGTCACTCCTCTTCCCCTAAATGCATAAGATAATGGAGTGACTTACTGTGATTCAGAGAAAGTATCATTTAAAGTCCATTCCCTCAATGTCTGACTCAGCAGTTTCAGAAATTCCATAGAAGCTTAGAATTCTTTAGATCCAAGATTCGTAACGATAATAATAATAGGACAAATGTCCTCTCTAAATGTTACATATGCATTTCATCCTCGCAGAACCCTCCCGGGGTACAGGGTATCATTAACCCCGTTTTACAGATGAGGAAACCAAGGCAGAGAGAGAGAAGTAACTCACCCAAAGTCACAGAGCTAGTAGGCGGCGGGTTAGGAACACTGAACACGAATACTCACCGTGTACCTCGTACTACACGTGACGGGAGGCGCTCAGCGATTCTCGGGGGGATTCAGACTTGTCGTTGGTTTTTTTTCAGCTCCTGGGGATTTGCGCTCCTGTTGGACTGTCAGGACCAAGTTCATCTTTTGCTAAATGCCACCGTTTAAATTTTTTTTTTAATGTGTATTTACTTTTGACGCAGAGACAGAGTGTGAGCCGGGGAGGGGCAGAGAGAGGGGGAGACACAGAATCCGAAGCAGGCTCCAGGCTCTGAGCTGTCAGCACAGAGCCCGACGCGGGGCTGGAACTCACCAACCGGGAGATCATGACCTGAACTGAAGTCGGTGCTCAACCGACTGAGCCCCCCAGGCGCCCCCTAAATGCCACTGTTTCAAAAGGTAGATCTTAAAGCTCTGCAGAAGCGCGAGTGCGGCCGATGGGCAGTCCCACCTTCCCCCTGCTGCCTCTGCCAGCGTCTCCCCTGTACGAGGCGGCACCTGCCGTCTGTTCCCAGTGGGGCGTGGGGCAGCCATCAGAAGGCCACGTTTTCTTAACGGCGTTTTCTCTGAACCCCTTCCATAGGGAGAGCGGGGAGTATGAAAGCCTACCTAAAGAGCGCAGAAGGCTTTTTCGTCCTGAATAAAAGCACTACCGTTGGAAGGCACGAAGACTCAGACCTTGTTTTAGAGGTAAGAGCTGCCCCTGCCCAGCCCGGCACTCACCCGCTCCACGCAGCCTTGCTGTTCTCGGGGATTCCAGGCTCTTCCAGAGCTCCCCCCCTCCCTGGCTTGCGGCCACGTCTTCCCTCCAGGTGCCGCTGGTGACCCGCTGCCGAATGTCCCGGCTCTCCCCGGCGTGTGTGGCGGAAATGGGTATGAGGCAGAGCGGGATGTGCCCTCTGTCCTCTGCTGGCCACGGGTACGGGTGTCCCACCCATCGTCCCCTCCCCAGCGGCCAAATGGGACTGTTTAGAAGGGGGCACGGAGCAGGGCCCGACGAGGGCCATCCGAAGTACTCGACTTGAACAACGGCCCCTCGCCCTTTCCGGGGCTTTCGGAGACTGTCGTGGTGTGTGTGACATGTTGACAATGTCGTGTAAGTGAATTCTACCCCAGGTGACCCATTGGGGTTGCTCGTGGTTCTTTTTCCAGCATAATGACCTCGAGGTCACCTGTTCTGTATTGTTGAGTGATGTTCCCTGGTATAGATGTTGAGTAATATTCCGTTTGTTTAACCGTTCTCGTATTGAAGGGCATTTCGATTGTGGCTGATTTGGGGGCTGTTACGGATAAGTCTGCTTAGAAACATTCGTGCACGGGTCTCTGTGCGAGCACCAGTTTTCATTTCTCTGGGATAAATGCTCAGGAGGGTGCTTGCCGGATCGTATGGTAAGTGCTCGGCTTCCAGAGAAAGTGCCGGACTGTTGTCCGGGGCGGCCGGGCCGTTTTACATTCCCACCAGCCATGTGTGAGACGCGGGTTCTCTGCATCCGCGCCAGCAACTGGCGTTATCCTGTTTTTATTTTACTTTATTTCTTAAATAAATTTCAGGGGTTGTGTTTTTTTTTTAAGTTTATTTATTTATTTGAGGGAAAGAGGCAGATGGTGGGGGGAGAATCCCAAGCAGGCTCCGCGCTGTCAGCACAGAGCCCGACACAGGGCTCGATCCCACAAACTGTGAGATCATGACCTGAGCTGATACCAAGAGTCGGACGCTTAACCAGCTGAGCCATCCAGGCACCCCCGGTTTTTCATTTTAGCTCTTCTGGCAAGAGTGTCTCACGCCTCATGGTCTTAATTTGCGTTTCCCTAAAGGCCGGTGAGGCTGAGCTGGTGAAATGTCTCTTCGTGTCTTTTGCCCATTTTCTTATCACGTTGTCTGGTTTTTAACTATTAAGTGTTAAGAGTTCTTTAAATATTTTAGATACTGGCCCCTCGTCAGATACAGAGCTTGTAGATAATTTCCCCCTGTTGGCGGCTTGTTTTTTCATTCTCTTACAAGAATATTTCACAAGGAAGAAGTTTTAAATTTTTCTTTCACAAACCATGCTTTCAGCGTCCCATCTAAGAACACGTCACTGGGTCCTCGATTCCCAAGGACATCTCTTACATTCTCTTCTGAAAGTTTTATATTTTATGTTTAAATCTACGACCGATTTTGAGTTCATTTTTGTCTATGACGGGAGATCTCGGTCCGGGTTCGTTCTGATTGCATGTGGATATTCGGTGGTTCCCACACCATTTGTTGGAAAGACTCTCCTTTCTCCGTTGAATTACTTTTGAAACTTTGTCAAAAACCATTTAGCCATCTTGTGTGGGAGCTATTTCTGAGTTTCCCGTTAGGTTTCACTGACCTAAGTGTCTGTCCCTCTACCATATGACATGATCGTGTTTGCTGTAGTTATGTAAGTCTTGAATCAGGTAGGATGGTTCTTCCTACTTTATTTTTCTTTAAAAAGAATTTATTTTTACATAGTTTAGTTCTTTTGCCTTTCCACACAAATTTTAGTGTGTGTCTTTATATACATAATTTTCTTTGTTTCTTTTTAAGTTTATTTATTTTGAAAGAGACAGAGACAGCACGAGAGGGGTAGGGCAGAGAGAGAGAGAGAGAGAGAGAGAGAGAGAGAGAGAGAGAGAGAATCCCAGGCAGGCTCCACACTGCCAGCACAGCGCCCAATGCAGGGCTCAAACCCACAAAACTGAGATCATGACCTGAGCCAAAATCAAGAGTCAGACGCTTAACTAACTGAGCCACCCATGTGCCCCTCTTGCTGGAATCTTAATAGGAATTGTATTTAAGCCTATATATCACTGTGAGAATTGATATCTTTACTATGTTGTCTTCCAATCCATGAACATGGTATATCTCTCCTTTTTTTCAGAGTGTCTTTGATTTCTTCCATAAACATTCTGTAATTTTTAGCATACCAGCCCTGTGCATGTTTTGCTATATGTACACTTAAGTATTTGTTTTTTTTTTTTTAATTATCGTAAGTGATATTATATTGTTGGGGCACCTGGGTGGCTCAGTCAGTTAAGTGTCTGACTTCAGCTCAGGTTATGATCCCACGGTTCCTGAGTTTGAGCTTTGCATCAGACTCCCTGCCAACAGCGTGGAGACTGCTTGGGATTGTCTCTCTCTTCTTCTCTCTCTGCCCCTCCCCCACTCTCTCTCTCCCTCAAAATAGATAAACTGTAAAAAATGGTATTATATTGTTAATTTGGTGTCCACCTATTCATTGACAATATTTAGAAATACAATTGATTTTTGTATACCTAAATCGTATCTTGCAACTGTAACTGAGCTTTCTAGAAAATTTTTATAGATTTGTTGGAATTTTATATATAAACAGTCATGCCATCTACAAATAAAAACAGTTTTATTTCTGCTTTCAGAAAAGGAGAAATTAATACCCTTAATTTCATTTTTTTTTTTTTTTTGCTTTATTGCACTGGCTAGAACTTGCAGTACTCTGTTGAGTAACAGTGATAAAAGCAACATAACTCTTTGTATTTGCTTTTTCCTAGTTTCTGAGAGTGTTTATCATACACGCTCAGATTTAAAAGTAAGTCAGCGTACCTCCCCTTGAGGTTCTCATCCCTGGTGTGGTCTCCCTACAAGGACACAGCAAATCCCTTCGGTGCACAAAGTGGGGGAAAAGAAAAAAGATTGCAGATTCTTCTTTATCATAACAAGGGACCGCTTTGGGGTAGTTTTATTTCCCGTCTGGCCAAGGAAGAAATAGACATCTATGTTTTGAACCTGAGTGTGATATTAGAAGACTATAGTAGTTTTTAAAAGCACAGGTCTTGGGGGCACCCGGGTGGCTCAGTCGGTTAAGCGTCCGACTTCAGCTCAGGTCATGATCTCACGGTTCATGGGTCGAGCCCCGTGTCGGGCTCTGTGCTGACAGCTCCGAGCCTGGAGCCTGCTTCGGATTCTGTGTCTCCCTCTCTCTCTGCCCATTCCCCGCTCACACTGTATGTCTCTCTCTCTCTCTCACTCTCTCAAAAATGAATACATATTTGTATAAAAATTAAAAGCACAGGCTTTGGAGACAGACAGACCTGGGTTTG
This sequence comes from Paguma larvata, assembly GCA_030068075.1. Classification (NCBI taxonomy): domain Eukaryota; kingdom Metazoa; phylum Chordata; class Mammalia; order Carnivora; family Viverridae; genus Paguma; species Paguma larvata. Next base: position 10,803,725 of record CM057833.1, read on the forward strand.
AGTCTCACTAGGTCACTTCCTGGCTATGTGACTTCAAGCAAATGACTCGATCTCTCTGAGCTCATATTCCCTGTCTGTAAGCCACTTACCTCACAGGTTTGCTGCGAGGATTAAGTGAGAAATACACAGAAAGTGCCTGGCACGTGCTCCTAAGTCAGCGACACCACGATCATTCCTAGCGGCTCCTGAAACGGAGACCGAGAAGAATCCTCACGGGTGCACAGGGTCGAGGTGAGGGACGGTATGGAGAAAGGAACTAATGGGGACAGTTTTCACACAGACAGAAATTGAGTTGCACTCACTGTATAAACATCGTCGACTGCCTCCCGCTCCTCAGACTTGGTTTGAGAAGGAAGCCAGCACCGCCGGCCACGGCCGCGTTGATTTGTGAAGCAATCGGCTGCATTTCCAGAAGCGCAAGCTTCTATCGGCTCCCCAGGGAGCGGATGACACACGAGTCGCCAAATATTTTGTGAGCAGACTTATCATGGGCGCTTCCGTCTTCTCTTGGACAAACCCTCTTCCCAAAGCTTAAATGGATTGAGGAGAGGAGATTTACGTCGTAGGGACCCTGGTCCGTTTTGAAGGATTGGAACCTGCAGACGTGACAGCATTTTCTAGTTTTGTAAAACAAGACAAGGTGAAAATCGTGTCTCCGCTGACTTCCTTGCGTCCTTCTGATTAGAAGAATCACCCCCGGGGGGGGGGGGGGGGCGCCCGGGGGCCTCAGTCGGTTGAGCATCCGGTTTCGGCTCAGGTCATGATCGCGCGGTTCGTGAGTTCGAGCCCCGTGTCAGGCTCTGTGCTGACAGCTCAGAGCCTGGAGCCTGCTTCGGATTTTGTGTCTCCCTCTCTCTCTGCTCCTCCCCTGCTCACACTCTGTCTCTCTCTCTCTCTCTCTCTCAAAGATAAACAAACAAAAGAATCACCTTGGTTAGCGATGGGCACCCCCCCCCCACCGAAGAATAATTCAACAGTCAATTCATCGTTTATGTTCTTTGTGCTGCTACAGGTCATTCCCCTAAACAAAGTTCAGAAATACTTATTAATAAAAAAGCCTTCTTCGAAACGACCCACCAGTCACAGCCCGCAAATAAACATGATTGTCTCACTTACCCGAGGAAATCGGAAAGAAGGGGCAGTCATCCTTCCCGAGATGCAGACTCAAGCGGCCAGGCCGACGGGTGGCTCCGGTCGTTGATAGCCTTCTATTTTGCCGCCATTTGCTTTTTCTGATAATGGAAGGCGGTTCCATGCTTATTGTCTTAAAAAAATTGGGGAGAAAGCAAAGCATAAGGGAGAACATCAGAGCCCCGCCCTCTGGCTCAGGGAAGAATCGATATTGATATTTGCAGGGTTTCGCCCTGCAGGCCTTCTTCGGTATCCCTAAGGAGTCTGGTCCCCTGAGGGCAGTAGGAAGCCCGGTTGGCCAGCTTTTCCCATCGTTACCACTCATTCCTTCCGCAAATATTTACCTGGAGCCTCAGCACCGAGGCAAACCTGGGGATAAAGCAATGGCAGAATCAGGCATGGTCCCTGCAATCAGTAAGCCGCTAGGAGAGAGACACATAAGTTGGAGACATGTATTGTTCTATCCACATTGGGGCTCTAAAGAAAAGGAATATGGAGGATAAGGAAGACTTAATCGACAAAGGGGAAGGGGAAGGACATGTGCAAAGGCCCTGGGGTAGAAGAGCATATTTCGAGCCCAAGGGACTGAGAGAAAACCAGCGTGTCCAGAAGTAGGAGCGCGAAGGAAGAGAGCCTAAGAAACGAGTAGGCCTCCTTCGGGCCGCCCTGTCTGAAAACTACGGGAAGAAACCGAGGGATTTTAAGCCACGGGGGCGACCTGCATTCTGAAGATTTTGAAGTGACCGTCGCGGCTGCCACACGCAGACCAGGAATCAGGAGCTCAATTCAGAATCTCCCTGCTCGCGTTTTCACCGTTCGAAAGCCTCGGCCTTGCTCGTTTCAGACCTAAACCTTGTGAATTTTACTCTGCGTGGTTGGGTGTGGCCGTTACTCGAACTCCGCTGAGAAAGGGGCTCGGTTCTTCCAGAACGAAGAAATCCTGCGAGCCCGGAGTGGTAGAATTTTCCGGGTGTGTCAGGGTGCTCGTTAAACACAAACCCTAGACATTCTGGCCCACTGCGAATCTTCACGTTAGGTGTGCTCCCCAGACTCCCGTGGGGGGTGGGGTTCCGTGGAGATGGTTCTGGAATCAAGCTTCGAGCACCTCCCCCTCTCTCCCTGACCACCGGTGGGAGCCCCTGTTCGGATGGAGGAGGGTGCCCGCTATCTCAACGAACTCCGTTTGGAGGGAAGGAGCCGCAAGAGCACGACAGTGGTCAGCTGCCCTCCCCCCACCCCCCGCAGCTCCTCCCCAGGAACTCCCCCCCCCCCCCCCCCCCGCCACCCCGCCGGCCACACCGGGGAGGTTTCCGAATCCCCTCCCCCACTGCCCTGGCCGGGAGGGTGGGGACCGGCCGGGAGGGTGGGGGCGGAGGACGCGAACGCGGGGCAGAGACCGCAGGCTGCGGGACGCAGGCTCCGGCGCGGCTTGTCCGCCCGCCCACTCCTTTCCGATCGGGACAGTCCAGCACGTTGCATCCCCTGCTCGTGGGGGGTCCGAGGGTCCCGGAGCAAGACAGATGGAACGCACGCACCCGCACCCAGACGGCTGCCAGGCTCCTGTCCCTCTGGCCCCCGCCAGTTCTGGGCTGCCTCTTAGAAAAGAACCCCCAGCAGGAGTTGGAGCCCGGCATCGGGCTGTCTGCGGTCAGCACAGAGCCCTCTCCGGATCCTCTGTTCCCCACGCTCCCTGCCCCTCCCCTGCTTACGCGCGCGCTCTCTCTCTCTCTCAAAAATAAACATAAAAGAAAAAAAAAGAAAAAACCACGAGCACCTGCATTGTTTCCTTGTTTATTATTATTAAACAAGGCTGCGGTGATTGTCCCCTTACTTACGTCAGTTCACAGACGGGCGGCGTGTCTGCCGTGTCAAAGGGCACGAGCATCTGGGCCCCCGACGGGCGTCTGCCAATTGCCCCCCAGGGCTTCACCTGTTGGCCAACTGTCCCTTGCGCGTGGGGTCCACCCCTTGGATCGTCGCGGCTCTGACGGGTGAAGGGTGGCGCCCGTGTCGTTTTAATTGGCACTTCTCTTACGAGCGAAGCCCCCGTGTTTTGAGAGATGGGGCGACGGGCGGACCCGGCCCGGATAAGCATCCTCACGCCTGCTCGGCAACCCAGCGAAGACAACAGCCTGGAGACGGGGCGGTCCCCTGCACATCTTGTCTGCCTTGCGTGCTCCCTGCTCCCCCGGGCTGTGCTCCCGCCGGCACTCCTGGCTCCCGCCCAGCAGTGGCTCCCCAGGCTCGCCCTCCTGGTCTCCTCCGTCCTCGGGAGCTCTTCTCTCCCCTGTTGGAGAACCGGCAGCTGGACCCCGGGGCTGGTCTCATCCACCACTTGCTGCCGCAGAAATTTACAAACCCCCTTCCCCTCCGGCAGGTGGAAGGCTTCTGGGGGGGTGGGGGGGGGAACGTTTATAGAAAAGGGCTGATCTCATTTTGCTCATTTTTTTTAATTTTTATTTATTTTTTATTGTGCTAAAACGCACATAACCCAAAAGTTGCCACCTCGACTCTTCTTGAGGGTACAGCTCAGCGGCATTAAATACATTTACCTGGTGCGGCCGTCACCACTTCTGCCTCCGGAACTCCCCGTCCTGCAAAACCCGGCACCCCGTTAGACGACACTCCCCGTTTCCCCTCCGCCAGCCCTGGCCACCGCCCTTCTGTTTCCTGTCTCCGTGAATCTGACCGCCGTAGGCGCCTCGTGTAAGTGGCCTCGGATGGCGCCTGCCCTTTTGTGACACTGCCTCCACTTAGCACAATGTCCTCACGGTTCCTCCGTGGCGTGTGCTCCATGGTGCGTCCTCAGCACGGTTTTCTTATCCGCTCCTCGGTCAGCGGACGCTTGGGTTGTTTGCACCTTCGGGCCGTTGTAAATAATGCCATGAACACAGGCGGACAAATATCTCTTCAGGCCCTTGCTTTCCGTTCGTTTGGATGTGTCCCCAAAAGCGGCCTCACCGGGTCGTATGACAATTTCATTCTTAATTTTCTGAGGAATCACCGTATTGATTTTCCTATCAGCTGTGCCTTTTTACATTCCCACCAACAGGGCACGAGGTTCCGCATTCTCCATATCCTCATCAACGTTTGTTTTAGCCTGTTTTTGTTCTGTTTTGTTGTAGTTTATTTATTTATTTTGAGAGAGAGAGGTGGGGGGAGTGGCGGGGGAGGGGGTGGGGAGAGAATCTCAAGCAGGCTCCAAGCTGTCGGTGCAGAGCCAGACGCGGGGCTCGATCCCATGAACCGTGAGATTGTTACCTGAGCCAAAATCAAGAGTCAGATGCTTAACCGACTGAGCCCCCCAGGCGCCCCTCAGCTTAGGCCTTGATCTCATGGGTGTGGGATCGAGCGCGTGTCAGGCTCTGCCCTGAGTGTGGAGCCTGCTTGAGATTCTCTCTCTCTCTCTCTCTCTCCCTCCCTCCCTCTTTCTCTCTGTCCTTCAATCTGTCCGTCTCCCTCGCTTGCACACAGGGAAGGAAGGAAGGAAGGAAGGAGGGAGGGAGGGAGGGAGGGAGGAAGGAAGGAAGGAAGGAAGGAAGGAAGGAAGGAAGGAAGGAGTGAGCCTGGGGCTTTTCCCAACACAGCAAGCAGGAAAGGACACCCCGGGTGTTGAAAAAGCATGTGCAAAGGTCCAGAGATGTCCGGGGAGTAGTTTGGCTTGGGAGAAAAGGACGAAATGGCATGTTGGGGGTCACATTGTGAGGCGGAAGGCAGGCCAAGCAGGAGAAGAGCCTCCCCGTCACCGGGAGGCTTTTAAGCGGGGGAGGAATTGATGACCTTTGTTATGTGTGGGGGGGGGGGGGGCAGAGCGGGCAGAGTGGCCCTCGGACAGAGCAGTCAAGCACCACCGGGCAGCCGGGTCAGAGCCTGGCCCCGCTCTCGCTGTGGTCCTTGTGCACGTGCCCTGCGGAGGGCTGCAGGGACCGTGTCATGAGGCCGAATTCCTGGGAGGCGCAGAGGTCAGCGCCCGGCGCTGTTGGCCGTGGTATTCGTGTTCCGTTTACAGCAACACGAGGGGCGACGTCACGGCTCTGTACTTCACAAGGCGGGGCGGGCTCAGCTGGTTTCTCCGTCCCTGGGCCCCCGAGGTCAACACCAAGGTGCTCGGTGGCCCCGGGCTCTTCTGCAGAGTCTGCGTCCAGACCCGTCCCGGTGGTCGGCGGGATCGAACCTGTGCCGCGATGGACGGAGGTCCCCTTTCCGGGCTGGCCGTCCCCGGAGGTGGTCCTCAGCCCGAGAGGCTGCCCGCGTGCCGGCTGGCGGGCCCCTTCGTCTTCAAAGCCGGCAGCGCTGGGTCCAGGCCTTTCGGTGCTTCAGATCTCTCCGATCCCTTATTCTGACTCATCTGTCCAACTCCAGCCAGAGAAAGTTCTTGGCTTTTAAGGGTTCATGGCATTACAGTAGTCCCGCCCGGACAGTCCAAGATACTCCCCCTCTTTTAAGATCACAGGTCAGTGACCTTTGCCTCTGCACCGTCCCCTGTGCCCTGTGGCGGGGCGTTCTCACACGGTCCAGATTTGGGGCTTAGATCTCTTCTGGGGACCGTTCCGCACGCCGAGGTCAGTCCTGCCTCTCACCTGCACCGTTGCCATGGGGAGGGTGTGGCGTCGTGGGGCTTGTTGGAGAGCTTTTCCGAAGAACCAGCAGGGACAGCGTCGCGAGCCGTGGAGAGAGGTGGCGGGCGGGCTGGAGCGTGATGGCGTCATTACCGTCCTTACCGAGAGGCTTCCACGGGACAGGGGGAGGCGAGCGGGTGAGCATCCGGGGGCAGACGGGCACGGGGGGTCGAAATACCCATCAGAGAACTGAGGCGCTGCGGTGGCCCCGCTTGTGGACGAGTGAGAAGGAGAGGGAGCCGGCCCCAGGACAGCCGTGCGATCCAGGGGCGGTGACGGGAGGGGACCCGGCGGGGAGGCCTAGAAGCAGTCACAGCGGTGGCAGAGCCTGAAGACCGTGGCCAGGCCAGAAACAGGGCGGTAACATCCGTAACGTAGCGCCGTCCTCGGCCCCTCCACAGGTGTTAACTCATGCCAACCCTACACGGCGGGCGCTGTCACTTCCCCCATCTTACGGGGGAGGAGGTTAGGGTCCCCCAGGGTGGGTCAGAGGCTGGCGGGCCGATCTTAGGAACCAGCGTCTTCTTGAGGCTCTGCCCTTCCTCCGGGCTCTTAGGAAGACCCGGGGCGGGAGGGTCTCTGTGACAGAGGGAGGCAGAGACTTCTCCCCTTTTCCTGCTCCTCCCAGACTCACGCCCCGCCAGAGCCTGGCTGTTTCCTCACGTCCTTATTCTCACAGAAACCCCAGTTTTCACTATTTCTCTCAAGGATTCTTCTTTTTATTTTTTAACGTTTATTTATTTTTGAGAGACAGAGCATGAGCAGAGGAAGGGCAGAGAGAGAGGCAGACACAAAATCTGAAGCAGGCTCCGAGCCATCAGCACAGAGCCCGACACGGGGCTCGAACCCACAGACCGTGAGATCATGACCTGAGCCGAAGTCGGCTGCCCAACCGACTGAGCCACCCAGGCGCCCCCAGTTTTCACTATTTCTGCACCACGCCTCTGTCTTGAAGCAGTAAGGGGGTGGGCTGGGGGGCGGGCCGGCCGAGAACCAAAAGGTAAAATAAAAATACATCAAACACACACGCACACACACGCATGCACACAGTCACACGCACCATTTAGCTGAAAAAACGTTATCCCACTGCCTCGGAAGTCCCTCCAGACGGTACCTTTTCTCAGTCCTGTGAAGCATGTACCGAACCCGCCTTTGCACCGGACGCGCCCAGAGAGAAGCAAGAGGCGCGGCCCGGGCTGTGCGGCTGGGAGGCGGCGGCGGTGGCGCTGGGACCAGGCTTTCGGAGGCCGGGCGCGTCCCTCACGCGTCGGAGCGAACGCGTCGGCATTTTCCGTCCACGCCGAAGCTCTGAGCGCTTTCACGTGTGTCATCTCGTTTGTGTGTCACCAGTAACTTGCGGGCTGCTCTGTTGTTGTCTGCAATCACAGATGAGGAAACTGAGGCCCAAGGTCGCTCGCCCAAGGTCACCCAGCTAGGAAGTGGGGAGCCGGTCTTTGAACCCAGGTCCCCCACCACACCTCCCCCCCCACCGTCTAGTAAGCACCATGCGGTTCTGCCTCTTCTGCTCCTTGACCACCAGGCCACATGTCTCCCCCGGAAGGGCCACAGCTGTCACCGAGAGGCTGGGGACTCCGCAGGTGACACGGCAGGGGGCTGCGGACTCAGGCCGGAAGGAAGGAACGCTCTCAAAGCAGGTTGACAAGAAAGGAGAGGAATGGGGGAGGGAGGGGAGGTCGTCTGAGGATGGGGTGGCGGTGAGCACGTCCACGGGTTGGGGGGGAAGGCACGGGGGTCCCAGTGAGACAGCAGGTATAAGGAGACCCTCGGTGAGCCGGGACCGGACCAGGTGGGGTGACGGCAAGACCACCCTGAGCCCCTTGGCGGCCGAGGGAAGGGGACTCGAAGGCCACATCCGAGAGCTGCTTTCTCCCTGCGGGAACTGCAGGTCCTGGCAGGGAGCAGAGGGCCGTCCAGAGTGGGGGCTTCATGGAGGGACCCCGACAGAGGCAGCCAGGCTTAGAGAAACCAGCCAGGACGGTGTGGCACCCAGAGTCACTAAGAGGGAGGAGCTGTTCCCACCCCCAGACCCAACGGTGAGGGGGCCCCATCTCCCGGCGTCCGCGACAGCAGTTGTGGCTCTGGGTGGAGGGTTGGACCCAGCCCGTGGTGTCCCCACCGGGAGGGAGCCAGGGAGTAAATACCCAACCTCTCGCCGCCCTGCTCAGACCTCTGGTCCCCCGCTGGCCACACCCGGCCAGAAGCCAAAGGCACGGCGCCCATCAACCTGTGATGAAGCCACATGGCCAGCCTGCTGGGGCAGAGGGCCAGGGGGAGAGGGCGGGCGAGGGTCGGGGGGCAGGTGGAGGACGTCAGACAGGGCATGGGAGGTGAGGACCTAGAAGACCCTTAACAAGATAGAACGAAAGACCAAGCACCAGGGACCGGCGGCTGGGGAGCCCGAAGGGAGCAGCACGTGACCAGACCGGGTCGGCTTGAGGACAGAGTGGGAGGGTGGCAGGGAGGATGGAGGTAGACTTGGAGGAGGAGCTGGTGAGCCGGGCCAGAGCAGGTGAAGGGGAATGCCCGCACGGAGTGGGAGAGGAAGCAGAGGCCACGAGGAATCAAAGAGGAAGGAAGGGAGGGTGAGGAAGGCGGGAGTCAGCAGGTCCTGCTCGGAGCCTGGGCTGCTGAGTTCCAGAAGACGCAGGCTGAGAACAGGCTCTGAAGGAAGGTTCCAGATGCATCAGGAGCCTTGGCGGCAAGCAAACAGCTTCTCAGGGAGGCCCCCTCAAAGCCCAGTGGTCCCCGGAGCAGAGGTTTGTCGTTAGCGGACTTGTCGAAGTCTTAGTGTTCTATGGACCCACCAAATACTTTCAAAAGGTATTTAATATGCAGGAGACTTTTTTCAGTATTTTAGGAAAGATCGTCTCTTATCATTTGAATTGCCTTGATTTTTTAATTTTTTTAAATCGTTTTTAATGCTTATGTATTTATTTTGGGAGAGAGAAAGAGAGCACACATGCAAGCGGGGGAGGGTCAGAGAGAAAGAGGGAGAATCTCAATTAGAGATCGCACCATCAGCGCAGAGCCCGACGTGGGGCTTGAACCCATGAACCACAAGATCATGACCAGAGCCAGAATCAAGAGTCAGATGCTTAACCGACTGAGCCACCCAGGCGCCCCTGCAAGAGACTTTTTAAATGCATGTTCCTTATTCAGCTTCGCCCCACTCCTCACTCACTATTAAATCACTGTCTAGTCTCGGGGCGCCTGGGGGACTCAGTTGGTTAAGCGGCCGACTTCGGCTCAGGTCATGATCTTGTGGTTTGTGGGTTCGAGCCCCGTGTCAGGCTCTGTGCTGACAGCTTAGAGACTGGAGCCTGTCTCACCCCTGCTTGTGTGCTCTCTCTCTCTCTCTCTCTCTGTCTCTCAAAAGTAAATGCATACACATTAAATAATTTAATTGATTAATTAGTCACCATCTACTCTGAAAAGCACAGTCAGGGTCCCAGGTCTTGGTCCTGGAGTGCCGTGTGCCTCTTGCTGTGGGGCGAGGCACTTCATCTAAGCCGCGTTTCAAATTGCGGTGAAACACACCTAACATTTACCGTCCGAGCTATCTTTCAGTGTGCAGATTAGTCGCGTTAAGTGTGTTCACACTGTCGTATAACCGATCAGAACTTTTTCATCTTGCAAAACGGAGACTCTATACCCATTAAACCATCAAACGATTGCCACCTCCCCCTCCCCGGGGCCCCGGCAGCCCCCCTCCTACTTTCTGTTTCTATGAGCTTGACAACTCCAGGTCCTCCGTGTCGGTAGAAGCCTACAGTAGTGGCCTGCTTATGGCCGGCTCGTTTCACTTAGCATAATGTCTTCGGCGTCCGTCCACGTCGTCGCGTGCGTCAGGAAGTCCTTCCTTTCTAAGGCTGAATAATGTTCCACTTCGTGTCCGTGGCAGATTTTGCTTCTCCGCTCCTTTGTCAGTGGACACTGGGTCGTTTCCACCGTCCCGCTATTGCGGTAATGTTTGTGAACATAGGTGCACAAATCTCTCTTCAAGCCCTTGCTCTCCGTTCTTCTGGGTGTATCCCCAAAAGTGGGCTTGGGGTTGGATCATATGATGGAAGAGAGTGGGGGACGGGCAGAGAGAGAGAGAGAGAGAGAGAGAGAGAATCCCAAGCAGGCTCCATGCTGTCAGCACAGAGCCCGACGCAGAGCGCAGTCTTGTGAACCGTGAGATCACGACCTGAGCCAGAATCAAGAGTCAGGTGCTTATCCAGCTGGGTCGCCCAGTGGGTCACGGCCAGTGTGAGCAGTGGGACAGCTCAGCAGGATGGAGCTTGTCCTTTCAGCCTATGTTAGCCGCAGGGCGTCTGTCCGACAGAAGCTTTTAGCGAATTTCCGAGGAAGCGGAGGGTCCCGCATTATAGGGCAGTCCCGCGAAGCCCTGTCTTGGCCTAGCGTGTGGCAGAGGCCCGTCCCGTTTTATGGAGTCGTCCACAACTTCCTGCTTGCTTCGGTTTCTTCACAATGGCCTGGCCGCTACTGAGGAACTGAAAGTAACGAGGCCTGGGAAAAGCAAAGCAAAATGCAGCCGCAGAATTTCTCTCTCCGATGGGTTATCAAGGGTTCACGGAGCAGTGGGGGAGGGGGAGAGAGCGGGAGTGGCATTTCCCCCAGAACTAACGTGTTTTAGTGTTTTTAAAGAACGCTTTCTTTTTTAGGACGGATTGAGATTTATAGGAGATTGAGCAGATACGCACAAAGTTCCCCTAGACCCCCCTCCCCAGCACACACGGAGCTGCCCCCGTTATTAACATCTGGCTTTAACACGGGACCTTGGCTACCGCTGACGAACCGGTATTGATAGGTTATCCTTAACTGAAGTCCACAGTCGACGTTAGGCATGGCACACTCCGTGGGTTTCGCCCCATGTCGCCTAAGCACCCACCCCCGCAGTGTCATACGGAAGTTTCACCACCTGAAACCCCCGGGTTCCCCCGTCCGTCCCGCCCCACGTCCGCTAGAGCCCCTGGCCACCACTCATCTTACTGTCTCTACAGTTTTACTTTCTTCAGAGTCCCATACGGTTGAAATCATACACCGTGCGGCCTTTTCAGACTGGCTTCTTGCACCAAGCCGTGTGCATTTGCGGGGTTCCTCTGTGTCTTTATGTGGCTCGGTGGCTCATTTCTTTTCATCGCTGACTGTTATTTCATTGCGTGGATGTACCACAATTTGCTTACCCATTCGCCTTTTAAAGGACGTGTTGGTAGCTTCGGTTTTTGGCAGTTAGGAATAAGGATGCCATAAGCATATGTCCAAAGTAGATGAGCCTTAAGATTCAACAATAAGGAAACAAACAACCCGATTTAAAATCGGGTAAAAGATATGGATAGACACTGCACCCGAGAAGATCTACAGAGGACAGTAAGCTTATGAAAAGATGCTAAACATCATGTATCATTAAGAAATTGCAAATAGGGGCACCTGGGTGGCTCAGTCGGTTAAGTGTCCGACTTCAGCTCAGGTCATGATCTCGCGGTCTGTGAGTTCGAGCCCCGCGTCGGGCTCTGTGCTGACAGCTCAGCCTGGAGCCTGCTTCTGATTCTGTGTCTCCCTCTCCCCTGTTCGTGCTCTGTCTCTCTCGCTTTCAAAAAAATAAAAAACATTTTTAAAAAATTGCAAATAAACACAGACTATCTTTTCATTTATTTGGATCTTTGATTCTCTCATCAAAATTTTATAGTTTTCTTCATATAGATCTTTACATATTTTGTTAGACTTCTACATAAGTCTGTCTCTCTGGTCTTTCATTCTTTTTAATCTTTCCTTTCCTTTCTTTTTCCCTTCTTTCTTTTCTTTTATTTCTGCTCCTAATGTAAATGGTGTTGTGTTTTTCACTTCCAATTCCAGTTGTTCACTTCTGGCATATAGGAAAGCAATTGACTTTCGTGTATTAATTTTGTATCCTACAACCTTGCTGTAATTGCTTGCTAGTTCCAGGAGTACTTTTGTTGATTCATTGGGATTTTCTACATAAGCAATCATGTCATCTGCAAACAGAAACAGTTTTATTTCTTCCTCTCCAATCTGTATACCTTTTATTCCCTTTTCTTGTCTTATTGCGTGTCCTGGCCGGGAGACAGTACCGTGTTAAGAAAGAAGTGTGAAAGAGGACATCCTTGTCTCGTTCCTGATCTTAATGAGAAAGTTTCTAGTTTCTCACCATTAAGTATGATGTTAGCTTTAGGGTTTTTGTAGATGTTCTTAATCAAGTTGAGCAAGTTCCCCTCTATTCCTAACTTGCCGGAAGGGGTGGTGTGTGTGTGTGTGTATGTGTGTGTGTGTGTGTGTGTGTGTGTGTGTGTGTGTGTGTTTAATCACAAATAGATGCTGGATTTTGTCAAATGCTCTTTCTTCAATTGGTGATATGATCATCTGACTTTTCTCATCTAGCCCATTGAGGTGATGGACTACAATAATTGATTTTCAAGGGTTGAACCAACCTTGCATACCTGAAATAAATCCCACTTGCTTGTGGCGTATACATTGTTGGATTGGATTTGCTAGTATTTTGTTGAGGATTTTGCATCTATGTTCAGGAGAGATATTGGTCTGAAGTTGTCCCTTCTTGTAATATCTTTATCTGGTTTTGGTATTAGAGTAATGTCCTCACAGAATGGTTAGGAAATGTTCCTTCTGCTTCTGTTTTCTGAAAGAGGTTGTAGAGAACTGGTATCATTTTTTGCTTAAGTGTTTGATGGAATTCACCAGTGAAGCCATCTGGACCTGGTGCTTTCTGTTCTGGAAAGTTATTAATTATTGATTAAAATTCTTTAATAGGTGTGGACCTATTCAGATTACTTATTTCTCCTTGTATGCATTTTGGTACATGGTATCTTTCAAGGAGTTGGTCGGTTTCATCTAAGTAATCACATTTGTGGGCATAGATTTGTTTATAATATTCCTTTATTATCTGTGATATTCATGTCATCAGTAGCGAACATCTCTTTTTCATTTCTGGTTTCAGTAACTTGTACCCTTTCTCTTTTGTTCTCAGCCTGCAAGAGGCTTGTCAATTTTATTGATCTTTTCAGAGGATCAACTTTTGGTTTCATTGATGTTTCTCTATTATTTTCCTGTATTTTAATTTCATTCATTTCTGTCTTAATGTTTGTTTCTTTTCTTCCGCTCATGTTAGGCTTATATTGCTCTTCGTTCTCTAGTTTCCCCAGGTGAAGGCTTAGATTATTGATTTTAACTCTTTCTTCCTTCCTAACGCATGCATTCCATGCTATAAACTTTCCTCTTAGCCCGGCTTTCACCGCATCCCACAAATTCCGATATGTTGTATTTTCATTTGCATTTACTTTTCATTTCATCTCAGTAATTTTTTATTTTTCTTGGGGCTTCTCCTTGACCCACAGGCTGCTTAGAAGTGTGCCGAATACTTTGGAATTGTAGATATTTTTCTGCTCTTGATTTCTAGTTTAATTCCATTGCAGGCTGAAGGTATGCCGTGTAGGGTTTCTGTCCTTTTACATTTGTGGAGTTATGTTTTGGGGCCCAGAATGCGGACCGCCTTGGTGAACGTTCCACGTGAACTTGAGAACAACGCGCATCTGGTTGTTTGGGGAAATGGTCTATACACGTCAGTGAGACCTAGCTGAGCGACGGAGTTGTTCGTTTCAGCTTTATCCTTACTGACTTTCCTCCTGCTGGAGCTGTCTGTTCCTGACCCAGGAGTGTTGAAGTCTCTAACTATCACGATGGATTCGACTATTTCTCCTGGAACCTCTGTCAGTTTTTGCCTTGCTTATTCTGCCGCTTCATTGTTGGGCACCTACAGTTAAAGGCTGTTATGTCTTCTTGGAGAACTGACTCCCCGATCATTGTGTAATACCTCTCTTTATCCCTGATAACACTCCTGACTCTGAAGTCTGTTGTGTCTGCAATTGTTATAGTTATTCCTGCTTTCTTTTGGCATTTTGATATTTTGAGTGCTCAAGTGTATGATAAAAATTTGCAAAGGGAGTAAGAACACAGACCTTTGAGTCAAGCAAATCTGAGTAGAAGTCGGGATAGTCGAGCTGGGTGGCTCTGTGCAAACAGAATTCTGTGCCTCAGTTTCCTTATCTACAATATGGAGAATGGTCCCTTTGGGTTATTGTGCAGAAGCTGACTTAGCAAATTTCCTGGCGTGTAATATTTAGTTGATACGTCCTATTAATACAAGCTATTACATTACTGTAGAACAATATGACATAAACTTATTACTCTGTTATTGATACAAGTGATTGGTTATTATTGTATTATGAGACTTCGCTGTCGATATCTAAGTGCAAGTACTCTTTGTATGAAGATTGGATGGGGCACTCCAGGAAGATAAATTTAAGTGTTTATTTATTTTGAGAGAAGGAGAGAGAGCACGCAGGTGCACCCAAGCGGTGGGGGGTGGGTGGGGAGGAGGGAGCTGGGAGAGGCAGAGAGAGAGAAAAGAGAGAATCCCAAGCAGGCTCCACAGTGTCGGCACAGAGCCCCATGCGGGCTTGATCTCACGAACCATGAGATCGTGATCTGAGCCGAAGTCAAGAGTCAGATGTTCAACCGACCGAACCACCCACGCGCCCCACGAGAAGACAAATTTAGAAAAAAATTGCAAAGTCACAGGCTGGAGAGGGTGTCTCGTAGGCAGTGTCCTGAAAAGAGAAGGCTTCACACAAGCCCCACGGCCACGGTGCAGAGCCCCGCGGCCACGGTGCAGCGGCCACAGTGCAGAGCCCCGCGGCCACGGTGCAGAGCCCCACGGCAGGCGGATGATGGTGCTGCCTTCCGGGCGCTGGGCTCTGCTCACTCTGCTGGTCAAAGTGAAAGTACGGCGGAGCCCTCTGCCCTCCACGGCCAGTTCGCAGACACACTGTCTGGGGTCCTTCCTTTCTGGAAATGTACTCACGCCGGGCCTCCTGTTCAAAGGCAGATCATCAGGGCACGTGGGTGGCTCAGTCAGTCAAGTGTCCCACTCTGGGTCTCAGCTCCGGTCTCGATCTCGGCCGGGAGTTTAAGCCTTGGGCTTCAGGCTGGGCATGAAGCCTACTTAAAGAGAAAGAAAGAAAGAAAGAAAGAAAGAAAGAAAGAAAGAAAGAAAGAAAGAAAGAAAGGAAGGAAGGAAGGAAGGAAGGAAGGAAGGAAGGAAGGAAGGAAGGAAGGAAGGTCGGTCATCTTCGACTGGATAAATTCTGAGTAGCTTTTAAGAAGCAATAGAAATAACTAATCACACGGGAAAATCTTCATTGTACACCAAGGTTTTCTAAAAGTAATGATAAACCTGTGTTATGTGGTGTGGTCTCAATTCTGTTTAAATGTTTTAACAAGATTGTAAGTAGAGAGAGAAGACTAGAAGGATGTGAACCGCCAGCGTTCACAGCGCCTGGCTCGGGGGGCGGGGGGGAGAGCCTACGTGGCTTTAATGTCTTCTCTGTGCCTTTTTCCGGTTCTCATTTTCTGTAATATTTTTTAATGTTATTTTTTTAATGAATCCAACGCAAAATTAATGAACGCCGACCATTAGAGCCTCCCTCCGCCCTCTGCCTTAACTCTGTGGACTTTCTTCCGTGAACTTGGTGCTTTCCTTGCAGGAGAGTAGACAGTTGTCACTTGCCAACCAACCTTTCTGGTTTGCGTTTGGGGCCATTTTTGCTTTCTGTCCGGCCGTTCGGGACCACCGAAAGCGCACCTGTGTGGGGTCAGGGGTCCAGAAAGTAGCCGATTCCCTGGCCAGACACGTGCTCCTTCAGACTCCCCCGGGTTCCCTTGGCCTCTGTGCCGCCGGATTCCCCACCCAACGACCTGGGTGCCTGCTCTGGGTCCGGAGTCAGAATGCAGACCCCAGCCCCACCACACTCTAGCCGCTAGCCATGCGACCTCGGCCAGGTCACTAACCTCTCCGACTCTCCGTGTCATCACTTTTAAATGAGGGTTGTGGTGACCAGCCAGCCAGGGAGGGCGCTTAGCACCTTCCGACCCTCAGTCTTGACCCCCCCCACCCCCACCCCCTCCCCGCCGTGCTCACCAGGAAACGCCGGGGCCGCTGCCACTGTGCCGGCTGTCCCGCTCACTTGCACGTCCTTCTGTGTTTCAGTCCGCCGACATCGACAACCATCATGCCCTCATCGAATACAACGAGGCCGAGGACAGCTTTGTTCTCCAGGACTTCAATTCCAGAAACGGCACCTTCGTCAACGAGTGCCACATTCAGAACGTGGCCGTGAAGCTGCTGCCCGGGGACATCCTGAGGTTCGGGTCCGGAGGGCTGACCTACGAGCTGGTCATCGAAAACCCATCCTCGGTGAGTCCGGGCCCCCTCGGGGCAGGGGGCCGGAGGTGCCGTGTGGTGTTCCCTCCCGGGCCCCCGAAGGGCGGCGCCGGTCGTGCCACCCTGATCTCGTGCTGCGCGCACCGGCGACGCAGATGACTGGACCCTGCGGGGTTCCCACTATCCTGCGAGTCCTCGCGCGCCCTCTTCTGGGCATTTCATGGAATGACATCTAAGAGTTGCGGGGTGGCGACCCTGAACCATAGCGTTTTCCTGAAAATGCAGAGCTTGGTTAGAGGACACGCCTGGGCAGCAGGCCTGTGCTTTTGGAAGCTCAGAGACAGACGCTCCTTTTCGGGCAGATCAGCACCCTGCAGCCTGCTCGCTCGTGACCTCGACTGGGGCTCCTCACACCCTGGGTCTCGGGCTTGCCGGGGCCACGCGCGGCATTAACCTTGCGGACACTCGACGCGTAGCAGCTGTTAGCGCACCCCCGACCAGACACGTCCCTGGGTCCTGGCCCGGAATATGGCCCCAGTTTAGGCAGAATGTGATTCAGACCTCGCCCAGGAGACCTCAGGCTCGAGGAACACACTGTTCACCGGAGAGGCAGGGCGGGGGCGGGGGCGGGGGGGGGGGCGCGAAGCACAGGCCGGCTTTGATCAGAGGCGCAGCTCTGCCACTCGCACACTTTGGGGTGCTCTCGAGCGAGCCACCGGACCCCTCAGAACCTCTGTTTCCTCCTGTACAGAGTGGGGCCAGGGGCAGCAGTGACCTGGGGAGCTCGCCTTGAGGGTCCCGAGACAACGGTAATTGTAAGCCTAGCACGGCGCCCACTCACGGTGAGCACACGGTTCACCTCTGCCACGTGTGGCCTGTTGTCTCCCAGGTTGTCACACCCCCGAGAACGCGTCAGCGAGCGGGACCGCCGAGGCTTAAGGTCCTTTCTGGGACAAGGCGGCGTGTAAATAAGTTAAATTTATAAATTTTTTTTTTAATGTTTATTTATTTTTGAGAGACAGAGAGACAGAGTATGAACAGGGGAAGGGCAGAGACAGAGGGAGACACAGAATCCGAAGCAGGCTCCAGGCTCTGAGCCATCAGCACAGAGCCCGACGCGGGGCTCGAACCCACAGACCGCGAGATCATGACCTGAGCCGAAGTCGGCCGCTTAACCAACTGAGCCACCCAGGTGCCCCCGAAATAAGTTAAATTTAGAGGACCTACACAGAATCCTGGGGTTTCGAGCCCCCAGGCGGCCCTAACGACGCACCCCAGGGGATCGACGGAATCCCTCAGGCGGCAGGAGCCGTGCTGTCACCCGTCACCTTCGGCTTTGAAGGCGCCGGGTTTTTCTGCTGCTGTGTAGCTGCCTCGTGCCCCTTAGATCATGAAAGTGTGTTTGCTCACGGACTGTACCAGGGTCCTGTGGCAGCGCAAGGGGGGGCTCCTGACCCAGAAGGTGTTGACCTGACCAAGAGTTTTCACCGTGGGCTCCAAGGACCCCCCCCCCACCCGACTACATCAGACCCTGTGGGGAGCAGGGAGCAGACCAACAATGCAGATCCCCAGGCCTCCCCCAGACCCAAGGACTCATACTTAAGACTGACAGATAAAACACAGGACCCGCAGCTAAATCCGAACTTCAGATAAACGCCAAGTAATTTTTTAGTCTAAGTATATCCCAAATATTTCAAAAGACCACTTATGCTTAAAAAAAATAATTATTTGGCGGTTATCTGAAATTCAGAGTCTCTTGGACACCCTGTGTTTTATTTATATATTTTTTAATCTATTTATTTATGTTAAACCTGGCAACCCTACACAGCCTGCCTGGGAACAGGGCTGCACCGGGGAATATGCATTCTCACGAGCTCCCTGCTGATTCTGGTGTCCCCCGAGCGGAAGGAAGACCTAAGTTCAGAACCCCTTCAACAGAACACCTACAGACTTTTTCAGGAACCCAAGAAAACAGAGTTTCACAGACGAAGCCTCTAAGACCCAAGTCTGGGAAGTTTGAGCCCATGTTTGTCAAACATGTGTGATTGTAACAATGTATCTGGAATGTTCTATAAAATTACAGGTTCCCAGGCGCCGCCCCTCACCCCCCCCCCCACCTGGGGAAGTTCTCACTCTGTGGCTTGCCAGTAGGGGAAAGGGGACAGAGGACATCCACATGTTGTCACACTAAGGTATTTATGGAAATATTATTTATAGGGACACAAAAATTGAAACCTAACCAGCCATCAAAAGGGGGCATCGTTTAAAAAAATACAAGGAGTTCTTCGTATATGGGAAACTGTGCTGCTTTTTCTTTTTTAGACACTTGAGCTATTTATTTTTGAGAGAGTGCAAGCGGGGGACGGGCAGGGAGAGAGAGAGAGAGAGAGGATCCCAAGCAGCCTCCCAGGCTCCACGAGGTCAGTGAGGAGCCCTGGGCGCCACGGACTCACGAACCATGAGCCGAAATCAAGAGTCAGATGCCGGACGCCCGGGGGGCTCAGTCGGTTAAGTGTCCGACTCTTGATCGAGGCTCAGGTCATGATCTCACGGTTTGTGGGTTCAAGCCCCACATCGGGCTCTGCGCTGATGGCGCAGAGCCTGCTTGGGATGCCGTCCTCTCTCTGCCCTTCCCCCGCTTGCGTGCGCGTGTGCGCGCGCTCTCTCTCAAAATAAATAAATAAATTTAAAGAGTCGGACACTCAACCGACAGAGCCACCAGGCGCCCCCGTGCTGCTTTTTAAAACCCGACTTTCTGGAGACAGAATCGACGGGCAAGAAGCTGCAGGTGTTTAAGGGATGTAATTTGATCGGCTTTGACACCCGCGGGCGCCGGGGTGACCACCGCTGCCGTCGAGGCCGCGAGCACGCTCCCCCGGAGGGCTCCCCGTGAGCGTGGTTGCTTGCCCGCTTTTGACAGCTTCCTTGACTGCAGACATGAACGTCACTCATTCTAAGCGTGCCGCTCGACGCGCGTGTGTTTACCGGGCCCTGCAGCCGTCGCTGCAACCTGCCTTCAGAACATTTCTCTCCTTTCTGTTCCCCTCCCCCAAACCCCGGAGGTACTTCGTTATTTTTGCTGGTTTTTCATTTTTACATTTTCAAATTGTGGCAAAATACAGAAAACATTTACTGTGTGAGCCGCTCGTGGGCAGAGAGGTCCAGCACTGCCGGCCACGTTGCTACAGCCGTCTCCGAAACGTTCCCCGTCCTCCCGACCCAAGCCTCGGTGCCCGGGACCCGGAAGCTCCCTCTGCCCGGCTCCCCCGGCCACCCTGCATTCTGTCTCTGTGAACTCAACCGCTCTGGGGCCCCTCGAAGAAGCGGGATCTCGCGGCGCTTGTCCTCGGGGGACCGTCTCACTTCTCGTCCGGAGCGCCGTGTCCCCACGGGTCGCCCGTGTTGTGGCCAGTGTCAGAACTCTCCCTTTCAAAGCTGAGTAACATCCGTTGCGTGTCTACACCGCATCTCAGCCGTCCCTCCGTGCGCAGCTGCTTCCACCGTTCGGCTGCTGAGAATCAGGGTGGCGTGAGCATGGGTGTACGAGCAGGGACGGGCTCTTCGCTGTAAGAGGTGCCCGTGGTATCAGATAAGCGTGAGCGCTGGTGACGGGGACCCGGACCCTTGACTGCGGGAGGACAGACGCTTCGTGCGACGAGGAGTCAGTAGGGTCGCAGGAGGGGCCTCTCACCTGAAGGACAGGTGCTGAGCCTGTTTCGCTTGCGGAACACTGACCGCCACCCACGAGACGGGGTCTCTCACGACCCCCATTTTCGCAGACAGGGATTCCAGAGCTCAGAGAGGCCAAGTAATTTGGGCAGCGTCACATAGCTAGTCAGTGAGGAATTGATTTCTGTCCCCACTTGTGGGGAACAGGAGGAAGAAAACCATGTTTTTTTTTAAGTTCATTTATTTATTTTGAGAGAGAGAGCGAGCAGCATAGGGGCAGAGAGAGCGGGGGGGAGAGAGAGAATCCCCAGCAGGCTTCCCAGCGCAGAGCCCCGTGCAGGGCTCGGACTCAGGAGCCGTGAGATCATGACCTGAGCTGAAATCAAGGGTCGGATGCTTAACAGACGGAGCCACCAGGCGCCCCTCGGAAGAAAAGCATTTAGCCGAACACTAGCTGGGGGGGGCGCCGGGGGGTCAGCTGGTTAAGCATCTGAGTCTTGATCTTGGCTCGGGTCCCGATCTCGCGGTTCATGAGATGGTGCCTCGCGTCGGGCTCTGTGCTGGGAGCCCAGAGCCTGCTTGGGATGTTCTCTCTCTCTCTCTCTCTCTCTCTCTCTCTCTGCCCCTCCCCCACTCGCTCTCGCGGTCTCAAAATAAAAAAACATTAAAAAAAAAATCCGATGCCAGCTAGACCAGTGTCACTGACTGGTTTTCAAACAGAGCAGAGCACACTTTCGTGGCCCCTGGAATACATGCGATATTTTTAAATTCTCATTTCCACAAGCATTTGTTTCCCTCTTCATTCCCCGAGTGACCGCGGGCAGCTGCTCCAAGGTTTCCCCGGCCCGTGTCCGCGGCACTTAACGGCAGCCTGGGCCTTTCTAGGGAGCGGCTTTCCCCAGGAGGACTCTCCCCCGCCAACCTCACGGAAGCGCTCCGTGCTCGGGCTCAGGCGTTCCTAGACCGAGAGCCTCGTGGGGACGTCCTCTCCGCTCTTACTAATGGAGGGGGCTCCACAGGGCCAGGGCCTGAGTGACGGCAGCCAGCAACCAGGAGGGGGAAGGGAGGGAGGGAGAGAGGGAGGAAAGAAGGGAGGAAGGGAAGAAGGAAGGAGGGAAGGAAGGGAAGAAGGGAGGGGGAGGGAGGGAGGGGACTTAACGAAGGGCACCTCTCTCTACTCTAATAGCCCAGTTTTTCTGAGAATTCGCGGCTGTCTCGATTCCTGCCCGCTCTTGTTTCTGACTGGTTATTGGGGTCCCGGGCGAGGACGCCGTGTCTCCTCCTGGCACAGGGTTTCCAGAGAGGATCGTCGTGACAGCAGCAGGGTTGGGCTCGATCAGCCCTAGTCTCTTCCCGACCAAGAGTTCCCAAACGAACACATTTATCTCAGGCTTTGTGGTGACCGTCACCAATAGGAAGGGACGTGACAGCATTTTCGCGGGGACAGAGGGGGGAGGGTGGTGGGGGGCCGGGAACCACACGCGTCGGCCGATGTCACTGCGGGTGGGGTGTGGGTCCCCAGGTCAGGCCGACTTGAGCACAGTCCCAGCGCAGCTCTCGCGCCGGCTGTGGGGTCACAGGCAGGTCCCTTCAGCTGGCACGGCTCGGTTCCCTCTGCTGCAGAATCGGGGACCGAACACCTCCTACGGCGTGGAGTTACCGTGGCGCTCTGTGGGCCGTGCGTGTCCATCGCTTAGCCCAGCGTCGGCCCCTGTGACAGGCTGGCGGCAAGCATGTTAGCAACCGGGGTGACTCCTTTGTGAGCGTTCCTTGGGACAGGAGGCCTCCCAGGGCCCCCCCAGCCAGCAGGTAGATACATTGGCCAAGCGATTACCCGTGGAATGCCATCCAAGATGAAAAAATGCCGAACAAACACACACACACACCCCCTCGTGGTTGACGAAAGACCTTGGTACCCACCCGGGGTTATGTCCGGAACGTGCTCCGTAAACCAAAGCTCTTTGGCCCAACGATAAGCGAGGGCCGCCGTGTCGCACAGCCCCAAGGCCCCTTCCATGTCCGAGTCCACGTGGACGGGGACCCCAGCCTCCGCCGCCGGCCGCGCAGGACGGAGCTGCCGGGCCGTCTGCAGTCCCCAGAAGTAATGAGTCTCTGTGTCAGCACCAGGCGGTGGACTGAAGTCACACTGCGGGCCGCGGGTCTGCCCTCCTGTGGGCCTTGTCTGCCGCTGCCCGTGTTCAGTGCTCTCTGGTCTTCAGGAAGGGAGGCGCGGAGAGGTCCTGGGCACGGGGCTGGGGTTCTGATAAAGCGGCTGGGCGAGGAAACCCACCCCTCGCCACCCGACTCCGTAAACCGTGTCTTTATCTGTCCCAGAATGTGGCGAGTCTAACGGAAGTGCCCCGAAGGACAAAGGGCAGCCGGGCACCCTGAGCGGCGTGCAGAGTTGTTTCCCGAACCGGTTGGCAGCCCTTGGTGCCAGTCTTCCTCTGCCCACGCCCGGTGCCGTCAGCAGCCACCCAAGATCGGCCCCGGGCTAACCTTGCCCACAGGCACGGTTACATGGCGAACACGACCGCCCTTCCCGTTAGCGGCTCTGTCCTGTTCCCAGTCCCCTTAGACTCTCCCGTGTCACCTGGTTCACCTCCTCCGGCCTTCCTGTGATGTCACGCCGCCCCGCCCCCCACGCATAGCACCTCCGTGGGCCCTTGCTGTTCCCTGCCCAAGTGGGGAAGGCCTGCAGACACAGTGAAGACAACGCGGGCCGGGGCGCCTGGGGGGCTCGGTCAGTTAAGCAGCCAACTTTGGCTCGGGTCATGATCTCATGGTTTGTGGGTTTGAGCCCCACATCGGGCTCTGTGCCAACAGCTCGGAGCCTAGAGCCTGCTTCCCATTCTGTCTCTCTCTCTCTCTCTCTCTCTCTCTCTCTGCCCCTCCCCCTCCCCTCACATAAACAAACATTTTTAAAAACAGAAGAAAGAAAATGAGCACTTTGGAGTTCGATAGGCCCAAGCTCAAATTCCAGCGACAACTGACTCAGCTTCTCTAAGCTCTCATTTCCAGTTTCCGCCAAGCAGGCGCTCACGAGGCCCGGGTCCCCCTTCTCCCTTCAGGGTCCCTGTCTAGGTTGTGGGGACCACCCTGTCGTTGTGTAAAGGGCACGCCCGAGATGTCCCGCGGCTTCCTCAGGGCGGGGCGTCGGTTACAGCCAGTGCCAGGACGGAGAGCCTGCTCTCCCGAGTCCCCAGGGGCCCAGAGGCCTTTCCTCGGGCGGCCCGGAGCACCGCGAGGCTCGGGCAGGGCCCTTCGCTGCGGCGCGGTCAAGGTCACCCGCTCCCTGCAGTCGCACCTGCCGATGGGCAGGATTTACGGCAGTGAAATCGAAGCCCCCCAACGATAGAAAACGCACTCTCGGGCTTCCTCGGGGGCCTCCGCGAACTGCTTACCGGGGTTGGCGCCGCGGTCCCGGGGCGGGTCCAGTCACGCCCTTTCTCTTTCTTCTCTGCGGGTGAGGGTGGTGGCCGGGGGCTGACGTTGGCCGTGCGCATGCGTGTATCCCTGCCGGGAAGTGCTCTGAGTGTCTTACGTGCACTGGCTCGTCCATTTCTCACACACCGAGAAGTAGCTGTTCCGCTCCTTCTCGTTCAGACACAGTCATCGAGGTCACACAGACGATAAGGGGCAAAGAGGGAGCTGGACCTGATTCTGCTTAATGCTGAATCCCACCCTTTTTATTTTCTTGAGAGAGAGAGAGAGCAGGGGAGGGGCAGAGAGAGGGAGAGAGAGAATCCCAAGCAGGCCCCGTGCTGTCAGCCCAGAGCCTGATGTGGGCCTCGAACTCACGAACCATGAGATCATGACCCGAGCCAAAATCAGGAGTCGGACACCCAACTGACTGAGCCCCCCCGGGCGCCCTGAGAGTTTTCTTTTAAAGGAATGTTTTCCGGGTATTTGGGATTTGTAGTCCGAAGTCTATGGTAGCCGGAAAACTGTTTGTTCAGCTTTACGGTTGGTTCTTGTAGTTGGTTCCTAGGTCTTATTAAATCACTTCTCTGGGCCTTTACTTGCCTTTCACAAGTTTAAAGATAAACTCGGCGCGTTTTTACGATGTGGTGGGTTTTATCCGAGTAGACCATAGCCTGTATACCACCTCTCGTTCTGACTGCATGGTGATGCTTGTGCCGAAGTCTCAGTAAGCATGTTTTCCAGGAGATTTTTTTGTTTGCAAGTGTCAGAAACGCCGCTCAAACTAGCCTACGCAGGGAAGATAAAAGCTCACGGAACCGAAAAAGCCAAAAGGACCAGCTTCAGGCGCAGCTGGATCCAGGCGCCCAAACAATGGCTGGGAATCTGTGTCTTCTCTGTTAGCTGCACAGTCTCAAGCCATCCCTTGCCTCACCCCTAGAGAGGGGGCCACCAGCAGCGCCAGTCCCCTCCAAACTTAGCAGCCCCAAGAAAAGGAGCAGCTTCTTAATTGGCTTGCCTTGGACCACGTGTCTATCCCTGAACGAACCACCGAGGCCAGGGACGTGGAACGTTCTGATGGCCAGGCCTGGGTCGTGGTCTCCACCCTGGAGCAGAAAGATCAGCCCCACCAGAATTACATGGACACGGAATTGTGGGAGGGGGAAGGCTGTCGCCCCTACAAAAATTCAGATGCCCATAGAGAAATGGATGCAGGACAGGGGGAAGAAAACATGAAGACACCCCAGATGTCCACGACCTTAGCGACGTGGTTTGAAGTATTGGGGTTCGAAGCTCATGGCCAAGAAAGAATTCGTGCAGAAGGTGCACAAATTTTCAACGCCGAAGGTGATTTTATTAAAGCACGGAGACACGTGGGCAGATCGAGCTGCCTGGGCTCGTGAGGAGTCACCGGTTCTGTAAGATTTTCTGTTAGGACGTTAGGATACTAGGGCTCCAGGAGGTTGAGTCTATAGGTTTCTGGAGATTGGCTTTTTTCTTGTAAGTCATGAAGATGGCTGCAAACCGAGGGAGACTCGTGTCCTGCGCGACCGTGACCTCTGTCCGTTAACTGTTTTTCCCTTTCTTTTGTTCCTGGGCGGCCAGCAGTGCCTGAGGAGTGTCGCCCGTGTCCCACCAGGGGGACGCGGGGGGCAGTTGTAGTTCGTGCTTTGCCCTCAGCTTGCCTTTTGCTCCCTCATCAATTAGGAAGCGTTCCCACCGCCTACGCCCAACCTTCCTAACAGGATTTGAGAGTCGGTATTTGGGGGGAAATGAGAGATCACCTCCTCTTCCACTGGAGAAGTCCCGAGGCCCTCCCCAAGGAGGCGGCGGGGCTCACTCCTCCCCTCTGGTAACTGGATGGGATGAGAAGCTCGTGGAGTCGGCGGGGGGGGGGGGGGGGGGGGGGGGGGGGGGGGCGGGGCGGCGGGGCCGTGTTCCTGGCACCTTTGCAAAGATTCCGGTCCTAAGGGTACCTGGGGGGGTGGCGCAGTTGGTTAAGCCTCCAACTCTTGATCTCAGCTCAGGTCACGATCTCACGGTTCGTGGGTTCGAGCCCCACATCGGGCTCTGCGCTGATGGCCTGGAGCCTGCGCGGGATGCTGTCTCTCCTTCTCTTTGCCCCTGCCCCGCTCGTGTGCGCTCCCTCTCTCTCAAAAGAAATAACTCAACTTTAAAAAATTAAAAAAAAAAAAAAAGATCCCATTCCCGAGAAGGCGTGGCTTTTTGCCGGCAGCCGGGCTCGAGGGACCAGTGACTGAGTGACCGGAGGGCACTTCAGATCAAACCTCTTGCTCGTCAAGCTTCCTCAAGCCCAGCCTGATCTCCTCGGATTTCCTCTGCATCGTGCTCTTGGGAGGACCCGCTGATGACATGAGACAGCCCCAAGCCAGGTCGTTTCGTAGGACAGGAGACTTTCTGAGGCCAGTGGGGGGAGGGGCGTTGGGAGTACACGGTCTCAGATCCGGGGTCCTCAGCAAAACTGGCACGAAAGGACCCTCGAGCTCTGTGTTGTCATCAGACGTCTACAGACCGCCCAGCTGCCATGGGGGACGGACACAGAGGGACGAGAGCAGGTGGAGCCTTAGCGTCCTGGGAAAACAACCCGGCCCGGGGACTAAGGGAGCAACCGTGGCTGCTTCTGGTTTTCTCCGGCTGGTCACACCCCTTGCAATCAAACCAGAACCATGTTGCTGCTTCTCTCTCTTTTTCTTTATTTTTGAGACAGAGAGAGGGGGAGACACAGAATCCGAAGCAGGCTCCGGGCTCTGAGCTGTCAGCACAGAGCCCGACGCGGGGCTCGAACTCACGAACAATGAGGTCATAACCTGAGCCGAAGTCGGACGCTTAACCGACTGAGCCACCCAGGCGCCCCTACTGCCGCTTCTCTCACCTTACCTTAGCGGGTGATCATTCATTCATCCACTCATCCGTTCAGTCTCTCAATCCGGCGAGACTGAGCTGCCGGAGACCGCGTCGAGGGGTAGAAAAGGTTACTTGTAAAACTCTGGGTGTTTTTTTTTCATTAGACTCTATTTCCCGTTTTACGGACTGACCAGGCAGCTGCTGAGAGCTCGGAAGGGAAACCTGTGGGCCCGCAGATCTGTCACCCAGGGGGTGCACGGGATGAGCCAGACTTCCTTTAACCCAGCTGGTAAAACCCCAAATGAATGACTTTTCCGGACAGCTCAAAGGGACCTGCTGTTGGAAGCTAGCTCCAGAAACCTAAAAATTATATATAATGTGTCAGTTCTGTGTCTATGCTTCATTCGGATTTCTTGTCTGTGGAAAATCTTGAATAGGATGTATCCTTTTCTGGGGAGCTTGGAATTATTACCTGGAGTGAGGGTAACTGCCCAGGAGCTGTCCAGGTAGAGGAGGCTGTTGGCCCCAGCCGCAAGTAGCCCCCTCTGCTGGCTGTTAGTGGTAATGTCCGTGTTTTCTAGTCTCTCCTCGAGCCGCCCTGTGGTCAGCACACCCCTTCCACCCTGGCCCCCACCCCAGGGCCCTTCCAGTCATCACAGCTGTGTAACCGCATGAGTAAGGTCCAGTGAACAGGGGCTGGAAGCAGCCCCAGAGAACTCTCCCATGAGTAGCGATGCTAGTTGCATAAGGATTTTGTATTATTTTTTCCTGGTAACTCAGTCTTTTTTTTTTTTTTTTTTTTTTTAGGAAACAACTTTTGCATTTCGGAATAATTTTTAGATTTATATAAAAGTTGTAAGGATAGTACAGAGAGTTCTTGTAAACCCCTCCCTCCATTTTCCCCGCTGTAGGCATTTCACGGTACCCATAGTACAGTTTTCCAAACCAAGACACCAACATCGGCCCGTGGTTATTAACCGAACTTCGGGTTCTGCGACCCAACCCAGGACGCCACGCTGCCTTTCATCACTATGTCTTCTTTTTCTTTTTTTAATGTTTATTTATTTATTTATTTTGAGAGAGAGGGCGAGAGAGAGAGCACATAAGCAGGGGAGACGGGCAGAGAGACAGGGAGAGAGAGAATCCCAAGCAGGCTCCATGCTCAGCGCAGAGCCCAGCGTGGGCCTCCATCCCACCATCGTGAGATCATGACCCGAGCCGAAATCGAGAGTTGGACGCTTAACCCGCTGAGCCCCCTGGGCGCCCCTCGTCACTATGTCTTCTGAACCGCCTCTGTTCTGTGACAGTTTCTCGCTCTGTCTCTCGTGACCTCGGTAGTCTTGAGGAGGACTGGCCGGGTGTCATTCTCCGGGATTCGTGGCCGTGTTGTGTTGTCTTGTGTTTCTGTCTGGTTTGCCTGGCCCTTCTCTCTCGTCAGACTGGGGTTGTGGTTTTCGGAAAACATGCCACAGAGGCGAAGCGTCCTTGTCCCGTATGAGGGGGTACCCAGTGTCCACGTGACATCCCTGGGGGTGTCAACTCCGCACGCAGTCCGGCTGCTGTCTGGCAGGTTTCTCCGCTATCAAGTTACCACCCCCCCCCATACTCTATTCTTTGGAAGCAGATCACTGCCCAGAGGCCACCCCCAAAGGAGAAGGGAGGAAGGAGCAGACGGCGGGAATTGAGCTCCACCTCCTGGAAAGGGGCCTGTCTACACATGCGAAATTCTTCTGTAAGGAAGATTGTCTGGGGGGCACCTGGGTGGCTCAGTCGGTTAAGCGGCCGACTTCAGCTCAGGTCATGATCTTGTGGTCTATGAGTTCAAGCCCCGCATCGGGCTCGGTGCTGACAGCTCGGTGCCTGGAGCCTGCTTTGGATTCGGTGTCTCCCTCTCTCTCTCTCTCTCTCTCTCTCTCTCGAAAATAAATACACATTTTTTAAAATTAAAAAAAAAATAACTGCCTCTCACGAGCGGGTAGCAGGCCGCCCCGGCACGCCCCCGGCACAGCGGACACGCCCCGGTCCTGCCTGGATGGAGACTGGGGTCTTCTCAGCTGCTTCCCGCGTGCGGCACGTGCCACACGCATGACACTTCCAGAGAAGCGTTGTCCGCGTTCCCGGAAAATCCCGTTTCCAAGTGGCCCGTGCAACATCTTGTGGTTTTCACGCCGTCCCTTTCTTCTTTTCTTTTTCGTAACTCAGAAAATCCCCTCTTCTCCGTTAACCGATCCCCTTTGGTGAGTACGAAAAGCAGTTAGAAAGTCGTGACTTCAAATAAGCTCAAAGCTCTGAGAGCCCAGGGGTTCGAGTCCAACAGCCTCGCTGCTTCCGGGCTGTAGGGCCTGGGGCAAGTTGCTTAGCCTCCCTGAGTTTCAGTTTCTTAATCCACAACATGGGGGTAAAAACGCCTCCCCACCTCTGAGATGGTTCTGGCAATCAGAGGAGAGCACACGTGTCGAGGGCCCAGCACCGTCTCTGGCACGCGGGTGCCTTCTCGACACGGCGGCTCATGGCCCTAGAAATATCAGCAATCACAGACAGCAGGACGCGTGACAGGCTCTCCAAGGGCAAAGTCCGCCCCACCGTCGGCCCAGCCTCCAGGGCTTCCTGGCAGAATGTACTGTGTCCCGTAGGCACCGTATCTGCAAACTCCCTTGATTATCTTAGGCTGTCCCGTTCAACCCACGCCCTTTACAGGGCTAGAAGCAGAAAGATAACATAGAGAACGAGTAGATAATCTGAAAAATCGGATTCTGCATTCTTGAGTAAATCACTGACGGGTGTTTGTTGGAGCGGATGGGAATTCGGCAGCCGGTGTGCCGTGGCGAATGCAGGTGGTTGACAACCTGCCGTTGTAAAGACAGCGTGGGAGAGATCAGGGATATAACATATGCTCCCCCCCCCCGAAACAAAACAAAACAAAAGAAAAAAACATCCAACATACATATGGTCAGAGACAAGGAGAAAAAAAAAGGAAGAAAAAAAACCATTAGCATGTATTTTTAAACTCAAGTTTCTGAAAACAGACTTGCTGATAACTGACCTTGACCCCAAGGTCAATGACCCGTGTCCATTCTGATGTGGGCTCGGCCGGAAGTAGCTTTTCACGCGAGTCCTTTTTCTCGCGTTTCCTCTGCCCCTTGCCTGTTTCCTTATAGTCACCGGCAGCGATTTCTGAGAAAACCTTGGCCTTGCTCCTTACAGAGCAAGCATGCAAACCAGAGAAAGTCAACTTCTACCTCCCAAAAAGGCCACTCTCAACCAACAAGCTGGAGAAAGAACACAAAAAGCTCCATAACTTTATTTTTGAATCTGAAAAGCCAATTGGGGTCTTTACCGCATGGACGTGTCCCCCAGGGACCCTGTCATTAGGGCTCTGGGCCACAAGTGACATAGGCCAGCTCTGGCCGGCCTCACCGGGGCTGAGCAGCTCAGGGTGCCGCCCCAGCCAGGGCTCAAAGCCAGCCTCCCCCTGAGCGCCCCCACGTGCACAGCAGCCATCGTCACAACAGCCACTGCCGATGGAAACCCAGGTGCCCCAAAATGGATACACAGAATGTGGTGAATTCTGGCACCCGCGACAACACGTGTGAGCCTTGAGGACACGACGCCCAGTGAAATCAGCCAGGCACCGAAAGACAAAGGCTGTACGGTGCCACTTGCCTGAGGTCCCTAGGGGAGTCGAGTTATCAGAGAGACGGGAAGGGGAATGGCGGGCACCAGGGGCCGGGGTAGGGGCAAGCGGGGGTCGTTGTTGAGTGGGACAGAGTTCCGGTTTTGGAAGATGGAAACCTTCCGAAGACCCGCCTCCCAGCAGGGCGAGCGTCCTCAGCACTCCCGAACTGGACACCGACAGATGGTTACAATGGCAAATTTTATGTCATGTGTCACTCGCCGGCATGAAAGCAACAGCAGCCTCTGTCTCTCCGGGCCCCCGCTCCCCTCCCTCAGGCAGCCTGCATGGTCGAGTCTGCAGAGGACTCCAGATCCTGGTGGCCTGGTCTCCCTGGGTCCCCTTGGCTTCGATTGGGTCCTGTGTCTCACCACCGAACCAATCAGTAAGGGGAGTGTGATTGGCTGAGTGCTTAGCCCCACCCACAAGAAGTCGCTTAGCGATTGCTGGGGGAGGGGGCATTCCCGGGGTCGGGGCTGTCCGCTGGACCAGTGGATGGTATTGGAGACCCTGGACCTCACCACCCTCACCCCAGGACCCTGGTAGTTAGCGGTGAGTGCATGCTCCGAAGACCCCAGCCCGAAAGGGAGTTCTCCCCCCACTACCAGGGTTTTCTAGCAGGCTGGCGTGAAGCACGCTAGAATTCACCTTCGGCCCGTCGGCCAGTGAACATTGAACCGACGCTGAAAACGGTTGTAGGAATGACTGAGGCAAGACAGCCCCTCCCAGGTGGGGAAGGGACGGGCCGGATGGAGAAGTCAGTGCAAGGCAGAAGCGGGGCGCCCCGGCCCCAGGGAATACCGAAGGAGAGAAAGCCCGGGTGGGGAGGCTGCGATGGTGACCCTGGGCAGAAGTCGGAAAAGTGCGCAGTAGGAACAGAACCCCGGAACACTGCCAGGCCCGCTCCTGAAGCAGATTTAAAGCGGCCCAGTGTCATTACCATGCGCACAGTGTGGATGGAAAGAAAGCCGGCCGGGGGTCCGGGCGTCCTGAAGAGCTGTGAATCCCAGGGATTCGTTCGTTCATTCTTCAAACTGATATTCGAGAGCCTGCTCTGTGTGCGCCAGGCATTACTCTGTCCAGGTGCCGAGGGCACAGGGGTGAGCGGGACAGACAGAAAGCCCTGATGCTCTTAGAGGGGACGTTCTGCCAGCTCAGAGGCTCGCCAGCACATCCAGGATCTCGACAGCTGCGGGGTCTTGCTCAGCCTCAGGCCCATGACAGAGCGCTGGGTGTGTCAAATGGGGTAATGCGTGTGGGCCTCTGGGCAGGGCGGCTGGCATGAAGGCGGTCCCCGGGAAGTGGTGGTGTCCTCGTGCCAGGTGGCCCACGGTGGGGAGCCGTCCCACACTTGAGGATAGTCTGGGGGGGCTTCCTGGGGGAAGTGGCTTAGGCGCTGAGCCCTAGGGCAGCAATTGTATGGCTGGGACAGAGGCGGAGACCCTCCCAGCTGACCACAGCGTTCTCCGACCCTCTCGTCCGCCCCTGCAGGTCTCCTTCCCGTGGATGAGCGGCCCGCTACCTTGGCCGAGACCACAGCCGCCTTGGGCCGCACAGCAGTCGACGCAGTCCCCCCCTGCCGCCACAGATGCCCTTCCCCCCGGGCATCCGGCCGGCACCCGTGCAGAGGAGCTGGTCCCAGGGCCTCCCCAGGCCCACCGTGGTGCCGCCGGCCTGCCGCCAGCGGCCCATGAGCGCCGGGGGGAAGATGTTCTCCTTCGTGGTGGACCACCCCCACGGGCCGCCCGTCATCAAGCAAGGTACTCGCGCGCCCCCGCCGGCGGCTCTGGGGGCGGGCGGGCCCTGGGCTCTGCTCGCCTTTTCCCGATTCCGAAAGTAGAACGTAGTCGATGGTGAGAAACTCGGGGGTAAACAGTAAGAACACGGTTAAAGATCATTTGTCCCCCTCACCACCCAGCACCCCCTGTTGACTTCCTGGCGCCGAGCCGTCCAGACTTTGTCCTCTGCACAGACGCACACCTCAGGACCCCCGTGGCGAGCGTGCGGGAGGGGGTGTGAGTGTGTTTCTATCTGAAGGCGTAGCAGCCTGTAAACTTACAACTTTGACTCAGATGTGCAGAAATGTTGGCGACTGAAATCCCCCTCGCCTGCAACAGCCTTGGGAGGTCTTTAAATATTTTATTACCATTTCACAGGAGAGAGGAGGCTGAGGTTCATTGAGGAAAATTGTGTCCCAAACGTGACATATTCTTTTTTTTTTTTTTAACGTTTATTTTCGAGAGACAGAGCGTGAGCAGGGGAAGGGCAGAGAGAGAGAGAGGCAGACGAAGAATCTGAAGCAGGCTCCAGGCTCCGAGCCATCAGCACAGAGCCCGACATGGGGCTCGAACTCACAGACTGCGAGATCATGACCTGGGCTGAAGTCGGCTGCTTAACCGACTGAGCCACCCAGGCGCCCCCCAAACGTGACATATTCAATGTAGTCTAATCTAATGTTTTTCAGCCAGATTTCAGGCTGGTTATCTCGGTGACTGTCACTCACAGCCTGGTCACTTTGGGGACCAGTATTCACGGTTTCCTTCCCTCACCCTCTTCCCCTGAAGGCTTCATGGCGTTTGGGGAAGGGGACTTCCTGTCTGTCACTGTCCTCTTGGCCTCGCCAGCAGAGTAGCCAGCTTGACTTAGTCCTTGGCACGATTCCGGTTTCCTCCATGCCCGTGATGTGAAGATCCTGTTCTCTGTCTTCTGTGTCCCAGCTCTAGACCCCTCTGGGTCCCCAGGTCTCTCTGTGGCTCCACACCCTCCCCTGGTGTCACTCAGGACGATCTACCCAATCACCTCCCTCAACCATTCAAATAATAGCTACTGTTGTGAAACATACAAACTGGGGAGTGAATGAAATGTAGTTACATCATCATCACCACCACCACCACCATCCTCATCATCGTCACCAACACCATCACCATCATCATCACCATCATCACCACCATCACCACCATCCTCACCACCATCACCACCATCACCACCATCATCACCACCATCACCACCATCACCACCATCATCACCATCGTCATCACTACCACTGTCATCATCACCATCACCATCACCATCATCATCACCATCACCATCACCACCACCATCCTTATCATCACCACCACCAGCACCACTACCACCACCATCATGACCATCACCATCACCATCATCATCATCACCATCATAACCACCACCACCACCATCCTCATCATCACCATCATCACCACCACCACCATCATTATCACCATCAGCATCATCACCATCACTATCACCATCATAACCACTACCACCACCACCACCATCACCACCATCACCATCCTCATCATCACCATCATCATCACCATCACCATCGTCATCACTACCACCATCATCTCCATCACCACCACCACCACCACCATCATCATCATCATCATCATCATCACCATCACCACCATCACCACCACCACCAACACCATCATCATCATCATCATCATCAAATGAACCCTTGTGGACCATCAACATCAAATGAAACTGAGAAATTACTCAGCCATTTCTCTCTTTCACTTTAATATGAAATTTTTCAAACATACAGCAAAATAAAAAGAATGTTACAGAGAACCTCCGCCTCATCCCACCATTAACATTTCGCTCTGCTCTCTGTTGCATATCAGTCTATCCATCCTTCTGTTCATTCATTAATCCATCTTATTCTTTGACACATTTCAGAATGCACACATCTGTAGTCTTCTCCCTAAATATTTTAGTATATATGCCATTAACCAGAGCTCAACAGTTTTTGTCTTTCTGATGTAAAATTAACATGCAATGTAGATGTTATCAATTGCTGCATGACAAATTCTCCCAAAACTTAGTGGCCCAACAGGCACCTGGGTGGCTCAGTCGGTTAGGCCTCTGATTCTTGATTTCAGCTCAGGTCATGATCTCACAGTCGTGAGATCAAGCTCCATGTTGGGCTCTACGCTAAGCATGGAGCCTGCTTAAGATTCTCTCCCTCGATCTCCCTCTATCCTTCCCCTGTTTGCACGCATGCTCTCTCTCTCTCTTTCTGTCTCTAAAAATAAATAAATAAATAAATAAATAAATAAATAAATAAATAAATAAATAAAATCTTAGTGGCCTAAAGCAAAACAAAAAAACCCACAGATGGGTTTTTTATCTGATAGTTTCTGTGGGTCAGCGTGGCTGTAGCTCAGGGTCTCTCATGAGGTCGCAGGTGAGCCGGCAGCCAGGGCTACAGTCATCTGAAGGTTTGACTGGGGCTGGAGAACCTGCTTCCAAGATGGCGCCCTCACATAGCTGTTGGCGGGTTCCTCACCACATGGACCTGTCCAGAGGACTGCTGGAATGTCCTCATGAAATGGCAGTTGGCTCCTCCTGAGCAAGTGGCCCAAGAGAGCAAGATGGAAACTACAACATCTCTTAGGACTGAGCCTCAGAAGCCACTGTGTCATTTCTGCAACATCCTACTGGTTACGCAGGTCAGCCCTGTCTGGTGTGGAGAAGACCCCCCATGGGCCTGAATACCGGGAGGTGAGAACTATTGGCAGTCCTGTCTTGGAGACTGGCTACCACAGCCTGGCCTCTGGTCCTTCACGGTTCACCCCTCTCACTTGCACAACTCCCTCACCCTCTCCCGAGGCCCCCCAGAGTCTCACCCCATTCCAGCATCAGCCTAAATTCCAGAATCGCATCATCTAAATCAAGTCCAGGTACAGATGGAGCTCACTGGGAGTAGTTCTTGAAGTTCAGGTTCTTACGTACCATTCCCAGCAGTCCGAAGACTGTGAGCTAAAGAGACGGGTTGTCTGTCCCTCATACACCCAACACTCTGGTGGGACAGACATAGCTTACTGCTGTGGACACGCCTTCTGTTCAAAAGGGGAAAAACAAGAAACACACAGGAGTCCTTGGCCCAAAGCAATTCTGAAATCCAGCCAGGAAAATGTTGAAAGCTCCTTATTAGGACTCAGACCTATTCTTACCCAGAAATGACCCTCCATGGCCCTTGCCTCCACCCTCTGGTTCCTCGGTTCGGCCCTCTGAGCCCTCCTACCTTTTTCATGAAAAGCATCACGTTTGCAGCTGTGCAGTTGTACAGTCTGCTTCCTGCCCATAGACATGCGGGCGTCATAGGCTTCTTTTGCTTTTGTGGGTCTCCATCTCCATCAGTCCACGCTGGCAGCGTTCCTTCTTGGGGTTCACCCTCACAGGCGAAAGCCTCCTTGACACAAGCCCTTCTCTGCCTTGGGCTTGTGCCAAGAATGGGAGGGACCGGCCTCCTTAGAAGCCCTGTGCTTTGCCCAAATCTTTCCCCGAGAGACCAGCTTGGATCTCTCTGCTTTCTTGACGAAGGATATTACAGTCTTAGGCTCAGCTTCATCTTTGGAGCGTGTTTTCCTGAGAGTGCCCTTGATACGACCTTTGCCCAGAACCTACGTCTTACGTTTTATTCGCCATCAGGAGAGGGAGGGAATTTTCAAGCCCTCTTGAGCCCCGGCTCCTCGTGGATCAACAGTTCCTCCCCCCCCCATTGGCCTCTCTCCCCTCCTGCAGTTCACGGTAAGTGTCAGGAAGTAGGCAGGTAGCACCTTCCAGCACTCTCTGCCTGGGCTCCATCACCCAGTCCATTAGGGACACCTACTTTCCACATCACCACAGGCAGTGTGTTATAAAGCTTCTTATAAGGGATCCTTTTAAGGAGAGAGAGAGAGGGAGAGGGACACATGGAGGAAAGGCCACATGAAGACACAGAATGAAGGTAGCCATCTACAAGCCAAGAAGAGAGCCCTCAGGAGACACCAACTCTGAGGCCACCTCGGTCATGGACTCGCAGCCTCCAGACTGTGTGAAACAGAGTTCTCACTTTAAGCTGCCCAGTCTGCGCTATTGTGTGATGGCGGCTGAGCTGCTGATTGCAAAGTCCATCCACTCTCGGAGACGACAATACAAAGATGTGGACACCAGGAGGTAAGGACCATTGGCTCCATCTTGGAGGCCGGCCGCCACACAGCGAAAGGCACCCCGTCCAAATCCTAAAGACACAGTTAAGGCACCCATGTGCTGTCCCTGGTGAGGACCGATACTCATCTGATAAGGAACAGGAGAGCCAGATGGCTGCTCACACGTCGAAGCAACTTCTCTCCCATTTCGCAAACAGCCGCAACTTAAAGCTTCTTAAAGTGTTTCTGTCCCCCACACCTGCCGTCCCACTTCCCCAGCCGTCCCATCCCTCCCTTGGGGTTCTTCCCACTGGGACCTCCAAGTGATCCAGCAGCTAGAGGGTTTGTTTTGAACTGAGTTGAACCAGTTGGGTCGTCTCTCTGATAGTTGACAGGGACCAGTAAAGACGTTTGGGGCAGGTGACGGAAACCGCTCCAGCACCTGCCTGCCTGGGTCCGAGGGAAGTGAATCTCAGATAAATTCTACCCCATGCAGACTTCCGGTAAACAGACTTTCAACAGCAAAGGGACTTCAGTCATCATTCAGCCTGTTCTGGAGGCTCGACGGAGTCTGGGCTCTGTCCTGTAAAGGCTCCGGCTGTCACCTAGCAGAAGGGCAGCCGTGACAGGGGCACAGCGGCGTCTGGAGTCACTCCCAGAGATGGCGTTGAACGGCAGAGATCTAAACCAAGACTGGACACGGGACCCTCCCTGGGCGGGGGACGAGGACAGGGCTCCCCAGGACTTTGGCCAACCGGCTGGCGTACCTTCCTCAGTTTGACCTCTGGGAGCCTGTCTCTAATACAGAGCATCCATGGTAACGGGCCACCCTTTTTACCAATTACAAACCCATTTCCAGCCTCTGGTTTGCTAATTAGGAAAGCCTCAGGATATAGCATCAAACAGAGAGTCTGCTGAATATTGAAAACCTAGGCCACAGGCCCTGTGACCACCGTTAGCGTGACACAGGGGCCCCCAGACTTCGGCTGGGTGTCGTACTCACAGCCTGTGCCACAGAGTTATTATTTTTAATCGCACTTCTCCTGTATTCCTTTCTTAAAAAAATCAAGTCGTAGACATTGGCAGGAAAAGAAATACCAAGTAAAGAAGGAGAACAAGAGGGAGAATGTTCCAGTCATGTGCTTTCAGACGCGGTAGCCACCTGCCACACGTGGACCGAGCTCACGTGGCGAGTGGGCCTGAGGAACTATGTGTTCAATTTCCATTGATTTCAGTTTGCAAGCCGACACCCGATTCAGTTACTGGAGGGTTTTAAGTGCGCCTGGACCTTCCCGAGTGTGCAAATCTGCTTCTTCCACTGCAAGTTTTCGTGAAGCCCAAATACAGATCAAGTCTTCCCGTTGAAAATTCACCTTCCAAAAACCGGGACGCGCTGAAAGTGGAAAGCGAACCACGGATTTCAAAGACTTAGTGCCCCAAAGACACAGAGTGTACCAAGTCTCTGTCTTCGTGGTCTCGATTATGTGTTGAAATGATAGTGGTTTTTTTAACGCATGGGGTTCAATAAAATATATTATCAAAATTAATTTCATCTTTTTACCCCTTTAGTGGGATTAGTACTAGAAAGTTTCAAGTTGCCTCATCCAGCTCGCATTATTTTTCCATCAGACAGCGCGGCCCCAGACGGTTAAGTTAGGATCCGACTGCTCAGGGTCCAGGAGGGTGAGGTGGGGACAGTGAGCTTTGAATACAGGTTTTCTAGTCATGAGCTCGGTTGGGGGATGTTGGGGGGCGGAGAACAGGCCGCTGCTGGAACCGGCGAGGGGCATTCCCTACAAAGCCCTTCTCCTGCCCCGTATTGTGTCGGGCACCTGCCCTTCGCAGCAGCTGCCTCCCAGAATTCCCCGGGAAGGAAGCGGGAAGAGTGTTGACAGAGAGAAGGAGCCGCCATCTTGGTGCCTCGGGCCCCGGGCGCAGGGCCTGCTCCCCCGACGCAGCATGCTGACAGAACGTGGGAGGCCCATTCTCGGGAGGGGTGTGAGCACACCTGCTTTCCGAGCTGTGGGGCCAGAGCAGCCAGCAGGGCCTCCTCCCTGTCCGTAGAGCGGCAGGCCCCCATCATGGTGACAGGAAACCAAGTAAGTGGAGGGGAGCTTTCTTTTCTCAATTATTTCTAGGGAGAGCAGCTCGTCCCGGTTTGTCTGAGTCTTTCCCAGCTTTGGCACTGAAAGTCCCCCCCCCCCCCCCCCCGTCCCAGGAAGCCCTGCGGCCCCTGACCAACCAGGACAGGTGGTCTCTTTACCGGTTCCTTCAGGCGGCTGCTAGGCCTCCATCTTGGGAATCCTCAAACCCGGCGCTTGGCAGTCACAGGGAGGGAGGCGCTCCCCGGTGCGCAGGCCGGGCAGAAGGGCTCCTTGATGGCGGGTTTGTCGCCATGAACCAGCTCCTAAACTCCTCATTCTCTGCCTCCTTCACACGTTCGCCACGTGTGACGTGCTGGCCCTGGGGCCAGACCGGCTGGGTCACAGTGGCCTGCCCCTTGGCCAGATGTGTGGCCTCAGTCTCTCTGCACCTGGGCTTTCTCAACTGGGGGGGTGGGGGGGCACCTGCCTCAGCGTTCTTGTGAGCTCCGGCATTTTCGTGTGGAAAGCACTGGTGGCCAACAAGCCTTCTGTGAGTTCTTGGTTAGGAGCGGGCTGGGCCCTGAGCTTTGTCGCTCCTGAGCGAGCGCCTTCCCTTCCGGACTTCTGGTCTGTAAGCGCGTGACGGAATCGAGACAGGCGGGGTTCGCACTGGAGCTCGGGCAGCTGCGCCCACTTACGGGTCTGTCAGACAGGCGTCAGTACATTCGTCTCAAGGGGCACAGGCCGAGACCTGGTCCCCAACCCCACAGGACTTACCATTCAGTCGGGGAGACCGGCGTTAACAAAAGGATCCCAGACCGCCGGCTATCAAAGGGTGACCATGACCACACCAGACAGCCGAGGCACCCGGGACCCCATGAGCCCATAACTGTAAGGACCCGACTCAGTTGGGGGATCGGGAGGGAGTCCCCGAGGGAGTAACCCTCCAGCCAAGCGCTGAAAGGCAGGCGAGGCGGCCTTTCCCGAAGCGCACGGGGTGGGAAACCGCGTTCCAGGCGGAAGGTGAGTGCCGAGGCCGGAGTGCGCGGAGTCGGTCCGTGTGGCCGAAGGGCGTGCTCCCCAGGGAGGAGCGCGGCCCGAGACCCTGGAAGAAGAGCACGGGGAGCGATGGCCGGTGTTAACCAGGGACGGGACCCAAGGTCCCGCTACACCAGGAGGTGCCTGACTTCCCACAGGTCGGCCTCCACAGGGAGAGCCAGCTTGGGCCCAGCCGAGTAGGCTTTTGCTCCTTCCCTCTCGGAAGAGTTTTGTTTGATCAATTGGTTTTGTTGCCGATAAGGACCAGATAAGAAATCCAGCCCGCTCACAGGCAGGATGAGGACATGGCTGTGAGCCCGGCCTGTTCGGGGCAGACGCGGGAAGGGCGGTCAGGACCCCAGGCCCCTTCCCTTCCGCGCAGCGGGAGGCCCTGTGGCCGGAGCCGCTCAGCCAGCACACGAGGAGGCCGCGTGCCCCTCGGGCCTTGGACCGTGTCTACTCGTGCTTCTGCGGTCCACAGACACGTTCAAGACCTGGGGCCGCAAGTCACGGGCACCGAAACGCATAAGTAAAAAATGCAGACTCAAAGCACATGAGTGATTAAATAAACTGTCCCTGAACGTGACAGCGTGTACTCCATCCGTTGTTAATGTTAACGGTCACCTTTGAAAACCGTTAAAAAAGCCTTTGAAAAAAGATTTGGTGACCTTTGAAAACAGGTGGCTCCGTTTCTGCCCTCACGAGAAGCCAAGAACGTTCAATGATTGCCCAGAAGTCAAGTCGGTTGGAAATTTAGACCACGCCACTTAAAGCCAGCTGATCTCAAAAGCAGAAATACAGAAGTCTTTTCAAAGATTTCCACGCTGAGGAGACTTTAACCGGTGCTAATGTGAGTGGAGCGCACGTGGACCTCCACCCGTGACAGCGCCAGGGCTCCCGAAAGCCATGAAAAACCCTCGTAATTTTGGGGGGAAGTAAGGAAAAATCAGGGAGACCCAAACATCTATAAAATGGATCCCGGGGAAGTGTGTTCGGCACACTCGTATAACGGACGACAATGCCGACATTAAAAAGAACACAGCGCAGGGGCGCCTGGGCGGCTCAGTCGGTCGAGCGTCCGATTTCGGCTCACGGTTTGTGAGTTCGAGTCCCAAATCGGGCTGGCTGTTGTCAGCGGGAGCCTGCTTCGGCTCCTCTGTCCCCCCCTCTCTCTCTGCGCCTCCCTTGCTGGTACTCTCTCTCTCTCAAAAATAAATAAGCATTTAAAATATCATTAAAAAAATAAAAACACAGTATAAGTAAAGGGAATTAAAGGTACAAACCTCTCGTTATAGTAAAAGAAGAAAAAAGAAAACAGCCTAGCTACGGACACTGATATGGGAAGGTGTTTTTGTTCATTGTCAGGTGAAAAAACGAACTGGAGAAAAATCTCTGCGATAGAAATCCATTTTTCCAAAGATATAATTGCAATAAAAAGTAGCTGACGTGTAGTGCTTCCTGCTAAGGTAATGGCTCAGGGGTGGGACACTTTTTCCATAAAGAAAAACTTTTTCTGTAACTATTTTAGGTTTCGTAGGCTCCGCGGTTGCTGTCACAGCTACTCAACTCTGCCTTTGCGGCTGGAAAGCAGTCACAGACAATATATAAATGAACGACCACGGCCGTTGTTTCAATAAAACTTTATTTACAAAGCACCACTGGACGGCCAATTTGTCCCCAGGTCCAGTTGGCCAGCCCCTGCTCTATGTCATTACCTCATTCAGCCCTCCAAGTGCCCTTTGTACCAGAGACTAGGACACGTGGGTCTCATAACCAAGGCTTGGAGACAGTAAATGACCCACCAGCTCAAGGCCATCAGCTTTCCGAGGCGCAGCAGAAAGCCTAGAAAGAGACGCACCAAAGCCCGCCGGCGCGGTTCACACCACACTGGGATAGGCGGCCCTTCCCCCTTCTCACGCTTCGGCCGTGCCTTCTCCATTGCTTCTCGCTGAACGTACACACGGCTTTGTGATTCTTTAGTGACGGGGGGGAAAAGAATATGAAGGCTAGTCTGAGAATATCCCGACATCCAGGTAATGCCCTCTGTCCATCCCGTGCGCTAGTGTGGACCAACGCCGTGGAGCTGTCGGAACCGGGAGTGGCCGAAGGGATTCCGGAGGCAGGACCTTCCAGGGAGATGTATATGGACCAGGACCCGGCCCCGCAGGATAAGGTGAGGGGTCTCAGGGGAAGGACGGAGCAACAGCAGCGAGAGGGACCCCGGGGGGACCGTCTCCTGTTCTCTGCGGCCTAAAAGTGCCTTCCCTCTCCCCTCCCCCCGACTGTTTCCAAGAAACCACCTTTTACTCCCAAGACATTCCGCCGAAAGTTTGGTAACTGCTCATTTTATCCCAGATAACATCCGTGGGTGCAGCGTATTGAGCACCTACTATGTGCTGGGCTGTGTCCTGTGCACGTGACATTCAGCGAGCTCACCAGTCCTCCCCATCTTCGAAACAGAGTGTGTCACCCTCACTTTACAGATGGGGGAGCCGAGGCTCAGAGAGGTTAAGTAACTTGCCCCAGGTCGTGCGGTGTGGGGGGCAGAGCCGGGATTCAGACCCAGGTCAGGTTAACTTGGAAGCTGGTACTCCTGACGCCCTGCTTGGTCAGCCACGAGTGGTGGGACCCTGGCGGGGGAAACACCTCTCCTGGGAAGAAGCTGTGAGCACCGAGGCCGAGGCCCGAGCGAAGACCGAGG
This sequence comes from Paguma larvata, assembly GCA_030068075.1. Classification (NCBI taxonomy): domain Eukaryota; kingdom Metazoa; phylum Chordata; class Mammalia; order Carnivora; family Viverridae; genus Paguma; species Paguma larvata. The sequence continues at coordinate 10,845,140 of CM057833.1, forward strand.
CTTCTTGGAGAACCGGAGAGGCGGAGAAGGAAGTGGGAATGGGGGCCAGCACCGGCGAATTCCCGCCCTCCTGGGAGGGAGCCGGGCTGGTTTCTCCCTCGTAGACACAACCCTGAAACTATCCCAAAGGCGGTGTCCTGCGCCGGCTCACCTCCCAGGCCTGGGCCTGCGGCAGTGCTGCGAGGAGCAGAACCGCTTGGGGTCCTGCCTAGGCGTGGGAACCTGTGACTTCAGGTGGCGGGTGTCCGGCCTGCTGCTACCAGTTCGCTTTGGCCGTGTCCAAGCCACCCCCAAACTTAGCGGCTTAAAACGGTAATTTACTGGGCTCAGCCGAGAGAGCAGGCAACCCTTGATCTCAGGGTCGTGAGTTCAAGACCCACGTTGGGCGCAGAGCTTACCCACCCCACCCCTCCTCCCTAAAAACCAACAATGTATTACTTCCCAGAATCTACAGGTTGACCTGGAATGTTCTTCTGTTAGTATCCCCTGGCTTCACTCGTGCGCAACTATATGCTGTCAGCCAGCCCTTGGCCCAGCCTGGGGTGGCCTGGTCTCCTGGGACCGCAGCCAGCATGCCCGGTGCCTGGTGGATCACTCGGGGCTTCGCGGGCTGTGAGGCCTTTTAGGAACTTGCCGGAGATTGCTCTCCATCCCTTGGGCCACAGTGTCTCGGTCCAAGCAGGGCACGGGACCAGCCCAGACTCAGGGAATGACGGCAGAAGCTGCAGAATATCTGTGGCCGGTTTTCTGTCCAGCCCGGCTCCAAACTGGGAACACAGTGCAGCCAGACTTAGAACGTTTTCTGCTTATCAGCCAGTTAGGCCCGGACTCGCCAGAACGCCTTCAAACGCAAGTGCCGATAAACAAATCGGCTTAAGCCACAAACACAAAACAAAACAAGCGTTTATTGGCTCCTCTTCTTGAAAACTTAAAAGCCTACCCGTTTCAGGCATGGCTAGATACCCAGGGGCTTCCGTGGGATCGTTCCCCGCTCCCGGTCTCTGCCCTCCGCCTCCCTCGGAGCTCGGCCTTCTAACAGCACGCCGGCTCCATGGAAGAGACAGACTCGGGCCAACAAGCGCCTAAGTTTAAAGCTTGCGACCCAAAAGGAGGCAAGATCCTCTCCCGGATCGCCCTTGTGCGAGGTCTCCGAGAAAACCCTGATTGGCCAGCTTGGGTCACGTGCCCCTGGGAGGCGGGACCGGAAGGAGCAGGGCACGTGATTGACAGCCCTACCGAGACCACAGGGAAGGGGGGCGCATTCTCTGAAAGAAGAGCTTGGCGGGGGGAGGTGGGCAGTGTCCTCACAGAAAGGCAGAAACCGAGTCTGCACACCACACCCTTCAGGCTTGTTTGTACTCGGGAGCCCAGCACAGGGCCTGGCACATAGTAGCTGCTCAATAAATGTTTGTTGCAGAAACAATTAATAAGCAAGCACCCAGCTGACCATAACTGGGTGGAACGGGCCCGGCTGCCCAGGTGTTTGATGCTATCTGTCCCTTGAAACTTTGCCGCCAGCATCTGCAGCGATTTAGAGAAAGGTCCTTGGCAGCAATCGGCAATGTCAGAGAGGCCTCCTCCCGCTGGAAGGCCTGTCCTGCCTTGGGTCAGGGAGCTGGAAGGCGGTGAGACCGACTGGGTAGCTCCCCAGGAAATGAGCTGGCCTCCAGATAACTCATTTTTTTTTTACCTCCTTCCAACCAACGGGAAATTGGCGGAAGAGCAGGGGTTGCCGGAAAGCAGAAATCCTGTAGCTGCCTCTGCAGATGCGCCTGGGGACTTGCTTTTCAGATTTTCTGACACTGTCTTGATGACTTGCGGCGAGAAGTTTGGGGGATGCTTTTCTTTTCCTTTCGGGGGAACGCCTAACAAATTCTTTGGCTGCAGAGCCTTTTCTTTTGGAGACGGGACGAGGTCAGCCCCGCCTGTGGGTAAAGTCGGCCGGCAGTTGCTTCCCCCTGACCCCGAAGTTTCCACGAGCCCCCACAGCTGCATCATCCCTCCTGTCTCCTTTACGCCGGACTCGGTTACCCGGAGAACATTTTTGCGTAAATAATGCAAAGAGGCAGGAAGTGCCCGAAGAGAGGGGAGAGAGAAGAAATATTTCAGGATGGGTTCCCCTTTTTGAAGTTAAAAAATCCCCCTCGTTCGAGGCCACGTGTGGTCAGAGAGAATGTCGCTCTCCTGACGGCCTTTCCAAGGTCCCCGCTGTGCTGGGCTGAGTATCGTAAACAAAAACACTATCAATAAACTGCCTGGCAACAAAAGCTCTCATGGGGGGGGGGGGCTGGTTCTCAACGTGAAAGTATAATTTTACGAGAAAGGAGATTTTCAGGGCCTGCGAGGTGTAACCCCTGTTACAGGAGTCTGTGTGCAAGTAGATCCTTTTCGCCGAACTCTGGTCTCCCCGAGGTTTTCCAGGCGATGAGCATAACTTCGAAAGTCTGCGTTTTCCCTCCCCGCCTCTCCTCACCTTCCCGAAAGAACCACACCGCCGCGTTTTGCCTCCACTTTTTAAAACGGGCCCAGCCTTGCCCCTGGACCCACGCCCGGTTAACCTCTCCATCTGGCCTCCACCCAGGATGAAATCATTTTGCTGCTGGGGAAAGAAATCAGCCGGCTCTCGGATTTTGAACTTGAATCCAAGTACAAAGACGCGGTGATCGCGAACCTACAGAACCAACTGGCCAGCCTGAGTCAGAGGCTGTCGGAGCAAGCCTCGTCCGAGCAGCAGAGGGCCGCCTCGCAGAAGTTCCAGGTTCTGGACGACGACATCGATGCCAAACAGAGAGAGATTCAGAGCTTGAAAAGCCAGGTAGGACCCGGAGGCAAGTTGGCGTCGGCCTTGGAGTCACCACACAAGGTGACGGCTCCTGGGTAGAGCCAGGGGTGGGGTGGGGGTGGGGGCGCGAGGGGAGCCCCCAAGATAGATACAAAAGGGGTAGTCCGCGCAGTGTGGTGGGTGCAAGCACAAATCCCGGGAATCGGGCCCTGGCGCGCGGAGCCTTCTAGAACCGTGTTAACTTTGTTAAGCACCCAGCGCGTGCAAGCACCGGGCACAAGTGTCGTAGGCGCACTGGCTTGTTGGGATCCCACCGTCCTCTGACGTGCCCCATCCTACAGATGAGGAGACTGAGGCGGGCTCAGAGACACGGGGGGGGGGGGGCCGGTTCCGTTTGCACCGCAGGTTAGAGGGGGCAGCGCCCGCCAGCTGCAGGGCAGGCCTCCTGGGAGACGTCCCGCTTTCACCACAGTTCCCGTTTCTACCCAGCTCGTTCCCTGCCGTGACTGACTCTCACACCCACCCAGCCCCGGCTGGCAGAGAGCGGGCGGGCAGTCAGCTGGAGAGGAGCAGGAGCAGGAATCCGCCCGACGCTGAAGGCGCTCGCCGGCTCACTTACAGGGCATTCCATCAAACACGAATTCTGCACCCTGACTTTTTGCACTCTCCGGGACAGTCACTTCCTTTTCTCCTGAGACAAGCTAGATTCCCCGCCCCCCTCCGCCCAAATTTCTTCAACTGCTTTAAAATTGGCCGTTGACCTTGTATGTAAATTGTATGTCAACAAAGTTGACTTAAAAAAAAAAAAAAGGCCACCGATGAATTGTGGCCTCGGTACATACTGCAGCCTAAAACTTGTCATGCTTGGGGCCTCTCGTCTCCGCTTCCCGTCCGCTGCCTTTCCCCCCGTAACCAATTCGAGGTGCGTGGCCTCCATCCTAGCAGTGGTGCCCTAGAAATGGACTGGGGTCGTGTGCGGGGAACCTGGGCGGTCCTAGCAGGAGAGCGTCAGCTCCGTGGGGGCAAGGAGTGGGCAGCCACCCTCCAGACCTCTGACAGGACCGCGCCCGCTCACCCGCTCCCTCCGTCAACCATCCATCCACCCATCCATCCACGCAAGATTTGCCGGGCGCCCGCCTTTTGCCGGGCCCTCGTCTGGGCTCTGGGAATTAGGCAGAGAAGGAGGCAGGTACGACCTTTGCCTTCCCTCGGATCCCAGAAGGGATCCAAACTAAATAAGTAAACAAATCTGTTTAAATGTATTCAAATGAACCAGTGACTCTCCTGGGCCGTGTTTTAGGACAGACAATGAACGTAGCAGATCCTGTAGGAATTACATCTGGACGGCCGCCTCCCCAGGTAGCTGACTCTGTAAGGAGCATCTTTTTTTTTTTTCATTCTGAACCTAATTTTGCTGTTGGACAGAGTTCTGTGCCTTTCAGTTATTCTCCCGTTTCCGAGATTTCCTGAGTACAGATGGCATGTCTTGCCCTGATCCGTGGACAGGGGTGAATAATTCCCATGTCTTTTTTTTTTTAGTCAAATACATTTGGCAGAAGTGGAATCCTCACCTGTCTTTGAGTGTGTTGAAAGTGACTAGGGATACTGGAAACAAATTCTTCACAAAGTATCTAGAAAGAATTACACCAATCCATCATACTGTCGCCTCCCCACCCCCACCCCTGGATCTTTGCTGCTACCTGAAAGAGGATATTTTGTAACAAGGCATATCTGAGCGGGAGGCTTCGGTGGGTTCCAACCCAAATCAAGTTCTGTGGGCTCACATCGTAGTTTCTTAAATGTTCCACCACCTGCAGAACAGCCAGAAGCATAAGCCCCACGGGCAGGTTGGTTTATTGTTCTGATTGCTCTAGGGGTGCTCTGGTCCCCCCCGAAAGGGAGGGCATCACGACCCACTCCGAAAGGTCTCCCGCCTGCTGCGGAATCTCTAGAAAGTCCTCACAGGCAGAGGGTTCTCCGGAAGCTGTCCTCCTAACGCTATGAGCTTTCTTACGACTCAGCGCCCCTCTTATTACGCAGTAGAGCAGACAAGAAACTTCTTGGGATGTGTGCCCGTTACAGACAATATGGATACTTATGTTGGTTGGGGAAAGAAACAAAGACGTTTGGACACTACAGTTTTCTCAGAATCTGAAATCCTAAACCTCTGATGCATCGTTTGAATTCTTTTCTTTCTTATTTTTCTTTTGTTTTGTTTTTGTTTTTTGTTTTTTTGTTTGAATTCTCTTCTATCTGTCCGAAGCGGAAGCACTGGCGCCTTTGGGCAGGCAGGCACATGGTCTCCCATCCCTTCTGGAAGTTTGCCTCCTTGCGCCGTGCCTCTCGTGTCGTGCAGATAAAAGCATGGAGATGAGGAGAGCTAGAAAACCACTCTTAAAAATTATTCCAAGTACCTTTTATGGGAAAGTTCCATGCCCCCCCCCGAAAGCAGTACGAGGTGAAAGACATGTTTCCATTCAACGTTTCAAAAGCACAAACATGCAAAAGTATAACCTTGGGGAGGGTGGGGGACAGTCATCTGTGTCCCCACCACCTTCTAGCAAATGCCCCCTCCCCAGCGTCTCCGATACCCCGGGGTAAAGTAAGTGTAACTGCCCCAGTTGTCATAGAGCCTGAGTAATGATGGGGCATGAAATGAGCCAGAAAACTTGTGAAACCGTGATGCTTCTGTTAATCCTACCAGAGTCCGAGAAGAATCTCAGGGACAGAACAAGGACTGTGAGCGCCACCTGGTGGCAAGGCTCTGAGCCCGCACTCGCCTTACCTGAGCGCGCCCCGCCCCCCATCATCTTTTGTGCTTCACCCCCAGCAGGCTAAGAGTTGCCGGGACCCCCGTACTTCCGCCTCCTAACGGCCACACTGGTGTGGAAGGGAGCCTCGGCAGGCCGTACAAACGCAGGCACAAATATTACCGACCTGCCCTCCCCCAGGGGAATGGAGAAGCCGCAGCTAAAGCCCACCTGCTGAGGCCAGAGGGTAATCACGGCGCCTACCCGTACGCCGTGTGGCAGGCATGATCTGACCACGCGTCCATACGCTAACTTCTTAAATACCTTTAACGACCCTATGTGATTGGGACTGCCGTCACCCCACTTAGGGGATGAGACAGTGGGGCAGAATCCAGGGTCCCCCCGGGCTCATCAGCCTGGAGGTGCCAGAAACAGAATTTGAAGGTCACGGTCGGGCTCCCAAGTCCACGCTGTGCTTCACAGCCTCCAGCGTATAATGCTGGTCCCCAGAGCCGTCCGGCAAGGCGGAAAGAGCTAGAACCAGGCACTGAGACTCATTGAATCGTCACTCCGCCTCTGCCTCGTCACGCGAGCCCGAGCGGGTGACCTCCTCTCCGCAAGACTCAGTTTTCCCACTCGCAGAATAGGAGCACTGACAGGGGCCTCGGCCTTGTGCGGGGCGGCGAGGAGCTGCCGAAGTACCGTCTGTGAAAAGGCCTTGGGAGCTCCGGAGTGTTCCGAGCCACAAGCTACTGTCGTGATCATTTGAGGAAATTAATTTCATTACCTGCTTCCCTCTCGTGAGCTTTGCTCTGCATCTGGTCAGTGCCGGGTGATCTGAGCCGACAGCTGGTCGGTTTATGGCCGAGAGGCCAGAGGTGGTCGGAGGGTCTGTTAGGGATCAGGGAACCCCGGAGAGAGCTGCTCCTGAGCCCCTTCCTGGGCACAGAGGTGAGGTTCTGTTTGATTACCTAGGCCGCGGTGGTCGCTGAAGGAGCAGGCCCTCTCCCGTTAGAGCGGACACCCCCCCAAAGCTCAGTCCAAATCTGTCGTCCAACTGCGGAGAGGTTCCGGCATTTCCGGTAGACCGGGGCGAGCCCCCTCTGACCGCGTGCCGCCTCCTCCCCCAGATCAGCGTCCTGCAGAAAGGCTACAACCAGGTGCTGTGCCAGACGCTGTCTGAGAGGAACTCGGAAATCACATCCCTGAAGAACGAGGGCGAGAACCTGAGGAAGGACAACGCCGTCACCTCGGGTGAGCTCTCGCCGACTGGGGCCCGCCGGCCGCTGCCCTCCCCCTCCTTCCCGGGCCGCGGCCGACATCACCAGCCAACCCCCGATCTGCTGCTCACTGATGCTGGGGTGGGGGTGGGGGGGCAGGCTCGGACACCTTCCGGGGACGGCGGCCAGTGAGTTCAAGTTTCGCCTCGAGGGAGGGGCTTTCCCATGGGTCTCTAGGGCGGGGCCTGGGAAACATGGGAGCGAAGGAGGTCTGGTAGCTGTGTCCGCTGCGCGCCGGCCTGGTCGCCTGGCGCAGTGTGGCCCGGCAGCCCCAGACGCCAGCCTGCCTCCAGCGCCAGCCCGAACGTGCGCAAAGCGGGGTCACCATGTCAGGGCGCCCGTCGTCTCCCCCGTTTCGCGCCGGTGCCCTCGGGCCCAAGCAGAAACATTTGCTAATTGGCCAACAGAGGTGCTTCCGCGCTGAAGACCTCGGGGCGGGAGCCAACTCACCGTCCAGGGAACGGCTGTTTCTTAGCCTGGATCCCTTCGTTCATTCGACGTGTTTCCGAGCACCCGCCAGGCGCCGGGCCCTGTGCTGGGCGCTGGAGGGAGAGCCCTAAGCACAACCTCCCTGTACTCACAGGGCTCACACTTGGGAGCGGGCGACAGGCGCTAAGAGTAGGTAAATAAACGAGCCCGTTTCAGAGAAAACTGGGCGGTGTGGCAGCAGAGTGCTTCAGGGGCAGAAGCCGAGGGAGAATAGCCCCGTGGGGAGGCAAAGGCAGGGCTCTGGAGAGGTCAGAAGGAAGAGCAGTCAGGAAGCCAGAGGGAAAAGTGTTCCCGGTAGAGAGATCACAAGTGCAAAGGGCCTGCGGCCGTGCGGTAGGAGCCGAAGGCAAGTGTGGCTGGAGTGCACTGAACAGGGGAGTGGGGGGGGGGGGATGGGTCAGTCGGGGCAGGGGTAGTTACTGGCAAGGAGTCCGGGTTTTATTCTAAGGGTGACAGGAAGCCACTGGGGTTCTTAGAGAGAAATCACATGCCTAGGACTGAAGAGGACGGGGCCATGAACGGAGGGAGAGGGACAGGCGTGAAGCAGGTGGCCGGGGAGCAGGCAGCGAGCCTGGGCCGGGTGTCTTGCCCTCAGAGTGCCCGGGACGCAGCAGGAGACACGCCCGTAGCCGTAAAAGCCACAGGCGCTGAGCCGCAGGGGACTCGCCATGTATCACACGTGAGCTTGGGCAGCCTGGCCACCGGCTTTTCCTCCATCTCGCTCTGCAGCTGACCGCCCTCCCCCCGCCCCCCGCCAAGCCTGTTTAGACCCTTCCCTGATGACGACATCCTCGGATATCTGCTGGGCACCTCCTGCGGGCCGGGTGCTGCTCTGGGCACCGCGACGTAACCCGCCAGGCCCTCGTCTCCCTCCCCGACACCTGCCTGTCGGACCCCATCCCTGCTTCGGGCCCGTCTCGGACCCCGCTTTCTCCGCTCAGGGGCCGGACCGACCCGGGCTGGGGTAACACTAGGGATGGGCTGGACCCGCTCAGGGCGTGGTCCCCAGAGCAGCCGCGTCAGCACGCCCCGGGTCCTCGTGAGGACCACAGAGTGTCAGGCCCCGGCCCAGACCTGAGCTGGCATCTGCCCTCGAGTGAGATCCAGGCATTTGCGGCGCCCATTCAAGTTTGAGGGGCCCTGGGCCGGGCTGGGCTGGGCCTCAGCGGCTCACAACAGACGGGCCCACGTCCTGCTTCCCCCTGGTGTCCTCGTGAGCTGCCGGGGGCCTGGCCCATACCGTGGTCCCTCAGGGACCGGGCCGATGCAGGCCATCGCGGCACCTGCTTCCACAGTGAGAGAGGCAAGAAAAATGTTCAGGGCAGATGGCATAACAGGCACTGGATTGGCCCTCCTGCCTGAAACAACCACAAAAAGGAAAAAATACATCTGAAACCGATATTTCCACGTGACAGCGATCCGGGAGCGAGGGACCGAACCAGTTGGTTGCCCCGGCTCACTGCCCGCAGAGGGGTCCCAGACCTCAGCAGGAGAAAGAGAGCCAGGCAGAGCCCAGTGGGCCCCCACGTTGGGAGGATGGCACGGCAGAGGCCAACACAGCCACAGCTGGCGGGGCAGAGAGCTGGCAAGGACAGGCTGCGTGGAGAGAGAGTGCCGGTGACCTTCAGAGGGTCCCCGCCAGCCTTCCGCCCAGCACTGAGCAGCCACGTATGTGAGCAGGGAAGGAAGACCCCACAGGTGCGGAGGGAGCATTCTCGAAGCTCGCACGGGCCAAGAGTGGTTCGCCATCCCAGCATCCAGAACGGAGCGGCCTCCTAATGCACAGGGTATCTGGTAGAGACTCAAAAAGGCGTTGCCTCGCGTTTCCTTCGGGGCCGAGGCTGCAGCGTGTGCTCAGGCTTCAGAAGAGGCTTGTCTCCGTGCCCTCCGCCGCGGCAGAAAGAAGGTCTGGCTGGCTCCTGGCGAGACAGACGAAGTCGCCAGTGCCAACTCCCGCCAGCAGGTCCGGAAACCGATCAAAGACGCGGGCTGATCATCCGGAAGGGGGGTCGATGGCGGGAAAACTCTTCGACCCGCCAGAAGGGCAGGCGTCTGGGCACTGGTGAGAGAGAAGGTCCCGCCCATGCTCGAATGTTCGAGAAGGCAAGCCAGGTGAGGGGGGTGAGGGTCTGTGCCCGCTGCTCCGAAGTTGCCACGAGCCTAAGAAGCTTGCCCGCCGCGCGCGTCCCGCCCGCACCCGAGAGGGAAGGGCGCTGCGCTCAGAAACAGGCGGGCTCTCGTAGAAAACCTCCACCAGCCGGAGGGAGGCCGGGCTCGCCGGAAGCTTCTGGCCGTCCAGGCCGAGGCCGCAGACCTCAGGCCCAGGGAGCGCGCAAGGGCTGTGAAGAGCGTCCCGGGCCGAGGCGGAAACCATCGAGACTCTGTCCAAGGAGGAAGAGGAAGAGACCAGGAAATAAAAGCCCCTCTCCGTGGTCTGTGCGTGTGGCTTCGGCAACAGCACAGATCAGTTCTTCGTAAAACAAACCTTTATCACAAACCTTTACCTACAACGACAACAACACAACAACGACAAAAGGTGTTGCCTCCGTCTCAGGCCAAATCACCTCCAGACGAAAGCTCTGGTCCGCCTCACCCACAGAGCTTGAAGGCAGGTGCCCAAGGGATCGACCCGTTTCAAAGCTACTTACATGTGTCCTGTGAGAAAGCGTCCTGTTTAAATGGAATTCTGGAAAATGTCGTTCTTTATTTCATATTCCTTCTTGGTTGATACCTTCCGACCACACTGGACATAATCTCCCAAGGAGAGATAACCCGATCCCGCGGCGTCTCCGCCCCCTCCTTCCCACCTGTCCTCCGTAGAAGAGTCCAGTGTGTTAGTTACCTGCTGCCGCGTAACCGCTCCTCCCAAGATTTAGCGGCTGAAACAACCACCACCAGCTTCTGGGGCTCAGGAATTTGGGGGTGACCCGGTTCTCAGGGTCTCCCGTGAGGTGCAGTCAAGATGTCAGCCAGGGAAACCGTCACCCCGTCTCAAGCGCCGGCAGGAGCCGGAGGACCAGCTTCCAGAACGGCTCGCCGTGTCGCCGTGAAGCCGGAAGCCTCTGTTCCCCACAGCGCGGGCCTGTCCCTTGGTGGCTCCAGGTCCTCACAGCGCGGCGGTCGGCTTCCCCCGCCGAGTGAGTGCCCCAGCAGAGCGCAGAGGGGAAGCCGCGGAGTGTTTTATGACCCACCTAGGAAGTCCGTCCTTTCCAGGACATCATACCGGTTAAACGCGTCAGCCCTACCCATGGCGGGAGGGCACTGTGCGAGGGCGTGATTCTGGGAGGCAGGGATCACTGGGCCACCTTAGGAGCTGGCCACCCCGGAAAAGAAGGGGTACCATGTAACCAACGCCGTGGGTTAGCCACTCTCCTGTGTTCTTTCTATGTCTTTTTTTTTTTTTTAACATTTATTTATTTGTGAGAGACAGAGTGAGACAGAGGGGGAGGGGCAGAGAGAGAGAGGGAGACACAGAATCCGAAGCAGGCTCCAGGCTCCGAGCTGTCAGCACAGAGCCCAACGCGGGGCTCGAACCCACAAACTGTGAGATCATGACCTGAGCCGAAGTCGAATGCTCAACCGACTGAGCCGCCCAGGCGCACCTCTTTCTATGTCTTTAACCCGTACAGTCACTCTTGGGGGGCGGGGTGCAGGGAAAGATACTTGTAAGTAAGATAACAGGCCCGCAAACACCAAGCTACGAAGTGGTGGAAACGGTTCCGAACTCAGGTGAGCTGAATCCCGCCACCTCGCTGACAGCCTCCTTCTGCCACAAGCCTTTTTCTCGCTCTGGTAAAAAACTCCAGGGCCTCCCCCGTGCTGGGCCTCTGTTCCCCAGGCCCATGGTGTGGCCTCTCCTGCCAGACCTGAGCCCACGGGGGGCCCCCGGAAGGTTTTCCTTCTCCCAGCAACACCTGCCGACTTCTTGTTCTCCCTGCGGTCTTAAGCAGACAGTGTTCGGCCCACTTCAGTGTCCGCCCCGTCAGCTCCGGGAGCCTGGACGCATCCTCCTCAGGTGTAGACGGGCACCAGGAGTGGCCGAGGCTCGGGAGGGGCTCGGCCACGAGTCGGCTGACGGCTGTGGTGACACTAATCCTTACCGTCTCTTCGACCTCTGAGACTACATTTTTTCCACAGGGATGGTGTCCTCTTTGCAGAAGGAAGTGGTCACAAAGGATGAGCAAATTCAGCAGCTCAGACAGGAGGTGACCCAACTAAAAAGCGAGAACAAAGAGAAGGATCATCAGCTCGAAGCCCTCAGCTCCAGGGTAAGTGTCGGGTCACCGTGGCCGTATGGTAGCTGCCCCTCCCCCACACCCCTCCCCCCGCCCCCGCCTCGTGCAAAAGCAAACAGCAGAGTCCCGTGACTCGCCCCACCTAACCTGGACCCCAGCTTCAAATGCTACTCCCCCCCCCACCGCTGCCAGACGAGGCTGGTGGCCAAGAGCAGAGGGAGGGCGCCGCCTGGTGGCCCCGAACATGAAAGGCGCACCTGGAAAGGCAAGAGGCAGAGGCCAGCTTCTCTGCAAGCTCAAGCGCTTTGGGAACTTAACCTTGACTCTGCACATGTTTCCTTCGATCCTGACTTTAGACTCCTGATCCAGTAGAATAAGGTTTCCTTTTCCTTTTTTTTAAGTTTATTTATTTCGAAGGAGAGTGAGAGCATGAGCAGGGGAGCGGCAGAGAGAGGGAGGGAGAGAGTCCTAAGCAGGCTCTGAACTGTCAGCGCAGGGCCCAGTGCAGGGCTCGAACTCACAACTGTGAGACCAGCACCAGACGGTCAACCGACTGAGCCCCCAGGCGCCCCCAGTGAGGTTCCTCGGCGTCTGTACGCTTTGTCTGTGTCGGTGAGGCGAGGCAAAACCGAATAGCTGTCATCTTAGGCGACAGCTCAAAGGTTCGCGGTGGCCGTCCCATCAGGTAGCTCTGTCTGCAGGGTTACGGGGGGTGGGGAGACAGGTCTGGGAGTCCCAAAGAAAAGGCGCAGGAAGTCACCTCTGGTGCTTACAACGATCCTCGGCTCAGAACTGAGAAAAAGGCAGAGCGCGAGCTTTGGGGTCGGACAGACCAGGATCCGAGCCCTGAGCTTGCTTTTCCGGTAACTTACTGGGTCTCCGTTTCCACGTCTGTGAGACGGGGGGAACAGAGTCGTTTTCCGAGAGGCGGGAGGCTGAGTTCAGTCATGCCCGTCTGTCTCTGCACCCGGCCAGCCCTGCTGGGTCGTCTCTCCCAGGCCGACTGACGCGCTAGACGCAGGGGATCGTGGCTTTATGGGGGCGCATGCGTGCGTGCGGGTTGCGGAGCCGACGCCAAGTGGAAGAAATATGGAAAAACAGCTCCCGTTGGACGACTCTACTTCCTGAAGTGCATCTGGATCCCTCTTCTCCCCATTTCCCCTTCCTCATCGCCCTTAGGATGAGGTCTCTCTTCTCCGCTAGCCCGTGCCCTCTGCTGGCACCCGGGCTTCCGCCGCCAAGGGCGAGGCTCTGGGATGCCTGTCTTCCCTTCTCCTTCCCTTGGTCATGCGTGTTCATTTCGGGAGAATAAGTAGATGATATCGAAAAGCAGAATTAAAGAGATAAGAGAGAAGATGCTTCCCCCACAAATCCCCATTGGTATTTTAATGTGTATTCTTCTGGTCCTGTGTCCATAGATTATAATGCATTCATTAATTAATTAAAATTTTATTCTATACATAATTTTTTTTAAGTTTTAAATACTCAGTGTTTTCCCATGTTAATAAAGAAAAGCTCCTATCGTGGGTCCTAAAAGCTACAAAATATTTCATCGGTCCTGAAAGTTAGGTGATATTTTTCGGGATGTGCGCACTGTAATGACACGATACGTTATTGAACGTGGGTTGTTTCTTTTTTTTTTTTTTTTTCCTGCTTTTTTTTTTTTCTCTCTGTTGCTCACAACACTGTGAGGAACATCCTTGAACCTAGCGATCTGGCAGTTTCTCTGATCATCACCCTTGAGAGGCACTACTGAAGTGGGAGTTTCTGGGTCAAAAGAAGGCACGTCTTTATGCTCTTAACGCGTGTTGCCAAGCTACCCTCCAGAGAGGCCGTTCCCTCTACGCCTCCTCCTCGGCCGGGGCAGGTGTGTCTTTGAGATGTAACTTGCAGAAAGTTCAAGAACCACGCAGGTTCACTTAGCGGACTCGTCCCTGTATTCCCAAAAGCCACTTTGGGCTGGTCACAGAGGAGAACGCACCCAGTTCCTCCTTCCTTAGTACCCGGACTCTGCAGAGCTGGGTCTGTCCTGTGGTATAGATTGCTGACTCTTAGAAGAAGAACTGAGGGCTGCCTGGGTGGCTCAGTCGGTTGAGCGTCTGACTTCGGCTCAGGTCACGATCTCACGGTTCGTGGGTTCGAACTCCACGTCGGGCTTTGCACTGACGGCGTGGAGCCTGCTTCAGGTTCTCTGTCCCCCCTCCCTGCCCTTCCTCCACTCATGCTGGCTCTCTCTCGCTCTCTCTCAAAAATAAATAAACATTTTTTTTTAATTTTTTTGAAAAGAAGAAGAATTTAGACACGTTATCCCCAGAACTCGTGAGAGGTGGAACTAGGAACCCCAACAGGGCTCCGTGCGTCCATCCGACACAAATGGCCTCTCCTCTCTTGGAATTTGGGGGTGCGGTTGGATTTAACAATAGGAGCTGTTCTTAGGAGCACACACGGGGACTGTGGACCCACAGACAGCCCTGCGGCCTGTCCGTCTTTCTCTCCGTAGTGCTACATGCTGAAGGAAGAGCTAAGGAAGGAAGATTCTCAGAAGGAGCACCAGGAAGCCCAAGGGAAAGAGTTAAAACTGTGCAAAATTGTGAGTTGAAGTTCCGCACTCCCGGCTGTCCCCAGAGAGGCTAGACTTTGACCTCCAGGGGGCTGGGGGTGCTGGGGAGGGGTTCCTCGGCCCATTCAATAGGCCAGCTCTGGGACTTCAATGATGGTTTGTTAACATAGTCTCCTAATTCTTTGAAACGCTTCCTCGGACCTCAAGGAAGAGATGAGTGAAAACGCGAGGAACACGCACTCTCCCAGGATGCTCTGGGCAGCGGGCTCTGGCCACCTCACCACGTCGGCCCCGGGGCCCGGGCGGGGGCTGGGCTGGGCTGGGGACACACCCTGTGGCCCCCGCCCCTGACTCCGTGGTGCCCAAACCTTCCTGTTCCACTGTCTCGGTGGGTCATAGGCACAGGCACTGTTATTAACACGAAATTTTCCCTGAAGTATTTTTACTGGACTACATCAATTTTACACCAATTCATAAAAAAAAAAAAAAAAAAAAAAAGCGGTGTCGTTCGCCTTACATAGACGATGACTTTGGAAGTAAATAACAACGAAAACGCACACACTCAAAGGAAAACGCTCGTTCCCTGTGCCGGCTGAGCCCTCAGCACGGTTCCGTTCGCCGGGAAACACGCACCTTACGCACCCGAGACACCAGGAGACAGGCTCCCCTCTGTGTTAGGAGCATGGCTGTTTTCTGCCTCAAACGGGAACAAAAGGAAAACGTCATGGTTCTGTCCTTCCAACCTGTGTCCATTGTGTCAGCCAAGCAGCCCTTATTTAGACTGATGCTGAAAATACACCCCGGAGAAGAGCTTCTCACGACCTGACGGGTGTCTTGTACTGTTTAGCCCGGGGTCCATGCTGAATTTCAAAAGAAACTGACCGTTTTCCTTTACCCAGTTACCCGTATGTCCATTGAAAAAAAAACATCTACTTCGCCCCCCAGATGTAGAATTTTCCAGCTAGTACCAGATTAGGTCTCCGCCTTGATGAACCCGGTGACATGAGCTTCAGCGATGCAGACTCTTCAGCCCATGAGGGGAGCTGACTTCCTGTTGTTGAAACTCTTTCAGCAAATCCAAGACATGGACAAAGAAATGAGGAAGCTCAGGGAGGAGCTGAAGAAGAGTTCTACGGAACAGAGCCTGATCTCCAAAACGCTGCGAGAAAAGAGCAAGGTAAGACCAGGAGGGGGCGGCCCCGCGACTGCCCTGGGCCGGGCTCTGCGCACCCGTCATCTCCAGGAATCTCACGACGCCCCCGTGTGGTCGATACTGGTACTAACCCCACTGTGCAGTTGAGAAACGGAGGTTCACCGAGGCAAAGGACGGTACCCAAGTTCACACGGATAAAGTAGCTGTCTCACTCCGAACTTGAACCCAGGTCTGATTCCAGCGCTCCCGTGTGTAACCACTAGTCTAGACTGACTTCCGCTCTTACCGGTAACATTTATCCAGAAGAGACCTGATGCATGAAATCAAGTTGGCCAGTGATGTTGTTTAGACTTAAATGCTCTTTTCGATGTTTTTGGCCGAGTGTTCTTTCTATCGGTCATTGAAGAGGTATGTTTTTTTTTTTAATCTCATGATTATGGATTTGTGTATTCTTTTAGTATTGCCAACTTTTGCTTTGTATATTTTGAGGTTGTGTTACTAGGTTCATATAAACTTAGAATTTTAATCCTTCTCAGTGGAAAAAAAAAAAAAACCTTTGCTCGTCATAAAATGTCCCTCCTCGTCTCTAGGAGTGTTTTCCCCTTAAAGTCTACTTTGTCATTAATATAACACTGGCAGCTACGCTGGCTTTGTTTTTTTGTTTTTTGTTTTGTTTTGGTTAGGATTTTCATAACATATCTTGCTCCTACTTTTTCTGTCTTTGTTTTAAGTTTTAGACCTATCTCCTCTAAATAACGTGTCATCTTTATAACATCCACTTTGACGATCTTTGCCGTTTAGCCCATTTATATATGATGCAGCTGCTGGTTGATTGGTGTTTAAGTCTGTCTTCCTGCTCACGGCCACCTGTGTGATCTAAGCGACGTTCCCTTTTCTTCCTTTCTGGCCCTTTTATGCGTTAGTGGTTTCCCGTCATTGCGTTTTTCTCTCTTTTAGCTCGGAAGTTCTTTCTTCTTTGACTACTCTTTTAGACCACAGTTTTCAACCCTGACTTACCAAAGTCCAGTCTTAACTGAGTTTTTCACTCTTTTTTTTTTTAAAGTTTTATTTATTCTTGAGACAGAGAGAGACAGAGCATGAACGGGGGAGGGGCAGAGAGAGAGGGAGACACAGAATCCGAAGCAGGCTCCAGGCTCTGAGCTGTCAGCACAGTGCCCGACGTGGGGCTCGAACTCACAGACCGCGAGATCATGACCTGAGCTGAAGTCGGACGCTCAACCGACTGAGCCACCCAGGCGCCCCTGAGTTTTTCACTCTTTAACTATTCTTTGAATGGTCAGCCTAACGACTGTACCCCACATTCTCGACTTAACCAAGATCCAACATTAGCTCATCATTATGCCCTCCTCCTTGACGAGGCGGTGACTTTAGAACCCTGACTTCACTCACCCCCTCCAAGGTTTGTCTGCTGTTGTTCCCATTCCTAAACTATCCACTGTCTTTTAAACCCCAGAAGACCTTGTCGGTGTTTCTCTATGGTCAGTATTCACACCCACACACTGTCTTTTCTGCATCTCTGATCATCCATCCGGGATCACTGTTCTTCTGTTTGAAGGACATCTTTTAGTGTTTTCCTTCGGCGTGGCCGTGCCGACGACAAATTCTCCCAGATCTTCTCACAGACACACACACACACACACACACACACACATACACACACATACACACACCTTTGGAAATGAGTATTTAACCTTCGTTCTCAAAACACATTTGACTATCAAATGCCATTGGTGATGGTATTCTTCGGCGCATTACAGAGAGCACTAGGTCCCTCATCATTTGTCTCTCGGTCCCTGTCATTTCTATTTAGAAGTCATTTAGGAGCCTAGGGGCGCTTGGGTGGCTCAGTCAGTTAAACGTCCGACTCTTGATCTCAGCTCAGGTCACGATCTCATGGTTCATGAGTTCAGGCCCCATGTCGGGCTCCGTGCTGATGGCCCGGGGCCTGCGTGGGATCCTGTCTCTCCTTCTCTCTGCCCCTCACATGCTCATGCTCTCTCTCTCTCTCTCTCTCTCTGAATAAATAAATAAAAAAGAGGCGTAACTCTGGTGCCTTTATGTAACCTATTTTCTCTGGCCCCTTAGAGAATCAAGGCTCCTAGTTACTAGCGACGTGACCGGCCCACGGCCACGCCGTCAGCAGGTGGCAGAGCCGAGACTGGAGGCCAGGCTTGTCTTGTAGTGGCAAAACCACTAGCCACACGCGACGGTTCGCATGGAAGTGAATCAGAATTAGGTGAAACTGGGAGTTCAGTTCCTCGGTCACCCCAGTTGCTCTTCGAGTGCTCGACGGCCAGCGGTGGCCGGCCGCGACCCTGCCCTTCAGCACGGGCACGGAGCATTTCCCTCGCCGCCGAAAGCTCTGTCAGACCGAGCTGCTCCACGGTTCAGTCACTCACGGCGCCGTGAAGAATGTGCTGGAGGGGCGCCTGGGCGGCTCCGTCAGTTGAGCGTCTGACTTCGGCTCAGGTCATGATCTCGTGGTTCGTGAGTTCAAGCCCCACATCAGGCTCTGTGCTGACAGCTCAGAGCCTAGAGCCTGCTTCACATTCTGTGTCTCCCTCTCTCTCTGCTCTTCCCCCAGTGGTGCTCTGTCTGTCTCTCTCTCTCAAAAATAAACATTAAAAAAATAAAAAATAAGTAAAAATAAATAAATAAAACCACTATGTATATATATTAAAAAAAAAAAAAGAATATGCTGGCAGGAGGCCGCTTATCCGGGCCCAGAGGCCCTCAGTGCCCGCAGAGGAGATCCAAGCACAGGCTCGGAGATCGCCGGGCGTGAGAGACGGAGCAGGGCGCGGCCGAGGACGACCCCGAGGGCTGGGGTGGGGTACGGGGTGCCCCTCACTGGACGGGGAGCACGGGTGAGGGCAGAGTCCTCCGGGCTGGACTCGGCTCTCAGAGCACGTGACCAAGTCTGCTGAAATCGAAGTCGGAGCGTGTTTAGACGTGAGGAGGGGTGCACGGGGAGGAAGCTAAGGCCCCGAGAGCTCGGTGGCTTTTCCAAAGCGGCGTCGCCAGCCGCGGGCTCTCCTGCTGCCCCACGCTGCTCAGAACAAAGCTCCGCAGGACCCTTCTGCGTCTTTCCTTACGTCTGTGACCTCCCTCCTCAGCCCCACCGAGAAACAGCTCGAGAAGTTGTTTCAGCACGACACCCGCACGTTTGTTTAGGGGAGTTTGCTTCCTTACCCAGTAGGCGCCCCGGGCTCCACAGGTGCTTCCAAAATGTTACTCTTCGAGAACGAACAGCGCGGCTGCAGGTCCCATGAGAGCCAGCAGAGGGCAGCATCGAGCACCCGGGAGCTCCCCTTGCCTTGACTGTGCTCCAGGCGAGGGGAAACAGACGGGCAAGTTTCCCCACTTCAGACGCCTTCTTTCCAGGCTGGGATTCTTAAAAGCCATTGTTTCGCAAGCCCCTGAAGCTCCCCAGGTTTCCGCTGGTGAGGGTTAAAAGCAGCAATGACAAACAGCTGTGATAATAAGCCTCATAATATCTACCTCGTCCCCACCGTGGGGCAGTTACTAGGCGTTCAAGTGAAGCCGCAGGGTGGACAGTCCCGTCCGCTCTGACAGGTTACAAGATCTGGGACACTTATGGAGCCCCCAAGAGTCCTGGTACTGCTCTAAACATTTTGAGTCCCCGTAATAACCCTATGAGGTGTGCTAGGGTCACCATCCCCGTGTGACACTGGTCACGGTGGTCACACCGCTTGCTGGGACCCAGCGGGGGATTGGAGCCTATGATAGGGTGCATTCGAGCCCGGGGTGCAGAGCCGGGCCCTTTCCCCCAGAGGGGGGGCAGCTCCCGTGAGCCTGCCTCCACCCTGTGTGTGCCCGTGACCCCCACCACCGGGGCTGCAGTCCCCCCTGCCGCCCCCCGGGACCCCCTCCAGGGCTGTGAGACCTCCTAGGGAATTCCCCCAGAGTGCATTATGATCACGTTAGCGGCGAGCACACGCTTTCATCATCATTTCAGGTCGAAGAGAAGCTTCAGGAGGATTCCAGAAGGAAATTACTCCAGCTGCAAGAGATGGGGAACAGAGAGAATGTCATTAAAATCAATCTGGAAAGGGCAGTAGGTCAGGTAGGCGCGCTCCGGACCCCCTCCAGCGGCCCAGCCACGCTCCCCGTGGGTCCTCTGCACCCACGCCTCCGGTGGGGACGAGCGAGGAGACGTGGGCCTTGGCTGCGTTCTCCCTTCTATCCCAGAGGAGACGCCGTGTGTAGCTTCTGCACCCAGTGGGTGCCACGACCAGGCTCGTCCACACAAACGGTTGGCCATCGTCTGAGACCCGGGCAGCCCATCCCGGCGCCGCACCTCCCCCAGTTACCCGGCCACGCGGTTCCCTCTCGGGAAGAGTTGGAGCCTCTGGGTCCCAAGGTGTTTCTCGTCCTTTCTTCCTCACGTTTTTTTTTGCCCGGACATTCACCGTCCTCTTTGTTCCTCTGGGCCCCCAGCAGATGTCACAGTCAGCGTCCTTAAGGAAGTAAAGGAACACCCCAGAATGTCAAAGCTGACGCTAGGCGAGGAAGCCCCGGGGCAGGGGGCGGGCTCGTCTGGGGTGCCATTTCTGTCACCCTCCGGCCCCAGGCGGCCCGGCGGCCCTTCCTCTTATGTGCGGCACGGATGCGAGGGCCGGAAGATGCAGACGAGACTTCACCGAAGGCTGAGGGAGAGCGAGCGGGGAGCCGGGACGGGGGCACTGACCCTGCAGAACCCGGCCCTCCAAGGGCAGCCGACCCCGGGGCTCTCCCCCGGCAAGCGCGGCTCCGGGAACCCAAGAACGAGTTATGCGTATATGTGTTCGCGCTTCTGTTTTTCTGGAAAGGAGGGTGCACCGTGTCGCTCACTGGATTCTCAGAAGGGTCTGCGAACCACCAAAAAAGTTAAGGACCGCAAGCCTTACAGGAGTCCTCCCTCCCACACGGCCCAGCGCCCGAAGCCCTTCGGAGCCCTAACCGGGCAGCGGGACCGGGCTTTGTCAGAGGCACGTACGTAAGCTTGTACAGAACGATGCTGGCTGTTGGGCAGATCTTAAAGCCCCTTTGACAAATGTCACCCCAGTGCCGTCCCTGCGAGGGGCCGACACTTAGCAAGGGCAGAGAGCCCCCAGCCTGAGCTCCCTTCGTGCACCTTTCCTGCAGTGGGTGGCCCCCGACGCGCACCTGATTCCAAGGCGTGATCTTTGGCTCTTGCCCAGGTCCCAAGGTCCAGGTTACGGCTCTGGGGAGGAGTCATCCAGGACCCTCAGAGACACTGGGAGCCCTCCAGGTCTGGCCTGGACTCCAGAGACAGAGCGGGAGGCCTCTCTCTGCCACCTGCCACCCCACCCCCTTATTTCCTCGGCCCTGCTCCCTGGCTGAGACTCTGCCCCTCCCCAGCAAGTGCCCCCAGGACTGAGCCCACCCTCCAGGAGGGCCTAGCCCTCCACCCCCGAGCTGCCCTCTACCCAACCTCTTCCTGGGCTAGTTAGGCCCCTGCCCTCGGCTGTGGATCCGGGGGATGGCCTGGAGTGCCTCGAGACCACCACCCCGCCCCCACCAGCTTTGGGCGGGGTGATGGCAGGGGCGTCCTGAGAAGAGTCACCCTTCCACTACTGGGCTCCCAGAACTCCACAGCGTATAGTCAACCCGTGCATGTTAGGACCCTCTGACTTTCGTGTTGTTCTTGATTTATGTAGTTTTGAGAGAGCGAGCAGGGAGGGGCAGAGGGCGAGGGGGAGACAGAGAATCCCAAGCAGGCCCCGCGCTGTCAGCGCAGAGCCTGTCACAGGGGCTCAAACCCACGAACCGCGAGATCATGACCTGAGCCGAAAGCGAGAGTAGGACACTTCACAGACTGAGCCCCCCAGGCGCCCCAGGACCCTCGACTTTTAAGTTGATTCGGCGGCACTTACTGTCTCTTCAGGGCTCTGTTTTAGAGTCAATGACCATATATATTTTTTTGATGTCTATTTTTGAGAATGAGAGAGACAGAGCATGAGTGGGGGAGGGGCAGAGAGAGGGAGACACAGAATCCGAAGCAGGCTCCAGGCTCCAAGCCGTCAGTACAGAGCCCGATGCGGGGCTCGAATCCACAGACCATGAGATCATGACCTGAGCTGAAGCCGATGCTGGACCGACTGAGCCACCCAGGCGCCCCAGTCAATGACCGTATTTTGCCAGTGAACCAAAAACCCGGGCCATGGTGGTGAATTCTCAGATAAAGTCGGGCTCCTTCGCCTCCCTCTTCTCACGGAACTGGACACCTTGAGCTTGGAATTCTGTGTGCCCCGACTTAATTGAGTCGCGCTGTCTCGTCAGCCGCGATCTGCAAACGCCAGCGCCACGGAGGCACCCAGTCGAAGCCGGCTGAACCGAAGTAGAAGATGCGGTAACCGACAGATGTGTCCGCACTCTAGCCTTCAGCGAATACGCACTGAGCGCCTACCCTGTCAGGCACCGTACCGGGCTCTGGGGGTACACAGACGACAGACACAGTCTCCGGGACACGCCAGAATGGCAGAAGGGAGCTCGCCGTTCTCTCCCAGGCACCTGCGCCGACTACACCATTGACTTGGGCCGACAGCCTCAATATTTGTCTCCCAGCCTAACGGTTCCGGAGGAGCGCTCCCGGCCCCAGACTGCCCACCGGATTAGTGGCAGCAAGTGCCCCTTCTGCGGGCGCGAGGCGCGCGTGTGCGCCGACCACGTGTGCAGGCTGGGCTAGGCGGGCAAGCCTCAAAAGCCGTTAAAACCTGCGGTTCTGTTCTGCGTGGGCCCCGCCCCTTCCAGCGAGAGGTGCAGGCGTCGGTCACCCACAGCGACCAGCGCAGGGACGCGCGCGGACCCCTCTGACTCCTGGACCGCCCCCCTGCTCTGGGAACGCCGCCCCCCAGGCTCCCCGGCTCCTGCCGTCCCCGCTGACTCTTGTCGCCTTCCCTTTGTGCCGCAGCTGGAGAATTTCAGAAGTCAGATCATCAAGGCCACCTACGGCCGGGTGAAGCCGCTCCTGGACAAATCCATCACCGACCAGCAGGTTCGTCTAGATGCCTCGCCTCCCTCCTGGGGCCCCGGGCCTCCAGACTCGGGGAGCATATGTTTCTGGGTTCTGTTCATGGCACACATTTCTTTCCCACTGTTGCTACGCCATCAAGATTTGTTTTGATTTTATGGGATCTCCTGGCTTTTAAAGTACAAGCCAGTTAAACTCCCTAGAAATGTTTTTGTGAAAATCAAATTAAGCCACTCGGCCTATTTCTGGTCACCAGACACACACATTTACCTTTGGTTAGCACCTTAAAAAAAAAGTGGGGGGTTGCCTCTCTGTCAACCATGCCTTCTCTCTGAAGAGATGGTAACGGGGCCCGACTTCCGGCCGTAACCACGTCCTCATCGTGCTTCCGACTTTCTTTCCTTCCCTCTGTGTTGACACATGGAAGAAGGCACCCCCGCCCCTGAGGCCTGCTCTCAGCAGCTGTGGGGACTGACCTTCTATTAATGAGCCCCCAGCCTCGGGCTCCGTGCTCTGAATCACCGCTACAGTGCAGAAGAATCTAGAACAAACCCATGACAACGTTACAGATCTTTGGCTCTTAAAAGTCATCTCCCATCCTGGGAAGCGCCTCCCGGGGACAGAGCCGATGTCCCCCTCCAGAGCCGATGTCCCCCTCCAGAGCCGTCCCCTTTTCACCTGCTGACCCAGGAGCTTAAGCTCCTGCTCCCACCTCCCTTCCCGGAGCCGCCCTGGGCTGTAGACCGTTCTTTCCTTCTTTCTCCCCAGCTAATAGAGAAAATCACCCAGGTCACTGAGGACAGCATCAACCTTCAGCAGAAAAAGTGGGCCCTGCAGAAGGAGACGCAGCTCCAGAGCTCCAGACAGGAGGAAATCACCGAGCACGTCGAGAAGCTGAAGACGTCTCTCGACAGCTGCCAGGTGGCCTCTCTGCTCTTTATAAACGTCTCTTTCACGCCACTCTTTTTTTAAGCATTTATTTATTATTGAGGGAGAGATAGAGAGAGACAGGGAGGGACAGAGCACAAGCAGGGGAGGGGCAGAGAGAGAGAGAGAGAGACACAGAATCCGAAGCAGGCTCCAGGCTCTGTGCCGACGGCTCAGAGCCCGACGCGGGGCTCGAACCCATGAACCGTGAGATCATGACCTGAGCCGAAGGCGGACGCCTCACCGACTGAGCCCCCCAGGCGCCCCTCTTTCACCTCATTCTTGTGCTGCTTGTTTGGGAAATTACCCAGCATTCCCGGAGCAGGTGGGGCAGAAATTCTCTGCTCTGTTTTTTTGTTTTTGGGGTTTTTTTTTGGTCCTTTCCTCTTGTGAGAGAAACTCGCTTGGGAACAGAATACAAAGAGCCCCGGGTGAACTTGGTGTGGCCGAGGGCCGAGGGAAAGGTGCCGACACACTCCTAGCACTGACTGGGGGGGACCCCCGGACCCCAGCAAAAAAAAAAAAAAAAATAGCCCCGTTATTGCCAGAGAAACCGAAGAAGCTCTTGATTCGCGGTTTCCTTTTCGGCCCAGCGATGGAAAGGCTGGTTTTTTGCCCCTTTTTGCTTTTGACTCTGGAGGAGACCGGGACGGGGAGTCGGCCCGAGTCCCGCGCTCCCACGCGGGCAGGCAGCCCCTTCTGCTCTCTCTAGAAAGAAGCGGCTGCTCCCTGGGGAGGCTGTGCAGACGCTGGCTCCTTGGCGCGCTTTCAAGTCAGGAAAGCCCACTTCCCGACCGGCCTGTGTGCTCATCTCGGCGGGAAGTTCGACGCCCAGGAGTCCCCACATCTGCTTCTCCTTTCAGCCCCTCGTCCCTGGCCATTTGGCTTTGGAATTGCAGAACCTCAAAGTGGGCCCTCTCTGGCCATCCAGAGTCCAAATTAAGAGTCCAAGAAAAAAGCCAAAGCTGCCAAGAGAAGGGAAAAGAGAAGGGGGGGGTGGATGGGACCGCGCCATCCCGGGGCGCCTGCTTCGGGGCGGAGTCGAGGACGCTGCTGCCCGGGCGCCCTCTCCGGCGCGGCTCTGGGCCCCTCACGGTCGCCTGTCTTCCCAGGCTTGCATGAGAATGTCCTGCTGCAGCAAGGACCTGAGGAAGGAGGTGGACCTGCTCCAGAGCCTCCACGTGAGCCCGCCTGTGTCGGGGCTCCAGAAGGCGGCGCTGGACATCCTGCGGCTGTCGCTGTCCTGGCTGGAGGACACGGAGCGTCTCCTGGGAGACGTCGGCATCCAGTTACCCAGCTCCGACACAGGTTACTGGCGCTTTTTTTTTTTTTTTTCTCACGCAGTTGCACGACTCTAAAATGTCGCGTTGAGTCGTATGGTGACGGGACATCTGTTGAGGAAGGCTTCGTAGGTATGTGGCCAAGTTCTCCCTACTCCAGACGGACTTGGAGGAGCACTTTTTCCCTGGGCGGAAAAAAAAAAAAAATGAAACAAGCGAGACATGATTACTGGAGAGAAACGAGACATGACAGAGGCAAAAGGAAAACTAAATCAAAATTATGCTAAATCCTCTCTCTCAGAAGCAACTACCGTTACAGATCTATATTTTTTTTTAGAGCAGTTTTAGGCTCACAGCAAAATTGAGAGGAAAGTGCCGTACAGAGACTTCCATGTACCCCCTGCCCCCCAACACGCACAACCCCCGCCCCCCCTGCTGTCAGGGTACCCCACCAGGGTGGTACATTTGTCACAGCGGGTGAACCCGCATTGACACGACATTACTGTACCCAGAGTCCGTGCTCTGAGTTGGGGTTTGCTCTCGGGGTTGCACATTCTAGGGGTTCGAACAAGGGTGTCATGACACGATCCACCATTAGAGTGTCACGTAGGATGGTTTCACGGCCTTCGAACCCCTCTGCTCCCCACCTGTTCGTCCCCCCCCCCTGGCCTCCAGCTCCTTTTCACCACAGTTCCGCCTGTTCCGGAATGCCGTGCAGCTGGAACCCCGCAGCTTCCACTTACTCCTCTACATTTAAGTTGCCTCCACATCTTTTCGTGACTTGATGGCCCACCTCCGTTTAGCCCTGAACGATCCTCGCTGGGTGGGCCACGGTTTGTCCATGCATTTGCCACTTTGGGTAAACAGCGAAGAGCGTGATGGCCGGAGCGTGGGCTAAGAGCACGGCTGGTTTCGAGAGACACCACCAGACTGTCTCCCAAGAGCCCGCACCGTCTTGCATCCCCACCAGCGGTGAGCGAGAGAGTTCCGGCGGCTCCACGTCCTTGCTGGCGTTTGGTGTCGTCCCTACCGTCCCGTGATGGGCGTAACTTCCACAGCCTTTTCCCCTGGAAATAGCCATATGATTCTAGGCAAGTAACTTACCTTCTCTCTGCCTCAGTTTGGTTACCTGTAAAATGAGAATAGTAAGGAGTGCCCACCCCAAGGCTGTCGCGAGGGCTAAAATACGTCGGTGTATGTAAAGTCCTTAGATGGCATCGGGCACGGAATAGGCACCACCGATACGTTTTTTTTTTATCATGGGCATTCAGGTTATTTCCAGTTTTCCATACCGACAGCTAATGCTGAAGCGAACACTACCGAACATATGTATATCCAGTCATCTTATCTTTATCACCGTCTAAGCGGAAGGACATTGAACCATTTTCGTCCAACAAAGTTTTATCGCGTGCCGACGAGACGCGGGCACTGTGCAGGGCAGAGACGTGGTGGGGTCAGAAACAGGTGGACTCCAGGTCGAGGGTAGGTGGGTGTTCGCTGCGAAATTCCTCTAACTTTATCTGTACATTTGACGTTTTTCATAGTAAAATATTGAGGGGGAAGTAGGCACCTCCCCTGCCCTCACAGACCTTGTGGCCTTGGGGAGGGGGGTTGGGCGTTAACTGAAAAATCACGCACACATGAAACTTTCATATCGACAGTTGCTACAAAGGAGAAGCGCAGGACTCCGACCTGGCCGGGGAGGGCAGGGTGTCTGCAGGACGCGTAGGAGTTATTTGGCAAAGAGGGGAGGGGAGGAGAGGAGAGGGAAGAGAATTCTGGACCAAGAGACCTACGTGGCGGGGGAGCGGGGGGCATAAAGAACAGAAGGGTCTGAAAGAAATGGGAGCGGGGGGTGGCACAGGGCTGGCGGGGGAAGTGGGCGGGGGCTGTGCCACGCGGGCCGGCGGGGCCCGGCGGGAAGCTCTGCTTTATCCTAAATGCAGCACGACACCAATGAAAGGCTTTACGTGGGAAATGATGGAACAGGTTTGCTTCTGGAGGTGATCGTCTTGGCTGTGAGCGGGAAATGGATGGGGAAACGGCCAGCACGGAGCCCCGGGGAACAGCTGGGAGGCCGTCACAAGCGATGATGGTGGCTTCAGGGCAGGGGCGGGATAGAGAAAGAGAGAAGGTTCCCAGGCATTTAAGAGGGAAATCAGCAGCCTCCGTGGTGGAATGGGATACGGTTAGAAGCGACAGCGAGAAAGGGGTGTACCGACCTCCAGGTTTCTGGCTTGTGTGAAAGAACAGACAGGCTTCCTTGTACTAAAATCCAGTACAAGGAACGTTGCATGTAGACTAGGTTTGAAGGAGAAGATGGGTGTGAGGTGCCTGTGAGACATTCAAGACGAGGTGCCAAGGATGCAGCTGTCAGCCTGTATGTCTAATCTGGAAATAGATTCAGTAGTGGTGTATCTCCAGAACCCGGAAAAGCAGGTACCTGCACAGTAGGTGCTTAATAAATAACTATGGGGTGGATGGATGGGTGGATGGATTGATCGATTGATCGATGGATATATGGTAGGATGGATGGGTGGGTGGATGGATGGATGGATGGATGGATGGATGGATCGTTCAATGGATGTATGGTAGGATGGATGGGTGGGTGGCTGGATGGATGGATGGGTGGCTGGATGGATGGATGGATGGATGGATCATTCGATGGATATATGGTTGGATGGATGGGTGGGTGGGTGGATGGATGTATCGATGGATGGATGGATGGATGGATGGATGGATGGATGGATGGATGGATGGATCGTTCGATGGGTGTATGGTAGGATGGATGGGTGGGTGAGTGGATGGATGGTGGTGAGGACGGTGATCAGGATGATGGTGGTGGTGGTGATGGTGGTGAGGAGGACGATGGTGGTGAGGAGTGCGACAGCCCTGGTGGTGATCAGATGGCAATTAACAGTGAGGAGGAAGAGGATGGTCGAGGTGATGATGGTGACGAGGCGGTCGTCATTCATTACTGAGCACTTCTATTCCAGAAGCCAGTCCAAGCATTTCCATACATCATCTCGGTTCAGCCTCACAACAACTCCGTGAGGCAGGTACTGTTATCCTCATTTGAGAAATGACAAAACCAGCTCAAAACCTGCTTTTATGAGCATCCCAGCATGATAAGGAGATCCAGGCACTTCACGTGGCCGAGGCCAGGAGGGAAGTCCCGGGTCACTCACCGCCATCCGCAAACACTCCTAAAGGCCTTCTGTGTTCCCGGTTCCTGAGAGAAGGGTAGGAACCGTGGTTTCGCTCCTTCCGGGAACTTATCCCCGTGCTAGGCGTTTTATGTGCTGTGTCCTTTTACCCTCCCTTCCCCGGTGAGCGAGGGTCTGGTACTGTCTTTATTTTTCAGGTAAGGAACCCGAGTCTCGAGGACATTAAGAAACTTGTTCAGAGTCACACAACCGCCACGGGGTAAGGTCAGGATTCAAACAGGCCGCCGTGATCCTACTGCCTGTGTGTTCTTCTGTGACCCCTCGCTCTCTCGGAAGATCCGGAAAGGTACCAGGTACACACCTGTCCGCTAGAGGACAGATTCTCTCACTGGCTTGGGCAGAGGCAGAGCTAAGAGTTCTCGCTCCCCAAGGTGAGCTTCCGCCTCGACGCACGCCGTGGGCCAGGCCCGAGGAAGGTTCCAGTCGCACTACACCGAGTCAGGGCTTTGGAGACCAGCTGCTCAGCCCAGACCTCAGCTGTGCCCTTACTTGTTGCGGGAGAAGGTTACTTGACTCCCGTGTGCTCCTGTTTGCCTGTTCGTCAGTGGGAATTGGGCCCCGTGGAGATGTTGAGAGGGTTAATGTGCTGAGTCGCGGGCACCAGCCCTGGAGCCCGGGCCACACAGTAGGCCTGGAAAGATGAGAGCTGCCTTTCTCACCAGCCGGAAAGACCTGCTGACCTAATCTGACCCAAACCTGGGTCCGACAGGTGTATACACAGGCTACAGCTCGATTCATTCCCACCTGACCCTCAGCCTCTCCCCCGTCTGCATTCGGCAGCAAATGGGATTTTCTCAGCCATGAGCACTCAATTGGGTGGCGCCCGAAAGAGCCCTTCCCAGGCCTCCCTCCCAGAGTCATGACCGCGGGCCGAGCTCTCAACCGCCCAGCGGTAAAGCTGGGATTCGGTTCAGACCCCTCTGGCCTCCAAGCCCCTCATCAAAACTGCCGTTCTACCTGCCTTTTCCGATACGGTCCTAAGAGAGAAAGTTCACCCCCCAGACCGGGTTTGTAAACCCCGAAACAAATCCCCCAGGGGAAGGCAGGCCGAGTAACGTAAAGGGGGCACTTGAAGTTTTGTGGGCCGCCGTCCTAAGCGGCGCGGGGGGTCGGTGTTGCCACTGGTGATCTGACGTCCAGGAGTTGCCGCGTGGCCCAGCGGGAAGAGGAGAACCGTCTAGAGAGGGACCTTGAAAGCGAGTCCCCACTCCTCCCGCCTGGTTCCTCAGCCTCCTTTGATAAAGGGAAGAAGGGACTCTGCGTTTTCCTCGCAAGGTCAGTTGTTTGTGTCTGTTTCTGCAAGACTTTGTTACAGATAAAAGGCAGGGAGCTTTCTCAGATATCCAAAATGGGCAGCATTCTCTGATGAAAAAAGCCAAGTTTCGATACAATAGGCAGACCGTGCTCCCACTTTTAGGTGTCGGTATCGAACCAACCGAAAAATCCCAAGAAAAAGACGCACGAGTGTCGGGAGCATTCTCCCAGCATGGGGGGGTGGGGGGCTGTGTGGGACCTTTCCGGTCCCTCGGTCATTCATCAGCTATTGATTGCAGACCTACTGCGTGCCGGCCAGGGAGGCCAGAGCAGGGAACACTCTCCACGTTACGGATGTCTGTAATGTTCGGGTTTGTGTAAGAGATACGTATTACTCTTGTAACCAGAAACGTAGTGAAGAATGGCCTCTTCTTCTCGGAAAGAGAGTCACCCCGTTATGACTACAGCTCATCCCGGGACCCAGACATAAGACCACCTGCTCCCTTTTCTCCTGCAACAACCTCGATCCTGTCTGGACCCCACTCCTGCTCCGATGCTTCCCCTTGGGTTCTCGGGTCACGGGTCGTACCCCAATGTGGCCACCCCAAATCCACGCACTCCCGTAGCTCATGCCAGCCTTCCCCAGGCCACCCCGCCTTCCCCGCCATCTCGGTGTCCTCACAGAGCTCCTCCCCCGACACACCCTTGACAGTCGCCACCCAACCCTTTACTCACAAGCCCACCCCCCCCCACCCCCCACCCCCCGCCCCGGTCGTTTAGAAGGAATGACAGACCCAAACCAGACTCCCGAGGCGGCCTCCCAGCTCCGTAGCTCAACCTTGCTGAATTTCCGCTGCCTCGCGTACAAACTTGAACATGATTCCTTGCCGGGCTGTTTATAATGGCTGGAAAATACCACGCATAAAACTCCCGGCATGGTGCCCGGCACACAGCAGGTACTTAACACTCGATAGCTGTTATTAGAATATTACGGTTCTGCTCTGGCGAGGTGGGAATTCTCAGAAAGCCGCACTGCCGGGGATCAAGGCCCTCGGCACACGGACACATTCAGCTCCTCCTCGCTTTCTCTCTCTCTCCCCATCTTTTCTCCCTTCTGCCTCCAAGTTCCCACTATATTCTCACCGCTCTTCCAGGCGCAGCCCTCCCCTCCCTGTGTCTCCCCTTCTCTGTCCGCCCCAGGGGAACCTGTGCACACGTCTGGACCTATAACTTCCCTCTCTGACACCAACAGCCTTCCTCTTCCTCTTCTCCCTCCCCTTGCCATCAAACGTGCCTTTCAGGATGGCACCGTTCCCTGGACCCGCCGCTGCTTTAGCTCTATTTCTATTCCCGGCCCTCCCATCCCACCTTGGATTTCGCAGAAGTGTTGTTTCGCCCTCTGTCTTCACTGCGAATCTCCTACTCTGTCTCTGCCTCCTTGCTTCGCTCCAGAGATGGGGCCCCGGGTGTCTTCGAGGGCCGTCCTCACGTAGCCTGCCGTTCCACGACTTCCATTCAGAAACGCCCTCCACGCCAGCTCTGGACGCCGCCTGCCCAGCGGCACCCACCCCCCATCTGGGGGCTCCGGGGCCCCGGAGCCTCCTGTGACCGCTCCAGGCGAACGATGTCTCCCCCTCCGAGGCTCGGACACTCCCCGACTCCACCGGTAGTCCCTTAGGTGCCGCCGGAACCACCCATGTTTCCTAGCAGGCAGCCCGACCCTGTCCCTCAGGCTGAACCTTGAGGGGTGGCTTCGGCTCGTGGCTGCGCCCCCAGTGGACACAGTCTGTAGGCCCCCCGTTGAGGGGTTTTACTCTCCACCTTCAAAAAGAAACTGGATATGAGCCCACCCAAGACCGACCACCATTTAAACTCACACATTGGACAACGCCTCGCGTCTCCCTGGCAGGAGGGCAGCCGCCCTCGTCCGCCTGCGCGCAAGCTCCGTCACGACTTACTGGGAAAGCAGAGGAGGCGAATCGAGCTGACTCTTACCTTCTTCTTGCTTCTCTTTTCAAGGGTTGTCTTTGTATCTGGAATACCTTCTGCTACATTTTAAGAAAATTACGAACCAAACCCAGGAGCTTCAGGTAATAGCGTCACTTCAGAAGTCCCATGTCATCCCCTCCTTGGCATTTGTAGGGCGCTGTGCACTCGAACCCTGTTTTTCCTCGTGAACCAACCAGCCCACCTTCTCCAAGAGGGGACGTGCTCTCTCCGTGTGACACAGAAAGATCGGACAGGGTGGCTGAGCTCTCCCGGGAGGGCACGGGCAACGACAGGACGCTTGTTTCCTTCTGCCAAAATTATCAGAAAGGTTTAAACGCCGTCACATCTTGGGGCGCCCAGGTGGCTCCGTCGGTTCAGCGTCCAACTCTTGATTTCAGCTCCGGTCACAGTCTCGTGGTTTGTGGGTTGATGGGCTCGAGCTCACATCATCGGGCTCCACGCCGAGCATGGAACCTGCTTGGGGTTCTCTCTCTCTCTTCTCTTTCTCTCTCTCTCTCTCAAAATAATTGATTAATTTAAAAATTTTTTTTAATTAAAAAATAAATATCACCACATCTCGAAAATGGTGCTTATTAAATGCGGTGGAGGGGACGCGGCAAGCAGCAGTACCGGGAGGAGAATTACCAGAAGGTACATGGTGTGAACATTTTAGAGGCAACCGACCGTCGGGGATTGGAGCGCTCCGGGAGCCGCTGCCGTCCGGCACTGCGTAACAAACACCCACGACCCTTTAGTGGCATGCCACAACTACTGCGCGCCGCTCACAGTGGGTCAGCCGCCGGGCGGGTGCGCACCGGACGGGCTTGCCCGAGTCTCTGGGTGTTGGCTGGCCCTTGACTGGGCGAGGCTGGCCTCGGCGGACAACTCTCCTCTCCTCCGTCTGTCTCTCATCCTCCAAGGGGCTAGCCCGGGCGGGTTCCTGTGGCGCTGCGGAGGTACAAGAGAAAACAGCCCAATCACAGAATGCTTTTCAGTTCTCGGCCGTGATATGTCCGCTTACATCCCTTTGGCCAAAATGGGTCGCGTGGCTGAATTCGGCATCAGGGCAGGGTATGTGTGGGCACGGCGAGGCACGTGGCCGAAGACGCGGCTAGAGGCAGGGTGAAGTATCGGGACCACCGTTGCCATCAACCCCACAGACTATGTAGTCCGGGGGTCAACAGACTTTTTCTCGGGCCAAGGGCCAGATGCTAAATAGCTTTGGCTTCCAGGCCACGCGGTCTGTGTCAACCGACTGCACTCTGCTGCTGCCAAGTAACGGCAGCCATAGACAGTGTGTAAGTGAATGGGCGTGATGGGCACGGCTCTGTTCCCACAAAACTTTATTTATAAAAATTGGCAGTGGGCCAGATTTGGCCTGTAGATAATACTTCGTCAACCCACGATCTAGTCCATTCTCTTCATTTTACAGACCTGGACAGGGACGTGAAGTCTCAGGGGCTAGTCTCAGGGGCTAGCTGTTTCAGCTAGTCGATGGAAGAATCAAGACAAAAGCTCGGGCTTTCTGACCCTAACTCCCTGCTTTTTCTCTTCCACTTAGCAAATAATGACTAATAATTCTAGCTGCCATTTACTGAGCACCTACTATGTGCTAAGCACTGTGTTCAAAGCTTTCCATCATGATCTCCCTTAATGTTTTTTTTTTTATGTTTGTTTATGTTTGAGAGAGAGTGTGAGTGGAAGAGGGGCAGAGAGAGAGGGAGACACAGAATCCAAAGCAGGCTCCAGGCTCTGAGCTGTCAGCACAGAGCTGGATGCAGGGCTCGAACCCACAAATCATGACCTGAGCCCAAGTCAGACGCTTAACCAACTGAGCCAGTCAAGCGCCCCACGATCTCACTTAATCTGGACTCTAAGAGGTAGATACTATCATTAACCTCATTTTCTGAATGGAGAAGCACCTAGAAAGAACTAGAGCTGAGATTCTATCTAGATCCAGAGTCTGAGTTCTTAACCACTGTACTTACTCTCCGGCCTCACTCCTGGCAACTAGGCTAAGCTTTCAGAAAGTTTTGTGTAAACCTTTGTCCTGTCCCCGCAGAGGTTAAAGAACTTGTAAAAAGAAAAAAAGTTGAAATGACTCCTTTAATGAGTCCCGTCTCCCTCCCCCATCGGCTTCAATCTCCTTTCCTCTCCTTGCAGATCAAGATTCACAGCTCTGAGGAAACTCAGCAGACTTTCATGCAGGAGAAGCTGCGGGAGCATCTGGCAGAGAAGGAGAAGCTGAATGAGGATAGGCTGCAGCAAGAGGAGAAGCTGAGAGCCAGAATCAAGCAGCTGTTGGAAGAGAAGGCGGTAAGGTGGTCCTCGTCATTTTCTTTACTCCTGGAAAGTGACGGAATGGCCTTTTCTGAGGACACGTACTTAGAGAGAGAAATCTCAACGGCTCCTTGTTCCGTGCTGCGGAACTCATAAGTTAATTAAATGAATGAGTAATGTGCGAGGAATTCATGTGAAGCTTGAATTCTAAAAAACTCACAGCGAAATTCACTTGAAACATCAAGGTTACTGAAATGCCCGGAAATGAATGGTGCCTTATTTGCTGAGCTACTGCAGTCGATTTAACAAGTTCAAGTCACTGTGAGTGACGGACCGCTTCTAACTGCGTGCAGGACCGACCTCGTGTCTTTTCTGTCTTCTGCTCTCATATGCCTGTCATAGGAAAGACTGGCTGGAATGGCTACTAACTTTTCTAAACACCAAGCCGGCTAGGAGACAGCACGTCTTAAACTTGAAGTTGCCCTTGAAGCACCTGAGGAGGCTTTCAAATGCAGATTCTGACTCAGCAGGTCTGGGGCCAAAGCTGGCCTTCTGCACTCTTTCCCTCCCCCCCCCCCCCCATCCTGCACCTCTCACAAGCTCTGGGCTGGTGCTGAGAGCACAGATCTGCACATCAGTTTCAGCAGCAAAGGCTTGGAGGGAGGTTTTCCCCAAGCTCCCCCGTAAGAACCACCTGGACGCTTGTTAAAAATACAGATTCTCGGACCCCAAGCCCACTGAATCAGACTCTCTGCAGAAGTCCAGGAAACTGCATTGAGTGAATCTTTGTCCTATATCCAAGCCCTTTTTGATTCAGGGACCGCCACGAATTTCACCACTTCACTGCCACCAGCCTAGCCAGTGGCTCATGACTTTGGCCGTGCTTTTGTCAGTTAGGAGATTAAGAAGTACTAATGCTTTGCACCTCTCCCCCCCACCCCCACCCCCAGGCTCTGATCTGATTGAGGTGAGGGTGTGGCTGGCTCGTGCACTGGGATTTCCTAGTGCTGGTGGTGGTTCCGGAATGCAGCAGCGATTGGTAACCACTGCAGGGCGGCGCCTGCTCCCACCCAGGTCTCCTGGACCCCAGCTCTTCCCCCCCCCCTCCCCGCCCACTCCCCTCCCCTCCGGGAAGATTGCACCTGCCCTGCCGGCCCTGACTTCCAGCTAGGACCATCCCTCTCTGTCACACGCTGGCTCTGCAGACCTCTCTGCTTCGTTCAGCCTCTGATTCATGCCCAGTTATTTCAAGAAATCTCTCTCCTCCCTCTACCTCTTTTTCTGTTGGCCCCTTTCTCTGCCTTTCTGCCTTTTTGAAGAAAAAAAAAAAAGACTAAAAAGGGAAGAACCATCTGACCAAAATTGTATGTGGCCGAAGGCAGTATTAATAATAGCCTTAAGTCAAGGTGAGTCCATTTTGAAGGTCAGTTAGACGTAGAGAAAGCCTGTGTCATTTGAGAGAGAGGAAAATAAAACCAGAAAGAACTGGAACTCTCCAGAAGCCTCCCAGGGCTTTCCACCTGCTTCCTCGCCCCTCCCTGATTACCATCTTCCTTTCCGAATGTCTTATTTTGCTTTTAATTTGGGGTTGACTTTTTCCACCGTGCGTATACAGTTATTTCAGCCCTACCGTGTTCAATACCAACTTGGGCGCCGGCCTGGGCCTCCCCAGCAGCCCATTTATAACCTCGGTCCTGATGCAGACAGGGTTTTGAGGGCCGGCTTCAAATCCCCTTTACACAGAACAAACCTCGGCACACACCAGCCCACGAGAAGCAGAAAGCATCGTCACGAACCCGCCCGGACAGTACTATTAATAGCTCACAGTCATTACTATCCCGTGGAGGGTCCTCATTCCCCAGACACTTGGTAGCTCTCCTTGACCCAAGGGACTCCTCTTGAAGTCTGTCGCAGACTTAACCCCAGGGGTCCCTATTTTCAATGAACCTTCCTCACGCCCCATATGACACCTTCACCCTTTCTAAAAATACACGTGTCAAAATTCATTCATCGAACTCCTTCTCCTGATCCCTAACTTGTTGAAGGACCCTCTTTCCATAGTAAGAAATTCCAGGTTCCTTTACGGAGCTAATACTTTCTCATTATGAACTGTTGACAGCGTGTACATAGCAACACGTAGCAACAAGCGACCATTTGCGCACACACTAACGGTGTAGACTGGGGTCAACAAACCTTTTCCATAAGAGCCAGGGAGTATAGATTTTCAGTGTCGCGGGCCACGCTGCTCTGTCGTGACCGCGTAGCCCTGGGACCCGGGACTCTGATCTCGGCCCGCCCACTCCAGGTCCCTTGCTCCGAGCTGCCCACGGTCTCCCCCTCGTGGGGCTGCTGTAGGATAAAGAGCTAAGCCGGGCGGTGGCTGGCATAGAGTCCAGGTTCCTGCCATGGCAACTGCGTCTATTAAAACAACAGTCATTGACTTTTAGGATTTGGAGGAGAGCATTGCTCAAGAGAAAAACAGAGCGAAAGAAGCGTTGGAAGGAGAACAGAAGAGAGTTCAAGAGCTGGAGAGCCTGCCTAACCCAGCAGAAGAAGGTAAGCAGCTGGGGGAGACAGGTCAGCCTGAGCCCAGACCTGAGGTCGTGCACCCAGGCACGACCGACCTCGGGCTCCGATCTGCGCCTGCCCGCTCCGGGTCCCTTGCCCCGAGCTGCCCGGTCTCCCCCGTGGGGTTGCGGTGAGCAGTGAAAAGCTACCCTTGCGGTCCCCGGCGCAGAGTCCGGATTCCTGCCACGGTGACTATGCCTGCGAACACCGGCCGTTGGATTTCAGGTTTGGGAGGAGAGCATCGCTCAGGAGAAAACCAGAATGAAGGAAGCGTTCGAAGGCGAACAGATGAGAGTCCAGGAGTTGGAGAGTCTCTTAGCTCGCCAGAAGGAGGTACGCGGCTGGGGGAGACGGCGGGCTCGAGCCCAAGTCTGGCTTGAGGGCCACGTGGAAGTGGGTTCTGAACCGCAGACGACGGGGATAGAGGGTCCCAGAGCTCTCCTACAGCGATCAGTCCTGGGGAGGGCTCTGCCGCCCCGGGACGCGGGGGGGGGGGGGGCGGGTGTCAGGGAGAGAGCTCTGGAGCTGTCACCTTGACAGCCAGTCAGAAAAACTGTAAACAGCACAAAATACAGTCCCAGAGGGGAGACCAGCTGGGGCTGGTGACACGAGCATCTTCCGTATAGAGACTGTGTCCCGAAGCATAGACGAGGAGGAGGCACAGAGGCCTGGGGCTCAGGGCTGTGCCAGTCCTCCCACGGCATCCTAAAGCCGCCCAGCCCTCAGCTCCACCAGCAGGGAGTTTTCTACAGGCCAGGCCGTCCCTCCCGTGGCGATGCCTCCGGCCGGCAGGAAATCCTTCCCTTGGGTTAAGTGCCGTCAAGCTCCTCCTCCCAGAAGAGTGTCACTGGTTCCTGCAGGACCTGTCCCCTCCTCGTCCACATAATAACCTTTTAGACGCTTGAAAATAGAGACACCTCCTCCTCTCCAGGCCCGAATGTCCTGTGTCTCCTTATGCGCCCCCCAGGATCAGAGCCTGGCCTCGGTCCCCTCCCCGGACCTGTCCTGTTGTCCCGAAGTCACGGATTGGCAGCTTACTGGCTGGAAAGGGCCTGTGGACGTGTTACGTTTGGCCCCGGAGTGTTTTATTTCGAATTCATAAAATGTACTTAAAAATCCAGGTTTCCAGGCCCCTGGGTGCCTCGGCGGGGTGCGAGTCGGACTCTTGGTCTCAGCACAGGTCATGATCTCGTGGTTCATGAGATCGAGCCCTGCGTCAGACTCTGCGCTGACAGTGCGGAGCCTGCTTGGGATTCTCACTCTCTTCCCTCTCTCTGCCCCTCCCCCACTCATGCGCCCGCACTTTCTCTCTCTCAAGAATAAACAAATGTTTTTAAAAACCCAGATTTCCTTCGTCTCCTGAAAAGTCAGAAAATCCGGCCCCGTTTCCGCTTGGCGGAAGGGGACGGGAGCTCAGCCGAGCGGCAGCGACTGCCCACGCCCTCGCCACGCCCCGTTGCCGTAAATGCCGCCCACCGCAGGGCTGGCACCTGTCTGGCCCCTGTGGACATCTGAGTTGGCGAGCCGGGGGGGTCTGTTTCCTTCCTCAGCCGGCCCCAGTTCTCCAGCCACGGCGGCCCAGGCCGGCACTGCTCTGCCTCGCTGGAGGCTTCGGTCCTGTCCTGACGCGCCCGCGCCAGCTTCGGGGCAGGCTCCGGTCCACTGTGGTCGCGGGTTTATCCGCGGTCACCCTGGGGCCCCCAGGTCCTTTTCACACACTGCTCTCGTTGACTCTTCAGTCGTGAGGCAGCACAGAGGGGTGACGAGAGCAGGCCTTGCAGCCAGATGAGACACGGGTTCGAATCCCAGCTGGACGACCTAGCGGCCACGGGTGTCTCAGGGGCTCCCTTCTGTAAACGGTGGCTGTGAGGGTTGGTGGCCAAGTGCAGTGGGGCGTTTGACCCCGAATTGCTGCTTCCACGTCCTGCTCAGGCACTTCGTCCCCATCCAGCCCCTCCCCACCCTCACCCCCCAGAGCCAAGTCCTGGCCCACCGCCGCGGGAGAGGGAAGGAGACACTCCGACCTGGTCGGGGGTGGGGGGGATGTTTACGTGCCCGGGCCCCCGCACGGCTGTGTTCTGCAGCCCCGCGTCCACAGGGTCACTGAGGCCTGGCCCTGAGTTATCTCTCCGGGGTGGTGACAAGGAGCAGAAACTCACAAGGGTTCGCCGGGGCCAAATGCCACCGAGAGGTCAACAGCTTGGCTCAAGGGCCTGGAGACGGGCCTTGAATTTAGAGACTTTGGGGTCACGGGGGCCTTCAGGAGGGAGATTTACGGAAGGCGGGGAGGGGCCGCGGCCGGGTCACCCCAGGCCTGGGAAACGTCAGCCCGCCCCTCCTGACAGAAGCTCTGTCTGTGGTTTTTTGACGGGCAAACCGGAGATCGAAGTCCCAGAGACAGACTTCGACCAACCTGAAACTGTTACTTGCTCTTTCTATTAGACCTTCCGCCACGTTCTCAGGTGAGTCTTTCGGGATTCATAGGTCCCGACGACGCGGGTTTTGAGGTCACGCTATAGCTTAGCGCCCATTACCTGCCTGGGAACTTGGGGGCCAAGCGGCTGAGGGCACAGGGCCCGTGTGTGTGAGTCACGTGAGGGACAGTCTTCTTCTCCTGCAAAGGAGCTGCCGAGAGGAGGGTCCTGAGTGGAGGTTTAAGATCCGAGGCAGTGGCACCGACGCTCCGTCGCTGGGAAGCGCCCGCGAGTCTCTCT
The DNA here is from genome assembly GCA_030068075.1 of Paguma larvata. Classification (NCBI taxonomy): domain Eukaryota; kingdom Metazoa; phylum Chordata; class Mammalia; order Carnivora; family Viverridae; genus Paguma; species Paguma larvata. Next base: position 10,883,646 of record CM057833.1, read on the forward strand.
CACAAATTGCAGGCGAATGTCTCGCCCGAATCGCACCTCAGATGTTCGAGGTCGTGGTGTTCCTGCTTTGCTGCCCCGTTTAGCTGCTGTCGGAACAGCGGAGCCTGGAGATTTCTTAAGCGGCTTTTCACTGCAGAGTATATAGCGTGGCCGCCGTATTATGGATTAAATACGCCACGCAGGCTAATCTGGCCCCTGACTGCTGCTTGTATAATGGAAACCATGTTCCCATTCCAGACTCTTGCAGCCGAGCCGATGCTTGGAACTCAACCCCCTCGAAAGTTAAGGCGCCGTTTCTGGCGGGGCCTGGAAACGGGCCTCCCCACTAGCCCATATCTTTGTGATTTGCGTGGGGCCGTTTAACCGAATAGCTTGTCAGCAAGTATCTTCCTAAATAAACTTCCTCGAGCGAGCGAGCGAGCGTAGCACCTCACACACCCCCTTCCCTCCATCCTCCTGAGGCGTCGCTCCCGACCCTTCCAGAACTGGGGGTGCGGTGGCTCCTGAATGCGGTACGCCGCCCTCATCTCAAGGCCTGATTCTTTTTAAGAGACTTATTTCGGTCGTAGGAAATCCATTATTAATGAGATTCTTCTTCTTCTCAGAGACACTGCCCAGCACAGTGACAAGAGCCCAGATTCCAAAATAAGACAGGGGTTGCGTGGGCGGCTCAGTCGGTTCAGCGTCGGACTCTTGGTTTCGGCTCGGGTCACAATCTCCCAGTTTCGTGGGTTCAAGCCCCACATCAGGCCCTGCCTAGAGCCTGCTTGGGATTCTCTGTCTCTTCTCTCTCTCTCTGCCCTTCCCCCACTGGCGCTGTTTCTGTCTCTGCCCCTCCCCCACTGGCGCTGTCTTTGCGTCTCTCAAATAAACTTTAAAACAATTTTTTTTAATTAAAAAAAAAAAGACGAGACGGACCTGGCTCCCTCTGATCACTTGCCCCCGCCGAGGGCGTCTGTGCACACGCAGGGCGCTCCCCCCCCCAACCCCAACAGGTCTCAGATCCTGACCTCACCACCGACAAACGGCACGACCCCCGGGCCTTGACCATCCGTTCCTCGGTTTCCTCATCCATAAAATGGGACCACTAACTCCTCCGCTAGGCTTGCCGTGAGAGGCCTCGCTGGGCGTGAAGAGGCGGCCGCGGGCCCTGGCACGTGACCCCAGCCCCAGAGTTTGAGCTGCCGTCAGCATTAGCGGCAGCGTCGTAACGAGCATTCCCCCGCCTTCATCCCCCCCCCCCTCCGCTGGCGCCAAACGTGCGGGCGACCAAAAAGGCCGGTCACTGATTCGCAGGTTTTGGAGAGCAGCGTGGCCTACGAGAAAAGGAGAGCAAAGGAAGCCTTAGAGACAGAGAAGAGGAAGGTTCAAGACCTGGAGAACCACCTGACCCAACAGAAGGAGGTACGAGGGGCAGAGAGGGAAGCGGGGGCCGTGGCGGCCGGAGCGCTTCGGAAGTAGCCCCGAAGCCAGACGCAAGGCCGCGAGGCCGGGCCCGAATGTGGCGTGTGGCAGGGGGGCGGGCGGGCGCTGGGCTTGACGTGGCCCAAGTCACAGCTTACTAGCCGTGAGGCCCGGGCCGGGTCACCTCCCCTCCTGCGCCTCAGTTGTCACATCTGTTAACCGGGAGCACAAACAGTCCCTGCCCCTCGGGGCTAAGCAGGTTGATATAGACAGAACTTAGAACCGCACCGCGGGTGTAGACGGCCCCGTGTGGCAGCTCCCTGCTCAGCTCCCCAGGGAGGAGAGACGCGCCCGGGGGAGAACCCTCGGTGCGGAGTCCGGGTCGGCCCCTCCACTGGCAGCGCCCTCCTCGCTGCGAGGCGTCGTGTTGTGACACAGCCCAGCGCGGGCGCAGTCGGAAACCCCCGGCTCCCACCTCTGGTCCGCCGGTTGCGCAGACCTTTTGTGGAGACACCCGCAGCGCGGAGGGGGACAAAGCAGACACGCTCGCGCGGCCGGGGTCTGGATGGGCTGAGAAGTGTGCCCTCAGGGAGAGAGCGACGATGGCTTGGGCGGGCCCGAGTGCCGTGCCCGGGGACACCGCCACCTGCCGCCTCCACCAGCCTGGGAGTGGGGCCCGCGGCCACACCTGCCTGGAGCCACCACGAAAGGCCGGCCCACGGCTGAGAGGAGGGAGGGCACTCAGGTTAGCCCAGACACCCCCACCGCCCCCTGTCCCCCATCCCCGAGAAATCAGCGAAGGGCTTTCAGGAGCTGGAGGCCAAGGAGAGGTGACCCGTAGTAGAGACTCCATGGGCCGGGCTCCGGGGACACAGGGCACAGACACGTGCCGGCTCCCGTGGAAGTTCCAGAAACAGAGCTAATGACTCCATGAATTGTTGCGTTCGTCCATCCACAAATATCTCCCGAGCACCTAGCGTGTGCCGGGCCCTGTGGGGTGCTGGGGACGCCGCAGTGCACAAGACGGGCCGGAGCCTCCACCCTGGGCTGGAGGACAGACACCACATAAACAGAGTGCAGGGTAACTCCAGAGCCCCAAGCCCGGGGGAAGATCAAACAGGCGGGCCAGAGGTGACCGCAGGCCGGGGGGCCTCCCTGAGGGGTGACATTTGAGTGAGAGCTGGAGGGGACAAGGAGCATGAAGGGAACGTCTGGGGGGGGGGGAATGCCACTGGGTAAAGTGACCCCACTGCAAAGGACGGGGACGTCACTTCGCCAGGGGGACAGGGGCAGCGGTGTGAGGAAGGAAAGAAAGCTGTGAGAAGAAGACAGAAGCCAAACGAGGGGCCGGGGGAAGAGAGCCAGAGGGAGACACGAAGTGGGTGGAGAGGAGAGCTCGGCAGGGTCGATTCGGGTTCAAATCCCAGCTCCGCCCGCACAGGCTGTGTGACCCTGGGCAAGCACCTTGCCCTCTCTGTGCACCCTGTCTGCAGTGTGGGTGTAGTGACAGAACCACCACAGAGGTCTGTCGTGAGGAGTTGTGTGCTCATGATGAGCCACCTACCCGGGCGACGTCGGAGTCAGGCGGGGTGGGGAGGGTGATGCGTCCGATGCGGGGGTGGGGGCTGGGGGAGGGCGGACAGTCAAGCAGAGACCTTGGCAGCAGACATGCAGGGAGTGAGGTCAAACTGTCGTCAGCTGCTGTGCCCAGAGCGTCCCTTACACGCGTGGGCCGGTGGTGGGGTCCCGAAGCTCGGGGGTCCCCCGGTGCCGGCGTGGTGGCCTCTGTGCCAGACTCAGTGTGAGCACACAGGCCAGGTCTCTGCCTCTGGCTGGGGTGGGGTTTTAATCGGGAGGACGAGGAAGGCAGGGGCCAGAAGCCGGGTGGCAGCACGGTCGGGTCAGGACAGGACACAGGCACCCAAGCGTGGTCCCGGTGGCACCGTGTCTGGACGCCGTCTGTCCTCCTCCTGCCTCAGCTACCGTCCCCGTGTCCTCACGGGTCAAGTGTGGGTGACGGGGCAGACGCCACGTAGGGGTTTGCGGGTCAGCGCACGGTCCCCAGCCCTCGCGTTCCCGGCACGTCACGAGGACTCAGCATCGTCACTATTATCTTCAGCTGTGACGCGCCGGGCAGCGCGGGACCCCCGGGGGCACACGAGAGGGGGCGGGCCGGGGCCGGACCATCTTCTGCAGACTCGGCCATGGGAAAATGCCAAGCTCGGTGACTCAGAGCCGGGGCGGGGGGGGGGGGGGGGGGGGGGGTGGGGGTAGGGGGCCGGGCGGGACGGAGGGAAGACGGGCGTTTTCTCCGCGTCCTCGCCCCAGCGACCGCCTTCCCTCTTCCAATTTCCAATCCTCCTTCTTTTCACCAAGTAAGGGAGGCTCGCTCCAGGAAGCGCAGGAGACCCGGAGCAGCGGAAGGAGGAGCATGTAAATCGCACAATCTCGATCCCCCAAAATAACCGCTATTTCCGTCCCAGCGCGCATCTCTTCGGGGCTTGGCGCACGCACATATGCGTAAATTTAACATATTTTTTGGTGAACTTTGTGCTTGTACGGGAGCCTGACGGCAAGAATTTCAAGCAGCAAATAGAGTTTTCCGCCCCCCCCCCCCCCTGCTGTGTCCCTCCCGGGGCTCCTGTAGGTGAGGCTGGGCCTCAGTCCCCTCCCCGTCACTGGGCCTGGGGGCTCTGCGTTCTCGGTTCCAAAGCCTGGACACCCATTTTTGGACCCAAGCCTTTGGAGGCCAGAGACCGAAGCCACAGGCGTCAGGCCCGCTGGGACGACAGGAGGCGTCCCGCTGCCCCCTACTCTTCCCCTCCGGCCCCATCTCCCAAGGAGCCAGGTGCTTCCCAACGAGGGCCCGCACTGGTGCCACACGGGCCGGTGCGCTTGGCGGCTCGGCGCCAAATGCCCGGACCCGAACACTCACCAGCGCGTCACTTCCCAAACACGGCCTGGAAGTCCCGCAGTGACTCACCCGCTCCTTGATGGGGTGACAGCTTAGTCGCCGGGGCGGCGGGCGTGCCGAGGCCCCGCCCCGCTCTCCGATGAGCGATGAGCCGGGAGCATCCTGTCCCTTGAGCGCTTGCTCCCGAACCGCCTCACTGATCACGATCCCCGCTCCCGGCTGCCCCTCGGGGTGCCACTCCCCCTCCTCCCTCGAGCACACCCCCTCAGCCCGGCTGTCTCTGACTTCCAGATCTCAGAGAACAGCATCACCTTCGAGAAACACAGAGCCAGAGAGGCCATCGAGAAGGAAAAGAAGAAGGTGCAGGACCTGGAGAACCGCGTAACCAAGCAGAAAGAGGTGAGAGTGTCGGAGAGGCGCAGGCGCGGGCAGCCCGGCAGGTCGAGAGCAGGGAACCGGAGGCAGGAAGGCTGGGTTCCGAGCTCACCTCTGCCCGCTCGCTGGCTGTGCAGCCGGAGGCAGGTTTCCTACCGTCTCTGTGCCTGCGTTTCCCCACTTAGGAAATCCAGTGACCCCCAACAGGTGGCCTCATCAACTCGTGAGGCTTAAAACATATAACGAGGTGCCCTTGGGTGGCTCAGTCAGTTGAGCATCCGACTTCAGCTCAGGTCATGATCTCGCGGTCTGTGAGTTCGAGCCCCGCATTGGGCTCTGTGGAGCCTGCTTCCGATTCCATGTCTCCCTCTCTCTCTCTGCCCCTCTCCAGCTAGTGCTCTGTCTCTCTCTCTCAAAAATAAAATAAAAACATTAAAAAAAATTAAAAAAAAAAAAACACATAACGAGTACCCAGCACTCAGCGACCGTTCCCTGTGTCAGCTGCTTTTATTATTTGTTACTGTGAGTTCACAGCTGGGAAGTGGAGGGGCAGAACCAAAGCCAGGACTACCTGACTCCGGAACCCTCCTCTCCCTACTGTGCTGTGTGTGGCTCCGCTGCCCTGGGGCCAGAGAGACAGACGCCTGACTCTCCAGTCACCTCGAGAGCAGCGTCTCCACCGGAACTTGTCATGGTGGCCGTCGTGACCTTCCCTGCCGAACTGCAGTGACGATCGTCCCCGGGGGCAGCAGACGCAGCGGGAGCACAGGGCCGCGTCTTAGGCACCTCCAAGCTGTAGGACACAACTCACTCCTCCTGGGTCCCGACGGTACAAGGGACACACGCGCACACACAGGAGCTAATATGGCAGAGTTCAAGGCAGGGGATTAAACCCACAACCTGACGACAGGGCGTCGCGTTTAAATGCAGGTAAATACAATTGCAAAGGAATCTGAAGACCAGAAGGGACTAAAATGTCCTTGAGTCCTTGAGTCTTCGGATCGTTTTCTTCGAAGAAAGTTTCCCAAGCGTTAGCAGCAGGCATAGAACCACTTGGGGTGCTTCTAAACGCCCATTTCCTGAGCCTCACCGCCAGACCTCTGCGGTCACCGTCCGTGGGGTGGACTCAGCAGTCGGCATCGTCAGCAGGCCAGCCCGAGCGAAGCTGCAGAGCAGTGACTGTCGGCAAACCGCATCCGGGTTATCCAGCAGTCCTGGCACCGCTTTTTTTTTTTTTAAGGTTACTTGTTTATTTTGAGAGAGAGAGAGCAAGCAAGTGAGCATGAGCAGGGGAGGGGCAGAGAGAGGGGGGGAGAGAGAGAGAATCCCAAGCAGGCTCCACACTGTGAGCACAGGGCCCGATAAGGGCTCGATCCCACGAATCGAGAGATTGTGACCTCAGCCGAAATCAAGAGTCAGACGTTTAACCGACCGAGCCACCCCGTCGCCCAGAGAAATTAACATTTTTTTTAAATGTCTATTTATTTTTGAGATAGAGAGAAAGAGAGAGACAGAGCACGAGCAGGGGAGGGAGAGAGAGAGGGGGAGACACAGAATCTGAAGCAGGCTCCAGGCTCCGAGCCGTCAGCACAGAGCCCCACGCAGAGCTCGAACCCACAAACCGAGAGATCATGACCTGAGCTGAAGTCGGACGCTCAACCGACTGAGCCACCCAGGCGCCCCAGAAATTAACATTTTTAAAGTAGATTAGTCAGGACAGCAAATGGATCAGGGACAAGATGAATGCTAAAAAATAATAATAATAAATGAAAAAGTGTGGATCAGGGAAGCGGATGGGCGGTCGCGGTGATCACTCTAGCGGTTACGGTGAAAGGGAAGCCCCAGTCATCTCCCCACGGTGGCTCGTGGGTGTCAGGCCATTCCTGGTCCTCAAGCCCGAGAGACTCTCTCCTGAGCACCGTCCCCTGGAGGATGCTGCAGCGCATCCGACAACATCCTCCACGGCCTCAGAGACGATGACAGTGACATCGAGGGCGAGGCCCCGAGACAGCCCTCAATGCACACTGGTGGCCTCACCCCGGTCACCGACAAACGGAACCCCTCCCCAGGAACTCCCCATTTACCAGGAAAGACCAGGGAAGTACAAGGTCAAAGAACCACCCAGACACAGAGTTGTTTATTCACGTGCTGTCACCCTCGTCTACACAGAAGAGCGACGGCGTGGCTGACGTCACCCACGCAGGCGCGAGAGAAAGAGGCGGGGAGGGGAGGAGAAGAAAAACCAGCCCAGACCCTTGCGGACGGCGAACTTTGCTCTCCTGTCCTGGAGGAAGCGGCTGAGCTGCCGCCAAGGAGCGCCGATACCAGGGGACTGTCCCCTGCCCTCGGGCGGCTTCGTGGCTCATCAGGGACACCGTTTGTTAGCCGCGGGTTCTCCGGGACACCTGGAGTGTCTCCCGTGAGCTGTAGGTGACAGGCCGCTCTGAGGGGGTGCCTGCCGGCGTCCTCAGGGAGCACCTCCTCGGGGCAGGTGTGCACGCTGTCTGTCCTGGGATCTCCCCGCGGTCACAGCGACGGTAAGGCCCCAAAACGGAGTCAGACGGAGTCTGGTGGTGACGCAAAGAGCGTGGAGCTGCTCCCAGGCGAGGCTCCCGGGAGTCACACGATGGAAATGGGCTTTTCCTGTTGTTTTTAAATCCGTTTCCTTTCCCAGTGATCAAAGGAGCACCTATTTGCTCTAGAAAATTTGAAGAAAATTAAAAACTGCCCACGAGTCCCCTGGGCACAGTTACCACTGATGACATTTTGATGGGATTCCTTTCGGACCGCACAGCGATCCCCCTGTGACACTGTGTACACTGACCCGAATGCTGTCCTTTTTTGACTTAATACATGACCAAAATATTTCCAGGTCATCGGACATTCTGCCACGACCCGCCACGGGGACGGACGACCTGGGTTCGCACTCTGACGGATGGACCCCCACTTACTTACCCGTCCCCTGTGGTCGGGCGCCGGGGCTGTTGCTCGCTTTTCACTAGCGTGAGATCAACCGTTGGCTGCGCGTCCCTGCGCCTCAGGCTTTGTGCCCGTGCACCGTTGCGTCCTGGGGACAGGGTCCCAAAACCCGCATCGCTGGGTCACAGCGCGCGAACGGTTTCAGCCGCGTGATGTACATTCCCGATGAGCTTCCGAGAGTGTGTTGCCCGTTTACGCCGCCGCCAGCAGAGGCCGAGAACACCCGGCGCCGCGTCTCGAGAGCATGTTTTAGATGGGAGTAAAGAACGTTCTCGAAAAGGCTGCGTGCGGTGCGATTCCGACCACGTGCGTGCCGTTCGGGAAAAGGCAAAAGTGTGGAGACGGCCGGAAGACTGTGGATTCATGTTGACGTACGCTTGCTCAGACCCGTGGAGTGCACGGCCTGGAGCGGACCCTAGAGCGAGCTGCGGACTCCGGAGCCTGGGAGCTGTCGACGCCGGCTCACCGTGAGAGCAGAGGGAGCAGCCGGTGCGGGACGCTGAAGACGGGGAGGCCCCTCGCGCGCGGGATGAGGGCGCGAGGGATGAGGGCACGAGGCAGAGAGCTCTGCATCGTCCTCTCAGTTTTGCTGTGAACCTAAAACTGCTCTTTTTTTTTTTAATATAATTTATTGTCGAATCGGCTAACATGCGGTGTGCACGGTGTGCCCTTGGTCTTGTGGGCAGATCCCCGTCATTGCTTACGTACAATACGCATAGCTCGTCCCAACAAGTGCCCTCCTCAACACCCATCGCCCGTGTCCCCCTCTTTAGAAATAAAGTCAAGTCGGGGCGCCTGGGGGGCTCAGTCGGTTGAGCGTCCGACTCTTGATTTCGGCTCAGGTCACGATCTCACGGCTCATGGGTTCCAGCCCCATGTCAGGCTCTGCGCTGACAGCATGGAGCCTGCTTGGGATTCTCTCTCTCCCTCTCTTTCTAAGCCTCCCCTGCGCGTTCTCACTCTCCCCCCCTCAAAATAAATAAACTTTAAAAAAGTAAAAATAAAGTCTAATAAATAAAGTTTGTGAAGCTCCCGCCACAGAACCTGTCGCGAAGCTCACCTTGCACATGGTTCGGGGAGGGGCTCATGGAGGAGCGTAGATTTTGGCCACACACGGCCACCAGAGTCCACCTCGCCGGAGCCCAGAGCAAAGAGGGGAGGGCCCCCCCCAGGAGCCAGGGAGGAGGGCTGGAGGGAGGTGCTGGAGGCAGAGCCCGCGGCGAAGGGGTGAAGGATTCGGCCCGTTTATCCTGGAAAATAGATTTAGAGAGAGACATGACATCCCTCCTCAAATATTTAAAGGGCTGTCTCATAAAATAGAAATAAAACTTACTCAGTGCGCTCCAGGTGACGGACCGGAGCTCAGAGACCAGAAATCACAAGGAGACGGTCTCGGCTGGAGAGAAAAGAGAGCTCTATAACAGTTGGAACCTTCCAGAGAAAGCGTGGGCTTTGGGCTGACAAAGAAACAGTAACAGAATAGACTTCGCCTCCTCTCTGAAAACAAGGGGTTGGGGGCGGCGAGGGTAAAGATTTGTTCCTGAATTTCTGTGAATTTGCTGTCTGCTGTTTGTCCAGGAAATAGACTTAAAAGTGCAAAAAGAAGACGTTTTAAATAATAAATTAAATGACGCACTGGCCTTGGTAGAAGAGGCTCGGAAAACCAAGATGGCCGAGAGCCTAAAAGCTGAGAACCTCACCATGAAATTAAACGAAACGTTAGCTGAACTGGAAACGGCCAAGACGAAAATCGTGAGTTGGTGCCTTCCAGGGACGGGAGACTCTTCCCCTCGGTGAGAGATCACGGTACCGGGAGAACCCGCGATTTAGACCGGGGCGCTCAGCCTGGGCGCTGCTGTTATCCCAGGCTGGATAACCCCTTCCCGGGTGTGGCCGTCCTGTGTGTCACGGGCTGCTTAACATCGCCCCTGGTCTCTACCTGCTAGACGCCGGTGGCATCCTGCCCCCAGTTGTGACAACCCAAAACGTCTTCAGACTTTGCCCGATGTCCTTTGGGGGGCAAAATCGCCCTCTGTCGAGAAACAGCGGTCTAGTGTGAAAGGGAAACAGAGGTATGGTGCCCTGTCTCCAGGCGTGGTGAGATGCAGCTTAGGGTCCTCACAGCGTCAGGCTGAAGGACTGAGCAGCCCCGGAGCTTAGTCACCAGTGACGGTTCCACAGACGTGAAGATAATGCTTTAAAATTTTAGCTCGGCATTCAAGGCCCTCCATCCTTGGGGCTCAATATTGCACTCATTTGTCATTCCTACACGCAACCAACAGGTCCATGGGCAAGGAAGGAATAGCAGATTAATCTGGCAAATGCGCACAAAAAGCGAATTTAGAGCGACCGGAGCTGGAGAGGCCAGCTCAGGCTGGGGCACACAGCGGCACTTGCTGCAGTCCTGGCTTATAAGGCCCAGCGCCCAGGAGCGGGCGGGGAGGGGTTCCTATCGGCAGAGGCACCAGGGAGACGGCAGGACCTGATAAAGGGGTGTCGGGACAGGAGAACCAGGGAGAGGGAGGTGCCGACGGGGACAGGCTGGGCTTCGGGCCAGGGCCACGATGGCACATGGGTGACATGTAGACGGAAACACGGAGGTTGGGGTGGCTCTCGGGGGGCAGGGTCCCTGTTCCAGAGGAGACGAAGAATTCAGACTTGGGCGAAGGCGGGGCATCCACGCTCGGAAGTGCCCCAGACTTTTGGCGGGCCCGTAGATTTGGGGGAGAAAGCCAGACGAGACGCCTCAGAAGGGGCCTCGCGGCTGGAACGGCGAGCGGGCGTCCACTCGTCAGGCCGGGAGTCTCCACGTGGGAAAGGGGTCGGGGGCTGCGGCCCCACCTGTCCGCTGGGACCAGGAGCAGGAGCCTGATGTCACCAAGGGGGCCAAGGAAGGCGTGGCCTGAGGAGCCGGCGGGGAGGGAGCAATGAGGCACCGAAGGCGGCCGGCAGGGCGGCCGCGGGAAGGGGGCCGGTTCACTGCTTAGTAACCGTCGGTAGTTTTTGCTTTTAAGAAATACAGATTCCTCCGCGTTTTCTCATGAGATCGTCCATTCACTAACTCAGCCAGTATTTGTTGAGACCCCCCACCCCCTCCACCCCCTTGCCTGGAGGCTGCGGCGGGGATGTGGGCTGTGGGTCCGTTGGGAAATAAGGCGAGGCAAGTTTCTGCTCTCCGGGAGCTTCTGTTCTCGTGGGAACGGGGAAGCAACGAGATCGTTCCGATCGTGGAAAAGGAAAGGGCATGATGGTGGAATAGAGAGTGTCTCGGGCTGCTCCTTTAGACAGGCAGTCAGGAAGGGCCTCTCCGAGGAGGTGACGTTGGAGCCGAGACCTGAAACGCGAGGAGTCAGCCACGCAAGGAGCTGGGGGAGGAGGGTACCGTGCCGAGGGAACAGCACATGCAAAGGCCCTGAGGCGGGTCCGAGTCCCGTGCCTGTGGGCGCAAAGGGGGCATCTTGCCGGCGCCGAGAGCCCGCTAACGCCCTGTTTCCCCAGATCACGATGGAGGAGAGGATGCAGCTGCAACAGCACACGGTCAAGGCCCTCCAGGAGGAACAGGAAGCTCAGAAACTCGGGTTTGAAACCGAAATCATGGAGTACAAGGAGCAAATCCGACAGCACTCGCAGACGATCGTGAGCCTGGAAGAAAGACTGCAGAAAGTGACCGCGCACCACAGGAAGATCGAAGGAGAGATCGCGACTTTGAAGGACGGCGACCCAGGTGGGTCCAGAGAGACGCTGAGGGAGTCGGAGCGTTCGGGGCAGGTTCCGATCACCCTGCGGGTCCCCGGAGGCTGCGCCTCGCTCGAAAGCTCATTTGTTCTCTGGAGATGCCGTTTTCTTCCCGTGACACCGCAAGGTCGGTGCCCTTGAGGCCGGGTTAGACAGAAGTCACAGCCACGCGAAGGGCGAGCCAGCGGAGACGCACAGGCCGCGGGGTGTCCGAGGGTGTCCTTTCCACATGCAGAGTCCTGCGCAGGGGCCTTTCAGAGGCTTCTCCCTGCCCTCGGCGATTTGCGACTTCACCCGATGGACTTTCGTAACCAGCCAGGGTTGGTCTCTTCGAAAATAAACCCGGAAGGGGCTGACGGGAGAACTCCGGGTTGCGAGCCCCTCCCCCTAAGTGACCCAGGCAACGCCACTTATTGCAGAGACGCTGAGCTCTCGGAGGAGGGTTCTGGAAGTGGAGGCCTCCGACCGGGGTTTCTCAACGCCGGCACCGCCGACATTGGGAACTGGCCAGGCCAGTGCCGTGGGGGCCGCCCGCTCACTGCGGGACCGGGCAGCGTCCCCGGCCTCCCCCCGCTGCCCGCCAGCAGCACCCCCCACCCCACACCCCAGTGCGACGACCAAAAACCTCTCCGGACATTGCCGAACGTCCTGGTCTCGAGCCAGCTGACAGGCCGCCGGGACTGGTTTCGTGCTGTCATTGACTCAGCAGCCTGAAGCGCGCCTCTCTGAGGTTCCAGGCTTATTCCAGGCACCGGGGGTTCCGTGCGGATGAGCCAGGCAGGGTCCCTGCAGTTCACCGAACTCCTGCCCCGACAGGTGACCCAGGATGACACAGGGCACCTCGGCAAGGAGCAGGCCTCGGTTTCCCAATCCGGGTCCCGGTCAGAGGGGGCACGGTTAGGCTGGGACCCTAAGGATGACGACTTCTTCGTCACCCCACGTTTAGCTCAGTCCCCACCATTGAGCAGACATTCCATAAGCCCCCCCCCGGTGGCTGAATAAATGAGGGGGGTGACCGTGCGACTGAGGGCGAGGATGGCAACCGGAAGGCAATGGGCTGAGGAGTGAGTGGGAGACGCGGGCAGGAGGGGACTCGTCTGGGAGGAGACGAGGGACAGGGAGGCGGTGTGGCCCGGGGGGTGGCGCTGTGGCTCTCGCCGGCTTAGCTGAGTGGCCGCCGGCAGTCTCCGTCACTCCCGTGCCCGTTTCCTCATCTGAAAAGGAGTAGCTGGAAAGATTTCCTGAGCTCATACTGGGCGGGCGGGAGCCGGTGCCGCCGAACGCACGGGGGGCTCCTTAGGCAGAGAGGGCGGCGGGGTGGGGGGAGGGCGGCCCAGCTGGAAAAGACGCAGGTGTCTTTATAAAAGCAAAGGGGAAGGAAGGCCCGGAGGACCGCGCTAACCTCCCGCGTCCCTCCGATTCAGCCCAGGAGGAGGCGGCACAGCCAGAGCCCCCCGAGGTGCCTCCGGCGGCGAGCAGAGTCAAAAACGAGGCGTGTGACACCCTGATGTGAGTACCCGAGGGGCGCCCCCCGGGCCAGGCACCCCTGCTTCGGGCCGCGTCGCCAGGACCCGAGAGACGGGGCTGAGTCTGCGGTCTTCCCGCTCTTCTGTGGACTCCTCAGTCCCTCTAGCGAGTCGGGATGGTTCCGTGGAGAGATCCGGGTGGACTTCTCCGCCCGGATCCCCCACTCGGCCCCTTCCGGTCGCGGGGCCCTGGGCACGTCACATGCCCTCGCTGAGCCTCGGCGTCCTCGTCTGGGAACTCCGGAGACACTGGTCCTATCTCCGCCCCGCCCGAATCCAGCCGCGACCCTCTGTTCTCTTGCCGTGTGTTTTGTTGCACCGAAATAAATTTTTGTCCCGATAATTTTTAAAGAACGTGCCTATCCCCTTTTTGGGGACCGAGATCCCGTGACGTCCCTGACGAGGGTCACCGTGCCTCCACGTTCCTTCCCGGCCCCGTCCAGGCACCGGGGAGGCCCCGGAGCCCGGGGTGGGCTGACTCGGCCTGCGTTTGGTGAATTTCAGAGGGGACCTGCTGACGGCTCAGAAGGAAATCCTGTCTCAGCAGGAGGTCATCGTGAAGCTAAGGAAAAACCTCACGGAAGCCCACGGCCGAATGTCGGACTTGCGAGGTTTGTATGAGGGCCTGTGTCCCTCGACTTCCTGACCCGCCTCGAGACGGGAGGGAACAGGCTTGAGCGCTGGAAAGGTGAGGGGCACGCGGGGGGCCCAGTGGGTTGAGCATCCAGCTCTTGATTTCGGCTCAGGTCATGATCTCACGGGTCATGGGTTTGAGCCCCACGTCCAGCGTGGAGCCTGCTTAAGATTCTCTCTCTCTACTCCTCTCCCCTGCTTGCTGTTTCTCTCTCAAATAAAAAAAAGAGGGACGCCTGGGAGGGCTCAGTCGGTTAGGCATCCAACTCTTGGTTTCCGTTCAACCATGGTCTCACAGCTCAGGGGTTCGAGCCCCACATCGGGCTCCATGCTGACAACTCGGAGCCTGGAGCCTGCTTCGGATTCTGTATCTCCCTCTCTCTCTGCCCCTCCCCTTTTCTCTTTCTCTCTCTCTCAAAACTAGAATAAACATTTAAAAAAGATTTTTTTTTTTAAATCCCAATGACCTGCTTTCCTGGGCCGTCACAGCGTTTATACCTCAGGCAGCGAGACACACGCCTTATCAGGGGCCACAGCCGTGTCTTCTCTGCGTTGAAATGCTGCTTTTACCTCCAAGGATTGGTCTCTGGAGGCAAACGCTGGCAGGGAGGGCATTCGCGGGCCTGCACAAACCCTAGCACTCCCCAGCTCTGGGGCCTAGAGCAAGGAACTCTCTCCACCCCTCCCCTTCCTCGGATGCAAAATCACCTACATCCCTGCTTCCTGGGGTTGGCTGGACATCAGGGGCCACCTGCACCAGGGAGGGACAAAGGAGCAGGACCAAGGTGGCCCGAACTGCCTACTTTGCCCTTCTCCCCTTACCCCCACCACCATTCTTGTGTCTCTGCCTCTCCCTGCTTCCTACAGCCGGCTGCTCCTTCCCGGCTCCGGCCTCCACGAGACCAAAGGCTCAGGCGGGCAGGAGTCAGGAGATAACACTAGGCTTGGGGAAGCAGAGCGAGGGTGAGGAACAGTCCTCTCATCCCCATCTCAAACCCCGTGCGCCCCCAAACCGTCCACGGTATTTGCTCCCTACAGCGGTCACTGCGAATGCTTCCGAGGCATCTGTGGCAGGGTTTTCCAGAGTGGGATTTTAGTTCATACTAAGGTCCGAGAACGCGTGGTAGAGAGGCTCCCGAGTCCAGCTCTAGAATCCGGAGACGGTGGACCCGCTTCTCGATCTGCTGTTTATCAGTCACATGAGTTGTTTCGGCGGGTCACTTTACCTCTCCGAGCCTCAGTTTCTGCATCTGTGAAGTGGGGGTGTTCCTGGCAACGAAGCTGTAGGGTTCCTATGACAACGCAAGGGTCTCCGTTTGGGTCTTCCCAGGGGCTGACCCCGAGACCAGAATTCCACGGCAGGTGGCGTATTTGAGAGGCGATCCCAGGACACGGCAGCGGTGGAGGCGGACAAGAAACAGGACAGGGAGGAAGGCACATGGCAGCTGTGCCGTCAGGCGGAGGCGCAGTGGGCAGCCGGAGCCGAGTCCCGCAGGGGAAAGCTGGGGAGCAGGGTGACAGCCGCCGCCGGGCTGCCCGCCTGAGGGGCGAGGAAGCCAGTCTCACCTGTGCGGTTGGAGGCTGTCGCACCTGGCGGACACAGGCGCAGAGCAGGCTCCAGCCCTTAGAACGAACGCCCTTAGGCGAACAGATGCAGAAGCAGGCAGCTGGAGGTCGGCCGGGGAGCCCAAAATGCCACAGGCACAGAGGCGGGGCCCTGACAGCGTCTGGAACACGGGGCGGGTGTACTTTGCTGTTGTTTGCTAAGATGCAACCAACCTGGCCATTGCTAACGCCCCCGGAGAATTCCTGGAGGGGGACCCGCCTCGTGGGTCTTGTGGGCCTGGCGGGGACCTGCGGCAGGAGACCCCCTCGCCAGCTTTCCTGTGTCTCCCAGGGGAGCTCAATGAGAAGCAGAAGATGGAGCTGGAGCAGAACGTGGCGCTGGTCCAGCAACAAAACAACGAGCTAAGAGTACTCAAGGAAAAGATGGGACAGCTGACGGGCCTGGTGGAAAAGAAGGACAGGGAGCTGGAGGTCCTCAAGGAGGCGCTCAGGTGTGTGGGAGGGTCCTCATGGTGTGGGGAGCCCAGACACACCCAAGTGCTCAGGGAGCCTCTCACAGACAGGGTACACAGTAAATGCTGGAGAGATGGGTGGGTGGATGGATGAGTGGATGAGTGAGTAGGTGGGTGGGTGGGTGGATGGATGGATGGATAGACAGATGGATGAATGGATGGATGAGGGGGCAGATTGGTGGATAGATGGATGGATGGGTTGATGGATGGATGAGTAGCTGGATGAGTAGATGGATGGATGGATGGGTGGATGAGTGGGTAGATGGGTGGATAGATGGATGGATGGGCGGATGGATGGATGAGTAGGTGGATGAGTAGATGGATGGATGGATGAGTGGGTGTATGGGTAGATGGGTGGGTGGGTGGGTGGGTGGATGGATGGATGGATGGATGGATGGATGGATAGATGGGTGGATAGATGGATAGGTGGATGGATATATGGATGGATGGATGGATGGATGGATGGATGGATGGGTGGATAGATGGATGGGTGGGTGAATGAATGGTTGGATGGATGGGTGGGTGGATGGATGGATGGATGGATGAGTGGGTGGATGGGTGGATGGGTGGATGAGTAAGTGGATGAGTAGGTAGATGAGTAGATGGGTGGGTGAGTGGGTGGATGGATAGATGAATGGATAGATGGATGGATGGGTGGGTGGGTGGATGGATGGATAGATGGGTGGATAGATGGGTGAGTGGATGGGTGGATGGATGGATGGATGACATATGTTTCGTTGCTTCACAGCCTCATCATTTAAAGCAAGGTTTTGCTTAGTTCTGTGCTTCTGAAACATCCCTGCCCCATATTCCAGATAATAGGTCTCAGCTTAAATGCCACTTCCTCCAGGAAGCCCTCTGTCACTCCCCCCAACCAAACATAGCCAAGGGTTCCTACTCTACCTGGGGTCCTTCATCCTCTGAACTCCATCCAACCTAATGCTTCTTACATAGCCAAGCTGCCATAGACTGGTTAATTGTCCGCCTTCCCCATGAGGACCCCCATGTATATCTTGCCTGCCGTTGACTCCCCAGCATCCTCACAGTGCCCGGCACATAGGGAACTTAATAAATATTGACTGAACAAATGTATAAACTGGGGTCCCAGAGCTTAGCTGAAAATAAATGTGAAATTTCATTGTCGTCCCATGGATTAGTCTAAAAACATACATGTGAGTTTGCATTTTCATCCATCACGTATCCTCATTTTGACCTAAGAGTAATGTTTTCCCCAAGAAAGGGAGAGTAAAATCCACGTCTTGTGAAAAACCCTGTAGCTCCGTATGCCTCATGGCTCACAGCCTAGGCAGGTTTGCACGGTGGTTGAGAGAACAAGGTTCCAGACCCAGGCTGCCCGGGTTCAAAGCCAGCCTCCTTCACTTACAAGCTTCCTGACCATCGGCCAATTGCTGGTGTCTCTTTCCCTGTCTGTAAAATGGGGCAGTGAGAGTCTCCAGCTCGTGGGACCGTTATGGGAAACCAAAGGGTTAACACGTAAAAGTGTTAGAAAGGGCAGACATGCAGTAAATGCCACAGCAGGTGTCCCACGGACCTAATATGGGAAGCAAGGGTGGACAGGTGCCTGCTGTCCTGGCCACCGATTTTGAAGTCACCTGAAACTAACTTCTCTAGAAATCTACAGGCAAGAGACTCAAAGGCCTGAGGGTTTTGGTTACCCATAAAAAACGGAGTTCCTTTTTCTGTCCTGCCAGTGGCTACAAAGGTCACTCGTGGTTCCCGGAACCTGGTGCTGCCAGCCATCCTGCCGCCCAGTGACTCATCTTCTCTGCCCTAGGGCCTCGCAAGAGAAACACAGAGCCCAGCTGCACAAGGAGAAGGAGCAGAAGCCCAAGAACACGACCCAGACGTGTGACATCTCAGTGCAGATAGAACCGGTGCACACGGATATTTTCCTGAGCAGTCAAGAGGTGAGTGCCGCCCAGTCCCGGGCACCCAGCGGGACACGCTCCGTGGGAGCCCGGCGGCGGCCGTCTTTGCTTCCGAAAATATTTTCATCCCCGGTTCCAAACGTAGCCCTTGCTTCTGTGAAGCGTTCAAGGTGAAAAGCGGCCGTCCAGCCCCCCAACCCGCCAAGCCCCGCTCACTGGAGGTCGCGGCTGCCAGTCACAGACTGCCCTACGCTCTAGACAGGCGGGGCCGCGCGGTGCTCGGAGGTCAGGCTCGCACCCAGGCTGCCCGGGTTTCATCCCCGAGCGGGACTCCCCACTCAGAAACGCTGACCTCAGGGAAGTAGGAGTTATGACAGCCACCACCCCGTGGGGTCGTAAGGAAATAAATTTGATTTATGCACATGAACGCGTGCAACCCCTATACACGTATTTATGTAATAGATCTGTTTGCAAAACGATGGTATTAACATATGACATTATATAACAATAATATATAACATTAATATATATATATTCTGCACCTTGCTTTTTTCCCCACCTAACGCTATATAAAGACCTTTTTTTCTAGTAAGTATTTGAAAACCTGCTTCGTTCTTTTAAACGAGGGCGTAGAACTCCACGGTGTCCCTTTTCTCCAGCCCCGTCCCCGGTTGGTGGACGTCCGTGGTTGGTTTCTGCCGTCACGCGGTGCTGTAGTGGACAGCCTGGTAGGTGTGTACGCAGAACAGAGTCCCAGATCTGAGAATTCTGGGTCCAGAGGGCGTCCCAAATTGTGCCGGACGGGGCCCGCCCGCCCTCCCAAAGAGCCACACCACCTCCCCTCCGGGCATGCCTCTCAGTGACTTCTCGGGGGTGCCTGCCTGGGATCCCCAGCCGTGCAGGCCCCCCTCCCCCAGAGCAAGGACAGCCCGCACCACACGGTCCCTGGAGGCGGCACTCCCCGTCTGCCCCGCAGCAGGGGCTGTGATGCCCCCACGGTCTGGGGAAGGCCGCCTACAGGGTGCAGCGGTTCCTCGAGTGTCCTGGAGTCGAGGACGCCCTCGTCCCCTTTGCTCTGTGAAACAAGAGAAGAAGGCGCTTCGGTAATGGGCTTTGGATTCTCGCTTGGAAACGGGGCCAAACGTGTCAGCTTGCCTTCCTGCCTTCTCAAAGATGCCATTCCCCTGCCAAGCAGCAGTGAGCCAGGGCCGCCCGCGGCTTGAGCGAGAGGGCTCGGCGGCCCGGCCAGCTGTCCTTGGCACCGTCGCGGTCCAGAGCGCTTTAACGGAAGTTCAAAGCGCTCAGGGCAGCCTCGAGCAGGGCCTGCGGTGTTAGCTCTGTGGGGCCGGAGAGAGTCTCACCCCCGTCTCTGACCTGTCGGAGTCCCAAGCGCTCAGCGCAGGGCCCGGCCCGGCCGCCTTCACCCGGCCGCCCCTGCTGGACACCTGCTGGACGCCAGGCCCAGCGCTGGGTGCAGGGGGAGACGCGCCGGGTTCCGTTGGCACCAGACCCCCTCGGACTCTGCCCGGGTTTGCTAGAGACCGTTGCTGACCTGACGCCAGGATGAACGGTTTCTCTGAAGTGGCGGGATTCACCGAAGAGGACGGGGAGGGAGGCTGCAGGATAAAAGGAAAGAAATATTTGTTCCTCCTCAGAAGGGCTTTCCAGATCGGGCTCCTTCCTGCTCTGTGAGCCAGCGTGGGTCAGAGGCCGGAGGAGTTGCATGAGAAAGAATCTCCTTCTTCCCTAAATAAACAAATTCCCAGAAGAGCCTTCAGTAAGGGTCACATCGGGCTCAGACACACTCTTCAGACAGAATAAAGGCTGTCACCCAGCCTCGCTGCTGTGGCTGGCCCACCCCCAGGTCAGTAGCCGCTGCCCTCCTCTCTGCGCCCCTGCACGTATGCGCATGCCCGACACACACACACACACACACACACACACACACACACACACACACACACACACACACACTGCTCCTGAGGAGACGTACACCCTCAGAGACAGCAAAGCTCAGATAGAACCAACCTGGGAAGAGGGGGCCAGCCACTCGGTCTGTAAGCAGGCTGAAGACAGTGTCAAGTGAGGTCCTACTAAGTGCAGACAGGGGTGGGGCCTTCTTCTCGCTCGTGGGCCCTGGTCTCAGCCAGAAAGCTAGGACAAGCTCCTTCCCACCCCTGGTTCCGACTTAGTTCGTTCGGTCTCCATAACGAGTGAGCGTCTGCGAAGCTTGGGTACCATGCGAGGCCCTGGGAACACCACAGTCTCCGAGGGAGACAAGGACTTTGTTCTCACAGAGCCCGTGTGACACACACCGTCCGTCACTGGGCTTCAGGGAGTCCCTGAGCCTCCAGAAGCTGTGTGCAAAGTTGTGTGTGTGCGTGACTTTCTCTGAGGTAGAACCTCGGATTCTTCCAAATCTGAAAGGTAGATATGACGCTTAAAAGATAGAGAAGATCAAGGGGCGCCTGGGCGGCTCAGTCAGTTGAGCGTCCAGCTTCGGCTCAGGTCAGGATCTCACAGTTGATGGGTTCGAGCCCCGCATCGGGCTCTGTGCTGACAGCTCAGAGCCTGGAGCCTGCTTCGGATTCTGTGTCTCCCTCTCTCTCCGCCCCTCCCCCACTTGTGCACGCGCGTGCGCACTCTCTCTCTGTCTCTCCCTCTCTCCCCGCCCCCCTTCAAAAATGAATCAGCGTTTTAAAGACAGAGAAGACCTCTCCTTGTCCGTGCCCTTCACCAGCCCTACTCGAGCTCCGTGCCCGGTGGCCGCCATGTTGGGTGGTAGAGACATGGACTATTACGGAGAGCGAGGGTGGACAGTAGAGGCTCCAGAAGTCTCAGAGGAAGGTTTTCCCTTCTCCAGGCCAACCATGAGCCCGTCTATCAAACTCCCCCTAGCAAATATCAGACAACCGTCCTTATTGCCAGTCTGGAAGAAAACATCACGTGTCCTCATCCGAAGATGCCCCTCCCGCAGCAGGATTTGCTGGGATTATTCTGAAGCAAGACCCAAATGACACCAAAAAGAATCCCGAGCTTAGCAGAATATTAGAATAAAATTTAAAATGTGGGGAGGGAACATGGGGGGGGTTATTTATAGATATGCTAAGTAGGTAAGAAAGTTGGAAATCTTCCTAGATGTGACTTTATATTTGAAACGAAAAATTTAAATCCCTTCTCTGCCAAAGCGCCTTAGAGTGGCTTCCAAGGTACTAAGTGACAGGGTCTCTGCTAGGCATGAATTGCACGTGTTTCTTGGACTATAAGAGAGAGATCCCGACCCCTTATACAGCTGCTATCTGCACCGTTCTGGCCACAGGAATCCTTCAGCGATCTAGGGGCCAAGTGCAAAGGGTCCCGACATGAGGAGGTCATTCAGCGTCAGAAAAAAGCCTTGTCTGAACTGCGCGCACGGATCAAGGAGCTGGAGAAGGCCTGTGCAGCAAGTAAGTTCCCTTCCCGCCGGCCTCCCCCTGCCCCCTCTCCCGGCTCTCAGTCCTGAGCCCCAGACGCTAGGGGTCACTCCGGGCACTGACAGTCGGCCAGGACCACCGTCTCCTGTCGCCCTCCCTTCGTAACCGGAAGGACGTTGTGGTACAAGGAGAGATGGCAGGCATGGTCTCAGAGTCCAGGGCAAGCCTTGGTTTTGAAAAAATAGGATTTCATGGAAAACTCATGACATTGTCCTTCTTTTTCTTATGCCGCTGTGGCCCGCTGGGAACTTGGTCATGGACCGCCATTGCAAGGACCAGCCTTGGGGAACCTCGTAGAATACCCTGTTTAGAGGGGATAGCGTCCTCATGACCCTGCCGAGGGAAGCGCTGACTAGGACTCAGAAGCCAGGCTCCAGTGCCATCCTTGTTCCCGTAGCCGAAAGTTCACCCTCCGTTCACACCTGCGAGGCCGCAGCCTCCTCCTAGCCGCGTGACCTTGGACAAGCCACCTGTTTCTCACCTGCCACGGGAGGGCGGTGGGGGGACAGGAGCAGCGGCCTCCAGCAAGGGCCCCGTAAAGAACAGCTGTGATTATGAGATGCGACAACTTCCTCCCGACCCTTTCTTTTGACTCTCGGTTATTAATCTTACAGATGCTAAGGACCACCTGAGTGAGTCATTTCTGGACTTAAAGACGGACAGAATGGAAACCAACGTCCAGCAAACACTGGAGGCCAAACCCAATTTGCCGGCTTTCTC
Source organism: Paguma larvata (assembly GCA_030068075.1). Taxonomy (NCBI): domain Eukaryota; kingdom Metazoa; phylum Chordata; class Mammalia; order Carnivora; family Viverridae; genus Paguma; species Paguma larvata. The sequence goes on from CM057833.1 coordinate 10,905,372, forward strand.
AAGGATAGAGATCAGAGCGGTAACCAAAGAAAGTTTGTCCCCGCGGTGACTGACACGTGGAGAGGGCGGGCCTGGGGGCAGATACCAGCCGTGCGCTCGGGCGCCGCCGTGACCGTCGGTGGTTCGGGGCCAGCCCTCCACGGTAGGCTGGCGTCTGTGCCGACTCCTCGGCGGTTTTGCCGTACCGGTGACCCCTCGTCTGAACAGAGAGGTGGCTTTGGGCCACCACCAGTAACCTCTGGTGGGCTCTCCTCTCCACATCGTGTGTTCTCTTCCGCAGAAAATACCCAACAGGCTAATTCTTAACATTAGGCCGTGAGTGTGCCTGAGGTTTGCTTTTCGCGGCAAACTGGAAAGCGTCGCAGGAGGGTCGAGTAAGAAGACACAGGTTCTAGAATCAGAGGGGCCCGTGTCAGAATCCCAGGCCGGCAAGCCGGGTGGCCTCAGGCCGGGTTCTTAGCCTTTCCGGGACTCCCTTTCCCAGCTGGGAAATGATGAAGACAGAGGTGGCCGTTAGCTCCGCCATCTAGCTCCGAGCCAACACTTAACAAATGAGCTGTTACCGCCAGTTTTGTGGCATTTAAATAGTGTCACTCAAGAAAACCTTCCCTTCTTAAGGGAAATAGTTTTATTTGCTAGGATTTTCAGAAGGGATTTGACTGTTGTGTTGAAGGTGCCCTGTACCTTAAATGGATGGGTGGTGGGTGCTTAGGTCAGCGTCACTCACGGGACCCCCTGGGCTCAGCTTGCTGCCACAGCTGGATCCCAACCACGCACAGGCTTGTAGAAGAAGAAACAGGGGTGCCTGGTTTAGTCGGTTGAGCTTCCGCCTCTTGATCTCGGCTCAGGTCCTGATGTCAGGGTCGTGAACTCAAGCCCCATGTTGGGCTCCGCCCTGGGCATGAAGCCTGCTTAAAAAAAAAAAAAAGAACAGAGTCATCCTACCTGTACCAACGTTCCCCTGCACGATTTTTCCAGACACTCACTAGGAATGTGAGTCTTCAGAAATGTGTTGGCTTTCTGGATAGACCCCCCCCCCACCCCCGCTGCTGTCTGAGGCCGGAAGGGGAGGGACAGTCTCCAGAGGGCAAGTTCGTCTAGGAGCAGATCCCAGCCTGCTTCCGAGATTTACTTTCCCCTCAGCGCTGGCCCTCTCCAAGCACCAACACCACAGAGCAGGAACCCCCCCCCCTAATCTCTCAGGAGACCCCAGTCCTCCAAGCTTGGCAATAATGAAAATTAAGAGAAGGAAGGAGCACGAGGAAGGCCTGCTGCCATCTGTGAAGTGCTCCCCGGGTGCCGGGCACTGAGCTAAACGCTCACTTATCATTCAGCCGGGTATCGTCCCCCCTCGCAGCAGCCTTGTGTAGGAGTTACTGTTATGCCCATTTTACACATAAGAAAAGTTAAGACTTCAGGCGGTCAGGCGCGTCACCCAAGGTCACAGCATAATGACCGACGGAGCCAGGACCGCATCCCCAGCCGCCTGTCCGCAGCCCTCTGCCAGTCTGCAGAGAAGGGCGTGGGGACTGTGGGATTGAGCCTTGTAGAGCAGGCTCTGCCTTAGGTGACCTTCCATCGGGAAGAGAAGGGAGCCAGAAGGGGGTGCAGAGGACACCGCCCAGGGCTGGGCACGCTCCGCGATCCCTCCCGCTCTGTTGTGGCAGGCCTGCCCCGTGACCGTCATCCTCAGACCCCCTCCTTTACGCTCAGCGCTGCAGCCGTGGAGACGGAGTCCACGCGCTCCCATCACACTCTCTCCGAGCCTTCACACGTCTGAAGCTGGGCTGCCTTTTAATCTCAGAGGTTTGCGGTGTGGTGCCAATGAATGCTTTGGGCCAAGAGGTGCTTGCGGCGAGCACCGAACACCCAATTTGCTTTTTAGGGAGATTTATGATGGTTATTTGTGGTCCTTTAGGCTCCACGATCTGTCTGGTGGCTTTTCTATGCAGTCAGTAGGGACTTTCAGCAGCCAGCTGGCTGACAGGGTCTCGGTGAAGGCACAGCCGTAAACACCATTCAGCACTGTTTCTAGAGCATGGGCTTAAAGCGACGGTCGCCCAGCAGCTTCCGGCACCAGGAGAGGGTTTGGGCAAATTAGGCGAGGGTACAGTTTCTGCTGCCTAAAAAGGAGAGCCCTTTAATAAAAGGAGGAAGGCTATTTTCTGTGTACCTTCACTCGCCGATTCAACAAGCATGCCCACCCTGTGCCACCCCATGCCAGGTGCCACGCTGGGCACGAGAAACGGAATAGTGAGCAAACGCAACAGGACCCCTGTTTTTAGCAAGTTCATCATCTGACCGGCGTTTCCCAACCCGAGCACTACTGATGTTTGGGGCCCAGAAATTCTTTGTTGGGGAGCCCGTTCTATGTAGAGCGGGGTGTTTGGCAGCATCCTTGCGCTCGCCCCCCTGGGTGCCCTTAGTCCTCCCCGTCTCCAGTTGCAACAACTAAAAATGTGTCTAGGCATTGTCCAAGGTCCTGGGGCACGCAGGGGAGGGCGGACAAAATCCCCCTCGCTTGAGAACTGCTGGTCCAGGGGGAAGACAGGCAGTAGTAACCAGAGGACGAGGCGAGTGACGTGTGTGATTTCAAAGAGAGTCGCGCTCTGAAGGGCGGGAGCGCGGTTACCAGGGAGCAGTTGACAGAGGACCCAGACGGGATGGCCAGGGACCGAAATGCATATCGACTCTCCCAAGTCATTCTTCGGCTGCCGCCGTGTTTTCTCTCTGGGACGGAGAAGTTCACCATGGAACGCCGAGAGAGTTTTTACTACTTCTTTTTTTTTTTTTCCTTCCCAGCCCCAGAACGGCCCTGCCAACGCAGCCATCCTGGACATCAAGCCAGGAAAAATGGATGTAGTCGAGGCCTTAGATCTCAGTGAGAAGCTGGTACGTGCATCTCGCGCCGTCCCCTCCCGTCCGAACCCGGGTCCCCTGCGGTCACCGTTAACCACCGGCGAGGGTAGCTGAGCACCAGCCTCGCGTGCGTATTTAGCTGTCATAGTAGCTCTGCAAGAGCCGCCTACCGCCCCGGCGCGGCGCGGACTCTGCGCGGCCCAATTCCTTGAAACCCTAGGTAGTTAGCATGAGCGCTGGGGTCTGTCGTCACTCTTCCCCCTGCTGCTCCAAAAGGGCATCGCGTTAATGGAGGTGGAGGAAGCGAAGGTCACGCCGAGAGCCCCGCTGGGCTCACTCCCGAGCTTGGGCTCCGTCTCCGCAGTGGCGGACACGGGACAAAGCGGAGTTAGACGCTCGCCTCCTCGGCGCGGCCGCCCGCCGTCTCGGCCGGGCCTCTGACCCGCCCGCTGCTTCTCTCCCCAGTACATGGACATGAGCAAAACGCTGGGGAGCCTGATGAACATCAAAGACATGTCGGGTCACATCTCCATGAAGTACCTCTCCTCCAAAGAGAGGGAGAGGGTCAACCAGCTGCGACAAAGGGACCTCGATCTGGTGTTCGATAAGATCACCCAACTCAAGAACCGGCTGGAGAGGAAAGAGGAGCTTTTGAGAGGCTACGAGAAGGACATAGAGCAGCTCAGGTACCGCCCGCGTCCCCGCGGGAAGGGCCAGGGGTGCGTTCTCGCGGCTGAACCCAGGGCAGCCGCGGACGCAGGTCCGGGACGGACGGGGGCCTTGAGGGAGGGGGGCCCGGGGCCTGCCGGAGGCGAGTCCTTCCATGAGGGAGCAGCAGCCGAGGCGGTCAGTGGTCGTCCTGCCCTCTCTCTCCATGAGCGAGCCGCACCTTGTCCGAATTCGGACTCAGGGTTCGCCCCGTGTGCTTCCCATAGCTGCGCCCTGTTTCAGCGGCCACAGCTCCCCTACCCTCTCTGGGAGACGGGGGGACCCTCCCCCCCACTATGCGGATGCAGCCGATGAGGTATCGCACCTACCCTGCCCTCCCCGAATCCACTGGCAAGGAAGCCGCCCAGTTAGCGGCGTGCGGAGGTGTCCTGAGATCCTCCCAGGTTGGGGACGTTGGCGGCGAATGGGAAAGACGCGGGGGGGGGGGAAAGAGGCCGTGTCTCTCCCGTCCGTTCAGGCAGAGCAAAGTGTCCGTGCAGATGTACCGGTCGCAGGTGGCGAAGCTGGAGGACGACGTCTACAAAGAGGCCGAAGAGAAGGCGCTGCTGAAGGAGGCCCTGGAGCGCACGGAGCACCAGCTGTACCAGGAGAAGAGGGCCAGCCGCGCCATCAGGCAGCAGCAGGTGAGAGAGAGGCGTCCGCGTGGGGCGCAAGCTCCGAGGCCGCCCCGCAGCTCCCTTTAGAAATGGCCAAGTGAGGGCCCGCGGCGGGGGGTGGGGCTGCAGGGGCGGGGGGGGGGGGGGGGCAGGGCGCGGGCGCACTAGCGTCAGACACACCCAGGCGTAGACGCCAGTTCTGCCACCTACTGTGTGACCTCAGGTGGGTTCCTTAACCTCTCTGAAACTCATAATCCAGCACCTCCGTATCTCTCGAAGCAGTGGCTGTCGTTTGTATTTTTACGGTTCTCCCAGGTGGAAGGGATACCTCGATGAGTAAGCTCTCTCTGAATAAAGATGTAGGTTCACTATTCTGAGTGGTCAGAACACAGTTGGCACAGTAAATATCGGGTGGACGGACGGACGGACGGATGAGGATAGATGGATGCATGTCGTCCTTAAGAACGTAATCCTTCAGTGCGTAACAGACAGGTGGAGCGGAGACCGCAGGCCAATTCAATGACTTAAAGTCTCTGTCTAAAGGGCGCTCGGGCCGTGTCATCCAGAGACAGGCACTCAGCCAGGCCGGGACATTCCAGGGGTGTTTTCCAAGCGATGACACCTGCGCTGAGTGGCAAAGGAGGGCTGGAGTTTGTCCGCCACAGGCGGGCGGGCGTTCCGGGCCGTGGGAACCCTGGAGGAAGGGCGGGAGGATGGGAGATCTGCCTCCTGGCAATGAACTTGGTGGCAGCACTGCCTTGAGAAACCAAGATTGGAGACTCGGGCCGACCATCCAGCCTCCCCTCCACCTGTCATCTCCTCTGTCACACGGCACAGGAGTCGGCCGGTCCTGGGTTCAAATCCCCCCTGCTGGCTCACTGAGTGGCCTTGTGCAACTCCACTCCCCTCTCTGCGCCTCGCCTCCTACCCGGTCACTAGGAGCCGACTGCCCCTGGCCTGCAGGGCTGTCGTGAGGACAGTGCCGGTCCCTCACTGTCCCAGTTCTCACAGGCCGTGTGCTTGCAGACGGTGAGGGACACGGGTGCCACCTCTAAAGCAGGTAGCCCTGGCACACAGCAGGTGGATTCGCTCTGTGTGGCCGGCTGCCTGCACGTGGGGTCCCCCGGGCAGGCTCGGCCTCAGACCCGATGGAGTTGCAGCCGACGGTGAGGCACCATGACGGCCACCCAAACAGGTGCCTCGGAAGCTCCTGGCAGAGCTGCGCCTGCCCCACGGTCAGCAGAGGGACTCTCTCTTTTTTTTAATATTTTTTATTGTTGATTTATTTTTGAGAAAGAGAGAGACAGAGCGTGAATGGGGGAGGGGCTAAGAGAGAGGGAGACACAGAATCCGAAGCAGCTCCAGGCTCTGAGCTGTCAGCACAGAGCCCGACGCGGGGTTCGAACTCACAGACCGCGAGATCATGACCTGAGCCGAAGTCGGATGCTTAACTGACTGAGCCACCCAGGTGCCCCCACCCCTTTTTTTTTTTATTTTTGCAGAGGGCTCTCTTGTCTTCTCTGCAGTTTACGCCCCTAGCCATTCCGTCCTGCATTCACTTCCAAACCAGACTCTCCCTCGTTCTTAACCGATGCCTAAGGGAGCGCAGGTCTCAAGACTAAAATCAGGCGAGCAAGGAAAATCATCCTAACCACCATCTCACGACCAGCTCCAGGCGCCGGGCTCCGCCCAGGCTTTGCAGCCCAGATCGGGGGGTCACTAACGCCTTCGTTGCTCCGCCTGGTTGGGACGATGACTCCCATTTTACAGATGGAGTCTCAGAAAGTTGAGAGCCTTGCCCACGTTCACACAGCAGCTGGAAAGCAGAGCTTAGACGTGGCCCGGACCTCTGACGCTGGTCCCTGCGCCCTGTGCTGGGCTCTCCCCATTCCTCTCCTTGTGACTGTTCGTCTTCCTGACTCGGGGCCGAATATCTGTACATACAGGCTTGCACGTGTGCGCGTGTGTGTGTCTGTGCTGCGTGTGTGTTTCTGTGTGTGTATTTGTATGGGTGTTTACGTGTGTGTCGTGTGTGTTGCCCGCGCGAGCTCTCAGGAGGCAAGCTGTAGACGGCTAGAGAAGGGAGCCCTCCTCCCCAACCAGGAGGCCTGGGTCAGACAAGCTCCTTGCAGAAGCCCACCCTCCAGCCTGCAAACCTTCCAGACCACAGGCTCCCTGGCTTGCAGCGCTAGGGATGAAACCGGCCGGCGCGCTGGGAGGGGCTCCTGGCGTCCGTGGCCCTGAATGAAACATCACAGGCCTCAGGCAAAGGGCGATTGCTTTTCACACCACGCAGGGAGAGCTGGGCCTGCGACAAAGCTCTGACTTTTCCTTTGATGTGCCCTCCCGAGAGCTCACCCCTGCCTAAGGTGGTCCCCACCCCCGGGACTTGGCGGGCCAGCCCCCAAAGCTGGGACACCGGACCGCAGAACGGGGCAGCAAAGGGCCCAAAACAGGCCATTGTCACGGGCTGGCTAAACCTGTAAGAAAACCCGAGGATTTACATAATCGGGCTGCACATGCATTATTCACCAGCTGCCTCATTCCTGCACGAAGCGGGGGCCGTGCCAGCCTGGGGGGCACCAGACGTCCTTCTGCGGAGGAGGATCCGAAAGGCGGAGCTGGACGTGCATCCGTGTCCCCAGAAGAGCCGGGGCCGAGAGCTTTCGCACTCACGGAACTCGCGGTTTAGGGAAAGGTGGTGAGAACGGGAGCCACAGTCGCAGCGCTGCCGACGGCAGTGTTCAGTGAGCGCGTACGGAGGGACAGGCACCTGCTCCACGCGGCACGCGCCTCATCTCTCCCGTCGGCCCCGCGGGGAAAGCTGGCAAGCGGCCGCCCATTCAGAGCGTCACCTGGCTACCCGGCAGCAGAAACAGGACGCCCCCCCCCCAGGCCGGCTGCCCTCCCCCGCCTGAGCTCACTTCTCCGCTCCTGTCCTTCTGTGCAGCTCCTTTTCCAGGAGGTCTCCGCTCGTTCCGGCGCTAGGGTTTGCATTTAAGATGTATTATTGACGTGTTGTCAGAAATTCCTGTTTGTCGGGACAAAAAAAATTTTTTTTTAAGTTTTGCTAGGTTCTAAAGGGAACTTCAGAAGCTGTCTTGGCCTCAGTTCCCTCCGAGGACTATATTCATCGTTTAGACGGAAGTTCAAGAAAAACAGCGTTCCTTTTTGTTTTGCGTTTTACGTCTAATATTTTCACAAGGAGCCTTCATGGTTTCAGTCTCATGTATAAAATTCTCTAGGAACGGGGTGGTTGAACTGCTAGGTAATGAAATCACTCTCCTTGAGCTTCAGAACCATTACCCTCCTCAAAAGAAAAAAAAAAAAAGTAGGATGTAGTTTTTCGTTTTAATGTTGGAACATCTGTTCACCAAAGCAGAACTTTCTGGAATCAAACATCACACTTCCACACTCACGCCTTTGGCTAGGACAGAGACTTGCTATGAATTGCAGGGAAAACCTCAGTGCTGGGCTTTCGCAGAGAACCTTGCTGTCATCAGCTCTGGACCCTGGAACACCCCCCTCCCACCCCCATCCCCCATCTGGAGCGCTCTCTCCCCCTGTGGCAGAGGGACCAGGACAGTGGCGCAGGCCGTGCTCAGTCTCGTCCGCTTCCCACACCGCTTTGGAAGGCAGCTGCGTCTCTCAGTTCAGAGGCGGACTTCGGAGCCAAACGACTAGAGTTTAAGCCCCACCTCTGGCCCCGAGTGACCCTGAGCTGGCGGCTCATCCCCTGGATGTCAGATTCCTCGGCAGGAACAACCGAAAAGGATAACGACGGGCCCCAGGGAGGGTTGAGTAACCTACAGCCTGCAGTGCCTGGGGCGCAGCAAGCGCGGTTAGCAGGGGGGAGGGAAAAGGCGACTCCTGGACGGGTAGGGGCGAGGCTGGCGGGTCCCGAGCGGCTCAGCCAGCGGCTCTTTGTGAAGCTCTCCTTTATAGTCGGTGAATAAGACTAGGGCTCCGGCCAAGACGAGCTCAGATGCCTTTTGTGAATGGGTTAAAGCCGGAAGGGTCCGTGGGAGAATTTTAAACGCACAGAAGCGGCCACTTGGGAAGCAGGCTCTCCCCTTCCTGGCCCCGTCTTCGGGCTCCAAGTTCGCGGAAGGCTTCAGGGCGCGGGCTGGGGCTGCAGGTCGGCTCTCCGGGAGATCGGTCGGCCAGGGGGCGTGGCCACGGTGTGGCGGGCGAGCTCGGGGGCGCTGGGTGGCCCCCTCACCTTCCCTCTGCCTAATTAGCTCAGATTCTCTCGTGTCAGATGAGACTAGAGGTGGCCCGTGACTCCGTGCGTTCGGTTCGAGGGGAGCGTGGGTAGGAGACCTGAGCCCGCGGGACCGCTCCCCGCGATCTTCTGTACCGTCGTCCACGCCATTCGTCTCCATCCTACTCGGATCACAATCTTCCGAAATTTTTCTTGAGCCCAAGCATTCTCGAGATCCGGGTCTAAAAAAAAGAAAAAACAAAAACAAATCCAGGTTTCCTCCGAGCCGATCGGGTGTTTTTGACCAAGGAGTAGATATGGGTACATGGAGTACAGGATGGGAACTCGGGGGGGGGGGCGCCCTCCAGCCCACGAAAGGGTGAGGGTCCGAAATGTGGTTGGGGCGGTGCGGTGTGCGGTTCGAAGAGGAAGGCCCTTCCCCGCCCTCCCCGTCCGCCGGCCAGGGAGCCCCGGCGTCTCCCGGAAACCTCGGAGGGGGCGCCCCAGAATGGACCAGGCCAGAACGTAACTAAACGCTCTCTCGCTCACCTGATGTTTTCACTCAGGAACGGTTAGAGGATCTCGAACGGAGAAATGCCAAAGAACCCACGTCTTGCAACTGTTCCTTCAAAGAGAAAGAGAGGCAGGTACGGAGGGCCTTTCTGATCTTGTAGCCAGACGCAGAGCAGACGCAGGGTTTGCGAAGGGTAGAACCCGGCGGGGTGTCCGTGCCAGCGGGAGCTGCGCCGGAACGGCCTGGCACGCGGCTCCCTTCCCTTCCCCCACCCCAGCCCCTGCCCCTCCGGTGCCTGCAGTCCGAGCAAACGGCCTAAGAGACAGGCCAGCATCCAACCTGCCGTCCGGAGGTGGGGCGCAGCGCAGGTGCAAGGGTGGTTCTGGCTGAGCAACCATCCTGGGCACTAAGTGATTTGGGGACTTGGAGGCAAGGTCGTCAGAAAAGAGGAAGAGTGGAGCGGGGAGCCCCAGAACCGCTGCCCGAAGAGTCACATAGATGGGCGAAAGAAGGGGGGAAAGCGGGTATGAAATGGAGCCAGGAGTGAGGAGGAGAGGGCCAACTCTAACGACCTTCCTAGCCTGCCAAGGGGGCGGTCTCTGGCAGCCAGTGGGAACCGGAACACCCAGAGTTCGTGGCATCCACGAGCGAATGATGGACGCAGTGCACTCCCGTGCTCTCAGAACACAGGCGGTACTGGCTTGTCCCCTAGAGAGGACGCTGTGTGATACGATGGACAGTAGCCCTAAGAGAGCAGCTCAGGGTTGGCAGGGCCTCGGCTGAGGGCTGCGTCTGAGGACAGCTCTTGAGACAGACTGTTGTCATTCCAGCCCAGTGGGTTCAGGAAAGTTCAGGGAAAGCCGGCGTGCGGGGGCCCAAGAGGGGCCCTTCCGCGATCAGCGGTCCACTGAGTGCATTTAATCCCAGGAAGAGACTTTGGAGCAGTGCTCCAGCTGGGGTTCCCCGGAGCCCTTGGGTGCCGTGGAAAGGCGCGACTCTCAGCATCCCCAGCCCGCGCGCGCACACACGCACACGCACACGCGCACACGTACACACCCCTTGTTTCCCCCAGAAAAGTTCTTTGTTTTATATGCCAGGTTCCTCATGGGATTTTGCTTAAAACTTGCTGCTGGGTTAAAAAAAAAAAAAAAAAAAAGAAGGAAGGTTGCTGGTTTTAAAAAAAAAACCTACCGCTTCACAATCATCTGGGAACTCGGTTGGGGACGGTCTTCTAAGCTTGGCTCCTCTCCGCCGAGTCGCGATCAATGTTGAGCGGCTGCCGGCTCGAGACCTCCGCCGTGAACAAATGCCCCGGAGCGCTGGGACTCAGCTGGGTGCAGGCCCCGCGCCTCCTCAGACACGCGCTGCCAGGGGGGAGGTGGCACCCTTCGGCGGACACGAGAGAGGCCCACACACACCGGGGCCCCATCCGTAAGATGGCCCTCGTCCCTTCCTCCGGGAGTTTCGTGAAAACCCAGCGGAGTCGCCAGGTCTGCGGGAAAGCGAAACCCCATGGGAGAGCCGGTTAAATTTGAACTTCAGGGAGACCACGAAGAGTCCTTGAGTAGAAGGGGGCCCCAAATATTGCGTGAGGCGCACTTACACTAAAAAAAAAAAATCACGTTTTTTTTTCACTCTGATCCTCAGATTTCACTGGGCGTCCTGTATTTCATCTGGGGGCCTTCCAGCAAATTTTACTGAGCACCAGCCGGAAGTCGAGGGGGCAGGCTCTGAAGTGAGGTCACAAAATGACAGCCCACAGAGGCGTGTCACTGGCTCAGGGGTTTTCTTTTTCTCAGTAACCTTTCCAAATAGGGCGCTTCTCACAAAATACTCTGGATGTCCAGCTTCGCCGGGCAACTTGGAAGATCCGGCGACCCCAGGCCCCAGAGCTGGCATCTTCCCAGCCCTTTAGAAAGGCACTGGGCTCGTGGGTTTGTCGCCGCCCCTCCCCCCCAGCTCACTTCACCCACTTCTACCTCCCTGGCCCCCGGAGGCGGCTGGCCGGTGCCTCCCCAGCCAGTGCTCAGGGCTCTCTGACAAACGCCGCCTTCCCTATGTCCCCGCACGGTCGCCCGCCGGAGGGTCAGACTGGGAGGGAGGCCCCAGCGCCTGGGAGATGCTCTCTCTTCGGCCAACGGTCCCTGCGGTCTCGAGGACGCCAGGGTTAGCGACAGCAGCGATCCCGTCCCAGGGGAAGGGGCGAGCCCCAGATCCCCAGTGAGCCTGGCTCCCCGGCAGGTGCTCGCGGTCCCCACCAGGGACGTCAGTTAACCACTGTGGCTTTTGTCATGCCCGGGGCCGTTGGGATGCCAAGGTAGAAACCCAGCTCTGCGGCCTCTTCCGTAGATCTGGGAGGCTCCGCTTCCGCCCGCGGCAGCTCTGCCCTCCAAGGGAACCGCGGTGTTCCTCGAGGGCCCCTTGCCTGACAAGCCTCCGCCTCTCCGATTCCTCTGGAATCCGGAGCAGAGATCCGTCCCTGCCGGAGCCCGGCGGGACAGGGCCGCATCCCCGGAAGGCCATGCCCCCTTCTGCAGACGCGCATCCGCCCCCCCCACCCCGGTCCCCAGGAGAGCCCCACATTTCATCCACACCGGCGGCGGCCGAAAGTTGAGAAAAAGCCATTTTCCTTTGGTGCGAAAGGGAGAGAAGCGCATGCGCTAAATCGTGTCCCTGTTTTTTCTGTATTAAAGAGACGAATGTTTGTAGAGACAGCGAAGAACAAGATGCAAAACGCAAGTTTCCAGGTGAGCCAGGAGCAGAGAGAAAACAATAGGACGGCCGCGGGAGAGCCAGGGGACGAGAATGCCACCACGTGCGTTGCGTGTCGAGCATTTAGAACGTGCCAGGCACAGAGCTAAGCACTCAGCGTGCATCGTCTCATTTAAACTTTACAACAAACCCACGGGGTAGGTATCGTTTCTGTCCTCCGTTGTCAGACGGGGTGTCTGAAGCTCAGAGACGTTAAGCGATGTGTCCGGAGCCACACAGCTAGATAAAGACAAGTCAGCTCATTTGCAGATCCGACACCCAGGCGAGCGCTGCTGCCCCGCCTTCAGGTAACAAGCCTCCGGATAAGAAACCTGATACCTCCCGGGTGGCTTTTCCCTTTCTAGGGAAAGGGAATTTCGAGGAAGCATCCTCTCGAATACTCTTTTTCTTGAGTTGAGAATCGAGACTGTGAAATCTCAGACGTGTTGAAACGCCACCATTCACAATCCAGCCCGGGAACCGGAGCTGACCCCACCACACCCCCACTCCGCGGGAAGTGGAGGAGCGCCCTGGGGGGGCCTGAACGCCCGCCGCACTGAGCCGGAGACAGGGGCCATATTCCAGTTTGAGACAAGATCACAATAATTCCAAGACAATAGAATCAGCGTTAGAAAAACCGAAGCCATTCTAAGGTTTTAGACATTTAGACCTTTAGAAAGGTGAGGCCCGTTTCTGGGAGACGGAAGCCTCTTCTCAACCAACACCCTTATTCTAAGGCTGGAAGGCGGTTACCGCCCAGAGCAGGCCGTTAAGAGTGTCCCGAGGGCTCCCCTAGCTCTGAGACCCTTGCCAGCCTGCCGAGTGGGCATGAGCGGGAGATCTGTCACTTATTCATCCGTATGTATATACATATGGCTGAGCCAGGAGCAGGCAGGAGCCACCCTGCAGCGCCATTTTGTCTGAGGACCACCCGGGGATGTAAGGTGACAGAGGAGACACCAGGATGGTCCCTAGATGTTGTAGGAACCTTGTGCTTCTCTGAGATGGGAAGGTCCCTGGAATTTCAGGCCGCCTCTGGGCGTAACAGAAGGTGGCGGGTGGCGCCCCCGCTAAGAGCAAAGCAGGAGGGGGCCAGTCTCCCAGCCCTCCAGCCCAAGCTTCGAGGTTTGGGGTCTAGGACCTCCTCGGTTCCGGAAGGTTCTCTCTACATCGCTTACAAAGTGGAGCTTGGCCATCCCCGTTCTCTACAGTGTGCCTTGTGGCTTCAGAGGGAGGGAGTCACCATGGCCACCCTGAAAAAGACAGGACGTGCAAAATCTGCTTTTGGGTCCTGCCCACTCGTGAAAGGGTCTCCGTCTCTAGCAGCCTCAGAAACGGCGCCTCCTTCCTTTTCGAGGCCCTACGGGCTTTTGCTTTCTGTCCTTCGTAATGCCATTCGGTCATTTTATTTTATTTATTTTTTTAATTTTTTTTAACGTTTATTTATTTTTGAGACAGAGAGAGACAGAGCACGAGCGGGGGAGGGGCAGAGAGAGAGGGAGACACAGAATGTGAAGCAGGCTCCAGGCTCTGAGCTGTCAGCACAGAGCCCGACGCGGGGCTCGAACTCACAGACCTCGAGATCATGACCTGAGCCGACTGAACCACCCAGGCGCCCCCATTCGGTCATTTTATATTGTCTTCCGTTGCAGCTAAAAGTCATTGATAGTTGTCGAGGAGTTGTATGCTAAAGTGGAAAACCTAGTTTAGTCCTTATCGAACGCCTAGTCTGGGCCACATGCCAGCCTCCGCACGGGGGACTGGAAGCGTGGACCAAAAGCTACTGTCCCAGCCCTCATTTATTCCAGGAATATTTACCGAGAGCCTACAACGTGGCAGGTCCTGTCCAGGTGTTGGGGTTCGACCAGGAATTCCCAGCGGGGGTCCGGTCAGCCCTTGAGAGGGCGGAAATTAATTTTTTAACATACAAAGCACCCACATACGTATACAGTGCTATCCGTCGCATTAAAATTTCACGGGGGTGGGAGTAACTAGGAAGTGTTGTCTAAGGAGACTCCTTAGTGGGGGACGAGAACGAGAACGAGGGTAGGCAGCGTGGGGGTAGATCAAAGGAGAAACACACGAAATCCCCTGCCTTTCTAGCTTACGCGCTCGGGCATTTTTTTTTTTTTCAGCAAATACGGTAATGAAATAATTACCTTGCACACGGTGTTTTGGGAACAAAGGTCGGCTGCCTGAGTTCCCGAGCAGATTTCACGAGGACTCACCCAGAACAAAGGCTGGGAGGGGCTGAGGCCAGGTGGGAACAAACAGAAGGGACCTTTCTGGAGCCCACGCTTGCGGCTGCCTGCGGCGGCCACCCCGGCCTGTCCTGAGTTCATTTCCAGCTGCGCGTCACTGTCTAAATGCCCAGCTTCTGTGCCTGCCCGTTCAGGCCGAGGATGGGGCACGTGGTTCCCAGACATCGAAGCCCAAAGCCGGGCGCGCACCTGTGGTCCCTGTTCCCGGGAGGGCGTGGCACGCGTTCCCAGCCCTTCCTCCCACGTCCCTCAGCGCCCTCCTCTTCCCAGGGTGGCCCTCTGCCCTCTGCTCCCCGCCCGCCTTGTCAGGTCCGGGCGCTGGTGCTCGGGAACCATCCACGGCCAGCAATCGTATTGAAAATCAAATAAAAAGGGGTATACAGGAAAGGTGGCTTGGGGGAGGGTTTCGACATTTGCCGTCTGGTTTCATCGTCGCTGGGCATCCCGACCAAGATTTCCTTTGTCGGTTCTCGTAGGGAAGCTGGCTCTTCTCACCCTGAAATGATTCTGGACGCGGTCTCAAAGCACGTTCAAGGCCCTGGTCGGCCACTGGCACGGGCCTCAGGAGGTGGTTTTTATACCTCCCGAGTGAAAAGAACTCCAGACATGGGCCTAGCAGTCCCTTCCTTTAAAACCCACCCAGAATCTTCTCTGAGCCCCGGAGGGAGACAGGGTGGGTCTTCTGGTCCCGATTTGACAGATGAGGAAACCCAGGGCCATAGAGTGAGTGGCCGAGCGAAAACCTGACCACCCACCAGCCCTCTTCCCAACCACCCCCCCCCCGCCCCAGCCCAGGGGTCTGTGTCCTCGTGGGCGAAGTCCAAAACTTGCAGGAAATAGGGCTGGAATTTGCACCCTGTTGGAAAGAAACCAAGTTCCGATCCCGTGGACGTACAGAAGTTTGCCCCGGGGAGATTTCTGGGGTCGCAGCTGATGGAAACCTGCTCAGAAACGGGGGAGAGGGCTTTTATAGGGAAACAGGAGTGCGCACGTCACACGAACCAAGGGCTGAAAGGAGGTCCGGCCTCCAAAGAGAACTGGGAAGCCTCAGGTCCCAGGCATCGTCTCCCTACCCGCACCCCGTCTCTGCGTCTCCCTGTACCTGCCCGTCTCTGCTGTCTCCAGTTATGTGACCTCACCGTTCCCCCCGCCCCGGCCCCCAGTTTAAAGGATCAGCCCGGGGAGCAAGTAGCATCTCCGAACCGATAACCCCAAATCCTGGGCGCGGTCGTCTGAAAAGCACAGCCCATGCCAGGCATCCAATCAGCCGTGACCAGGGACAGCGTCACACATGGCGCCCAGGGGAAGGGGCAGTGCTCAGAAAAGGCCTAGACAGACCCCTCCAACATCAGAGACGTAAGACACATGCACTTAGGTGACAGCTCTCAGGGGAACAGGAATTCCATCACAGTGAATGTGCCCATCATAAGAAGCTCCTAGTTTCAAAACCACAAAACTGTAAAAAAGGGAAAATGTTATCTGTGTATCTGGAAGCGTGCCCAGCGAAACATTCGTGATGCTTACCTTTGGGTAGTGTGATGATGGTGAGTCATTTTAGCCTTTTTTTTTTAAAAGTTTATTTATTTTTGAATGAGAGAGAGCAGAGGAGGGCAGAGAGAGAGAGAGAGGGACAGAGAATTTCAAGCAGGCTCTGCACTGACAGCAGAGACCCAGACATGGGGCTCAAACCCACAAACCATGAGATCGTGACCTGAGCCAAAGTCGGAGGCATAACCAACTGAGCCACCCAGGCGCCCCTCATTTTAGCTTCTTTTCAGGGCATCTCTTCCTCTCCCTCCCTCTCTCTTCCTTTCTCTCCCTCCCTCCCTCTCTCTCTCTCTCTCTCTCTCTCTCTCTATATATATATATATATATATACACACACACACACACACGTATATATATATACGTGTATGTATACATACATACATATATATGAATAATTTTTACAGCAAACATTTTTTTCCAGTAAAAAAAAAATCATTTGAGTGGAACATTTTGGGATCTTGCCCCAATTACAGAATCCGCGCATGTGTTTCTTTTGCTCATTGAAGGTTGGAGCCAGAAAATCCACCCATAAGACGGACCAAGAAAGGGAGACCCCGAAGAGAGATACGTCCAGCAAATCCAGCCAGAGCCTTCTGTTCTCCAAGCCCGGTAGCAGGAACTAGAAACGCCACCCCGAAGGGCCTTGCGCGATCCTCCGGGAGCCCCGTATGTGACTCTTCTGTGTCAAAATACTAAGATGCTTTTATAGGACTTTAAAGGTTGTTGCCCCAGTGCGTTGCTTCCTAGACTAGTATTTGCTCACTGCTGTGTTTTGGAGCGTGCAGGGAGAGGGGTTCTTTCTAAAACTACTTACAAGTGTACACACCCTCAGGCATCTGAAGAATGTAAGTGGGAAGCCCAGACTCCTAGGCCCAGTGGACACGGTCATGGGGCGCCCCATTTGAGTTGTGGTGTACCCGCACATCTGCCTCCACGGAGCGCCAAGAAACCCACAGCTGACAAAACCCGCGACGGGTCCTGGGGCCACAGGACAGCATGGCAGCCTCGGGGCTGAGGCTGGGTCCGGGGCAGAGTGCATTTATACTTGAGTTTATGATAATAAAATTAGCATGCCGAGTTGTCTTACCGCTTCCGTAATAATGACTGACCTGGGACACTGCAGTTTTCGAAATGCTTCTCACCTACCCCTCCCCCGAACCCTGGGAGGTACATAGTATTCCGGTCCCCATCTGACAGATGAAGAAAGCCCAGAGAGGTAAAATTGCCTGTCTAGACTCAAAAGTGGGGCCTGGACCCATCCCACACTGATTCCCATCCCACACTGCCCATTCTGCTACCCGGGGTTTTCAGGAGCCAGTCACTCAGGACAGACCAAGTACCCAGTCGCCCGGGAGCACACACTGCCCGGGCGGGGGGGACGCACCCCTTTTTCCCAGTGTTTGGAGAAACCTTCATTTTTCTTGTTTCCATGTTCTGCCCTCTCTCCGCCCATCTGTCCGTTTGCTGCCTTTCTGGGGCGTCCAGGATAGCCGAACAAAATGGGAGGAAGAGCCAGAAGTCATGCATATCGTTTCTTTTTTTATTATTTTTTAAAAAACCACAATAAAAATATTTTGAGATTTTAAAGCCAAATGGATTCTTTATACTGATTAAAACCAGGAGATAGGAGAAGTTTTTTTGTGTGCTATTCCACTGGAAGTACAACTTACACGGGACTAGGAGCTAAAGGCGTGCGAAAGGTGAGCCTTACCTGACCCTAAAAATACTCTTGAAAAATCCCGGAAATTTTCCATCAAGAACGCGGTACTACTTCTACTGTACCATATCCTCGAAGTCCAAAACGAGTTTTTCTCTAGCACCGGAAAAGATCGCTTAGTTAGGCAGCCGTTCAAGCGGCTGGCCCACGTTGGGAAGCCAAATCGTGTGGGAAAAGATGTTTGTGTTGGTTGCACACGCGTATTTGAATTTGCATAAGGAAAACACAATACCTGAATGACGCCACTGTATTTTACGTCTTCTGAGGACACGTGAATTGTCACCCTATCACATTACAACCCATGATGGCAATTTCTTCTCGCCACTCCTCAAACGAGACGTATCATTTTGAAGGTGTCTCCTCAGCCATACACCGCCCCCCCTTCCCTGAAAATGCACTACACCCCCTCCACCAATCAGGTTCGCCCTACCTAACGCTGCTGTCTTGGCTGCACCTGATTGGCTGAGCAGCACATCCCAACCCAGGCCAGGCCAATCAGCTTTCTCCTCTAACTCCAGCGGGGCTAATAGTATCTTTGCCATTGGCGTTGGAAGGCTGGCCGCTGGGACGCCAAACAGGCATTCGTGAACGGTGCTGGAGCTGAAAGTCGATGCAGTTCCAGAGCTGGGGCGCCCATTTCCCCACTTGTGCTTGGAGAAACAAAAACCAGCCTTCGGAAGGAGAAGGGTGGGGTAGATACACAACCAGAAAGTCAAGAAACCAGGACCCCCAGAGAGACGGTGAAGCGGACACTACAAACCCCCTAGTCATCACCTTCCTCTACTGAACGGGCTGAAGCCTCAACACCTTGATTTCCCAGCCTCCCTTGCAGCTAGAGCTGGCCATGTTGTTCGGTTCTGGCCAGTGACATGTGAGCGAGGGCCCGGGGAGAGGACTTACCTTCTGGAATAAAAGGCAAGTCTTCACTAGGAGAGAGCATTTGCCCCTTGTCCCTTCGCCCTGTCTCCCCTTTCATCTGGAGCTCAGGCTTGGAGCTGGAGCCGCCATCTTGGGGGTCATCAGGCAACAGGCAAGAGGCTGAAGCTCACATCCAAGGACAGAGGAATGGAGGACAAGGAAGGCCTGGCAGGCTTCTGGCAGCAGCCCCGAGCTCTGCGCCGTGCCTGGACTGCCTCCCTCCGTGCCTCTTGCTGTACACAGCAAATCCCTGTTTGAGCCACCGCAGCCAGGCTCCCTGTTTGTGCTCTGATGGAACGAACCGCTCAAAACTTAGTGATGGAAACTGACGAATATCAATGATTCCTCGTGATCGCGTGTGTCAACCATGATTCCACAGCACCCGTGCTGATCTGGGCTGGCTTGGCTGAGGCTGGGTGGTTTGTGGTGGCCTCATTAACGTGGTTGTTGGTAGGCAAGTTGGGTTAAGGCAGTGGTTCCCAAACAGGGGCAATTTTGCCTTACCCTCTCACCCTGCCCCCACCAGGGAACACTCGGCAATGTCTGGACACAGCTTTGGCTGTCACAGCTGGAGGGGTGGGGTGTTACCATCGAGTACCTCTCGTCACCGAGCAGGCCAGACCGGGCCTTTTCATGGGGCGGCGGACACGTGTTCCCGGAGCGGCAAGGAGAGAGCAAGCCCCGAAGCACAAATACTTATCAAGTCTCCGCGCCTGGTATGTGTTAATATCTCATTAAACAAGGCAAATCACACGGCCTGAGTCATTCCGGGAGGGACCCCACATGCTTACAGTCTGCCCACACTCGCTTATTTGAGGCCAAAGGCATTCCAACGGATAGACCGATTACCTCGGTTGCTGATGACTTTCTGGTCCCCAGTTTCTTTCTTCGGGAAGGCTCATTTCAAAGCCTGCCCTCAGGTTCCACTAGGACCCTTTGTATCACTTAAGATTCTTTGGTTGCAAACAACAGAAACCTCCCGTGACTCACTTAAGCAGAACGGAAGTTGACTAAAAGAAAAAGAGGAAGCTTTAAGGAATCCAAGGACAGACAAAGCAGAAGAGCCAACCGCCTTTTCTTCCCCATAGACGCCCGCTCTTCGCTTCGGCTGGTTTGGCTTTCTATTATCTGCAACCAACCTGGCCTTGGCTAAGACACTGCCCCCACTGGTAGCTCGGAGAAGCTGCCAGCAACTTCTCCCTCCCTCCCCCCCCCCCGCCCCGCCCCCCACCGGGGTGGTATCAAGGTCCGACAAGGCACCAGCAGTCCCCAGAGCCTCCCGATCTTCTGGTCCCCCAAGAAGCTAAGACAGACGACTTCCTTCCACCCTCGCCGATGGTAGCCTATTTGGATCCTTGGATTCGTGACTTTGCAGCTAAGATGCCCTTCCCTAGCAGCTTGCTGGCAGAGCCGCCCGTGCCTGCTGTGTGAAAACCAGAGTCATGAGTGTCTGCAGAAAAAAAATAGCTCCCAGCCTGCATTCCCAAGCGCGCTCCTGGTAAGTCAGAGTGGTTTCTAGTTTTCCTGGGTCTTAGGAATGAAAGCAGCCGGCTAAGGAGGAGAGGAAACCCCAGACCCGCTCGTGCTAACGTATCCTTCTGTCTAGTGCCAAGGCCTCCTGAAACAGGAGGTGGGGCAGCCGGCGAGGGCAGACCATTCCGGCTCATCAAACTTGGCCTCGCTTCCATCGGGACGTGCCATTGGCATCCGTGTGCTCGGTGTCCCAAGCCATTTGGGGCCAATTCGTGACCTAATGTGCCTGCTTTGGTTTTTAAACATGTGGTTCCCCCAGGAGCCCCCCACGACACCTCTGCCTGCATCCTGTGGCGGGGGCATTAGCAGGTCCCCCCATTAGGCGTTTCCTCTCGTCTTGAGCATGTTACTTTCATTCCTAAGACCCTACAATATTGGAGGCAGGAATTTTATCTTCCAGCTGACTGTGGTCTTATCATCATAGAAATCAGAGGTGCCCTTTGACTGAGAAGCACTTTTTTATTTTTTATTCAATTTTAAAATTTTTTTAACATTTATTCACTTTTGAGAGACAGACAGAGACAGAGAGTGAGCAGGGGAGGGGCAGAGAGAGAGGGAGACACAGAATGTGAAGCAGGCTCCAGGCTCTGAGCTGTCGGCACAGAGCCCAGCACAGGGCTCGAACTCACAGACCGTGAGATCGTGACCTGAGCCAAAGTCGGACGCTCAATCAACTGAACCACCCAGGCGCCCTAATAGATTACTTTTTTAGTAGAGTTGGCACATAACATTTAGTAGTTGCAGGCGTAAACATGGTGACGTGACAAGTCCATACACTGCGCTGTGTTCGTCACAAGCATGGCCAACACCTGCCACCGTACGTCACAGTTACAATATCATGGGCTGTATTCCGTGTGTCCCATGACTTAACTATTCCATAACCGGAAGTCTGGATCTCGCGCTCCCCTTTGCCCATTTTGCCCACCCCCCCGCCCTCTGGTAACCATCAGTTTCTTCTCTGTAGGGTCCGATTCTGCTTTTTATTTGTTTGTTTGTTTTTTAATTTTGAGAGAGAGAAGAGAGAATGAGCAGAAGAGGGACGGGGAGGCGGGGGGGAGACAGAAGATCCAAAGCAGGCTCCGAGCTGTCAGCACAGAGCCCGATGCAGGGCTCAAACTCACGAACCTCGAGACCATGACCTGAGCCGAAGTCGGATGCTCAACCAACGACTGAGCCACCCAGGCACCCCTAGAGTTTTGTGGATTTTTTGCTGTTACGTGGTGTAGGGTTCTTTATATTTTTGGGGTGCTAACCCTTTAAAGGATACGTCATTTGCGAATATCTTATTTAGCAGATTGCCTTTCCGTTTCGTTGAGTCCTTGGCTGTGCAAAAGCCTTTTATTTTGATGCCTCCCAATTGTTTATTTTTGCTTTTGTTTCCCTCGCCTCAGGAGTTGTTTCTAGGAAGATGTTGCTACAGCGGATGTCAAAGAAATTACTGCTCGTGCTCTCCCCTGGGATTTTTATGGTTTCAGGTTCCACATTTAGGTCTTTAATCCACTTTGAGTTTATTTTTGTGTCGGGTATTAAAAGGCGGTCCAATGTCTGGGACGCCTGGGGGGCTCAGTCAGCTAAGCGTCCAACTCTTGGTTTCGGCTCAGGTCATGACCTATGACCTCGTGGTTCAGAGGTCGAGCCCCACATTGGACTCTGTGCTTGACAGCGCAGAGCCTGCTTGGGATCCTCTCCGCCCCTCCTCCATCCCTCCCCTCCCCTGCTCATGCTTGCTCGCTCGCTCTCAAAAATAAATAAAATAAATTTTAAAACATGGTCCAGTTTCATTCTTTGGCGTGTAACCGGTTTTCCCAACATCACTGTTGAAGAGACGATCTTTTTCCCAGTGTCCATTCTTGCCTCCTTTGTCATAGATTAATTGACCACATAATCATGGGTTTATTTCTGGGCTCTCTATTCTGTTCTATTGATCTGCGTGTCTGTTTTTGTGCCAGTACCATACTGCTTTGATCACTGCAGCTTAGCGTGAAATTTGGGATCATGATACCTTTAGCTTGGTTTTTCTTTCTCAAGATCGTTTTGGCTTTTGTGGTTCCATAAAACTTTAGTATTATTTGTTCTAGTTTTGTGAAAAATGCTGTTGGTATTTTGATAAGGATTGCAATCTGTAGATTGTTTTGAGTAGGGGCACCTGGTGGCTCAGTCGGTTAAGCATCTGACTTCAGCTCAGGTCACGATCTCACAGTTTGTGAGTTCAAGCCCTGTGTCGGGCTCTGTGCTGACGGCTCAGAGCCTGGAGCCTGCTTCAGATTCTGCGTCTCCCTCTCTCTCTGCCGCCCCCTCTCAAAAATAAATAAATATTAAAAAAATAAAAAAAAGATTGTCTTGGGTAACCTGGATATTTTAACAATATTTGTTCTTCCAGTCCATGAGCACGGAATATCTTTCCATCATTTGTACCATCCTCAATTTCTTTCATCACTGTTTTATAGTTTTCGGAGTAGAGGGCTCTCACTTCTTTGGGTTGTTTATTCCTAGGTATTTGACTATTTTTGGTGCGATGGTAAATGGTGTTATTTTCTTAATTTCTCTTTCTGACCGATAAGTCACTTGTGGTTAAACAGCCAGCCTTCATTCAGTCAGGCAACCAGTACTGAGTGCCTACTATGTGCTAGATCTCACGGCCTTGACCTTGGCTCCCCCTTCGTATTCTGATCTGCTGCTCTCCTGGAGAGGAGCTAGAATCATTAACTTGCCGGGTATGTTGCGTGGGAGAGCTCACCTTTGGCGTTCATACCCTCCGTTGGGGCTTTCCCTGGGATTGCTGCTGGCCATTCTCCACGGAGAGCTGCGTGCGGCGGCGCCCGTCTCCTCGGAGTTTCTTGGTCCCTTTCAACAGCTGAAGTTCAATAGCTAATAATAGCAGACTTTTTATAGCGTCCTTGCCCGCCATCAAACACTCACTGTGCTAAGCATAGTCCAGGCATTGTCCCCCCGAGTGCTCACTGCGTGTATCCCTCCTGTCTTGTCTGTGAAAACGATGAGTAAGGAAGGAGCTTGCCCAAGAACGAGAGCCTCAGAAGCCAGACTCCTTCCTCTTACCTGCTCTGATCCATCGCTTTCCTCGGGGAAGCCAGAAGCCAGCTGCTCCTTTACTACTCGGTGAGGAGAGGGTCAGCCAACTTTCTCTGTGAAGGGCCGGACAGTAAAAACCCTTTTCTTGTAAAGGGCCATTCACTTCAGGGACCATAGAGCCTCTGTCACCGCTACTCACCTCTGCCATCGCAGCATGATACTAAGCAAATGAGCATGGCCATGTCCCAATAAAACTTTATTTATAAAAACAGTCGGCGGGCCAGATTTGCCCATCTCTGTGTTAACCTCTCACCAAGACTAGATTATTAATATCTGCGTGGCCGTGGCTGCCACCCGACTCCCGGGACGCCAGACTGTCATCGTTGTCATCGCTGAGAGCATTTGGGGACTTTACCAGGCGCCACACACGGTTTCTCATTTAGTCCTCTCCAGGGCTCTGGGAGGAGACGGTCATGGCCGTTTTACAGACGGCACCACTGAGGCCAGAGAGGTCAAGTAACTTACACAAGGTCACCCCGCTGAGATTTTCCGACCCAGTTCCTAAGCACGAAACCACACCACCTTCCACGACTGGAGCCCCGCGTCCGGAGGGAAAGGAGTTTGGCCGGTGAGTCTGGAAGGCCCGCCTGCTGCAGGACCAAACTTGGAAAAGCAAGGTGTCTTCAGGACACGCCCCTTCCTCCAGGCCTCTGGGTTCGCCGGCCCCCTCCCGAAAGAGCCACCCGCTCTCCTTAGTTAATACCATGGGGCACCTGGGTGGCTCAATTGGTTAGGCGGCCAACTTCAGCTCAGGTCATGATCTCACGATCTGTGAGTTCGAGCCCCGCGTCGAGCTCTGTGCTGAAAGCTCAGAGCCTGAAGCCTGCTCCAGATTCTGCGTTTCCCTCTCTCTCTGCCCTTCCCCTGCTCACGCTCTGTCTCTGTGTCTCTCAAAAATAAATAAACGTTAAAAAATTAAAAAAAAAAAAAAAAAAAAACCTCAGGTCGGGTGCTCCTGGCCCACGCGCCGTGCCCGCTCTGTCGGTTGACATCGCCCGTCTCGGTGCGGGGCTAATTTTACGATTTCCCTTCCAAGTTTCCCGAAACCTCGGGTGCCCCTGCAGTAGTCACATGCGGTGTTTATCTGCTCCTTCCAGTTTGTTTCTTCCACCTTATCTGCTGAGCGGAGAACTGGTACATGACCTCGGAGCCGCGTTGATGCCCAAGGACCGGCAGGTCCCCGGGCTCCAGTCCTTATCTGATGCCGCTGCCGCTGTCCTCAAAGCAGCAGGGCACGGACACTTGAGAGCCTTGTTTTTCCAGAGCTCCCATTCACTTTTGTGTTGAGTCATGCGGATGCATACAAGTGTCCTTTGAGCACCTTGTCTTTCTTGGCAGTGACCTTGAGACCTAAAAATGGGCCAGCAGATGCTCTAGAGGGGACACTGAGAAAATGCCGAGTCCCTCCCGAGGCCACAGGCCGAGCAGGCCATCACACGTTCATTCAGCCGTGATTTCTCCTGGCGCCTGGGGGGCTCGGTCGGCTAAGCATCAGACTCTTGGTTTCAGCTCAGGTCATGATCTGATGGTTCGCGGGATCGAGCCCCATATTTTGGCCCCGAGCTGACAACATGGAGTCCGTTTAGGGTTCTGTCTCTCCCGCTCTCTCTGCCGTTCCCCCACTTGTGCTCATGCTCTCTCTCTCCAAATAATAAATAAGCTTAAAAAAAAAAAAAGATTTCTCCAGCAGTATCTTGGACCAGGCAACACGCTGGGCACCGAAGAGCCACGGTTGACCCAGACAGGTCCTTTCCCCCAGGAAGTTGTGTCAGGGATGGGGAGGGGGGTAAAGGGTGTCAGATATTTTATGAACAGCTTCCCTGTGGGCTGCGATAAGTGCCACAATCCAGCTAAAACCGCGGTCCCCTCTCTGTCCCCCAGTGTGGCGTCCCGCAGACCTCACTCCTCCAGCTAGGTTCTTCCTGCTCCTCCCACCCCTCCGCCCTTTGCTCATGACCAGAAAAATTCCAGGACCAGAGCCCAGTGCCCCAAACACTTGATAAATAGGTCTTGATTGCCTGGATGGAGATTCACACTGCTTTCACAGTGTGGGATGAAAGCTGAAATCAGCTGCCCGTATTATTGCCATATTTGGAAGGGGTCCAGGAAGGTGTGACGGACGTAGCATCACTGGGTTTTAACCACAAGATACACACACACACACACACACACACACACTCACTCACTCACTCACTTTGAAACTTAAAGTCGGGCCGACCCTGAGGCCCGTCAGGTGTGAACTTGGACACTGAACTGCCTGGGATTTCACAGACGCAGAAAACCCACTCAGGTTCCTTTCTTCCAGCCTGCCCAGTTGAGCACGTGCAACCAATTAGAAAGACGATCTTGGTTTTCAAGTAGATTCATCGCATCCAAGATAACCACCCAAAGAGAGCTCTGCAGATGGATAGGTGGCCTGAGGCCCCCGTCCGGATCAGCGGCCCCACGAGCACCTGCCTCGGGCGGCTCCCCCCCCCGCCCCCCCGCCCCGGTGCACCCTGTGTACAGCTTCCAAATCTTGTAGGCGGCGGGAAAGCCCTTGAGACCAACCAGGCTGTGACCCCACACCCTGTTCTCACTCCTCCAATCACTCAAAAGAGTATTTGGGCTGTCCCTGAACCTTGACCTCTGTGTATCTTTCTCAATCAATCAAGGGAGTCCCGGGTGCCTTCGGAGCATTTGCGGTGATTAATTAGTAAGCTGGTATTTATACAGTGCTAAGTGAGTGCTACACTTTATGAGCCAACGTGATCTCCGTAGGCCTCTCTAATCCCTTCCTAGCAACTCGGGCTGCAGGGACCACCCAGCTCTGCAAGGCTCTGGAATGCCCCTCGCCGTCCACTCCATCTGCCCCCGAAACCCAAGAGCTCCTCCCAACCCCTCCCCAGCCCTCCCCCCTCTGTTTCAAAGAAGTGCTGTTGTTTTTCTTAATATTACTTGGCCCCTCCCCGAAAGACAGTTACACAAGTAGATGTGGGAGGAAGAAGAGAAACATAAGTCAATGATGACTAAGTCTGCCGGCTCCCTTGCCGCTGGAATATTGTCAGCATTGGCTCTGGCTCACCCCTGCCTCTGTAAAAATCCTTTGCGGAGGGTGTGATTTTTTTCCTGAAGATTCATTCTTTCCACATGACCAAATGCTGTAATGTGTAACCAGTCCCGATCGTTTCTCTCTGCCCCAATCCATGCATGGGGCTCAGCACTCAGGGTCATTCAGAAACGATTCCCCCGAACAAACAGGCAACCGTTCCTGGAAGTTCTACAGTCAGCGCTCCCGGGCCGCTCCCGCCGCTGCTCCTCTACTATTTCCATTTCCGAACAGGTGTCTCTCCTCCAGTCCAGCGGCCTCAGAAGGAAGAAGTTCAAGTAA
Organism: Paguma larvata; assembly: GCA_030068075.1. NCBI lineage: Eukaryota > Metazoa > Chordata > Mammalia > Carnivora > Viverridae > Paguma > Paguma larvata. The sequence goes on from CM057833.1 coordinate 10,931,462, forward strand.
AATGCAGCCCCCGGCATGCATCTCAGGTGTTAGCAAATCAACAGTTGTGTCTATTGGCAGGGCCCGGGCCCAAGACCTCAGAAATGAGGCAGAGAACTGAGCGCTCGTCCTGCCTAAAACCCTGAGAGCCCGTGAGAAAATCAACCCGAGAGACGAGACGTTGAAAGGGCTCACCCATCTGGGCAGCGGTTCCTGAGCTCTGCCTGAGGCTAACAGCGGCAAGGCCTGGGCGATCCCCTCTCTCCTTTTACGGGACGCAGTAGGTAATGAACTGCATCACGAAGCTCGTCCAGCCTCCTGAGGGCTGTGTCCACATAAACCGAAGGGGTAAGTGACCGGGGAGTTTAATAGACACAGCCCACCCGAGTAATTCAAACCAAAGCCATATCTGGCTTTCACATATATGTGAGTTGTTTCTCAAGGCAAACCCCCACATAATCTCGTCACTATTAAAAGCCGGCTCCTGGGGCGCCTGGGTGGCTCAGTCGGTTAAGCTGCTAACTTCAGCTCAGGTCATGATCTCACGGTCTGTGGGTTCGAGCCCCGCGTCGGGCTCTGTGTTGACAGCTCATCAGAGCCTGGAGCCTGCTTCAGATTCTGTGTCTCCCTCTCTCTCTGCCCTTCCCCTGCTCACACTCTGTCTCTATGTCTCTCAGAAATAAATAAATGTTTAAAAATATTTAAAAAAAAATTTAAAAGCCGGCTCCCCCATCAAGTCCGTTCGAAACATATCATAATGAAGGCAGTCCTATTTCATGCAGACACACGATAAATCATAGGCTGGGGCAAAGTTGAGGTGCACTGGATCTTTGAGAGTAATAGCATCTTGGCGAGAAGACTAAGAATCTGGCAAACCAGACTAGCAGCAGACAGAAGTTTTAAAGTTTTGATCCACGCCCCATCCCTAGTCTTCTGCAGTCGATAAAAAAACAAACGATTTTAGGGGCGCCTGGGTGGCTCAGTTGGCTAAGCGTCTGACTCTTGATTTCGGCTCGGGTCATGATCTTGTGGTTCATGGGTTTGAGCCCAGGATCAGGTTCTGTGCTGACAGCACGGAGCCTGCTTGAGATTCTCACTCTGCACCCCACTCCCCAAAATAAATAAACATTCAAAAAATTTTTTAACTATTTTATTTCTGTAGGGTCCTTCAAGGCCACATATGGGTGACACAGAAACCTGCCTTTTCCAAGTAGCTGAAGTAAACTGCCTGAGACCAAGAGAAACTCGATTCTGAGCTTAAAACAATAAAAATGTCGTTTAAGCTGAGGATCTTTATTAGAGCAAAAAAAAACAAAAAAATCTCAAAAATAAGGAAAGCATCATATTTTCTGAACCCTGAAGTGTTTTTCTCAACTTTGTTCTCTTTATGTTTAATTTTTATAACATTTTTATTTATTTTTGAGAGACATAGAGACAGAGTGTGAGCAGGAGAAGGGCAGAGAGAGAGAGACACAGAATCGGAAGCAGGCTCCATCCAGGCTCTGAGCCATCAGCACAGAGCCTGACGCAGGGCTCGAACTCACAGACCGTGAGATCATGACCTGAGCTGAAGCCGGCCGCTTAACCCACTGAGCCACCCAGGCACCCCAACTTTGTTCTCTTTAAATGCCTTTTAAATTAATTCAGCAATATATTCTTGAACTATGGCAAACCAACAAACACCAGTGAGGGTCTGTTCTGTGCAAATCGGTCTGGAACAGCTTGCTGGGTTTACATTCTCAAGTGCTCTCTGCCTCCAGAGCACGGGTTTTGAAGCCCAGCATCCATCCATCTTTTCTCTGCACGAGCTGGTGGGAGCGGTTTCCGCTCGGGGATCCTGGGCCTTGTCCTAACGTTTCAGAGAATAAGCCCAAAACACAGCCCTCCTGCACGTTAGAGATTCTCAAACTTCAGTGAGCAGAACTCCCCTGGGTGTTTGTGAAAATGCAGGTTTCTGAGCCCCATGCAGAGATCCGTCTGTCCGGCCTGGGGCCTGGGAATCTGTATTATTAACTAGCCCGCCCCCCCTCACCCCCCACAGCGGTTCCACGTTGGAGGTCCACAGCTTTGCAGTTTTAAGCTGACACACCAGACCGCAGAGAGAGATCCTCTCAGGCTTCTTCAGGAAGGCGTATCCCATGGAGCCCTGGAGAGGATCTCTCTTCTCCCGGGCCCTCGCCGAAATAAATGTCAGTATCCAGAGCTCGCTGCCAGGTACCCTAAAGCAGTCCCAGGGGACGGCCGTGGCCCTGCAGCTCTATTCTGCCAAGTCACCCATGGGATATGCTGGCCCAGGGGTGAGCACCAGCCCCTTCCCCGCTTTAGCTCTCCCTCGGTCTCAGAGAAACCGTTCAGGGCGGAGGCCCGGCCCCATCTCCCTCGAAACTGCTGGTCCAGCCCTTTCCAACAGCTCCGCAGCTCCAGCCGCCGCTAGATGCAAACGGGGGTTCCCGCTCGCGGGATCCACCTTCACACCCCTGCAACCCTCATTGAGAACGCCGGTGTTTCACAGCGAGTCGTCTCCATGGCAACCGACGGGGTGTCACAGACTCAGGATTACGACTTCGCTGCGTGGGGATTCCAGAGAAGGGGTTGGGGGTGGCGTCCCTCGGGGGCCCTGACCCGTACCCAAATTGAAGGGATGGATCCCCGTCCTTCCCGCCTCGGTCCCCGGCCCCCAGCCCGACCTCTGCTGCTCCGCTGCCACGGCGAGGTGGAGAAGGGGGTGGATTTTTACGGGGGCCCCAACCACTATCCGGGGGGTCGCGGCGGCGGGGTGCGCGCCATCCCTCCCCTCCCCCGCCCCGCGCCCTCGAGCCCAGGCGGCGGAGCCCCGGGCGCACGCGGGCGGCGCAGGGCGGCGCGCGGCCGCGGGGGCGGGGAGCGGGCGGGCCCCGCGCGGGGCCTAAGTCCCACCCCCGGGGGCGGAGCCTGGCGCCGGGGAGTGTCAGGAAGAGGAAGAGCGCGGCCAGAGGCGGTGCGGGCGCGCGGCGAGCAGGGGCCGGGCCCAGGCGAGCGCCGCGCGGGCCACCATGGCCACGGACGAGCTGGCCAGCAAGCTGAGCCGGCGGCTGCAGATGGAGGACGAGGGCGGCGCCGAGGCCGCGGAGCAGCCCGGGCTGAACGGGGCGGCGGCGGCGGCGGCGGCGGCCGGGGCGCCCGACGAGGCGGCCGAGGCGCTGGGCAGCGCGGACGGCGAGCTGAGCGCCAAGCTGCTGCGGCGCGCCGACCTCAACCAGGGCATCGGCGAGCCCCAGTCGCCCAGCCGCCGCGTCTTCAACCCCTACACCGAGTTCAAGGAGTTCTCCAGGAAGCAGATCAAGGACATGGAGAAGATGTTCAAGCAGTGAGTGCCCGCGCGACCCGGCCCCCCACCCACACACCCCCCCCGCCCCGCGCGCCAGCCTTGGGCCCCAGACCCCCCGAACCCCTCGCCGCGCGGGACCCGTGCCGCCAGCTCTGCGCTCCCGAACCCCGACACACCAGGGGTGGCCACCCCGCGGCCCCTTTCATTTAATCACGAGGCTTCAGGTCCTCCTCCCCACCACGCGTGTGAGTCTGGCGACCCCCAGGCCCTGGCTCGCGACCCCCTCCTCGTGGTGACGCGGTCCCCAGTACACCTGAGGCGCGCATTCGGTGTGGGGGACCGTGCGGCTCCTGTAGAGAATCCCGAGTCCCCTCGAGCCCCCCACTACCACCATACACATGAGTCTGAAGACTCTGGGTCTCTGGCCTAGGACCCCTGCCCAGTTAGGGAAGCTCCCCTCGCCACCCACCAGACACCCACGCACACTGAGAGGTGAAGACCCCGTGGCCTGCCTTTCCCTCTCCCTAGCCACTCGAATTCCCCACCCCCACCCCAACACCCTGGTCAAAAACACCCCTCCACGCACACACCCCAGCGTCTCCACAAAGGTTTCCGTTCCCTTCACCCCATGTCCTACACATTGTTTCTTAATTGGGGTCCTTTCATTTCGTCTGCTTATCTCAGATGCCCCTCAGCATAGGTTCTGGGGAGGGACCCCCCCCTCCTTCCCCTCCAGTTATTCAGCATCTGCCAGCAAACTGCAATCAAGGACCCTTCAGACCCTCCCACCCCAACCCCATCCAGTCTGCTAGCCAGGACCCCTGTCCTTGACTCTCAGGTGGTCTCCCCAGAGAGACCCCTCCACCCCTACCTCCCACTCTGCAGGTATGCACCCCCCCCCACCATCCTCCCTTCAGGGCCGAGTCCCCTCCTCCCTCCACACACTGTCCTTCCCTCCTCTTGCCCTAAGCCTCCACACCCAGCAGCTTTGCAGTCACTGCCCCCCCCCCGCCCCTGTCTGTCAGAACCCCCTCCCCCTCCTCCCCCCCCCCGCCCCCACTGTGTTCCCTCTTTCCTCCCACACGGGGTTCCGACACCCCACACCTTCCTATCTAATTTGCCTGGTTGTTCTCACCCCTACCTTTTCTTCTATGTAATTCCACACACTGTGCCCTTAGCCGATTGGACGGGCACCCCAGGCTTGTGGCTCAGCCCACCCCACCCCCCAAAAAACTTAAAATCACTGAGAACGGACTACATGGTCCCCTTCTAGTCCATCCCTGAGAACACCCATTTGGGATTGAGATGGACGGTCAAACTCTCCACAGCCACGGTGGTGAGGGGGGTGGGGGGTGGCAGTGGTGGGGTCTTGTGAAAGCTGTCACCCGCCTTCCCGTTGGTACCCTTCCCCACCTCTTGTTGCCCAGCCCCTTTGCTGGCGGGGGAGCAGCCCAGGGCCTGGTCTCGAGTGGAGAAGTGCTGGCCCACCTTGAGAGGGCAGGACTGGGCTACGTGCCCAGGCAGCAAGCAGGAAGCCCAGGAAGGGAGTGTTTTGCAACCCCGACGGCTTGAGAAAGCCGCTCTCCCACTTCGTGCTGCCGTGGCTTCTGCCTTTGGCCCCAGCACAGGGGAAGAGGGTTTTGTTTCCCGGACCTGGACGGCCTGGACGGCTGGTAGCCCCGTACTTCTCCAAGGGTCAGCCTGGGGTGGGTGGGGGGCGGGTGGGGACTGAGTCCTTAAGCCTCCTCCGTGCCCTGAGGAGCCTGCGTCTTTGACTCCAGGGTCTTTGTTGGGAGTTCTTCTAAAGTTTCTTCCCCGCCAAAGACTGGCACCGTCCGGAGAACAGGATTTCCAGGATTCCAGCCCAAACTGATCGAAGGCACCTTGAGCCCAGGGCTAGGTGTGGGTAGCCTCATGGTCTGGAATTTCCTTGTTGAGCCTGCCCCCTGCCCTGGGGGCCGGGAGCTCAGGGGCGATTGTTCCAGTGCGGCCTTGACCCCTGCCTCCGCAGCCCGCTCGCTCAGTACTAGCCCCTGCATTCCACCCAGCGTCCCCGCCGCGGAGAACTACCACCACCGAGGCACAGCTGGGCAGTCTGGGCACAGGAGAGTTAAATGACGTGCATCCAGACCGCACAGCTAGAAAAACGATGGGGCCAGGATCTGAACTCAGGTCTGTGACTCCAAGACCCACGTTCCTCCTTCTGGGTTTTCCAACACAAACGTCTGCCTCGGGTGGGAAGACGCGCTTCTCCCACAACGCCTTCCGCACGCGTGCCTCATTTTCCACCTCGCGGACCCACCGCTGGCCCGCGTCTCCCTCCCAGAATCCCCCTCCTCTAGGGCTTCCACCGCATTCCTATACCCCTCCAAAAAAAAAGGAGGGAGCTGTTTGGGAGAGAAGCCGTGCACCCCCAAAAGGACCTGGGGCTCGGGAGGCTGCGCGTGACCAGAGCAATGGCCTTGAAGCTGCGTTTGCGAGCAGACTCCCTTGCAAGAGAGGCTGTTTTGGGATGTTAGTCTGACGAGGTTTATTTTGATGAAGTTCGAGGGGGAACTTAGGCCCTCCCGACACCCCTGCAATCCAGCTCTTGGCACCACTGACCGCGGGTGTTGGGGACAGGAAGGGGCCAGGGAGCTGCACTTCTAGGGAAGGAAGTGCCACCCGCCGGGGGCCCTGGCGAGGATAGAAAGCTGCCGGTTTTGTATTCAAGGAAACAAGGCTTCTCTGTGCCAGGCAGCCGAGCCCAGCCGCGTCCCGGCCGGGGAGCAGCCAACACACAGGCTCTCACGGAGGACAAAACCCCCGTTCTGCTTCTGCTGTCTCGGTGGGGCCGCAGCCGCCTGGGCCCAAGCAGGGGCCCTGCTGAGAGACTTCCAGCCTGGTCTCCAGCCCCCTGGCAGGGAGGAGGCTCTCCCCGCCCTTCTGGAAGCTGTTCGCCAGAGCTGAGGACAGGAGATAAGTCATAAGGAACTGGGGGCTGGCCTTCCTGGGAAGGCAGGAGCTAGGAAGCCTGGTCTTGAGTCCTCGTGGCCCAGCCCCTGAATTAGTCTGTCCGCCCTCGCCGGGCTCGAGTCTCCCCGTCGGTAAAAGGAGCAGCCCCTACCCAGCAATGACCTCCTTCTTTCCGAGGGGTCCCGAACCCTTCTGGATGACGGGCCGCCTCCCAAGGTCCTCCGGTTCATCCACTCGGTGGCCATCAGCTGGATACTTCCTGAGGAGGGAGACCGGAAGGAGAGTCAAGGAGACTGAAGGAGGCAAGAGAGGCTGCCGGCCGTCACCGACCTCACGGCCCAGCCGTGCAGGTGCCAGCGGGGGGAGACCTCGAGGGTGGACTCCGGCCCTTCCCCCCGTTTTACAGGAAAGGAAACCGAGACCCAGAAAGCTGTGGCGACTTGCTCGGGGGTCACAGGGAGGTTTTCAGTGGCGGAACCGGAGCACCCCAGTCTGTACGCGAAGGATGGTGGTCCCTGCTTCTCGGGGCGGGGCTGGGAGGAGGTGACGCCGGTAGAGGGCTGGCCCGGTGCCCTGCACGTGGAGCCCCCGCCTCCGTGGAGCCCGGTGGCTCAGTCCTTCCTCCCCGGCCGGCCTCAGGCTGCCCCAGCACCTCTAACCCCTCTCCCCACCTCTCTCGCCGCCCATCCATTCAGGGCTGTTTCTGGAACATTCCAGCCAACGGGGGAATGGTATGACCCCTCAGGGCCTCAAGGGGGCCCACCTCTGGGCCAGCAACAGCCTGCACGGGGTTCCGTGGGGGTTTGTAAGTCGAGACCTGCCCAGGAGGTAGGCAGCCATGTAATTCGGAACCTGCCGTGGAATCCGAGGACAATGCCCTAGTTCCCTGCGTGGCCAGCCTCGTCCCCAGACGCTGCGTCTCATGACCCCTCCTTGCGTCAGCGAGGCAGGCTCCCCTCTCCTTCTGGACGCCTCCGCCTTCCCCTCTTCTCCCTTCGCTCCTCCTCCACGGGTCCCCTCAGACCCTGTCCCTCACAGCACCTCCCCCGGCGTCCTTCCTGAAAGGAAGTATTAGGCACAGTCGTTGAGAGCAGGGCCTTCGGGGTCCACGGCCCTGGGTTTGAATCCCAGCTGTGGGCCTGGGACAAGGCACTTAAACCTTCTGGGCCTCCGTTCCTCACCCTAAAATAGGGCCAGTGCTTCATAGGGCTGTTGTGAAGTCCCTCACCCAGGGCGTGACACAAAGTTAAATACGTTACGTTCCTGCCGCCCTCGTCCCCAGCCCCGGCAGTGGTCGTCTCCGCAGGCACGGGGGTTGCCCCACAAAAGCTAGTGGCTGCCTCCATCTACCCCGCACGGAGCTGCTGGGCTGGCGACAGCCTCTCGCTTTGGGCCGGAGGGAGGGGGACCCGGCACGAGAGCCCCCGCCTTTTCTCTTCCCGAGCAGACGCCCTGATTGACAGCTATGTATGGCTTTCATCAGTAACAAAAACTGGGGAAACGAATTCATTATCACTTAATTACGTGGAAGGCAGGTGGCAGAAAAAAAGGAGCGCGCACGCAGCACTCTGGAGTGACTCAGAGCTGGGACTCCAGCGCCCGTCTGTGCAGCCAGGTGCTCAGCTTCTCAGCCTCAGTTTCCCCGGGGCTAGAGACCCTACCTAGGGAAGTTCGGAGGATTCAGTTTAAAAAGTCCTGACCCTTTGGAAAGAGTCCACCCTCGTGTCCGACCGTGTCCATCTAGCCGTTAAAAACACAGCTGCGGTGGAAAAACATAAAATCCCTTCATCGGAGCAGTCCTCAAATGCGTATCGTGTGAAGTTTCCGCTGCGGGCAAGTTCGAGAGAATCCAGGGAAGAATAAAGTTCCTGCTGTCAGGAAGCTCGAAGTCTCCTGAAGAACGGTGGTAGAGAGAGGATGGGCCCGTGGGGCTAGAAATGGTCCATTTGTTTGTTCCTGCCATGAGGACCAAACACGCGCACGCGGGATGCCGCCAGCCCCCTGCCTCCTCGCCCTCTCCTAGCTGAACGGAGCCACCGGGTCCAGTTGCTCCCAGAGGAGCCCGAGTATATATCCCAGGAATCGAGTTGACTCTAAACAACAGCACGGCGAGGCGGGTAATAGCATTATCCGCGTTTGCCACACGAGGAAACTGAGGCTCAAGACGGTCGAGTCTCTTCGCCGAGGTTATAATAAGTGGCAGGGGCAGGGCTAGATGCAGGTCCGGCTGTGGAGAGCTCCAGAGGCCAAGAGAGGGCTGTGTTTATGGATGGGAGCTGGCGGGGGACTCTCAGAGCCTCTGCAGGAGAGCCCTGGGTGGGGTGGGGGGGGGGTACAGAGGGTGGGTCCTTCCACCTGCAGCAGCCAGGAGCCCGGCTTTCTGGGAAGACGCCCACCCCTGGGGAGGGAGGATTTCCTCAGCTTAGCGCTCACCCTCTGCTCTTCCTACTTCCCTTCTGCTTCTGAGTCACTGCTCCCCTCCCCCGCCCGGGGACTTTTGGTTCCCCTTTGGTTTGTGCTCTCCTGACTGCCTTCTCCGTCCGTCTGTCCTTACCCTCTGGGTCCAAGGCCTGGCTTCCACTGCGAGAGTCCAGGCTCTGGGAGACCAGGCCCTGCCGCCTCCGGGGAGGCCCTCTAGCAAGGCCAAGCCGCTCCGAGACCTCAGCAGGGACTGTCCCCACTCCCTCCTGGCAGCCGAGTTCCCTCTGACTGCCGGGCAGCCTTCTCCTTGGCTGACTTCCACTTCTCAAGGGCTGCAGAGAAGCCAGAGTCCCATGCCAGAAGGGGACAGCTAGAGTTGTGTGGAGACCCTCCCGCGACCGAGACCATGGCCACCGTCGGCCACCCCCCTCCTGGGCACTTTGCCTCTTGTTTAGTCCTTCTATGACAGCCCCTGAGATCATGCCCACTGTTAAAAGTGGGTCCCGCAGAGGTTCCGTGACCCACCCGGAGTCGCACGGCTAGTAAGGAGTGGGGGCAGCACGTGAACTTGGGTCTGTCCGCCTCCAAGTCCCCCGCCCTCACGGGACGCGGATGGGGCAGCATCGCCCAGGCGCTCGCTAGAAATGCAGCCGCCCCGGCTCCGCGGGATCAGAGTCTGCACTTCAACCCTCAGGTGTAAGCAGCGCCAGGCCACCCACAGGCGGCTCCCGCCACTTGCCCGAGATTTTCCTACACGTGAGGCAAGTCCGAGCAGTGAGGGAAGGAGGAAGTTAAACAACAAACCCTAGACTGTCTCAGACGCTCAGTGAATGTTCTTTGCATTCCCTGTTGCGACAGTAGGCATTAGTAAGAGCCGGCAGGAAGGAGGCAGTGCAGGGACTACCGGCGGGACACCCATTGCTGACGTGACAAGCCCAGGGGGGTGGCCCTCAGTGGGCGGTGGATGAACCCAAGGTTAGGAGGTCCCAAGCCCCGACGGCCCCCAGCGGATGGCCGTCAGCCCGGGGGGCTCCTGTTTGGTCCTTTGACTCGCTGAAAAGCTATGAGAAAGCCATGAGCGACGTTCGCACCCTCACACACACACACACACCCTCTCCTTGGCTGACACAGCGACAGACCGAGTGTCCAATTCTGCAGATAGGCCTGGAGGAAGTGGCGAGTGGCTTGGCTTTCCCCTCATGAGTCAGGCAGCCTGGGGGCGGGGGCCATGGGCAGGGCCGAGCAGCTACTGAGCCTGCGGCCACCTGCAGAGGGAGGTGGGCAGGGCCAGCTGGCTGTGACAGCCAGCAAAGCCAGAGTTCTTCTGTTGTCCAGAACTTTCCTGCCCCGAGGCACCTGCCTTCCTGTTTCATAGGACGAAGCATGTAGAGGCCTAGGAGCCCCTGAGGGTGGACCGGGTCTGTGAATGCCGAGACTGAGGCCAGGTGGGCCTGGGGGGTGGGGGGGCGAGGGGGGTCCTTGGCCCATACACGCCACCATCTCCAGCTGATTGTCCTCCTGGGGACCCCCACGGGCAGAGGAGCCGCCCACCAAGGCCCGAGATAGGAAGCAAAGAAATTGGGGTCTCCTGTGCCCCCACCTTCCCCTTCATTCTGCCATCGGACTCCTCAGCACAGCTGGGATGGCTCGATGAGTGGCCCCCAACACCCTTCCCACCCTGAGATCCCCTAGTACGGGGTGTGCGGGCATCAGGACACGGCATGGTAGTTAAAAGCACGTGCGTTTCATCGGATCCGGGTTCGGATCGCAGCTGTGTCCTGGCCGGCCGTGGCTTTGGCCCAGCCGCGGCTTTGGCCCAGCCGCTTCCTCCCTGAGCCTGCGGCTCCTCGTCTATAAGGGAGGGATGTTCGTGTCTGACTCGGAACACTGGGCGTGGTGCCTGGCGCATAGTAAGTGCCCAGCGCAGAGTGGCCACTAAGGATAGTATTGTCAGGACGCAGGGACGAGCCCTGGGCACCGTGCACTGTGAGAGCCAGCCACCGCCCACGCCGTGACTCCTGGTCGTCAGAACGGCGGAGGGGGGGGGGGTTGGGGAGGGCGGGGAGGAGGAGCAGCTGGCTGGGCGGGACCTGCTCCGTGCAAGGAACGGAGTCTACCCGGGCGGTGGCCGTGTGTGCTCGGCTCTAGGGGAGATGGGAGGGATTTTGTCACCGGCATCCGGGGTGGCAGCTGCCGAGCCCCGCCCGCCGAGAACTATTCAGGGGGAGGCGGGTAGGACTGTGGGCACGGCGCCAGGGCCCGCGGCCTCCCTCCGGTGCTGGAGCAAAGTGCTGAGCACCCAGCCCGCGAGCTTTGTTGCCAGTCCTGCCCGATGGGATCGAATCAGCCCTCCCAGGCAGGCCCCAGGCCGGGCTCTCAACCCAGCTTCCCCCAGCCCTGTAAGCTTGCGAATTCGGGACCCTCTATGGGACCAGGAGGGAGAAGGAAGCAGACAGGCAGGAAGAAGGAAAGCCTCCGGCGTTTGGGGTCCCGCAGTCCACCAGCCGTGTGACCCCGGGCTGGTTGCTGCCTACTCTGGGCCCCGGTTTCCCCCACATAACGTGAAGCAGATGGACCGGGCTGTGCAGACAGATCTTGTACACTGACTCTCTTCTCCTGGTTCCTCTGAGCCACCTGCAGCTTCGGTTCCAGCTCAGGGAGAGAGCAGACGGATGAGAAGGTCTCCCCGGCCGGGGGGCGGGGGGGGGGTGGTGTATCTCCTGTCTTGACAGTCATCCACCTGCTAGTGGCACAGTGACAGCCCCCTCCCCTTCGTCCCTTCCTTCCTGTGAGAGGAAGGACGGAGTAACCCGGGGCTGAGGCTCCTCTCTCCCTCTGCCCAGCGGGAGAACGAAAGGCTCTGTCCTGCTGGCCGTCCACCGCCCCAAGTGGTGAGGTCTTGGAATTGGGCCTCGCGGGGAAAGTGGGGGGGGCCTCAGAGGAGGGGGAGACGCTGGGGGCCACCCCGGATCATCGTGCCCACCCTCTGCCTCCAGACCAGTCTGCAGCAAGTGTTTCCTCGCAGCCGTGCGCCGTCGTGACTGGCGCCCAGGGAGAAGCGCTTGTATTTTTTACCGTTTGCATTCTTATCAGCACCATTGTGATGCTGTGGGCACGAAGGACTTAGGGTACACAGTGTCTGGCTCACGGAGGGCCCTCGGGGGCCACCACTCCGGCGTTAAGCACCTGTTTTGTACGCGGCGTTTTCTGTTCATCGTCTCATTTAATCTTTAACCCTGAAGGTAGGTAGTGATGATAACGTTTCTATTTTTGTTACCACTGTCTTCGTTATAGACCCTCAGGGCTAATTAAGTGGTTACGGTGGGCCAGGCTCTGTGCTAGGAACCCGCCCGGATTGTCGCTTTTAACCTGTGCCTTTGTCCTGAGATGGGTCCTTTGAGCTCCACGGCGCAAGTGGGCAAATTGGGGTCTGTGGGGTCAGGGGACTTGACCAGGGTCGAATGGCAGATCCGGGGTTGGGACCCCAGTCAGTCTCAGCAGAGTCGAGGTGGACACGGAACCTTCAAGGCCATCTTCCATCGCGTGACCCAAAGCCCACCCACCTCAGAGCCCAGGGCATGTGGTATATGTCTGCCCCCCCACAAGCCGCACGGTAACCGCCCTCCCCCCGCCGTGTCTCCTCCTTGGGGGGACCCAACTCCCACCTAGCACCCGACCTCTCCCTGACCTCTGTCACCTCCTCGTGGTGATTGATCTGTTGGCAGTATGGCCAGCCCCTGCATTGTCCCCTTGGGGGCCAGAGCCTGCCCGGGATAGAGCCCAGACCCAGTAATTGATTGACCTCTGATTGATGCAGGCAGTGGTTCAAGCCGCAGCCCAGCCAGGCCTGGGAGCTGCCAGAGACCAAGAAATACAGAGTCCAAGTCTCTGTCCAAGTTCGGACACTTTATCTGCACTTCCTTTGAAACTGAGCCACCCCCGGCGGCAGGAGAGATCCACACGCGTGAGCAGTAAATAAAGCCAGCGCTCAGGAGATGCGGGTGGGCAGCGGGCCAGCGGCGAGGAGCGTGGGCCCCGTAGGGACGGGGTGTGAGTCCCGGCCGGCTGGTTACCGAGCCAGCGCCCTCACCCCTATGATCCTTGCTCCCTGGTCGGTCGGTCGCATGGAGAAGTAATCCCGACCCTCCAGGGACACAGGGCGGGGCAGAGAAGCTGTAAAGAAAAAAGTGACGGCACGTAGTAGGAGCTTAAGAAAGGTAACATCTCTGGAGTCAGCCCCATGTGCCAGGCACTGTGCTGAGTGCTTGGCATGTATGAGCTCAGGTCGGTCCTCACGGTAACCCTGCAGGAGAGTCCCCGTGCCCCTTGGCTGGAGGCTCGAGAGGCAGGGTCCGCCGGAACCCAGGCAGTCTGTCCCCAGCCCTGACACGTCATCGCCGACTCCTCACTGCCATCCAGAAAGTCGTGGGGTTTTGTTTCCCCAAACAGCGGCTTCCCTGTGACTCGCCCCAGGAAAGACCGCCCCCCTCCCCAGGCTGCCGTCCGCAGGGCTTTACCTGTCACCGGGGGTCATGCGGCAGCCCCTTACCAGACTCCAGAGATGGAAGGAGGGGCCCCTGCCACACCCCCCACGGGGCCCCTTCCAGCTCGAGGTGGAGCCTGGAACACGGGAGCCACAACCCGCCACCACGTCCTTTCACGACGGCTTCCGCCCCAGCCAGGGCACTGCCCGCGGGCAGCTCTGGCCCATCTGCCCCCAGCTCCAGCCCCCCCGCTCCCACCCCCAGGGGGGACAAAGGCTTCAGGACCCCGCGTTCCCTGCGGGCTTCCCGGAGCCTCCCCGTGCTGCGTCACTTCCGAGCGCTGACTCGTCTGCGAACTATTTATACCCCTCGCACAAACACCCTGCTCCCAGGACACACGGAAGCGGGCTGGACACAGAGCAGCTGCGCAGCTTCAGGAGCCGGGCCTCCACTCCTTTCCTTTACTGCTCTGTGACCTTGGGCAGGTCCCTTAACCTCTCTGAGCCTCCATTATATAATACGGTTATTACGGGGATTGAGTACAGTGAAGTTCCCGGCACAAAGACAGATTTCCAAAAGTGGTTTCCAGTAGTTGTTCAAGGTCATGTGAAGCTTATATAGAACTAGAGATGGGGGAGGGGACTGGGGAGCTAAGTGTTCCCGTAGGAACTCCCAGACCGGGACACAGGTTTCTGCAGCTCAGCCCCTCCATGTCACTCTGCCGTCACCAACACTCACCCAGCCAGCTCGCGGCCTGGGGGCTACACGAGGTTTCTTTAGGCTAGGAAAGCCCGTTTTAGCCCTGAGACCGCTCTCCTCCCAGCCCCCCCGCCAGGCGGCAGTCCGGCAGGTGTCCGGTTGGCCGGATAAGAGGGCCCGGCTGGGCTGTGCAGACGGTGCCCACATCTGGCAGGCTGGGACACACTCCGCACTCGCAGCTCCTCCCCAGCCAGGGGACCGGGCCCGGGGCCCATCTCTGATCCAGGCGCTTACCACAAGGAGGCCAGGCAAGAGAGACGTTTAGACAACCACACGCACACACTCTCTCTCTCTCTCTCTCTCTCTCTCTCTGGCCCTGCGTCTGCTGGTGACCTGAATCGTGCAGGTACACTTTTATCACCTTATCAGTGTTCCAGCCCTTTCCAGCCACCAGCCATGTCCCCGCCACCCACTGCAGACACACCCTGCACAGACTGTTCCCTGGACTCGCCCCAGGCCACCTCCCAGGAAACTCCAAGGGGACCTGTCTCCTGTGACCTCTGGCCCTGCCCTGTGATGTGTGATACCTTCTGCCTCTCCCCGGCGGGGGGCAGGAGTGGGGGAGAGACGGGGCTAAGTTGTCCCTCGAGCGCCAGTCCAGATGCCGGGCTGGCCCAGGATAGCACGTCAGTGCCCCCTCCCACCCCTGCCGTCCGCGCCCCCACGGAATCGTGAATTCTTTCTCCCCACTGGTTCACACCGCATTCAGTGCAGGGAGGCTGCGGCTTCGGCCGCATTGGTCGACACGGAAGAGGCTGCAGGCCATGTAGGGAGTCCCTCGTCATCAGAGGTAACCAAGCAGAAGGCACAGATCGGGAGCCCATTCCAGCTACAGTAGGATGACAGGCTCCTTGCAGGCCAGCCCGCGATGCTCTGACTGCTCAAGCACGAGGCGTCAGGATGTCCTTCGTCTCTCTCGTCCCGCCCGCAGGTACGACGCCGGCCGGGACGGCTTCATCGACCTGATGGAGCTGAAGCTGATGATGGAGAAGCTCGGGGCCCCGCAGACGCACCTGGGCCTGAAAAACATGATCAAGGAGGTGGACGAGGACTTTGACAGCAAGCTCAGCTTCCGGGAGGTGAGTCGGCCCCGCCTGTGGGCAGGGGGAGGGGAGTCGGCCCCGCCTGTGGGCGGGGGGAGGGGAGTCGGCCCCGCCTGTGGGCGGGGGGAGGGGAGTCGGCCCCGCCTGTGGGCGGGGGGAGGGGAGTCGGCCCCGCCTGTGGGCGGGGGGAGGGGAGTCGGCCCCGCCTGTGGGCGGGGGGAGGGGAGTCGGCCCCGCCTGTGGGGGGGGAGGGGAGTCGGCTCCGCCTGTAGGGGGGGAGGGGAGTCGGCTCCGCCTGTGGGGGGGGGTGGACTCAGGGTCCGCCGAGGGAGGCTTCAGTGGGGACCCTGGAGCAGCCAGCAGGGGGCCTCTGAGCTGCCTGAAGTGGGGAGAACGGACATCCATTCCCTCACGTAGTAAGCACTTATGGAATGACTTCGGTATACATGACCCTGGGTGCGCTTTGGAAGTCCAGAGAAAGGCCTTTGCTCCAAGGGTCCTGGAGTGTACCGGGGAGACGCCCAGGGAGGGAAACGGCAGGGGCGCTGTGACTCAGGAGAAGAGGGGGACAGACGGAGGAAGTGCCGAGCACGGTGGTCCCAGAGGGGCGGGGCTCTGGGCCGGGGGACTTCACACCCCGGATCTCACTCAGTTCTCACTCCGGGACCGACCAGAGCGCTGGGCGAGCCTGTTCCCTGGAGGAGGAAACGGAGGCTCACGGCCAGATAACAACCGCCCTGGACCGCAGGCAGCAGAGGCCGAGCGACAGGGGGGGGGCCTCCCTCGGAGAACGAGCAAGAAGCAGAGAGGAGGCCGGGCAAGCAAGAGAACGGTGGTGGGGAGGACGGGTCCAGGGAGGAAGGTGCAGGCGGTGCAAGACGATGGCGTGGAGTCAGGACACGGGTTCGAAACCCATCACTTCCCGCTGCTGAGATTTGGGGCCCGTTTTTTCCTTGCCTCTG
This sequence comes from Paguma larvata, assembly GCA_030068075.1. Lineage (NCBI taxonomy): Eukaryota > Metazoa > Chordata > Mammalia > Carnivora > Viverridae > Paguma > Paguma larvata. The sequence continues at coordinate 10,947,372 of CM057833.1, forward strand.
AGTGGTCCTCATTCTGTAAAGTGGTCCCAATCTTGTACCGTTAGGGCTCAGTAAATGGAACTTTTTTTTTTTTAATTAATTTATTTATTTTGAGAGAGAGAGAGTAGGGGAGGGGGCGAGAGAGAGGGAGACAGAATCCCAAGCCGAACTCGTGAATCGGCTGCTTAACTGACTGAGCCCCCCGGGCGCCCCTAGTAAATGGAACTTTTGAGCAGATTCGTGTGGGGAACAGTGGAGACAAAGATACGAGGCGGGTCGGGGCCCTTCGTGGGATGCGAACACGGGCAAACAGGCCTCCAGCAGCCCCGGGTCCCGGAGAGCGGCAGATGGGTCGCCTGGCCTCCCGCTGTCCAGATGGGCAAACCGAGGCCCAGAGATGGAGGGGGAGAGCCGGGACCTCTGGCCCCTCGCCCCTCCCTGACCCCTCGTGCCTCGTCCCCTCCGGCAGTTCCTCCTGATCTTCCGCAAGGCGGCGGCGGGGGAGTTACAGGAGGACAGCGGGCTGCACGTGCTGGCCCGCCTCTCCGAGATCGACGTCTCCACCGAGGGTGTCAAGGGGGCCAAGAGCTTCTTCGAGGCCAAGGTGAGGAACCGGAGGATGTGTGGGGCCCGGGGGGTGGGGGCCTCCCGACCCTGGCGCGAGGAGAGGGGCGGCTGGGGCACGACGGGACCCTGAGTTAGCTCTGGGTCAGTGCTCGTCCTTCCTGTCCCTGTGGGGACGGGGCGCCCACGCCCGCGCCACGGCACCCCTGGCTTCTGTCCGCTTCCATCCAGGCCGTGGTCCCTTCCAGCCTCTCCTCTCTCCCCCTGGCCCCCGGGCGGGTGAAGAGTGTAGACTCTTGAAGAGGGGCCATGGACCCTTTTGGGCCGCCACCCCCCCGGGCAGACTCGTCCTTGAACGGTGGGCCCAGGAGACAGCAGGGCAGCCCAGCTCACCGGCCTCTCAGAGCCCCCGGCCTGGAGGGAGTGCGGGCCCCGGAGGCCACCCCCGTGCTCAGGTGGAGGGAAAAAGCAGCACTTGGTTCTGCCCCCTCCCCCGTCCCCGCCCCACCACCACCACCACCCCCCCCACCCCCCCGCCCGGGGCACTGCTTTTCCTCCTTCCTCTCTCCCCGTGTTAGCTGAGAACATTCCTTCCGAAGGCCCCCTCCCACTCCTTCTGGGCTTCCAGGGTTGAGGGGCTGTTTGAGGGCTCGTCTCGGGGACCAGGGGTGCCTCTGGGCTTCTCAGGACAGGAAACAGGACAAGAATAGCGACGTCAAAAGCCCCCCCTTACAGGACTCGGGCTAGGCAGCAGCCGCCAAATGTCCGTCCCGAATGTCCTAACCCGGTCAGTGAGTCCTCGAGGTCAGTTACTGAGCACCAGGCTCTGTATGGAGAAACTGAGGCCCGGGGCCAGAGCTGGCGAGAGCGGTATGCAGGCCGGCGGGAGAGCTGGGGGCAGCCCCGACCCACCCGGTCCCCGCCCGGCTGCAGGTCCAGGCCATCAGCGAGTCCAGCCGCTTCGAGGAGGAGATCAAGGCGGAGCAGGAGGAGCGGAAGAAGCAGGTGGAGGAGATGAAGCAGCGGAAGGCGGCCTTCAAGGAGCTGCAGTCCACCTTCAAGTAGCGAGGGGCCCGGCCTGAGCGCTTGGCCCCGGCCCCCCTCCCCGGCGCCCGGGCGGCCCCCCAGGGGCGGGCCGACTGGGGGCCAAGCCTGAATCCCGGGCTCTGTCTGAAGGGACCATACTTAAAACCTAACACGTCTGTGAACGGAGCCAGCGGAGGGGTGTCCGAGGCGGCCCCCCCCACCCCACGCCCCTCCGCTGTTCCCGAGGCCAGGACACCAGCGCTGGCTCCTCGCCTGGCCCAGCCCTCCCCCTGGCGATTCCTGCGCGTCTGTCGCCCCCGGCTGCCCCTCCACCCGCTCCAGCGTCGCAGCGGCTCTGAGCCCAGCTCTTGGCCCAGGTGCCTGCCCTCCATACGCCCTCCTCCTCCCTTCCCAGAGGCCCCCCCCTGCCCTTAACCTGCAGGCCGCACCGCCCCCGGGGTCCTCCAAACCACTTCCTAGGCTCGGGGAGGACAGATAGCAAGAATTCGGCCGGCTCCCGCTCAACGGGCTGATCAGAGGCACGAGGGCTCTCCCCTCCCCACCCCGACAGCTGTTCCTCCAGCCCCTGCCTCCTCTCTCTGCCAGAGGGAGGGGGCTTCTCTTTCGGCGAAGGGACCCAGGCCCTGGCAGCCCATGTTCCCATGGAGACCCCAGCTCTCTGGGGCCCCGCCAGGCGGGGCGAGGGGGAGCCGTGCCCATCTACCTCACGGGCCCACGCTCTGCCGGCCACGCCATGGATCGTGGGCAGGGAAGGCTCTGGGGGCAGAAACGCCACCCCCTGGTCTCCGGGAACAGCCCGAGGATCCCAGGGGCTCTGGAGAGAGCAGGGTGGGGAGGAGGGGGCGGCCCCTTCACTGGGAAGGAAACTGTGCCCGGCCCCATTCTCCAGGAGGCGTCCGAAAAGTGCTTTAAGTGGTCTGCACGGACCAGGCGGTGGGGAGCAGCGGCCTTGCTTGGCCCTTCCACGCCATCCTTCCCCAAGCGATGCGCACCGCCTTGTCACCAGCGATGGGACCCGTCCGTCACACCCACCCCCTGAGGAAGCATGGGGACCCCAGCCCTCCCTGCGCCCATCCCCTGATGGACTGCGGCCACGCCTGCGCCACCAGCCCGGTCCTCGCAGCCCCGGCGTGCTCACTTCCGTGTGTGCGTGTCCGTGTGTGCGCGCGTGTGTGCCCGTCTGTGTCCGTTGCCGTGTCGTGAAACTGTGCCCGTCACCCAGTCCAAACAAGTGAATGGCCCTCGAGGCCACGGTTGTGCAGCTTCCGGTGTGTGTCATGACAGCGTCCCTGCTTTGTGAACACGATAACTCTTTATTTTAGTAAGATGCCCCCACGAGTCCACAGAACTCCTGTTGGATTTGCAGAGGTTTTATTTTTCTGGCCTTTAGAATCTGCAGAAATTAGGAGGTGCTGACCCCAGTGCGGCAGCCTTGGCCCTGAATTGCGTTTGCCTTAGCGGATATGTTTATACAGATGAATATAAAGAGTTCTTTTTTCTTTGGCTTCTCGCTTTTTTCTTTTTTCCTCCCTTCTCACCTGCTCCCAAAGAAAGCTACTTCTTCATTTGGTGGTACAATTATTTTTTTTAACTAAAATAAGATAAAATTCTATATTCTTATGTGCGTGTGGTTCTTGTTGGTCGGTGGAGGAGGGGAGGGGCTGGGAAGGGAAGGAAGGGGACGAAGTCGCCTGGGTGCTGGGGCAACCACATGCTCAGGTGGCCCGCGTGTCATGTCTGGGGCCAGCGGGGAGAGTCTTCCTAACGGGGGAGGTTGAGTGATGCCCTGTCACCACCATCACCAGGGGCTGCTCTAAACGCTGTAGCTCATATACATACACATATATTTACTAATTTAATCCTCATGACCAGCCCGTGGGGGGATGCTGTTTTATTTCCCAGAGAGTCTCCCAGAGGCACACAGGCTGGGGGTGTTGGGGGGACAGGAGGCAGGCCCTCAGCCCACGGCCCGTCGTCCCACCTGCCACACCCAGCCGAGCAAATTCAGAGGACACGCACCAGGGATGGCACCAATACTGTGAGGATTCTAGATGGGTGCGCCTGAGAGCCCCCCGAGATTCTCCCACACGCAGACACGCCAAGCCTCCCCACCCTCAACACACACACACACACACACACACACATAAACACACACGCACGCGACAGGCTGCGGCGGCCGGTGATAAGGAAGGAAAGACGCGGGGTGCTCCCTGTGTGGCTTTAGACAGATCAGGCTCCCACAGGCCTCAGTCTCCTCAGCTGTTCAGTGCAAGGGTGGGCTAGGGTCTCTAGGGTCTTCCCAGCCCTGCAGTTCCCAGGTGGGGGGTGCGACCTCACACGGGGTGCGGGGGGTGTGGGAGTGTGGGATTAGGCTGGGCATCGCTGCCCCCAGGTGGACGTGGCTGGTACTGCAGCAGCTGGAATGCCGGTCCCCCACTCTGGCCCGTCACAGGCCCTGTGAGGGGAGGACGTGGTCCTTGGAGTGTTTCCTTGCGAATGCCACCCCCACAGGCCACCCAGTGCCTAAGGAGCCACCATCATTAACACAGCATGTTAGGTTAAGCCTTGTCCCTCGATCCTCCTTCCCCAAGAACATCAGAACCGCTAACGGCCTAGCTCAGAGGGTCTCAGGACAAAAAGGCAGAGAGGACCCTGGTAGGGAAGGGCTAAAATTCAACCTCTAGAGCCCTCGCCCTCCAGCTGGCCCCGTGATGGATGTGGGCCTCGAACCCTCGGAATAGGAGAGACACAGGCCAGCTGCCCCATGCCAGGACCTTCCCCCAACAGGGCCCCACCGGGAGGGTCCCTCAGCCTCGGCCCGCACGAGACCCCCACTCCAGCCCCAGCGGAGGGATCAGGCTGAGGAGGGAAGAGGCCCGAGTGATTCAGGGCCCGAGGGTGGGACAGGGCGATAGTTCCCTAGGCCCCTCCCGGGCCCCATTTCCTGGGCCTGCGGCACCAAAGGTACCAAACTGAAACCCCGCAGTGAGCCCCCAGACCCTCTCTGAGCCCCCAGCACTTACATCCGGTCCTAGGGAGAAGGACTGCCAGGCCCCCAGCTGGTCCCTTAGTGGCCCTCCCCCAAGAAGCAGCTGTCACCTGAGAGTCCTGTCCCAGCGACCAGAAAATATGGGTCCCAGTTAGCAACACCTGCCCCTTTTCTCAGGCTCTCAACACCCCCTTGCTCCCAACCTTGGCACAGCTTCTCCTGAGGTCCCCCCAACCCCCCCCCCCGCTGCCTCCAGGACCTCAGCCACTGCCAAGTCACCTTTGATTATTTTTCCAGGACCGTCTGGCCCTGAGCATCTGGGCCCTGAGAGGCCCCGCTCCAGGCCCCGGAAATCACACGGACTTGGGGGGAGCGGAGGGGGGAGTCCGGCGTTCTCACACCCTCAAGTCCTCAAGGTCATTTTGGACGTGGAAGGAATCCTTCTGCCAGCCGCACCCCACCGAGCTCCCAGCCAGAACTCACGTCTTCCTGTTCAGGGCTCCCAGCCCTTGGCTGAGGAGCACTTATTACCCTGCCCAGCAGGGAGCTCCGGCGGCTGTGAGGGCATCTTGTCTCTGCAGCCCCAGGCCTAGCTCAAGGCCAAGCAGATGTGGGCAGGAGGAAAGAAGGGATGGAGGGAGGGAGGGAGGGAGGGAGGAGGGATGGCTGTGTACACAGTGTGTCAGCACCTCACAGTCCGGACAAACAGAACAGTCAAGCGTTTCATCAAGTTAATTCAGGAAATTCACCCCACGGAGCTCCCCTGCCCGTAGATACTGACAACCCCCCACCCCACCCCACCCCACCCCCTGCCACGGCAGCTTCTGTAGCCTTTGGTTCCCAAGGCCAGAAAATCAGGTCAGCCAACCACGCGTCCCCACCGTAACTTCGGCGGTTTGGACCACGGGGGCGATGGCGTCCTGTGACCGGGGCTCCAGGTCAGCAGGGGGCTGGCCGTCCCGCCTCTGCACAGTTCCCCACCCCCCCCCACCCCCCGCCGCCGTGAGAACACCATTTTCTGCTCCAGCATTAGCTGCTCTGGTCACAGTCAGAGGAGCCTTCCAGGGCCCAGAGGAGGCTCCGCGATGACCCACAGAACGTTCCCCAAACGCTCAGCCGTTTGATGACGCAAACCTGACACGAGCAGGGGTCCCGGCCAGGGCAGACTGGTCCGCCCGCTCGGTGGCCACAGCGCTAGAGCCCACGGTGCATTTAGGGCCCACAAAAATCTTCTGGTTTCTTATAAAATCACACATAAAAGAAGGCACACAACCCAGGCTTATATTACCTTATACCATCTTAGAGTATATGGGTCTTTATTCCGATCAGTCATAAAACATACCGTTTAAATATTTGTTGATAGAGGAAGCAGCCCACGAAGGCCAAAGGGCCCGGCGATGTCCAGACCCCAGCTTTCTCGTAAGAACCAGCGGAATGACAGCCAATGCTTACACGGAGCTTGCCATAAAACTCCCTGCAAAAGCCGTATGAAGCGGAGAGCATTTTTTTACCCCCGTTTTATCGATGAGGGCACAGAAGCGCAGAGAGGTTGAGTCATTAACACAAGGTCACACAGCCAGGAAGCGATGGCCCTGGGCTTTCCCTCCTTCAAGAATATGGCCCAACAGTAAGCGAAGCGCTCAACACGCCGCCTTCACCATCTGAGGCAGATTCAGGAGACCCCGGTTTCCTCCGAGTGTAATTGTTGTAATAAAGGGCTCACCTGGCAAAGGTCCCAAAACAAGAAAGTTCCTCTAGAGCTGATGCCGTCTACGCCTTCCGAGCAGCCTCCGCCTTCCCTCCATAAAAAGGTCAGTTTCGGGGCGCCTGGGTGGCTCAGTTGGTGAGGGGTTCAACTTCGGCTCAGGTCATGATCTCGCGGTTTGCGGGTTTGAGCCCCGCGTGGGACTCTGTGCTGACAGCTCAGAGCCTGGAGCCTGCTTCGGATTCTGTGTCTCCCTCTCTCTCTCTGCCACCCCTGCTCATGTGCTCTCTCTCTCTCTCTCTCAAGAATAAATAAACAAAAAAAATAACCAAAAAAAAAAAAAGGTTAGTTTCACTGTGAACCTTCCGAAAAAGAAGCAAATTCATGACTCTTCGCCTGGTACCTGGCTACTTGTACACCTGTGTGGTTGGGGTTATTTCTAGGCTTGTGTACGGTTTGAGCGTGTGGCACACAGCTCTGCCTGTGTCTGTGTATACGTGAGCGCTCTGTATGTGTGACACCGCGCGTGCATGGAGGGGCATGTGTGCGTGCGTGTGTGCCTGCCTGCCCCCGGGAGCTCGTGTAGCCGTGGGCGTGTGCGCGTGCCCGAGACCGTGGTGTCTCCGGGTGTCGGCCGGCAAACTCCCACACACAGGAGTACAGTTCGTCACTTCCCCAGGTTGCTCAAGGGAAGTCGAGGCTCAGAGAGCTTCCCCGAGACCCAAGGCCCAGCCAGCAAGTCACTCACTGAGCCAGAAACCAGCAGCCTTACCTCCTGAGCTCCTGAGACCTGCCACGAAGCCCAGGCCACACCACCTCGGTGACCCTTTGCAGAGCTCGGGTCTGCGCCAGGCCGGGGTGTCTCTGCCACGGACCACACGGCCAGGACCGGCCTCGAGAATGCAACAGAAAGTTCCCAGCAGCCCGACTTCCCCAACACGGCGGGAAAGAGCCCTATACGTGCCTTTATGCTCCCGGCCTTTGCATCTCCTTGGATCAAAACTTTCTTGATTTTTATGATGAAAATAATGGATGCTCATTTTTTAAAAAAGAATTTAAGCTGAATGAAACAGGTTAGAGTCCTCCTCAGATAAGCACCGTTAACAGAAGAGGGTGCCGTTTTCAGAATTCCCTGATTGGGAAGTCAATCCTAAGGTGAGCCGTGGGCTGAGTTCAGGAAACCACTTCCGAGGAGCAGGCAGAAAGGGGAAGGCGAGGCCAGCTAAGTGGCCGGGCCCTAGTCGGGCCTCGGCGCAAATGGGTGAAACCCAACCCCACGAGGGACGGCCTAACCCCAAACTGCCCGCGCTCTGATGGAAACCGTGGACACGCAGTGCTTCGGACCCACCCCGAGTGCCCCCAGCCGGGATCTGCCACTCGACCTTGACATTCAGGTTACGGCGTCTTGGGACCGAAAGTCGCCCGGGATGCGTCTAGTCTTACCGCCCCTTCAGAGACCAGGAGACCCAGGAGACTTTGCAGGGAGAGCACTGCCGCTCCGGGGAGGACTTTGGCCAACCAGGCACCTTCCAGGGGCTTCTGGACCTCCACCTCCACCCACAGCAGGGAAGGGGGGGGCACCCCGAGACCAGACAATACCAGTCGAATGAGGGAGAAAGCGGAAGAGGGGAGGAGAGAGAAGGAAACAGCAGGTGGCAGCAGGATGACCCCCAGACTGGTGGGGGAAGTCCCGACTATGAACCTCGGTTCTGCTGTCACCCGGCTGTGCAGCCCCGGGCAGTCGCCGCCCCCCCCGAGTCTCGGCTGCTCCTCCTTGTGGAGCCGATACAAGCGTCTCCTTCACGTTGTTGGAACGATCGAGGGAAGGCAGGAAGTACCGGGCACGGTGCCCAGGGAGGGATAGGTGCCCGATAAATGACAATTAGACAGTATGAGTTAGGGACAGAGGATGAGAACGCACTCCAGGCAGAGTGGCGGGGGAAGGGGGGGTCCTCCCCCCGAAACCTGCATGCTTCAGAATTTGCTGTGTCTCAGGAGATTTGGGGAACCCAGGCCTGAGAGCTAACCCCGTCTCCTGCCCAAATTAAACAGTAACCACCCAAGGTCAGGGAAAGGGCCTTGTCGAAACAGGTTTCTCTCCAAGGGGCGGCTCAGCCTTGAGCAGGTGGCCCACCCCCACACCTGCCTATAAGGGCGTCCCTACCCGAGGGGACGGCCACTTGGTCCTGAGTCAGTCCCTCTCGCAACATGTTGGGTGTCACCATCCTCGCCGCGCTCCTGGCCTGCGGTAAGCTGTGGGGAGGGGACTAGCGGTGGCCGGCAGGCCGCGTGCTCGGGCTGGCCTCCGGGGGACAAAGAGAGAAGCGGGGGGGCCCTCTGCTGTCTGTGATTCCAGGAAAGGAGATCTGGGGTGACTGGCTGTGGGTCGAACAAGCCACTTGCCCGCTGGGCAACTCGGCTTCCTTAAGCTGCAAAATAGGCTGATGATGCGGCCGGGGGACAGTCACCGCCTCCTCCCGGGCTCCCTCCGGGGACCAGGAGGGCCTACCTCTCTCAGCGTCGGCTTCTCTTCCTGGGGGACCGATGCTTCGTTCACCCATCTTGGTGACCTTCTCCCAGGCAGGAAATCAAGGAACTTGGCCTGAAGGTCACTTACTGTGGGCAGGACAATGAGAAGCCACTTCGCCTCTCTAAATCTCACTGGCTCTTTTGACAGATGAGAGCACTTGACTGGGAGTCCTTCCAGCTCACAACCACAACAGTAATAAGTAATAATCGCAGCTCCTGTTTGTCGCGTGTTCACTGCGTGCCGGACACCGCGCTAAGCCCTTTAAAACCCAGGAGCTGATTTGATCGGCCCGGCAACCTGGACCGGCAGGGTCTATCGATACCTCCATTTTACAGATGAGAAACTGAGGCTCAGCGAGCGAGGTTCAGGAGCTCGCCTGAGATCACGTGACTGGTTCGTGGGAGAGCCAGGATTTGAGTCCTGGTCTGTCTCGGTGCAGAGCCCACGCTCTTGATTGCTCCGCGCCGTGTCCACCGCGCTGTGACGGTCTGGCACCACAATCCGATGTCCACACACTCCCAGTTTGCGCCGTGTCCACCGCGCTGTGACAGTCTGGCACCCCGATCCGATGCCCACACACTCCCAGTTTGCTGCGGTCTAAAAAGGGACAGCAGGGAGAGGGTGAAGGACGCAGCTCTATCCGGGGACACACACGCGGCCACCGCTTCAGTTCTTTCCATGGGTTAAACATTCCCTCTGCCCCAGGCCTTGCCCTAAACTCTCTCTACGCGTTTTCTGGTTTCGGCCTCAGTTCAGACTCACCAGGTTAGCTCCATTTCACAGAAAGGGAAGCTGAGGCCCGGAGATCTAGATGGCCTAGTAAAACCTGAACCTGTGTCTGCCCAGCCCCAAAGCCCCTACCCTTCCCGCCTGCCCCCTCCCTGCCGGAGATGCCAGCCCCTCTCACCTGTGCGCTTCCTCCCCTGAACCCCCCAGCCTCCAGCTGCGGGGTCCCCAGCTTCCTGCCCAACCTATCGGCCCGAGTGGTAGGAGGAGACGATGCCAGGCCCCACAGCTGGCCCTGGCAGGTAAGCGCACCGCCGTGGGGGATGGGAGGTGGGCTGCAGGGGGGAGGGGAGGGGAGGGCCCCGGGGCTGACACGCGGCCCTCCTGCGCCCCCCCAGATCTCTCTCCAGTACCTGGGCCAGAACGGCACGTGGAGGCACACCTGCGGCGGCACCCTGATCGCCAGCGGCCACGTCCTCACGGCCGCCCACTGCATCAGGTGAGCGGGGACGCGGATGACGCCCCGGGACCCCGCCCCCGGCCCTGATAAGCTGCTTTTATTGAGCACCTACTACACACCCCAGGCCTGGGCTAAAGAAGCTGCTTCTATCCAGTTACTAGCTCTTCACTCCTTCATTCAACCGGGGTTTACTGGGCGCCCACAGTGGGCCAGGGAGACCAGCGGTGAGGACAAGGCTGTGCTCTCAGGGAGCTTACTTCCGGCGAAAGAGCCACAGGCCATCAAACAAGTAAATTTCTAACAGATCGAGTGGCAATGAAGAAAAATAAGGCAGGATGAAAAGCACCGGGAGGGGGGGGTCCTATTGTAAACGAGGTGGCCAGGGGACGACCTGAAGGAAGTAAGGGAAGGGTGTTCTGGCAGAGAGAACAGCCAGGGGGAAGACCCGGAGGAGGGAGCCTGCTTGGCGGGGTGTGAGAAACAGCGCGCTCGCAGGCGTGGCAGGAGCAGAGGGGGTGCGGAGGGCAGGAGCCGGCGGAGGGAGGGGCGCACGGCCATCTGGGCAAGAGGCAGCGGCAGCTTGGGCTAGCTCGTGTCACAGCCACCTTGGCAGGTGACGCCCACCCTGTCTCCACTGTACGGATGAGGGAACCGAGGCCCGAGGCCACCCACCTGGGAATCCAGGCCGACTGGACTTCAAGACCAGCGTCCTCACCCCGAGCCCTGGGAAGGGCGGGGGCAGGGGGAGACTCCCCTCCCCCCAAAAACGATTCCCACGGTGGCCACGGGGCTGGGTCACCGAGGCCCCGAGGTCCCTCCCTTCGCCCCTGCCCCCCGCTGGCCACCCTGACCCAGCCCCCCTTCCCCTGCTCAGCAACACCAAGACCTACCGCGTGGCCCTGGGCAAGAACAACCTGGAGGTGGCCGACGAGGAAGGCTCCGTGTTCGCGGACGTGGATACCATCTTCGTTCACGAGAAGTGGAACTCCTTCCTGGTGCGGTGAGGGCCCGCCCCTGGGGGGGGGGGGAGCGCGGAGGAAGGAGGGCAGAACCCGCCCCCCGCCCCGTCCACGGACCCCATCCTCACCCTGCAAACCAGCAGAGGACCCCTCTGTACAAAACGGAGAAATGCTCAGTGGCGACGGCCGCCCCTCCGTCTCCATCATGGTTCCCGGAAGGCACCCGTGGAATAAAGACCCCCGAGGGCCCCGCCGTGTCCTCCCTGGAGCCTCTCAGGCAGAGGCTAAGCCGGGACTCACGTTACTGAGTGCCTCCCGCGTGCCCATATTGCGATGATCTTAGGTAATCCTCCCAACAGCCCTAGACAGGGAACCGAGACTCAGAGAGGTTAAGGAGTTTGGCCCAGGTCACACAGCCCGGGGTGCGGCAGGACGGGGAATCAAGCCAGGTCCGTCTGGGGTCACCGGCTTCCATTTCTGTTCGCACGACAAGATTAAAACTTGCGCCTCTTCGGTCACGTCCAACCGGCCCCCGTTGCCCGTCTGGTTGACACGCGGTCCGCGGCGGCTCGGGAGGCTCCCGCTCTAGTCTCCCGCCGTCGGGCCTTACCCGGCGTGAAGGCGCAGGAGCCCCGAGCTCCCTCGGAAGGGGTGTGCCGAGGCACGAGGAGGCGGAAGTCATCTCCGTCTGTCCTCGTGGAGGACTCCTGGGCACCCCAGGCTGGACCCCCAGCCGACAGCTTAGCTTTAACTCGTGGGGTCGGGCCCCCTCCCGCGCGCTCACCACCTCCACTTGGGATTCCAGCAACGACATCGCGCTGATCAAGCTGGCCAAGCCCGTGCAGCTGAGCGACACCATCAAGGTGGCATGCCTGCCGGAGGAGGGCTCTTTGCTGCCTCAAGACTACCCCTGCTACGTCACCGGCTGGGGCCGCCTCTGGAGTGAGTACAGCCCCCCCACCCTCCCCCGCATATCACGAGAGCCTTCCTGGAGGAGGCGGCTTCCGCAACAAGCGCCCCACCCACCTCCGCCTGACACTTTTCCTTTCTGTCTCCACGTCTTTGCGCCTTTTTCCCCTTTGCAGTAATCACGGCTACTATTTATTGAGCACGGTAGCACGGGACAGACGCTCTCACATGTGCGCCTAAGGCGCGTCGTTCGGATGCACGGGTCGGAATTTGTCAAGTACTTAGAACAGCGCTGGGTCTAAGTGACTACGAAATAAACGAAACGGGTCATTTGGGGGCAGGGGACTGGAGCTTACGGTAAACCAGAGGCCTGAATGAAAAGGTCGCCGCGAATGAACGAAAGCGTGCAGCTCTGTCCTTGGAAAATCGGGGGGGGGGGAGGGGGGTAAGAGAGACCTCGAACGGTAGGACACCGAAGGCAGACGCCTGCAAGGAAATGGTTGACAAGGGAAACCCCGGAATCCTATTCCTCCAGGGCTCCCTGCAGCTTGGCTCCGCCTCCCGCGGGGTCCCCTGTCCCCACCCTCAGAAGGGTCTCTGACTCAACCTTTGGGACCGCAGGCCCGGAGTCGTTTCTCTTGGTTAAGGGCCGGCCGTGGCGGGTAGCCGGCGCTCACCTCGGTCCTGCCCCAGCCGCGTCCAGCCCTCTGTCCCTCCAAGGCCCGGCGCTGGCCCCGCTCACCCGGGCCGCCCTCTGTCCCCTCCCGCAGCCAACGGCCCCATCGCCAGTAAGCTGCAGCAGGGCCTGCAGCCCGTGGTGGACCACGCCACCTGCACCCAGAGGGACTGGTGGGGGACCATGGTGAAGGACACCATGGTGTGTGCCGGCGGCGACGGCATCATCTCGTCCTGCAACGTGAGTGTCGCGCCCCCCGCGCCACGGCCCTGCTCCACGTGGCCAAGTGGAAGGGGGCGGCGAGGAGGGCAAGGGAGGGTGCGGAGCCGCGGGGACCCGCGCGGGCGAACCCTTTGTCTGGTTGGGCCCAGGAGGCTTAGGGGAAACCTGTCACCCCCACCCGTCGGTGAGGGCAGGAGTGTGGAGCGCACGCCTCCAAGTTCGAGTCTCAATCCTGCCACTTGGTAGCTGTGCAGCCTCGGGCGGGCCGTTTCCCCTCTCTGAACCCCAATTTTCCCAGCTAGAAAGAGGAGACACGGTGAGCACAGGGCTGATGCGAGGACCGAGTCTAACGAGCGTAGAAGAGACTTCACCGAAGCCAGAGGCAGACGACACAGGCGTCTGACACGGGAACATCCAAAACAATGAGACAGTCCTGCTTTCAGACCCACGACCCCTCTCCCCACACCCACCCTTCCTCACGCTCCCGGGTCTCCAGTGCGGCTCCTGCCATCCTCGCCTCTCTGGGCAGCTCGCAGAGCCTTAGACATGACGACCGGAACAGCTAGGGAAACCGAGGCACAGAGAGGGTTATCATTATCCCAAGATCACACAGCAAACTCAGAGCCGGTCTGGCATTCCCAGACCGCATCCCTTCTGCCTCTCTCACCGTGGGCAGGCTGAGGCCAAAACAGGGGGTTTCGACCCACCTCCCCCCCACCCCCGTGACCCACCCCTGCCTCCCAAGCCTGCCTCTGACCGCTGCCCGGTCCGCCACAGGGAGACTCGGGCGGCCCGCTCAACTGCCAGGCCGAGAACGGCTCCTGGGAGGTGCGGGGCATCGTGAGCTTCGGCTCCGGGCTGGGCTGCAACACTGTGAAGAAGCCCACGGTCTTCACCCGCGTGTCCGCCTACATCGGCTGGATCAACGAGGTGGGTGCCTGTCTCCGAGCAGCCCCTCGCCCCCACCCCCCATCCCTTCGCAGGCGGTCGTGCCGGGGGCAGCATGTGTTCGGAGCCCCACTTGCACGGTGGTCTGAGGGGCCGAGGGGGCTCCTTGGGCAGAGGGGAGACTGGCTGGTCACGACCCGAGGCTGCCTGCCATACACCCCACCCCCCCCCCGCCCTGCCACTGTTCCCACTCTCAGGCACCGTTCTCTCCCGGCAGAGCCTCCTGGGGACACACACGCACCCCTCCACCCGAGTCCCTCACCCTGTCCTCTGTTCTTTCAGAAAATCCAGCTGTGATGCGTCCTTGGGAGCCCGCGACCCCAATAAACGTCCTTCCGTGCTCAGGCTGCCTGCATGCTTGGTGTGTGCCTCCCCCGCGGGCGCCCGGGCCCACAGGGGCCGCCCCCTTCCCCACCCGGGATGCAGAGAGAGAGAGAGAGACCCCCCTCGGCCGGGCTGGCTCGGCTGTGCAGGACCCGCCGGGGTGCCAGGGGGGAGGGAGTCCCAGAGAGCCACACGGCTGCCAGAGAGGATGGGAGTCAAGGACAGGCCGGACACTTGCCCCCCAACATCTCGCAGGCTGTGAACCACGGCGGCCTGATCAGATGACCCCCGCCCTGAGCCTTCCTCCACAGAAGAGACTGGGGGGTCCTCAGGCACCACCCCCAGCTGCGGGTAGAGGATGGGTCTCCCCAAGAACAGCTCCCCAGCACTGGAGAGGGTGGGGTCTCCCCAAGAACGGCTCCCCGGCCCTGGAGAGGGTGGGGTCTCCCCAAGAACGGCTCCCCGGCCCTGGAGAGGGTGGGGTCTCCCCAAGAACGGCTCCCCGGCCCCGGAGAGGGTGGGGTCTCCCCAAGAACGGTTCCCCGGCCCGGAGAGGGTGGGGTCTCCCCAAGAACGGTTCCCTGGCCCGGAGAGGGTGGGGTCTCCCCAAGAACGGCTCCCCAGCCCAGAGAGGGTGGCCAGGAAGATGGCTCAGGGACAACTACCGGCTCCCTGAGAAAGGGGCTCCCCAGTAGCCCCCCACCCCGGAGCAGAGAGCAGACCCCGTGGCTGCCGTCAGTCTGGCTCTCTAGGTCAAGAACTGTCCAACGAGCTCTGACCTACGGCGGCCCTGGGTGGGCACCGTGAGGAGGAGGAGGGTCCCAGTGCCTCCTTCAGGGGACGCGGGTTTAAGGGAAATGGTGGTCTCCACACACAGTGACAGCGGGTCCGAGCCAGAAAAGCTTTCGCCGTGTCAGCCTGGTGGGGAAACTGAGGCCCAGAGAGACGAAAGAGCAGGGCCAGGTCACAGCCGCAGAGGGCCAGCAAGCATGAGCCACGGAGGCTCGGGGAAGGGAGCCCCCTGGGGCCAACTAGAGGGCAAGTGGGACCAAAAAAGAGAGAGATCCAGTGTCCAAGTGGGGGCCGGGGCCCCTGGCCACACACTCATGCTCGGAGGGAAGGCCCCCACCCCGGCCTCTGGACTCCGCTGGGAGCACCCTCAGCCCAGCTGCCACCGCCGGCCCATCAGAGTCCCGCTCCTGGATGTGGGGACCAGACACCACCACCCCCCATACCTTACTAGCCCAAGGTGCTTCTCAGGAAAGACTTCATCTGCTCAACAAGCAGCCTGGCATCAGCTCAGTCCTGGGAATCCAGGGCTGGTTCAGACAAGATCTCTGTTCTGCAGGAGACGGACCAAGAGACAGATTCTTGAGTTCCTGGTGTAAGTATGAAGGTTGGGAGACAGACCAGAAGCATAGAAAGGGGACACTTAAACCAGTGTCAGTTGGCAGGTGGAGTCCAGGGTGGCTTCCTGGAGGTGGTGATGGCCAAGCTGAGTCTTTTACTTTTTTAAATTTTTTTAATGTTTATTTATTTTTTTGAAAGAGACAGAGTGTGAGCAGGGGAGGGGCAGAGAGAGAGGGAGACACAGAATCCAAAGAAGGCTCCAGGCTCTGAGCCGTCAGCACAGAGCCCGATGCGGGGCTTGAACCCGTGAACCTCGAGATCATGACCTGAACCAAAGTCGGACGCTTAACCAACTGAGCCACTCAGGTGCCCCGAGTCTTTTTTTTTTTTTTATTTGTTTTTGAGAGAGAGAGAGAGGCATAAAGGGAGAGGGAGACAGAATCCCAAGCAGGATCCATGCTGTCAGCGCAGAGCCCTATGCGGGGCTCGAACTCACGAACTGCGAGATCATGACCTGAGCTGAAACCAAGAGTCAGATGCTTAACCAAAGGAGTCACCCAGGTGCCCCTGAGTTTTAAAATTTGAATAGACGGTACCCGAGTACAGAAGATGCTGCTGGTGGCTCGACCCCAACTTCGTTCCCAGCCAACTCCTTTTGCGCCCACCTCTATGTATATGGGAGGTTATAAAAGCTAACCGCTTGCGGGCCTCAGGTCCCCAGCAGTTATAATAATAAAATAGCTAATACATACTGAGCGCTTCCTACGTGCCAGGCACCATTCTACAGGTTTTACATGTATTACCTCACTTAAACTCCAAGACAACCCTATGAGGTATTTTAGAGATGAGAAAAGTGAGGCTAGAGAGGGCCAGTGACTTCCCGAAACGACTTAACTAGGAGGTGACAGGGCTAGGATCCAGACGTTGGTAGTCTGGCTCCAGAACCCATGCTCTTGACCACCATGCTCTACTGCCCTGCAAGAATGTGAATACGGATGTGATGCCCGGAGCTGAGGCAGCCATCCTGTGGCCAAGAGAATTGCAGCCGTGAGCTCCAACACCATCAAGATCCGATGCCGGCAACCATGCTCTGAATGTCTTTTTAAGTGAAAGAAATAAACCCGCGTTTGTTTTAACCACTGTAACCAGGTTGTCAGTTCCTTGCGGTTCAGCACACCCCTAACTGGTACCGGGGTGGGGGAGGGGGGGCGGGATAACACAAGAGATGGCTGTCCCACTAAGAGAAAGGCATGAGCAGAGTCACAGTAGCTGCTTGGAAGTCATCTCTAAGCAGCAGGTGAGGCTAAAGCACAAGGCGAAGGGCAGGGATGGCGTGACCAAGGATCCTGGTACCAAGTCGTTTTCCAGGACGTGGGACTTTCAGAGCTGACACTGGGACGGTCCCAGGCAAACTGGGATGGTGGGTCACCCGAGCAGGGGGGTGGCAAGAGATGCGGCCGGAAAGTGAGCAAAGGCCTTACACGGACAGCCTTGCGGCTGTGGTAGAAGGTTGTCAGAACTTCATTCTGAGGGCAATAGGGAGCCATAGAAAGGCTGTAGAGGGCATGTGTTCAGATACACGCACCAGAGCCCTCATCTGACGGCAGCGGGCAAGAGCGGAGGCAAGGAGGCCAGTTGAGAGGCTACCGCGGTGAACTAGGCCCAGACTAACACGGCCCGCCCTAGGCAGTGGTGGAGAGAGGGGCTCGGCAGCTCGCGAATAATTCAGTACTTCAGAGGCGTACGTGTCGTGTGGACAAGCCATCCCCCCACCCCCGGTCTCAAATCGATACAAACTTTTGGGAACGTGATCGAATGATCAAAATTTCTTATTATTAGCTAATAAATGATAAAAATAGAATCCATGGTTCTGTGTGTTCAACAAGAGAGTAGAATTCTCAGATTCGGGGCCAAGAGCCACCGGCCCCTCCGAGGCCGATCTGCGGGGACAGTAACAGCCCTCCAAAGATGCCCGCGTCCTGATCGCCAGAACCTGAGAACGTGTTGCTCTGTGTTGCCAAAGGGATCTGGCAGGTGTGATTAATGTAAGGGTCTCGGGCCAGGGGAGTATCCCGCACCCCCAGCTGAGCCCAATGTCGTGCTAAGGGCTCCAGCGGGGAGGCAGGAGGTTTGGGGGCCGAGGAGATATAAGGGCGGGAGCACCGGGTCCGAGTCAGACCGATGCTGCTGACTTGGCAGATGGAGGGAGGTGTCCCCCGCTCCCGAAGAGGCTGGAAAAGGCCAGGGAACGGTTCTCCCCTGGAGCCTCCGGATTGACCCAGCGTCCTGTGGCTTCGCCTGAGGCTGACGATGGCCCTCTGACCTCCGAGCTGTAAGACAGTAACTCTGTGTGTTTTCACGCCACCACCTTTGTGATGGTTTGTTAAAGCCGCGGTAGGAAGTCACTACACCATCCCTCCTCCCTTCTGGCAAAATCTAGCGTATGCTGCGGGAGTGCAGGGGAGAGGGAAGGGAGGGGGCCTGAGGGACTCTGCGAGGCTTTGTGTGCTTTGTCAAGAGGTCACAAACCTGTGGTTGGAAGGGAGGGAAAGGGGGCACTGAGGCACTGACCCTCCCACCTCCACCTCTGCCTGGGCAGAGGGACCCCTGGCCCCCTTGGCCTAGGGGCTGAGAGCCCCCGCCCCCTCCCCCTCCCCATGCCAATGAGCCCTGGGTGCAGCTCTGAGTCTAATGCAGTCGCTGGGTACTGAGCACTGGTAATCTGAGCACCAGGCACCTTCCGGACACCTCACACACACAGCATCTCTTAATAATCGTGACAACCCTGATCGTGACGACCCTAAAGTATCCCCCTTTACCGCCGAGGAAACTAAGGCGCAGAGCGGTTTAAAAACTCCCAGGATCACACGGCTAGTAACGGGCACCACGACTTCAACCCGGGTATGCGCCTCCAGGGCCTATGTGTTCTGCCACGAGGCCCCAGATCTTCAGGACCCCCTCACACCGTGAAGTCCTCGCAGCGGCCCTGCCAGGGACAGGTGAGGCGTGGGTGTGCCGATCAGCCTCGAGGAAGCTGGCAGTGAGTTCAGATAGACGGAAAACTGGGCGCCTTCTGGCTCACAGGTGTTCCCAGCGGCTTGCACACACCGTAACACCGTAGCAGCTAGCGCCGCTATAAACGGCGATGCCGCGTAACAACCACAAACCCTCCGAGGCTTCCAATGAGCAGCGTTTCTTGTTCACACATCTGAGGTCCGTCGGGGGTCAGGTAGGTGGCCCTGATGACTTTGGCCGGAATCCCTCCCATCCAGGGCTCTGTTACCGGTAAGCCGGTCTAGTCCGGGTCTGGCCGGAGGTAGCTCGGCTTCACCTGTCTCTCACTGCCCCCCCCCCCACCAAGGACACTGCAAAGGCGTGAATACAGGGGAGGATGAGGAATCCGCCACAGGTTGGCAGTCTAGCACAGTCACGTGATCTCTGACACAGAGTAAGGGCACAAACTCTGACAGGGCAGAAGGGAGGGCACTCGCGGGGCTGGAGCTCCGAACTCCACCACTCACAAGCAGGGTCACTTAATCGCTCAGAGTCTCAGTTTCTCCACCTGTGAAATGGGCCTCCCCCTCCTTCCCTGTTGGAAGTCGGTGAAATAACGGAGGCTCGTGACAGGTGTCGTGAGCACTATTGATCGCTCACCTGGGCCCTGTTAGCAAATCTTCCCTCTCCCATTTGTTCCTTAGGAGACAGAGCCTCCTTCCCAGAAGCCTTTGGGGCCAAAGCTTCCCCGAAGCTCGCTTTTAGCATGCTGGGGCACGTGTCTGCCAGGGCTCCCTCGGTGGGCGACCAGGGTGAGGGATGGAAGGCAGAGAACAAACACAGAGCCTCTCCCCAAAGCATCAATTTTCTTTGAAGACTGGGCGGGACGAGAAACAAATTATATTAAAAGAAACCCAGCTCTGGCTCGGAAGGAAGCGGAGAATTCAGATGAAGCTTTCCAGGCGAGGGATGAGACTGTGGAGGCTTTGTGCTCGGTGGTGAGTGCCGAGGGCTCAGACCCCCGAAGCCTTGCTCTACTGCAAGCGAGAGCCCACAAGCCAAATTCTGTTTTGTAAATAAAGTTTTATTGGAACACGGCTCTGCCAGACGGCCGCTTTTGTGTGGCAACAGCACGGCTGACTGTTGCCGCAGAGACCATATGGCCCTCAAGCCTCAAATATTTACTATTCGGTCCTTTACAGAGAAAGTCTGCCAACCTCGAGCTTACTAGGATTCTTTGACAGAAGAGTTTGAGGAATTCTGTGCTATTCTAATGCCTCAGGTCCGCGGGGCTGAGGATTGAAGAGCGAACACTTCGGTGCCCGTGTACTATTCCCAGTGTTACTGGTTCTAACAACAACTCTAAGAGAGAGAATTGTTCTTGTTTCTATTTGCTGGGTAAAGAAACTGAGAAAGAGAGATGAAATTTGCCCTAACCTGGGTTTTCCCAAATTTCAACATGCGGAAGAACCCCCTGGGTGATCTTGTTAAATAAACAGCAGGTGGGGGGCGCCTGGGTGGCTCAGCGGGTTGAGCATCTGATTTCGGCTCAGGTCATGATCTCACCGCTCCTGAGTTCGAGCCTCGCGTCGGAAGTTCACAACCACACCCAGCCTAGAAGTTTACAGACTGCCTTGCTGTCTAACAACCTATAAACAAGGAACGAAGCCCCAGGGGGGAAGCAAGCCGTGGCACCACTTCGTCTCCACCTGCCCGGCCCCCGTTTCCCCTCCCGAAGCCTCCATTCTTGTGTCCCGGCCGCCCCTCCCCTACTCTTCCACCCACGGTCTGGGTGGAGCCTCACGCCCAGATTTAGGGGCGGGACTTGTGCTCCAGGCTGGGCCAATCAACACACGGCATTCCCTGCCCCAGCACAGCATTGGTTCAGGGATAGCATGTGACCTGAAGCAGGTCCAATCAGAGAGTCGCAGGACTTCCGTGGGAGTCCTACCGGAGGACTCTCACCCACCTCGCCGTTGGGTGTGCGGTTGAGCGGGTGCGAGACTAGGAGAGCAGATTGAGGAAGAGGAAGAGGGGTCATTTTGCTCCCCGGGGTAGATCTGGCAACGTACAGAGACGTTTCTGGTGGCGCCATGACTTGGGCGAAGGGGCTCTGGCATCTAGGGGGTGGGGGCCAGGGATGCTGCCATATATCCTACCGTGCACGGGACAACCCTGATAAACGAAGAATCGTTGCCCAAAATAGTGCTGCTGTTGAGAAACCGTGGGCCAGAGCTTCTGTAACCGTCTTGTTCCCGTGGAAGGAAGAATCTGGAGCCGCTACAGGCCTCCGGGTAGAGCGTGAGACTGACGCCTCCCAGTGGAAGGCAGAGCCGAAAGATGGAGAGAAACCGAGTCCTGGGGTCCAGCCTGGCCTGAAGCTAACGCCGCTCCTGGACTTTTTTCCATTTTGTGGCCCAGTCAGTGACAGGCTTAAGGCTGTTCGATGAAGTTCTCTGTCACCTTTAACTCCTCACAGCAACGTGGTGAAACAGACTGGCCATGTGTCCCTCTCTCTGCTTTATAGATGAGCAGTCCCAGCCAGAGAGTTTGTGTGACTTACCCAAGGTCACCCAGCAAGCCCACGGTGTGCGTCAAACTGGTATTTATTCAGTAACCTGCTACAGGACAGACCTCAATTTTATATTAAACACAGTTTCATGGAGCAGAATGCCAAATTCACACTGGTTTGCAAGAGAAAATAGAACACTTCAGAAATGAGAGTTCGGGGTAGCGTTGCGACTAGAACCCCGGTCCTCTGATGTCCGTCCCAACAGGATCCTGCACTCCAACCTCCCTCACCTTCAAGCGACCCTCAGGCGATGACAAAATCTTTGACACCAGTTTTCTCGGCCTTATGGCAGTCCTGCAGTCAAGTCTGTTGTCGGACCAAAGGGGGTCTGCTTCTTGGCGCACTAGAGACTGAGACTACACTGGGCAGAGGTCACTTTATTTGTACATACAAGGAGGTCACTGGAGAATGGCTTCCAGAGCTGTGACTCCCCAGCCGCAGTAAGGGCTTGAGATGGGTATTCAGAGGGGGATTTTAACATTCTAAGGAAGCTGAGATCACCGTCGGGGAATTTCTGATTCATCCGGCAGGCGTGGCCCTCCAACGTTCCTTAGTTTCTAAAAGATGAAATCGATAAGCAGAAGCTTCGAGGGCTTTTCTGAGTTTAGGAGGTCAGTCCTGAGTCAGGGGATCAAGCCTGAGCTCGGGGGGGTCAAGGGACCTCACCGGTGACAGGGCCTGGATGGGGACCTAAGAAGCTCAGGCCCAGGAGGTAAGCGAATTGTCCAAGTCCTAATGTTTGAATCTGACCAGGGCCTAACGGCTGCTGTCCACTTGCATCTCAGTCTTTCTGGCTGTGGTCACAGAGGAAGGCTGTCTCACCAGAGCCTGGCCTGCCCGGAGCTGGGCTCTGACCACTAGGAGACTGAGGATCGAAGAAAGAGTGAGGAAACTTCATTTTCTCCACCCTTCTCCCACCAAAACTAAGGAGGTTCTTGCAGTCCCGAGAGGAGATTCAGAAGGCCACTGCCAGTGACATCAAGTAAAGGGACTTTGAAAACACATCAGCCTCGGTTGGAATGCTCATTCTGCCGTAGAGGCTATGTGAGCTTGGGCAGGTCCCATTACCTCTCTGAACGTCAGCTTCCTCGTCGAATATATGGAAGCCTCTCGCAGGGTTTCCTAAAGCCGAGATAAGACCCGCAAATCCATCTGACCTCTATGTTGTGTTTGGGGAGTGTCCATACCCTTTCTGAGAAGGTCCCGCTTTGACCCCATTTGGAAGATGAGGTTCTTGGAGAAGGTGCACACTGCTGTCTTGTTGGGAGCAGACAATAAAACACATCTGATCCATCCCAACAAAGCCCTCCTCTGCCAGCACTTTCTCTCTCTCTCTCTCTCTCTCTCTCCCTCCCTCTCTCTCTCTCTCTCTCTCTCTCTCTCTCTCTCTCTCTCTCTCTCCCTCTCGCCGCATGGCTAGAGCTGCCGAACCCCACTTGCGTGGACCTGGCTTGTGCTTTTCTTGTGTAAGCATGTTCCCCGTGTTTCTCAGATTCCCACCCCAGTGTTGTGATGCAGACTGGGCACACATTTCTCTCCCCATTTCACAGATGGGCGGTCCCTAGGCCTAGAGACTTCCGTGACTCATCCAAGGTCCCACAGCGAGCCGGGACATAGCCTAGAGCAGGAATCCTCAACCTCAGTACCATTGACATTGGGGATAAGAGAATTCCTTCCGAGGGGCTGCCCTGTGCGTTGGACAATGTTTAGTGGCCCCCCTAATCTACCTGCTAAATGCCGACAGTGCCCCAGGCCCTGCCATGACCACCAAGAATGCCTCCAGCCATTGCCACAGGTCCCCTGACCAGGAACAGCAGCCCCGTTGAGAACCGCTGGCCTGGAGGGCTATTTGCTCAGCACGTCAGCCTCATCTTTTCTTTGAAAACGCAACTCCAAGGACCGGTATTTTTCTTCTTTCCTCAACACATAAGCTCTTGAAAGCAAACAGAACCTGTATTTCGATATCCACCTTTGGCATCTTTTTCAAAGTATTTCCAGGGTGACAGGTGGAAAAAAAATATTTGAACACAGGCCTTTTTTTTCCACTTGGCTTTGAGAAAATCCACATCTTCTGTACTCTGAGTAGATCTCCAGCCTATAAGCCCGCTCATAAAACCAGGGCCTTAGGCAGAGCGACACTTACAGGACTCCTGCGGACTCGCCGCGATCAGGGCCCTAGTGCTGTCTGCGTTGGTGGCAGGAGGCAAACCCTGTCACCTGGAGGCACTTTTCCGGTCCCCTGCCCTGGGGGATTGGGAACTTCCCCGCCCACGCTGGCCTCAATCCTATCCTTTTAAGAAAGCTGGAGTGGAGTTCCAAAGAAGTAGAGCAAAGGGCAGGACTCCACGACCTCTCGGGATCCTTCCAGAACAAGGCTTTTCTCTTCAGGCTTTGGGAATGCAGCAAACGTAGGTTATATTGTTTGGGTCACTACTTCCTGGACCCAAGACCCTTTCTCTTTTTAGAACTTCCGGCCGCGCACTGCCCGCTTACCTGCCCCAACTGCCCGGGATGGCTGGAGGTGACGATGCGAGGCCCCACACCTGGCCCTGACAGGTGAGTAAACCCACATGCCACTTCTTCCCTCCCTGCCTTTACTGACCTCACATCACCCCTTTTGCCCTCCGCCATGGGGTCTGTTGCACTGACAAAGATGAGGAATGGTGGGGACTTGGAGGGCAAAATGGGAAAAGTCACTAATAGATTTCTGTGGCCTTGGTCAACCTCGGAGGCGGAGGGAGGGGTGTCTTCTCCGGCTTCCTTGCAGAACCGCTCCCCCCCACACACACACACAAATTCACAAGTGTAGTCTTACTCTGGTGACCAACCACATGCTTGCTTGCAAATGCACTGCTCTATGAGCCATTCACAGCACCTATGCAAATGTTCCTCGCTTTAAGGAACCAATCAGTGCTGACTATTCAAATTAAGTCTCAACTACAGGCAAACTGACATTCCCAATGAAAGTAAATGTTTCCTGTACCTCGAAATAATCATAGTGATAGGTTAAAATGCCGCGTGTGGCACTGACACAAATTACTAGGACGTGTTAGCGGTAGGACTCCCAAAGGAAGTATGAGAGGCAGGCGCTGACATAAATAAATACAGTCAAATCTCTCTTCTCTGACATGATCGGGACTGAGTACGTGAAGAGCTGGCTAGAGAGAAATTATTGGAAATCAATCACACGTATTCTTTACACATTTTATTTTCATTTAAAACTTGTCAATATGGGTGTGTTCATCAATCCTTGGAGCTCTTAACTGTCTTATATAAACCACCGCCATCATAAATCACCGATAATTCCCTTTCTTTAAAATAGCACTATGAGGGGCGCCTGGGAGGCTCAGTGGGTTGAGGATCCAACTTCAGCTCAGGTCATGCTCTCACAGATCGTGAGTTCGAGCCCCGTGTCAGGCTCTGTGCTGACAGCTCAGAGCCTGGAGCCTGCTTCAGATTCTGTGTCTCCCTCTCTCTCTGCCTGTGCCCTTCTTGCTCTCGGTCTCTCAAAAACAAGTAAACGTTAAAAAAAATTTTTTTTAAAGAGAGCTTCCGTCACAGAATGGTGATGGATATTTCACAGTATTTCACAACATAGAATGTGGGTCTGTGTGCTCACGCCAGCTCTCCTACTTTTCTCAGCCTCCCGCAATAATTTTTCCCCAGGAAGCTGGGAGAGGAGCCATCTTCCCTCCCCACAGAGGTCACCTTCGTATGGAGAGCCAGCCAGTGCTGCCCAAGAAAATACTGCCGCACCCTCTGGGCCATTTGGCGCCCCTCGTACAAATGTATCCTGGCCTTGGGAACCAGTTAGCCCTGGAAGAGTCTCTACCTTCCCTGCATCTGCTTCCCTGGGAGATTTTTTTTTTTACTGGGGTGGGTGGGCAGGTCCAGCAGGGTGGGGACTAGGACGAGGCAAGCAAGACATTCGCTTTGGGGCAAGATTTAAGGGGACACCACACATCTCAGACACCAAAATGGATGCAATTTTTTTTTATCAAACTTAATGTTGACCGCCATATTGGAATTGTAAACAAAGCCAGGATTGATATAACTTTGGCTCTGCGATTCCTGAGAGACCTCTCTAGTCCACACTCACCCGAGATCGTGGCCCTAGGTCACAATCCACCAGGCACCTGAACATAAAGTGCTAGGTATCTAACGGCTGCAAATTGCTGTAGGCTGCCTTAGTTCCCTCATCTGTGAAATGGGATAACAACAGTGTTGCGTGGGGTTGCCGTGATGGTGTTGCGAGTGCATTCCCGTCCTAGCTCAGAGCGGTGTCTGGTACGTGGCGGGTGCTCAAGTGATCAGACAAAACGTTGGCTTTGATTATGAATCATCCCAGGAGCCCTGCACAGCCGGCACTATGAGCTCCATTTTCCAGAGACAATATTTTTAAAATATTGCATTAGAATGGCATTCCCGCGATTACTGAGTTTCTCAGTGCTCCCTTAAATCTGGCACTTGAAGCAAGTGCCCCGCTCACCTTACCCCAGCCCCGCTCTCAGGGATGGAACGCTGAAGGGCTGAGAGGCCCCCCCCTTGTGGCTGCCGGAGCCCCGCTGGTCCCCAGGTCTCCCCGAAGCACGGCTCCGTGACAGCGACACTGTACCTGCACAGGGTCTCTGGAGGCCAACGGCTGGGCCCTGACAGCTGCCCGCTGCACCAGGTGACTGCTGGTGCCCAGACACCAGCCCGCTCGCCCCACCAGCCAGCACACCAGTCTCTGCAAGTTGGACCCCGGGCAGGGCACTGGGTGGGGTGGGGGTGGGGGTGGGGGGATGGTTATGAGGAGGAGGAGACCCATGTCCTGTCCTCTTGGGGACGCTAGATGTGGCCTCCAGATCTATAACTGCGTTCCCGTGAGCGACTTGAATGACTTCTCCAAGCCTCAATGCCATCACTAGCAAAAAAAAAAAAAAAAAAAAAAGCAGGCAATAGAATTTAGCGTGGGTTAAATGAGATGATGAGTTAAAGGGCCTGGCGCTTAGTAAGTGCTCGGTGACAGTGAGCGGTTACCAGCACAAAGACCCACACGGGAAAGAGAAGGTTCTGTGACATTCATTGTTCACCTGTCCTCCGTCCTCCCTCCCTAATGACCACTGCTTGTCTCACACCAGTGGGACTCTCCCGCTGCCCGCCTCATCCGTGAGCTCTGTGGGGTGCTGGGGAAGGAATAGGGCGGGGGCCGGGGCTTCTGTCTTCTAGTCCTGGCTCCTCACTGACTCACTGAAAGACTGGGGACCAGTCGCTCCTCTCCCAGCCTCGGTGGCCCTTCTGAAAACTGAGGGGTGGGAGGGGCACCCGGGTGGCTCAGTCAGTTAGGGGCCCGACTCTTGGTTTCAAGTCATGATCCCACAGTTCTATGGATTCGAGCCCCGCATTGGGCTCTGCACTGACAGTGCTTGGGATTCCCTCTCTCTGCCTCTCTCTCTCTCTTAAAATAAAAAAATAAAAATGAGGGGTGGGAGATTCAATTAGAAAATCCCCTTGAGGGCAAATGACTCCCATTTTCTTTGTGTCCATGAGTTTATGTTATTATAACTTTTATTTTCTGGTATACTTTATAGTTAGTATGATGTGGTTATAATTATTATGTAGTTCTAGTTATTATGTTATAATGAACTCATTGTCTCTGGGGAAGAGAAATTTCCAGGCTCGCTTGGGCCCATCCCAAGATTGTCCAGAGCCAGGCTCTGGAGTGTCCCTGCCCATGATGGGGGCTGAGGGGGGTGGAGACAGCAAAGGACTATGGGAGCTGACCTTCCAACAGGGGCGGGGGAGGGGGGCTTCCTCCCAGCTCCTCGGGCCCTGTCCATGGTGCCGGGCAGGTACGGCCTCTCCGCTGATGAACGCGGCTCGCTGGCGTCGAGGTCCCCAAGCTCACGGTGTTCAAGGACTGGAACCACAACCAGGAGGGACCCTTCTGTCTGAGTGCCCTTGCATGTTAGCTTGGCAGGGGCACAGATGCGGAGGAGAGGCTGGGGAGGGGGCGGCCCGTTCTGGCGGGAGGCGGTGCGTCCAACCCCACACCCTCCTTTGCTGCTTCTGTAGGGAGGGGGGAAGGAGCTCTGACCGCTCAGAGGCAGAGCCGGCCCTGAAGATACCTGGGCTGGGGAGGGATGTTGTGAGGGTCACGGAATAAAGCACACGGAAGCGGCCTGGCCCGTGACGGAAGCCGAGCACCGAAGCCGGGGCCGGTGCCGTCGTAGTGCGGTGAAGGTGTGTGAGCGCTGGGGCTGTGTCCGATGGAGATGGTGGAGAAAGGCCCCAGGAAGTGGGGAGAGGAGGGTTCTCTGCCCACGAAAGAATTTGGGCAGAATCAACCGCTCACTCCTGCCCTTTCCCGCTGTCACGGCGCAGGCCCCATCCAGGCACATCGGAGACTTTGCAAGGGCTGGGCGGTGCCTGACTCACCCCTGAATCGCTAGCCCCCTAACCCAGGGGTCACGGGGCACAGGGTAGGGCCAGGCGATATTTGCCGGACCATCAGGCTTCCTTTGCGACCGACCACTAATCCTGAGACCCGAGCTATTCCAGGTTTACTCACGCCTTCGTTCCACAAAGATCTGTTGAGCGAGCACCTACTATGTGCCAGGCTCTGTGCAGTGACACCTACTATGCGCCAGGCCCTGCGCAGTGAGCACCTACTAGGCGCCAGGCCCTGTGCGGTGAGCACCTACTAGGCGCCAGGCCCTGTGCGGTGAGCACCCACTAGGCACCAGGCCCTGCACTAGGCACCAGGGAAACAGCAGTAAGTGAGACCCAAGAGGGCCCCGGCCCTGTGAAGTTGCAGCTCAGGGGAACCCCCCCTTTCACTCCCACGCCCCTGTAGGAGAGCGGGGTCTGTGCCCAGCTAACCCCGTCTTCTGTTAGGACAGAGGGGAATGTTGCGGGTCACCGACCCTCCGGAAACCCTGCAATCCAAGATGCCTTCCCAGCGAGTTCTCTGTCGCTCATACAAACCAACGCTTAGCGCCTCCCCTGTGCCAGTCACTGTGCTAAATGTCCCCCCCAGCTAGTAAAGGAGCTCAGTTATTCCTCACAGCGGCCTTGGGCGAGAGGTACGCTCATCATCCCTGGTTCACGCACACGAGGAAACGTGACCTAGAGTTCAAGAACTTGCCTGAAGTTACAGAGCCAGAAAGGAGCGTTAAGTGAGGTGTTACGAGCCTGGCAGACAGCCTGATCGTAACAGGCCTCCGGTACCTTTTATCGCCTGTGAACTGTGAGACCATGACCTGAGCCGAAGTCGGACGCTTAACCTGACTGAGCCACCCAGGCGCCCCCTGACTGCTGGAGTTTATGTCAAAAGGAGACTCACGCTCAGCGTGATCAGGTATCACGTGAGACAGGTAAGTTCTGAGGTTGGGAGTGGAGCATCTGATGGGGCCTGGGGGACCTCTGCGGAGCCCCAGGAGCCTGAGGTTACAGAGCGAGGGCTGTCCTGGACTCTGACAACAGAGCCCGACGGCAATGACGGCAACAGACACAGCAACGACTCTGTGCCAGGCATCGCTCTGAGAGCTTCCCACGGCCTAGCCTCTTCGCTTCTCTGACCCTGTGAGGCCGGTGCTTCCACGGTTCCCATTTTATAGATGGGGAAACTGCGGTGTGGAGAGAGGCTCAGTGACGTGCCCACGGCCACACGGCTAGAAGGTGGACGAGCTGGGATTTGAACCCGGGCAAGTCTGACTTCTCATCAGTCTGCACAATCCTGCCTCCCCGAGGCGGCCGCCGTTTCTTCCAGACGCCCTGGGATGGTGACCGTGAGAGCCCCTGACTGCACAGGGGTGACCTGGCCTCCTTTCCCTCCCGAGCCTCGGGCGCCCGGTGCCCACTTACCCCGCAGCCTTCTCCAGGCCGTGATGTAGCCGGCGTGGTGGTTGGGCAGGATACCACCCGGCTGGGTCTTGTTGGTCGGGGCCGGCCGGTTCGAGCAGGGCAATGTCGTTCCTGGGCGGGTGAAGAGGCACAAACTGAGAGCTGACTATTCCTTCCCCGGTTTTATTTCTGATCTAGCCCCAGCCGGCACCGTCGAACCCCCTTCCTCGGTCAGGCTGATTGTGAATCTTCCTTCCGCTGGGGCTACCAGGGATTGGATCCCTGTAAGGGGCCTGCGGCCAGTGCCTTGCCTTGGCACTTCTTCTGACCTGAAGAGCTCCCTCTCCTCTCTCCGCGCCCCACCTCCTTCCTCCCCAGCTCTCAAAGCCTTCTTGACACATGCTGTGCCATTTCATAGCTTTCCAGTGCCTGCTCTGTGCGTGTCTCGTCTAGGTGACACGCCCCTTGAGGGTAGGGACCGACAGGGGGTGCCTCGGGGACCCCCTGTGGCCTCTGTGAGCCTTCGCGCATGCTGGATCGCAGCAGGCTGACCGGGTGAAGGAATGCCGAGGGTTACGGCCGGTGATAAGGAGTCTTCTGGAAGATTTGGCAGAGTGAGCTCCCTGGGCAGCCATTCAGGAGTGGCGTCTTGGGCTGCAGAAGCGGCTCTGCATGTGGATAACTTAGGCAGATTTGAAGGGGTGGCTGGGGTGCTCCTTGCTCAAAGCCCTTCTGGAACCGCAGACCCACTGTTTGGACTGGGAGAGGGGGGCTACCAGGCCCCTCTGGGCTCTGGGAAGGTGACGGGGAAGCAGGGAAAAGGGAAGACAACTTTCTGGGGTGCCTGGGTGGCTCAGTTGTTTGAGCGTCCAACTTCGGTTCAGGTCATGATCTCACGGTTTGGGAGTTCGAGCCCCGCATCGGGCTCTGTGCTGACAGCTCGGAGCCTGAAGCCTGCTTGGGATTCTGTGTCTCCCTCTCTCTCTCTCTCAAATATAAACATAAAAAAAGGGGAAGTAACTTTCTGTCTCTAGCAGGGAGAGACTGAATGATGAGAAAAGGTATCATCATTGTCCTTTTGACAGAAACTCCAACAGTCAGGGGGCACCTGGGTGGATCACTTGGTTAAGCGTCCGACTATCGGCTCAGGTCATGATCTCACAGTTCACAGGTTCGAGCCCCGCGTCGGGCTCTGTGCTGCCGGCTCAGAGCCTGGAGCCTGCTTCAGATTCTGTGTCTCCCTCGCTCTCTGCCCCTCCCCTGCTCACACTCTCTCCTCTCTCTCTCTCTCCAAATAGATAAATAAACTTTAAAAATCTTTTGTAGGGGTGCCTGGGTGGCTCGGTCAGTTAAGGGTCTGACCCCTGGCTTCAGCCCAGGGTGTGATCTCACGGTTTGTGAGATCGAGCTCTGCATCGGGCTCTGTGCTGTGGAGCCTGCAAGGGTGGGTTCCTTAGGATTAGTTAAGTGTTTTCTCTTACTCATGCTGATTTCTGTACGTAGGCCCTACCATCCGATGCTATAAATAGATTGATCTGTAAAGCCCCAAACCAGATCATGTGATGTGTGGAAATTAGCCCCTCTGCAGGGTCCCCCCCACCGCTATTCTGCGGCTTGCCCCCGACTGAGAGTTCCCAGGATGTGGGACGTTCT
Organism: Paguma larvata; assembly: GCA_030068075.1. Lineage (NCBI taxonomy): Eukaryota > Metazoa > Chordata > Mammalia > Carnivora > Viverridae > Paguma > Paguma larvata. Next base: position 10,977,806 of record CM057833.1, read on the forward strand.
GGTTAGACTGGGAGAGTCCAGGCGATGTGGCCCCCGAGGGCCGCCCTCTGTTGCGCTCAAAACCAGTACCTCATAAACTTCCACACCGGCTCGATTCCTATTTTTTTAAACAATGGCCATACATTTGTTTATAATAAAAACCCTAAAAATTATTTAAAAAAAAACAAAAAAACACCTGGCCACCTGGCACCAATCTGGGGCGTAGATACGATCAGCAGCAGGTGAGAGCAGCCATAAAAGAGAGACATCACAGGAAAGGCAGGCCTGGAGGAGGGGCCTGGGGGGGGCTGGGGATGGGGGGGAGGGGCCTGGGGGAGGGAGGAAGAGGCAGGGTGTCTGGTGATGGATGCTGGGGGGACACAGGAGGACTCTATGCTGATCGGGGGCATTTTTTTACCCACCTCTTGGCCTCACCACTGCCTCCGTTTACTCTTCCATAAAATGGACCTGAACCAGAACAGGAGCCAGAACAAGTGGGAGTGGCGTGTAGTTTGCGACAGAGCCCCACAACAAGAGAAAGCAGGCGTGTGATTTCATTATTTTAAATGCGTTCTGCAGAGAAATGTTTGAATCAAACCAACAGTCTTGTTTTAAAATCAGGTACGAAACCACAGCCATGAGCAAGGGGTCACGGGGGGAGAACCGCAGTGGCAAACGGGCACCGTCAAAATGAGCAGGTGGCTGCCTCTACGTCTCATTGCTACGCGCCCGCCCCTCGTTCACTTCTCCGTCCGCCGGCATCTCTCCGCCAGCGAGTGGTCACAGGCACCGGAGAGTCCGGAACAGTTTGTTGGAGAACAACTTAAAATCAGTGAGTGCCCATTAATTCACAGTTTACGGTTTGCTCCCCTGGGGAAGAGCCGCAATGCCGTCTGGGCTCAGGAGAACCGAGTCGAGGTTCTGAGGAGCCACCAGCATTTCGGAGGAGCCCGGCCCCCGGCTGGCCGGCTGCGAGGCTGCCCAGGGCCTTTGCCCAGCCAGATCGTAGGGCCCTTGACAGCCCCAGCTGCTGTGTGAGTCACCGTGCAGATGGTCCTGGGCAGCACCTCGGGGACCCAGCTGCCGGGGACAGTTGTCCTTTCTGCCCCAGCATTAGCTGTTCCCAGGCACAGATGCAGGCGCCACAGAGCAGGCCACGGCCGAAAGCATGGCCGCATGTCAGAGGGGATCCACGGGGAAGCCAAGCGTCGTGAGGCGGCTGGGCAGGGGCCCCGAGCTTGCGGGACGGCAGCCAGGGCAGGCCCACGTGTTCACGGGCCCCGGGACCGGCGCGGGCCCAGCAGCCGGCTGTCCCCAGGCAGAGGCCGTCCCGGCAGGTGCGGGGGGTGGGGTGGGGGCCGGGGGCCGTGCACGTGCGGCTTGGAGCCCCACACTGCGCTTGGGAACACCCAAGCATGACCCCAGACAGGTGACACGCCAAGGTCAGGAGGCCGCCGCCGACAAGCGCGAGCAGGGGGGTGTCAGGAGACAGGCGGCCGCGGGCAGTCATCCTTTCAACACCTGTTCATTGAACGGCAGCAACAGGTGCCTCTTCGGTGTCCACAAGGCCAGTTTTTATTTTTACTTGAGAAGGCAATACGTACACTCTGCGTAAACATATTAGAACGTAGGAGCGCGTCAAGTCGCAAAGTGAGGCCCCCCCATTTTACAACTCCAGCGTCAGCTTGCAGAGGTGATCGTGATTGACAGCACGGCGCCGGCCTTCTGGGCTCTACTTCTGTCCGTGTATGAAACTCTGTGTAGGTGCAGTAATATGTAGGAGCTTCTAACCAAAAATAGCACTTCATCCTTCGTACTGTTCTACAACTGAGTTTTGTTTTTCACTCGACACGGTATCACGTTTCACGCGTCAGGACATACATCCAGGTCACTCTTTCGGACAGCTAAATAATACTCCATGTGACGAATACAAGTGACGCGTGTGCTCCCTGTCCCCTCTCCCCGCCGCGGTGGACATCCCGGGGCACGCCTCTTGCACCCTGGTCTGCGTATCTGTGCGGAGACGTGGCCCCCCCAGCGTCGCTGGGCAGCGGGGTTGGCGCGGTAAAATGCTTAACAGACGCTGCGACCCAGCCTCCGAGAACAAGGCGTCACGGCCGCCTCGCAAGCAGCACTGGTTGTTAAAACTTTTGAGGCTCTCAAGCCCTTTGAGAAACAAAGGAAATCGAAGCACCTGCGCCCCTCCCCCTTCGGCATACGGCTTTCAGGAGCTCACAGGCCCGCTGCTCGGAAGCCCGAACGGAACTCCAGGCTAAGACGCCCCATTACAGGAGGTCCCCACCAGGTCAGGGAAGCGCTGTGACAACGTCTTTTCTGCCCGAACACAATTAGGGCGCCTCAGGCAAGGGTCCCCGGATTCACGTGAGCCGTGAGTACAGAGCCCGGAAGCAGAAAAAGTGCCAAGTGCGGCTGGGCTCTGCGGGGGGGTGGGGGAAGGGGGGGGGAAGGGGGGGCTAACCTGACTGTTCCCTTGTACCCGTCCTGCAGGTGACCACAAATAACTAACCACCACAAGCCCCCGGGACTACTTCACACTTGGAAAGGTCACAGGCGGGGAAACGATAGCCAAGTGACAACTACGGGAATCACGTCTTGGTGAGTCTTAACGAACGGTCCTCACGTCCAAGGCCCTAAACGCTCCCAATTGGCCAGGGTCAGGATCGCGGACGAGACCTCAGGGGTGGGGCCGTATCTACGCTCTCCCCCGGACTCATGACTTAACTTCCCCGAGGACACGGCTCCCAGCCCTGTCACCTTCCTGGGATGGGGTGGGGTTCACATAAAATGAGAGATGGGGCAGGCGCCCGGGTGGCTCAGTCGGTTAAGCGTCCGACTTCGGCTCAGGTCATGATCTCACAGTCCGTGGGTTCGGGCCCCATGTCAGGCTCTGTGCTGACAGCTTAGAGCCTGCAGCCTGCTTCGGATTCTGTGTGTGTGTCTCTCTCTGCCCCTCTCCCCTCCCCCTCTCAAAAATAAGTAAACATTAAAAAAAAATTTTTTTTTAAAAGATGGCGAAATGCTTCCAAAAAAGCAAAAATCCCCTTTATAAGGAAAACCAAAGAGTCGGAGCAAAATGAGGGGGGATATAAGGAAAAAATAAAAGGTGTCCATATTCACCTAAGATTTTTTTACTGCTAGAATATAAGAAAAATTGATCATTTTTAAAACCCCATTTAGGATTTGGCAGACTCCAGCTGTTCAGACTCTAGGAGCCCGAAACTTGCTGCTCCAAAGAGATGCTGTTTGTTTATAACCCAAGTTTCCTACGGATCAGTGGTTCTCAAGTGGGGTCCCCCCAGGCAATGTCTGGAGACATTTTTGGTTGTCACCGCACAGGGGGAGGTGCTGCTGGCACTTGGGGGGTAGAGGCCAGGGACGCTGCGAAGTGTCCCACCACCCACGGGACGGCCCCCACGACATCTGGCCCCAAATGCCAATCAGACTGAGGTTAAAAAGCCGTACCCTACAGAAAGCACAGAGGTCACAGGCCACAGCCACTAGGCGGAGAACAGGCCGCTGGTGAGAGCCCTTTGGAGTCCTTGAGTTTCTGCTGCTCCCCTTCCCCTGTTGTCGGTCATCTGTCTCCACCATGGAAGCTGCCGAGAGCCTGTCTACCACTGGTGGGGAAAGACCAGACCCACCTCGGGCCACAAACCCCTTCGAAGAGTGACAGACAGCCGTTGTTGTCGCAAAGACCAGGCCTCCGCTGCTGCTGCTGCCGCCGCCGGCCCCGGTGCAGGAAGGTTCTGGGGTGAAGGGTGCAGGGGCCCTGGCCTCGTTACATTTTAAAGAAAAATTTTTTCCGGAGGAAATTGAAGCAACCAGGAATCTGCTTGTAAATCCCTTTCTGCGAAACAGCATTCGCGACCTGTGAAAACAGGAGCATAGGGGGGGGGGTCCGTGAGCTCTCTGGATGGAAGGGAAGGTTCCAGAGATGGGGGGGAGGGGGAGGCCCACTGGACCAGGCCCGTCGCAGCCCTAGCTTGTCCTCTGTGTTTAGGAAGTCCGCCTCTGTGGGTCCGTTTTGTTTTTCAGATTCCACACGTGAGTGAAATCCTTCGGTCTTTGTCTTTCTGTGTCTGGCTTGTTTCACTTTGCACAGTACTCCCTAGCGCCATCGTGTTGTCGCCAAATGGCAAGGTCTCGTTCTTGTTTACGGCCGAGGAATATTCCAGTGTGTATATACATCACATCTTTATCCGCACACCTATCAGTGGACACTTAGGTTGCTTCCGTATCTGGGCTGCTGTAAACAGTGCTGCAGGGGACGGGGGGGGGGGGCAGGGATGGCGAAACAGGTGAAGGGGAGTCAGAGGTACGGACTTCCAGTTAGGAAAAATGTCAGGGTGAAAAGTGCAGCACAGGGAACATAGTCTCTAACATCGTAATAACTTGGTATGGCGACAGATGGCGACGACACTTACTGTAGTGAGCAAAGCGCCATGTACGGAATTGTCAAATTCTGTGCTACCTGAAACGGATACAACATTACCACGGACGTCGACTACACTTCAATAAATACAGACATACAAAAATATATAAATAAGACCTTAAAAGCTATTTTAAAAAAACAGCTCTAGGGGCGCCTGGGTGGCTCAGCCGGTTGAGCGTCCGATTTCAGCTCACATCGTGATTTCACGGTTCACGAGTTCGAGCCCCGCGTCGGGCTCTCTGCTGTCAGCGCAGAGCCTGCTTCACATCCTCTCTCTCTCTCTCTCTCTGCCCCTCCACCACGTGCGCTCTCTCTCTTTCTCTCTCTCCCTCTCTCTCTCAAAACTAAATAAACATTTTAAGAAAATAAAAATAACCAGCTCTACCTGAGGCCTCCTTGAGTTGGGAGGGAGAGTGTTTAACAATTAAAAGCATCTCAACTATGAGTTTAGAGAACTCAAAATTCAAAATGAGAAAATTCAAAAATTCACAAAGCTCAAATCAGATTGAAAGGTTTCCTTAAAGAAAAGTTGAGAGAAGAGATCAGGCCCAGGAGTCAAGTGCCCTGCTTGGCCCTGGTGGACTCCCACCCCCACCTGCAAGGCCCCCGGCTGCCCCTGAGGTCACCTGCCCAGAGTCCAGGCGCCCCCTGGAGCTGTGCCAGAGGGTGGCCCTGTACTTGCTTTCCCTTTCTCCTCTGGTCTGCTCAGCAAAGCACAGAGCCAGAGCCTCCCCAGGAGGAAGGCGGGGTCCCAGCCCTTCTAGATCCTTCTCACAACACAAAACACCTGAGCAAGCGGGAGAGGCCCATGTGTGCTCTGAGACCCTTGAAGGAAGCGGGTTCTCTGAGCGGGATTTCACTGAGTGAGGCCAGGGGCCCTATCAGCCCATCCTTCCCGCTCTCCCACGGGGGACCCCCAAGACAAGGGGATACAGTTGAGGGTCAAGACTAGAAGACTATGGGGGTGCCCTGAGTGGCTCAGTCAGTTGGGTGACTTTGGCTCAGGTCATGATCTCTCGGTCCATGAGTTCAAGCCCCACGTCAGGCTCTGTGCTGACAGCTCAGAGCCTGGAGCCTGCTTCTGATTCTGTGTCTCCCTCTCTCTCTGCCCCTCCTCTGCTCACACTCTGTCTCTCTATCTCTCCAAAATGAATAAATGTTAAAAAAAAAAAAAAGTCCCTCCCCGACTCACGCTCTGTCTCTCTCTCTCTCCAAAATGAATAGATGTTTAAAAAAAAAAAAATTTAAAGACTAGAAGATTCCACAGTGGGGCGGAGGGTGCAGGGCCCATGACCTGCCTTCAGGAACGCCGTGCTCTGGCCACGGAGCCATCCTGCCCTGCCACTGAGGACTGGCTCTGCCAGCGGGGGTCCCAGGTCAGCCTGGGACCTCGGAGGAGCCAGGGAAGGCAGCCCTCCCAGTAACGGGTGACTGTGACCGTCACAACTACAGTGACAGTAACACCGACCCTCACGGCAAGCCAGGGCACAGAAGACACGTCTGGTTTGGGCCTGGGGCCCCGCTCGCCCCGCCGCCCCACCGTGAGGAGGACGCACGGGTCCTCCCAGGAGCCCTCCCTCTCTTTCCCAGGGGAGGAGGCAGCACTCACCCTGAGCAGGAGGCTCTGCAGGTCTTCCGAGTGAGCCCACTGCTCGAAAACACCATCCAAGGTCTCCACGTACCAGGAGCCGCTCGTGCGGTCCCTCAAGGAAACAAAGCCTTCAGAAGCAGAGAGGCCGAACTTTACTGGGGAGCCGCGACCACCCCCCGCACCCAGAGTGGAGCTGCCTCTGGCCTTGGACGCGTTCACACACCCGGCAGCAGCAGCCCACGTCCCTGCACCCTGTCCTGTCCGTGACCTGCTTTCATGGTGGTGAGGGCCCCACCACCTTGGGACTCTGGTCCTGATTCCTGCTCTCCCGGCAAGGAAACCAAGGCTCCAAGAAGTCACGCGACTCGCCCGAGGGCTAAGGAAGAAGGAGACGGATGCCCGTCACACCCGCTGTGTGCCAGGCACCGTGCTCGGTGAGGTCCTAGCCGCCTTGCTAATCCCCGTGATGACCCCTGAAGTATGACTGCTCTTCCCATTCTCAAGATGAGAATACTGAGGCCGGGCCGGGACAAGGGTGAGGCAAGCGAGGCACACAAACCCAAGAGCGCAGGCCTCCTTAAATTCTGCATCCTAGCTGAGGCTCCGAGAGGCGACATAACTGGCTCAAGGTCCCACAGATGGTAAGACGCAGAGCCGAGACTCACCCCTGGGTCTTTCCTTAGCGACCCTGGCCGCTTCTAGGGCTGATGGGGGACCCGCCGGCTGGGGGGACACTTGATGCGCTCACCTGGGAAGGTGGAGTACGACACAAAGATGTCACTGGGTGTGGGCAAACTAGACACGGCGTCCGGCTGGTCACAGGTGCCTGGGCCTTCCTGGAACGGGGCAGCGTCTGGCTCGGCGTCACTGCCAGGGGTCCCGTCTCCAGGGGACATGGAGGCCACCTCAAACCCACGGTCTTTCAGATCTGCGGGAAGCAAAAACGGACACCACTCGTCACTGAAACACGGACCGGAGCCCCCGCTCCTCGCTTCTTGGCGACACCCGGCCTGCCCCAGCCCGACACGGCCTGACTCCCTCTGCAGCCAGGGTTCCGGCGCGGAGCCAACGCCAGCAAGAAACAGAAGCCGAAGCTTTACTTCATACTGCGACAGAAGTTTTACAGATTCATTAGGTAAAAATTGGGATGGGGGTGCATTTTTTTTTTAAGCTGTAAAAACAAGGGGCGCCTGGGTGGCTCCGTCAGTTAAGTGTCTGACTCCAGCTCAGGTCATGATCTCACAGTTCGTGGGTTCGAGCCCCGCGTTGGGCTCTATGCTGTCAGCTCAGAGCCTGGAGCCTGCTTCAGATTCTGTGTCTCCCTCTCTCTCTGCCCCTCCCCTGCTCATGCTCTGTCTCTCTCTCTCTCTCTCTCTCTCTCTCTCAAAAGCTGTAAAACAAGTTATGAGGTCTACACCCAAAAGAACTAAAAGCAGTTCAAACAAATCCTGGTAAAGCAAAGTTCACGGCCGCTTCGTTCACACAACAGGCAACAGGTGGGGACGACCCACATGTCCGGGGACAGATGAACGGACACACAGAATGTGAGGCAGACAGCTGGTGGAATTTCATCCAGGCTTAAAGGGGAATGAAGTGCTGACATCGAGTGCCATGTGGACAGACCCTAAAAACACGCTGAGTGAAAGAACCAGATGCCAGAGGCCATGTATCGGGTTCCGTTCATGTGAAAGACCCAGAATGCGCCAATCCACGGAGAAGACAGCAGGTGAGCGGCTGTCAGGGATTGAGAGGAGGCGGGAGGGGGGAGTGAGCGCCGAGGGGCATGAAGTTTCAGTTCGGGGCGACGAGAAGGTTCTGGAAGCAGGGAATGGTGATGGTTGCACAACACTTGCGAAAGTACTCACTGCCACTGAATCGTATACACTTGAAAATGGTTACGACGGTCAACTTTATGTCGTTAGAAAAACAATTCACTTTATCCAGCCTTAAAAGGGGAGCGCCTGCGTGGCTCAGTCGGTTTGGTCGAGTGTCTGATTCTGGCTCGGGTCATGATCTCACGGTTCATGGTGTCAAGCCCCAAGCTGGGCTTTATGCTGACAGTATGGAGCCTGCTTGGGATTCTGACTCTCTCTCTCTCTCAAAAATAAATAAACATTAAAATAAAAAAAGGAGGGGAATTCGTTCTGACACGCTAGAAAGGGTGAACCTTGAGCACATGACACAGTGAAATAAGCCAGTCACGGAAAGGCAGAGTGCTGCAATGCTTCTACTTCTAGAAGGTGCCTGCAGCAGTCAGATGCGTAGAGACAGAAAACGGAAGAGTGGTTACCGGGGACCAGGGGGGCGAGATGACTGGGGGGCTAGGGTTTCATGTGTTGCAGTGTGCTTAACGCCACTGAGCTGTGCGCTGAAACCTGGTTAAGATGGGAGGCGGCTAGGTGGCTCAGGTAGCGGAGACGTGTGAGTTCGGCTCAGGTCACGATCCCAGGACGGTGGGATCGAGCCCAGTGTTGGCTCCACACTGAGTATGGAGCCTGCTTAAGATTCTCTCGCTCTCCTTCTCTCTCTCTCTGCCCCTCCCCCACCTCAAAAAAAATTAGTTAAGATGGTAAATTTTCCGTGCATTTTATGACGATGTTTTTAAAAAGTTTTCTAAGACCCAAAAAAAAAAGTCCCAGGAGAGTAGATAAAGGAAGACCCATTGGGCCTACAGATGGTGGACAAACAGATGAGAGAGTGAGATGTCTGGAAGGAAACACACCGACTGTAACAGAGGCCGCTCACTTTGCAGCTCAGCACACCGCAGAGGCCTTGGTGGTTTTGTTCGTTTTTTGTTTTTTAACGTTTATTTATTTTTGAGAGACAGAGAGACAGAGTGTGAGCAGGGGAGGGGCAGAGAGAGAGGGAGACACAGAATCAGAAGCAGGCTCCAGGCTCTGAGCTGTCAGCACAGAGCCTGACGCGGGGCTCGAACTCACAGACCGTGAGATCATGACCTGAGCCGAAGTCGGACGCTCAACCAACTGAGCCCCCCAGGCGCCCCTGTTCGGTTTTTAATGATCACGAACTACTTTTGGTCTCATGAGTTTACCGACCAATACAACGCACACTGGCTGTTTGTAGCTGGTTGCTTTTTTTAACCATATTTTTGGCCTCTTCCCTAACACGCGTTAAGTCTCAACGTAATGTTTCTAAACAAAACAAAGCCCAGCCACGTCGGTGGCGCCTGAAGACAACACGTGAGGACCACGGTGCGCGTCTCCTTCCGGTCCTTCGTAGATTTCTTTCTACCTGGTGATTTGCAAGGTTCTTATCACAGCAGAGAACTTTCCACAGGTTATTACAAAGCCTTGTTTTGTTTTTTTTTAAGTTTTTTTTATTTATCTTGAGAGAGAGAAAGAGCACAAGCAGGGAGGGGCAGAGAAGGAAGGAGAGAGTCAGTATGGAGCCTGATATGGGACTCGAACTCATGAGCCGTGAGATCATGACCTGGGCCAAAGTCAGACGCTTAACCGACTGAGCCGCCCAGGCGCCCCTACAAAGCCTTCTTTAAAATCACGGTTTGTGGAGAGCCTGAGTGGCTTAGCTGGTTAAGCGTCCAACTCTTGACTTTGGCTCAGGTCATGATCTCGCGGGTCCTGAGTTCGAGCCCCGTCTGGGGCTTGGCACTGACAGGTGCAGAGCCTGCTTGGGATTCTCTGCCTCTCTCTCTCTCTCAAAAATAAATATTTCTAAAAAATTAAAAAAATAAAATCATGGTTTGTGGCACTCATGGCGGATACACGAACACACACAGAGTACCCCTGGGGTACAGAGCACCCACACAGGCACCAAAGAAGACACAGAAGAAGAAGATGGGGTCCTGCTTTCTGGGGAGCTAAGTGCCCAAATGGAAAAACCTGTGCCCTGGATTTACTCTGAGACTTAGATTTAACAAAATGACACAGAACTTGTCTCTTTCCTTTCTGGGGGTGGACGGAGACAGAGCTGAGGAAACAGTCCATCGTATGACAGTGTCCCTCCCTTTCAGACAACCGAGGGGAGAAAATGCCGTTCCTGGCTTCTGTCTTACGAATACTTGGGGCACGTGAGTGGCTCAGTCGGTTAAGCGTCCGACTCTCGATTCTGACTCCGGTCATGATCTCTCGGTTCACGGGATCAGGCTGTGTGCTGACAGTGCAGAGCCTGCTTGAGATTCTCTCTGTCCCTCTCTCTGTCTCTGCCCCTCCCTTGCTTGCACTCTCTCTCTTTCTCTCCTCCCTCTCTCCCTCTCAAATAATTTTAAAAAATTAAAAAACAAACGAATACCAAATAAGGCGGATCTTGGGAGCAATTCTATCTTATCCAATCTTGCCTCGCAAAGCCGAGCGCACGGGCCACCTCGAGCAAGCACGCGGGACCTCGCGGCACGCGTTTCAAGATGCCGAAAGTTCTTCCTCCGCCCTTGAAGCTTCACTTCTTCTCTACTGGATTCTGCTCTATCCCCGGCGTCTGCTAAGCTCTCTCAGACCCTTTTAGGGAATCAAAGAAGGCATCAAATCACAGGTCCTGGGGCCTCGGCCCATGGTTTTACTTTCTGACCCAGCTATTTCCTAAGGAAATAATCCAAGTGACGTCAAAACCCTCTGTGTAAAAAGGGGCGCCTGGGCGGCTCAGTCGGTTAAGCGCCCCACTTCGGCTCAGGTCATGATCTTGTGGTTTGTGGGTTCAAGCCCCGCATCGGGCTCTATGCTGACGGCTCAGAGCCTGGAGCCTGCCTCCGATTCTGTGTCTCCCTCTCTCTCTGCCCCTCCCCTGCTCACACTCTCCTCTCTCTCTCTCTAAAAAATAAACATTTAAAAAATAATAATAACCCCTCTATGCAAAAACACTTGTGGCCGTGGGAGCCGAAGCCTGGGTATCATCTCACAGCCAACATTAGGGAACTGGCCCCGTGAGTGCGTGTCACTAAAACAGACCGTGATGAAGCCACGTGAACCAGCAGCGACGGGGCCTGTGTGGACGTGAAGACGCGCTCCCGGGATAACGCTCTGTGCCCGTGGGCCACAATCCGAAGGTTAAGAGGCAGAAACGGAGGTAGCTGGGTCAGGCCAGCAAGATCTGGGTGATGGCTTTAGCCGTATTTCCTGTCTTTTCCCGTTTCAAAATCCGAATTCCCCGAAAGCGGCGGCAGACCTGGAAAGCAGGGGTCAGGGCAGGACTCGGGCCACACGTGGCTCCCGCCACAGAGCCACCGGGATGGTGATGGGGCGGGTGGTTCTTGGGGGACAAGTCTCACGGAGGGAGAGCTCGGGCAGGGAACGGCAGGCTACTCCGGAGACAAAGCGGCCGACAAGAGCTTCTGTGGAAGCAGAGGGCGGAGCGGCCCAGAAGGTTCCTCGGGGAAGGGCCCCTGGAGCCGGCGACGGTGACCCCGGCTCTGCTGGAGGAGAGAACAGGCCCGGCGGGCAGAGCAGCAGGTGCAGCGGGCCCTCGGCAGGCGGGTCTGCGGGGCCGGAGCGGCAGGAGAGCGCGAGGAGGGAGGAGGCTCTGTTCACCCAGAGAAGCTGGGCTCCCGTCCGCAGGGGCAGGGACGGGCCGAGGATGGTGCTGGCAACCCCACGATAACCCCACCATCGGTCGAGATTCCAGAATCTGTCCTGGGTGTGTGGGAATGACTTGCAGTGGAACAGGGGCGGGGGCGTGAGACGCGGGCGGCAGGGAGGCTGGGGCGCCGCTGTCGGGGACGCCGTAGGAATGGCCCACGGAGACAGAGGTGGCCAGAGGGTCCACGTGGGGAGGCCAGAGAAAACACGGTGGAATCCGAAAGGGGAAGCTGGGAGAGAGAGGACTCTCCATTCCCGTGGCTTCCACCTCCAACGAACCTGATGGAAAGCCCGCAGGTTACCCGTCTCACACAGTTTGTCCTGAAGGAGGTTTGCGGATTCGAACCCCTCTGTAAGGCCGACGGACTTCCCCACGCCAGTGAACACCCGGCAGGATTTATCAGCACATAAAATCCACAACCACCGGGCAGCCCGCTGTTCCCCCTTCTGCCTTCTCAGAGTGATTTCTAGAAGTCTGAAGAGGGGTGGCCCCAAAGGGAACAGCCCGGGCTAACAGAGGCCGCTCAGCTTCGGTCAAGTGCAAGGTGCTGGATGCCGAATCGCACTACCTACGCACCGACGTGCCACACCTGCGCTACTCACTTCCAGGCAAGTACCTCTGCTCCGGGGCGTGCACCCCTACCTCCTATGGGAGGGGTGCGCGACACGTCCAAGGATTTAAAAGCTGGTTTGAGTTGTAACGGCAGGGAATTTTCCAAAAGCAACACAAGAGCCACCAAACCCCAGGGCAGACGTTCAGATGGCCGTAAAGGAGAGGACACCCCGCGGAACACTGGCGCGACGCAGACCCGTCGGCAATCCTGTTCCCAGCACCGTGCCGCCCCCCTGTGGCCACAGCGTTACACACAAGGTCAAGAGCGCGCCGGGGGCTGAGCCGGGTCCAGAATTCCAAAGGCGGAATCGGAATCACTGCATTGCAGCTTTGAAATCTTGCTCCTCCCATTGAGTTGGGGTTTTTTTGTGGTGGAGGGAGTCTACATTATTTAAAATGTTGCTTATGTAATTTTTATATGGCTCTGTTTCAAATCAAGTAAGCAGAACGCACAGAAGAGGCAAGTACCCTGTGAGCTTTGTGCCAGGTCTGGGGGGACCAGACGGGCCTGGCCCTGCCCTCCAAGAACCGAGCAAGGGATGAGGCCATCTCAATACAAGCAGAAAGCACTGCGACAAGGGAAGGACGGGGGCGGCATGAGCACAAAGACCTGCTAACCCTGACTCTATGCAAGGGAGGGGGTGTTTAGGGAAGACTTCCCGGACACAGAGACAGTAAGCCGTAACTAGAAGGATGGATGATTAAAACGAGGCCAGGAGGGGCGCCTGGCTGGCCGGCTCAGTTCATAAAACATGCAACTCTTGAACTCAGGGTTGTGAGTTCGAGCCCCAGGTTGGGTGCAAAGATTACTTAAAAGTAAAATATTAAAAAAAAAAAAAAAATAGAGGGGCACCTGGGTGACTCGTAAGCCTCTGACTTCGGCTCAGGTCATGATCTCACAGTTCGTGAGTTCGAGCCCCATGTCGGGCTCTGTGCTGACAGCTCAGAGCCTGGAGCCTGCTTCGGATTCTGTCTCCCTCTCTCTCTGCTCCTCCCCTGCTCGTGCTCTCTCTCAAAAACAAACATTAAAAAAAAATTTTTTTTTTAAAGAGTAGGCCAGGAGCCACGGCAGAGGGACGGCACGCAGAGGGCTGAGGACAAGCCAGAGCCTGGGAGAGCTGAACAGTGCTGGGGCGGGACACAGCGTGCCTGGTTGGGGGATGCAAAGTGGCCTGGGCCACATCACCAAGGACCTTGTGGGCCCGCTGAGGAGTCCGAAGAGTGACACAGGAAAGACCCTCCGTGCTGCTGAGAATGGACGATGAGGGGGCACTCAGCCGGAAGACCAGCTAACTGTTAACTTTCCCAGAAAGCAGGTGTCCCCAGCTTGCCCGTCAGCCAAGGTCCCCTTGCCTGTTTTCGTCTTTTATTCCATTTGCACAGGAAAGGACCACTTGCTTCAGATTCTGAGTCATAAAAAAACGACAAGTTAGAGAGGACTTCTGCAACTCCGAGAGCAGCAGCCTTTCCGCCTTCCTGTTGCCGGAACTCTGAGGCGACTGTGCTGGGGCCCGGGGGCTCTTAGGTGCCACGGGGTGCCCTGGGGTCGGGGGAGGGGGAGGGTCCGGGTTGCTGGTATGAAAAGGAGCCAGGCACTGGGTTCACGGTGACGCTGGGAGGCGGGTTCTGTTATTATCCCTACTTGCCGAGACTTCTAGAGATTAGCTGGCCTGCGTTCGTGCAGGAACCAAGTAGCCACCAAGGTCGAACCTGGTGTTCTAAGTCACTCGTGGCCGAGTTATGGGCACGGGTCAAGACAGGGACTGGATACAGTTCCAATCAAATTATAAATTCCAGGGTTCAGAGACCCCGTGTAGCTTGTATCTGGAACACCTAACACATAGTCTGGCGTATACAGCAGATGCTCAGTAAACACTTAACAGATGAATCATGTGACCAGAGCCTGCTCTCCTAGACAAGCCACGCCCCCTTCCCCTCACCCCCGCAATGTGGAACAGTACGGGACAGACGAACACGTTCAGCAGATTATGCTACAGGTGCCCGCGGGACAGGTCCTGGGTGGGGTATGGCGCCCCCTTTGGGCCGGCTGGATAGCGCTGCAGTATAACCATACCCACTTCTCCAGCAGAGCAGGCCAAGGGACAAGGAACATCCTCGCCCCAGTGTCCCCCACCTCTGCCATCACGTCCCATAATCCAGGACACATAATGTTCCCTCTTCTTCATTTTTTTACTTTATAAGAAAACCAGGGCATTGCCCGGGTGGCTCAGCCGGTTAAGCGTCCAACTTCGGCTCGGGTCATGATCTCGCCGTTTGTGAGTTCAAGCCCCGCATCGGGCTCTGTGCTGACAGCTCAGAGCCTGGACCCAGCTTCGGATTCTGTGTCCCTCTCTCTCTGCTCCTCCCCTGTTTATGCTCTGTCTCTCTCAAAAAAATAAATAAATAAACATTAAAAAAAATTAAAAAAAAAAACAACAGGGAATGGCGACCTAGGACTTAGGTTTAAAGCCGGGGCCTACAGCAAAATTACAAAGGATCCAAACAATCCTTAAAAATTACTGACATCTCTGGTACTCGGGCCTTCGGAAATTCTAACAATTCGTTTAGCTCTGACCTCCCGTTCTCTGGGCCAGTGGTAGGAGGGTCTAGTTGAGGGAGGTCGGGAGAATGATCAGGAAAATGAAAGGGTTTTTTTCCTGTCCTCTGCTTTGTGATTGCTGAGTCTCTGGAGTTGAAGCTGCCAGAGCCAAACGGGCCCCGAGGCTGCTGCTTGGTGAGACGGAAGGCTCTAACCTCTGCAGGCTGGGCGAAGCTGGGGCCTCCTCTCATGAGAGGCAGATACTGCAATTTGGACAAAGGGACCACGCTGGGGACCCTCGGGCTGCCTGGACAGATCCCTTGGGCCTCAGGAGGGGCTGGACGGAGGAGGAGGCAGGGGGCGGCTCCTTCCCCACGAGAGCGCCCTGCAGGGGCACCGAGGACCTGCTTACCCCCGCCACAGGCCTGGATGAAGAAGAGCTTGGGCTTCCCTCTCAAGCTGGGGCAGCCGCTCCCATTGAAGATGTTCACGATTTTCTCGACGGACACAGGACACCCGTCTGTGCCATACACGGCGCCTGGGAACTGGCGGTGACTGGCCTAGGGGACCAAGAAGCCTGGTTACAAAACCCAGAAGTCGGGGTAGGATTCCAACACACTGTTCAGAGGCTTCGTGAGGGCCGAGCATTTAGAAGGCCCCAGCCAGGGGCTCCAAGGCTGACTTAGAGAGGTTGGTTCTGGATGGGCCGCGGTCAGCCTCTCTTCCGAGGACCTCAGACTCAACGCGGCCAAAAGAGCCTAACAGGAGAGTGCCAGCCAGCTTCTTCTAGATCAGTGCTTCTCAGAGTGTGGTCCTTGGACCAGAGGCACCAGCACCGCCTGGGAGCTTATGAGACAAGCTGATTCCTGGGCTCTGCCCAGACCGAAATCAGAGACCCTGGGAGTGGGGACCAGCAATGTGGTCTTTCGGGGGCTTCTGACACAGCTAAGCACTGAGACCCACTGCTCGAGGCCTTCTCAAACTCTATGTGTACGGGACCCTGTCAAGGCACAGGCTCTTCATGAGGAGGTCTGGGGCCTGAGAGTCTGAATTTGTCACCATTTCCTGGTGAGGCCCACGCCGCCGGTCCAGGGTCACGCCGCGAACAAAAAGGGGCAGCCCCTGCCCAGCCCAGGGTTTTGCTCTGTGAGGATGTGGCCTAGCAAGGCCAGACCACCGCGGTTTTTCAAGAGAAGCGGCCACTCCTGATTTTTGTGTGAAAGTTGCCAGTTCTGAAAACACTGTGGAGTCCGCAGGGGACGATGGGCCCCCAGCTGGGAGCTTCTGACCTGTCCCAACGCTCAGCTGCAAAGATGAGGAAGCTGAGGCCCAGGAAGCGGCAGGGGCTGGGCCACGATGACCCAGCACGTTAGCGGCCAGGCCCGGAGTGGGTCCCAGCAAGCTGACGCCCAGCCCACAGCAAAGGGCCTGGGACAACGCAGGACCGAGGCAGGAGCTTCGAGCTCCTGGGTGCTGCGCCCGACTCTGACCAAACTCCGGGCCAGGAGCTTTGTTAGAAATCATCTGTCTCCTCCCTGCCTCTCCCAGATGGCTTCTCCCGAGAGGGACATCCATCTCCTCAGAGGGCTGGATGGCTCCCAGGAAAACAACAGGAGGGAGACGGGGCCCCACGGCTCTTCCCGCAAAGCCAAGGGTGTCTTGGACCCAGGAAGGGGCGGGGCTCCTTCAGGGGAGCGCAGGTTCCCGCGCAGCGCGTACCTCACAGCCGTGAGAGAGGATGACCACGACACAGCAGTCCAGGGCACCGTGGTCCCGCCGCGCCAGCTCCGCCAACGCCTGGACCATTTGCTACAAGACAAGGTCGCGGATGGGTCAGACCGTTGATGGATCAGGTCCCCGTCCTGGGCCCGCCTAGGCGGGGCTCCTTCCCCGCTTCCGGGGCCCACACTGCAGTAACGACGGTCCTAACAGGCACCGTAGCCACCGTTCTTGGGGACGAGGTGCCGCGCCTGGGCGCTGTTCGCAATGACCCCAGGAGGGGAGTCCTGCTCCTGCTGCCTAGACAAGGACTGAAACTCAGGAGTCACACGGCGGGGGCGCGGGTCTCTCTGAGTCTGCGGCTCGAACAGGCGCCCGCAGGGCCGCGCTGCCTCTCCTGGGGCTGGTGTCCGGGAGTCACTTGCTTTTGGGTCTCTCTCTCGGGACACTGCCCCCCACCCCTCGCCCTCCCCAGCCCTGACCGCGGGCGGCGACCGTACCCTGGCCGTCTGGTCGTGCTTCACCTCCACGGCGAAGCGCAGCCAGGAGAAACGTCGCTGCAGCCTCTGGCAGTCAATGTCGGAGCCGGTGCGGGGACTGAGATCCGACTCGAGGCAGAAGTTCACGTTGTTGATGATGAGGCAGTGGCCGCAGGGGTCCGCATCCAGGACGTACGCCTGCCCGAGCACAGGGACCAATGTCAGCTGGGGTCTCCCCACGCTCCGCGGGAGAGAAGGTGGGCCCCAGGTTTGCGCTCCTGCGGCGGACGGACTGGAGAGATGGGGACAGACAGCGGGGTCTGCCCTCTCTCTGACCGAGGAGCGGCAGGGCCGACGCCCAGCACGCCAGGGCAGAAGCAAACGGACGGCAAACCCGGCGGGCGTGAGCACAGACCGTAGGCCATGCACACAGCCAACCGGAGAGGGAAGACCAGTTCCCACAGCAGCATTCGGCTGGGAAATCCAACCCCCAGAGCCATTTGCCCCAAAAGGACCGGACAGACTGTCCCGTCTGGGGAGCACCTGACCACCAGGGTGCGGGGGGCTGGGAGGGCTCCGTCGGCAGACTTGTGCCCGGGCCCGCCCTCAGAGGATGGCCACCCCTTCCCCGCCGGGCTCCCCTTCTCCCCTGGAATCCACCCCCCACAGCAGCAGCCTGTTCTTTTTCTCACAGTACTTAACACGATCGAGATTGCGATTTAGCTATTTCTTTGTGCAACGAGCCTCTGCCAGGCTGATGACTCCACAAGGTCTAGCAACACAAGGGGTCCACTCCCGGCTCTCCTGGCACGGAGCCCAGGACTGGCACGCAGGAAGTCAACCGACAAATGCGGCGAACCAGAGGGAGTGACTCGGTCCCACGGCCGACTGTGAGGCCCGCCTCGCATGAGGTCTGACGCCCCGACTTCGCAGAGGAGCGAAGAGCAGGTCGGGTTGGACGGTCTGCTCCAGGAGGGGCCGTCCCGGGGCCAGGGAGCTGTAGGGGGCCTGGGACCTCTCTCCAGCTGGGCTCCCAACACACTGGCAGCGGGGAGGACCCGGACGTGTGCGGAGCAGACGAGCCCGAGGCCAACGGAGCTGGCCCCAAATCCCGTAAAGACTCACCAAATCAGCATTCTGCTTCGAAACTTCCTGAGCGCCTGGAGAGAGAAGAAGGAGAGAAAAGTTGAATGTCCGGCCCCACAGGAGCAGAGCAAGGGACTTTGAGGACAGAAGTGCAAGGACTTGGGAAGCCTCGGGCGCTGCCGGTGGGAGTCTAGGGGCTCAGCCACCCTGCAGAACTGCTTAAAAGTTTCCAATGAAGTTACACACACACCTACCCTCTGACCAGCAGTTCCATTCCCAGGTACACACCCAGGAGAAACGAGTGTGGTGGGCCTACAAAGAGCCGGCTACGGGTGGTCACTGAGCCTTATGCTTCATGCCCAGAGTGACAGACAACCCAAATGTCCATCGACAAGTTGACGGACGAACAATTTATGAGAAGAGCCACGCCAGGGAACACTCCGCAGACTGAAAAGGAAGGCGGTACCGACACATGCATTGCCACGGAGAGCCACGAAACGTGAGGCCCAGGAGAAGAAGCCAGAAGAGCGTATGGGGTGTGATTCCATGTGTACGAAACCCTGAAACAGAAAGGCCTAAGGGAGAGCGGACACTTCCTGGAGACACTTCTAAGAGAGCAGACACTTCCTGGAGACACTTCCAGGAGAGCGGACACTTCCTGGCTGTGGAATCCATGGAGCCCAGCCCCCAGAACTAACGAATGAGTACAGGTGGTAATTTTTCCTTCAGTGGCAAAGGAGTTTTCGTTTCAATGGCAAGGAGTCAAATGTCCCCCCAGCCTCCGAGGTAGTTAGGACTTTTTTTCTTTCTTAAACAACAAGACCGTGATGGCTATCGTGATGGTTATGGCTGAGTTGAGTTGCACTGGAGCCTGTTCTCATGAGCCAACAGTATGGTACCATTCATTGCTCACAGCGGGCCTGGACCCCTTGCTGGGAACCATCCTCTCATGAGTTTAAAAGCCAGAAGAGCAATCACCTCCCCTTTTTAATTAGAAATGGTTTTAGGGGCGCCTGGGTGGCTCCGTCAGTTAAGCGTCCGACTCTTGGTTTCAGCTCGGGTCATGATCTCACAGTTTGTGAGTTCAAGCCCCACGTCAGGCTCTGTGCTGACAGTGTGGAGCCTGCTTGGGATCCTCTCTCTCTTCCTTTCTCTCCGTCCCTTCCCAGCACACACTGTCTCTCTCAAAATAAACGAATAAACTTTAACTAAATAAACAAACACAAAAAGAAATGGTTTTACCTTCCTGAAGAGTCCAATAGTTCACAGCCTTACATCTGAACCTACTGCTCACTTGCAAAATCTCACTGCACCCCCAAAAATATAACTATCATCCGCGACTGAAAAAGTCATTCATTCCCCAAATTAGTAGTATCCGTCCACAAAACAAGAGAAGGACATCATCAAAATGGCAGAATAAGAGTTTTCTACTGCCTCCCCCAACAAAGAACACCAATTTTAACATCATCTGCAATTGAGACCGCCTTTGTGGAATTCTGGGAATCCAGCAGAGAAGTTCCAAAACGCTGCTGGTACGAAACACTCCGAGACTGGATGCACCGAAGAGGTCCGTCAGCAAGGACTGGAGGAGCTGACTCCTCCTTCAAATGCAAAGCCAACACATGACTTCAAGAAACATGAGAAATCAAGGAAATAGGACACCACCAAAGGAGCACAATACTTTCCCTTTGGGGAACTGACCCCAAAGAAATAGAAATCTGCGAGGCGCCTGACAAAGAATTCAAAACCACCGTTTTGAGGAACCTCAGTAAGCTACGAAAGTACACAGAAAGACCATTTAACAAAAGCGGGAAAACAACACATGAACAAAACAAGTTTAAAAGATAGAAACCACCAAAAAAAAAAAAAAACCAAACAAACAAATAGAAATACTCCAGCTGAAGGATGCACTGAACGAATTGAAAGAAACGCGACAGACAGCATCAACATCAGACTCGATCGCGCTCAAGAAAGAATCGGTGAACTGGAAGACAACGCATTTGAAATCACCCACTCAGCAGAGAGCAAGGAGAAAAGAACAAAAAAGAGTGAAGGAAGCCTACCGAACAATGGGTTATCACGCAAAGAAACAATCTATGCATTACTGTAGTCCTGGAAGAAGGAAGAGAGGGAGAAAGGGGAAGCAGTCTTATTTAAAAAAATAATGGCTGAGGGGCGCCTGGGTGGCTCCATCGGTTAAGGTTAAGCATCTGCCTTCAGTTCAGGTCTTGATCTCGCGATTCGTGAATTCGAGCCCTGCGTCGGGCTCTGTGCTGACAGCTCAGAGCCTGCTTTTATTCAGATTCTGTGTCTTCTTCTCTCTGCCCCTCCCCCCTCACATACTGTCTCTCTCTCTCTTCCTTAAAAACAAATAAACATTAAAAAAAATTTTTTTTTAATTAAAAAAAATAATGGCTGAGAACTTCCCACACCTGGGGAGAGATCTGGATATCCAAATTCATTAACCTCATAGTTCCAACTACAACACACCAACCATCGTTTTGGTACTCACAGGTATCACTGGATGGTCCGGAACCAATGTCCACCGGCCTAGGCCCCTCCGGTCTGAGAACCTCTGGCTGGAGCCTGGCTGGCCAGAGCTCCTCAGGCCCCAGGGCCACTGGGGCGAGTTTTCCCGGAGTCGGCTTTGATGCCTCCTGCCTACCTCTGAGCTCCCCGGGTTTGAGGCCCGTTGGTCCGACCTCCACAGGCATGAGGTCCAGGGGTCTGACGGCCCGCGCATTCTGCTTCTCTGCTTGCCGACTCAGTCTCAGTAACGAAGCCAGCGCGTCCTGGCCTGTGTCCTCTAAGCAGGAGATGAACACAGGAAGGGCCTGACTCCCTCGGGTCTCCAGATCGATGACAAGCTGCCTGGCCTGATCGCTCCGAGACCCCGAGCCTGCATGCTGTTCGGAGAGAAAGACAGGTTGCTATTATCCACACGATTTCCGGTGACTCTCACCAGACCCGCCCCCCCCGCCACTGCCCACCCCGAACACGTCCCATCGGGGTATAAGTCTAACCAGTCAGGCACGTGGGCAAAAATTGAGCCTGCAGTTACACTGAGTGCGTGCCACCCGCCAGCCTTTGCTTGTTTATTCATTATTTTGGAGGCATCTCCCGTGAGCCCAGCACCCTGCTCAGTGGTGAAAATACAACAGCGAACATTCTCAGCCCTCAAGAAGCAGACATCTAGGGGGGAAATGCAAACAGACAAACCAAGAGTGACACACCAAGGAGAGAAGTGCCAGCAGGGAAAGGGCCCCAGGAGGGTCCAGGGCCATCTAACTGAGCCTCGGGAAGCCAAGGAGGCCTCCAGAAGGGGATGTCTTCCCTGAGACCCCAGGGAACATGAGGACGTGAAGAGCGAATTCAGAGATACGAGAAATGTCAGCTGGAGTGGGAAACAGCAGTGAGGGGGGAGGCCTCTGTGCGGTCGTGCCGAGAAAGCCGTGAGAAGCCACTGAGGACTTTTACGAGAGTGACAGAGTCCGAGCTGCCTTTGAGAAAAATCATCCTGGAGGCAGTGTAGATAATGGAAGGGAGTGAGCCACGGCCAGGTCGGGTGGCGGCAAAGACAGCGCAGCAGGAATGGAGAGAAGTAAGTGGACAGACCAGAAAAATAAGGAAGGAGAGGGGCATCTGGGTGGCTCAGTCAGTTGAGCGGCCGACTTCAGCTCAGGTCATGATCTCGCTGCTCGTGGGTTTGAGCCCCGCGTCGGGCTCTGTGCCGACAGCTGGGAGCCTGGAGCCTGCTTCAGGTTCTGTCTCCCTCTCTCTGCCCCTCCCCCACTCATGCACTGGTACAGGAAAGGTCGAGGTTAATGGGCGTCGGGATGGTATGGCGGGTCACTGACACGGGTGGAAAAGAGGAAGAAGCTGCTGGTCGGCTCGCGGTCCCGTGAGACCCAGCTCTGGCCAAGTGCCTCGGGACCCACAGGGCTAAGACAGCGCCCTCTTCTGAAATATCCTACAGCAGCACTGTCCGAGAGAACTTACTTTTTTTCTTAAAATGTTGATTTTTGAGAGAGAGAGACACAGAGTGAGAGCAGGAGATGGGCAGAGAGAGAGGGAGACACAGAATCCGAAGCAGGATCCAGGCTCCCAGCTGCCAGCACAGAGCCCAATGCGGGGCTCGAACCACGAACCGTGAGATCATGACCTGAGCCGAAGTCGGACGTTTAACCAACTGAGTCACCCAGGTGCCCCCGAGGGAACTTTCTACGGTGATAGAAATGTCCTTCATCTGCTCTGTCCAACATGGTGAGCATTAGTCCCATGTGGCCCCTGAGCACTTGGGTCCGACGACGACTGGGGAACTGAATTTGCTATTTTTCTTATTGTTTTTTAATATTTATTTTTCAGAGAGAGAGAGAGGCAGAATGTGAGTGGGGAGGGGCAGAGAGAGAGGGAGACACAGAATCCGAAGCAGGTTCCAGGCTCTGAGCTGTAGGCACAGAGCCCAACGCGGGGCTCGAACTCACGAACTGGGAGATCATGACACTTGAGCTGAAGTCGGATGCCTAACCAACGGAGCCACCCAGAAGCCCCGTGAGTTTTCTACTTTAACATGACTTACTTCAGATCTACACTGAAATAGCCTCACGTGGCTAACGGCTGCTGAATTGAGCAGCACGGATCTATGACGTCACTGCCAAGATAATCTTAACGAAATAGCTACATGCCTTTCGACACTTACTGAACACTCACACTAAGACAGACCCCACGATAAATGCATCATTTCACCCAGTCCCCCCTCCGTAACCTTACGGGGTTAAATTACAATTATCCTCACCTTATGGATGAGGGAAACTGAGTCCCAGAAAGGCACTGCAACTTGCTAATATGTACCAAAGCCACGATCAGGACCCAGATCCATGTGGCTCAGCCAAACCAGGTGTGGCAAAGGGCAGCCTGTCGTTCACGGGACAGGTTAAAAACCCGACTCTGTCACTAACATCTAAAATCAGGGAATTTAACATCGAAATCAGGATTTTCCGCTTCTCTTTAAGTAACGCGAAAGATCTGGAAACACAGAGCCAGCATTGTGGAATGGCCATACGGAGCTGGCGTTGGGGGGCCGCCCACCGGAGTGCCCACCCATTGGGCCTCTGTGGGCGTCTGAATTTGTGACCCCTGCGAATGTATCCGAAGGCAAGGAAATGGTCTCAAACCATTTCCACTACTCAGTTCAGGCCACACAGCAGATTCTCGGGAGACTTATTGTAATATTCTTCACTGGTAATTTTTCCTATGACACTGATCCTATTAAAGACTCCCTCATTAGGTCAGGGCAAGCTGCCGGATGGTGCAGAAAATGGACAGTCGGTCTGCAAGCAGCCCACAGGGCACTGGCCAGAGGCCTCCAGAAAGCGGCACACACCTGCTGCCCCTCCTGGTAGGAAATGCTTCCTGGACCCTCCTTACCTCACAGGCCTGTGGTGAGGGTCAAATAAGACAAAGACATGAAACTGCTTTTAAAAAAGAACCTCGCGTGTTCATTTTATTATTTTCTCCATTACCTGCATCAGCCCCCCCTCCCCCATCTCTAAAACCCCGTAGGAAACACAAGCTCAGCACAGGAGGGGCTAGCCAAAGAGGACAGGGCGGGCCAGCTAAGCCCTGCTCTGTGCCTGAGGCAATAGTGTTCCACAACCATTGTGTCCTGTAGCTCTCACGATGTTACTGTTGTCCCATTTCACAGCCCAGAAAACTGAGGCTCACCGTGGATCAGTGACTTAGCCAAGGACACAGAGCCACGCAGTGTGACCCCGTCCCCCCCAGGTGGGTGCCCTGAACCTCCATGCGAGCAGGTAAAACACAGGCCCCCATCCCGGCCAGAAGCACAGTGCTCCAGCAGCCAACGGCGCACGCTGTGTGCTGGGCTCTAGCAAGCCCTGGAAGAGATGTTTGGTATCGCACGGTTCCTCTGGGCGCTCTGGTGCGCTCAACGCCGTGAGGGAAAAGGGGGTTCCCACATGATGGCTCCCCAAAGGGGATGGGTGCTGGGGGCACAGGCGCGGAGGGGAAGGCGGGAGCTCGGCCTTCACGACATGCCGTGCCTTCAGCCACCCTCTCGGCGCCGCCTCGGTGACCCCAGCCGGGACGTGAAGTCGGCGCGGGGCGCGGGAAGCGGGACGCACCTGGATGTCCTCGATCATCGCGGGTGTGAAGAGCTGGCGGCTCAGCAGAGCGTCCCAGAGCGAGGCCACCTGCAGCTCGCCGACCAGCCGCACCCGGCACCGCCGCAGCAGCTGCCGGTCGGCCTCGTCCATGGCGGCCCGACGGCTGGGGCCCGGGCGGCCTCGGTCCGCTTCCTGGCCGCGGCGCCCCGCCCGCCGCCCAGGACCCGCCCCGGCACCGGCCGCCGCGACGCGCCCCGCCCCTGCATCGCCCCTCGCCCCCGGGGCCCGCCCGGACAGCCTCCGCACCACTTCCGCCCTTGAGGCTCCGCCTCCGCGCCCCGCCCCGCCCCCCAAGACACACCCCGCAACCGGCACCGCCCCCAGGGCGCACCCCTACTCTAGGCAGCCCGCCCCTAGCCAAAAGGTCTCACCACTCGGCTTTTACGGAAACTCGGAGGGGGAGGGAGTATGGAGGGGCGGCGGCCCCTGGGTTAAGTGTGGTTAAGCGTCTGAATTTGGCTCGGGTCATGATCTCACGGTAGGAGGAGCCCCGCATGGAGCTCTCTGCAGTTAGCGCAGAGCCTGCTTGGGATCTTCTGTCTCCCTCTCTCTGCCCCTCCCCCACTTGGGAGCACCGTATGGGGCTGTCTCTCTCTCTCAAAAAAAATAAATAAATAAAATAAATAATCTAAAAAACTCGGAGGGGGTTATACTTCTGGCAAGAGGGACACCCATGCCTCTGGTCATGGTCTGTCCACCCCCATCCAACCTCCTCCCTGGTTCAATGTCCTCTAGCCCCCTTCCCGCTGGTGATAAAACCATAATTCTCCTGCCTACCCCCCCCCCTCGCCGGTGCCCAGATCTCGTCTTTTACTGTTCCAAACTCGCCTATCTCATCCAGCCAAGTCCACACCACCCGGTCTTGAATCCCCTTCTTCCTCCCTCCCACCCTAGCACCTCCCACAAAGGAAAAAAAAAAAGGCAGAAATCTACTCTTCTAAACTCCCAGTTTGTACAGCTCATTTCTACCTTTCGGAAATAATTGCTCCTGTTTGCTGAACATTTGCTAAGTCCCAGCCTTTTCTGCTAGTCACTTTACATTGTGTTACCTCA
This sequence comes from Paguma larvata, assembly GCA_030068075.1. Classification (NCBI taxonomy): domain Eukaryota; kingdom Metazoa; phylum Chordata; class Mammalia; order Carnivora; family Viverridae; genus Paguma; species Paguma larvata. The sequence goes on from CM057833.1 coordinate 11,003,049, forward strand.
CTTCCTGACTACGATCCTATCAAAGGAATACCAAAAACTATTCTTTCCCCCCATTTTTTACAGATGGGGGACACTGGGGCTCAAGGAAGTGGTGTCCGTTCAAAGTCACAGAATAGTAAGTGACACAAGGCTGTCAAGATTTAAACCTGATCCTGACTCAAGTCTATCTTAGAATCCATTCTCCTGAGCATCAAAACCTCAGCCCCATTTATTCCTTTATTCCACAAATATTTATTGAGGTGCTGTCTGCGCTGAGGTCTACACAGGCACCGAGAATATACAGGCGAACAAAACAGAAAGCCCGGCCCTTAGAAGCTTACGTTCCAGGGGAGCAATTATAAAGAAATAAAGGATACAGTGTGTCGGTGATAAATGCAAAGGAAATTAAATAAATAAATAAATAAAAACGGGGGGTGATAAGAAATGTCTTTCTTTATATCCCAAGGATACCTATCTCATTGGCTCAATGAAAGTTTACCTCATTCATCTGCGAGTCTCCCCACTCCCTCCCCATCACACACACATCCGTTTCCCGAGCTGAGGGCATCCCCTGGCACATTCTATGGCGGAGCTTGTTTTGGTAAAGCAGTTTAGGAGTCCTGGATTTTAGGCCTCGGGCAAGTCCCTGCCCCTCTCTGGGCCTCAGTCTCCCCATCAGTTTATGGAGGAGTTGGACCAGAAAGGGTCCCTAAGGTCCCTTCCAACTCTGACGCTCTAGGATTCTATGAATAGGGTTAAAGAGAACAGGGACCTGCGATTGCTTCCCCACCCTAGCAACTGTTGCTAGACGAGGGCCATCTCCTGGTAAGGGTTGAAACGCCTCCCTGGGTCGGGGAGGTCTTTTGGGCATCCCATCATGCATCGCGACTTTGCCTCGCTAGGAGGCACGTTTGGTCCTCTTTGGTCACGATCATCCCTTTGGATCCAGCCAAAGAGCGCGCCGCGTTCCTATGGCAACCGCGCCAGGTCCACGCGCAGACGGCGGGTAGCAAGGGTCAAAACAGATTCGCAAAGTAGAAGCCCTCAACCTGTTCAGTCCGCGCCTGCCGAGCGCGGAGCCTTTAAGTGTCACGTGACCTCCTCCGCTCGTCCCCGCCCCTCTCCCCGCCCCAGGTCCCGGCGAGCGCTGGTGCGGACGGAAGGCTCCTGGCCCGACGGACTAACTGGAGCACGGACGCTGCAGCCGGTTGGGCCGGTGCCCTTTCCCGGTAACTCCTTCCCGGCGTGACGCGCGGAGCCGCGGACGCGGCGGGACCGGGCAGGCTCGGGGATTTCCCGTCAGCGCCTCTTCGTTCCCGGTTCCCCAGGGCCCGGGGGAAGCCGGGAGCCGACAGGGCCCGGCCCAGGGCTCTCGGTGGGCGGCGGGGGAGGCGGCCGTCTCCTGGAGGGTTGCGACCTCCGGCGGGAGCTCAGACCTGGAGCGTGCCTCCTGGAGCCGCCGCCTGGGCTGGGGATAGTGCCCGCGGGCTGCAGCCTACCTGTTGGGCAGGTGATTTCCTGTCGAGCTCGAGACTGTCAGCCAAAGAACTTAACAGCCCCCCCCCGCCCCCGCCTCTTGGGCCCCTCACCTGAGGCGACTGACAGGGTGGAAGCAGGCAGCGATTGCACTGCGTGGTGGAAAAAATAAGTACCCCTTCTGACTGTCGATCCTACGTTCAGTAAATCCTTTACATACATTTAACTCCTTGCTGATCTTTTCAAGGTGGTATTATTCACTCTCAGTTTTTGAATGACACTGAGGCTTAGCAAGTTTAAGTAACTTGCCCAAGGTCATAAAGTGGTAGAGGACGGATCCCGATTTGAGTCTGTTTCCAGAGCTTCTGTGCCTAACCAGTAGCTACCTCATCTTTCCGAGTTTTAGCGCTCTGTACACGTTTTGTAGGTTATAGGTTGCCTTCAGAAGGAAGAAATGGATTTGTTTTTGGATTTGGTTCAGCATGCATGCAGTCCTAAAAATTGGCCATCATGTCCATTTTGTGAACACTCCCACTCAGTGTTTAGACTTCCGCTTGTCAAAATCTACGGCTCCTACCGATTTGCCCTTGTTAAGTAAGGTGTCACCTTAGACACTCGAACCTTAGGTTAGTAATTCATGAAAAGTCAGGATAAATATGACCCTTGAAAACTCACCGTGTGATATCATAAAGTTGATAATTGTCGACTGTACACGTCCGTGCAATACAGCACGACCTTGTTCAGTAACCAACCAGGATTATTTCCCGGCCCACAGTGAATTCCGTTACCACCCTGACCAGACGTGGATCTTTTAACATTTGAAGACCAGACCTGGTCTCCAGCCTTTGCCGTTAATCTCCCTTCACGTGGAAAACTAAATTTTTTTCTCCCCCTTTTTTCTCCTCTCAGGTCTCCATTTATAATAACCGTATTGCTGATGGTTAAATTAAAGAGCATCCTCTCTGTTTCCTTGCTCCAGTGGGTGGGGTGACAAAGACTAGAATTGGGCTACACAATGTCATAACAAGTTTTGTTTTGTTTTTTTTAGAGTATCTCACTTTCCTGGTTGTACTTATTTAACCCCAAGAATGTCACAACTATGTCATTTCGTAGTTTTGCACTTGGTAAATCTTCCGATCTCATAAATTTATTTATTATGTACTCAGTGAAGTATTCGTAAGCCACGTATTTTTAAATTTAAAGCCTTGTCAGAATAAGTGCAAGAGTGTATTTGAGATGTAGACGCCTTGATTTTCCTATGTATGTTTTCCCACATTTGCTTATTGTTTCTTCATCTCATTGATTTCCAGTCATTTCTAAAGCTTACCTAATCCGAGGATTCTGGCAAGTTGTCGTGAAGTCTTACGGTTCATCTTTTCACCTAGAATAGTTCTTATTTGTTGATATTCGAAAACAATAGCAAGATTGTCGATTTCAAAAGACACAGGCAAACAGCCTGACCCTTTTCCTGCCAAACAGCTTTTGTTTGTTTTGTCTCTCATCTATATATCTTAGCCCTTTACCTCAAAAGCAAGACCGTCCAGGTTTCTGCCGCTGAAACTCATTGCCTCTTCAATCATTTCAGCTCTGGAAAGGAAGAGAAATGGAAGTGAAAAAATTGAGCATTTCCTGGCAGTTCTTGATAGTTCTGGCTCTGGTCCTGCAAATTCTGTCTGCGTTGGATTTTGACCCATACAGAGTCCTAGGGGTCAGCCGAACGGCCAGTCAGGCTGATATTAAAAAGGCTTATAAGAAGCTCGCCCGGGAATGGTAGGTGAAACAAAGAAATAGCAGTTTAATATAAGCTAAGCAGCTGTAGTAGGGGAATGCAGCCTAAATTATGGTTAGCTCTTATTTGTCTCTGTGTCTATGTTCAATAAACCTATATCTGTCTAAAATATTTCATTTGGGAGAACTAATGGTCATGTTATTCTATAATTTTTTTTTTTTTAAGTGATGCGATCCGAAGCCTGTATTGCTGTGAATTCTTAGGCCTAGAGAATTACCCTAGATACTGCCAGCATATTTAATGCTAAAATAGGAGGGAGCTTTAGTTTGAAAATATATATATGTTATCGGCAACGGATAAGCTAACCGCCCCATGGTATTATTCATAATGTAACTATGCCAAAGGGAAGACTCTCCAATCCTATTTTCTACATTATTAATTTCAAGCTTTCACGAGAATTTAGAGTCAGAGCTTTTTTTGCCCTCGCTTTTACAAGAACATTCAGGAACGGAGTACGTTACTTTTAAAAAGTATGCTATAGAAAAGCCGTAATTCTACGTAGCCAGTCACAAATGATCAAAGACGGTTTGGGATGGGAACCATGATTGCACGTGCCAGGCTCCTCCTAACCTTCCGCGTGCTATGCTTTTTATCTTCTTTAGACCTTATAATTACCCTACGAGGGAGGATATTGCTGCCCCCCCCTTTTACCTGTGGGGAAATCTGGGCTCACTGTTACTAAGTCTCTATTGCGCCTGGGCTCCATAGCTTGACCTTCTGCACCGGATGGATAGTTTCTTGCTCTTTTACTTTGTAATCACTTGCCCACGTGAGCAGAATAAGAATGAGTGGGCGAGCGTTCGGGTGGGCAGGAGGTTCTGCAGGAGCAAAGCTGCCGCACACGGGTGACACTGCAGGCCGTGCAGGACTCTGCGTGACACCATTATCCTTCGGTGAAAGATAGATCTCCGCTTCAGACTGGTTGCAATAAAGGTAAAAGATAGTTTCGGGTCTAACGTTTTGAATGCATACGTATTTGAAACCAGACTCCTATCACAGGGGATCCAGAATTAGATACGAAAAACACAATCCAATTATGTGTGGCCTCTTTCCAGGGACTGTCTTTACAGCAAAGTTGCTTTCCCCATCACTTCAAACTCTCGCCTCTTTCTATTTAAAGCAAAATATATTAAATCGGCAATAAATTCGTACAGTAGCGACATTCTTTTGGACAGGGTAGGGCCTTTGGCAACATTTTAAGAGCAGAAATGATCGCTTGAGTGTGTGGGATTTATTAAAACGTACAGCTTTGACGTTTCTGTCTTCCAGAGCTGAAAAGGGTGTTATGATATTAATTAAATGAGTCATAAGCTCCTCTTCCTTAATTAGATTCTCTCTAGGAGTAATTCATCACCTTAGAAATAGAGTATCATCCAGCGAAAGTCTAAAATTTTACCTCACCTTGGTATTTTCACCGCGCTATTACTTTCTGCTCTTTTGGCCCAGGCAGGGTTTTGTCACTGAACTCATTTGTTTCATTTCATGATGGCTTCACACACACCGAAAACAGCAGGGCTTCCAGGTTTGACTTTTCAGAATGAGCAGTAGCAGCAGGAAGTGGCTAATGGTTGAATTGGATTTGTAGCTTTCCTCTACTCGATTTTACTACTAAATAATGTTTCTCAAGCTTCTCAAGAGCTCTCTTTCCCCTTCCTCGGTGAAACCATTTAAAGTTACTCTTTCTCGCAGGAAAACTATATTTCTCTCCTAATAATTAGGTTTTAACGTACGTACTTTGCCTTTATCATCTCCACTGGCAACACAAACAACCCCGGCCCAAGAAAAAGACACCATAAAACGTGATCGGCTGCCACTGCGTATAACAAGGTCTGTCCCTGGAAGAGTCAAACGATTTGCCCAATACTTTCCTGTATTACTTTTTCTACCTTCGTTTTTATTTCCTTAGAGGTAGCTACACAGGCAGTGGGTAGCAAGTACAATATTTTTCATCACTTCCAGGTTTAAAAAATGAGCATCATATTGCAGTGGGTGAAATGTTTCCTATACACCGAAAATAGTATTATTGGGCAGTGCTTTCCTAGAACTGGATTTCTCCTTTTCTAAATGTTTGCAATCCGTGGCATCGGCCCCCAAATTAGGAAAATATTCCTTATAACCTGAAACTATCTCGTGGCTTCCTCCCTGATCTCGGGCTTTGGTCTTGTCTTTGTCAGGATCATGGTTTTGGCCCAGCTGCGCCCAGCCCTCACCTTGGTTCAGTCTCCTCAAAAGCCCCTTCCTGTCCTTCAGCCCCACCCCCCACCGAGTTCTGTACGTTAAATCTTCATTTGCGTAATTGCTGAATTTTATCTTTTCAGCCTTAAGCCTAAGTTTGAATATTTAAAACCTTTTTTTTTTTTTGGTCATCCAGGAGCACACTTTGGAACCACCATCGTGTTTCTTTAAGTCATGCTATTTTCATTATGCCCAGCTGAGATTTTCTTTCCCCACGAACATTCACAACAAGAATTAAATAGTTAAGGGAGGAATAATGACTAAATTCAATAGACAGCCGTCTGCAGTTTATTTTTAGAGAAATCAGAAAATGTGGCATAATTCATTCAGACATGCCCCTGCCAGAATAAGTTAATCAAGTGATGAAATTTCTTTATTCCAGTGTATTCGGCGCTGTTTTTAGTAGTCATTTGCTTCCAGAAGAAAGATTGCTTCTCTTTCCTGAAACTTTGCTAGGGGAAGCTTACTGGAAGTTAGCAGAAGTGATGATATAAAGAATACACTCTGTAATAGGGTCTCTTAATAAAAATCTTGAAAAACCAGCTGGTAGAAAACACCCGATTTAGGGTTTAGGAGGCTCTAAGGGAGAAAAACCCGGCCCCTGCTTGCCGGGACTTTAAGTCCCCAAAACCGAAAGGGGCATAACACGGCCAGATTATAGAATACTGAGTGACCGCAAATGGATACGGTTGGTCGCAAGCTGCAGATAATAGCAAGTATTAGTTCTAATATTAGTTTCAATCCCTTTGCATAAACTGTAGGTTTTTCTCACCCCTGAAATCATGGGGCCTTGAAATCATGATCCATTTATGGGTGAAAGGCCATCTTAGGCAAAAAGGGACAGGCAGAGCACTAACGAAACTAAAATGTTCTCACTTGAACATCAGCAGCAAAACGCCACCTGGAGCGTGGTGGCTATAAAGAAATTCACAGTGTGTCCTAAAAGCGACTTCCTCTGTCCGCCAGCGTTGTCTGAAGAAAGACCTTCCTTGGTGACATTCTAACAGTGGGATGAATCGCTGCCCTTCTGGGAAGGGAAGTCGGTTCTCAGGGCTCAGTGACATCGGCCTGGAGCCAGCTCCGGCTGTATCAGGGACAACGTAAAGACACGCACGTAGCCCACCTTTCCTCCCCGGAACGTTCTAGTACTCCCCGGCGCTTTGAAAACGTGCCCCGCCGAAGCGCTTTTGGCAGAAACCGCCTGTTTCAAAGTTTCCCTTCGTCATTACGGTCGTGCGAAGCCAGCGGTTGCTTCTCCCGTGCATTTTTAAGACACTGTCCTAACAAAATGGCCTTCCACCCGAGGTGGTGAACCGTGTGTACAAGATGTTAGTTGACTGTGTGCCAAACATTAAATCCCTCCTCACCGCCTGCCCGTTTGTGTTTTCAGGCATCCTGACAAAAACCGAGATCCCGGAGCCGAAGACAAGTTCATCCAAATTAGCAAGGCTTATGAGGTATCCCGTCAAATTTGCGATGCGTCCGTCAACTCTTATGAAATACGCTTTAAGTGCCCAGTTTTGTGAAGGCCTCTCAGAAGGGGCACACTCCCAAGGCCCTTGACCCAGGTTCTAGATGATGGTGGCGAAAGCTTATTTAGTCATGTCCAGTATGTCGAAATCGGTGCCTGGATACCTCAGCTGGCCTGTTTTAAAGGCTTCAATTGGAATTGTAGAATTCTCAGAATTCCTAACTGTAGGCCTCTCTCTCCTTTGTAGAAACTTCTATTACCTGCTCACTTTGGCAGCCCACACACTAGAACTCCTGCTAAAGAAAGATGGATTTCTCAGTTTATTCAAGTGACCCACGGCTACAAATGCATTTAAACACAATTTTTGAAGCCATTTCCTTCCCAGCACGTCCACTTAAAGTAGCTCGTTCCGGAATGTGCCTTAAAGATGAGCCCGTGGCTTTATGGTCTGCGTAGGGTGATGCACTTCAGGAGTCGGGCCACGCCCCCCTAAAACAGCCTCCTGAATTTTAGACTTCAGAACTATTTCTCAGTAAAACAGAGTCAGCTAACGTACGAGACCCCAAGCTCAACCCTGTGGCTGCTTTTCGGTGTCCGCAACTTTTCATATCTTGCCTTGAGTTATCCCAACTTAAGCGGCGGGACCTGGCCAGTTTCCTTGTGGCCCAGCCCTGGTGATGACAGTATGTTGCATTTTATTCATTTCACCGATGTATTGGGTATTACGATAACCCGAGTCTCGAAAGCCAGAGCGAACCCGAGTATCTAAAGGACCGAAGTGTTTTAGTCAGGACGTAGTTAACGTCTCTGTTGAGAGAAGAGTGTCCTGGCGTGTCGCAGGTCACCTCGAGAATGTCTAACCGTGTCGTAGCTCCACGTTTATTGTCTGCCCGTGTCTCCCATGCCGCTCACACCAAAGTCCTTTGGGTAAACCTTTTCCCATTTCCTAAGTTTCTTATTTTTTTTCTCTTTCCTTATAGATCCTTTCCAATGAAGAAAAGCGATCGAATTACGATCACTACGGAGACGCGGGAGAGAACCAGGGCTACCAGAAGCAGCAGCAGCGAGAGTACCGCTTCCGCCATTTCCACGAGAACTTCTACTTCGACGAGTCGTTCTTCCACTTCCCTTTTAATTCGGAGCGGCGGGACTCCATCGACGAAAAGTATTTACTGCACTTTTCGCATTACGTGAACGAAGTGGTTCCGGATAGCTTCAAGAAGCCCTACCTCATCAAGATCACCTCGGACTGGTGCTTCAGCTGCATCCACATCGAGCCAGTGTGGAAGGAAGCGGTTCAGGAGCTGGAAGGACTGGGTAAGGCCGTTTTATTTCCTAGCGGATGCCTGCATGGGAGAAGGTAGCCTTCGTACCCCGAATTGTACGGGCTCCCAGGGAAAAGAAGCCGAGGTTTCTCTCTCAAGTTCGTGGTGACCGGTGTCTTCCCAGGACACATTTTCAGAGAGGGGGAGTGTATCAGCCACTTTGGTTTCGCACTAGTAATTCGAAGTCTCCCAACATCTAGCTGGGGGCCTAGTATGGAGGAGAAGCTTAAAAACTAGCGGCCGGACAGAGCAGCCCTCAAGCATCAGTTTAGATGCTGCTGGGACTCGCAGGTCGTTCTTCACACTCTGTGCGATTTCGTTCTTTGATTTAATTTGCTAGAGCCGCCGTGACAGAATGCCACAGAAACCACAGCAATTTGTTTCCTTACAGTTCTCAAGGTGAGAAGCCAAGGCCAAGGGGTGGGTAGGTTTGGTTTTTCTCTGAGGCCTCTCTCCTTGGCTTGCAGACGGCCCCCTCTCCCTGCACGTTCACACGCTCAGGCCTCTGTGTGTGCCTGTTTCTGGTGTCTCTCTCTTTCTCTCTCTCTCTCTCTCTCTCTCTTTCTGTGTCTTAATCTCTTCTTATAAGGACACCAGCCATACCGGATTAGGGCCCGCTTTAATGACCTAGTTTTAATTTCATTACTTCCTTGAGGGTCCTGTCTCTCAATGCAGTCACATACTGAAGTTCTTGGGGGTGAGGACCCCAGCATACGGATGGCAGCAGGCCGCACGGTTCACTCCGTGACACGCTGACGGTTACGGGGGAGCACTCTCGGTCACCCATGAGCCCTTTCCGTGTTCGTAGTTACCACTCAGTGCCAGAAAAATGCCAACCGTCCAGACGGGGTATTTATTTTAATAACTCTTAAAAGTTAGAATTACTGAGTGGTGTGGGTGTGTGTGTGTGTGTGTGTGTGCGCGCGTGCGCCGTGTCTCACAGACATCAGCAGACCTACTCTCGAGTAACTAAAAAGGCCCACCTCAGTCATGCGGCCTGCTCTCTCCAGAGAGAGCGTGCCCCTGAAAGCCGTCGGTTCGTTTATTCTAAAGCAGAAATCGTCCACCTGTTGCTCAGAAGCACTTAGAGTTGCCAGAAGGTTTCCTGAGGCTGAATGAAGAAGTTCTTGGAGGAAGACAGGGAAATAAGTTTAGCGCAGCGTCATACATGCGGCGGGGGTCCGTAGATGCTTGCCGGCGGCGCACAGCGAATGAGCGAGAGGCGGCCCTCAGCCAGAAGCCCCCGGATTGCTCAGCTTCCTCATCAGAAACCGCATAATCGCGCTTTGTGCCACACCACCTGGTACACTGAAAGCCGTTTACCCGGGGGCCGACATTCAGACCCGAGAGCAGAACGTAAGTCACCGCGGACACCAGGGTGGCCGTGCATCCACGCCAGAGTCGGATCGGAGCCAACGTTACGTGTTAGACACGTCGCGCGGATACACACGACGTGAGGGAGCGGAGCACGGGGGTTGGCGACCTGCGCTGCAGCCCCGGGCTGCGTTCAGACCTCAGCTCTGTCCTTTGCTGTCTCGCTGTCCTTGGACAAATTCCCTAACCCAGGTTGCTTCACGTCTAAAGTGCACGTGATGATGTCAAAGCAACAGGGTTGCGAAGAACATGAAATGAGAAAAATGTATACCAAGCGCCTGCATGCGTCAGACACAAACATAAACTGAGCCTTAGGGAATTTCCGATCAACCAGGTTTTCTGGTTTACCAAAGAAAAAATTTTTTAAAGCACCTGTTTCATAAATTTTTTTTTTTAAACGTTTCTTTATTTTTGAGACATAGAGACAGAGCATGAGCAGGAGAAGGGCAGAGAGAGAGGGAGACACAGAATCCGAAGCAGGCTCCAGGCTCTGAGCCGTCAGCACAGAGCCCGACGCGGGGCTCGAACTCACAGACTGTGAGATCATGACCTGAGCTGAAGTCGACCGCTTAACCGACTGAGCCCCCCAGGCGCCCCTATTTTATAAATTTTTAAAAATCATTCTCAGCTATATTAGTCAACTTTCTTCAACCCACTAACTCCCAGGCACCGAGTTTGGGCTGATGTTTAGCTGAGTCCTGAAAGATAATTAGAACTCGGATGGGCAGGAAACCAAGGAGTGACGTTACAGGCAGAGAGACAAGAGCTTCCCCGGAAGAGCCAATCGGAGGGTGTGACTCGGGTGGGGGCGAGGGGAGAAAGGTGGAGGAGGATGCTGGGACGCGGTAGGAAGGAGCCCTCAAGTCCAGGCTCAAAAAGTGGACTTCAGGGGCGCCTGGGTGGCTCAGGCGGTTAAGTGTCCAACTCTTGACCTCAGAGTTGTGAGTTCACTCCCCGTGTTGGGCTCCAGGCTGAGTGTGGAGCCTACTTAAAAAAAGAAGAAGGAGAAAAAGTGGACTTTATTTTACAGGATGTAGTAAAGCCAAGAAAAGCCGTCACACAGAGGCATTATGTAATCCGATCTACGCTTTGGAAAGCTGTTCGGGCCGCCGCGCGGAGGACAGATTGAAGACAGTAAGAAGAGAAGCAGGGAGCGGTCAGCGGCCCCGGCAGGACAGCAGCCATTGGCCCAGACTAGGACAGTGGGAATAGAGAGGGGGACGCAAGTGTAAGATGATTTGAGAGGTGGGATGGTGGAAGTCTGGGGGACCTGGCTCCCAGAGACCATCCGAACGGGGGGCATAAGGGAAGGAGGAGAGCGGGGGTCAAGGCTGGCTCTGCATTCTGACTCGAGCCACCAGAGCGGCAGGGAAGAGCTGCGTCTGAGCCGTTCTCAATCGTAACCGCCGTTCGGAACTACCGCGCGTGACGTGAAAATTATAATCTTAGTGTATGTTTATTGATAATTCACCACACGCCAAGCACGACTGTAAGAATCGGCTCCTATTAAACGACAGCCGTTTGAAGCAGGCACTGTTGTCATCCATCTTGTTCAGACGCTTGGCTCATTTTTGGTACCTTGTCAAGGTCTCGGTGTTTGGCAAAGCTGGGATTTGAACCCAGGTAGTCTGGCCCTATAATCCATGCATTGCGCACCATGCTTTCCTGCCTTTTAAGGTCCTTAAATCTGTGGTGATTGAAGATCTTGCCATTCTTTTAGGTTGTCACGTTATATAATTGTAGTAAGTCAGGACTCGAGTGACAGGGACGGAAGAAGCTGAATTTAGGTCCGTAGAAGTGACGTTTACCGAGGGCTCAGTCCCTTCCCCCACTGCAGCCCCCCACCCCCCCAGTTCCCTGGAAGACAGGTTTGGCCTAAATGTATTAGATTGGTTTGGCTTATAAACCACTTTCTCCTTTGGAACAGTTGAATTAGTCACAGATTCCCAACAGGCCCCACTCGGTTACAGCCGGGTAAGTCGGGCAGCACGATGAGGTCCATGACCATTTCCGTGTCCCTCTGTCCCTGTCCGGGTGAGGCAGCACTACCCTTTGAGACAGATAATGCCAAACAGTTTCTATTCGGAGTCAATAGGCAGACCAGCTGAGTGGTCTGGGGAAGCTGGGACCTTAGGTCAGGATGGCGGAAAAGGCCTGACTGGCCACGTGCGAACGAGATAGAGCGGCTCTGCCCTGGGTTCAGGCGGAAGCCCTCGGCAGGCGGCGTGACAGCAGCTGGTGTGCAAAAGCAGCCGACGGTCCTGGACGGCCACGCCGAGGAGGAGGCCCGGAAGGAGTCTGCACTGCCCCGACCTTAAGGAGCTCACTGTTTACTTGAAGAGAAAATACGCACCCTGAGAATTCACACTTGACATTTGCAAGTCCGGAATTACATTCGCAAGTGCGGAATACTGCAGCCCTGCAAGAGTGGGCAGAGGATGAGAAGGAATCCTCGTTCTCATTTCAGACTTTCTTCCTGACGAACCAAGTACTCCGTTAGACACTAATGTAATAGTTGTCATGCTTTCCTGCCTTTTAATGTCCTTAAGTCTGTGGTGATTGAAGATCTTGCCATTCTTTTAGGTTGTCGCGTTATATAATCGTAGTAAGTCAGGACTCGAGTGACGGGGACGGAAGAAGCTGAATTTGGCTCCGTAGAAGTGAGGTGTACTGAGCCTTTCAGATGTTTCGCATCATGCCAGGTGCTTTGTACGGATTATCTCTATCCCCAGAGCAGCTCGGCGAGGGAGAGACTGTTATTAGCCCCACTTTCCAGATGAGGAAACTGAAGCCCAGGAAGGCTGTGGGACGGATCAAGGTCACACTGTCCACAAGTGGCAGCGTCGGGATAGGGACCCAGGAGCTCAGCTCCAGGGGCCACTTGTACCTGCCGTGCTGCACGGCTTCAGAAATGCGGAAAGCGTGGTCTTCGCGCCAGCAGACCCGAACAGAAGATTCACGTGAATGATCACAGCGCGCCGAGTGCCCGCTGGGGGAGGCGCAGACAGTGCTGCCGGGGTGTCAGGGAGCTCGAGGGTCTTGAAATCACATATCGTGTTAGGGCAGCCCGATTTGAACGATCCTGCAGAAAGTCTTCATCGGGATTTCTCCTGTTAGAAGAAGGAATAAATGAATGAATGAATGATTCCTCTCTCCTAAGGAATTGCTGAGAGGTAACAGTTTCATACTGTCTGGAAAAAAGGATCTATCTAAATATTGGTTTAAAAAAACCTGCTTTAGCTCCACGTCCTTGACTTCATTCCATTTCACGTTATTCACATCTTAGCAATTGTTTTAGTGATGGGTTTGTGTTCGGTCAGATTCGCAGTGGCCTTCTCCTCCAGTTGGTTCCGTACTGTTCCTGGAGACATACGCAAAACTTGAAATAAAAGTAAACGCGCGTATGCCACAGACAAGAAAGATTTTCCCTAAAAGATGCAATACGTGTTTAGGATCATATGATGACAGGTACAGTTGGTACCTCGAGATAGGTGTGACACAGACACGTTTCGTACCGTACAGAAAGAAGACTTCTTACAACCTCAGCGAGAGAAGAAGATGTTAGTGTTTTCAGTTACCCAGGATCTGCAAACTAGCCAGAAACCACTCCATATCAAAGTCAAATAATGTTTCTGGAAGAGATCGCATCTGCTTTGTCTCTCTCTCTTGTTTTTTTTTTTCCGTTTATTTATTTTTGAGAGACAGAGACAGAGCGCAAGCAGAGGAGGGGCAGAGAGAGAATAAGACACAGAAGGAGGCTCCAGGCTCCAACCTGTCAGCACAGAGCCCAACACCCAACACGGGGTTCGAACTCACAAACTGTGAGATCTTCACCTGAGCCAAAGTCAGACACTTAACTGACTGAGCCACCAGGTGCCCCTTTGCCTCTCTGTTAAGTTCACTACTCATGTTTGTTTGGATTTTGGGCATATCCATCTGTCCTCTCGCCCAGCCACGCTGACTCCAGATAAGAACACGTGGATAGTTTTACTTGCCCTTGGCCTAGCTGAGCTTGCTTTGTGGACCCTGAACTTTGAAGTGTAGAAAATTCAAAGGCAGAGGAGACAATGGAGACTGTGTTGTTCGCTGTGACTCAGACCCTAAGTCACCGCCAGCCATCGGTCATTTCCCAGCTTGAGTCTCCGCGTGATAACAGCCCTGCCAGCTTTTCTTACTCTTCCTTCCCAGCTTGGGTGGGGAGGGGGAGGGGTTATTCTGAATTCTTATTAAATATCTTTCCAGGAGGAAAAACACCACGAAGTGAAACATTCTTTGTTCTTTTCTAATCCTTATGCCGGTTCGTCTATAGGAGAGAAGTAAAATTCCTCCAGAATTTAGAAATGGGATGATGATGGTTAAGGTTGAGATTCTTTGCAGAATTGATCCAAGAGAATAGCCTTTATAGATCTGGAAACACTTTTTTTTTTAACGTTCATTTATTTATTTTGAGAGAGAGAGAAAGAGAGAACATGAGCGGGGAAGGGTCAGAGAAAGAATCCCAGACAGGTTCCATGCTGTCGGCACAGAGCCCGACCCACCCAAGGCTCGATCTCCTAAACCACGAGATCGTGACCTGCGCCGAAACCAAGAGTCAGACGCTTAACCGGCCAAGCCACCCAGGCGCCCCGGAAACACATTTAACGAAGGTGATTTATGTAAAGACTCAATGGTAATTTAAGTAAAAGAAATGAAACGTCATCACTTGTATTCTGTGCTAACTGGGGAAAAAAGCTATATTGATGGGAGCGCAGGAAAGGTGGGGGAAGGACGGCTTGAAGAGCGAGGGTTTGGTGTGTCTCTCGCACTCTGCGGGAGGCCTTCTCCTGGGGCAAAAATCGCACCCACACAGAGACCGTCTCGGGCTCCCCCGTGGTCTGGATGGAATCGTGCTTCGTAGTAGCAGCTGTAATTAATCAGGGACCCGCTGTGCTCAAGGCTCTGGATCAGGTCATTTCTGTTGTGTCATCTAGTCGCGACGAAACAACTTCCCTCCATTTTACAAACGAGGAAACCGGAGCAGAGGGGTTAAATGACTTGCCTGAAGTTACACAGCTAACGGGGAGCAGAGCTGGGCCTTGAATCCAGATCTGACTGATTTTGAACTCACTGGTTTCTTTTTTAAAAATCGAGTGCCCACTGAGTGCCAGGAACTGGATGCAGCAGTAAACCAAACAGGCAAAACTCCCCGCACTCCTAGAGCTCCGTCCTCGCGGCCACGCACAACCAAACGAAACAGTCCGTCAGAGGGCAACAGTGCAGAAAAGCGGGGCAGGTACTAGAGAAGGCCAGGGCGAGGTGATGGGCCGAGACCGGGCGACAGGGCAGGCCTTGCTGAGGAGGCAGGCCACAAGGGGGTGTGACCGTGAGCTTCAGGGACCCCTGGGGGAAGAGTAGAGCTCGGAAGGTCTTTTCAGTTTCCCTTTGCTCTCCGGGACTGCCTGCGTCCCTCGTCCTGACTCCAGGCCCACCAGCCACCTTTCCGATTGCTGATTCTGGTCCCTGTGTGTCCCAAAACCCGGTGGAGGACACCCGGAACAGCGCGGTCACCTGGGCGCACTGCCCGGGATCGTGTAATAAGTGGGCATCTGGTCTGTATAAGGGCGTTTAGGGTGAGTCAGTCTCTAAGGGATTGATCCTGCCAGTATTCAGAACCTAGGATAGAAGAGGTCATTCTTCCAAGCCAGGCACGAGCCAGGCCCGGGTTCAAGGCCTGGTACCACTGCCCGCTAACTGTAACGCCAGCCGTTGTCCCCAGCCTCGCCGGGCCCTGCCGTCCTCATCCGTGAAGGTGACTACACTGACCACTCCGGATATTCGTATGAAAAGCGAAAGTGTCTCTAAAGCTCTAGCCATGCTGCCTCACTTAGAGAAGGTTCAGGAACACCGCCATTCCGCCCTTGGGCCTTTGCCATGTGGCCGCTTGACCTCCCTAAGTGATGTCTCTTGTGACTTTCCAGAAAACCAAACTTCTCAGCGTATGTGCCTGCTATATTCCTGTTCTTGCTTCTCACAAAATTCTTTCAGGCACTTCCAGTTATTGACTTTATTCCACAGATCTTTGTAATGCCTGTAGTGTGAGGTAACGCACCAGACTTGGCTCTAGAACATCCAGTTTGGATTCTTGTTCTACAGAGTTACCAGCTCTGCGAGCTGGGATCAGGTGATCTCTCTGAAGCTCGCTTTGTGTGTAAAATGAGGGGTGGACTATGCGATATTTAAGGTCCCCACTTTCCTGTCCTTGAGATACTCCAAGGTCGCAGTCAGGTAGCCTGCAAATAGATTTGGTTGGTCTGCCCGGCGATTTTAATGTATTAAGCTTGTGATCCCTGCCGTTGACCTGGCAATTCCATTTTCGGAATTTGATGAGGAAATCACGCAAATGCAGAAAGATGTGTACACAAGGACGTACAAGGACGCCCATCAGAATATTCCTGGTAATAGTGAAAGCCAAAAGCGATTTCAGTATTCAAATAGGTTGATGGGGGAGGCGCCCGTGTGGCTCAGTTGGTTAAGCATCCGACTCTTGATCTCCGCTCAGGTCTTAATCTAAGTGTCCTGAGTTCAAACCCCACACTGGGCTCCACACCGGCCATGGAGCCAACTTAAAAATTTTTTTAATTTAAGAAACGAAAATGAAAACAAACAGATGGGTGGCCCAGTTTCAGTGAGCTCCTGCTGTGTGCCGTGCTCTGACCCGGTGCTGGGGATACACCAGTGAACCAAGCCACGCTCCCTGCCTTAACATCTAGCAGGGGCAGACATAAAACAAACAACGGACAGAGAAAGGCAAGTGTGTGATATGTTGGGAGATGGGAAGTGCGATGGAAAAAGGGAGAGTGAGCAGGTTGAGGGGCATCCCCAGAGTGGGGAGTGTTGTTTCAAACATGGTAGCCAAGCGGGGCCTCGTCGAGAAGGACTCGCAGCTGGCGAAGGGGTCAGCTGCACAGATGGCAGGGAGGTGCACGCTCCAGGCAGAAGGAAGAGCCGGCGCCAAGGCCCTAAGGCAGGACCGTGTCAGTGTGTTTAAGGAAGGGAAGGATGCTGAGTGCTAGAGCGAGGCGAGTGAGGAGGAGGAGGGGAAGGAGGTCAGAAGGGAACCGGGGACCAAATCACGGGGGTTCCTGCTGGCCTTCGTGAAGACGGGCTTTCATTCTGAGTGAAATGGGAAACGTTTGCAGGGTTCGGGCGGAGGAGTGCCCTGATCCACGTTTATGTGCTCGAAGGGCTGGTCTGACCCGTACGTTGAGAACAGACCGCAGGGAGACCAGGAGGAACAAGACCAGTGGAAGGGTATCGCAGCCGCAAGAGGAGAGAGATGATGTCTCGGAGAGGAGAGTCTAAAGAAAATAGAGAGAAACAGCCAGATCCCTGGTATATTTTGAAAACGAAACCGGCAGGGCTTGCTGACAGATTGGACGTGGGGCGTGAGCGGCAAGAGGTGGAAGATGACTCCCATTTTCCATCCAAGTAACAGGAAGGAAGGGGCCCCGTCCGTGACCAGGGGAGGTCTGCGTGGGACAGGCCCGGGGGAGGAGACCAGGAGTTGGGCTTGGGAAACGTTCAGCCTGAGAAGTCTGTTGGGCATCCAAGAGGAGATGCGTGTCCCTGCTGGCTATTAATACTTCGGGTACCTCTGGTGTTTAGCAGGCGAACTGGCTCTCCAAATATATCGGTTGAATGAAGGAAGGGGGAAAATTATTCAACTATTAAGTGAAATGTGTCTCAGATGCTCCTGTTTTATTTTATGTATAGATGTGGGTGTCCGCACACGTGTTTGGGTAAGGAAAGGCACCGATAGATACCAAAATAGTAATAGTGGATATGTGGGATTGGGCTTCTGAGTGATCCTAACTAAATTTCTTTCTTCTTTTGAGAACGTGCACTTCCTAATATCTCTACAAAGTAATTTATGTGAAAGGGAGACCCGCTCCGAAGAGCGAGAAGACCGTGACTTGTATCGATAAATCATGATTATTTTTTCCAACCATTACCTAGTGGTTGAGCCCTTGGATTGTGCTCAGGTTTTTTTTCTTTGTGCATGGGAACACTGTGAGCAGATGGCTTTCTTCCCTTCTGAAGTGTTTTCTCATGTTCTACTCCCAAAATTCCAAATAACAGACCAAAAGAAAGACTCGTAGCTCTTAAATGCTGCCAGATTATTCTGCAGAAAAACTGAACCGATCGAGAAGATCAGCCATGAAAACAATGCTAGACAACCTATTAGGAGCTATGTCCTCCCCTGCTAGGGCAGGCCGGATTTCACTCGACCGTCACCAGCCTTTCTTCATCTACCACGGGGACATAAAAGTCTTCATCAGGTCTTCCCTACTTTCCAGGTGTAGGAATCGGCGTGGTCCATGCCGGGTACGAGAGACGCCTGGCCCATCACCTGGGAGCGCACAGCACCCCCTCCATCCTGGGAATCATAAACGGGAAGATCTCCTTCTTCCATAACGCCGTCGTCCGCGAGAACCTGCGACAGTTCGTAGAAAGTCTTCTTCCGGGGAACCTGGTGGAGAGAGTAAGTACCTGGCGGAGAAGAAGTTTACGAGGCACCTGGGGCCACCGGCTGCCCTGGACGCTCGTCCGCAGTCATCTCAGACCCAAGTTTCATTTCGAACAGGGCAAGACAGATCTCAATTAATTAATCACTCGACCGAAATCATTTCAACGAAGTCTGTAGGAGACTGAAAATTGAAACAAAGTAGAAAGACCGAACAAACCCCACCCCGTTCATGACCACTGTCCACCGTCACACCAGGGTGGGGATCTGAGCCTAAGGCAACAGGGACTCTCCTTTAGTAAACACAGATCAGGTCACAGCGTAGGGTGAAGGATTTCTTCCTGCCTCGCGGATTTGTTCGTTTGAAGGTGTTTGTCCTAGGAAAGTTTTCAAATTGAATTACATCTGGTTTCGTGAGCCTGAGGCGCCGCCTGCCGCGCTGAGCAGGCACCTTACATTTGGTCATGTATTTAACGATCACGTCTATGGGATACACAAGATTCCATGAAATCAAATAGTACTCTTGGAATTTTCAGGACTTAGAGTAATACAGCAATCTGAATCATTTCACAAACCAAAGGCCGAGCTAAAGAAGCCAGGCACAAAGAGTGCATACTAGTTTGCGATTTTTATACCTAAGCAGTCTTTCCCCCACTATCAAAGGAACTAGAACAGGATGTTCATGCCTTCAGTTTATATATATTTTTTAATGTTTTATTTATTTTTGAGAGAGAGAGATTGTTGGGGGGAGCGTGAGAGGGGGGGACAGAGAAGCAGGCTCTGCGCTGACAGCAGCAAGCCCAGTGCGGGGCTCGAACTCACAAACAGTGAGATCTTGACCTGAGCTGAAGTCGGATGCTCAACCAGCTGAGCCCCCCAGGCACCTCAAGAGCAGCATTCTTGTTTGCTCTAAGTGATTCATTCCTTTAACTATACACCAGGGAGAGTGAACACGCCGACATTCGCATCCTGTTTCCACATGTGCTATTCATAGACTACCCCGCCAGCATCGTTATCCACAGAAGAAATATTTGTCGGAGTTAGCTTGAAAGGAAGTTGTCAAAGAGCACGGTAGGCTCCTAGAGCGATCCTGGGTTGTTCGAACGGGTCCTCAAACATTTACGAACTACTCGTTCTGTGCCAGGCACTGTAAGTAAACACTTTTCAAGGAGCTCCCAGTCTACTGGGTGATTCTTTCTGAGTTTGCCAGGGGAGGAGCAGTGGGGGATGAGTTCCAGGCCCAAGGAGGTCTGGGACCTGCGACAGCCCGCTCTGCGCGAAGCAGGCGCTAGTGAGCAGTAGAGGACCAGACGAGAGGGCCTCCGAGGGCCCGGCCACCCCTTCGAGGAACTTGGGCTTGGCCTGCAGGTGCTGGAGCCATTGAGGGGGGGCTGAGCCGAGAGTGAAATGACCAGAACGAGGTTTAATATAGATCATTCTGGAAGCAGAATGGAAAGTTAAACCTTTTTTAACTATGAAAAATTTCTAGGTACAATTTTGACTTATTCACGTTTTTTGTTCTCTCGGTCAGATTATTTAAGACACACACAGGGAAGCACAAAAGAGCGATTCAGACGGTAATGGATGAAATCGTGGAATGTAT
The DNA here is from genome assembly GCA_030068075.1 of Paguma larvata. Lineage (NCBI taxonomy): Eukaryota > Metazoa > Chordata > Mammalia > Carnivora > Viverridae > Paguma > Paguma larvata. The sequence continues at coordinate 11,022,804 of CM057833.1, forward strand.
AGACCGAGTGGGCCCACTTGTTCTTTCGAGCCGTTTTAAAAGAGCAATCGCTGCATTATCTTCCGCAGGTTAACGGATTACGAAACATCATTTGAAAGTTCAATTTTTTTATAACCCGCTCAGTAGTTGTTTCAGGAAAGATGTGATTTCAGTCTGTCAGAGTGAGACACATGAAAATACGAAATCAAGGGGCGCCTGGGTGGCTCAGTCGGTTAAGCGTCCGACTTGGGGCTCAGGTCATGATCTCTCGGTTCATGGGTTCGAGCCCCGCGTCGGGCTCTGTGCTGACAGCTCGGAGCCTGGAGCCTGCTTCGGATTCTGTGCCTCCCTGTCTGCCACTCCTTTGCTCTCTCTCTCTCAAAAAATGAGTAAACACTAAAAAAAAATTTTTTTAATTAAAAAAGAACGCATTTTAGTCAAAGGAAGACAAAAGATTCGTTGTCTGCGTTTTTTATTTTTGACAAAACAGTCTTTTACATATACGTGGTTTTGCTTAACGGTCTCCTTGACTGCATTATGATGCGGCTGCTGAGAACCGAATACTGAAACGAACACCCTCTTTTCAACTTCAGGTCACAAATCAAAATTATGTCCGATTCCTGTCTGGCTGGCAGCAAGACAACAAGCCCCACGTCCTTCTGTTTGACCAAATGCCCACCGTACCACTGCTGTACAAGGTATTTTGTGTGCCGGGGGAGGGTCTGCTCTTTTTTTGGTGCGGTGAACTTGTAATCTGCTTGCCCTTTCCGTGAGCGAGAGCTTATCCAAAAAGAAATGTTCGAAGACCAGAAATTGGCATTAACCACCATCCACTGAGCACCTGCGGATGCCAGTACTACGCTCGCGTGCCTTCCCCACACGTAACGGTGTTTAGTCTTCAGAAGAGCCCACCGATATAGATACCACCCCTGTTTAGTAGACCAAGATACTGAAGCTTAGGTTGCATGACCGACCCCCGTGGCGACCGTGTGATTCCCTTGAAGCCTGTCTGACTCCAGACCTGGCCTCTGAGTGACGCCTTGTAGTTCTGCACTTCAGATGCCCCTCTGGTTAGCACTGGGACCCGAGATGGGGGGAAAGTGTCCCGCCGAACCTTGGGCGTGGTCACTGCCATCTTACAGGGTTGAGGTACTTCCTCAAATACTCCACGCCTCTGGCCCAGGGTGGATCTCAGTAAGATGAATATTTTCCTCTCTTTGTACACACACACACACACACGCACCCAGAATCACTGTGTTGAGCTTTGGTGGTACAGTTTGCACGCGTGGAACACCATAGAATTCCTCCGAGTGCACCGGGGTCGAGCAGCCTGAGCAGGGCTGTACATGCTAGCGCCCGTCACCCACTGGTATGAACGAGCCACACTTGGTGTGTGTGGTTCTGTGCCCTCAACTTAATTTCTTCCTCTCTGTCGCGCCCTAACAGTTGACTGCTTTTGCGTACAAAGATTACCTGTCGTTCGGATACGTGCACGTTGGCTTGAGAGGGGCGGAGGAGCTGACGAGACAGTACAATGTCAATGTCTACGCACCCACCATCTTGATCTTTAAAGAACACGTAAACAAGCCTGCAGATGTTATCCAGGTGCGTGCCTCACGTCTTATCTCGGGCCTTTATACATAAACCGCAAAATCGAACAAGGCAAGAGAGGAGGAGAAATTCGTCTTTAATTTCTTCCTTCAGGGGCACGAAATTTTACAATGAGTTTGTTTTTCATCTGATTTGGTATTGCTCAAAAAATAATCTTTCGCTGGAAACTAGAATGATGGTAATGCCAGGGCCTGGGGTGCGGGGGGAGGGGGGGAAGATACAGGGAGTTAGCGTGTAGTGGGTGCACTTTCAGTTTGGGAAGTGAAAAGGTTCTACAGATGGACAGTTTCGGACGTGGCTCCGCGCCAGTGTGAATATACTTAACGTCGCAGAATTGTGCCCTTGGAAAGGGTTAAAACGGTCATTTTTACATTACGTGTATGTTGCCACAAAAATAAAATAAGAACCAATAATCATCTTTTACCGGTAAAGTTCTCCTGTCAGAAAATCAATAACGTTCTTCTAGAATAAGTTACAAAAATAAATTCAAAAGTTAAATATAAAACAATAATAAAAAGGAATTTTTAAAAACCCATAAACTGACTCAGAAATACATGCACGAATATTTGTCTGATCTGAAGATAAAGAAGGGCTGAACATCTTGTTGGAAAATCTTAACTTGATTATGAGTCTAAAATTTGTACATAAATACTTCAAAATGATAAGCCGAGGGAAATATTTGCAACCGATCTAAAAAAGATTGATATCTTTAATTTCTCACGAGCTTCTTCTAATCAAAAAGATCAACACAAAACTTCCCGAAAGTGTCCCCTTACTGGGTGCAGAGTTGTCTTTCGGGGCGACGGAGGTGCGTGGGCCTAGAGAGAGGTGACCGTTACGCAACACCGCGAACGTAGGAAATGCCGCCGAATTGCACATTTAAAAACAGCTAATTTTATGTGATGTGAATTTCACCTCAATAAAAAATTTCTTAGTAAAACTTCCCAGAAGAGTGGGCTGAGAGCATGAACAAAATTCTGAGAAGAGATTCCAGCGACTGAGAATCGCTTTGAAAAATTAGATCTCCCCCGTCGAGAAAACCCAGTTTAACATAGTCCTCTCCCGCCACATCGTTAAAGATTTTCAAAGCAAAGACACTCAGGAGCGTCGAGGGCACAGAGAAACGGGCACTCTTTCGTTTCGCTCACCGGAGGAAGCCCCAGGCGTTTTCGGGAAAGCAGTCGGGCGAAGATACAGGAATTGCCTAGATTCGCTCAGGAAAAGACTGCTCCCAAGCACCAGGCACGGGCCCGACCCTGCCCTGCGTCCTGGGGACAGAGCCCTGAACAAAACCCCCCGACTTCCCTGTCCCGGGGTCTAGTCTGTGTTCTAGCGGGAACAGCGGTCGGTTGGATTCCATGGCGGCACGCCATACGGGGAGCAGCGCCAGGGAGAAGAATCACAGGAAAGGGGGCTGTGGACTATCAGGGTGGCAGGGGCACAGGTTGTAAGGCAGAACGGCCAAGAAGGGCCTCGTTAGGACGATGCTTGGAGCGCCTGGGTGGCTCCGTCAGTTAGGCGACCGACTTCAGCTGAGGTCATGATGTCACAGTCTGTGAGTTCAAGCCCTGCGTCGGGCTCTGTGCTGACGGCTCAGGGCCTGGGGCCTGCTTCCGATTCTGTGTCTCCCTCTTTCTCTGCCCCTTCCCCACTTGCGCGCCCTCTCTCTCTCTCTCTCTCTCTCTCTCTCTCTCAAAAGTAACATTTTTAAAAAGTTTTTTAAAAAGATGTCGTTTGAGTAAAGGCCCTGGGGAAGAGAGATTACCTGTTAGGAATCTTTCCTCAGGGACTAGGAATTCAGCCAGAACTTAGGCACAGAGATGTTGAGTATCGTTCGTAACAGTTTTCACTGGGGGGAAAATATAAGTACCCGGCCGTAGGCCAGTGATCGGGATTTCCCTAACAGGACACTCTGCAGCCATTCAGCCACTTAAAATGGCCGTTCAAGAACACTCAACGACGGGGCCGGTTTTCGTGACAACAGGTCAAAAGGAGCGAGCAGGGTGCACAGCTGAGGGGCCTCACCTCGCAGCGGGCGGGGACCCCGGGGTCACCTCAGGCCAGAGTTCCATTTGGAGCAGGGCAAGACACATAGTTTTGTAATTACTCAAACAAAACCATTTAAATGAAGTCTGTGGGAGACTGAAAATTGAAACGGATAAAGCACAGAGACTAAAAGATCTCAACACCTGTCAACTGCATGCACAGTATGAACACCGATCTCAATTTCGTAACCACACGTATGCACGTGTGTATACGAGCGTGCGTGCACACAGGAGAATGCCGGAAATAAACACGTCTCCTGATGGCACAATTACATAGTATTTTCATATTGGGGTTTTTAAAAACCCCTGTAATGCCCGTGTATTATTTTATTTCTTGAATGTTATCTTTAAAAAATCAAAAGAACCCCTTGACTCACCTTCTCCTAAAGGAAGCCAGAATGAGAAGTTCTGGAAAATCCTGTATTTCTTTTGGGCAGTAAACGCTTCATTCTGCCTGCTGTGTAGTGAGTTCAGAGGAACCCTGACATCCAGAGTGAGTCTTCGTCCTCACAACCCAGTTAGAGAGGAGGCCGAAGGCAGTTTCCACCCACTGGGGTACGTGACCCTCCCTCGGGTGTGAACGTAGCGGAAGGGCACTCGAGGCTGGGAGTAAGGGAAGGACATTGTGTGTGGCAGCACCCGATGGGGGAAGGGGACAGTGAGGAGAGGAGAGCAGGTTTAGGACGAAGGTCACCAGTTCAGTTGTGGACGCGCAGGAGGCGAGCTGCCTACAGGGGGTCTAAGGGGAGGTGTCCGTCGGACCGGCGGGTGTAGGGATGTAGGTGTTAGCGAGCTGGGGAGAGGGACTCGTAGACCCTGAGCGAGTGCTTAGAGGTGGAAGTCTTCAGTGCGGAGTGATCGCCCAGTCACAGTACGTGAGGGAAGGAGAAAAGGGGGCCGAGGACAAAATTGTGGTCAACCAACCGGCCGTTATAAAGGGGGTCCCCGACGGCGACTCAGTAGCTGAGGGTCAGGAAGCAAGCATGCGGCGGCGTAGAGAGGAAAAACAGTCTCAGTCGCAGGCCAGTCTCTGATGGCTTCCGGAATCGCTTTTCAGGAATAGCTTCCACTCGTGAGATGATTTCCTTATGGAGAGTTGTAGCTCAAACACATTTACAAAATCACTGGCGCAATGGATGCTTTCCTGGTGTGTTCATTATGGACGTAAAAATGGTGCCTCCCAACGGCAGGTCGCTCAGTAGGGGACGCGAGGCGGACCACAGGTCTCGTGGAGCTCTGCCGAGCCTGTTTTCAGTTGCTGGATGGTATTTGTGGCCACACGGTAACATCTTGGTTCTTTCTTCCTTCGATGGGCACTTCGGGGCTCTAGGAGCACTGCCGCCGTGAACACTGTGGGCGTCTCGGTCCGTCTGGGTGTCTCTAGGACGGCAGTTGTCAGAGAGGTTCACAGACCCTGGAGTGGGCGTGGGAAGTCTGTGAGCTCAAAGCTATCTCCATAATAGGACAGAGACCTAATTTGTCCTTTTGTCTCTGTGTGGACACTTGCCCTGATTGCGCTGATGGTGCGGAAGCGGTGGGGGGTAAACCCCCCAGGGCACAACCCAGAACACAAACCAAAGCCTGGGCCCCAGGCCACCGGTCAGCCTGTGTTTTCACTCCTAAGCCCTCACCGTAGAAACAAACCAGAGCAACACTCATTTATCAGTTAATACTCTCGATGAAGCAGTAATGAGTGTAATTTTATTAATCCGTTGACCTCGAATACATGTCTTTTGGGTATTTTTAATATTCTGCGTAACAGCACACGGCTGCCGCTTGCCAAGGTGTAAAGATTGTCTTGAGGGGGAGCATTCGTGTGATTATGTAACTCATGAGTCTTGAACTAGCCCCTTTTTTAAAAAAGAACATTATTATTTTTTTTTTTTCGAGAACATGTGCGGGAGGGGCAGAGAGAGGGGGGCAGAATTGAAGCAGGCTCTGGGCTGACAGCAGCGAGCCGACGTGGGGCTGAACTCAAGAACCATGAGATCAAGACCTGAGCCGAAGTCGGACGCTTAGCCGACTGAGCCTCCCAGGCGCCCCGCCAGGATGTTATTCGTGCTTGCAAGAATAACTGACAGACAACTGTGGTTCCTCAGCCTTGGCTTTGGGGCAGACATTTCCTACACACTGAGCGTAGTGAGCCTGCGCTTTTACAGAGACAACTGATGGTATTTGTTGCTGATGATAAAGTTCAGGCTTCCAAGAAAATTAGAATTTCAAGAAGTTTGTATCGGCCACCATGAACTTCTCAGAACTTTATGATCAGGTTGGTTCATCAAGGTGGTGCACGTTCGTTCTGTCCGTACCGTACAACTTGGCAGCATTTGGAAGATCAGTGAACCAGCGTTGTCCAAACGACCGATGCATGGAACCGAAAAATCTTGTGTGAGTGAAAGATCCGTTCTAAGTGCAAGGTGACCGGTGAACATGAATTTAACAAGTGCTAACAGTTCATTGAATCCAGGGGCGCCTGGCTGGCTCATTTGGTAGAGCATGCGACTCTTGATCTCAGAGTCGTGAGTTCAAGCCCCACAGTGGGCATACAAATTACTTTAAAAAAAAAAAAAAAATTCATTGAATCCAGATAGCAATTAACCTTTAAGAAACGACTTTCTATAGAATTTTCATGTAGTGGCCAAGAAGAATATCCACAGTTATCTGAAAAAAGCTATTAAAATAAACCTCCCTTTTCCAACTGTGTGTCTGTATGAAGCTGGGTTTTTCAGCCAAAACTGTCTCACCACCGGCCGCACGTGGAAGCAGATACATGAGAACCCACCCGCTCTCCTCGGAGGCCAGACATCGCGGAGAATTGTCACAATGTGAAGCGGTGCTACTCTTCCGACTGAACATTTTTTTTTTAATGTTTATTTATTTTTGAGAGAGAGAGAGACAGAGCATGAGCAGGGGAAGGGCAGAGAGAGTGGGAGACACAGAATCCAAAGCAGGCTCCAGGCTCTGAGCTGTCAGCACAGAGCCCGACCTGGGGCTCGAACTTATGAACCGTGAGATCGTGACCTGAGCTGAAGTCAGATGCTTAACCGACTGAGCCACCCAGGCGCCCCCTGACTAAACATTTTTGATTTTGGAAAATATTGGATTTTTTTTTTTCATTTGAAAATATTTACATTAACATGTATGAGTTTGGGTTTTTTTAATGAATTGTTAAATATGTTTTAAATTTTTCTATTTTATATATCTGATAAATATTAATAGGTAAAAACCACATTAAACAAAAGCTCTGTGGGGTCCTCAGTAATTCTTGAGAGTGTAAAGGTGGGGCGCCTGGCTGGCTCAGTCGGTAGAGCCTGTGACTCTTGATCTCAGGGTCGTGGGTTCGAGCACCATCTTGGGTGGCAAGATTACTTAAAAAATAAGATCTTTTTTTTTCCTCTTTCAAATATTTATTTAAATTCTAGTTAACATATAGTGTAATACTGGTTTCAGGAATAGAATTTAGTGATACGGAACACCCAGCGTTCATCGCAAAAAAAATAAAATCTCTAAAAGAAAAATTAAAAAGTGGCAAGGTGTTCTGAGACCACAGAGTTATGGGCACCATTGCTTCCAGGAGGTGTCTGGTCGCAGGATTGCTGGGTCCCGGGCTGTGCACGTCTCCAGCGTTTCCAGGTGGGGCGTTTTCCAAAGTGATGCCACCCGTGTCCATTTCCACCAGTCACGCGTGGGAGTTCCAGCGCCCCACGTCCTTGCCAGCGCCAGCTCAGGTGCATTTTTCCGAGCCGACTGAGAATGTAGGCGAACCTCCTTGCAATTCTGCTTTGCGTTTCCCTGAAGGAAGCTGATTATGGGCCTTCCGGATTTCCCCGCTGGTGGCGCGCCCATCAGGTCTTTTTCCCGTCTTGTTTTGTATTGAATCGCCTCCCTTTCTGCTGATGATTTGTAGCCGGTGTTCCCGGAGCATCTGGCTCTTGCCGGCTTACGTTCGTGAGGTTCGCACGTGCTGTCTGTGGAGCGTGGCGTGGACTACGGCATGTCCAGCCTGGTGCTCACGGCATTTCTATCTTTCCACTTTTTAGTTGCGTGACTGGCGATGCTATGAATATATCCTTGTGTTTGGTATCACGTTGACGAACACGCGTTCTTACTTTCAGTGTAGTCGGCTGCATCCACATCTTCCTTTATGATTGGTTCTGTTTCCCATTTGAGGCGTCTTTCCCTACACCAAGATAGTAAAGACAAGTCTTCCGTGGAGCTTCTAGAAGCTTTGTAGTTTGTCTTTTGTACTTGGCTCTAAGCCGTGTGGAACCAGTCATGATGTCTCACAGAACAAATGGTCCCACTTTGTTGCTTGGATTTTCGCGGCCTGGGGAAGAATCTTCAAAAGCACCTTGGCTTTCCTTGGTCTTTTGCACGTTTTGTATACACATTACATTCCGTCAAGTTCCACCAAAACCGAACAAACAAAAAACCCGTTGGGATTTTATTGGTTTTGGATTGATTCTTTAAATCAGTTTGGGGGGGCTCCTGGGTGGCTCAGTCGGTTAAGCGGCCGACTTCGGCTCAGGTCGTGATCTCATGGTCTGTGAGTTTGGGCCCCGCGTCGGGCTCTGTGCTGACAGCTCAGAGCCTGGAGCCTGCTTCGGATTCTGTGTCTCCCTCTCTCTCTGCCCTTCTCCTGCTCATGCTCTGTCTCTATGTCTCAAAAATAAATAAAAACGTTAAAAAAAAATTAAAAAAAAAATAAATAATCAGTTTGGGGAGAGGGGTGCCTGGGCGGCTCAGTCGGTTGAGCGTCTGACTCTCGATTTCAGCTCAGGTCACGATCTCACGATTTGTGAGATCAAGTCCGGGTGGGGCTCTGCGCTGACAGTGCAGAGCCTGCTTGGGAGTCTCTCCCCCTCTCTCTGCCCCTCCCCTGCTCACACGCACGCACTCTCGCTTTCTCTCAAAATAAATAAATAAAACTTTAAAAAAAATTTTTATATGTAAGTTTGGGGAGAATATGCCTCTTGACAAAATGGAGCCTTCCAAACCATGAGCATCATATATCTGTTTCCATTTGTTTAGGTGTTCAGTAATATGTCTCCGTAGGCTTTTCTTTAAAAAAAAAAAAAAAAAAAAGATCTTATTTTCAGGTAATCCCTCGAACTTATAACCCTGAGATCAAGAGTTGCAGCCTCCGGGGCGCCTGGGTGGCTCAGTCGGTTGGGCGTCCGACCTCGACTCAGGTCATGATCTCACGGTCCATGAGTTCGAGCCCCGCGTCGGGCTCTGTGCTGACAGCTCAGAGCCTGGAGCCTCCTTCGGATTCTGTGTCTCCCTCTCTCTCTGCCCCTTCCCCACTCATGCTCTGTCTCTCTCTGTCTCAAAAATAAATAAACATTAAAAAAAAATTAAAAAAAAAAAAAAAAAGAGTTGCAGCCTCCACCGACTGAGCCAGCCAGGCGCCCCTCCATAAGCTTTTATGATTTTCTCCATGAAGAGCATACTTTTTTTCCAGCTTAGGTCTAGGTACCTCGTATTTCTTATGCTGTCGAAAAAGGTATCTTCGTTACTACATTTTCTGTTTGATGGTATCAGGTAATACAATCGATTTTTTTTTTTAACGTTCATTTATTTATTTTGAAAGACAGCATGTGAACAGGGGAGGGGCAGAGAGAGGGGGAGAGAGAGAACCCTAAGCAGGCTCCGTACTGTCAGCGAAGAGCCCGACTCGGGGCTCAGTCCCACAAACCGTGCAATCATGACCTGAGCTGAGACCAGGAGTCAGACGCTTACCCAACTGAGTGTAAGCCCCCCCGGCGTCCCCCAGTTGATTTTTAAACACTGACTCGGTGTCCAGCAGTCTTGCTTGAAACCCTCTTACTGGTCGAGGTAGTTTATCCGGGCCGTCTCCTGGGTGTGCTGAGTGCCCAGTCCTGTCATCTGAGAACAACGGCAGTTTTGCTTCTTTTTCTTCCAGCCCTTATTTTATTTTATTTCTTTTTCTTACTTTACTGCTGACCTCTGGGGTGACGTAGACCAGAAATGTAGTGATGGGGGTTGGGGGGGGGGCATCCTTGTTCTCGATCTCCACTTCCCCAACTAAGTATGACGTTTGCAGAAGGCATTTTGTGGCTGCCCTCGTCAGATTAACGAAGTTCCCTTCTATTTATTGTCGACCTGAATGGTGTTGGTTTTTCTCGGGTGTTTTTTCCACACCCATTGAGGTTATCCTGGTTTTTCCTGTTTATCTTTAATCTTCTAAAATGTGCTAAATACGTTACTTCAGTTTCTAACGTTAAACCTACTGTGAGTTGATCAGAGCAGTCCGGCGGGATCGTGACTTGGGTTATGCTTTCGGTGTGTCGCTGGATTCAGCCCGCCGACATTTTGTTTAGGATTCTTGCATTTGTGTTCAGAAACCAAGTTGACTTTTCTGACTTTCCTTTCCCCGGAGGCCCATGTGAGGCTTTGCATCATGAAGTGAGGCGGGTGCCTTCTCCCTTTTTCTATTCTCAGGGAGCCTTTATATAAGATTGGATTGTCCTCTTGAAAGTTTCATGGAAGCCATCTGTAACACCATCTGGGCCTTGAGTTTGTGTTTAAGGAAAGATCTTTGACGGCCACCACTTCACCTCCTTGAATGGTTATACAACTCTTTAAGTTTCCTGTTTTTTTTTTTTTCAGATACTGCTGGATATTTCTAGAAACTTTTCTATTTCATCAAAATCCTCAAACAACTTTCTTTTAACTTTGACCACACAGGTGGCAATACCTCCTTGCCATCCTTGGGAATGGTCACTCGTGCCCTCCGTCTTGTCTTCAGGATGGGTTTCACCAGAGAGTTGTCCATTTTATTAGCTCTCCCAGAGGGCCAGCTCGGGCTTTCTCACTTCTTTGTTTCTTCTTGTTCTGTGTTTGTTTTGTTTCATGGATCTCCATTTTTATTATTTCCTTCTTTCTCATTTCATATATTTTTTTAATTTAAAAAAAATTTTTTTAGTGTTTATTTTTGAGAGAGAGAGACAGACAGAGCATGAGCGGGGGAGGGGCACAGACAGAGAGGGAGACACAGAATCCGAAACAGGTTCCAGGCTCTGAGCTGTCAGCACAGAGCCCGACGCGAGGCTCGAACTCGGGAACGGTGAGATCATGACCTGAACCGAAGTCGGACACGCAACCGACTGAGCCCCCCAGGCGCCCTTCGTTTCATATTTTTTGCTGTTTCTTTTTAACTTCTGGATATAGGCTTCTAGGTCATTAATTTCTTTGCTGTTTTATTCATTTTAACCTCACTCGCCAAGTGCTGCTTTATCTGTACCCCAGCACGCATAAATAGTATTTTCACGAGTCATTCAAATTCAGAGTATTTTTCTAGTATCTGATGGGCTCTTCTTAGTCAAGTAGGTGATTCAAAGTGTGTTTCTTAAAAATATAAGGATTTTCCAGTTGGCATTTTATATGGATTTCTAGACTGCGGTCAGACAATCTGCTGTATGAATAATTTCAGTTCTTCAAAATGCACAAAAATTAGTAAAAACAAAGTGGCCATCGTACAGGTTTGTATCTGCCTTTCATATTCAGTAACTTTGGTACTTTGGAGCTTATTCTTAATTGTCCGGTTTACTGCCAAGCTTAAGTGGAAGTAAGTTTGCCTGGAATTCAAAATAACTCTTAAGAGGCGCCTGGCTGGTTCATTTGGTAGGGCACGTGGCTCTTGATCTCGGGGTCGTGAGTTCGAGCCCCATGTTGGGTGTGGCACCTACTTGAGAATAAAATCTTTAAAAAGAAAATGACTTTTTAAATCTGCCAGCATAAAACCCGACACAGGGAAGCCTGGGGGGCTCAGTCGGTTGGGCCTCCAACTCTTGATTTCGGCTCAGGCCATAAACCCACAGTTCATGAGATCAAGCCCCGTGTCGGGCTCTGTGCTGACAGCACGGAGCCTACCTGGAATTCTCTCTCTCCCCGCCCCTTCCCCACTTGTGCAGGTGCACGCGCGCGCTCTCTCTCTTTCTCAAAAAATAAACGGGCGCCTGGGGGCTCAGTCGGTTGAGCGGCTGACTTCAGCTCAGGTCATGATCTCACGGTTTGTGGGCTCGAGCCCCGCATCGGGCTCTGTGCTGAACACTTGCTCAGAGCCTGGAGCCTGCTTCAGATTCTGTGTCTCCTTCTCTCCCTGCTCCTCCTCCACTCACACTGTGTCTCACTCTGTCTCTCAAAAATAAATAAATGCAAAAAAAATTTTTTTTGAATTAAATAAACAAACAAACATTTAAAAACATATACGGGGGCGCCTGGGTGGCTCAGTCGGTTAAGCAGCCGACTTCAGCTCAGGTCATGATCTCACAGTCCGTGAGTTCGAGCTCCGCGTCAGGCTCTGTGCTGACAGCTCAGAGGCTGGAGACAGCTTCGGATTCTGTGTCTCCCTCTCTCTGCCCTTCCCATGCTCACGCTCTGTCTCTATGTCTCTCAAAAATAAATAAACATTAAAAAAATTAAAAAAAAAAAATATACGGAAACGCTGCAGTGGAAAGAGTACTTGGTTTTCCTTCGACTTGACGCAGCTCCGCCACCGCCTCAGCCCCGCGCTGCTGCAGCGGATGACCAGACGCTTATTTGCTCCCACAGATCTGTCTCGTTTATTGTATTACTTCAGCCACGGTCAGCCCATATGTTTCTTCCTGTTCTTTTTCTTTTTAATGTAATTTTTTTCTGGAGGCTAGTTTGCACACAACGTTACATCAGCTTCAGGTGTACGAGAGCGCGATCCAGCGTCGCTGTACGCTTCGCTCGCCACACGTGTGGCCGCCATCTGTTGTCACCATGCAACGCTATGACAGTTTCACGGGTCAGCCACATTTTTTTTTAGGCGTCTGAGTGAAGCCCATTTGCCGTGAGGAAAGTGACTGAAATCGACTGTTGGTTTCTCGCAGGCCCGAGGTTTGAAGAAACAGGTCATTGACGACTTCATCACCCAGAACAAGTATCTGCTGGCAGCCAGGCTCACCAGCCAGAGGTTGTTCCACGAGCTGTGCCCCGTGAAACGGTCCCACCGCCAGAGGAAGTAAGGACTCAAGGCTTTGTCCCTGTCTGTCACAATAGAGAGGCCGCAGCACACTATCCTACCGGGCACTTAAGCGTCTACCCGTGACAGTCAGAACTTACTCTGTAGGTGACAAATCCTGACTGTCCACTCAGTGGTGGGGGGTGTGAATCCAGGGCGCCGGCCTGGCCCAGGGGGCGGGGAAGATCTCCCTAACTCATCCCCCGTTAGCTGAGGCCAGAGGGACGAATAGACCTTGGCCAGGTGTCGGGGGGGGGGGGGGGGGGGGAGTCTGGGGCCCTTCAGGAAGCATGGATACGAGAGGAGTCACCGCTTCCGCGAGAGCGTCCCGCGCAGGGCGAGCCCTCGGAGGCCCGGGAGCGGGGCCGGGACAGTGACTAACCCCGGGGAAGTGCGGGACCCTGAGGAAATGGTCAGATTACTAGCTGGGAGCGGGGAGGCTGAGGCACACGCGCTCACACGGGGCCTCTAGAGTCTGGAGGTGCAGGGGAGACGTTTATGTAGACATCTCTCAGATGAACGAATCGGTGGCTTTAACCGGGGTCTGGTTCACTGTGAAACGTGTCTGGACGTGAAGGGAAAACGTACCGCTCACCTTATTTGAAAATAGAACTAAAATATGACTTAGAGTGAGAAGATTTCCCGCTTTCCAGATTTGTCCGATTCCTGTATAAGACTAAGGGCAACGAAAGACCTTAGTTTGATAGAAAGAAGTGAATCCGGGACCCTGAAAACGGCCGTGTGCGCGGCTCTCAGAAAATGCCCCAGACCCCTTTCGCCGCCGCCGCCGCCCTGGAGCAGGCCCCCGGCACCCGTCGGCAGCCGCCAGCCTTCTCGCCGGCCTCCGCTCCCACACCTCTCCTGTGCCTTCCAGACGGTTCTCCACACATCAGCCAGTGACCTTCCTGGAACCGTGCCTTGGGCCCAGTCTCTCCTCATCGAGGGGCCTTTGTCTCACGGTCCTCTCTGCCCGGCATGCTCTGACCCCTTTCATTCAGGCCTCTGCTCACCTCCGGGAGGTGACGTGTCCCTGAGCAGTCTGTCACCCCACCTGGACTCTCTCTCTCTCTCTCCCCCCCCCCCTCTCTCCCCCTCCCCCCCCGCTTCTCTTCTTCTTTTTCATAACACTTGTTACTGCTTGTCACGATGGGTCTATTGATATGTGGTCCGTCATCCCCGCCAGACTCTGAGCTCCACACGGGCAAGAGCATGGTCTGTCTTAGAGGGCATTCGTTACACGCGCTTCCTAAATATTTGGGAGAAGGAAGGAATGATTAACTAAACCTGCCATTGGAATGATTGAGAAAGAAGCCCCTCCGGATGAGGCTCAGAGACCACCCCCTGGCCCAAGATAGATTTGAACAGCCCTGCCTGTGGCAGGAAAGATCCAGAACGAGTGGCTTCTGGAAGCCCCTTCTACCTCAGGGACTCAGAGGCCATGGCCTTGAAAGAAAGTCCTGGGCGCCTGGGGGGCTCAGGAGGCTGAGCGGCTGACTTTGGCTCAGGTCATGATCTCACCGGTGGTGAGTTCGAGCCCCGCATCGGGCTCTGTGCTGTCAGCGTGGAACCTGCTTCGGATCCCTTCCCTTTGCTCTCTGCCCCTCCCCTGCTTGCTCGCTCATTCACTCACACTCTCTCTCTCTCTCTCTCTCTCTCTCTCTCCCTCTCAAAAATAAATAAACAGTAAAGAACGGAAGGAAGGAAGGAATCTGCGTTAGGGACTTCCGGCACACAGCTTTCGTCTTTGAAACGCTTTCTCCTCTCTGAAATGGGCACCTGCTCCCCGTCCCCTTCGCCTGCCGTTCCGGACTCCGGCCTCGGCCTCGGCGGTTAGTTTGTAAAGTCTTCTCTTTTGTCGCCGTGCAGGTACTGTGTGGTGTTACTGACTCCCGAGGCTACCAAGTCGAGTAAGCCCTTTGAGGCTTTCCTGGCCTTCGCCTTGGCAAACACGCAGGACACGGTGAGGTTCGTGCACGTGCACAGTAACCGGCAGCAGGAGTTCGCCAGCACCTTACTGCCGGACAGCGACGCGTTCCAAGGAAAAGCAGCGGTGAGTCAGTCGTGGGTTCTCTCCTCATTCTGAGCTCTGACGAGCTCATGGCACACGATGCTGTTCCCTCCTCCTTGGGGAGTTTTGAATACAGATTCCAGGAAATTCGGAAATCTCTGAGCCTGTTTCGAAAACCTACTCCTAAAACAGTCTTTCACTGTGGGGGTTTCACCTCCCAGATTTTCAGCCTTAGACCTTCACAGAAAGCATCTTTCCTATGAGTAAAGGTTCAAGAGTGTCCATTCTTTTCACCAGATTTTTCCCCATGGCGGGTCTAGTCTTAGAGTACCTACTTCGTGAAATCTTCCCTAGGCTTCTTACCAGTGAAAGGCTTTCAAAATTTCTCGCTTCTTTACTCCTGCCTCCTTTCACTACGTTTTAATTGATCCCTCCGTCCCGTCCCCTGCTTTGTCATCACTCTGCAGAAGCATTAAATTCTGTCTCCGTCATCATTTTGGTAATCATGGACAATCTCTAAAAAACAAAGGTTTCTTTGTTAAGTCGGCGGTTATAGAAAAAAGTCTACTCGGGGGCGCCTGGGTGGCTCAGTCAGTTAAGCGGCCGACTTCAGCTCAGGTCATGATCTCACAGTTCGTGGGTTCGGGCCCCGCGTCGGGCTCTGTGCTGGCAGCTCAGAGCCTGGAGCCTCCTTCCGATTCTGTGTCTCCCTCTCTCTCTGCCCCTCCCCCATTAGCTCTCTGTCTCTCAAAAGTAAATAAACTTTAAAAAAAAAAAAAAAGTCTACTCAGGAAAAGAGCTTTAACTTTTAGCCCAAGCTGTGGAGGGTTGCCGTAGCTCCTTTGCCAGAAAACACGGAAATCTCTGGCGCGTGCTTTCCACCCGCCCAAATGCGTGTTCCAGCCTCTGGCTGACCCGCCGGATCCTTTTTCCACCCTCCCTGAGGAAAGACCAAACAGGAGGCTCCCACTCTTTTCGAAAGGCTTCTCATGGCATCCTCGCTTCTCCCGCCAGGTGTCCATCTTGGAAAGGCGCACCACGGGAGGCAGGGTGGTGTACAGGACCCTGGAGACCCCCTGGACGGGGAGCGACAGCGACAAATTCACCCTCCTGGGCTACCTCGACCAGCTGCGCAGAGACCCCGCCCTCCTGGCCTCGGAGGCGGTGCTCCCGGACCTGACCGATGAACTTGCCCCTGTAAGCGCGTGGCCCGGGAGAGGGGGCGCCGGGCAGGGCCCGCCAGGAGCCCGAGCGGAGGCTGGCGGCCCGCCGTCCTGGGCGAGGACTTCTCCCCGCCCCGGGTCCGGGGCCCCGTCCTGACCGACACACGCTTCTCTCCCCCGACAGGTCTTTCTCCTCCGCTGGCTCTACTCCGCCTCCGACTACGCCTCGGACTGCTGGGACAGCGTGTTTCACAACAACTGGTGGGCGCATGGCTCGAATTTCCCGTTCTCCTGGGCTAGTGGAGCCCGCGCTCTTCTCTTGAACACTCCGCCCCCCTTTGACTTCCGTGGGCACGCCATTCGGGCGAGCAGAAGGACGTGCACGCGTTTCCAACACCCGTCCCTTTTCCCGTCTCGCAGTAACTTCGCTTCTTACGTTTTCGCTGGCGGACCCTCCCCCACCGGGGGGCTGAGAAAGGGTCACCCGGGGCCGCCCCCGCACACGGCGGAGCCTGGGCCTGTCCTCTTCCTCCAGGTGCCCCTGGTGCCCCTCCCGGGGCCAGTGTAGACATGTACAGACCGGCCAGTGAGTTAACCACCCCCCAAAGTCCCGTGAGCTCCCGAAGGGCAGAGCCTCCTCTCCTTCCTGTTTGTGGTTCCTGGCGCCCCGCCCGGCCCCCGACACATGGCAGGCCTCGGAGGAGCGTCGCGGGGTTGGGGTGGGGGGGGGGCAATAAAATTCTAGAGCACCGGTCCTGGAGGAAACCGTGCAAGGTCACCTTTCTCTTCCTGCTCCCCCCGCCCGCTTTGGGCCACAGCTGACTTATTCCAGACAGAAAAAAAAATATCAAAAGAAATAATCCCACAGACTTTTTAGTCCCCGATGCCTCCCCTGACATCAGAACGTTCTTCCGCACTCCCAGCGTAAATCCCGCTACTTCCTGCTGCAGAACTTCTTAAGCAGAGCCTACTACACTGAGACAAAATATCAAAATATTGTGGGTTTTTTTAAGTTTATTTATTTTGAGAGAGAGCATGAGCAGGGGAGGGACAGAGAGAAAGAGAGGGAGAGAGAATCCCAAGCAGGCCTCATGCTGTCAGCAGGCTGTCAGCCTGACGTGGGGCTCGAACTCACAAACCATGAGATCATGACCTGAGCCGATATCAAGAGTCGGACGCTTAACCGGCAGAGCCACGCAGGCGCCCCGTAATATGAAGCTTTTAGAATAAGCAGTCATAATTAAAACGGTGAGGGAAAACTCCCTGCTTCCCCCGCCGCCACCCTCACCCTCAAAAGAAACCTCTGTTCGTTTGAAACTAGAAAGCGTTTATTGGTACGAAAGCTTTTCGGTTTGGGGGTTTTTTTGGTTTTGTGTGAGCCGGGGAGCAGAAACCTCGGCTCGTGAGCTGAGGTCACGGCAACGCGCCCAGAGCTGACCCGAGTTCGCTCCCTTTGTTTCAGGCGGGAGATGATGCCCCTCCTGTCCCTGATCTTCTCCGCCCTCTTCATCCTCTTCGGCACCGTCATCGTTCAGGCTTTCAGGTGATGCCTCCGGGGCTTCTCAGGGGGGTTCGAGGGTGAGCCTCAGGGTCATTTGTACTGTTTCTTCTGTAAAACACCTTGTTTCTTTTCTTTTCTTTTTTTTTAGTTTTTTTAATGTTTATTTACTTTTGAGAGAGAGAGACAGAGCATGAAGAGGGGAGGGGCAGGGAGAACGAGGGAGACACAGAATTGGAAGCAGGCTCCAGGCTCCGAGCTGTCAGCACAGAGCCCGACTCGGGGCTTGAACTCCTGAACCGCGAGCCCATGACCTGAGCCGAAGTCGGATGCTCAACCGACTGAGCCCCCCCAGGCGCCCCTAAACTCCTTGTTTCTTACTTTAGTGACTCGAACGAGGAGCGAGAGTCAAACCCTCCAGATAAAGAAGAAGTCCACGAGAAGGCCGGGAAGACTGAGCCGAGCTTCGCCAAAGAAAACAGCAGGTTTCTCTAACAGGACCCCACCCCCACCCGGCAGGAGAGCCGCCGTCACGGGGTCTGACGGCCGTGCGCAGCTCCAGTCTGTGCACACACTTGGGTTCACCTCCTTGTGCGTGAATCTAGGGGCAAGCCGGCTGCCGGCTGGTGTTCACTGAGACCCCAGAGGCCTTTAGACACGGGGCCAACTTACCTTCTCAGTCCCTGCAGGCGCTCAGTCTTGAGTTTAGTAATGGGGGCAGGAAGCAGGTCCGAGCCGCTGGACGAGCCCGAAGCGGAGGAGGGTGCGTGACCGTAACTGTGTCGGTCGCTGTCATCCGGTCCTAAAGTCACTGCTACTCCAGCTGAGCAGCAGCTTCTGAAAGGCCCTTGGTAGACCCGGACCACCCAGGAGGGACCACCCAGGAGGGCCCACTGAGGAGGGCCTGTCCCCACCCCGCCGGCGGCGTGCCAGGCTCGAGAATATTAAACACCCTCTCTAGTCTGGTTGGAACACAGCATTTTCTTCCTCCTGTTTCTTTTCAAAGTAACGGTGTTCCCCTTTCCCGATCACCCCTCAATTCCTCACTCTTTCCCCGCAGCAAGATTCCTAAAAAGGGCTTCGTGGAGGTCACAGAACTCACAGACGTGACCTACACCAGTAACCTGGTGCGCCTGCGGCCGGGCCACATGAACGTGGTCCTCATCCTGTCGGACCCCACCAAGACCAGCCTGCTGCAGAAGTTCGCTTTGGAGGTCTACACGTTCACCGGGTGAGCCCGGGGGAGAGCTGGGGGGGGGCCCGGAGGACAGTCTCGTCCCTTCCTCCTTGAGCACGAGGGGCTCTGTGCGTGCAGGCAAGGTGCTGGCCGTGACCTCTCCAGCCCGGAAATCGGAGCCACCGCGAGGGGACCCTTCTCCCCTTGGCTCCGTGTCCCGATGCTTCTCGACAGAAGCGCTCCACGCCAGGCTTCTTCCCCGAGCCTTTCAGGGAACTCCACCCTGTCGCTCTCGTGTGTTCTCCGGAAGCTGGACACCAAGAGGGACAGGAAGGACCCCGGGCACGAGACAGGGAGATGGGGCCAGCAGAGCGCGGCCCCTGCCGAAGCGGCCCTCGGGGCCCAGAGGGATCCTCCCTTCTTTCCGTATTCGGGCCCCCAGCCGGCAAAGCCGCCTCCTGTTACTTGAAATCCCAGGGAGGCACTTCCGTTCCCTGGGGTCGGTGCGTCAGGGTAAAGCCTAGGTCTCCGTCCCGCCCCTCCCGCAGGAGCAGCTGCCTGCACTTCTCCTTCCTGAGTCTGGACAAACACCGCGAGTGGCTGGAGTACCTGCTGGAATTCGCTCAGGACGCAGCCCCGGTGCCCCACCAGTACGACAAGCACTTCATGGAGCGGGACTACACGGGCTACGTGCTGGCTCTGAACGGCCACAAGAAGTACTTCTGCCTCTTCAGGCCCCAGAAGGCGGTGGAAGAGGAGGAAGCCCTGGGGTCTTGCCGCGCTCCGGACTCTTCCCTGCATCTGGGCGAGTCTCGAGGGAAAGCCTGCAGCCCGGGACCCAGGCCCGTCAAAGGGAAGTTGAGCCAACTGTCCTTGTGGATGGAGCGCCTGCTGGAAGGCTCCTTACGACGGTTTTACATCCCGTCGTGGCCCGAACTAGCCTGAGGGGGCTCCAGAGAGACTGCGGCTCTTCAGGCTTCTTAACGGGCCCCTGCGCACAGGCCTTTTCAGGACTCAACCTGTCACTGCGGACAGAGAATAGATTCTAGATCATTCTTCCGGAACAATGGCTACAAGAATCTTTCCTTTGTCCCCTTCTAACCTAGGAGTGAAAAACACCTCACGTTGAATACCCCCCCCAAATCAAAATCTTTTCCTTTGGGTTTTTCCCCACCTTCGTTTGAATGCCGCACTATTTAAAGTAGAACCCTCTTTTTCTGCCATCCCCGTCATGCGCTCACACCTCCCTCCCCAGTCCCGTCTCTGTGCTCTGGGAGAAGCTCGGGCTCCGGCCGGCCCGCAGCGGTACCTGGACGGCCCGACGGGTCCCTCCCCGCCCCCGCCCCGCCCCGCCCCACTGTGCTTCTGCCCAGGTGCATGCTGTGTCGTTGGAACAGCCCACAGCAGCTTCTAGGCCCTACATCGTGAAAGAGGCCTGGTTCCAAGCAATCTTAACATCCGATAGATTTCCCGGCAGTCAGCGGCTAACGGTATATTGGGGGAGTATCCCCCTGCACCAGTACCCGCAGCCACAGTTTTAAAAGGCTAGGGATAAGTGGGGGCCCTGCACGTGAGTTTGGTTTTCTTCCCAAGACGAAAGACGGGAGGGCTGGGCAGTGACCGAAGCGACCCCTCGGTGGCGTCCCATCGGCAGCCTGCTCAGCCCCGAGCGTCGCCAGGGAGGGAGCTGCACGGCGGGAAGTCCCGTAGCGACTGTGAGCCATTACGCGTACGTTTTCACAGGCCTTTCTGCCTCTGTCAGTTTTAGGGTGCGAGTCTTAGGAGCCCTAATCTGTGATCTTGTTCTCCGGCCGTAGAGATAAGCTGCTGTCAGCCAGTAGATGTTAAACTGAAGACACCCTCCTCCCGCCTGCCGTGAGTCAGGCTCGAGAGCCTCTTCAGGCCAGCGCTGGCTCTCTAGTAAAACACCAGACCCGTCTTTGTATCAAGGACCTTCAGGTTTCCTCTCAATGATTGTATTCTGAAGACCATTACCCCAGAAGTGCTGTAACTCTGGGCCCTGTCTCGTGACAAGTGAGCCAAGACTTGTTCTAGACCCCCGTTCGGCAAAAGGCTTGCTTTGAGCTTCTGGCCTGTGTTGCTGTATCTCAGTTGCTTCCCCTCTTAGCTCACAACTGCTTCGCCCGTGACGGGGCGCGACCCACGTCAGCACCCAGCTTGCAGCTCCCGTGCACAGCGGGTCACGCCAGCCGCTTAGAGAGCTTGCCTTGTTCTCTTTCTCGGCCAGAACCACTAGCGGAGTGTGAACAACTTCCAAGAGTGGTCAGTTCACACGTCAAAGACAATTTGCCCTCTTATAAGATGAAGGGTCAGAATCAGTGATGGGACACTTGCTGAGTTAGTACTTCTTTCATCAGAATTGCTTGAAACTAAGCGATTTGGATCCTGAATCATTTAAACGTTGAGATAGAGTGGCAAGGAATTAATTATTGAAGGCCAGGAATCCCCGTAGTTTCCGTGGAGTCTATAGCTTTATTTACAGAATAAGAATGATGAGGAACTCACTGCCAGGCTGCTTTTTTTTCCACACGATCCTCTAGAACTTGGCCGTTCGCTCTGGGGGCTGTCTCCTGGCACCTGGCCCAGGCAGGCGTGATTAAGAGAGTCGTCCGGCTCCTTGACGCCCCGTCCTCCAAGTTACTTCCTGGGTCTTTCTTTTATGGCCAAGTTGCCGATGCGAGTAGTGTTTTAGTTCAGCGGTGGGTTTTTATTTTTAACTTCTGGTACTGATGGGATTCGTGACCTTAATTTCTGAAAACAAAATCTCCCCAGCTTCGTTCATTTTAAAGACGCTTCTCACTAAAATCAAAAGCACCTTCTGACGGTCAGCCCAGCCGCACCCTCCATTTGCACGAAAAAAGGAGAGCGAGAATGGGATTGCAAACGTTCCCGGCAAATGTTCGGGTTCAGAAATTCTCCAACCGGCCCGTCCCGGGCCGAGAGAGATGTCCTCCGGGAGGACACTAGGGGGGTTGTACTTAAATCGGACTTCGCCCCTGACCACCCAGGCCTCTGCTCCCGAACCTTTCCGTGAATTTGTTTACTTTCGTGTCAAACGTCTGAGCCGTCGTCCCGCTCGGCCATTGCCACCTGTTCTCCCCCTCTTTGTGTGTCATCACCCAGACCTAATTTCGGTTTTAAGTTAACTTCCTGGCCTTCGAATATGTTGCGACCGTCGATGTTGTTTTATTTCCAGAAGTAGGGTTTCCTGGTTGATAGAGACGTGTGTCCCGTGTGGCACGTGGGGATGAAACCTGGCCTAAAACAAGTCTTTGTAGAGTCCACACCTCCTTCCAAATCTCCGTGTATCATCCAGGTGCCGGGGGCACGGTTGGTCTAAGACCGTCAGCTAGGAGTCGGCGAGGCTTCGGCGAGCGCGGCCGCCCTGCCTTCCACCGGGCACCGTGGTCTCTCTCTGCCGTCACTGACCCGACCGTGAAAATTCGGTCGGACTTTTCAAATTAATACGTTGATTTCTTCCTCGTTCAGCACGTACATGTTTTCCCGATTTAAAAAGAAATGAAATCTAAACGTGTTTTAAGTGATTTGCTTTGTTTGGGAAAAGAGATTGGAAGCAAAGGCTCGAATTTTTTTCCCAAGCAAAATTCTCGAAAAGCTGACGCAGGATGTCCTTACGGACGAAATAATCGCTCACGTCCAAATGCCCGACCTCGTCCCTCGGAAACAAATGCCGGGTGGCAGCTGCGACTCTGTGCACTCAGTTGGTCGAGGAGGAGGACGAAACTTTAGAGAGCGGTCGGAAAAGAAGGTGAATATTTTGCACTTTTGATACTCTTAGGAACAAATAACTTATTTGGCAAATGGTGTCTTTTTTTATGTTGTTTCCGTTTTGTATTGTGAACAGGCACTGAAGCTGATGTTATTTTTGTTTTAAGAATATTACAGACTGGACACAGAAATAAACTATTTTAATGTGTGACGATTATGCGTCGCCCTTGCATCGGGAGAGGACGATTTGATCTCGGACCCGGTCTCCACAAAACTGAATTTGCGTGTAACTGGACACGTGCCCGAGGCTTCAGTGTAGATTTCAGGAGCTGCCGTCCTGGCGGGGGCGAGGGTGGGGGTGGGGGAGTGGGGCATCAGCTCCAAGAGCAGATGGTGCCAAACCGAGGCAGGGCGTGGGTTAAGGAAGTGTCACCACGGAGGCCACCTAATGTCTGGTTGAAAAGACATTCCGTGTGCCCTCCTGGGCTTGCGGGTGGGCAGTGTCTTTATTAGGGTCTGCGTGTCAGTTTCAAACGATTTGTTTGCGTTCACAAATGGCCTAAAACCCACACGCAGCCCCGAGCTCCTCAGGAGAAGCCACGGTGTAAAGGAAGAGAAACTAGAGACACAGGAGATGTTTATACGGCGTTCTGTCGTACGCTTGTTTTTAATTTCATTTCTCCAGTTTTTAGAGAATCTTAAACGAAACGCCCCAACCCTTTTCCTCTCGATCCCCCACCGTCTTTCATCAGAACAACACATGTGCCTCTTTTTTTAGTTAACTCAGACTCCTTAGAAATATCAGCTGTCGGACCAGACTTCTACCGAGCGCCCTGTGACACATTCCAGCCTCCGGTGACACTCGTGAGCGGAAAGTCTCCTGGCATCCACTCCTGAGCAGCCAGACCGCTCGCACGTAAACCCCTGAGCATCTGTCCTCGACCCAGGCTGCTGCTCTCTCTGGAAGAGCACAAGGTTCAGACGACCGTCACCTTGGGGAGCACACACAGCATCTCAAACAGCAGGTTAGCCGCCAGGAGGGCCGTGTTGCCTGCAAAGGGAAAACACCGAAGGTGAGCACGGAGCCCACCGCCTCCCGGGCCTCTGCCCACTTCCCTTTGTGCCGCCCTTCCAGACTCCCTCTTCTCGGGGCTGCCCAGCCACCCTGTGGACATGCTGTCCCCTCAACCAGAAGGTTCTTTGTTTCCGAACAGATTCCCTCCCACCCCCACCCCCACCCCCCTCGAGACGAAAGCCTATGATAATGGCCTGTATTGTGTTTGTCACCTACCCTCCGAAGCCAATAGGCCTCAGTCTGTAAAGTTCTCTAAACTGAAATTATTGGGACAGCATCTGCTTTGAATATCTCTCAAAGATAGGTTTGAGAGATAAGTTTTTAATATTAATTTTTTAACCTTTAATGTTAGCATTTAATGTTATTAATTTATTAATATTCACTTATTAACATTAAGTTTTAGAGATAGGTTTTTAATATTAATTTTTTAATTTTAATGTTAACGTTTAATGTTATTAATTTATTAATATACACTTATTAACACTGAATAATTTTGATCGTAATAGTAATATTAATAAATATTACTTAGGCCTCGACCATTCACTTCTCAATGAAACAGCAGAGGAGGAGGGGACGAGGCCACCCTATTACCAGTCACCCTATCTCTGGTTTCCCTTCTGCTGACGGGAGGGAGGGCAAGCTCCTAAGAGCCGCCTCCCAGGGCTGTGTGTTCGAGTTAATTGGCTCCTGTCTGTGAGGCGCGCAGCGATCGGGGCATCTTCTCCACTGCGGAACGTACTCAGCGGGGTCCCCAGTTCTACCAAAGGACCCTCCGTCGCCCGAGTGTTAAGTAGCTGAACAGAATGTGAGCGAGCAGCTGCCTCCGGGTCCTGGCACCCTCGCCTACTCACCAGACGGGTCGTAAGGCGGCGACACCTCCACGAGATCACAGCCCACCACGTTCAGGCCTTGACAACCCCGGATGACTTCCAGCGCCTGTCCAAGACCAAGCCACGGTTGCCCACAGCCGTGACCACGGACAACGAAAAGGAACTACGGAGACCTCAGTGGGCGTCTCCCAATGCGTCCCCGCCCCGTGACTTGGAACAGTTGCTTTCCCTCCATAACCGTCTACCAACCCCCAGGCGCCCCGCTGGGCGTCAGTCACACAGACACAAAGGGCCAACACACGGCCCCTGCTCCCGAGGGCGCCACCACATGATGACGGACACAAGCAAACCAATCTTCTCAGTGTCGTGCATTAAAGCCTTCAAGAAAAGCAAGCGTAGGGGCGCCTGGCTGGCTCAGTCAGTAGAGCATGCAACTCTTGATCTCAGGGTTGCGAGTTCAAGCCCCATGTTGGGCACAGAGGTTACTTTAAAAAAAAAAAAAAACTTAAAAAAAACAAGCATATAAGCGGCCGACTTCGGCTCAGGTCATGATCTCACAGTCTGTGAGTTCGAGCCCTGCGTCGGGCTCTGTGCTGACGGCTCAGAGCCTGGAGCCTGCTTCAGATTCTGTATCTCCCTCCCTCTCTGCCCTTCCCCTGCTCATGCTCTGTCTCTATGTCTCTCAAAAATAAATAAATGTTAAAAAAAAAAAAAAAAACAAGCATAGTGAAGTAGAATACAAAACAGCCCGAAGAGCTGGGGGAAGGCCTCCCCAAGTGGAAACACTTAGCTCAAGGAATTGACCAAGCAGATAAGTAGGGATAGGGCAGCCTGGGCAGAAAGACACATGCAAAGACCCCGAGATGGAAGGAGATACCAGTAGCTGGATGCGGCCGGAAGACAAGACAAGTGAGGGGGGTGGTACAAAGAAGCCCCGTCATCTCAAAGAGTTTCCACGGTCCTGGTGAAAAGCCCAGAAGAATGATACGCTGAGGACGGAGGGGGGTGTTTTAGAAATCTCTCCAAGGGGAGGGACGGAGGATGGCTTTGAGGAGGTAGTTGCTAACGTGCCCCTTTCTTAGAGGAGATAAGACCACTGATCAGGTGTAAGTAGCCTTAATTGATTTACTCAAGTGTCTATGCGTTCCAGCCCCTTCAGTCAGGCACTGTTCTAGACTGAGGGGTGGAGCGGCAAACAAAATACAAGGCCTCCCCTCCTGCAGCTTACCTTCCAGTTATGACCGCGCCCCAATTCTGCCTCCTGCATTTTATTTACACTCAGCACACCTTAAGAGAGCTTTCTTTGGGGGCCACCTGGGTGGCTCAGTCGGTTGAACATCCAACTCTTGATTTTTGGCTCAGGTCGTGACCTCACAGTCGGGAGATCGAGCCCCGCGTCAGGGTCCGCACTGGGCACGGAGCCTGCTTGAGATTCTCTCTCCCTCTCCCTCTGCCCTTCCCCTGCTCATGCGTGCGCTCTCTCTCTCTCTTTCAAAAAAAAAAAAAAAACAACTTTATTTGGGTGTTTCTAAAACTCTTGAACTCCCTTGGTAGGTAGTCCCACTGTGCTTTTTAAGTTTGACCCTAAAAAGATGAGTTTAGTGTTTTTAAGAGGGGATACTACGCACTGTCCCCAGGAACCAAGTACACGTGGATCAGGGGCACGAAGCTCAAATAACAGACGGCTGGATCCCAGAGAAGAAATGAGGGCCCTTGACAAAAATCAGTCCACTCCTCAGGCAAGAAGAGTGTTCAGCCTGCGGTCAGCCCTGAGCACAGTAAGGCCTCAGTGCTCCGCTTTTTAAAACCCTATCCTGGGGCGCCTGGGTGGCTCAGTCGGTTAAGCGGCCGACTTCAGCTCAGGTCATGATCTCACGGTCTGTGAGTTCGAGCCCCGCATCGGGCTCTGTGCTGATGGCTCAGAGCCTGGAGCCTGCTTCAGATTCTGTGTCTCCCTCTCTCTCTGCCCTTCCTCTGCTCATACACTGTTCTCTATGTCTCTCAAAAATAAATAAATGTTAAAAATTAAAAAAAAAAAATCCCATCCTGATCCCGAAGTCTCACCACCAGCCGCAGGAGAGTGGGGGAGCCAAGAACCCTCGCCCCCAGGAATTCCCACTGGTGGAACCTCCTTACCTGACTCGGGGTGAGACCAGCAATTTCGGGTGTTCCTGTCCCCGGGGCGTAGGCGGGGTCCAAGCCGTCAATGTCAAAGGTGATGTACACGGGTTTGCCGCCCATCTGCTGCCTCACTTCCCCCATCAGAGGAACCAGGGACTTCATCCAGCAGTCTTCAGCCAGGACCACCCGGAAGCCCTGAGGAGGCGGGGAGTAAGGAGCAGGTCGAGGCCTCCGCATGGCGGAATTCGCTGGGCATTTCTCGTGTGCCAAGCCCGTGCCCAGGGCTTGTGTGCGCATCGCACGTGACCCCCAATCTTCACGAGGACGGAACTATCATCCCCGTTTCCCTGGTAAGGAAGGGAGGAAGGCGGCTGGTGACGCCACAGGCAGGAAGGCAAAGCTGCCCCACGGGGACGGGATCGGAGAGAAGCGTGGCCAGACCACGGGGGAAACTCGGGTCGGCTCGAGTTACACCCCCTCAACGGCTCCGTCCAGGAGACTGGCCCTGGCACCCCCTAAAAGCAGGGGACTTGGGTCTTTCCTGTTGGGATCTTGTCATACGTGTTCACCTAGGAGCCACTCTGCCCGGTGGGGAAGAGGACAAGGACCGGAGAGGTTTGGGCCCCCCCAGCTCTTTTCCAAGCCAGCGACGGCCCAGGGATGGGTGTGTTTCCGCCTGTCTCCCCACCCCAGAGAGGAGAGGCCTCCTTGGCCTCCTGAACTAGCATCCTCGCTCCTCTCGGCTCCACGTGGCCCCCTTGATGGAAGTTCGGCCTTCCGTCCCGTTTTCCAAATTCGGGTGCCAAAGCCCCTGTGGAGTCTACAGCTACCCCCGAGGGGGCACCGGCCAGAAAGGCACTTTGCGGGCTGGGGCCAGAGGAAGGGGCGTTTGGTTTGTCACCTGGCTCCGGCTGTATCTGCAGGGATCCAGGGTCCGGGCGGAGCCCCGGATGCCGATCTGCACCACGCGCTTACAGTCCAGGAGCCCCTCGTCCACGCACCGGCGGAAGGGCGTCCCGTGGTAGACCTTCTCTCCCAGGGCCTGGTCAGCCGTGTCCATGTGAGCGTCCACGTGTACCAGCCCCACGGGGCCGTGCCTGATGACAACGGGCAGCTCAGAGGCCAGGTCTCCTCCTGGGGCCCGAGCACGGCCACCCTCCAGGCTGCCCGAACTTCCAAACTTCACGGTTCATTGTAGCCATGGAGTGCAGACCTGCCATCAACTACCAGCCTTGCAACTGGTTTCTGTCTGCAGATCATTTAGCGTCTCGGGACAATAGACTCCGAGAAGTCAGGCAGAGAACAGACGGGTACTTCGGTTTACCACTGCCCCCCCCCACCTATCACCACAAATTCTCTTCACCTGGAGAGGGAGAGGCCCGGGAGGACGAGAATAAAGGACGGGCCCTCAGGTGAGCTCGGCTGAACCAACTGGTGCCACCCTTTCTACAACCGTGACACCAAGAAGCAGCTTCAAACCCAGCTCTCTCTCCACAATCTCCAGCAACCCTGCCAGCCGCCCAAAAGAAACACAGCGCCTAAATCAATGCGAGGCAAGCCCAGCTTCCAGAAAAGACTCGTACCCGCCCACCACCAACCAGAATGCCACCCACGCGTCTTTCCCTCATATGAATTCTGGAGCCGCCACCGCCTTGGCCCTCCTGCCTCTTTTTCAAACTCATTCACCAAAGTCAGCTCATCCCTGGGAGACTCCCATCCTAGAATATCCATTTTCTCATTCTCTGGGGAAGGGGCGCTTTCAGGAAGAAAGAGGGCCTCTCCCCAGCCAGCAACATCACCGCGTAGTTGGCCTTTGAGGCAAAACAGAAACGGAAGTTGACTGGGGTTGTAGATTTCACGAGGGGCTCATCTTCCCAAAACAGAAGCATACGCTGAGCACGCCTCCCCCAGCAGAGCCAGGGCAGGCAAGGGGGGCCCCAAGTGTTAATAATAAACCGTCTTGGCTCCCAGCTGGTGACTGACAGGCGGCACCTGGAGCTCGCTCGACCTTAATTCTGATCCGCAGAAGCAACGCGGTCGGGAATTTCCTATCACCCCAAATAACCTGAGCCAGCGGAGGCCGCTGGATGCCGTGGGGCAGCAAACAACTCCCTCCCTAGCCCTTGAATTTTGAAACCTTGCGTGGAACCAGACGCTTGGGACTTACTTTTTTGCCACCGCTTGCAGGATAGGATATGTGATTGTGTGGTCTCCCCCTGCGAAGAGGAAAAAGAAAACATCTGGAATGGGGGTAAGCTGGGGGGACCAGGTATTTTAGAGAGCAATCTTCAAATTGCCCAGCTGGGCCACCCTTTTGATTAGACCGAAGAACTATAACATCCTCAGCTAAAATGAGATCTCAAGATCTGTTCAGTGGTGGGGAACCGGCCACTGGGATTATATTGTCATTTAAAAGAGGAAACGGGGCGGGGAGGGGGGCACCTGGGTGGCTCAGTTGGGTAAGCTTCCGATTTGGGCTTAGGTCACGATCTCACGGTTCGTGGGATTGAGCCCCGAGGTGAGCTCTCTGCTGACCGTGCAGAGCCTGCTTGGGATTCTCTCTCTCCCTCTCTCTCTGCCCCTCCCCTGCTCGCTCTCTCGAAATAAATTAATTTAATTAAAAAAAAAGAGGAGACCAAGCTTGCAGGTAAAATGTCTGGAACAGCTCTGTCCAGTAGAGCTTTCTCCAATGATGCGTGTGTTTTCTAGCCGCCCTGGCCAACGTGGTGGCCGCGAGCCACGCGTGCCTACCGGAATGTACCTCACGCCACGGAAGAACTGAATTCTTTATTTTACTTTAATTAATTTTTTTAAGTGTATTTATTCTGAGAGAAAGAGACAGCACGAGCAGGGAAGGGGCAGAGAGAGAGGGAGAGAGAGCCTCCCAACCAGGCTCTGCACTGTCAGCGCAGAGCCCGAGGCGGGGCTCGAACTCACGAACCGTGAGATCATGCCCTGAACCGAAATTAGGAGTCGGCCGGCCACTCAACCAACGGAGCCACCCAGGGGCCCCTAATTAATTTTAATTTTCATACCCATAGGTGGCTAACGGCTACTGTACTGGGCCGCTCAGGCCTAGAGAGGCGTAACTGTGGATCACTGTGAATGACGACAATGGCGACATTTACGGAGGCTTCAAACATGCCGGTCGTGACACGGGCCGCTTTGTATGCACTTTCATTATCTGCCCCTCACGCCCTACGATGAGGTGGATGCTCTTCTCCCCGTTTTAAAGGTGGAGAAATGCGGCAGGGGGAGCTAGCGACAGGTGTAGTCGAGATTTCAAACCGTGTCCTCCGGAAACCACGCTCCGCACACGCACGATGCTCTGCAGGCTGGGCCCACTCTTCTGGCAAAAATACATTTGGATTTTTAGAAAAAGGTCTGTGTCATTTTAACTCTTTGCGAACTGGAAGAGAGAGAAATAGAAGAGGGGACGGGGGTGGCAGGGGGGCTGAGGGATAAGGGGAAGGCTGCCGTGTAGACCGACAGAGACCCCGGTTTGGGGGAAAATGCCCCTTGGCAGCTCTCTCTCAAATGAAGTCCTATAAAAGCATGTTCTAGAAATAGTTAAGAAGTCACAACTGAGCCCCTATTGTGAGGCTTCCCGGGGCCTGGAATCAAGGGGTGAGGTGACCAAGGTGGGGTGGGTAGAGGCACTTGCTGGGATGCAAAATTTAAGGCACACCAAAAAAAAAAAAAAACCTCAGTAATTAAGATAAATACTATTTTGATATAATACTTTTGAAACTCAAAATCAATGCCCCCCCCCCAAAATAAAAACCCATGATAAATTTTAAAGAAAGACTGTATCAGTCGTGCTGCTATTCTGAGCCCTACTGGAGCCTCAGGCAAAAGGGAAAAGCCAATCATATTTATTGTTGACTTTTTGGCACCTCCCCCCACCCTTAAATTTTGCACTGAAGTCACAGCTCAGAGCCTGGAGCCTGCTTTGGATTCTGTGTCTCCCTCTCCCTCTGCTCACGCTCTCTCTTTCTCTCTCTCGAAAATAAAGAAACACTAAAGTGAATGCCTCGCTTGCCTCACCCCTGTCCATCCCTGTCAGCCATACCAGTCCAAAAGTGTAAATCTCCTCTCCCCAGAGGATAAAACAAAATTAATTAAAGGGGCCCCTGGGTGGGTTAGTCTGTGAGCGTCGAACCCTTGACCCCAGCTCAGGTTATGATTTCACGGTCGTGGGATCCAGCCCAGCATCGGGCTCCACGCTGAGTACGGAGCCTGCTAGGGATTCTCTCTCTCCCTCTCTCTCTACCCCTCCCTCGCTCAAAATAAATAAATAAACACCAAAAATGGATTAAACACATTCTCTCTCCTCCTGTCTCCATATTCGCAGCGGCTCGCCCGGGACAAATAAACCCTCCGCGCAGAGAACCGCACTTGTGCTTGTAGATGTCATTACCCAAGGTCAGAGGAATGCAGCCAGCTGCTACGATTTTCTGATAGGCCTCCCGAATGAGGCGGCAGCTGTCCTGAAGGTTGTAGAGGTTGACATTCACATCGCCTAGGTCTGCAACCGCGAGGGACTGGAAGGGGAGGGCCCCCGTGCTAGGGTTGGCTCTCCGAAGCATCACGGATTCTTCTCTGATCCGCCGGGGTCCAAATCTGGAGGAGGAAGAATCATCCCGTGAGCCATCCCTAAAAGGTTAGAGGTCCTGCCTCGGCCAGGGTTTCTCGGCCTCTGCACTGCAGGCGTTTGGGGCTGGATGAATCTTTGATGTGGGGGGGGGGGGGGAGAAGGGTGGCATCCAGTACATCGTGGGATCGTTCCCCTGGTCTGTAACCCTCTAGATGCCAGGAGCAAGCAAAAAGGGCCCCCGAGGACCCCACCAAATGTCCCCTGGGGTCAAAATCACCCCTGATTGAGAATCACTAAAACCCAGGCTGGATCCCGGAGCCATTGAAGGCATAGATTTAGAAGCCCGCCCATCACCCATTTACTAAGTGGCATTAGATAACGTCTTAATCTCCGCGAGCCTCAGTTTCCTAAGCTGTGAAATACTGTTTACCTCATAGGAATCGAGTGACGTCATCTATGCAAAGCACCCTGCATTTAGTAGACATTTAACAAACTGGCATTTATGCTTCAGATCGGTCTATACAGTGTTTACATCCGGGAAGTGGCTGAGCTGTAACAGACACAGCCCAGGATCACTAATTAGGAAAAGAGATTCTACTTCCTCTGCCATGATTTTGGAAGAAATGTCTGGGGGGCGCCTGGCGGGCTCAGTCGGTAGAGCTCCCACCCTCATCTTGGGGTTGTAAAGCCCGGCCCCACGTTGGGTGTAGAGGTTATTTAAGAATAATTTTTTTTATCTTAAAAAAAAAAAAAAAAGCCTTGTATTTGAGCAATTCTTGATCAGGCGTCATCTAGATCAGGGGCCGTCCGCGTTGTTCGGTGACGAGCAGGGAAACCAAGGGTCTCCCGAACGCTGAGGACCATTCCGGAGCCAGCACCAGCTTCCGGCCCCACCCTGGGTGAGGGGAGGCGCCGTCCGTGCGCCTTTCGCGCCCAGGGGCCATCCGCGGGTCCCGCCCCGTGTGCCCCATCCCGCGGGCCTTACCTCGCCCCCGGCCGGTTGGACGTCCCAATGTCCAGGGGCACCCCGACGAAGGCGGCGTCCAGCCCTTCGGGGGAGGCCTGCACGGGCAGCCGCATCATGGAGCAGACGCCCACCGGCCGGGCCACCTCGTCGGAGCTGGGGGGCTGGTTCCGGGGCGCGTCGGGGGCCCCGCAGCTGGGGCCGCGGCCGAGGTGGCGGAGCCCGGCGGCGGGACGCGCGCCCCCGCGGGGCCCCAGGCCCCGGGCGCAGGTGGACGCCAGCCGCCGCAGCATGCCTCACGGTCCCGGTCCCGGTCCCCGGCCCGGTCTCCGCAGCGGCCGGACCGCCGACTGCGCTCAAAGGGCCGGCGGCCTGGGGATCAAGGGCGGGCGAGCCCTCCCCGCCCCCTCTCTGGACTTCGGCCTCGGCTCCCTCGGTAAATAGAACCAGGCCCTGGAGACACCCCCCCCCGCCCCCACCACGCGGCCACCACACTGTCCCGGAGCCTGCGCCCCGCAAGAACAGGCCCTTGGCGCCTGCTTCTCCCTTTCAGAGTAATATTTTTTAAAGAAGAAAGATTTAAAGGGCGGGGGGGGGGGGCGGAGGAAGAGAAATTGGAAATGCATTTTTTGAAATAATGTATTAGGCAGTGTCTAGGGTAAGATTCTCAGGAAGTAGAGTCTGTTTTGTGTGTGTGTTTTTTTTAAGTTTATGTATTTATTTTGAGAGAAAGAGAGAGAGCATGCGCAGGGGACGGCCGAGAGCGAGGGAGCAAGAGACAGAGAGAGAGAGAGAGAAGGAGAGACGAAATCCTGAGCAGGCTCTGCACCATCAGAGCAGAGCCCCAGGCACAGCTTGCACCTGACCTGTGAGATCATGACGGAGAGGAGGCGATGAGGCCTGTGCAGCTGAGCCGCCCAGGCAGGGGTGGGGGTGGGGGGTTGAAATCTTTCTCAATAACCTTTTTAAAAAAGGCCTTAGAGACCGGCATGGTAAGGGTCACAGTGTCAGAGGGCCCCCTAATCTGCAGTCCTTCTGATTCCTAAGGGGAGGGGGGACCACCAGGGAAAAGAAAAAGTGACTTGTAATGAAGTTAAGTGAGCCACGTGCCGGTATCTACATTTTTAATCTCTAGAAGCTGAAATTGAACGGACTGTCGCATTGACTTTGAATCATAACCTTCACGTGTGTGTCACACCTTAAACCCACACCGCCCAGCCTCCACCCTGCGGGATGGGGGCAAAGTTTCCTAATGGTCAATCCCGGGTTAATCTTAATCTTCAGTGTCACAAGAGGCTGCAGAGCAGGTCCCTGCCGTTTTCCTGAAAAAAAAACCACAGTCCCTTAACACCCCTCAGGGCAGATCCCACCACCCGTCTCATCCACAGTGTTTGTCCCGCCTGTGTCGTTCCCTTGCCCCGGGCTTATGCTTTTATCTTCCTCACAAATATTTGAGTACCTCTCGTGTGCCAGGCACCATGTGACAACAACTCCAACCTCTTCCCATCTTTCGCTACTGCCGAACACCCCCTTCCTCTAGTTCTATCAGGTGTGGCCCTGCTGTCCTGACGGCTCCTCCTCCGAGGGCAGTCTCTTGCAATAGCAAGGTGACAATTTTCACCTGTAGGCAGGTGATTCTCAGACCCAATCCAGCCTTAGGCTCCAGTTGCCCATTTTCTTTTATTTTAATTTTTTCAATGCTTATTTATTTTTGAGAGAGAGAGAGCACACGCAGGGGAGGGGCAGAGAGAGAGAGGGAGATACAGAATCCGAAGCAGGCTCCAGGCTCTGAGCTGTCAGCACGGAACCCGACACAGGGCTTGAACTCGCAAACCTCGAGATCATGACCTGAGCTGAAGTCTGACGCTTAGACGCTTACTGACTGAGCCACCCAGGCGCCCCCTGTTGCCCATTTTCTGACTCCCCTCCTGGAGGTTCTGATCGCACCTCAGGTGACCTGCGGTTCAGCAACTTTCCACCGCCTTCTTGATCCTGTTCTCCGCCCCATCCTTTGGGAAGTCCTGGTAAGTTCCCTTTGCAAGACCCCCACTGGCTCCCTCTGCTGTCACCGTGGTGCCAGCCTTCCCGCCTCTAGCTTTCCACTTGGTGTCTCCACGCTCCCATCAGATAATGCTTCCTGAAGCCAATCCACTTTTTTTTTTTTTTAATGTTTATTTTTGAGAGAAGAGAGATTCAGAGAAACAGAGCACGAGCAGGGGAGGGGCAGAGAGAGAGGGAGACACAGAATCCGAAGCAGGTTCCAGGCTCCGAGCTGTCAGCACAGAGCCTGACGCGGGGCTCGAACTCACAGACCATGAGATCATGACCTGAGCCGAAGTCGGACGCCCAACCGACTGAGCCCCCAGGCGCCCCACAATCCAGTTTTCTAATTCCATTTCCCTTCATGCCTCTTCGCGTACTTGGCCCTCGCGCTGTTGTTCACCTTACCCAGCCCTCGCTTTCTTGCCTCCGGTTCTTTGCTCGAGCCATCTCCTCGCCTGGAATGTTCTCTCCCTCACCTCCATCTCCACAGGCCCAATGTCCTGCTGAAGCCCTCGCTCAAACCACTGTCTCTGGAACTCTTAAAGTTCTCAGGTTTCCAGTCCAGGAACCGGGATCGGGAAAAGAGTGAACTCCTCGCTCCACCATCCATGTGCCTCAATTACCCACCGCAGGAGAGGGGGCTCATTTGCATCTCCTGGGGGTTTGGGGCGACAGCTCAAAGCTAGTCTCCGTCCGGCACAATGTCTCTTTGCGGTTTCATGCTTGACCTTGCAAATGTGTGGCATCTCATTCAGTTTCGTGATACGTTTATGTTGGCATTAAAACATTCGCTGTGATTTACCGGCTAAATGTTCCCCCCCAACTTTTAAGTAAAGCCGTCACTCCGAGGGCTGACGTGGTTTACATTGGCACACCCACGTGCGCGTCCCTGAGGCTCCCGGCCAGGGACGCGTGGACTTGGCGTGTTGACCTGAGCAACTCATCCTTTTGAACCTAGCTCCTGCTCTTGGGAGATAGCTCTTTCTGGTTGATCTTATGAGGACTGAACGAGGTCCACCGTGAAACCAGACTTTGGCAAATACTAGTTAGTGTCATCCTGGTACGGTTCTGTTTTTAATTTTTTTTAATGTTTATTTTTGAGAGAGAGAGAGAGACAGAGCCTGAGTGGGGCAGGGGCAGCGAGAGAGAGGGGGGTGCAGAAACCGAATCAGGCTCCAGGCTCTGAGCTGTCAGCACAGAACCTGATGCAGGGCTCGAACTCACAAACCCTGAGATCATGACCTGAGTTGGACACTTAACCGACTGAGCCTCCCAGGCGCCCCACATCATTGTAGGTTTTATTTCCTCTACTGCAGAGTTTCCGGTTACGGGCAGCATGTAACAGAAAGACCCCACGGCACTGGGGGCCGCCAGTGAGGCCAGTCGCCTCTGGGAGCAAGCACCCCACGCACAGCCCCTCGGAGGATGAGGCACGCAGAACGAAGTGTGACACTCCGCTCTGGGATCCCCACCAGGAGGGGATAGGATCTGTGGCATCTGCTGCCTGCCCTGTGCTACCACCTGGACACCGACCTCAGGGGCCAGCTGCAGAGCCCGCTGCTGCCCATCACGGACAAGGGCCGGGGGCCCGCTAGAGGAGTTAGGCGCCAGGGACTCAAGGACAAGCAGCAAACTCCAGGTGCAGCCGGTCAGGGGAGGAGGGGCGAGGAGACCGGCTGGGAGGTTTGAGCCAGAGTGGCCCCCGGCAGGGGACCCTGGTCCGTCTTCTCTTAGTATCAGACAGCTCTGTCCATTTGGGGCTGGTGTCCAGACAGGGTCCAAACAGACTTCAGAGTGACCGCCTTAATAATGCGTATGGCACGGTGATCTGAAAAATACTTAACATCCGAGATGGCACGGTCACTGACCGATCAGAACAGACGCCAGCTAGCCAGAAACTGTACATGCCAGCACAGACCAAGTGGCTGTCCCCCTGAGGGAGGGCGCTTAAAAGTCTTTTTTTAATGTTTATTTATTTTTGAGAAAGAGGGAGACAGAGACAGAGCATGAGCAGGAGGAGGATCAGAGAGAGAGAGGGAGACACGGAATCCGAAGCAGGCTCCAGGCTCTGAGCTGTCAGCACAGAGCCCAAGGCGGGGCTCGAACTCACAAACCATGAGATCGTGACCTGAGCCGAAGGCGGGCATTAACTGACTGAGCCCCCCCAGGCACCCCAGGAGCGTGTTTTAAATCAGAGCTCTGTCATTACTTTGAAATGCTTGACGCCAAAGAGTTTGATCGGATTAAAAGCCCATGAGTGCTCCTGCGAGAAATTTCAGCCATACACTCGCTGGTGAAAAAAAGAAAATAATAAGATGCTTCTGTAAATTTAACTTTCGTAAATTTTTAATGTTAAAATTTCTTTTTAAACTTTCATTGCTTGAGTTTCCGATGGTTCATGGCTGTCAAGAACTTGAAAGGAACCTTCTTGAAAAGACCTGGCGGTTATTACATATGGCTCATCCAAACAGAAAACCTGGTAATGAAAGGTTACATTCATGGAGGAAAGCTAAAATTTCGCAAATATCTTGTTTGGAAATTTTATAGAAGTTCAATATTTAGGGCGCCTGGGTGGCTCAGTCGGTTAAGCGGCCGACTTCAGCTCAGGTCACGATCTCAAGGTCTGTGAGTTCGAGCCCCGCGTCAGGCTCTGTGCTGATGGCTCAGAGCCTGGAGCCTGCTTCGGATTCTGTGTCTCCCTCTCTCTCTGCCCCTCCCCTGCTCACGCTCTGTCTCTCTCTGTCTCAAAAATAAATAAAAACATTAGAAAACAAAGAACAGGGGCGGCTGGGGGGCTCAGTGGGTTAAGCGTCCGACCCTTGATTTCGGCTCAGGTCATGATCTCACAAACTGGCTAACAACATGGAGCCTGCTTGGGATTCTTTCTCCCTGTCTCTCAAATAAACTTAAACAAACAAACAAAAACAAAAAGTAATAGAATAAATGTTTGATGGATGAGTGAGTGAAAGACGGAACAGATCTTCTGGAAGCTGTGGAGACCAGCTTAGGGTGATTATTATTTCAGCCAAAAAGAATGTGAGAAAGACATCGCGTACGTTTTTGGCTGTCTGCGTGGATTCCCTTCGGCCTAAAGGATGATGCAAGGGCCACGGAAGGAGTCAACCCCTTGAACTTGTCTGTGCTTGTAGTGACAAGAATCGATCCTACCTCAACTCCCGCCTCCCTGAGGTCTCTCCTCACTGCTACACTGTTACACTCACTGTTACACTTCTTTGTCCACTGGCCCTAAAGAAAACTAGACAGTTTCTAGCAGGTCTAGAGTACTTTCATCAAAGTTTGTCAGACGCCCCACTCTTCACCTATAAGGTTGCGCATACGACAGTCCCTCAGGGAATACTTACACCCTGGCATGGAGTTACCTCCACTAGTGGCGTCATCGTTCTTGAATCTCGAAAACTAACACGTTCTGTGTGAACACGAGAGTGCTTGGTCTGGAGCCTGATGGGTCCAAGCACTTTTATCCAGATGCCAGGTCAACGGCCTGCTTGGTCTCCCTCTAGTCCGAATGGGGCAAGAGAAAAGGAGGGGAGAGCATGCATTCCTAAAAGGAAAGACCCCACCCAGTGAAGCTTAAGGAACACCGCCGTCATGTAGTTTCAAAGTCAAGCCAGGAGAGGGCACAGAAAACTGCTCGATCGGCTGATACGGAAGAGAAGCTTCAGGAAACGGACGGAGCGCTCCTTCCATCTCTCATCAGGTGACACACACGTTAGGTCGTTTTTCGTCTGATTCCGTCAGCCCACCCCAATGCTATTATACAACAGGCTATCTTAACGCGAGCTCTGCACCATTTCATTCTTTCTTGACGAAAAGGTTCTGCTTTCTTTCAGCCCCAGCCAGTTTCCTCTGGTTTCTTTTAGATGGCGGTCCTCTGCCTCTCTCCGGAAGTCGGCTGCTTCTGGGTAGCGCCTCTTCGCCTGCACAGCGGAGCCGGTAGGAGCTAACCTCCCCTGACTTCCCGGGGATGACGCACAGCCGAGAGCCCATGGTCACCTGCTCCTGGGGGGGACCGGCGTTAGACAAGGGCAGGGGCTGATTAGTAACTGTGAACTCTACACCCTGGGGAAGCAGGTCTGACTCAAGTTCCTAGTGAGGCTGAGTTCTCAGTAACTGAGAAACGAAGGGACTGTAGCCTAAAACCCAGGTTCCAGAAGGATGCGAAGCTTAGGGACATGTGGGAAAATGCTATTTTTTTTAAATTTTTTTTAACGTTTATTTATTTTTGAGAGACATAGAGACAGAGCGTGAGCAGGGGAAGGGCAGAGAGAGGGAGACACAGAATCCGAAGCAGGCTCCAGGCTGTGATGAGCTGTCAGCACGGAGCCCAACATGGGGCTCGAACTCACAGACCGTGAAATCATGACGTGAGCTGAAGTCGGCCGCTTAACCAACTGAGCCACCCAGGCGCCCCGGAAAATGCTATTTAGACAAATCCATCTATGAGCCGACTCATGATGGACGGTTCAAACCAGGAGAACGTGCTCATAGGTGTTTGGAGGAGAAGGATCGAAGCCGGAAGTACGGATACAGATCTCATACAACAAGGGTGTAGGATCCAATGTCTCCTGCAGTTACCACAGAGTCAGTGGGATGATCAAATATTTGTTCTGTTTCATTATGATTTACTTTGACGTCCCAATTTTTTTCTGAATTCGACGATTGATGTATATTATCTCATTTGTCTTTCCAATTATCTTACAAATAAAACATATTGTCTAAATTTGATAAGGAAACCGAAGTGCTCAGCCAGTGACGTCATGGTGTAGGGCAAGGCCACTTCCTCCCCGGATCCAGGTTTAGAAATGGTCTTACCTGTTAAAGGTTTCCATCAGAGTGGCTGGGAGAGAGTGAGTCTCATCATTTTTGGACAGTTAAGAGGATATGGGGCGCCTGGGTGGCTCAGTCGGTTAAGCGGCCGACTCGGCTCAGGTCATGATCTTGCGGTCTGTGAGTTCGAGCCCCGTGTCAGGCTCTGTGCTGACAGCTCAGAGCCTGGAGCCTGCTTCGGATTCTGTGTCTCCCTCTCTCTCTGCCCTTCCCCTGCTCACGCTCTGTCTCTGTGTCTCTCGAAAATAAATAAATGTTAAAAAAAAAAAAAAAGAAAATAGAAGTTCAATATTTAATGCTGTCTCTAATACTTTCATTTTATTTTTCAAATCATAATTACATAATCTGTAGAAAATTTATTATTACTTTTTTTCACCAAATCCCACACAGATCCCTAAGTCTGCTCCCCTCCCCCATCGACTCCACATTTACCTCAGTCTCTATGTCTCAAAAAAAATAAACGTTAAAAAAAATTAAGAGAGGATAAAAAAAAAACAAAACAAAACCCTCCCCTGAATTGACACCCTTCCAGAGTTGCCATCAAAACTGTTTCCATGTTCCACTTTTGACACTTAAGATCCAGGCTCCAAATATTCACTTCATGACTCAAACCTGGTTTCTGGAATGATAGCCAGCAGCTAACTAATTTGTTTTAGCTCAGAGTTCAAAGACCAGAATGAGAAGAGAATTCAGGCTTTCTGATTTCTGACCTAATATCCTGTCCACTGCCTTGCGGATGGGTCACATGGAACTTTTTTTCTTTCGGTGTCACCCTTGGCTTGATTTTCTCTCTCTCTTAAATTTCAATCTTGGGGCGCCTGGGTGGCTCGGTCGGTCAAGCTTCTGACTTCAGCTCAGGGCACGATCTCACGGCTCGTGAGTTCGAGCCCCGCATCGGGCTCTGTGCTGACAGCTCGGAGCCTGGAGCCTGCTTCGGATTCTGTGTCTCCCTCTCTCTCTCTGCCCCTCCCCTGTCTCTCTCAAAAATAAACGTTAAAAAAATAAGTTTTGATCTTCCTTTTAAAATCTTTACTTTTTTTTCTGAGTACAAACTTACTACATGTGTATTGTACAAAGTGAGAGTCCATCATTGTCTACCCCTACCCAATCAAGGTTGTATTTCAAAGCATGTACGGTTTTTGAAAAAAAAATCAAAACTGGGCTGAGCTTATATAAAGTGGTTGGAAACTTCCTTTTTTCACCTTAAAATGCCTTGGAAATCTTCAGGAGAAGCTTTTTTTAAAACTGCTTTATTTAGGTGTAATTTATATATCACAAAATTCACCTATTTTTAAGTGTACAATTCAATGATTTTTTTTTTTCTAAACTTGTGCAGCCATCACCACAACCCAGTTTTAGAACATTTTCCTCATCCCGAAAAGTTTCCTCGTGCCTGAAAATACGCTTTTTTAGAGGATGCGTTTTTGTGGATAATTACAATCACGACTAACAAGCCCCAGAAATTTCCATCTTCCCGAGCTTTCACTTGCTGCTGGCAGGCAAGAAGAAAATTGCAAAAGCCCATCAACAAATGTTGGAAGAAAACACCACACGCTGACCAACAGCTGTTTGCTCAAAATAGTGTGTTCACCCACTCCAGCTTTGACGGAGTGTCAGCCAAGTAGCAGGCGATTGGCTAAGTCTGTGGGGATGTAAAGACAGATAACGGCTGTCTTCTCCTGGGATGGGATGTGAGTTCAATAGGATGCGACCTCAGAGTTTCAAGATTCAATGGTTTTGAGTCATAAAAAGGGTTCCAGGTGGGTGTGATATTTGGACTTCACTCCCAGAAGTCAAGATGGGGAGACAGGGATGATTTCCTTTCCCCACTAAAACAATCAAACGAGGACCCCAAAAATACGAGACACTGGTTTTTTCAATACACCAAACATACGGCCACAAAGGAGAGTCATCCCCGAGCAAGAACAACAAAACGGGACGCGCCCTAGTACTTGTCCTGGTTTACTTCCGGGAGCTTCCGGGGTACAGTGCGGGGAAGGAAAGCAGGCGGAGCTCAGTGGAGTCCCCGAGTTGTGAAGACAGAGCTGAGAGTCCAGGGTGACCAAGGCAGCTAGAGTTCACAGGACAGAGTACCAGAGAGGAGAGAGCTACTCTCTCTCACACACACACAGCAGAGAGAGAGAGGAAAGGAAAAAGAGAAAGAGAGATCTATAGATGGCCCTCTTCCGGTATTCACCAAGTCCGGCTTAGCACATGTATGCAAGAAAATTACCCAAGGTTGGGGGAAGAACCGCTTGAAAGGCTTAGAGGGAAAGGTTCCTGATGTACCCACCAGGCTGGGAATAATGTCTATTCCTGATAGCCACATAAGAAAAAGTCCTATAGTTTATGGGGCATTGAGAAGAATCTTCATGAAAGTCTTGTCTCAGACGGAGTAATCAGCCCTAGAGCTGGCAGTGCTCTGGTCCTAACAAATCTTAAAAGCAAGACCCCAGGGGCGCCTGGGTGGCTCAGTCACTTTAAGTGTCCGGCTCTTGATTTCCGCTCAGGTCACGATCTCAAGGTTTGTGAGTTTGAGCCCCGCCCGCTGTCAGCTCAGAACCTGCGTGGGATTTTCTGTCTCCCTCTC
The DNA here is from genome assembly GCA_030068075.1 of Paguma larvata. Taxonomy (NCBI): domain Eukaryota; kingdom Metazoa; phylum Chordata; class Mammalia; order Carnivora; family Viverridae; genus Paguma; species Paguma larvata. Next base: position 11,064,116 of record CM057833.1, read on the forward strand.
CCTCAAAATAAATAAATAAACTTAAAAAAAAAAAGACAAGACCCCAAAGAATCAATCTATTTCCAAGTAACTTCACTGCACCTCAGAACGAAGCTTCAGATTTAAAGGAACACAAAACTATCCAGCAGTGAACAGGGTAAAACTCACAATACCTGGCATCTAATCACAAATTCCCAGGCGTGGAAAGAGACAGGCAAAGATGGTCCATCACGAGGACACAATCCGACCAATAAAAACTGACCCAGAAGTGGCACAGAGGTTAGACTTGGCCAAGACGGGTGCCTGGCTGGCTCAGTAGGTTAAGCATCCGACTTTGGCCCAGGTCATGATCTCCCAGTTTGTGAGTTCAAGCCCCGGCCTTGGGCTCTGTGCTGACAGCTCAGAGCCGGGGAGCCTGCTTGGGATTCTGTGTCTCCCTCTCTCTCTGCCGTCTCCTGCTTGCATTCTGTCTCTCTCTCAAAAATAAACATTAAAAAAAACTTAGCCAAGACATTAAGACTATTATTATAACTGTATTCTCTACCTTCAAAATATTGAGTAGAATCATGGGAAATATCACTGAAATGTTAGGGCTGAGCTACATACAACTCCCAAGCCCACAAGTATATATAAACATTTTTTAAAAAAGAATTCGACTCTTCACTTCTGGGAATGTCTTTTTTTTTCTTTCTTTCTTTTTTTAATGGAAATCTGTTATCCTTTGATCTGCGACTATTCAAGACACAATCTTCTCACCCAAGACACATTAGTAGTGCCCAGAGTCCCCTCTGCCCATTTCCCTTCTCTGGCCAAGGCAACAAGCCTAAGCCCGGACACAGGCGCAAGACAGCCGCGGGAGGCCACCCGCGCCCGGGACCTGCACCGGGCCCGGGTTTCTGGCCTCAGGCCCGCCTCCGCCCGAGCTGGAGTCTGAGCCGGTTCTCCCGAGCCGAGCTGGCCAAGGCGGGGAGCTCGCGAGGTGACTGGCCTAACCAGTCGCCGGCTGGGTCTCCCGGGACCACGAGCCCGCCCGCCCGCAGGGCGCATGGGGGCGGGGATCGCCGCCGGGCTGTCGGCACAGACCAGGCGGCAGCCGCCAAAAGCCCCCACAGGCCGCGGCGCGCCCCAAACCCGGGCGGGGTCTGATGCCCTCCACGCTACCTCCCAGGATAAACCCGGGCCGCCGGAGGGTCGCCTAGCAACCAGAGCCTAGGGCGCGGACGCCAGGTATTGGCTGCGCGTGTCACGTGACCGGGCGCCCCTGCCCACTGGGAGATTACGCTGCAGGCACGTGATGCGGCGCAGGTACGTTTCCGCTAGGCTCTGAGACCACGGTGGTGGCGGTGATTCTGTATGGGGACTTCTTCTTGGGGTTTCCGTCCCGGCGTCGCGCGAAGTCCTGACCTTGGATGGTGTGGCCAGAGGGTGACCCGACAAAGGGGCAGCAGGGGCCTTTCCGCGCCGGCGAAGCGATGAAACGGCGCTGAATGCGCTCGTTTGGCCGTGCGGGAGCAATTCCCGAGGATAAGACCCGTCAGGTGCTGGAGTCGGCCTCCTGGGGGCACAGAAAAAGTTCTGTGAAGTTTGTAACCTTTAACACGGGGTGACGTTTAGCGATAGCCAAGCTAATGAGTTGGGCGATATATGCCCTGGCTGGGAGAGACCCTGCACCTGGGGTGAGAGGAGTTGCTCGGGGTGGGGGGTACTGTCTTGTTGAGGTAGTGATTGGAAAGATACAGCTTCCGCTGTGGATTTAGAGAAGGAATCCAGCTTCTCAGAGCGAGGCGGCAGAGCCTAGTCATCCACACGTCAGTTCATGAATCTAGGGTATGGGGGACCCCGCCACCGCCCGCTCCCGTGACCTTCTCCCCCTCCCTCCGGTGGGCCAGGTGAGGCCTGGGCAAAAAATATATACATATCGAATATGCAAGAGATTCGAGAAGATAATTGGGACTGCCCAGCTCTTTTTAAAACCGCTAGGAGGTTGGGGCGCCTGGGTGGCTCAGTCGGTTAAGAGTCCAACTTCCGCTCAGGTCATCATCTCTTGGTTCTTGAGTTGGAGCCCTGCTGTCAGGCTCTGCTGGCAGCTCAAAGCCTGGAGTCTGATTCGGACTCTGTGTCCCCTTCTTTCTCTCTCTCTCTCTCTCTGTCTGCCCCTCTCTCTCAAAAATCAATCAGTCAATCAATCAACAATCCGACAGGAGGTTGTTGGCAATACCATTCTTTCCTTCTAATACATTTCAAGCTAGCTAGCTGGGGACTTTAACGTACTAAATATACTATATATACGCCAGAGCACTGACACGTATCTCGCCGCCATCCTAGACTCCTCCTTTCTTCCACACCTAGTATTCAGTGCATCCTGCAAGTCCTATTGGATCTGCCATCAAAACGAATTCAGAGTCTGACGGCTTCTCGCTACCTCCTCAGCTACCAGTCAGATCTCCCATGGTCTGTCACCTGGGTTGTTGCTGGATCTTTTTTTTTTTCCTTTAAGATTTTATTTTTAAATAAAATGTGGCTTGAACTCACAACCGCGAGATCAAGAGTTGCAGGCTCCACCGACTGAGCCAGCCAGGGGCCCCTATTGCTAGTTCTAACTAGTCCCCTCATGCCTTCCTCCACAAGTCAGCCAAAGCGATTTAAAAAAAAAAAAAATTTTTTTTAATGTTTATTTATTTTTGAGAGAGAGAGAGACAGAGCACGAGTGGGGGAGGGGCAGAGAGAGAGGGAGACACAGAATCCGACGCAGGCTCCAGGCTCTGAGCTGTCAGCACAGAGCCTGACGCGGGGCTCGAACTTACAGACCGTGAGATCATGACCTGAGCTGAAGTCGGACGCTCAACCGACTGAGCCACCCAGGCGCCCCGATTTTTTTTTTTTTTAAAGTAAGCTTTGTGCCCAACTGAGACTCAAACTCAAGAGTCCCAAAATAAAGAGTTGCATGCTCCATCGACTGAGCCAGCCGGGAGCCCCTGCCAAAGCGATCTTTTTTAAAAATTTTTTTGAATTATTTTTTTATTTTAGCGCAAACAGGAGAGGGGCAGAGGGAAGAGAGAAAGAGAACCTCAAGCAGGCTTCATGCTCAGCGTGGAGCCCAACACAGGGCTCGATCCCACAACTCTGGGATCATGACCTGAGTTGAAATCAAGAGTTGGACCCTCAACCGACTGAGCCACCCAGGCGCCCCCAAAGTGATCTTTGAACATACGCATTACATCAAGTCACTTTGCTCAAAACCCTTCAGCGGCTTCCTGTTTCGGAGAAAGCCAAGGTCCTTATAATCACTTGCCCATAATCTGATCCCATAGGTCTACTCCTCATTCATTGATTTCTGGAAGTACTTTTCTTCATTCTGTTTCTTGAGCAGGGCAGGTATGCTTCCATATTTTGGTCCTTTTGTTGTTGTTGTTAATGTTTATTTATTTTGGAGAGACAGAGCATGAGCAGGGGAGGCGCAGAGAGAGAGGGAGACACAGAATCCAAAGTAGGCTCCAGACTCTGAGCTGCCAACAGAGAGCCCGACGCGGGGCTTGAACTCACGAACCGTGAGATCATGCCCTGAGCTGAGGTCAGACAGTCAACTGAGTGAGCCACCCAGGTGCCCCCATATTTAGGCCTTTATACTTGCTACCACCTGTGCTGAACATTCCTGCATGTCCACATGATCTGCTCCGTTCCGTTTCATCCTGCTCAGATGTTACCTTATAGGACAGACTTCCCCCCGACCGCCCTCGGTGCAGTGGCAACCACGGCATGCCCAGACTGCTCACCCCACGTGCCAACACTCCCCATCGTCTGCTTCCTTTTTTTCCCTCTAGAGTGTTTATCACCAACTGACATAATCGCATACGTTCTCTGTCTGCCACCCCTCAACAGAACGTAAGCTCCATGTGGACAGGCTCTATGTCTTGTTTCCTGCCGTACCTAGAACAATGTCTGGCATTCAGTAGGTGTTAAGAATTGTTGAAGAAATTAGCAATTTCTTGGTCTACGTCCAATATGGTTCTATTGTTGACTGATGGTGAGTGAACCCGAGTTGTTGCAAGTGGCTAAAAGACTTTGAGCGTGTCCATGATGTCGTAATGATTCTCACATTGACCCACCAAGAACGTCTTGGATCCACTTTAGATCTTCAAAGCTGGCTCTGTACGCCTAGCCATGACACCTGAGGTCCCTCCACGAGTGTGATGCGGTGTGCCAAGAAGAAAGACACTCACGTTTGGCATGAAAAAACCAGGAGCTTCCTGAAGGGAAGTAACAGAAAAGAGCGATGGAACTACCGAGGTAGTTAAATATCAAGGTAAATAAATATCAAGGATAGATCAACAAACTCCTGGTCAGATGTCGACAGGACAGACGAAGTGAGCTTGTGTCAGTGCAGGGGTTCTTGGGAAAACGCACCTTCCCCACCAAGTTCCCTGCAGCCTGGAAGTGTGGAGCTGATGATGGATACCTTTATCGCCTATTAAAATGCAGCTACTGGGGCGCCTGGGTGGCTCAGTCGGTAAAACGGCCGACTTCGGCTCAGGTCATGATCTCGCCGTCTGTGAGTTCGAGCCCCGCGTCGGGCTCTGTGCTGACGGCTCGGAGCCTGGAGCCTGCTTCGGATTCTCTGTCTCCCTCTCTCTGCCCTACTCCTGTTCATGCTCTGTCTCTATGTCTCAAAAATAAATAAACGTTAAAAAAAAATTTTTTTTAAATGCATCTACTGAGACCATACCGAGTTCCAGCAGCCATTAGTACCTTAGTGTGAATTGGTCCAACGCCTGCCCTTTTTTTTTTTTTTAATGTTTTTTATGAATTTTGAGAGAGAGAGAGAAAACGAGTGGGGGAAGAGCAGAGAGAAGGAGACAGAATCCCAAGCAGGCTCCATGCTGTCGGCGCTCACGACCTGAGCCCAAATCAGGAGTCGGACACCCAACCGACTGAACCACCCAGGCGCCCCTGGCCAGCTCCTTTCCTGAGAGCAGTTTAACAAGGCAAGTGAGGAAAGCAGGGCCCATGAGAAGAGGAACAGGTGGAGAGGGAGTCCGTGAGCCAAGGAAGGAGCACGGAGTTGAGCTCGCCAAGCACAGACGTTGGCCTGTTTTGTACTCTTGCCCAGGCTGACTCTGGTAATCAAAGTACATTTTGATCTTCAGCTACAAACTTCCAAGGAGGCAAATTATGGCGCTTGAAATTAGAGCCATGATTACCCGCAGTGTTGCGATAACAGCGTACACGGCACACTGGAAACGAGGAGTTGACCTAGAATATTCTAGAGCGGGACTGCAAGGCTATCGGATTTTGGGAAAGATAAGCAGGAAAGGGAGGAGGCGTTGCATTACACATCTGCTCACCATCCCGGCCCGGGAAATAGGAAACCGAATGAGAAGAGTTTTTGTGTTCAGGTAAAAAGAGGAAAACGGAGCACTCTCTGCTCTCAGCTGGCCTGCCAGGAACAGCGAGGTAAGAGAGGCTTCTTTGAGCAAGCACGAACCGATGACGAGGGGAGAATTCAAAGAACAATATATATACCTGTTTAAAAAAAAAAAAAGCAATGAGTCACAAAGGTCAAACAAGTACTTACAGCGTTTAGGGAATCTAGTCCCTGTCGTAGGAGTTTTAAAACTCAGGGCAAATGCCTTTACCAATTTGTTTTTTTCTCGTACAGAAGAATTCGGCAAGAACCCAGAAGCAGACAAAAAACTTTGCTGGTGGTAACCATATGGTTTCGAAAGTCAGGGTTTTGGAGCACAGCCTGGTGTCTGTCTCCACGTGCCGTGTGCAGGCAGAATATTGGTGCTTTAGTTAAAGGTTGGAAATAGATGTTTTTCTTTCCTTCTTTTCTTTTTTTTTTTTTTTTTAAGTAGTTTTCATGCCCAGCATGGAGCCCAGTGCGGGGCTTGAACTCGCGACCCCAAGATCAAGACCTGAGCTGAGATCAAGAGGTGGACGCTTAACCGACTGAGCCACCCAGGCGCCCCTCGATGTTTTCACTCCTGAAGTGTTTTATAGCGTGGAGAGCCTACTAGCTGGGTGAACCCAGGCAAGTCGGTTAAAATTCCCACACCTCGACGTCCTCATCCGTGCTATCCACAAGTTCACTTTGCGAAACTTCAGTTTTACGAAAGACCTCCGTTCTTACGTGTTTTCACCAAGAGAAACCTGCAGAGGGTCTTCAGTTTTATGAAATGGTCATCACTCCTTCATTTTGCAGCATTTCGATTTACAAAAGGCTTCAGAGGAACCACCTACTTTCCGATCGCAGGGGAAACCTGCAGTTCCCACCTCTGGGAGCTTTCAGAAGAATAAAATGGGGTTCTAAGTGTAGCGGCGTAAAGTAGTGGCTAAGACCATGGACTTGAGGCAGATTGCCTGGTTCGAATCCCAGAGCTGCCCTTTACTACTGTGCGGCCCTGGGCAAGAGACGGACCCCTCTCTACGCCTCAGGGCCTTCGCCTGCAGGACGGAAATCACACCTCACACGGGTTTTGTGAGGGTCGCATGACTCGCTACACAGAAAGTGCTGAGAAGCGTGGGTGGCACAGAGCTAGCGTTCAGGAAAGGGCGGCGATCATTTGTCAGGTTCTTGACACACAGCACTAATCGATACCTGGGAATCAGGGGTAACCCTGCTTGTCTAGGCTTTCTCTCAAGGTCTGCCTCCCCCTCCCCCATCCTGCAGGGTTACAGGCCAGAGGGGCGCCTGGGTGCTCGGTCAGATGAGTGTCCAAATCTTAATTTCAGCTACGGTCATGATCCCAGGGTCGTAGGAGCAAGTCCCGCCTCAGGCTTTGTGCTGAACGTGGAGCCTGCTTGAGATTCTCTCTCCTTCCCTCTGCCCTCTCCCCAACTCACCCTCTCCCTCTCTCTCTCTCTCAAAAAAAAAAAAAAAAATTTTTTTTTTTAAGAACCGGAAATGTCTCAAGCCATTTGCGGTCACAAGTAATAGAGACGCAAAGTCTATCCCATAGAGCGATGAGAGAGAAGGTGGAGGCCACACCCTGAACCTGATCTTAAGAGGCAGTTGAGCAGAGTCCAAAAGGGGTGAGGCCCATCCCTCACCATAATAGAGGCCTTGTATGAAAAGCCCACAGCCGACATCGACATCGTACTCAATGGTGAAAAGCAAGAGCTTTCCCCCTAAGGTCAGGAACAAGACAAGGATGTCCCCTCTCACCGCTTCACGGAATTTATTTATTTATTTATTTACTTACTTACTTACTTACTTAACTTAATCTCTACACCCAACATGGGGCTCGAACTCATGACCCGAGATCAATCAAGAGTCGGATGCTCCACTGACTGAGCCAGCCAAGTGCCCCCACTCTCGCCACTTTTATTCAACAGAGTACTGGGAGTCGTAGCCACAGCAATTAGAAGTAAAGAAATAAAAGGCATCCAAATTGATGAGGAAGAGGACTGTCACTGCGTGTGGAGGACATGACACTATATAGAAAACACCCTAAAGACTCCACCAAAAAACTACTAAAACTAATAAGTGAATTCGATAAAGTCGCAGGATACAAAATAAATGTACAGAAATCTGTTGCATTCCTATATACTGATAATGAAGCAGCAGAAAGTGAAATTAAGGGGACGCCTGGGTGGCTCAGTCTGTGGAGTGTCTGACTCTTGATTTGGGCTCAAGTCGTGACCCCGGGGTCGTGGGATCGAGCCCTGCATTCTCAAGCAGGGTCCACACCCAGCATGGAGCCCAATGCAGGGGGTGGACCCTGCTTGAGAATCAGTCTCTCTCTCGCTCTCTCTCTCTTACCTCTCGCCTCCCCCCTCCCCTCTACCCCTCTAAAGTAAAAAGTTTTTTTCTTAAGTGAAATTAAGAAAAGAATCATACTGGGTGTCCGGGTGACTCAGTCTGTTGGGCATCCGACTCTTGATTTCAGCTCAGGTCGTGGGGTCAAGCCCCGCTTTAGGCTCTGTGCTGGGCATAGAGCCTGCTTGAGAGTGTCCCTTCTGTCTCTCTCTCCCTCTCTCTCTTTCTCTCTCCCCTCCTCTGCCCCCTCCTCTGCTCACACTCTGCCTCTCTCTCTTAAAAAAAACATTAAATTAGGGGTGTCTGGGTGGCTTAGTCTGTTAAGCACCAACTTCGGCTCAGGTCATGATCTCACAGACTGTGAGTTTGAGCCCCGCGTCGGGCTCTGTGCTGACAGCTCAGGGCCTGGAGCCTGCTTCAGATTCTGTGTCTCCCTCTTTCTCTGCCCCTCCTCTGCTCACACTCTGTCTCTCTGTCAAAAGTAAATAAAAATATTTTTAAAAAATTTAAAAAACATTAAATAAAAAAAAAAAAGAAAACAATTACATTTACAATTGCACCAAAACCAATAAAATGTTTAGGAAAAAAATGTAACCAAAGAGGTGAAAAACCTGTACCCCCAAAACTATAAAACACAGATGAAAGAAATTCAAGGTGACGCAAAGCTGGGCGTCTGGGGGGCTCAGTCAGTCCGTTGAGCGGCTGACTTCGGCTCAGGTCATGATCTCATGGTTAGTGGTTCGAGCCCCACATTGGGCTCTGTGCTGGCAGTGGGGAGCCTGCTTGGGATTCTCTCTCCCTCTCTCTGCCACTCCTCTGTTCGTGTGCTCTATCTGTCTCTCAAAATAAATAAGTAAACTTAAAAAAAAATACTTTAAAAAAATGGACAGAAAACACGAACAAACATTTCTCCAAAGACACCCAGATGGCCAACAAGACATGAAAAGATGCTCAACATCACTCAGCATCAGGGAAACGCAGATCAAAACTACAATGCCTCACACCTGTCAGAATGGCTACAATAAAAATTTTAAAAACACAAGAAAAAGGCATTGTCCTGCACTCCTGGTGGGAATGCAAACTGGCGTAGCCAGCATGGAAAACGGTATGGAGGTTTCTCCAAAAATTAAAAATAGAACTACCCTACAATTCAGTAATCACACTACTGGGAATTTAACCCCCCCCCAAAAAAAATACAAAAACACTAATTCAAAGGGATGCATGCACCCCTATGTTTATCGCAGCATTATTTACCACAGCCAAACTGTGGAAGCAGCCCAAGTGTCCATTGGCAGATGAATAGATGAAGAAGAGGCGGTATATTTATACAATGGAATATTATTCAGCCTTAAAAAAAAGAATGGAACCTCGCCCTTTGCAACGACATGGATGGAGCTAGAGAGCACAACGCTAAGCAAAATGGAGAAAGACAAGTACCATGTGATCTCAGCTATACGCGGAATTTAAGAAACAAAACAAGCAAAGGGGGGAAAAGACAAACCAAGAAACAGACTCTTAACTAGAGAGAACAAACTGAGGGTTGCCAGAGGGGAGGTGGGGGGAGGGGGATGGGCGCAATAGGTGATGGGTCTTAAAGAGTATGTTTGTCGCGATGGAAAAAAAGGAAATAAAAGGAGTGAGAGGAAAGGAGCTGGCCTGTGGAAAACCGTGGGACTCCGCTCCGGAAGGGGTTCTCTCGAGAGAGGCGGGAGGTAGGGAATGAGGTGTTCAGGGCCATGAGACCAGGGAGCAGAGCTGATGGCAGAGGGCCCGGTGGATCCGGGTGGGACGGGCCGTGGAAGACCCCCCTCCCCCCGTTCCAACAGCCAGGACTTTGGATCTGGATCCTGGTGCAGCAGAGACTGCATGTTGCTTACTGGAATGTATGGAGTATACATTGCTCCTTGGGTTTCTTTTCTCTCTCTCTCTCTCTCTTTAATATTTATTTATTTTTTAGACAGAGGCAGAGTGCGGGCAGGAGAGGGCAGAGAGAGAGGGAGACACAGAATCCGAAGCAGGCTCCAGGCTCGAGCTGTCAGCACAGAGCCGGATGCGGGACTTGAACCCACGAACTGCGAGATCATGACCTGAGCTGAAAAGGTGGGTGCTTAACCGACTGAGCCGCCCAGGTACCCCAGATTTCTTTTCTCTTAACTCACAAGTCATTTCTCCCTCTTTCTCTTCCTCCAAGTTCAATCCATTAGCAAGTCCCGTTGACTCTTCAGAATGCCTCTCTAATCCACCTGCTTCTCTCAGTCTCAACTGCCCCTTCTCTCATTGAGACCCCTGCTGCAACCCTCTCAACAGTTTCCTGTTTCCCCTCTTGCCCCAGTAAAACCCATTCTCCACATAGCAGCTGGTGTAAACTTAAGAAAATTACAGCTTTATGGAGATATAAATCATATATCATACAAATGACCCATTTAAAATGCACAAGTCAGGGGCACCTGGGTGACTCAGCTGGTTAAGTGTTGGACTTCGGTTCAGGTCATGGTCTCACAGTTTGTGGGTTCAAGTGCCATGTCGGGCTCTGTGCTGACAGCTCAGAGCCTGAAGCCTGCTTCAGATTCTGTGTCCCTCTCTCTCTCTGCCACTCCTGCTCACATGCTCTCTCTCTCTCTCTCTCTCTCTCTCTCTCTCAAAAATAAACTTAAAAAAAATTTATTTCAATGCACAAGTCACTGGCTTTTAGTGCAGTTGCATGGTTATGTAATCATTACACAATCCATTTTAGAACATTTTCATATATATTTTTTTAATGCTTATTTATTTATTTTGAGAGAGAGAGTGCAAGCAGGGGAGGGGCGGAGAGAGAGGGAGAGAGGGAATCCAAAGCAGGCTCCACGCTGTCAGCACGAAGCCGGATGTGGGGCTTGACACCCTAACTTCGAATTCATGACCTGAGCCAAAATCAAGAATCGGACAGATGCTTAACTCACTGAGCCACCCAGGCGCCCTAGAACATTTTCCTCTCCCTAAAAAGAAACTCTGTACCAATTAGCAACCACTCCCCATACACCCCCTCTCCTTTATCCCCTACCAGCCTTAGGCAACCACTAATGCACTTTTCTGTCTCTATGGAGTTGCCTTTTCTGGGTATTTCATATAGTTGGAATCATACAATATGTATCTTTCTTGTGACTGGTTTCTTTCTCTTAGCATAATGTTTTCAATGTTCATCTTTGCCGTAACATGTATCAATACTTCTTTTTTTTTTTTTTTTGCCAAATAATATTCCCTCGTATGGATGTATCACATTTTTTGTTTTGTTTTAAATATTTTACTTTTTTAAAGTAATCTCTACACCCAACATGGGGCCCAAACCCACAGCCTTGAGATGGAGAGTCACGCGCTCCACCCACTGGGCCAGCCAGGCGTCCCTCACTTGTCATTTATTTATTCAGCCGATGGATGCTTGGGCTGTTTCCACTTCCTGGTTGTTATGAATAATGCTACTATGAACATTCATGTACAAGTTCTTGTGTGGATGTGTATTTTCATTTCTCTTGGGTGTACACTGAGGAGTGGAATGACCGGGTTTCCCGGTGACTCTATGCCTGACGTTTTGAGGAACTGCTAAACTTTCCCAAGTGGCTGCCCCATTTTAAATTCCCAACAGCGGTGTGTTGGGGTTCTAATTTCTCCACATACTCCTCACAACTTGTTATTATCCGTGTCGTTGATTATAGCCGTCCTCATGGATGTGAAATGGTATCTTGTCATGGGTTTGATTTGCATTTTTCTGTCGGCTGATGACATTCAAGGTCTTCTCATATTGGCTATTTGTGTATCTTCTTTAGAGAAATGTCTTTTCCGATCCTTTCTTTGCCCATTAAAAAAATTGTTTTAGGGGCGCCTGGACGGCTGGGTCAGTTGAATGTCTGACTTCGGCTCAGGTCATGATCTCACAGTTCATGAGTTCAAGCCCCACGTCAGGCTCTGTGCTGACAGCTTGGAGCCTGGAGACTGTTTCAGACTCTATGTCTCCCCTTTCTCTCTGCCTTCCCCCCTAACTAAAAAATAAATACTAAAAAAAATTTTTTTAATTGTTTTGCCTTCTTATTACTGAGCTGTAGGAGTTCCTTATATATTTTAGGTGCAAGTCTCTTTTTAAATATATGATTTGTAAATATTGTCTCCTATTCTGCTGATAATCTTTTCACTTTCTCGGTGGTGTCCTCTGAAACACGAAAGTTTCTAATTTTGATAAAGTCCGCTTTATCTGCTTTTTTCTTTCCTGGCACCTTTTGGTGTCCCATTTAAGAAGGCTTTGCCTAATCCAGGGTTACAGAGATTTACTCCGGTACTTTCTTCTAAGATTTTCATAGCTTTAGCTCCGTCACGGAAGTCCGTGATCCATTTTGAGTTAGTTTTGTCTGCGGGGGGCGGTAGGGGTCCAACTTCATTTTTTCACGTGGGGAAGTCCAGTTGTCCCATCGGTTGAAGAGACTATTCTTTTCCCCATTCCGTTCTCTTCCATTATCTTGTTGAAAATTAATTGACCATAAATGTGAGGGTTTATTTCTGGACCGCATGAACTCTTAAAAACATAAATGTCACAATATAATTTTCCTACTTAACACCCTCATAAGGGGGCTTGGCTGGCACCTTTGGCATGCGACTCTTGACCTCAGGGTCAGGAGTTTGAGCCCCGTCTTGTGTGCAGACAACAAACTTAAAAAACCCCCTCATAACAGCGTCTCTTTGCACTTGGGATAAAACCTAAATGCCTCACTAGGGCCTACGAGGCACTGCATGATCGGTGCCTTCTTCCTTTTCTCACCTCCTGTAACACTTCTCTCTCCCACTCACTCCAGCCCCACTAGCCTCTTTTCTTCCCGCCAGATGCTAAGGTCCTTCTAGTCTAGCGGCCTTTGCGTGTCCTGCTCATTCTGCCAGAGAACTCTTCCCGTAGGTGCGATGTCACCTCCTCAGAGACTCTTCACTGTCCCGTGTTCACGCCACGTTTCTTTTACCTTGATACATTTTTTTAACGTTTATTTTTGAGAGCGGGACAGACAGAGACAGTGTGAGTGGGGGAGGGGCAGGGAGCGAGGGAGACACAGAATTGGAAGCAGGCTCCAGGCTCTGAGCTGTCAGCACAGAGCCCGACGCGGGGCTCGAACCCACGAACCGCGAGATCATGACCTGAGCCGAAGTCAGACGTTTAACCGACTGAGCCCCGGGGCGCCCCTCACACCGTATTTCCGTCCGCACGCTGCTCTCTGTGACATCCCCCTGTTTATTTCGCCTGCGCGTATTGTGTCTGTTTATTCAAGCGTGTTGTTGTCTGTCACCTCCACTAGAATCGGCTGTCCGTGAGGCAGGGACCTTATCCATCCAGTTAGACTTCGAATCCCTCTGTCTAAAATGATAGTCTTGCACATAGTAAGTGCTGGAAACATGTTGAATGGGTGTGTGGGTAACTTGAGTGATCTTCTAACAATTAATGAGCAGAATCTGTGCAAGTTGGGGTTGAGAACTGTTTAGTGGTGTGTGTGCCCTGGATTTGCAGGGGTGGGCTTGCGTTAGGTCTATGTATGTATGTATTTATTTATTTTATATTGGGACTTCTTATTTTTTATTTATTTTTGAGCAAGCGCAAGCGGGGGAAGGGCAGAGAGGCGGGACAGAGGATCCGAAGCGGGCTGTGTGCCAACAGACTGACAAGAGCGAGCCCAATGTAGGGCTTGAACTCAGGAACTCCAAGATCATGAACTGAGCCAAAGTGGGACGCTCAGCTGGCTTAGCCACCCAGGCGCCCCTTATATTAGGACTTTTTAGACTGTAAATTTGGGAAACCAAAATTCAAAATGGTTCAAGAAAAAATATATCTATTCAAATGCCCATCAGCCACAAAATGGGTGAATTGTGGTATATTCACACAACAAAATATTATACAGCAATGAGGATGGACAAGCTATAATTACACCCTGTGATATGAACAAGACACACTTGCCGTTGAGTGAAAGAAGCAGACACAGCTCACGAGTCTGTTTACAGACAGTAGAAAAACAAGCAAGACTCATCTGTGCTGTTAGAAGTCAGGGAAGGGGTCGCACTTGCAGTGGGGGGCAGAGTTAGTGACTGGAAGTGATGAAGTTTTGGGGCGATGGGGGTTTCGTGGGGTCTGGAGCCGATGGCCAAGAAAGAATTCTTGAAGATGTCTTTGGTGCAAAAAGGTGACTTTATTAAAGCATGGGGACAGGACCCGTGGGCAGGAAGTGCTGCCTGGGGACCATGAGAAACTTGTTATATACTTGAGAGTTGGGAGAGGTAAAGTCAAGAGGAAGTTTTCAAAGAGATTTTCATATGCTAAAGAAGACTCACAGGATACAGAGCCCTCGCTATTGTCAAGCATTAACATTAAGACAGTCGGAACTTCGGTTTTACTCTGCCGCCTCAAGTATTTGTCAATGGGATGCAGGTTATAAGGAAATTTAATTTTATCTGCCATTTCCTTCTGCCTTTGTTCCCACATCACCCCACACTGAGCTCTGCACTGGGTGTGAAGCCTCCTTGAGACTCTCTCCCTCTCTCTCTACCCCACTCCCGCCCCACACACACTCTCGCTTTCTCTCTAAAAATAAATAAAATACAAAGAAACAAATGGAGAGACATACACCCCATCTCTTAATAGAAGGAAGCTTAGGGACACATTGTAGAAAGAATATAGAAGATGGAAGATATTGTGTGGCCGTCTTTGGAAAATAAAATCTGTCACACCTGGGCCCCTGAGCGCCACTAGAAAAATTATGTATTTTTGTAAATTTTAGGTACAAAATTATGTATAACAGAAAAAGCAATCACTTCAGGATTCCAGCCGCAGCTGAATCCTTGACACCACCTGGCAACTGTATATCACTTCTCTGTCCAACTCGCCGCAGTCTGCAATGGTTATTTCCAATCTTCTCTGCTGTAGTAGGCGCTACGTAGGTTTCACCTAACACCCGTTGGCAAAACCTCTTTCTCCTGCCCGGGTCCTTTAGAGAGGGGAGAAAAGCTACACGCTCACCTTCCTAGGCTCGCATGCCTCTGTGTGGCTCCATTCTGGCCAGGGAGACGTACGCAGAGACCGGCCGCAGGACTTCTGGGCAGGCTCCTGCCTCGAACAAGAAAACGATGCATGAGGTGGAGGCAGCCAGCCCTATTGCGACTCTCAGGGAAAGGACCAAAGGATTTCCAGAAATACAGGCCCCGGTATCATGGAGTCACGGAACAGACGCGGCTGTCTACCTCCAGGCTTCCCATCCTGTGAGAAAAATAACCCTTCCTCTGCTTACGTCGCGGATAGTCAGGCTTTCTGTAGCTGATACGACCGCTCTTCTCAACCCCCTGCTCCTCTACTTTTTACTCCCCACAGATGACCCTCCCTCCCGCACAGAGAAAGGTCTTCTGCTTGTCATTGACTTCCTTGCCACCAAACTTACCTACTTACCTGCGTCCATAGCCGTCCTGTTTCCTCCTTCCCTCCTGTTCTAATAGAAGAGGGGTCCCTACTGCGTGGAGAGGGAAGAAGCGAGTGGTAAGCAGGGAGGTGCCACTCTTGCCTCGTTTTGGTTTCCTGACCGATGTCACGTTCTGGGCTTCTATATCCCCTCATCGGCTCTGTGGCCCTATACAGGCCATTACAGTAGGAAGTACTTTACGGAGTGCATGCTAAGCTGTGCCCAATATCGCGAGGTCTCCAAGAGAGACAGTCCAAGTAGAGGGAAAACTTCACAAGGCAGGGGAATGAAGCCTTGGAGGAACTGCAGGTCCCCATGTGGCTGGGAGGGCAGAGCACAGGAAGGGCCCTGGGGGCAGGGTAGGCTCGGTTCTACAGACCAGGCAGGGTTAGGATTTTGATTTTAGCCCCAAATCATTAGGACAAGAAGTGGATGAATCCTGCCGAGCCTCAATTTCTGCTTCGTAAAATACATTTTATAACTCTCTGCTTAGTGTCAGTCTCCTACACCAGCCTGAGCGTTCCTTAAGGGCCAAGAAAGACCTGTATTTTTACGCGTTTTGGTATCCGCACGGA
This sequence comes from Paguma larvata, assembly GCA_030068075.1. Lineage (NCBI taxonomy): Eukaryota > Metazoa > Chordata > Mammalia > Carnivora > Viverridae > Paguma > Paguma larvata. The sequence continues at coordinate 11,079,877 of CM057833.1, forward strand.
GGGCACTTCATAAATGTCTGTCGGATGAATGAGACTGTGGAGTCCGCCACAGACTTCGGCTATTAAACCACTCAGCGAGCACATTTCGGCTTCTCATTCCTTGCCTTCCCTAACCCTCTTTCTCGCCCTTCCTCCCGCTCCCTTCCCAAGCCCCTCCCATCCGCTCCCAGCGTCCCGCCTCCCTCTTCCCGGCCCGCCCCCTTCGCCGTGTCGCGACGGCAGAGCGGGCCAGGCGGGCTTTACGGCAGCCGCGTTGCGGCGGGGCGGGGCGCCGGGCGGCTGGCGCGCTTGGCGGCAGCGGTGGGAGGCAGGCCGGCAGGCAGGCAGACGGAGTCGCAGGCGGGTGGCGGCGGCCGTGCTTGGTAGTGAGGGCGGGAGGGAGTGAGTCACTGAGCGTGTGTGAGGGAGGGAAGGAGCAAGCGGGCGAGCGAGCAGCCCGCGCCGTCCGCCCGCAGCGCCAGCCAGGCCCCGCCGCCGCCGCCACCGCCCCGCAGCCCAGCGCCGAGGCCGGGCCGAGCCGAGCTGGGTCGGGCCCGGGCCATGCTGCTCACCGTGTACTGTGTGCGGAGGGACCTCTCCGAGGTGACCTTTTCCCTCCAGGTCGACGCCGACTTCGAGCTGCACAACTTCCGCGCGCTGTGCGAGCTCGAGTCCGGCATCCCCGCAGCCGAGAGCCAGGTACGCCGGGCAGCGAGCGGGGGCTCTCGCCGGGGCTCAGCCTCCCGCCTCGGGGTCGCACGCCCTCCCCTTGCTGCTGGTGGGGCACTGCGGGTGGGGGGAGCACGGTGGCCTCTCCCGGCTCGCCCCCGCGTCCGGGAGCGAGCTGGAATCGGCGGCTGCCCCCACACGCTCTGAGCGCGGGGTGGGGTGCCATGGGAGGGAGCGGAGAGCCCGACCGCGGGCGCACCCACTGCAGCCCGAGGGGCGCGCGGACTGTCGGGCGGCGTGCCCCGTCTTCTGGCTCCGGGGCCGCTTCCCCCCTGATAGTCCCGAGTCTGGGGTGTCGGGGACCTAAGACGAAGCTCCAGGTTTGCAAGAGTTCATACATTCGACTTCCCCAACCAGAAATACCAGTTTGGATCGCTGTGGCAGGCTGGTGTTCGTCTGGCTTTCTGGAGAGAGCTCCAGCTTCAGCAAACGTGGTTTACCTTTAAACGTGGAGATTCGCACGCCTAGTGAAGGAAAAAGTTTGAGACTTGCGTTACCTTGTTTTGAGGCATTTGGAAATGCCCCTGTTCCCTTTTCCCTACCACATGGCATTTCTGATTAAATTCTTATTTTTTTAAAAAAAGGGAGGAGCAGTTACGAGTTGAGTTCGAGCTGTTTGTGTCTCCAGTTTCTTCGCTGGTAGTAGGCCAGAATCCGTCTTTATTTCGGGCCACAATTCAGAGTTTGGGTGGGTTCAAAGTTCAGAGCTTTGTTGGGGATATTTTCAGGGAAATGGCCTAGAATCTTCTCCCTGTGATTTGCTTGTTTCGTTTCCCCACCACGCTGGAAGGAAATCCAGCTGCTCTTACATTTATTTGAAATAAGCAAAATAATTTGTTCTCCAAACACCCGGAGCCGCCACCAAACAGAATTGGGGACGGTGACTCTGGGCTTTACACCAAAACATTTAAATCTTGGCAAGTGGACCATGGAGGACGTGGTGGAAACATGAAGGGAAATTATAGAAGTCCTCCAGGGCCCCAGAATGTAAATCTTGATTTTCTCCTGCAGTTATGAAATACTTCCAGAAACTGTTGCCCAACTGCAGCCTGTTCTGCCCTGTATCATGGTAAACATATACGTCAGTATCTTGGTCCGAAGTGAGCGTGATTCTTTTACACTCCGTGAACTCTAGAACCTTGGCGTAAAGCCGAGTATCAAGACAGAATGTGTCTCAGGATGCAAAGTGTCACTCAGATAACGCAGACCGAAGCTACACACGCTACAAAGAAATCGGTGGAAGGGATTCTTTCGCAATTTTTTTTTTCTTCTGTAAACTGAGGAACCAGCCCCCCCTCTCGTGAAAAGCTAGGGAAGACAGTTTAGGGAGGTAAACGCCGCTCTGGAATTTTTGAAGGTGGCATTTTCAATAGTTCTCTACCCTCTGGTGGTTCTGTTACCCTGGTTGTAATCACCAGAGGGTGGGGGGAATAAAAAATGAAGATGTGAATTGATTATGTTGTTATTTGGGCTCGGGAGAAGATGGAAGGAGGCACTGCCTTTTATTCCTGCCCTTTTTGAGTTGGGCTGTAACAAATTTAAAGGAAGAGACAGCTGGGAGAGACAGTTCACTGCACGGGCCAAGCAGGCACCGTCCTCTGTTAGCTCAGGATACTAGGAGCACCTCACTAATTGAACAGTCAGGCCAGCGCCACAAATTCTCTTACTCATTAGGTCACCGTTTGGGCATTCACTTCCTCCCAAGCCAAATTAGCATATGGGACCCTGGGCTCCAACTTCTGTGAAGCCCGAATGGCCCAGCCTGTAAACAGCTCCCCTGTTTCAAGTCTGTTCCGCTGGCTCCATTGTAACCTAACACAGTATCTATTTTAAGATGTCTGGTGGTCGGTTGTCTTTTCAGTTGCTTGCCTTGCCCATGAGGCAGGAACAGGATCCACCCTAGACACACACTTGAGTCATTTCCGTTCACCAAATCGTAACGGTAAACATCATTATAGTCTTACCTACAAATCCATCACTTACTTGAGGCCCCCACTCCCACCCCTTCACCTTCCAGGTTCTCCCGTATTACTCCTCTTCCTCCCTTCCTAGTCCTCCTGGTCTCTCTACCTCTCTCTTGTTTATGTTCTCTGTCCTCATTCCTTCACCTCCATTTCTAAAGGGAATTTCTTTTTTTTTTTTTTTTTTTAATGTTCGTGACTGTTCATTCCTGTCAGTGTGTCCAAACCACTGATCTCCAGGTTTTCATTTGAGTACAATGTTTTGGAACATCTTTGCAATATGCATAATAAATTATAAACATAATTCATGTTATGTGCTTTATATATGCTCACAGATGTATAGAACAACCGTAAACATCAATGATACAGTGTATGTGGGGTAATAACCTTAGGTACATTATAAACAACCATCGAAGAGAATTTAAGGAAGGACGAACTAACATAAATGGAAATGAAAATTCTCATATTTTTCTGTTCCTACATCTTTAAAGAACTGTTTTGCATGCCTGCGCCACATTGGGGCTCGCTGGTTTAGCATTCCGACTTTCACATCAGCATCAGGGGTGCATAAGTGCGCACTTGGAGAAGACGTTACTTTTTAACAGCTCTAGTCTGATTATAGTAGTTACAATGTGATGATAACAAATTTAGAATAGAAACTCTCTCTACTTGTACACGTGATTAAAGCCGGGCAGTTTCCATCTCTTAATACAAGTGTGGGCTTGGATGCCGGTCATGGCTCTGTTTGATGCTTTGATGCAGACTTGACCGGGCAGACTTCAAAGAATTATCAGAACTTAGCTTCACTTTAAATTAATGTCTTTGTATTTTTGAAACATCGTTATAATTTACCCCTGTAGGTGGCATGTGGTAAGAACGTATGCTAAATGTGTAAGGACTCTCAAAAGGCGTATTTAAATGCCAAATAATAGCAGTGACTGTATGACCCTGGAAAAGCAGCTCATACACAGCATGATTTGTGCTTCGTAAAACACTATTTTAAAGCAGTGGAAACTGAAATTTTCTATCGTAGCTGGTTCTGACATATTTATTTTTGCAGGTAATTTTCATGAATTTTTTTCTGATAAATACTGCATATTGGTTATAGACAATTTGTAACTTATAGGACGAAGGTAAGGAGATGACTGCAGCTTACCTTTTAGTGTACTTTTTTCCTAAGCTCTCTTCCTTTTATGTGGTTAGAATGTAACTTTTAAACATGCCCTGAACTTTACCAACAGTATCAACTTGCTTCCTTCGGTCAAAGCTACATTGTCAGCATTTTTCCCATGACATTTCAAATTCTTCAAATTGATAATATTAATGGCTGCGTAATATACTATCATACAGATGTACGGCAGTTTATTTAAAAATGTGCCTATTGCTGGGCATTTGAATTGGGGAAAATTGGAAGCAGTTATTTGTAACATTTCCATAGATATCTATATACTTAAGGCTTTGTCCCCCTTTCTGATTGCTTTTCTCAGGATGTATTCTTAGCTATAGAATTGCCAGGTCTTTTGAAAGGCTTTTAGTAACGGTTGCCATATTGTTTTCCAGAAGGGTTGGAAAAGTCCGTCTGTTACGGGAGATGCATATGTAGATCACATGACAGAGAGTAGGCTTTCAGTCAGTGATAGATGATAGTATTAGGGAGTCATTAAGATGCAAGCCCAAAGATTTGTGTGGCCAGTTGATGGTCCTTACTGCCAGGAATGTATCGTTATGGTTTCTGTTGATTGAAGACGACATCATGCTTAATGATGGAGCTGTTGGTCTTGGAGTTGTTTTAATTAGTCTATTGTTCAGTGTTGATTAAGATTAGAATTCGGTCTCTAGGGTGCCGCCTCTGGAGTGAGTACTTAGCACAGGTGTGCCAGTTTTGCAGCCTAAGACTTGTAGCTGTATAAACGGTCCTGTTGTATGTTCTTGTAACTGGCAAAACGAGAATTTTTAGCTTGGTGGCCTTCGAGTTGGGTATTACGGTGGAAGGCATCACCAGCGCCTTCCCGAAACTCGTTCTGTTTTGACTGGTGGAAATGTGACACCGTGGGTCTTACGACCCACTTCTACGGAGCTGGAAATTGTTCTCCTATCTTCTAGGACTTAAGCTATAAAATAATTGTCTTCCTTAGACTCTTAAGCCTGTAACAAAAAGAAATCAGTTCTTTGTGGCAATTAGAATTTCAGCAAAGCTTTTGTTTGTTTCATTTGTGTCCTTGGACTAAAATGGAACATGCCTGCTGCTTTGTCAGTGCGGAGAGTGTTTCGCTCCTCACCCACATTCTTCAATCTAGTGTTTTTAGGAAATGGGGCAGATCGCAATATTCCACATTCCATGTGTGTGTTTGGTGATAGTTATTACCAGGATCTTAAATTTTCCATTGTTAAATCATGCTGTCTTATTTAAATTTTTTTTAAATGTTTGTTTATTTTTGGAGGGAGAGGGAGCACGGGAGAGGGGCAGAGAGAGAGATGGGGAACAGAGAGTCTAAAGCAGGCTTCAGGCTCCCAGCTGTCAGCACAGAGCCTGATGTGGGCCTTGAACTTATGAACCCTGAGATCATGACCTGAGCCGAAGTTGGACGCTTAACTGACTGACCCACCCAGGGGCCCCCCAAGCTGTCTTTATTTAAAAAAAAAAAAAATTACACGTTGTCTGCTGAGGAAAGACTGTCCGCTGAACAGCATGGAATGTTTAAGGCGAAAGTCCTGACGGGGGTTGCGAGTGGTCCTTTCTCACGTTCAGGGTAGGGGCAATGCTGAGCGGCGTGTAGGGCTTTGGTTTCCTGGTGAGTATAGGCCCTTTGTGGTGACCGATGGCTTAATAACCCTTGTTCAGGTCACCAGCTAATTCAACTGGCCGCTTTGGACTTAGGTGTGGGGAAGTTGTATGTGATCCTTAGGAAAGATCATGGGCTCTCGGAGTCAGGCAGATGTTCCAATCGAGTTCTATTTTTTCTTTTTTTCTTATTTTTTATTTCATTTATTTTTTGGTACAAAATAGGTGGTTTTATTAAAGCACAGGAATAGGACCTGGGGGCAGAAAGAGCTGCCCTAGTTCTCTTCTTTTTTTTTTTTTTTTCTTTAGGTTTATTTATTTTGAGAGAGAGAAAAAAACATGAGTGGGGGATGGGCAGAGAGAGGGAAGAGAGCGAGAATCCCAAGCAGGCTCCACACTGTCAGTGCAGTGTCTGATGCGGGGCTCGATCTCACAAACCATGAGATTATGACCTGAGCCGAAGTCGGGACCTTAAGTCACTGAGCCACCCAGGCGCCCCCTCCTAGTTCTCTTCTTAACAGCTGTGGAGTCTCGGGTCACTGAACTCCCATTTCCCTGTCCGTAAAATGAGACGAGTAATGTCCACCTAGAAATGAGAGGGTGTGGGATGAGGTGGGAGACTGGGGGGACCCATCCCGATAGAAGCGACTGCCGAGGTAGTGGCCGCTGTTTGACTGTGGCCCTCCAGGGAGCGTTGCCAGCTTGAAGACCGTTCAGTGAGCTGGGCAGGAGGAGCATTTTGATGCTCCTGAGTTTGATTTCCTGTTGTAGATAAATGTTCTTGTAGAAGTACAGTTAGACTGTGTCAACTGATCGTACCTCTGAATATACTGACAATTGAGTTTCCGAACCTGGAAAATTACGCACCGGGCCGTGGACCACTTGGTACCTTTGTGGTGGTGGCTTCACTGTGTTGACGCCACCTGTGTGGCATTTCTGTTGGCATGCCTCCTCTTGCTCGGTGCACACCTCAACTGTGACACTTGTCACTTCAGATTTCTGGTAGTTTTCCCAGCAATCCCACGATTTACAATACGGCTCTCAGGTTGTATTGCAAACAGTCTGTGTTGATTCTGTTGTACTTTGACCACGCGATCTGTGCTGCAATGTGGGAGAAGAGCGGGTGTGAGTGATCAGTGGAGTGACAGTTGCCATCTGCCGGAACGTATTTTAACTTTGCAGGTTGAGGGTAAGAACTAACAAATACATTTTCTAATCATGTATAGAACTTAGGAAGTGTAATCGGCCCTGTGAGCTCTGAAGTCTATTTTTTGTGCACCCCCCGAAGTATTGGGATTTGGAAATTCAGTTTCCTGTTGGTTCTGTTTCTTGTGCAGATTCTGAGAGCAGATATGACAGATCATTTTTCCAGCAGGAATCTGTATTTTTCACGTTGTGTGTCAGGCAGTCTTACTGCCAGAGCTCTGAGGACATGGGAGGAAGCGCTGTGAGCTGGTAGTGTAGCAGACAGACCTGGAAGGGACAGCTGTCGTGATTATCTAACCCCAACCGCTTGCTTGACAAACGGGAACTGTGAAGCCAGGACCAGCGGAGGGCCGCGGCCGCGTCAGAGCCAGGACAGGACTCAGGTTCCTCCGCTTGCACGTGGCCTGGTGCATAGCAGATCGTTCGGAAGAAAACCTTTCAAAGCCCGAGTTTATTCCGAATGCCCCTCTGGAGTATGTACTAGTGCAGGGGAGGTTTTAGGTTCCTTCGTGGTCAAACTACAGTGTGCCCTTCCCCCTTTCCTTTCTACAGCACGGTGTTTCATCTGCTCCTTTGCTCTCAGGTTTTCTTCAGGGTTTGATTGCACATCACAGAAATGTTTTTATTAGTAGTGCATCCCTGGTCCGGTAGGAGAGAAGGAAGAAGGCAGAACGGGCGATATTTGGAAAACTTTTAGACTTCGCAGTGTGCAAGATCACTTAAAGATGGACACTTTGGGATGTCACGTACAGCTTCGTGTCTGTAATCAACGAGACCGTATCCCATACTGGAAAGTTGCTAGGAGAGTAAACGTTAAAAGTCCTTGGCACAAGAAAAGAAAAAACATTTGAGATAGGGCGAACAAAACAAAGTCCTGTCCTCAAGTAGTTGACATTTTATTGGGGCAGAAAGACAGTACGAAATGGGTATTTAAGGGGTGCCTGGGCGGCTCAGTCAGGTAAGCATCCGACTTCGGCTCAGGTTGTGATCTCACCGTTTGTGGGTTCGAGCCCCGCGTGGAGCTCTGTGCTGACGGCTCGGAGCCTGGAGCCTGCTTGGGATTCTGTGTCTCCCTCTCTCTCTCTGCCCCTCCCCCCCTCATGCTCTGTCTCTTAAAAACAAATAAACATTTAAAAAAATTAAAAAAAATAGATACATATGAGAGGTGAGGGTATATTTTAAATAGGGTGATTAGTGAAGGGTTCTGGAAAGGTGTGTTTAATCAGAGATCCTAAAGTAGGATGACGGGGGAGGGGGCTTCTGGCTGGCTCTGTAGAGCATGCAGCTCTTGACTGTAGGTGAGTTGAGGCCCATGTTGGACGTAGAGCTCTCTTAAAAAGGAAATGGCTGGGGAAAGAACATTCCTCAGGTAGAGAAAAGAGCAAGCGGAAGAGTCCCGAGGGGAAAATTGATCACATTATTTAGGGAGCAGCGGTTTCAGTGTGAGATAAAGTCAGCGGGGGGTCAGGGACCAGGTTGTTGGACCTGGCGGGTAACGGGCAGGATTTGGGCTTTTATTCCAGGCGTGATGGGGACCCACCGGAGGGTTGTGAGCGGGGACTGACATCTGATGAAAGGGACACTGTACGTAGTCTTCCCTCTCTGCGCCGTGTCGTTTCTCAGTGCTTTACACCGCGAAATCTTTTCTGGTCGCAGATCGTCTACGCTGAAAGACCCCTCACGGACAACCACAGATCGCTGGCTTCCTACGGCTTGAAGGATGGGGACGTCGTGATTTTACGACAGAAGGAGAATGCAGACCCTCGACCTCCAGTGCAGTTCCCAAGTAAGACCCCCTGGGCACGAGCGTCAGGAGGTAGTGGGCCGCAGCGGGCCAGAGCCGTGGACCAGCTTCAGGCTCAGATCGTGGGGCACAGACTCCACCCCCTGGGTGCTGTGTGTCCTCGGTCAGGTTAGCTCCCCTAACGGCCATTTCCTTAGCTGTGAGAACAGCGCAGCCTTCGGCGCACAGCGTGCCCCCGATAAATGTCGCATCTGTTGTGATCGATGAGAACTCTGTCCTGGGGGAGGACTTAGGAGGCCACCTGTGCCCGCGATCCCTGACTGACCTGCTGCTTCGTGTCTGGCCCTCAGCCAGCAGGCCCGTGTGGGGCCGTTTACAGTCAGCGGGGCACCTGCGCGGGATCTCCTCACGGTTGTAGGGGAAGGGATTCCCCTCTACGATGCGTTATCATTAATAGACGAAGCTCCGATTTTAAGCAGTGTCTTCAGGGTTACATAGCTGGTAGGGGAAGGCATGGGCACTAAAACGTGGCACTCTGTCATACTCAGCTTTAGGAACAGTAGGCAGCTGGACCACCAAATTCTGCTCCTTGCCCACCAGCCGTGTGAATCGTGTGAAAGGTTGATGTCTCGATGTTCCCTCCGGAATAGGGGTTTCTAGTCTGGAATCTGTGCTTTGGGATTGAGAATGTTTGTGTCCCTGAAATGACCCGCACAATCGCGTGGCCGTGAGCACACGTGCAGTCGACGCGGGAGGGTCTGTAGCTCTCTTCGGTACTCGGAGGGGCTCACGATCTGGAGAACGTTGACAAGGTTCTGATGGGGAACTGTCTGACGAAATGTAAGGGTGTTTTCGTTCCCCGCTGTCTCCAGGTAGGTTTCCTTAAACACTGTTTAGCCTCTAGGTCAGTTGGTTTAAAGTTTGTGGTAACAGCTTTCGGTGTCTGGATGATAATGATGCATGCCAGCTTAGAACACAGTGCGCCCATTCAGCCCGAGACTGGGGCTGTAAGTGACCATCCGCACTGTTCTTTCCGGATCGGGGTTACATTAGTCCCTTGGGTCTGCCGTTAACCTTTAGAAAGAGTTGTGACTTGAACGTGTCAGTCAAAAAAAAAAAAAAAAAGGCTTCCTTTGGTTAATTTGGTGAAATCGATAATTGTGGAGAATCGATGTTTCCCCCACCCCTGTACTGTCCCATATGGACGCGAGAGTCGGTGTGTGGGGGAGGGGAGCAGATGTGGTCTATCAGGTAAACAAGTTTTTCAAAATCATTCTGAAGCGAATGGACTCTCAAGATAAGTGTTAACAGGGTTAGAGAGAAACCTTCTGCCCTGCAGGGAAGGCCCACCCACATGTGTGGTGCTGGTTGGTGTGGATTAACTCCCTCGTACACATGTGTGTGTGTGTGTACACGCACGCACACACTAGCTGCCGGCTGAGGTCTGTTTGAAGGAAGCGGCTAGTTGAACCCATGCTAAGAGGCAGGCAGCAAATGACACTTTTAAGTAACCGTTTTGTCGAGATAATCACCTGTACCCCATACAATTGACTCACGTGTATTCCGAGTTGTGCGGCCATCGCCACAGTCCATCGTAGCACATCTCCGTCACCTCATGAAGAAACTGGACCTGTTGGCACTCGTCCCCCGTCTGCCTCCCAGCCTCCCAGCCCTCGGCAGCCGGCGGTCTGGTTTCTGCCTCGTGTGTTCTCCTATTCTGGACATTTCACGTACATGGAATCACATAACATGTGGGGCCTTTGTGCGAGGCTCCCTTTTATTTTCCTTTCATTCTGATAAGGTCAGCTCAGCCTGGATTATAGAACCTGGGAGTTGTAGCCTCTAAATCTGTTCTATCTTTTGGTGACCTCCGCACTGAGAACCTGGGCATGTCCCTTCTCTTCTGTTCGTCTCTCCTGTAACGTGATTAGACCTGCTGGCTCCCTGGGGTGTGAGAGGAGTTAGCGTGAGGCGCAGATGAAAGTGTAAAGTCCAGGAACGAGTGTGTTGAGCAGAGACTTGTAGAATTTTACATCTAAAATTTATGCAGTTTACTTGGTTTGTATCGAGTTCTTTACCCCAGGTGCCCGGGCCCTTTAAGAAATGTCCAAACAGACTAGGATTTTTCTCGAGAATTACATCCACATTTATGTGGTTAGGTTTATTGAGACTAGCTTTAATTTTTTAAAAATACAAATAAGTAGGGGCGCCCGGGTGGGTGGCTTAGTCGGCTGAGCGTCCGACTTTGGCTCAGGTCATGATCTCGCGGTTTGTGGGTTCGAGCCCCGCATTGGGCTCTGCTGATGGCTCAGAGCCTGGAGCCTGCTCTGGATTCTATGGCTCTCTCTCTTGCCCCTCCCTCGCTCACACTTTGTCTCTCTCTCTCAAAAATAAACGTTAAAAAAAATACAAATAAGTAAAAACTTGGTATTTCTTCTGGGATATTGTATAAGCCAAAAATCTAGGGGTATTACCATTGCCTGCGCCCCTTTTCCGTTCTTGCCTGCGGGTCCGCTCAGACTGCAGTGTTTATACTCAGGCAGCCCGAGAGAGGGCGGAGGAAAGGTCAGACGCCCGCAGTTCCCGCTTACTATGTACCGCGTTCCAGCAAATGTCCGCTCTTCCCTTCGAATGCTTGTTTGTACGGAGTCGCTGGAAGTAAACTTTGAATTGATTTTCCCCGGCAGACTTGCCCCGAATAGACTTCCGCAGCATAGCCGTGCCTGGCACGTCAGGCTCGCGGCAGCGCCAGCCGCCAGGAGCACAGCAGTCCCGCTCGTCTCCCGGAGACCTGGCTTCATCTCCCCAGGGCTTGGACAACCCGGCCTTGCTGCGAGACATGCTGCTGGCCAACCCGCACGAGCTGTCCTTGCTGAAGGAGCGCAACCCACCGTTGGCGGACGCTCTGCTCAGCGGAGACCTTGGTAAGCTCATCACCTGGGAAGACTGTCGCGCGAACCTGAGGGGAAGTAGTTGTGTCGCAGCGAGTTTGGAGAAACTCGAGCACCTGGGGTGTTCAGCCCACCGCGTCACGTGATCTCTTGAACACCCCAGTTGCTCTCTGAGGGGTGAAGTGATGCTGACGTCAGGCTGAGTTGATTGGCGGTCGTGATCGAATTTTACAACAGCCCTGAGTTGGAATCCAGCGGGGCCAGCCTCCCACATTGCCATTTTCCCCCCAAATTATTTTCACAGCCCATATCCTAGGGACTGGTATTTCAGCCTGTTTAGTGGGAGCCCCAGTTCAAGAGAGCACCAGTAAGCCAGCTGGTGCGGCCGAAGCGCTTCTAGTGACAGAAAGCATGTCCGGTGCCAGCAGCCTGTGGTAAAATGGACCCCGACCCTCACCCACCCCGAGACTGACCGTAGCCCGTTGTTGCCAACAGCTTGTTGCCATATCGGAGCCTTTCTTCTGTTAAACAGAAAGTTTATTTTTAGTCAGCTCGATGAATAAAGATTTTCTCCGTAAGTTCCTCCAGTTTTACTCCTGGTTTATCCAACTGTGTGGATCAGATTTTAAAATGTAACAGACATTCCATAGCTCATTCTTCAGTTGCCCGTTTTTTAAATCGAGGTAACAATTAACCTCACGGAAGTGCGCGGATTTTAAGTATACAGTTCATTGATTTTTGGCAACTCATGGAGCCTCCGCCCAAGTCAAGATAATAGAACATTTTTCTCCAGAATTCCAGTAGGTTCTCTGCTAGTCAGTTTCCTCCCCTTATGGGCTACTGCCGTTCTGATAATCACGTTTTCGACCTTTGGGTTAATGGAGTCACGCGGCATGTCCTCTCTTGTGTCCGGCTGCTTTTGCTAAGCTTAATGTGGTTTAGATTCATTCACGTTGTGTGTATTAATAGTTCGTATGACCATCATCTGGTGACTTTAATTTCTCACGCAGTGTATCTAATTGCCAGAGACCGTGGTGATGGCACATAGAACCGTATACATTTAAATAAGCCCCCTTTGGAGAAATAGCAGATCAAGGTGGTTTTGTGACGGACATGTTACAGCAGGCAGCGTTTTCCCTTTACGCATTTTCCTGCCTGCTAGTCGTCAGGTCCTATAGGTAGGCTGACAGTAGTTTGCACTTAACCTAGTTTAAGGTAGAGTATTCTAAAGGGAGCGACACTGAAACAGGGCTGTAGTGCTCCGTGGGTCTCGTTGTTTTTAATCGAGGTGTAGTCGACACACAGTGTGACAGTAGTTACAGGTGCACACACAGCGATTCGTCGGGTCCGCCCCTTATGCTCTGCCCGCTGCCAGCGTAGCTGCCGTCTGTCACCACACAGGGCGGGGACGGCACCACCGACCACATTCCCTGTTGTTGTGCTCTGTTTTGTTTCTGGGTAATAGGTTAGTGTGGGCAGCGGGGAGGACGGGAGTGGTGGGGTCGTTCGTCTGGCACACAGGGAGTTACTCCTGATTTAAATCCGAACAGTGTTATCTGAGTAGAAACAGTATGATGGATGATTTCTTACAGGAGTAAATGATTTTTGCAAGTACTTAATTTCTTTACGCTGAATTTAGGTGATGTAGTCTTGCCTCAGAAGTAGCGAGTTAAGTGTAATTGCTCATTTAAAATAATTCTTAGGCATCCTTTCTGCATCTTTTATAGTTGTATTTTGAGAACCTGTTTGATCTGGAAAGTGCTAATAGAGAGTGGAAATGGAGCGGTACTCAAGGTCTCCCCCTTATTTTGCAGAGAAATTTTCTAGGGTCCTGGTGGAGCAGCAGCAGGACCGAGCCCGGAGGGAGCAAGAAAGGATTCGTCTCTTCTCTGCGGACCCTTTTGATCTTGAAGCCCAGGCAAAAATAGAAGAAGATATAAGGTAACGACCCTTGACCTAAAGAGCCAGCCTTAGCGGGTCCAGGTTTCCCGAACGACCGGTGACCTGGCGTCAGTTGGGCACCCGCTTTGAGGTGGCGTCCTTGTTTGGTGTTTGAGATAGTAACTTCAGCCTCTTAGGTCACTCTCTCCTCTCCTGTTCTCCTCACGTGTGGAGTTAACATCACCAAGTACGGGTACCTAACTCAGTGACTTTAATGAGGACTCCCGGACTAGCCTACGCTGCATCATTGAAGCAACTCCGGGCCCGTGACCCCAGGACTGAGCAGAAGCCCCAGTTCGGTGAGACCGTTAGGCGGTCTCTACAGGCTGCCTGGAATCTCAATCCTCAGACGTAAGGCATGAGCCCGAATGAAACCCAGGCTCGAGCATGATTGGATTAGAGCGCCCTGTAGTCCTGGCTCTGTTTTCCTTCTGCAGTTCTCGAGCTGGCCGCCAGCTCCGTGGGTAAACAGACTGCCAGACACGATCCCAGCTCCAGGTTCTCTGATGCTGCGGCTCACACCTGGGGCTCAGGTGACACCACATCAGAAGCTTTAAAAGCGCAGATGCTCGTGCTCCGTTCCCGTCAGTCAGATGGCCCCGTCTTAAGAGGCAGGGCCAGAGCAGGTATAATGATGCTAATGCCAACTTTGGTCACGTCACTGGAAAGATGCCAGCAGGTCCCTTAGAATGAAAGCACAGCCGCGCCCCACCCCCCCACGCTGTTTGTTGTGAACGGCGAAGGCCTTAGTGCAGTAGTCCCCACCTTACCCGCGTTCATTGCAGTCCAGAAGCAGATACTTCAGATCAGTCGTAGCCTAACCCAGCATCACAAGGCCCGTGTCCTTCACCTCACTTCATCTTACCGCGTAGGCATTTTGGCATCTCCAGTCATCACGAGAACGGTGAGTACAGTGCAGTAAGATACTTGAGACCACAATCACATAACGTTTGTCACAGAATATTATAATCGTCCTATTTTATTATTGTTGCTTATCTCTTACTGTGCCTCACTCCTAAATTAAGCTTTATCATAGGCGTGTATGTATAAGAAAAAGCATAGCATATATAGGATTCAGTACTGTCCGGTTCCGGGCGTCTGCTGGGGGTCATGGCATGTATCCCTTGCAGGTAAGGGGGGACTGCTCTATACTAAGAAGAACTATGTTCTTTGTCATAATGTTTGGTTACTTCAATGAAGTCCAGCTTGGTCGTTACCTTATACCGTCAGCTCGAAGTCAGATAATGGTTATTTTATCTCTCATTTCTCTGACTACATTTGAAATCAGGGAGCTTTAGATTGTATGCCAGAATCCGTTGACAGCCCTTAGCCATTCACTTGTGTTCTCGTTGATTAAGTGTCCCCATTAATTGCATCAGTATATTAGTATATGAATGTTTTTTTTGGGGGGGGGGAATCTCACTAATTAAATCTACCCAGAGAAATAGGAAGAAATTTGTGTTCTCTGAACCTGACCACATTGTAGTTATAAGGGAACCTGACATAGTTCTCAAGAATAGGTGTGCTCAGGGACTCCTGGGTGGCTCACTCCGTCGAATGTCTGACTCTTGATTTCAGCTCAGGTTGTGACCCCAGGGTCATGGGATTGAGCCCTGTGTCGGTCTCCGTGCTGAGCCTGCTTGAGACAGTGTCTTCCTTCCCCCCTTCCATCCCCCCTTCCTTCCTTCCCTCCCTCTCACTCCCTCGCTCTCTTCCTGCCCCTACTTTGTCCCTCCCCACTATGACAGCACTTTTTCTCTCTCTCTCTTAAGTGAAGAATTACGGACCAGAAACGTTTGAAAAGCTGTTTGTGGTCACAAGTAAGAGATGTAAAGTCTGTCCCATAGATGATGAGAGAGAAGTGGGAGTCCACACATGTGCGTGCGCTGTGGTCTGCTCGCTCTCTAAAAAAAAAAAAAGTTTTCCACCCAGAAGCAGGAGTGGTGGAGGGAGAGTGGGGAGGCATGGTAGCCAAACCCTGACCCTACGCGGTTGGCAGAGTAGTCGTGAGATGAGGTGTATTTGTGTAGCTCCTGGGGGGCCGGGGGGGGGGGTGGTTAAGGAAATGGGGTAGCGCGTGCATTCTTTTCAAGAAGACCGTGGGCCTCTGAAGAGACTCTGCATACATGTAGAGCCCAGAATACCCAAAGTGACTGGTATTATCTCAGAAGATTTTTTTGCTGAAATTTATCTTGGTTAAAGTCAATGCAAGGTCAGGAGCATACAACTAATTTTAGTTCATTTCTAAATTTAATAACGTGGCATAAGAGAAAAGCCGTGTAATTCTCTCAGATGCCTTTTGAAGTTTTATTTGGTGTGTTGCACCAGCGATTATTCAGTGTGTGTATACACTGGAGAATAATAGCTCGCATGTTTCCCCGACTAAGTTAAATGAGGGTGCCTTTGACTTTCTGAGAAGTTTCATACATTTTTACAGAACGGCCGCTAAAACCAGCAGTTCATTTGAGGTAGGGTATTACTACAAAAAGGACGGGCACTACAGTTTAGAACAGGGCTCGGCATACTTTGTCCGTGAAGAGCCAGATAGTAAATATTTTAGGGGGTGCAGGCTGTGCCGTCTCTGCCACTAGCGCTCACGTCTGCCAGCGCAGTACCCGAGCAGCCATAGATGACACGAGCGCTGTGGCTGCGTTCCCGTAGAAATTTACACACGCAGATGGCGGTGCGTAATTTGCTAGCCCCTCGTTTGCGACGACAGTTCATTCCAAATCTTGGGCCCCGTTCCGTTAGTGTCTCAGTCTTCAGGTACGTTGCCAGCCCCTGCCCTCGTTTCCATTAATGTTGGTAGTGTTTGGTAACGTTTTTAAAAGGAGATTGGAAACGGAGACATGAAATGATGGAGTAAGATGGAACTCCCTTTTATATCCCTTTCTCCTTTAACAATTAGAGTCTGTCTACTGTTTGAAGAAGTGGTTTGACGAACCAGGTGAAGTGTGGTGTGTGTGTCCGTGTGTGTGCGCGCGCGCGCGTGTGGTTTTCTAGGTGACAGCCAGGTAGCTAAAGAGATGTGTGCGTTTTCTCAGCATCTGCTCTTCTGTTAACGTCTCGCTCTAGATGCCGCGTCCCTTAGCAGTCCTCGAGTAGGAGTTAGTCCCCGTTGACAGGATGGAGCCCAGTCTTGGAGGGTAGGCAGCAGATGCAGCCCGGCAGTCGGAGCCTCTGCGTGTTACTTTTGCCAACCGTCTAACGCACTGGACACGGGACACGCACCCAGACCCCCAGCCAGTCCTCCGAAACGTTGGAAGCATTCATGAAGTTCTGCCATTCAACAGAATTCTAGCGCTGTGACTCTTACTCCCTGAGGTTTATTTTCCTGTGTCTGAGCTTGTAAAGGGAGCAGGACTGTTGTACAAGAAAGCGATTTGTAGATTTTCTGCCTGCTCTTCTCACTGCCTCACCTGTTGCGAGCGAGAGCACCGATGTCCATTTCCATGACTCTGCTGCTATAATAGGGGCTAAAGATACATACACATCTGTGGTGTGGGGGGTGTTTTTTGTTTTTTTCAGTCAATGAAAGGGGAACTTTTATTGAGGCCCAAAGGCCTTGGGGCTCGGGCAGGGGGCCATCCTGTAGGCAAAGAGCCGTGGAAGGGCCTTATTTGACCTTCTTCCTCTTGGAGTCCTTGCTGTGACGACACTTGTTGCGGCGCTGGCGGTGCAGGGGTGCAGGGGTGCAGGGGTGCAGGGCTCTTGTGGGAGAGCATCTCGTTGCTGTTGTATTTCTGGGCTGGCTGGCGGATGCCACCCCGCAGGCCAAGCACCCAGCGCGGGGCAGACTCGTCATGTGTATTGTAACTGCCCTCCGGCTGATTGCCCACAGAAATCAGATGCTGCTGCTCAGGCGAGATGCCCTCTTGGTCTTGGATTTTGGCCTAGACATTGTCGCCGGCGTCGCTGGGCTCAGCCTCGAGGGTGATGGTCTCGCCCGTCAGGGCCTTCACGAAGATCTGCGTCTCTGTGTCTGTCACTCTCATGGAGAGAAAGTCAAGTCTGTTTTTAATACTGTGACTTCTGAAAGAGATTTCTGTTCTCAGAGATGATGGTTTTACTGTACTTGGTTTTGGTTTGTTACAGGCAACAGAACATCGAGGAAAATATGACAATAGCTATGGAAGAGGCTCCTGAAAGCTTTGGCCAAGTAGTGATGCTTTATATTAACTGCAAAGTGAATGGACATCCTGTGAAAGCCTTTGTTGACTCAGGTGACATCTCCATCTTTGTCTGTCCATCTGTCCAACGTTCTGGGGACTGTGCTCCCTGTTAAAGTAGTCCTCCGGGCGGCCACCTGACCAGCCGGGGGGTTACGTCACTTGCCAAGCTCCGTGTGTGTGCGTTGTTAACAGGTTTATTTTTGTAATCTTTTTTTTTTTTTTAAGTAAGTAAACTCTGCCCCCAACGTGGCACTCGAACTCATGACCCTGAGATCAAAGGTCGCGTGGTTTTACTGACTGCGCCAGCCAGGCGCCCCTGTAATCATTTCGTAACTGGTTTTGTATTTCGCAGGGTCTCCTTTAGCCTCCTGCCTCCCCTTATTTGGCATCCTGAATTTTTAGGATACCTCTATAAGAAATCAGGGAGAAAACGGGTTTAGAAGAAGCAGCTGCATAGGGTATGGGTCAGACAGAGGTTTCAGCATGGTCTGGGCACCAGCACTTTGCCAAGAGCTAGGGGGAGTTGGAAGCATGTATGAATCAGGGCTCTCGGTCTAAGGAACTTCACAGCCAGGTGAGGGGGGGGTCCCACGTGAGGATCGAGATAATCCCTGTACCTGCTGGCGCCTTTTCTCGCTGTAGTAGCTCTTGTTTCTCAGTGAGATCTCGCAGAGCACCGTGTGGGTAGGGCTAGGGGTCTTAGTGTCTTAATTCTGTGTAGTCCCCTCAGGCTGTAAGACAGGATGCGCTCCTAGACTAGTATTTTCCTCCATTTGTTCATCCACAGTTATCTGAGCACATGCTAGGTCTCAGCTGTCATTAAGAGTTTGTATCTCGAGGGGGCGCCTGGGTGGTTTAGTCGGTTAAACATCTGACCCTTGATGTCAGCTCACGGTCATGAGTTCAAGCCGGACATCAGGCTCCACACTGGACACGAAGCCTACTTTAAAAAAAGGGAGGGGGGTAATATCTTGAGATGTATATGTTTTTGGGAGAAGCAAATTTGCTGATTATTCAGTTTAAAAAATGTCTGTTGAATGCTGTAGGCAGGGCACTCGTGGTGAGTGGGAGTTAAGACTCACTAACTGGAGCCTCATGGGGCTCCTATGAGTGAGAGAGACAAATACGTAAGAGACTCTAATAACACTCAGCAGGTATTGAGCCTTTACCGGATGCCGAGCAACATATTAGGTGCCTAATATAAATCATCCTAATTTCACTTAATCCTCAGGAAATCTCCATGAGCTGTGTTTGACTGTTAACCCTACTTTGTAGAGAGGGAGACTTAGCTGTTGAGAGACAGCGTCACTCTTCAGGTAGACAGGGTCACCAGCAGCAGACTGTGGGTCCTGCCCCAGATCTGTCTGTTGGCAGAACTCCACGACCACAAAAAGTCAGATGCGTGTTGGGTACACATCGGGACCACATTCTCACCACCACTGGGGAAGGAGAGGAGAGATCGCTGGCCAGTTTTGAGCTTGGTCTTAAAGCATAAGTGGAATTCAGAGAAAGCAAAGGCAGGGGCGCTCTGCAGGAGGGTCAGCAGGAGTAAGAAGCAGAGGGAGCAATTTCCTCCTGTTCCCCGGGAGGGTTTTGAACAGTCAGAGTAGCAGTCTGATAGCTGAGTCTTTTTGGGCTACTATAAAAGAATACTGTCAACTATGGGGGAGGGCTTATAAACACTACAGATTTATTTCTCGTGGTCCTGGCAGCCGGGAGATCCACGGTGCAGGTGCAGGCAGGTTCGGCGTCTGCTGACCTGCTTCCTAGTTCACAGGTGTTCTCTTCTCACTGTGTTCTCACAGGGCAGGCAGCGGGAGGGAGCTCTCCGGGGTCTCCTGTGTAAGGGCACTCAGCCCATTCCTGAGAGTTTCATCCTCGGGACCTAATCACCTCCCAAAGACCCCACCTCCTAGCGCCGTCCCTTTGGGGGTCAGGTTTTAACATAGCAATTTTGGAGGGACAGAGATATTCAGTCTATAGCAGCAGGAAGTAGTTCGGCCAGTATGAGGTGGGCTGCGAAGCTGTGTCCGAATGGTTGGAGGCTAATCTTTTGGAGAGTAGGAGTCATTGGGGATTTTTGAGCAGATGAATAAGTGATCTGAAGAAGACGATATTCGAGGAAGACGGAAGACAATTACAGATCTGGAGAATTCCATACCTCTCAGGGTCAGGACTACTTTCTTGCTTTAAATCATACATCCATGGAGTGGTTTGGAAATCAGAGAAGTGTCCATTAGCGAAGGGAATATGGTATGAGCTAGACTGATTGCTATAGTTAGAAGAAGAAGGTCAGAAATAGAAATCGCATAAAACTTACTCGGGGTTGGAGCAGAGTTTGAGAGTGGGGAGAAGGCTAAAAGGAGTCTCGGGGGTCACCAGGGTGGCTCAGTTGGTTGAGCATCTGACTTCGACTTAGGTCAAGAACTCTCAGTTCGTGGGTTCAAGCCCCGTGTCGGGCTCTGTGCTGACGACTCAGAGCTTGGAGCCTGCTTCAAGATTGTGTCTCCATCTCTCTCTGTTCCTCCCCTGCTCGTGCTCTGTTTCTCTGTGTCTCTCTCTCAAAACCAAGATAAACATTTAAAAAATAGGAAAAGAGGAGTCACAAGTGAACAGTGCCAAGTTTGATGGTGCAAGAAAGCAATCCCATTGCTGAGGAGAGAAATCCAAAATGAGAATTATTGGGGGGTGGGGGGGAGAGAGCTCTGTGCAGCCCTGTTGGCTTTAAGATGGGAATGTCGAGCACACAGGCCCGTAGACCAGAGTCCGCGGGAGAGATTAGGATGTAGGTGGAAACAGAGATGTGCCCGTCTCCTGCACGGGCCTGCTCCGGCTGACAGTACACGTGACCAGGAGAGAAAAGACCCTAAATGCCCTCTTCCTGAAAGGGAGCAGGGAGTTGGGGCAGAGAGGGGAAGTTCAGATTTAATTTTTTTTTTTTTCTTCCAAAGACTGGGTTTTACATGGTAAATTATAGAGTCTCAAAGTTTGGAATACAAATACTCTGGTAAGATGTGTTAGAGGTACTTGGTGAAGATCGACCTGAGTGTGAAGGAGTGCTTGCCTGAGCGCTTAACCACGTCTCCACCTGTGGATGCGGTCCAACTTCCCGGAAGTCCTCTCCGGGTACTTTTGTTTTCTGTTGGTAAAGTTTTAAAACATCATCTAATTATGACATTTAAACGAAATATTCTTTCCCTCACTGTCAGGTTTCTACACTTTGTTTCAGATTCCAGTGTGGAACTGAAAGTTGAATGAAGTATGGCAAGAACAGCTAAGGGCTAGACTAACCCAGGTGTGAATAACTGTACACAGACCAAAGCCTTGGGGTGGGGGGTACTCGCTTTCTGCCTTGTTCTCAGGCTGCGTTTTTTATTTTTAATCTTCTCACAAACATGGATTTCATTCTTATACTATCTGATGTTTCCCTCTGCTTCCAGGTGCCCAGATGACTATTATGAGCCAAGCTTGTGCAGAAAGGTGTAATATAATGAGGCTGGTGGACCGCCGGTGGGCAGGGATCGCCAAAGGAGTGGGCACCCAGAAGATTATTGGAAGGGTACATCTAGGTGAGCTAAAGGCACTCCTGTGGGAGTCTTTTCAGGTAGTGGGTGTTTCAAACTGCATTTCGTATAGCTACACCGGATCCAGCAAGCCTGATCCGTGTCCTGTCAGAGTTATACATGCACCTGTTTTAGTTGGTTAAATCTGTCCCTATGTACTTCTGTTTTCCTGCCCCTTAGAGATCGCTTTCGACTATTGTAGCTCATTCCTTGTGGTGCTTACCTCCATATTTCGAAATAACCTGTTTGTCGTGCTGTTGCTGACACGTACGTACTGTGAGCGCTGAGCCACCTAATTGAAAATGATTGCTTTTCCTTTCGTGTTATTTTTCTTGCAGTTAATAATTGTCTTGTTTTGGTCCTCTGGTGTTCTAAGTGTTCCTCAATCCCCAAACACTTACCTAGTGTGTGAATCTCCTTTATACATTTCACCCTGTTGAAGATTCTTCTGGAGACCGGACCAGTCTGGAGAGTTGTTGTTTCAGAATCTCCCTTGCCTGGCTCCCAGAGGCTGCTTCCCTCTTGCCGTTAGATGGGATTACATGTATCCTCTGTCTTCCTTTTTGTCATTTTGCTCCTCAGTTTATTAGAGGACACCTTCCAGTAGCTTCCAGAGAAAGAATACAAGGGAGGAAACTGACCTTATATCAGAACTTGTGGTTGTTTTTTTCCCTATATTCTACCAGTCTGGCTAAGTTAGAAACCATTTTTGTTTCCCACAGTTTTTGTCCGTGTTGCTGCGGAGAAGTTGGCTGCTGTCTTGGTTCTTGATCCTATATTTGAAAGATTTCTTTTCCATTTCTGAAGCTTGTAGGATCTTCTTTGACCTCAGTGTTTTGGAATTTCAAATTCACAGTGATGTACTTGGGTGTAGATCTGTCTTCATCCACTGCATGGGTTACCTTTTACCTCCTCCTCCCCCAGCCCGGATGTTTGTCACTCGGGTGGGATAATGTCTGAGATAATGTCGTATCCTAGTCTTGTCCTGTAGTTTTTTTTCTTTCCTGTTTCTTTCATGTGACCCAGGTGTGGTGTGTGTTTGCTGGATTTCCTCAATGTTGCCTTCCCGCCTTTCTGTTAGATTTTGTGTTTGTTTGACGGTTTTCTCAGCTGTCTGGTGATCCTTGGCCTCGCTCATACTGAAGACTGGGACACCAGAAGGCTACTTGGAACATTACTTGGGTGGGCAGCCTCGGCAGTAGTTTCAGGTTCCAGTGTGACCTGGAGGTGGGAAGGGAGGGAAGGGCCAGAGGCTCAGTAGACGTCAACTCAATCCCCCTGGGATTCAGTCAGGGGCTTGTGTCCTTGTCTTCCTCCATGCCCGCCTCCGTCTCACTCTCCTGAGGAAATAAACCTCTAGTCTACTGTTGGGGTGAAAGGATATAGTCACCTGGCTGAGCAGAGGGCAAGAGGGACCCCAAGATCTAGCCATGCCGCCTACATAGACCTTCACCCAGTCTTCCTACTTTGGACTCCTCTCTACCCCTGCTGGCAGAGCCTCTTGTTCATCAGCCACTTGGGGGTTCCGTGATGTTAACTGGCTTGCTGCCCAGTTTTCGTCACTGTCCTCTGCTTTCTGTTCCAAAACTGTTTCAGTTGTCTCTTCTGGATTGTTTTGTTTTGTTTTGCCCTTAGTGATTTGTACCTTAAAAAAATAAACTTTTATTGTAATTTTTCGGGAGTAAATGGAGATAAATATGTGTGCTCAGTCCTTTCTCTGTAACCAAAATTACTCTTTTTCTTAACACTTTAAATCCCTTTAAGTGAGACTCCGCCAGTCCTTAATCTCCTTCTGGCCCTTTTCCCGTGCATTTTATTCTTGTAAAAGGTGGTCATATAATGAATGGAATTTCATACTCTGTTTTAAGAAAACGACATGTTCTCCCTGTTACGATAATTCTCATAAGCACTGTGCAGCTGCGTGGCATTCTCTTGTGTGGGTTTAGTGGTCAGCTTTTAGGATAAATTCCACCCACCCCCCATGTTGTGTTACTGTAACATGGCAGTGGGTTTCTGTGTTTTTTTGTGCACAAGTTTATTTTTTTCCTTAAGATTCCTGTCAGTGAAACTACTGAATCTAAGGTTATGAACACTTAAAGCCTCTTGATATATTTTTGGCTCGCACCAAATGGCTTTTTCAGGACCTCATGAGCGTTCATCTTAACGTCTTTCTCCAATCAAGTGTTACTGGTTTTTAGTCCCTTAATTTGCAGATTTAAAAAGTGTTTTCTTTTTTTAAATCTGAGTTGCTCTTCTTTCATTGCAAGTGATAATTTATACCCATTTCTCTCTCTCTCTCTCTTTTTGGTAATATAGGTGTCTATTTGTTAGACTCTCTGTGTTTTCTTTTACTGATTGGTATAGAATTAGGATAGTTTAAATACCTTACTCTCATGTGCTTTCCTACACACAGTAGGACTGAAATACCGCAAGCTGGTGGCTTCAGAGTCTGAATTTGATTTTTCCATGGTTTTAAGCAGGAAGAGCATAGGAGGAGGCGGAGTAAGTCCCAGTCCCTCGCGTCCTTCCTTGTGGATGGACAGGCCGTAGCATTTTGCAGCTTTGGCTCTGATGGCAGGCAGAAAACCTCATGATCATAAGGGAAATCTAAATAAAGGAGAGCTGCATCACGGGCAGGAAGACTCAGCACCACAGAGGCGCGAATTCTCCCGCGTGGTCGGCAGCGGTCCTCGTGGTACCGCCGAGATCCCAGTGGGTTTTCCGTGAGACCTGATGTGCTTCCTTAAAGTTTCACATGGGCCCTTGATTGTAGGAATAGGCAAGACCCTCGGGAATCACTGCCCTTTCTAGATGTCAGGACCGAAGGACTAAAACAGAAGCAGACCCATGCTTGTGTGAACCTTGATAACTGACAGAGGAAACCTCAGAGAGCAGAGGGACGATTTCAGGAAGTGATGCGAGGACAGCCGGTGCCCGTGGGAAACAGCGGAAATTGGACCCTGCTTCACATCACACACAGATGTTAGTTCGGCGTGGATTACAGACCTAGGTGTGAAAGGCAGAGTCACAGCTTTTAGAAGAAAATAGAGGAGAATATTTTGCATGGGGAAAAGGGGTTCCTTAAAAGTTGAGAAGGAGATTGTTTGACGGATTTGGCTACATTGTGATTAAGAACTTTTTATCAAAAGACATCATAAAGAACGTGAACAAACGCGAACTAGGAAAGAGTGTTTATAACACACGTGACTGATAAAGCATTCGTGTTTCGAGTGCACACGTTGTGTGTGTGTGTCCGTCCTCCAACTCACTAAGACAGTATAAAAAATTGCAGGGGCTCTTGAGTGACTTAGTTGGTTTAAGTGTCCAACTTCGGCTCAGGTCATGATCTCATGGTTCGTGAGTTCAAGCCCTGCTATCAGCTCAGAGCCTGGAGCCTGCTTCGGATCCTGTGTCTCCCTCTCTCTCTCTGCCCCTCCCCTGCTTGTGCGTGCATGTGCTTGCTCTATCAAAAATAAACTTTTTTTTTTTTTAATTACAGAAATAGGGGCACTTGGGGGGCTCAGTCAATTAGATGTCTGACTTCAGCTCAGGTCATGGTCTCATGATCTATGAGTTCAAACCCCGCGTCAGGCTCTGTGCTGATAGCTCAGAGCCTGGAGCCTGCTTCGGATTCGGTGTCTCCCTCTCTCTCTGCCCCTCCCCTACTTACACTCTGTTTTTCTATCTCTCAAAAATGAATAAATGTTAAAAAAAATTACAGAAACAACGGAACAGGCACTATTTAACAGGAAACCCAAATGGGTAAGAAATACATGAAAAGTTAACTCATTATTAATTAGGGAAATACAAAATGATTTGCCAAATTAGCAAGATTTTCAGTCTAATACTACTAATTGTTGGTGAGAATGTGGAGCAGTAGGAACTCTCATACACTGCTAGAAACATTTTGGAAAATAATTTAACACCCCCTTGCAGAGTCGAACCTAATATCCCCTAGGACCCTGTGATTCTGTTTTCTACGACATGTATACCTTTAGGGAAACTGAATACACACCAGGAGACAAGTACGAGACTATTCAGGGCAGCATTGCTTATGACAGCAGAAATCGGAAGTGACCCAGAAAGTCCCAGAGCAGTAAAATAAATCAGTTATGGTATATTTGACATTACAGTACACTACAGGATTTTTTTCTTAAGGTTTATTTATTTATTTATTTTTGAGAGAGAGAGAGAGAGGGCGAGGGCATGAGCAGGGGAAGAGGAGCCTGATGCGGGGCTCGAAGCCACAAACCATGAGATGGTGACCTGAGCTGAAACCGAGAGTCAGATGCATAACTGACTGAGCCACTCAGGTGCTCCTAAGTTTGTTTTTGAGAGAGAGAGAAGACAGAGAATCCCAAGCAGGCTCACACCAACTAAGCTACCCAGCCTCCCCTCAAAATATTTTGAGTAAAAGAAGCAAGTGGTAGTTCAAAAACACAAAACTAAATAGTATGTCACTTAGAAGTCATACAAGACTGGGGGCGCCTGGGTGGCTCAGTCGGTTGAGCATCGGACTTCGGCTCAGGTCTTGATCTCACAGTTCGTGGGTTCGAGCCCCGCATCGGGCTCTGTGCTGCCAGCTCAGAGCCTGGAGCCTGCCTCGGATTCTGTGTCTCCCTCCCTGTCTGCCCCTCCCCCGCTCATGCTCTGTCTCTCTCTCAAAAATAAACATTAAAAAAAATTTTTTTTAAATCATACAAGACTCATAATTCTTTTCTTTTTTTTTTTAAACGTTTTTATTTTATTTTTGAGAGACATAGAGATAGAGTGTGAGCAAGGGAAGGGCAGAAAGAGAGGGAGACACAGAATCTGAAGCAGGCTCTCAGCCGTCAGCACAGAGCCCGATGCGGGGCTCAAACTCACTGTGAGATCATGACCTGAGCTGAAGTCAGCCGCTTAACCGACTGAGCCACCCAGGCGCCCCTAGAATTCTTTTAAAAGCTGAGAATGATGAACACAAAAGCCAGGATAGTCGGGAGGGTTGGAGAAGACACGAAGCTATGAGCAGTGGAGCATAATAAGGAACCTCTGAGTTTTGTGCTTCCTGACCTGGGAAGTAAATGCATACGTTTTGTCTTATTTTGCTTTATACTGTACTTATTTCTATACTCTTCTGTTTTTAAGATATACTTAATAGCAAAGTAATTTTTAAAATACGTATATAAAGAGGACAGATTACGGAAAGAGGCAAGGCAGGAGACTCCAAGGGAACACTGGCATCGGTTTGTCTCTGCTTTGCCAAATAGAAACTCGATTGTAACAGGCAGTAATAAACATTTTACTTTTAGGAAGCTAACTTAAAAGGTTCAAAGTATACAGATTTTATTTCCCTTTTAGGAAGCCTTTTCTAGGTGTATAGGAACTGAGTGGTTAATATTGGCAGAATTGGCAATAGTGGTTAATATTGGCAGAATCCAGCTTTCCTTGCCCGCTGACCACATGTCCTAATCCTCTCAAGTTGTTACCCAGTGGTATCAAGTTGGGTAATCTGGGTGGTGTGGTTCCACTCTGTCCACTTTATCAGCTGCTGCCTTCATCGACTTTTTCATATGTATACATACTTATATATACATATGTGTGTGTGTATGGATATACACCCAAGTGTTTTTATTTTCGAGACAGACAGAGACAGAGTGTGAGTGGGGGAGGGGCAGAGATGGAGGGAAACACAGAATTGGAAGCAGGCTCGGGGCTCTGAGCGGTCAGCCCAGAGCACAATGTGGGGCTCGACCCATGAACTGGGAGATCATGACTTGAGCTGACGTTGGACACTCAGCCAACTGAGTGAGCCACCCAGGCGTCCCCGTCACTGACTTTTAAGCTGCTCATTGGGTTCACTGGATTTTCCCACTTAACTCACCTGTTTATGCTTTGCCTTGGCTTTGACCGATTGCAAGAAGCAAGGGACAAAATGATAGATACCTTTTCAAAGCTTGCCAGAGGCCTTTGAAGCAAAAATCCGTAATCCCTTCTCTCCATATGCTGTAGCTCAGGTTCAGATTGAAGGAGATTTCCTGGCGTGTTCTTTCTCTATACTTGAGGAGCAGCCCATGGACATGCTTCTGGGACTGGACATGCTGAAACGGCATCAGGTAAGTAAGAGCGCAGCATCTTTGTGCACTGACGTCTTGTATGTCACATGGGTATAGTCGCATCCTTTCTCCTGGTGGCGTGTCCTAGAAACCTGAGAGACCGTTCCTCCACAAACCTGGCAAGGTCCCTCATTGAGGAAGTCCTCGTACACGGTTTGAAGTGGCTTCTCAGTAGAAATAGAATCTCTTCTCGCGAAGTCTCTGAATCTGTTAAATCCTTCCATCTGTTTGCGGTCATCACGGGCTACTTGGTTCTCTTGTGCCACTCTCAGTTTCTGATTAGAACTCAGGTAATTTTTGATAGGTTTGTAGGGGGGTCTAGAAAACACACGGTTACGATTTTATTGCAAGTATAAGTTTAGTAATCCTTAGCAGCTGGTCAAACGACTTTGGGAAGAACCGCGGGACTAAGGAAGAAGGTGCACGTAAGATGTTGGCAGTGGAAACGTTCGTTAAGTGCAGGGAGAGGGATTTGTAACTATGTTCTCTTACAGTATTTGTATTTCCACTCTGAAACCTAATGATTTGTTTAAAGAAAAACTCTTCGGATTAGAGAAGCAATTAGTGTCCACTGGGTAATAAAATTTTTCACAGCAAGATTTCATGTCTAGGCAGTATTTTTATGTCACTAATACTCTCTCTCTCTTTTTTTTTAATGTTTGGTTATTTTGGGAGAGAGAGAAAGCAGGAGTGGGGAAGGGCAGAGAAAGAGAGAATCCCAAGTTGGCTCCACACTGTCAGTGCAGAGTACACCTTAGGGCTTGATCTCATGAACCGTGAGATCATGACCTGAGCCGAAATCAAGAATCAGATGCTTAACGGACCTGAGCCACCCAGGAACCCCTATGTCTCTAATACTCTTTAAAAATGTTTTAATACTGAGTTCCTATAAAACATGTATTGTATTAATATTGCAATCAAGGTGCAGAATTTTAAGTAGAAGGGGTAAGCGAATGTGTGCATTAATACATGCATTAACTTATTATTAATTTATTAACTTGTCACTGTCTTCCCCATTTTTTAGTCATGATATAGATTAGTAGTCTTCAGCTTTATAGATATAAAACATAAATGTGTGTACTGTCCTATGTTAAATAATTAGGAAAATACACAGAAAAGGAGAGTAGTGTGAGTATGAAATAAAGATGGCCTTGGGGCGCCTGGGTGGCTCAGTCTGTTAATCGTCCAACTTCGGCTCGGGTCATGACCTCACAGTTCGTGGGTTCTCTGCTGACAGCTCAGAACCTGGAGCCTGCTTCAGATTCAGTGTCTCCCTCTCTCTCTCTTCTAAAAAAATAAAGATGGCCTTGCCCATGTACCACTTTTGAGACCATTGGTATTTTATGCAATAAACACAATGTAAATAGTAATATGAATGTATAAATAGTATGTCTCAATTTTATGAGAAGGTCATCTCTGTATTTCTAAACAGTGGGGCTGCAGATTGTGCTTGGCAGTTTTCCTGTTTCATACAGCGGGCATGTATTACATTTAAACTCAGAAATCAACAGACCTGGGTTAGACAAATATGTCTAAGCTGCATCATGTTAAGATGATTCTCCTATAAGCTTTTTCTTTTATTCTGCTATAAACTTTAAATGTTTTAAAAATACTTAAATTTTAGGAGCGTCTGGGTGGCTCAGTAAATTGAGCTTCCGACTTTAGCTCAGGTCATGAGCTCATTCATGGTTCATGAGTTCGAGTCCTGCATCAGGCTCTGTGCTGACAGCTCAGAACCTGGAACCTGCTTCGGGTCTCCCTCTCTCTCTGCTCCTCCCCTGCTCGCTCTTGCTCTTGCTCTCGCTCTCTCTCTTTCTCTCTCTCAAAAATAAATGGGCGCCTGGGTGGCTCAGTCGGTTAGGCATCCGACTTCAGCTCAGGTCACGATCTCACGGTTCATGGGTACGAGCCCCGCGTCAGGCTCTGTGCTGACAGCTCGGAGCCTGGAGCCTGCTTCAGATTCTGTCTCCCTCTCTCTGTGCCCCTCCCCCACTCACACTCTGTCTCTCTCAAAAATAAACATTAAAAAAATTTAAAAAAAAAAAAACACAGCAGAAAGGGGCGTATGTCTGTATAGATTCCACAAAGTCAGCCAGTGGAAGAAATGGGACTAAGGTTCCTTTCAGACACCCTGCCCCCACCCCCTGCAGGAGTTTAAATAATAATAGTAATAAACATACAATAAAAAATACTTAATAAAACTTAAGTATTTAAATTCAGGATGACTTTTCTGCATGGCGTTTTATCTGCTCTCATCAGTCTTGGTTTCCTCCCTCCAAGTGTTCCATCGACCTCAAGAAGAACGTGCTGGTGATCGGCACCACAGGCTCGCAGACCACCTTCCTTCCCGAGGGGGAGCTGCCGGAGTGCGCCCGATTGGCGTACGGGGCCGGGCGCGAGGATGTGCGGCCGGAGGAGATCGCGGACCAGGAGTTAGCAGAAGCTCTTCAGAAATCCGTAGAGGACGCAGGTATTACGGTGGCCAAGCTCTCGGATAACTTGCTCGTTACTGTCAGTGAGCCAGGGAGGTTGGCGCCGCAGAGGGAACAGGGACCGTTCCAGTTCCTAACCATGTCATCGTGCTGTCACGGATGTGTTCTTTGTCCTCTTCCCACCGAGAAGAACTCGGTGTTTCGACAGGTCCGTTGCTGTGTACTAGGGGCATTGGGGGGTTACTTGCTGGAGTGCAGTTCGGTAGGCTTCCCAGCAAATCTTGTTTCCCTTTTCCTGACAAGCATTCTTACAGTAAGCAGGCATTTCCTTTTCAGTTCTGCAGTTCCCCGAGCATTTAGTTTTCCTTTTCTTAGGCCTGCTTCCTTTGAGGATAGCATTGCAACACTGTCGTCCTGACCTTTTCAGCATCTACTGCAAGTGCTGCTGCCAGAGATAGAGGAGCCAACAGTCAGGAGCAGAACTGAGCACTGATCAGAGGACAGGGTTGACGCCATTAGTGAGATCGCATGGTGTTCTTGGGCCCAATTAGAACAGTATGCAAATTCCTGACACGGGGATTCCTAATTCATGTCTTCGTGAGTCTCGGTTGTCGTGGTTTAAGCCTCAAGACCAAGCCAAGTTTTCTCAGGGAAGATGAGGGACACACTTTTGCTGAAATCCTACCTCCACGTGATCCTTTTTCCCCATCTGTTCTAAAACCGTGACTGTGGGATGCATTTTCTAGAAACTGAAGAGGATTAACTTTTAAGTTGGGGTTATTTTAAAGTCTTAAGCTATAATTATCCATCAGTGACTAATATCACACGTTGTGTTTTCTGATACAGTAAAATGTATTAGAGCTACAAGTTCAGTGAACAGCTTTCTCCTAAAGACATAAAAGATAGGAGCTTATATAAAAAAAAATAAAAAGGCAACCAGATGTTGCCAGTGTTCTTATGGAGAACACCCGAGGTCTAGCCCTGAGCCTCTCTAAATGGAAATGGATGTGTGTGGCAGACAGACTTTCCTCGCCGGCCGTGTTCGTAAACTGCTCCTCCACACCCTTTGGCCCCCCGGAGTTTTACATACAAAGTACAGCCTTGGTTGTAGGAAGGGGGAAATTCCAGACAGAGACTAAATTAAGAGTTTTAAGCTTCCCTGCAAGGCAAGCGTGACTGAGTTCGACAAACCCACTTAGAAGGTTTCACCTGTTTTTAGTAACTTGTCAGTTTAGTCATCATTCTGGGTATTAATAAAATGAGGGTGTATTACCATCTCCTGAAACCTCTGTTTTCCCCCCACAGTTCAGGGTTTTTATTTGAGAAGCACTGACTGATGGGAGCAGTGCTTTCTAACCTACTAGCAGTTACCCTCTCCGTGTAATTACCTTCTTGTAATAAATTGTTAAGGAGATGAAAATAGAAACCACAGGCGTTTTCAGGCATAGTGAAAGGAGTGTAGCAATTCGAACGATTAAAAGGAGGGGCTCCTGGCGGACTCAGTCTGCAGAGCGTGCAACTCCTAATTGTGGGCTCGTGAGTCTGAGCCCCATGTTGGGCGTGGAGATTACTTTAAAAACACAAAAAATAAAATCAAAAAACATTTTTCAAAAACGGATTTAAAGGAAATGGGTTTTTTGCCCACGGGATGATACTTTTTTTTAGTGACGATACATGGCTTGAGCTAAATTTTACAATGTTTAAGTAGTGAACTAATTCTACATCAGATCCTTCTCGTCTGGAACACTGACTTCCAGCATCATCAAAATCAAAACTCTGGACATAGTAGGTGAAAGTATTTTTGCTAAAAACGGTTTCCTTGGTGGATACTTTATACCAGAGTGTCTTTATTCTATCAGCGGAAAAATAAATCCGAACAGGAGCGATATCTGATACATTTTCTAAACGCTGACCAAAAAATAAGGTAGGCCATAATGATCCAGTTCAGTTTGTTTTCCTTCTAAAAATAAACCCCAACTGAGAAAGAAATTTGGAAAGTGACTGTTAACGAGTGTTCGCTCGCCTTTAAGATTGCCGTAGCCGGTAATTCCACCCGTGGGTCTGCTGTTTCCACCTGTCTCACACGTCTGCCCATGAGTTCCATGTGTGTGGGTGTGTGAGATTAATTCCTTTCCAAGTTCTACTGATGATCTGTTGAAGTTGACAGCGGTGTTCTATGTATTGTGAGAGAATTAAACCAACCAGACTACAGAAACCTTCCCCAACTTTGGCTCTACCAGTTCCTGGTTGTAAAGATGGCAGAGGAATGGAGACAATAACCCTGCATGCCGTGTGGTTTGCGTTGTTAACCCAAGTTTGCTTGTCTGTTTCCTAATTCAAACAGAGCGTCAGAAGCCATGATGCATGTAGTGTGTGTGTGCTGCAGCTGGAGTGGGCCCCAGACCAGGTATTTATAGACGCCACGTTCAGCCTTCCATCCAGTTCTCGTCTGTGCTCTGAGCGTCTTTGTGTCTGCTGCGCTTCTGGAATTTAGCTTCTGCCACCCATGTCATCTCCTCCAATCTGGTTACAACCAGCCTGTGTATACATCCGTATGTTGGCCTGCGTGCATGTCGAAGCATGGTTTCCTGTTTGCATTTTCATCAACTGTTGGAAGAGTCCAAGGAGGGGAGGGAGAGCCCCGTAAAAACCGGGTCCGGCCGGCTGTTGTGGATAGCGCACATCCAGACGGTCAGCAGCACGGCGTGTTGTCGTTGAAGACAGTCACGCTGTCGGGGGTTTCCCGAGCCCGTTTCTTCTGGAAAACCAGAGGTTCCTTTTTCATATCCCTGCACACAACTGCCCAGAGCGGTAGAAGTGCAGGAGTTTTCATTCCGCCAAAGAAGGCGGCTTAGGCCAGGTGGCTTGTCTGGGGACACAGGCTCCATCACGTGGGCATCAGTGAGGTTAATTCTCCCTGAAATAGGAGCCAAGACTTCACTCTTCTCTCCCTCCCCTCACAGGTCCCCCGGGAGACACTCCGTTCCCGTTTCCCTGGAGTGTAAATACGGGAGACCGCAGCCTGAGTTTAGTGGCTGGTTCATCAAGAAGAAAAAAGCAGCCCCCAACCTAGGACTTTCTAGGGGTTGCAGGCTGGTTGTAATTAGATATCTAGCACTTAATTTCTTCTTTTTTTCTTTTTCCCTACAAAAATGGGGTAAAAGTAGGCACAGTTGAATTATCCTCACTATCCACTGTTCGCATCCCTTTCTCCTCTCCTGTAGTGCCGAGCCAGTCCCTTACCGTCAGGACTGAGGCCGGTAAAATCTCAGCTCCTGGAGGACTGTGTGCCGCTTTCTTAGCACCAAACACACCCCGAGGCCGAGTTCTCCTTGATCTGACACGGTGACGGTGACCGTAACTGGCGTGCCGGTGCCCGAAGGCCATCGCCACGTGCCCTATGCTTCTTACACGGATAGCTCACCGCGATGCGTCTTTTCTGTTCACATTAACTCAGAGTCGGCCTTAGGGACTGATAAATAAAACTCATAACCGTGTCTCCAGACACTAACGGGTGTAATTTACACTCAAGCAAACGCTGTTTCCCTATTGACCTCTAAAGCATATTGTTTCACAAGAAGTCGGTGACTCCCCGACATAGCTTTATCTTCTCGCCCGTGCTGTATCTTCTCGTGCTGTTCACCGGTGTCACAGTAGAATGATTTAGAGCCGTTATATCTGGATTCCTTCCTGACTTCTTCAGATCAAGCCCCCCACATTGGATGTTAATCGACACGAAGCTGTTAGAGTCTGAGAAGCGTCCACCCTGGGAGATTGTATCGGGCAGTAGTTTTTGCTGCCACCCGTTGACATTTAATTAACGATCTTCTAGTAACTGCATAGAGGTCAGTGTTTGACTGTACCGGTGGCAGAAGGAGAACTGGAATTCATGTTTAATGGCATCGTGAGGTGGTGTTTGAGCCTGCCATCCGTGAGTGCTCTGAATGGTCATCGCCTATCTGAAGACGTTAGGATCTATATCTCCCTCCACTGCCAGGACCCTCCCCGCTCTCCCTGCCCTAAGGGACTTAAATGTCCTCACTTAGTTGTGCTGTGTCAATGTGATAAAGTAACTGATAACCCTTTCCAAGGTGCCACCTTTGGTTAGGTGATGATCCGACCCAGTCTGCTTGCTCTTTGCCTTTGTTTTTGCTCTTCGTGTCCTCGCTCCAACAGTTATATCAAGATTTGGATCGTGGGAGT
Source organism: Paguma larvata (assembly GCA_030068075.1). Taxonomy (NCBI): domain Eukaryota; kingdom Metazoa; phylum Chordata; class Mammalia; order Carnivora; family Viverridae; genus Paguma; species Paguma larvata. The sequence goes on from CM057833.1 coordinate 11,113,575, forward strand.
GTGGATAGAAATGAATTAAATAGAAGATTTGTTTCTCTGTCTTCTAGAGATTCCCAAACACATTCTCCTTTCTCTTTGTAATTCCCACTCTGTTCCAGATATACCTGGTTTAGAGTTGTCGTTTGGAATGTCTGTGTTCACGTTTGAGACACTGAAAGCGCATTGACAGGAGAATCACTCTAGTGCAGAGATCCTCAAAGTCCGTAACCCGCTTATGAACCACCGGAGGAGCTTCTCAAGAATGCAGGTCCCTGGGTTTATTCCCAGGGACGGTGCCTCAGAACGTGCCTGCTTAGCAAACATGACTTCAGGGCAAGCGATAGAACACTCTCGGAGAAACTCTTCAGAGAGTGCCAGACTCGTGACGAATAAAGATACATAACTGTCCCTCCGTCTTGAGCACTAACTCGGCCATTACGTGGATGTTTATTAATGCTACTTAAAGACGCTCTTGACTTAACGGTGTACGTGTTTTGTTTAGAACGTACCCACCTCTTATTCTGCTGCCATGATGTTAAATTGTCTACCACAGTGAGAACGCTTCTTGTCTAAGTATCAGTATAAAACAAACCCAAGTTTAAGGACCTGATTTTGTTCTGTCCTGTTGAGATTTGTATCATCTGAGAAGTTACTGGCCTTTGCAACCTACTAATTAATCTCTTTTCCTTTCCCTTTTGTCTCACATAGAGAAAAGTGGTAAAGAAACTACCTCACTGGGAATGTCATCCTTACCAACTTCAGATGGATTTAACCATCCAGCCCATCCTTCAGGACGGAGTCCTGAGATAGGTAATCCTAGGAGTCCTGCTCGCTCTGCCTCTGCTTCGGGCTGCCCCGCCGAGCCCAGCGACCCTGACGGCATCGAACCTAAAGCTCTAAAGGCTTTGGAGGCTTCCGCTGAATTCCAGATAACTTCTGAAAAGAAAGAACATCTTCCTCCACGGGATCTTTCTGATAGTGCTCCTTCAGCAGACAGTGCTCCTTCAGCAGACAGTGCTCCAGCCACGCCTCTGCAGAATTCATCCGAAGAAGCCATCATTGCAGAGAATATGGGGAAATCTGCTGAAAGAAGCACCCAGGGCCTCAGCTCTCCTCTCCACACAAGACCGCAGGCTAGTTTATCTGTCACAACTACTAGTGCGCAAGAACCACTGGGGTTTCTAGGTGAAAAGGGTTGGCGTCCAGAAAGTCAGATCCCAAGTCAAGGGAACGGCCCTCAGCAGCACAAAGAACCAGAGAATGAACAGCATGAGGTCGTACCACAGAATGCTCTACGTGACCGAGAACAAGGACTCCTCTGTAACGCAGACGACTCTGAACCTCTCGGAGAAAGGCAGCAGCATCGACGGGGAAGCGCTGATCGGGAAGCTGCGGTGAGAGGAGACGGGCTCCAGCAGGCCGAGGCCCTTCCAGCTGCGGAGGAAAGGCTTCTCCCCTCAGGCTGCTTTGGCCGCTCACATTCAGAGACACTTATGGAAGTAGATACAGTCGAAGAGTCCCTGGTTGCCGTGCTCAGCCCCGCGGATGGCCAGAGTGCAGGCGTCGAGAACATCGGTGCCTCCGACCTCACCTCAGATAATCCCCGGATGGAAGTAGAAACGTCGAAATGTAGCCCTCCGTCTGAAATTTTGAGTAATTCAGTTTGCACTCAGGACTTACAGCTCCCAGACAGTAACGTTGAAATGTCTGGAACAAAGAAAGAAGATGGGGCTTGCTCCCCGTCTCTAAGTCTCTGCGGCAGTTGTCAGCCCTCTGTGGAGGCAGCAGAGGGGTCGTGCTCATCCCTCACAGCAGCCTTGAAGGAACTCCATGAACTTTTGGTCATTAGCAGTAACCCAGCTTCAGAAAATACATCTGGGGAAGTTATCTGTCAATCAGAAATGGTAACTGAGGGCCAGACAAGTATTAAGGAACTTTCTGAAAGATGGACCCAAAGCGAGCACATTATAGTTACCCAGAATGAAGAGCGTTCACAAGTCTCCTTTCATCAGACCATATCCGTATCGGTGAGGGCAGAAAAGTTGACAGACACTTCAGACGGTGCTGGAGTAGATGATGTAGGAAATATTAATGTCAGGGATCCAGGTGATGGCCTGGTAACCGGTAAGGCAAGTGTCCCCGAGTCTAGGGACTCTGAAGGCGAGAGCAGTGCTGCCACTCTGGCCGCAGCAGAAACGTCTGATCAGTTGCACTGCACCTTAGGTGTAGAAATCTCACCCAAACTTTTAGCAGGCGAGGAGGATGGCCTCAGTCCCACTTCTGAGCAAACGAAGTCCTTGTCCAGTTTCATGTTGGTTGAAGATTTGAGTCAGGGCGCGCAGAATCCGGTGACAGACAGGCCTGAGACCCAACAAGATGTCTGTCCTGAAGCTGCAGGGCCACTTCCTGAGTTCGAACCACCCACCAGCCAGCCATCGCCAGGTCCCTCCGTCCTTCCACCGCTGGCTTTTCCTGCCGCAGACATTGACCGGATTCTCCGTGCCGGCTTCACTTTGCAGGAAGCTCTTGGGGCTTTGCATCGAGTTGGGGGGAATGCAGACCTTGCACTTCTTGTTTTGCTGGCAAAGAACATTGTCGTTCCTACGTAACCATGGAAAAGTGGGCTAGACCATACTCCATTCCCTTACAAAAAAAAAAAAAAGCTATAGACACACACACACACACACACACACACATCACATATACAGTTTATGTAGAAACCTGCAAGCAGAATGTTGAGCCAGATTTTTTTTAAAGATTTTTTTCGGCCAAAGTAACTTATCTCTTGTCTGATGAATTTGTCTATTCTCTTTGTTAAAATTTGGGCCTTTTAAATGTATTGGCAGTATGTGCGTACAAAAGCTTTTTATTATCATCAAGATGATGTATTCTGGAATAAAATTGGTGGTTTTGTGTATAGCATACCATTTTAGTATGAGAGTGAGTGCTCTACGAAGCGGAAGCCGGGAGAGCCCCTGCCGCCCAGGCAGCTGAAAGCTCATCCGCTTCCCGCTTTGGCTGTGCCTGTGGGGCAGACAGGGTGTGATTTGTCGGCTCCGTTGTCCGTTTACAAACTCGATCACGTGGTTTGGTGTTTGGAATTACACCTAGTGCTCTGCGTGTTGGCGATTCACCAGTTATAAGAGGAAATGGAAGAATAATTGATCTCTCCTAGAGTGGTATGTTTTTACTCGCGTGGTTAGGATTTGACATTTTTATGGGGTGAGTTGGGAGGATTTAAAACTTGGGCTGCTCTGGATGCGACAGGCTGCTGCAAGGATTGCCAAGTGTTTGGGGGCGGGGCACTGGGTGGGGGGCGGGGATCAACATCAGAGTGGAATGTGGTGCTACCCAGATAGAAAAGGGAAAAGTCTATACTTCCGTCTGCAAATGTCTTGGTGATGTTTCAAGAACTGCGAGCGAAAACTAATGGCCTAAACACTGGAATTTACTAGAGAGTGGGTTTGCCAGCGTCTTCCTGATCTCCCCTCAACACCCTTAGTGACCAGCGATGAGCCCAGGGTCGTGCTAAGGGGTCGATTGCCAGCAGTTCATTTCCTTTCCAAGCTCATCTCCTGGGAAGTCCTTCTAAAACGAAGCGTGAGCCGCGATCGGAGTGAGATGTCGCGAAGCGTGATAACCTTGTCGCTGGTTCGTCTCGGTGCTTGGAATGGTCAGTCCATTTGGTGAGTGGCCTTTATGGCCATGGAAATAGTAATGGCAGTTTCTGACTCAAGTGGCCTTGGTAGAGATTTCCATCCCGTTCTTTCCTCAGGAGTTTCTTTTTTAAACCAAGCTTTGTCACATTTGCGTTTACCGTGTCAAGGTAGAGTGGGGCATAGTGCATAGCTGTATTTATCGTGGCCTTTTTTGATATGAGGACTAGCCCTTGGAAATCGCTCTCCTGTGGGCCCCACTGTGCAATAATCCTACTGGGTAGATTTTAGGTAGATTTTCCCCAAAAGTAAGTTATTATAGGTACCTAGCAGAAATCTGAAATCTTGGTTTTGTTGAAAAGAATTTTGAGAATGACTCCCGATTCTAAGCTGTAGTTTGCAGTGTGTTTGAAGCCGATGCTTTGAGAGGGTGATTCATGAATTTCGTGTTAAATGATTTTGTCTCAAGTCATGGAGCACAATCAAAATGGAGGCTCATGGCTCAGGAGTTTTTGAAATCTTAATTCGGGGGCACGTAGAGGCCTTTCTCTTCGGTCCGGTTCCATCTTCTTTTCTTTTTGCCGTGACGTCCGTCTGCACGATGTGAGGCCTCAGTGATGTGGCAGAAAGTCACGTGGATCTCGTCGTGATCCCGCGAAGTTGGGAGGTGGTTGGCGGGAGTTGTGGCTTACCGTTTTCACGAGGGCGCTCGGAACAGCGGGACAGCCGGGTTGTCTCGAAAATGTTCTTTTAGACAATCACGTGTCGCAGACCGTTTTGCCTGCCCCACACCAAAGACGTAAGCCGCACTAGGAAACCGCGGGTAGGATTTCCATCAACCGACTCTTGGAGCTGCGACCGCGATTCAGTAGTTGGCGCTCTGAGGGAAGCAAAATCCAGCAGCAATGCAACGGGCCCCGTGTCTGCTTTATGGGTGGTAACTGGGAAGTTATTCTAAGCTTATAAATCTTGAGGGTTACAGAGCGGGGTGGGTGCAAGGTGGGGGAAGTCATCAGCGACAACAGACTCCTCCAAAAAGGCCTTCTGGGTGAAGACGGGCCTCCTAGTCTTCTGTCTGAGCAGTGGCACGCTGCTCGGCGGCTCGGCCCCTGGGTTTTCACAGTGCGGAGACCTGGGAATCTATCCCGGTAGAATAGAGAATATCAGTGTGGAAAAGGTTTTATTACAGTAGCTTTTTACATATGTATATTTATTTTTAGGAGAAAATCGAATAGGCCTGTAGTTGTACATGTATCCTTCTTAGGAGTGCTTCGAACGAATGAGCTGAACCCGCTTGCCAAATAGCCGTGTCCTTTTTCATCCTTTATTTGTCAGCGTCTTTCAATCTTTAAAACCGCATTTTCTTGTCCCATTGTTTGTGTGAGAGTAGAGTCGCTGACATTGCGAGGATCTTGAATAATCACGAGGTTCTTAAAACACAAAGGGAATTAAGGAACACGACACTCGTGAACTTTCATTGTCAGTTTTATTAAACGTGCAGAGATTCGAGATTAACTTCTCTAAAAATGAAGTAAACTCACTGTGAACTCCTGGTTGCCGACAGAACTGGTCCTGGCCAGCCGTCGTCGGTAATGGGCCACCCTGCCGGACAGCGTCTCGGCCCGAACCTGTGACGGACGGTTCTGCGGTCAGCGCTCACCCCCGAGGGCGGTCTCTGTTTATTCACCAGAGAGAGGAGATTGTCCTGTAGGACCTCTGTGGTTCACCTTGAGCTGATTTCCGGGGGTAGGGATGTGCTTGGTGACCAGACAGGGGGCCTAACACGGCCGCAGATTTTGCCCGCCGAGGTCGGTGAGAAGGATTCCCACTCGCACCTGCGGACGCCTCCGGGCACCAGCCGGCAGCCTTCATCCCTCCGCTCGGGCTGTAGGCATTAGCATCTAAAGATTGCCGGTCACTTGGCAAAGAGGATGGGATAGATGGCGGGCGGGTGTTGAAACTGGCCTGTCTCGGAGCCTAGAAACCTCCCAGCGCTCCCGGTCTCCGTACGCAGTGGAGGGAGACACACTAGAGGAGGATGCAGGCCCTGGGTTTTTTCATCCCGAGCATTTTCTCCAGCAAGAGGGTTGCGTAAAAATGGAAAAATACGTGAGACTGTGTCACAGATTTTGATAACCGGTTAAAACTGGATTCTGCCTGTTCTTCCCTGAGCACAGCTTTCTCTCTCTAGTAAAAGCCATAAAAACTTCGTTGGTTTAAACATCAGCTCATGTGTATATATACATGTGTGATTGACACATAACCTACAGTTCATTTTACATAGATTGAAAAGGAAACAATATTTGTATTTGCAGATAAATCCTCCACGTACGGTGGCTTGTATCTCACCATGTATATAAAAACAGCCTTGCCGACACCCGGCCAGGAAAGTTGCAGTGAGTTCTGATTTCCTTTTCCTGCCTGTTTGCCCGCTGCAGGGACAGCAAGCAGCATAATCGACCTGCTGTGTGTTTCAAACTCGTCTTCGCCGGTAACCTATCCTAAGAGAAGCTAACTAGATTACGCGTTCTTCAGATCTCTAGCACAAATACCAAAAAGCCGAATTTCCCATTTGAATTTGGTTACACAGTGTAGTCTGTGGCTGAGTTAGAAAGAAACCGTTACCAAGAGTTTCCCTTCCCCGAAGATGAATGTTAACATTTTAGGAGTTCCATAAAGTATCTTTGTTCCTGAAAGAATGAAAAATGCCAGTTCCTCAAAGGCCAAGTAAATTTGAAGCGTGTCCTTGAGAACTGTGGAAATACAAAATCATGACTCAGGTTCTATACCTTAGAGGCCCCACAGTGTTAGCGAGGTGTTCCTAGGAGTTCATTGAATTAAGAGTTTAGGGGTAAACCTTTGAAGTACTTGATTTTCTCTTGTGCCTTAGTTTCTCCAAATAGCAGAGGCGTCACATTTGGGTGGGAAGTAAAAGTGGAAGTATCAGGGAGAAAGTTTGAAAATGGCCTTCCTAGAAAGAGGGCGTACACGCAGTAGGCCTAAGACCCCCCTTCGATTCAGAATTCTGCCCCAAATCATTAGAATTCCAATAGGGCTTTTTTTTTTTTTTTTTTTTTTTTTTTTTGCATCGGGAGTACCAAAAAATGGTTTCTAGATGTTCACTAGATTTTTCTCCGTTGCACTATCAGTACTGTGGTGGTTAAGACAGAGAAAAAGTTCGAGAAAATCTGTACTCTTGAAAGCTGTGAGTCTTTGAATAAGAATTCATTGATTCACGGGGCCCCGGGCTGGCTCAGTCGCTGGAGCATGCGACTCTTGATCTCGGGGTCGCGAGTTCCAGCCCCACGATGCGTGTACAGTTTACTTAAAAAAAAAAAAAATCGATTGATTCAAACATTAAGTGCCTGTGTGCCGGGTGCTGGTGAGTCCCGAGAACACAGGGATGACCGAATCAGATTGGACGCCTGTCCTGCAGCTTTGTCTAGCAAGGAGACAGGAAGCAAATTTTAGCTTGAAAAGCAAGATCGGGTTTTGCCTAGTAGCATGGTTTTTTTTTTTAAAGTCCTACTCGAATGATTTGGTTCAAATTCACAGACTTGGAAAATCAGGCTCAAGATGGAATTAGATGCTGTGACCCTGAGACTGCTCTAAAAGGTTTTCTAAGAAAATTATTTTTATGGTATCATAAACCAACAAAGGGTGTTCAGACATTTGATAGAGATACTTGAAGAGATCAGTATAAATTATTTTGAAATAATTTATGCTGCTGGGGGGGGTGGGGGACGGGCAGGATAGAAGTGCAAGTAAATGGGAGGCTATCCCAAATATGTAGCAGTGACGCTGAGCTTTCCCTCCGATCGGGGCGTCCTTCCACGCAGGGCAGCAAGGCGGAGTGTGCCGGGGCTCCCTCCCCACCTCGAGCGTGGCTGCTCTGGAGATTCTGACAAATCTGGTCCCACAGGACTTACAGGATTCTGGGATTTGTGGTTTTAAAACGGCCGAGTGCGCGATGCAGAATCTAGAGCAGAAAATGTAGCAAGCGATGGGACTGGGTGGTAGGCAGAATTACTTACGAGAGGATTCAAGGCGCTACCAAATCTTCCAACAGGATCGCTCCATCAAAAGAACGTTCTTTAACCCATTATTTAAAATGGCACCACATATATTGTAATCCTGGGGCATACAGCCTGACCGCTAGTGATTTCTGAGGCTTACAATTAGAAAACTCACAAGTTTATCGGATATATATTGGTGATTGGTAATTTAGACCCTCTGGGGGCTGTAGAAGGTGAGGGGATATAGCTGGTAAGTTTCAGGGCACAATGTTAAGGAATAAACTCTACAGAGAAAATGGCTCAAGGGTGTAGGAGTTAGAGAATGTTTCTTTGACCTAAGAAGGTTAGGCAGATTGCCGAAGACCTGGGTTGGGGGCGTAGGATACAAAATTAGAATTTTTACAGAACTTTGTTTCTTTCATTATGTACCAGACGAGGGTTCTCATTAGCCGACCTGGGGAAGGGGCACGCTGGATGTCTTTCCCTGGGAAAATCCCAGTCCGGTGGGAAACGGTTTTGTTTACCAGGAGTTTGCTTTATCCACAACGTCGAATGAATGCATCTGTGGTTTAGAGGAAGGTGGACCCCTCTGAATCTCCTGCCAGAGGCTGGTTTCCAGATTCCCTCAGCCGGAGATGCCCGGGCGCCGACCAGGCTGCTTTCCTTGCGGCGCCCGTGGCCTTCCGGGTTCATGCCCCCTGTCTGAGGCTGTTCTCTCTGACCGATTATATTCCATTCTCTGTTCTCTCCATCACCCTTTTGAAATCGTTCTGGTGAGGCACTGAGAGCAGTTCAGCATACCGACTGTACTTGCTCTTTTCACCGTGCACCTTCAGTGGAAGCTGATTTGCTCAATTTTATTCCGAGTCTCGTCTCCACGGCAATTTGGGCTAACGGCCTTTACTCTCAAGGAAGCCTCATCGACCAGTTTCGTAGCCACATCTGGCAAATCTTAGCAAACAAAGCCCTCCTCTAGCCCCTTTGTTTGTTCTTGGAATTGCTCATGATTGCTTTTCTGACGCTTCTTTAAGCTTTGAGACTACTGCATTTTTAAAAAGCTAGGCAGATCGGCACAGCAGGCTTGCCAGTAGCTTAGTCACTCCACGGCGCTTTGGTTTTGAGAGTTGGGAAACTCAGAACTTAAGGGAACCAAACTCAGGAATCCCCCGGTTGGCTGCACTGTGCCCTTGGTTTAGGGGCCGGACATAGGACCTGCCTGCAGCCAAGTGAACTAGATGCATTTTGGGTTTGAGTTTTTGTCACTGAAATGTTAAGTCAGCCCTAAATAATCGAAACACTTTATTTTTCTTTTTTTAATAGGAACTTTCTGAAGAAAAAGTGATGTGTAAAACATTTGATATTTAAGACAATAAAGTTTTTATCATAAGACTCTTGTTTCATCAGTTTCTTTTACATCGAGATGGTTTCTTAACTTACTTAACTTTAGTCCTCATCTGTCTCCCTGCCCCTTTGATTAACTCGTACCCAGGCAGCGTGATTTGTTAGCTGTCTGCTGCTACCCCAGAAGACATGGGTTATGCCCGAGCCATTGCAGTTAACTTCCAGATGACCGCTCCAGGGGCACAGCCATCTGCTCGCGTCAGAGATGCGTTTGTGCCTGACGGTGTGGGCCGCCGACGCGCCGTGATAGGGTGCCGTGGTTAGATTAGCCGCCAGAGCCAGGCTGCTTTGCCACTTACTGGCTGTGTGACTTTGGGTAGGTTTCCTGACCTTTCTGTGCCCCCGTTTCCTCATCGGCAAAATGGGGACCCTGTGTCTGGATGGCTTTAGGGAGTCAGCGCTTTTAGAACAGTACCCGGCACATGCTGAGCGCTCCTTAGATCCCAGCTGGTATCCTTCGTTGTGTGACGTAAGGTATTTGAGAACACTAAATGCAGTTTCTAGAAGGTGGGCAGTTCCCAGAGTCAGACGTAACTCTGCCCCATGCAATCCATCACTGGGGGTCCTGGGCTGCCAGAGCTCTGCTGTCTTCAACATGTGGCTTCCAAGAGTCACCTTGGGTGTCAGCATCCAGCTGGCAGGAGAGGAGGATGCGGGTTGTTCGTGGAAGTTTCTCCACCAGGCCCGGAAGTGGTGTACATCACTTCTCTACCCACGTTTCCCGGGCTCGGTACTCCGTCACACGGCCGTACCGAAGTGCACGGGAGCCTGTAAAATAGCCTACCTCCGTGCCCAAGGCGCGGAGCACAGGTGGGGTCACCTAGCAGGGTTTCAGTTTCCCCTTCTACCTACCACTTTCCCCAAGGAGATGGCTCCATACACTCTCCCGGCACTCGGCTGACTTCAGAATCCTCTGTGACGCCCTGTCCTGGTGACTTTATGGTTTAGCAAACTGAACTTAAGTTATCTGCTCCCGCACCATACACAGTGTTGGCTCAAGGACAGAACAAACTGCATTAGCAAATCCCATTCAGAAAAGAGAAGAACAGGAAATGCAACCCTTGTGAAAGGGGTGGGGAAGCTCGCTGCTTACAATTCTAATTATCTTCAGTGGAAGGAACTGTGTCTATTGTCCATGGTCCCGTCTGAGGTAGGTGCTGAGTCTACCTTCCTGGGGAGCTACAGAGCTCTTTTAGCCTACTGTCGGCACGAGTCCGGAGGACCGGGGCTTGTCCGAAGGCTTGGAAAAGAGGCTATCTATGACTTTCGAACGCTGGATTTGTAGTTTCTTTGGCAAAACAATTCACTCCGTAACAGCGGCCCTCTGATTATTTGCTCCCGTCACTCCTCTGTTACCAGTAACCACACCCGAGAGTTCTCTCATGTACACAGTCCTCAAGCATGATTCATTTCCTTGCACAACCCTGAATTCAAGGCCCCACATTTCTTAGCTCTATGCCTTTTCAGTTTGCCTTCAACGAGCCAATTCTTCCCTAAACTTCGGAACTTCTCATAACATAAAAGTCAACACACCAATGCGTTTTCAACTCCTGTAGACCTGAACTTGAGGCTGTGTGGTTAACGTAGCCAACCCTCCAAGGTGCCCCAGGAGAGTTTTAGTAGATGTTTTGCTACCGAATGATAAAGGTCTCCTATTTTTCTAGCCTCCGTATATCAGTTTACTTCTTGACCACCAACACAGGGTCTTTTGGGCTTTTATGGGGACTATCCCATATCAGTACCAATTTCTGTATGAGGATAGGCTCACCGCTGTAACATACTCAACCCAAGTAGCTTAACACAATAGAACCTTATTTCTCCTTAACTAACAGCCCACTGTGGGTCCGAGTCAGTGGAGGGAGGAGAGCTCTTCGCGCCGTCACTCAGGAAACAGGCTTTCAGCATCTCTGCCATTTTCACCCTGCTTCCAAGGTGGCCCTGGTCTTCATTCCACTGGAGATGGTGGAGGAGAGTAGAGAGTCAAACTCAAGTGGTTTTTACAGGCCAGACCTGGAAATGGTACCTGTCACTTCCTACACACAATCGATGGAAACCACGTGACTGGCCACACCTAGCTGAACGACCGGGAAATGTAGACTAATTCTGTGCCCAGTTGTTATTTCAGAAAGAATATCCACCTTCTGTTGTCTGGTCAGGGGACAGAGCCTTGTCTTGACTCGCAGTCCTATAATTCCCAAATGGAGACCCCTCATTCAGAACTACTGAGAGTCAATTTCTTGTCGAGGCTTTCAAGACAATCTCTTTTTTTATCCTAAAGCTTGTCAATGCGGTGTGTTTAATTTTTTACAAAAAAACTTTTAAAGTAACTTAAAATTAACAATTTTGAAACTAATGAGTAACTTGGAAAACACCTTAACCAATGTGGAGTCACGGCTTTGTTTATGGTTTGTATTGTATGGTTTGAGATTTCAATGGACCCGGACCAACTGGCATATTTGGGGAGGAGCTCAGACAAACCCCCCTCCCCCGCTTGTTCTGTTACCGTTCCTTGCCTGTCTAATAGGAATGATGATGGCAAAGGCTACTTCTAGTTGGAGGTAAGAATTATGTTGCCACTTTTCAGATCTCAATCTTTTGATAACCATTTGAAATGAGATGTCTAGTACTTAATAGAGTGATAGAAATTGTGAGGCATTATTAGTTATTAGTAGAAAGAATTATGGGTCCCTGGCACAGAGAAAGGGGAATTCACTGCATCGTTATAAAAAACAAAAAAAGGGGCGCCCGGGTGGCTCGGTCTGTTGAGCGTCTGACTTCAGCTCAGGTCACGATTTCACTGTTTGTGAGTTCAAGCCCTGCGTCAGGCTCTGTGCTGACAGCTCGGAGCCTGCTTGGGATTCTGTGTCTCCCTCTCTCTCTGCCCCTTCCCCACTCACACTCTGTCTCTGCCTCAAAAATAAATAAACATTAAAAAAAACTTCCAAGCAAAAAAAAAACTTTGAAAGTATCAAGGAAGCGGGACGCCTGGCTGGCTCAGTAGGAAGAGCTCACAACTCTCGATCTCGGGCTCATGGGTTCGAGCCCCACGTTGGATGGTAGAGATTACTCAAAAAAATTAATTAACCTTTAAAAAAGGAGGGAAAGTAAATGCATTGGGAGGTTGATAGCAGGAATCTATAGCTCGAAGGAGGAAAATGTAAGGAAAGGGTAGGATATACATTTAAAAGTAGAAATACAAAGAAATAGAAAAAACAAACAAGTTAAAAAGAGCATAGTTCTACATTTCAAAATATGAGGAGAGCAGAGGCCATTGCCACCTTACATAAAAGGGCTAAATCGTCACCAGATACCACTTCCTTGTTCAGAGCGATTAGTATACTGATGGGATTAACCAACCGGACCAATCCTTCCCTGTGGATTTTGTCCTAAGAAAAATGAGAGCTAGGGTGGTTTGGTTCCTCCTAGAGAGTTACAGAAATGGACATTTCCCCTTTTAGACCCCAGGTATCTGCAATCACAGAGCCCTGAGCCAGGAATACCCCCACCCACGCCCCAGACCTGCTCCTCTCCGTCCTCGCTGAGAAATCAATGGCGACATCATCCTTCCAGTCGCTCCCTCCAAAACCTCGACTCATCTTTCACAACTTACATCCAACCCATCTGAAAGCCTGTTGGCTCCCCGTCAAAACATATTCCAGGGGCGCCTGGGTGGCTCCGTCGGTTGGGCGGCTGACTTCAGCTCAGGTCATGATCTCGCACTCTGTGAGTTCGAGCCCCGCCTCGGGCTCTGTGCTGACAGCTCAGAGCCTGGAGCCTTCTTCCAATTCTGTGTCTCCCTCTCTCTCTGCCCCTTCCCCTGTTCACACTGTGCCTCTATGTCTCTCAAAAATAAATAAACATTAAAAAATTAAAAAAAAATAAATAAAAAAAATATTCCAAATCCGATCATTTCTAGAACCCTCGTCACAGGACCCCAGACCTCTCACCTGGGTTACCGGGGTGGGTGTCCCTGCTCCCTACCCTTGAGTGGGGCCCCTCCTACTCGGGATAAAAGCTGAAGTCCTTACAATGTCTCCAAGGCCCCCTATCCGCCTCTCTGCCTTCCCCTCCTGCTTCCTTCCCCTCACCCATCTTCTGAGCCACCCCATATTCCCTGAGCTCTTCCTCCCCCTACAGCTTTTGTACTCGCTATTTCCTTAGTCTGGAACGTTCTTTCCTCAGACACCTTGCTGGCTTTCCTCCCTTTTCCTTCAGGTCTTTATGCCAATATCACCTCCGTAAAGGCCTTTTCTGGCTGCTTGGTCTGAAATCGAAGCCACTCACCTCCTTCTCTGTCATTTCTCTGCTCCTGCCCACCTTTCTCTCCCGTTGGAAGGAAACGGCATAGGGCGGGGACTTAAGCCTGTCCTGCTCACTGCGACGGCCCCCGGTGCCCAGAACTGTACCTGGCGCAGAGCCGTTAAGAAGTCCATGAGCGCCATTATGTTGCTGCAGTTAGTTCCTCCACTCAAAGGCCCCACGGGGTTGTCTTGCAAGTGGAGTGACAAAGCAGAACGGTGCCTGAAACCGGGCCAGGCCGCCGAGGTCAGTTTGCAGGCTCAGGGATTCTGGCCTCGGAGGCCTGCTGAGTTTGAGTTTAACGCAGATTTTAAAAGACAGAGGACATTTTTTTTTTTTTTTTTTTTTTGAGGAAGACAGAGAGAGAAAGCACAAGTGAGAGAGGGGCAGAGAGAGAGAGACAGAGACAGAGAGAGAATCGCAGGCAGGGCAGGGCGGGGGAGAGAAAGAGAAGCAGGGCTCCCCCGAAGCGGGGCTCGATCGCATGAATCGTGAGATCATGACCTGAGCGAAGTCAGATGCTTAGCGGCTGAGCCACCCAGGCGCCCGAGACAGAGGACGTTCTGAGGTTAGCAGGTGTGCAGGCTTCCAAGAGAAGTAGTGCTTTTCTTTTTTAAGTTTTTTTTTTTAAGTCCTCTCTACACACAATGTGGGGTTCGAACTCATGACCTAGAGATCAAGAGTCAAATGCTCTTCAGACAGAGCCAGCCAGGCGCCCCGAAGCAGTACTTTTTATTAAACCCACATATACAACTAATTTGGGACGTAGGCAAACGGCACCCCTCAGCCAATGGTTAGGTAGGCTTCGACCACACTTCCTCGTCCTTACGTTCCCAGAATGGAAAGGCCCCAATCAGGTGTAAAGAGAAGTGGCTTTGTATCGGGTCCTACTTCGCTTCTGTCCTTTCGCTTCTCCGGTCAGCTACAAAGGTTTTCGGCATCCCTATTGGATTACAAACTAAGCAGAAGATGGGGTGCCTGGGCGGTTCAGTCAGTTAAGCATCTGACGTTTGGCTCTGGTCATGATCTCACGGGTTCGTGAGTTTGAGCCCCGCATCGGGTGATTCTCTCTCTCCCTCTCTCTGCCCCTCACTCACTCACACTCTCTCTCCCTCAAAATAAATAACTTAAAAAAAATAAGCAGCTGATATTAATTCAACAAACATCGAGTATCATAGGCCGGACACAGGGTTGCTGCTGTGAACACTGCGTTGCGTGAACTGAGCAAAGGCGCAGAGTCCCAGGGAGCTTACACTATGGCAGTCTCTTTGACAAGTGACACCAATAAGAACTTGACAGGGAGTAATAAATTCTACAACGCAAATTGGGCCGATTCCTATGTTGGAAGGGACTAGAGACTACTTAGAGTGTTGAGTAATCAAGGAGAAAGGTCTTCTGAGAAGCTAACATTTAAACTGAGACCTAATTAATAAACTTTTTAGAAAGTTTTTTTTAAAAGGTGGGGGCACCTGGGTGGCTTGGTCGGTTCAGCATCCAACTTTTTTTTTTTTTTTTCAAAAAATTGTTAACGTTTATTCATTTTTTTCACGAGAGAGACACAGAGTGTGAGCAGCAGAGGAACAGAGAGAGAGGGAGACGCAGAATCTGAAGCAGGCTCCAGGCTCCGAGCTGTCAGCACAGAGCCCGACGCGGGGCTTGAACTTACAAACTGTGAGATCATGACCTGAGCCGACGTCGACGCTCAACCGACTGAACCAGCCAGAGGCCCCTAAGCGTCCAACTCTTGATTTTGGGTCAAGTCATGATCTCAGCGTTGTGAGATCGAGCCCCGTGTCAGGCTCTGTACTGACAGCACGGAGCCTGCTTGGGATTCTCTCTCTCCTTCTCTCTCTCTGCCCCTCCTCCGCTTTCTCATTCTCTCAAAATCAATAGGAAAATAAACTTAAAAAAAAAAAAAGCTTAAACTGAGACCTAACTGGCAAGAAAGTTAGAATTTGGGATATATTACATCAGACTACGCTGAGAGAACAAAGGGGCTGAAAATTTCCATAATTTCTTACAAAAAGAGGTTTTTTTAAATTAATATCTATTTTAGGGGCGCCTGGGTGGCTCAGTCGGTTGAGCGTCCGACTTCGGCTCAGGTCATGATCTCGCGGTCTGTGAGTTCGAGCCCCGCATCGGGCTCTGTGCTGATGGCTCAGAGCCTGGAGTCTGCTTCGGATTCTGTGTCTCCCTTTCTTTCTGCCCTTCCCCCACTCATGCTCTGTCTCTCTCTGTCTTAAAAAAAAAAAATTAATATCTATTTTAAAAATTTTTAGGGAGAGTGCGTGCGCATTCACAAGCAGGGATTCCGGGAACCATGGAGGAGTACCCCTTGCTTAGAAGCCCCGCCCAGAAGCTCACTTTATTTCTGGTCACGCCCCCTTAGAGAGAACGCGATAGTATAGCCACGCCCACTCTGAGGGAGGACGTAATCGAGCAGGGAGCCTGGCTACAACGCTGTCCTTGTGGAGAGAGCGGATTTTGGTGAATAGCCGGGGGCCTCCGCCACACTGGGGAAGAGCACCCCTGCACGGGTCCGCAGGTGTGAACCCACTAGGAAGTCCGAGACACAGCAGGTGGGCAGAGGCTGGCACGCACCAGCAGAGGGCTTAGGAGATGGGTCAGGGAGGGAGGCTGGACTCCATCAGCAGTGACCTTGCAGGCCAGAGAAGGGTCTGGATGTCATTCAGACATCCAGGGCGCCAGCTCCGTTGGTTAAGGGAAGTTGGGGTGCCCGGGTGGCTCAGTTGGTTAAGCGTCCAATTCTTGATTTCGGCTCCGATCATGATCTCAAGATTCCAGAGATCGAGCCCCGCCTGGGGCTCTGCACGGACAGAGCCCTCTTCTTGCTCTCTCATTCAAGCGTCCGCGCCTGCGCACTCTCTCTCAAAAATAAACAAACTTTAAAAACGGAAACTTAGGAGGTAGAATGACTTCCCAGTTTTCACCAACCTGTCTTGCCGACTGGAGAGTCATGAGGAAGGAACTGGATGTTCAACATTTTTTTAATTTTTTAATTTTTTTTTCGTTTTTATTTTAGAGAGACAGCACAAGTAGGGGAGAGGGGCAGAGGGAGAGACAAAGAGAACCTCAAGCAGGCTCCGTGCTCAGCACAGAGTCCAACATGGGGTTCCATCCCACGACCCTGGGATCATGACCTGAACTGAAATTGCAAGTTGGTCGCTCAACTGACTTGAGCCACCCAGGCGCCCCTCAACAATTTTATTTCATTTGTTTTTATTTTTAATTAAAAAAAAGTTTTTAACGTTTATTTATTTTTGAGAGAGAGAGAGAGACAGAGTGTGAGCAGGGGAGAGGCAGAGAGAGAGGGAGGCACAGAATCTGAAGCAGGCTCCAGGCTCTGAGCTGTCAGCACAGAGCCCGACATGGGGCTTGAACTCACAAATTGCCAGATCATGACCTGAGCTGAAGTCGGACACTTCACCAACTGAGCCACCCAGGCGCCCCAACATTTTTAAAAAATAGATTGCTATTATTTTGGGGAATCTCCACACCCAACCTGGGGCTCGAACTCACAGCCTCCGAATAAAGAGTCACATGCTCTTTCAGCTGAGCCAGCCAGCTGCCCCTGGATGTTCTATATTTTAAAATAAAATAGGCGCCCCTGGCCGGTTCAGTTGGTACAGCCTGCGACTCTTGATCTCAGAATTGTGAGTTTGAGCCCCACATTGGGTGTGGAAATTACTTAAAAATAAAATCTTTAGGGGTGCCCGGGGGGCTCAGTCGGTTAAGCGTCCAACTTCGGCTCAGGTCATGATCTGATGGTTTGTGAGTTCAAGCCCCGCATCGGACTCTGTGCTGACAGCTCGGAGCCTGGAGCCTACTTCGGATTCTGTGTCTCCCTCTCTCTCTCTAGCCCCTGCCCTGTTCACACTCTGGCTCTCTCTCTCAAAAATAAATAAATAAATAAATAAATAAATAAATAAATAAATAAATAAATAAATAAATAAATAAATAAAATTCCAGTTAATTTACATACAGCGTAATATTAGTTTCAGGTGTAGAGTTTAATGATTCGGCCCTTCCATACAACACTCGGTGCTCATCACGAATACCCTCCTTAATACCCATCACCCACTTAACTCATCCCCCTGTCCACCTCCTCCATTTTTTTTTTTTAATTCTTAGAGAGAGAGAGAGAGCAAGCAGGAGAGGGGCAGAGAGAGAGGGAGACAGAACACTCTGCGCTGAATCGCAGAGCCTGGTACGGGGCTCAAACCCATCAACCGTGAGATCATGACCTGAGCTGCAATCAAGAGTTGGACACTTAACCACCGAGCCACCCACACACCCAAACACGCTTGTTTGTTTTAAACGATCCAGTCCGATGACCTTTTAAGGCTACGGCAGGAGAAAGCTGCCAGAATTTTTTCCTATCTCTTTCCTTTCTGAGGCAGCACACGTCTTTGGCGAGAAGAGCCGGTGGCCAAGTCCGTGGACTTGCTAGGACGTGCCTTCTTTCCCACCTTCATCCCTCGCCCGACGGCGTTGTGCAGTCGCGAGGCTTAGGTCAGGAGGACAACATTTAAGAGAAGAAGAAAAAAAGACCTTTTTCCTGTGTTACCGATTTGGAAATGGACGGCGATTTGCCTGAGGCCTTAGCGTGAGTCAGCGGAGGCTTTCCACTCCTGATGCCTCAGAGTCTCATGCGCTCGCCACATGACGGCCAGTCTTGTGCAATAAATGAATGAGCGTCAATGACTCCCTATAACAGGATCGATAGGCATTCTGGGATTTCTTCGTTGTGTTTTTCTGAATTTTTTTAAATGTTTATTTTTTAGAGAGATAGGGTGGGGGAGGGGCAGAGAGGGAGACAGAGGACCCAAACCCGGCTCTGTGCTGACAGCAGAGAGTCTAACCCGGGGCTCGAACTCACGAACCATGAGATCATCGCCTGAGCTGAAGTCAGATGCTTAACCAACCGAGCCACCTAGGCGCTCCGGCTTTTCTTTTCTTTTCTTTTCTTTTTTTTTTTAAAGGTAATCTCTACACCCAACATGGGGCTCGAACTCACAACCTCAAGATCAAGAGCCGCGTGCTGTACCTTCGGAGCAAGCCAGCTGCCCCCGAGTTGCCTTGTTTTTGACAGGCAAGGAGGACTTCCATACGTGAGCTCTGGGCGTGGGGCAAATCTCCGCACACGAACACACCCTTGACCCCTTCCTGCTCCCTGCGAGAGGTCTCGGAAGCCTGAAATGGGCCTCTCTTCTCCCGCCCGCTTACCCACGCGGACCTTAGGCAAGGTTCTTCTGAATGTTGTAAAAGGCTGACTGTGACCATCCCCCAATGTACGGAGCTGCAAACGACATGGCAGAAGAGCCATCGCCGGTATACAGCCAAGCAGGAAAAACAGCCGTGGAAGCTATCGCGTGCCCAAGCTGTGAGTAGCCATTTATAGGAAGGCGGCGTCCAGCACAAGGTGTCGCCCAGCTCAGTCGGTTAAGCGTCCGACTTCGGCTCAGGTCATGATCTCGAGGTTTGTTGAGTTCGAGCCCCGCATCGGGCCCTGTGCTGACAGCTCAGAGCCTGGAGCCTGCTTTGGATTCTGTGTCTCCACCTCTCTCTTCCTCCTCCCCTGCTCAAGCTCTGTCTCTGTCTGTCAATAATAAATAAACGTTTCAAAAAAAAAAAAAAAAAAAAAGAAGGTGCCGCCCAGAAGACATCTTACTATTTAACAGCAGGGGAGAATTGCAAAGTTAATTGTTTCCACTTGGGGCTCAATGGATTCTCAGGAGCCAGAGTTGGATCTGACAAGTTGGGGCCTGTCGACACCCCAACCAGGTGCAGTGGGAAGGGAGTGCAGTTATTAAACTGGTCATTCAAGCAGCTTTCCTCCTACTCGCCACCAACACGTTTGGACACATGACGATTTCTTTCTTCAGCCTTTTCTCTACCTGCCCAGCGACCGTAGCCGCTTCTCCACCTGGCATTCTGAGCCCAGCTCCATGGAGGCTGTTCTCGCTTATTTTTCTGAGCTCAGTACAAGCAAGAAATGCCTTCGGTTGAGAGATTTGACTTCTTTTCCTAAAGGGTTAGACCCAGCCCTTACAGGATCGCCTGCTAGAATAGTATGAAGACATGTAAAGGGATCTTTGATTGAGGATACAAATGGTTTCCACCGTCTGTACAGGCATTGCTGTGGGAGAATACACAAGACGAATGTATGTAAAGGACTTAGTCAGTGCTCACTACTCATCACCATCATTAGTATCAAGGACTCTTGACCTACATCCTGAAGGGGTAAGAGAATGCAGTTTCTCAAGCGGTTCTCTTTCCTTTTCTTGACATACAATTTTGTCCCCTTATTCAGTGACATAAAAACAAATCAATGGGCGCCTGGCTGGCTCAGTCGGTGGACCGTGAGACTCTTGATCTTGGGGTTGTTAAGTTCAAGCACCACGTTGGGTGTCGAGAGGACTTAAAAATAAAATATTAAAACAAAAAGACAACAACAGAAAATAACTACCACCATTTGGATCTCTCCTGGGGGATGGAGAGGGAATTTTCGGTTATGTATGGGGAGGGGTCCCTTTAGGATAAGCTGTAGAATCAGTGTTTTTTGTTTTTTTTTTTTTAATTTTTTTAACATTTATTTATTTTTGAGAGACATAGAGACGGAGTGTGAACAGGGGGAAGGGCAGAGAGAGAGAGGGAGACACGGAATCTGAAGCAGGCTCCAGGCTCTGAGCTGTCAGCACGGAGCCCAACACGGGGCTCGAACTCATGAACCATGAGATCATGACTTGAGCTGAAGTTGGCTGCTCAACCAACTGAGCCACCCAGGCGCCCCAGAATCAGTGTTTCATATCTGTGCTGGGGTGAACCAGGTCTGGGAAGCTGAGGAAAGTATGCCCGGACAGATAGGGAGCTGAAGTTGAGAATTGGGGTGTCTTAAGATAAAAAGAGTGCTGACCATTCCACAATATACAAATATCAAATCCTTATGTTGTACACCTGAAACTAATGTTATTTGTCAATTATATGTCAGTTTCATAAAGTGAGAGAAAAAGAATATAGATTGACTTTTTTTGTTTGAGAGCGAGAGAACAAGCAGGGCAGAGGGGCAGAGAGAGAGAGGAAGATAGAGAGTCCCAAGCAGGCCACAAGCTCAGCACGGAGCTGGGCACCTGGCGTCACCCAGGAGCCTGGGATCATGACCTGAGCTGGAATCAAAAGGGGAACAGGCACCCCGATATATTGACTTACGAAAAAGAAAACAACGAAAAGGTGGAACTAATGGATGTATCAGGATATATTTATTTGGAGATCAAATGAGCTATGTGGAGGTGGGTTGAAGGGATGGGGAATTTGGAGAGGGGTGGGTGTGGGAATAAGGGGAATTGTTACAGGGAGGGGGGGGTTCAGGGCCGAGGGAGTTGCTGTCCCCAGAGTATGTGGACCCACCGAAGAGCTGGGATATGGGGAAGAATCAGAGCGGATGTTGGGCCTGAAGGGGAAGGGCAGAGGGTGTGTTTTGGAGGTGGGGAGGAGCCCCAGGGACCTGAAATGGCCTTAAAGTTTAGGACTGGGCAGCAGGGTGGGGAACTGAGGAGACCGGGCTTGGCTTCCCTGGGTGGGTGAGGGCCAGGGCGGCCAGGGAGGGCCAGAGGGTGGGGGTCTCCGGGTAGGTCGAGGCGGGGGTGCCCCGGTCTCCAGGCTGCCAGAAGCCAGGGGCCCTGGGTCTCTGGGGTGCGGGGGTCTCCCGACCCCGGGCATGGCAGGGGCCTCTGGGCCGAGGAAAGGGAGGGTCCGGGTGGGGTCCGCGGGCTGAGGGATGTCGCTGGCCGGCGGGGGCGGCTCGTCCCGATCCCTGAGATCCGCGGGCGACTCCGAGGGCCCCGGCCGGAGGGGGTGGAGGGTTTGGGGGTCGCTGAGGAGGGCCGGGAGACCCGGGGCCGGGGGCCGACAAGGGCCGGGGCGCGGGGGCCCGGGGTCTGTGGGGGACCCCGGCCGGAGGGGCCGCGAGCCCGGGGACGGCGACGCGGGGTCCGGCGGGTCCCCGGGCGCGGGCGCCCCAGCCCGACCGCCGGCCTTGGCGCCGCCCCGCCTGACATCAGTTCCTGCCGCCGCCGCTGCCGCCGCCGCCGCCGCCGCCGCCGCCGCGCACAGCCCGCGGCCTCCTCCCCGCCGGCCGCGCTCCGGAGCCGCCTGGCCGCGGCGGAGCGAGGGGCCGGGCGAGGCGAGGGCCGGGCGGCGGGCGCCGGGCCCCGCGGCCGGCACGACGGAGCCCCCGCACGGCCGGCGGCAGCGGTTGGCGGCGGCCCCGGGCCCCCGGCGCGGGAAGCGGCGGCGGCGGGGCGGCGGCGCGGCGGCGGCGTCGGCGGCGCCATGGAGCCGCGGGAGGTGAAGGACCGGATCCTGGAGAACATCTCGCTGTCGGTGAAGAAGGTGAGCGCGGCGGCCTGCTCCCCGCGGCCGGGCCAGCCCCCCCCCCCCACGCCCCGACCCCGTCCGCCGCCCCCCCTCCCCAGCCCGCTCCCCTCCCCGGTCCCGGGGTCGTCCTCCGGGGCCGGGGGTGGGGGGGCCGGTCCGTCCTGTCACCGGGGGCTCGGGGCCACCGCCCTTCCCCTGTGCGACCCCGGGGAGCCGCCGCGCTGCGCGGGGGGGGAAGCGGGGCGGCTCACGTGAGCGCCGCGGCCTCCCGGCTATTTTTAAAGAACAAAGTTGAGGTCAGCATCCCCGGAGCCGCCGCCGGCCGGCGGGGACCCTGCGGCACTCCGCGGGGGCCGCGACACGACGGTCGCTGCGGGGCCTCCCGGGGCCGGCACCTCGGGGCGCTGCGGCCTCCGCCTCTCCCGGCTCTGGCTTCTGGGCGACGTCGCCTCTGGTCCTGGGACGTTCCCCGCCTGGTCTTGCTCAGGGACGGCCGCCGCGGAGAGGCCCGTCTCAGGGCTCGGCCCGAGAACCCCGGGTTGCCTGGGGACTGCAGTTCGGAGGGTGACCCACGGAGCTTGGTGGCCCACACGGACACCCCGCTGTGTGCGGCTCCGTGCGGTAGACGTCGTCGCCCAGGCCGCCCGTAGGGAAAAATACGAATGTCACTGTATGCGTGAGGAAGCCAGCTCCTCCGGACCCCTTAACACCAAACCAGAGCTGACAGTCCCTTAAAGAAGGTGGTTGGATGTGTTTTTGGGTTTTTTTTCTTTCCTAATTTGTGTTCCTGGCTCACCTGACAGTCGCGGAAACTGGGAAGGATGTGGGGGAGGAAAGCTTCATCAGATTATTTTAGTGCAACAAACCAAAATGAAGAGAATTGATGAAATTGACTATTTAAATAGCTCTCTCCCCCCCACTTTAATTCCTCAAAAGTAACATAGGCAAGCGATTTTACCTTTCACAGAGATCACTGTGGCTTAAAAGAAGGGTGGACTCAAAGTGCTCTTAGCGAATTGTTCTCTTTCTAAAAGCACAACCCAAAGGGACATTGCAGGCACCCCACGGAAGTTTTATGTGCTTTTCCCGGGCTTTGCTAATGCAGTTGGGGTAAAGTTTTTGCTTCCTCGAGGAGTGTGGGATAAGCAAATACTTTATTAAAAAGCAATAGGTCTTTCGTCACGGAAGACAAAAGAAGACCTTGGGGGCTTCTAACCTAATCTGGCCCAATGGTGGCTTCCGGTGGGCCAAGCGCTTGGTCTCTGGATTTCCCGCAAATGAACGGGGAGCGTCCCGGGTGGCAAGAGGGCAGGTGTGGCCACTGTCATCTGTGTGAGCCCCGGCCTTCTGAAGACGGAGATTCGCTCTGTAAGTCAGGCTGCCGTCCATGAAGACCCGGGGTGTACTTGTCAAGATTCTCCTAATCGTACGCTTTGGCCAGGCGTGCTTTGTTGGGGGGTGATGCCCGCCCGAAGATAGAAGGCCCCCCGCTAAGGCACTGGGAACCGCTCCCTGGGTGGGTCACCACCAAAGGCATGACTAGCCTCACAGGTTGAGAACGCGGGTTCTGGAGTGGGGCTGCCTGGGTTGGACCCCTGCCCTGCCTATGAGTAACCCTCGAACCTTAGGTCGGTCCCTTAAACCTCTCCCTGCCTGCTTTTTCTCACCCCCTAAAGAGCATGTCTGTAGGGTGGTTAGCAGGGCGCTCAGCCAGTCTTAGGAAGTTGCCCTAGCCCGTTTGGGCCGCTGTGGCAAACTGCCATAAACTGGGTGGCTTACACACGACAGAACTTTATTCGTCACTGTTCTGGATGGGTCCCGGTGAGGGCCCTCTTCCGGTTGCAGAGTGCCAACTTCTCCCTGCGCCCTCACCCGGGGGAAGCCGCAGGAGCAGAGCTCTCCTGGGGTCTCTGTTATTAAGTCATTACTCCCTTGCGTGAAGGTTCCACCCTCGTGACCTCAGCACCTCCCAAAAGCCCCGCCTCCTAATACCTTCACTTTTGGGGTTAGGATTTCAGCCTATGAATGTAGGGGGAGGGACACAGACCTTCAGTCTGGTAGCACCAGGGGTAGCTTTTTCTGTTGGTGGGAGAGCCAGTTCCTCACTCGCGCCAGCTCCGAAGATGTGAGCAGGGGCCTCACCACCTAAGGGTTGTTGTACAGCAGCGTCTGGACCTGTTACCCACTTCCTTGGTGTGCCGCCGCGTTTCAGGGAGCTGTTTTATATTCTTGCATCACGAAGCGCCTTGGTTTTTCTGAATCAGAGTATCTGCCCCCATTAGAAATCGGCTCGGCCACCGCCCTAGGCGCGGAGGGCTGGCCGTCTTGGGGTCGCATTTGTCTTCGAACAGCCGTGTCACCTAAATTTGTAATTTAGCGCCTTGAGAGTTGCTTCGCCTTTTCTTCTTTCATTCTGTAAAATGGGCCTGCCGAGCCTTTTGTAAGGATGTCGCATGAAGAAAACGAGATGTGTATTTCTGCTAAAAAGATCCATCGTGTATTACTGTGTTTGCAGGGGGCATTTAAAAAAAATTTTTTTTAATGTTTTATTTATTTTTGAGAGCAGGAGAGACAAAGCATGAGCAGGGGAAGGGCAGAGAGAGAGGGAGACACAGGATCCGAAGCAGGCTCCAGGCTCTGAGCCGTCAGCACAGAGCCCGATGCGGGGCTCGAACCCACAGACCGTGAGATCATGACCCGAGCCGAAGTCGGCCGCTTAACCGACTGAGCCACTTGGGCGCCTGCAGGGGGCCTTTTAGAACTTTTTATCGAAATAGAGCATACCTACAGAAAATAGAATATACTTACATTTCTAAGGGTGCAGCTGAATGAGTTCTCACAACGTGACCGTATCCACGTATCCAGCACCTAGATCGAGAAACAGAGCGTTTCCCATCATCCAGAAGCGCCCCCCCCCCCGTCTTGTTCCCTTCCCAGAAACCACATCTCCAGGTGTGACCACCGTCCCCGAGCAGTATCGTTGACTTCAGCTCTCCTCACACCTCGGTTCTGTGATTGAGGGCACGCACTGTCACCCCAGCGGTGACATGGCTGTTACCCCGCCTGGATCCGGGGGAACCTGTGTTCTGATGTGAAACACAGGATTCCTGGGGGTTAGAGAGAATTCCAGAGTTTAATAGCAGAGTGAAAGGAAAACAGTAACAACGAAAAGCAGGTTCCATATGTTCCGGAAAGGAAGAGAAGGCAGAATCATCCCGGGTGCAGATAATAAAGCCTGCGGTTGCTGATTTGTCACTAAGAGAGATGTCCGGGTCGAAGACAGCGTGGGCATTTTGAATCGGCACGTGGTTCTTCCAAATAGCTTCGGCTCCAGGGGAGGGAGGGCGGTCGTTCCCAGGAGAGTCTTGTTTTGTTTTCGAGAAGCGCGAGCGTCCGATGCATCCAGGTGCGGCGTGAGTAAGAAGCAGCCTCTGTCCCCCGACAGTCTGCGTGTCAGTTGGAGGGAGAATTAAAAAAATAACTAGGGCAAGAAGCAGCTCTCAGAGAAGGAGGGCCTCCCTGCGTCTTGACGCATTGGCAGAATCCAGAGAAAGCGAGTAAGCGGGCGTTTAGGTTTGAAGGCACAGCCTAGACATCCCCAAGGCCGGGGGGACCTCCAGGTCGTCTTCTGAGGACAGCGAGGGGACAGCCCAGTCTGAAGGGTGCTGCGGGTTCCGCTAGATGTGGCTAGAAAGTGCTTTGCATGAAGCTGTACAACGTGGCGGACCCACGCTCGGGTTTCAGACGGGCACAGACCCGGGTCTGGGTTCGAGTTCCGGCTCTGTCGCCGACCTCCTCGACGCCGGCAAACTCCCGGAGCTCCCGGAGCCTCAGCAGTCAGGACTTCCTCGTAGGGTCGTCACGAGAAGTCAATCACGGGGGCCGAGACGCGTCAGTCGCTTCGCACCATCGCGCTCATGACGAGGCCCGCAGAGACTCTCCCCTCCCGTCACCCTCGCCGGGGTCTGCGTGAACCCGGCCTTTGTTCCGTGGGATCTGCAGTCAGAGTCTCAGACTGCACTTCTCTGTTTCTTCAAGCTCGGGATGCGTCCAACTTTTTCCATAAAATGCCAGGTAGCGGGTCTTTTCAGCCCACGGGGTTGTGGTCGTTGTCGCGACTGCTCGGTGCTGCCCTCGTAGCCCAGAAGCAGCCGCAGACCGTCCATCCGTGGGTGAGAGCTGCTCAGTAACCCTTTACCTACCCGAGCAGGCTGCGATTGGGTTCCGTCTGTGCGCGTGCGCGTGCGCACGCCCGTGGGAAGTCCTCCCTCAGGGTAGGCGAGGGGTCGCTTCTGGAGACGTTGGTAGGACCGGTCCTACCGTTAATCAAGTCACGATTGTAACTGTGTTCGTGTTTCACACCAGGCCTGTGGAACGAATGTGGACGTTTGTAAATCCCATCGTGGGTCTGCGTGTTTGGTTTTTCAAAAATATCGACAGAAGTCCCCACTGTCCCAGGCCCTAGGAGGGTAGCAGGGAGCAAGGCAGACAAGATCCCTGCTGTCGCGGAGTGGGTCAGTGAGGGGAGAAGCCGATGAATTAACAGGCACACCGTTACAAAGACGGTTCCAGACCGTGAGCAGTGGCGTGAGGGCACCAGGCAGGATAAAGTGATGGAGAGTTGGCAGCGAGTCTGCTGTTGGGGGGGCGACCAGAGAAGACCGACCTACGGGGGTGGTGTCTCGTCCAGTAAGGGGCATGGACTAGGGTAAGAAAACCAGACAGTATTCTAAAAAAAGGAGTAGTTGTTTTTAAAAAGCCCAAAAAGAGGGGCGCCTGGGTGGCCCAGTTGGTTAAGCGTCTGACTGGTTGGCTCAGGTCATGGTCTCACGGTTCATGGGCTCGAGCCCCATGTGGGGCTCTGCGCTAACAGCATGGAGCCTGCTGGGGATTCTCTCGCTCTCGCCGCCCTTCCCCTGCTTGCACTCTCTCTCTCTCTCTCTCTCTCTCTCAAAATGAATAAGTAAACTTTTAAAACCCATAAAGAGCTCAGAAATGTGTAAAATAAAAAGTAAGCGGCCCCCATTCTCTGTCTCCTCAGCCCCAGTTCTGCTCCCCTAAGCAGGGAGAACCCATAGACTTTGATAAAGTCACCTTGCAGGGAGTGAGCGCTCCCTCCTGGGTCATGACAACTCTCCCTTATCTGGGACAACGCAGGTCTCCCGCCGACCTCAGTTTGGGCACACGTGCTGCCCCTTCAGCGTAGGCCCCGAGTGAGGTGGCATTTCTGGGGCTCCCAGCCTGGGGCCCTCACGCTGGTGAATGTCGCCCGGCCTCCCCCGAAAGGCTGGCGAGGGCGGTGGGCTTTTTCTCCCCAGTTTTCCCACTGTTCAGATAGGCTAGCGGCGCCAGCGTGTTAAACATTAGCTAGGGCAGCCGATTTCTAGAGACGTCCTTGTATTTAGATACATGCGGGAAATATATTGACCACTGGGCTTCAATCAATAGTTTTGTTCTCTCAGGCTTCATGGAAAAACTCTTAAGAGTTTAAAAGTCTGATGAGTTCTGAAAATCCCCAATGACCTGAGTCACTGGGGCAGAGATCTAAATAAAATAACATCCACACACACATTAAAAAAATTTTTTTTAACGTTCATTTATTTTTGAGAGACCAAGAGACAGAGCCTGAGTGAGGGAGGGGCAGAGAGAGAGGCAGACACAGAATCCGAAGCAGGCTCCAGGCTCTGAGCTGTCATCACAGAGCCCGATGCGGGGCTCGAACTTACAAACCGTGAGGTCATGACCTGAGCCGAAGTGGGGCACTCAACCCGCTGGGCCCCCCAGGCACCCCGACACACACATTTTATAAACTGAAGCGCTAAGGGTCGGGGCTGCTTCTCCTCGCTTCCTCCCCCACTGCCCGCATCCTAATGTTGGCAGTGGCTATTCTGTGCTCTCCCAGAAAGGAGGCTGTCCAGGGAGGGACTCTCAGGCCCCCAACCAGGAACCACAGAAGCCCACACCTGACCCTGTGAGCGACCCCAGCCAGACCCAGCATTAGATACTGGCAACTGCCTTTTCTGAGCCCTGCCCATCCAGTGTTGTTTTGTTTTGTTTTGTTTTGTTTTGTTTTGTTTTTTTAACTTGAGTAATCTCTACCCCCACCATGGGGCTCGAGCTCACCACCCTGAGATCAAGAGTTGCATGGTCTTTCGACTGAGCCAGCCAGGCGCCCCCCTGCCCATTCAGTTGTTTTTTTTTTTTCATGTTTGTTTATTTTTGAGAGGGAGAGTGAGAGAGAGAACGAGAGAGGATGAGTGGGGAAGGAGCAGAGAGAGGGGGACAGAGGATCCCAAGCAGGCCCCGCATTGACAGCAGAGAGCCCGACGTGGGGCTGGAACCCACCAACTGCGAGATCAAGACCTGAGCTGAAGTTGGACGCCCAACCGACTGAGCCCCCCCTACCCCTTTTTCCTTTAATTAAAAAAATATTTTTTTTTTCAGTTTTAAGATATGGTTTTCCTTATACAAAATGCTTCTCTAACAGTAGGTGTCTGTTTGAAGTCTTGTGGCATCATGGGTCTCTGCGTCCTGTCACAGAACACCCTGGGCCCTGTCTCTCTCTTCATGGCTTGGCTCTTGGCTCTTGGCTCTTGGCTCTAGCATGAGGCCCATCCAGACTGAAAGCCCTATTTGATGATTGGAGGCGGCGTAGAAACTCACCTGCACCCAGGGTCGGACAGAAGCCCGGTCACCATCTGGTGGCAGCAGCCCCCTCCCTGTTCGGTTGGGTGGGCTTCAGCTGTGACTCTGTTGTCACTGTGGTACGGTTAACACTCCGGAGTTCAGTTGGGGCAGCGGTGATTCCCGCGGGTCCCCCCTCATAGCTCGTCCGGCTGGAGCCCAGTGCGACAAGAAACTGCCAGCCAAATTGAGAACGCGCCGCCCGCTGACATAAACGTTTGGTCTGACAACTGACGCCGAGTGGTCAAGACAGGTTTGAGCGCAGGAGAGGAGCAGCATTCGGAGCATGAATGCTGTAGGGAGAAGGTTGCCACCTGTAGGTACGGGGGGGGGGTTCCCGGGTGGGTCGATCCCCCCCCCCCCGAGTCTTTGGCGCTCACCTGGAGCCTCAGGATTCATCACCATGGCAACGGGATGGTGCCCCTGGAGCTGGCGGTGCCCTCAGGCCCAAGGAAGGCACGGGGCTCCTCTCCTTGCTGAGAAGCCATGAAGCGGGGGTCTGAGGTTGGGACCCGGAAGTACCGTGCAGTGTGGAGCGACCCCCTCTGGGCCCTGGGCTCTTCTCCGCCGGAGTCTGAACGAGGCACCAGGGCCGGTCGGTTTGGGTGAACTTTCCTCTCCAGCCCTGTCCTCCTTCTGGCCGCTCGCGTGAGGTGTGAACGCCTAGAACTTCTCCTTGAGGCGGGAGGATAAGGACAGTTTCTGGGCAAACCCCTCTGTCTGGAGCTCAGTCCCCCGTCTGAAAGCTCAGGTCATCGGTCTGTCGGTGACTGTGATTATCCAGGGTCCCGAGGATGCCCGCTCCCCCTCGCTGGCAAAGCCGCCGGCCCTGCCGCACGCCATTCTTCCCCATTTTATGTGTTTGTAATTTCTCTTCTCCCCGTTTTCTTGAATGCCTGACAAGCATCGTAGGAATATATGACGAAGGAGTATTAGTTTCCCAGAATCGCCTCTCTCCCGTGATGAACTGTCTTTAAGAGTCGGGACTCACCGATTCGGAGAAACCTGGTAACCCATGAGAACAAGGAAAGGACGAATGTAGGCTCGGGAACCACAAAAGTCTCCAAGCTTAAGTAGTAGCCAGCCCGCCACCGAGTGTCTCCCGCACCTGCCGGTTACCCGCGTTTCCTCGCTCAGGCTCCCGACAAACTTGCAGGAGAGGCCACGAGCCCTGTCTCACGCCTGAGGGAGACGAGGATCAGAGGAGGAACTTGCCCAGGGTTATGGCGGTCGTAAAGGGCAGAGCTGGATTCGAACTGTGTCTCTGGCTGTTGCTCTTTCCATTTCTCTGGGCCTTTTCCATCCGCCGCGATGTCCGTCTTGGAATTATAACAGATCATCCATCGTCTGGCGTCAGTCTCGCGGGCCGCTCCTCCTCAAAAGCACGGGTCCATTGAACAAATAATTGTCGAGTGACTGTGACGTGCTCTTCCTGTCACTAGGAGCCGGCAGTGAGCAGAACCCACCGAGCCCCCGCTCCCCGGGGCTGCCGCTCTAGAAGAGAAGGCAGACAGTCAACAAATCACGACGGCTGCCCTTTAAGAGCCATTACGGACTTGTCATCCATGGAGTTCTTGTCATCCCTCCTAACCCTGCGTTTGCATCTCCAGCCCCTCGTCTCTGACCGTATTGCACGGACCCTGGGATGGAGGCACGGGTCCCCCATCCCCCAGTGTCCTCAAAACCTCGTATTTGGACTTAGACAGTGACTTGGTGCCATTTTCCGTAGCAACAAAATGGTTGTCGGGTGAGGGGCGAATTCATGAAGTCACGTTGCAGGTACAGCAGAGGAAAGGGGAAGTGAGAGGGGAACGCAGAACCAGCGAGGGCTCCCAGGCTTTGAAAGACTAACCGAAAGGCGGCTTTGAGAAACTCCCTTCTTCCTGCCAGTGCCACGCACGACGCTGACGTGGAGCGCTGAGAACGCGGGTCCCGCCTGCATCCCCGTGGAAAGCATCTGCTGCGTGTCCTTTCTGGCCGTGGGTTGGCCTCTAGGTCTCTGGTGTTTCCCCAGCGACCCCTGAGCAGAGACTCCTTCCATGTCCGTCCCCACTTGGAAAGGAGTCCTCAGTCCTGCCCGTCACGCCCCACGGCGCAGTGTTCAGAGGCAGAATAGCCGTAGTCCCTGGGGGCTGGGACACTCCTCCTCTAGGAAAGAGAACCATTTAACTGCTTTTGGAAACCGTATCTCATCAAATTACCCAAAAGATCTGTGCCTAACAAGGCCAGGCCCCTTCTGCTCTCACAGCTTCAACACCCCAAAGAAAGCAATTGAAAAAAAAAAGGAATCCGCAGATAATTCACGTACCTGCTTTTTTTTTTTTTTTTTTAGCTTTTCCCCCCTGCGTATCTTTCCATGAGGTGCCAATGAAGCAGAGAGCTCGCCACCTCTCCTGCAAGGGGGCTAATGAGCAGCGATTTGGGTGGTGGGAAAGGAAGCGGTGTAACCGGGTGTATTTCGTAGCAAATACATGCTTTCGCTCATCTTGCTCAAGAGACGGTGCAGGCCCTCATGGTAAACAGCACACCCCTCCAGGTGACTCTCCGTGTGGGGCCGGCCAGTCCTAGGGTGCCACCCAGCCTGGGCACAAGCCCTTCCCGGGAAGGCGCATCGGTCCCCCCAAGGAATCCGGCTGATCGTTTTCGAACCGCGGGATCTCTGCTTCTCATGTAGCGGCGACTTCCGGGTTCTCTGGTTCTCTCATCTAACTGTAATTGATCGTCATTGGAAACGAAGGATTCTCCAGGCTAAGGTGGGGTGGGATCTCAGGTTGGGGACCTTAAAATCGGGAGAGTGAGTCAGAAGCCTTGCGGTTGCCTGGGGTTGGTGCAGTGTTCACACACGGCGGGCCAGAGCCTCTGTTCATACACTCGTGTTGTCTAGGAGGGAGGCACCTAGGACCTTGGCCCCAGACCCCCAACTCGCACTCTGCAGAGCCCTGGGAATGGCCCCGGGCCCCTTGCTGTCCTGCCCTCCTCCGTAGGACATTGGGATGGAGGATGAGACCTTCCCAGATGGCTAGGGCAGGTACCCCGGAGTGTCGCTTTAGCCTCAGGTGGGATGGAAACACAAGGGGCTCCAGAAACCGCTACTAGCGGGGCGTCCGAGCACCCCCGGCCGGGAGGGGCAGGAGTGGCTTCGCCTCCCCAGGGCCCCGATCTCCCTGCCCACAGAGTGAGGATCCTGGCCAGGAGATGACTCCTCCACTCTTCCGAGTGTAAGGGAGTCACACTTTCATTCACTGACAGCCTCACTCTGACCGCCGCCACCCCCACCCAATCGTGGGAGCCCCAGGAAACCCCGGCGTACGACCCGGTGATTTCTGTGGGTTCTTGCGCTTTTAAGTTCCGAAATCCTTCAGCCTGGCCTGAACCGGCCTCGTCTTGGATTCCAGTGAGATGCCGCACAGAAATACCGCCGGCCTGGCCTCCCGTCCCTGGCAGCGGGCGTTATCATCCTCGAGAAGTTTTGTGGAGGCTTAAAAGACTCCACCTTGCCCGCCTCGTTTGTGTGTTTACTTGTTTATCTTTGAGGGAACGGAGGGTGAGCACCGGCCTCCTCCTCGAATCCATGGGTCTGTGCCTGCGGCTGATGCAGGACGCTCGTGCAAGACCAGGGTGGGACACCGACACTGTTTTGGGGGGCTCCCCTGGGGGGGCATTGGGTCGTTCTAACCACACCACCTCTTCTCCCGTGGTCTCTGGTGCAGAAGGACCCCACAAGGGTTCATGAACCCCCCCCATGGGGTCCCTCTCCCCGGGGAGTTCAGGCATCGAGGTTTAGGGACACCCCAACACCCAAGGTAGGTAATAAGTGGCAGGACATGGCTCGGCCTCTGAGTTCCGCCTTGGAAAGAAGAGCCAGTGTCCCGGGGGCCACAGGGCCAGTCCGACCCGGCAGCAGTCACACTGTGAATAGCATTCCGAAGGCAAGGCCGGCAGTGCCGTCTCGTTGTCCTCCAGACTCGTCCCTCGCCCTGAAGTGCACCTGCGGCAGCATCAGGTGAGGGGCCGTTCGGGGATTAGGTGGCCGTGGGGCCCGGCGGGGGCGAGGGGCTCGAGTTTGAGTGGAGTTCGTGTCACCAGGGCCATCGTGGGTTTCATTTATGGGAGCGATGGGCTGAGGTCGGGCGTCGGCCCCCCCGTTCGCTCCATGGGGTTTCCCTGCTTTCGGATTTCCACCTCTTGGGCTGCTGAGGCTGTTCTAAACGTTCTGTGGTCTAAATATACCTGGTCTCCATGGAGCCCGTAGGGCGGCTGCCGTTGCCTGGGGAGCGGAGGAGCCGGATTCTCCTGCCCTCTGCGTGCCAGGCAGGGAGGGAGCCCCGCAGCCGTCAGGCAGTCCGCAGCCCCGTGCCTGTCCTGCCTTGTGGCCGCTCCTGCCCTTGCTGGGGCAGGGATTTTTATCCAGCTCTGTAAACGGGATGGGGACCGTCCCTCGGCCCTCCCGCTGCCCTGCCCCGGACGGCCTGTGAGTAGGTAGCAGTTAGATTCCAGCCCTTCCGTCTGTTTGCTGGGCAGCATCTCGGCCGCCTTGGTGTTGACCGGCCTGGGAGACAGAAAGAAGGGCATCGCAACTGTCTTATTTTCCTTTGGCCATTTATAATCTCTCATTGCTACCGTGGAGTTGGCCTATTAGGAACCAATTCTGGAAGGGCTTCTGGGTACCAGCCACGGAACTAGGAAGTGTGTCTTAGTTGTGTGTCTGTGAGAGAGAGAGAGAGAAGACAGAGAGAGCCACTGCAGCCGAGAGCAGAGAGTGGGACTAACCCAAGTTAAAATGCCCTGAGTCAGGCGTTTCTTGGCCTGCTGGAGTGTGCCGCCCCCATTTCCCAGCAGCCGCGGGGTCTGGCACGGTCTCGTGATGGCCGGGCTTCCCGGTGCTC
This sequence comes from Paguma larvata, assembly GCA_030068075.1. Classification (NCBI taxonomy): domain Eukaryota; kingdom Metazoa; phylum Chordata; class Mammalia; order Carnivora; family Viverridae; genus Paguma; species Paguma larvata. Next base: position 11,146,893 of record CM057833.1, read on the forward strand.
CGCAGGGAGCACCATCCTCCTGGCTCTGAGAGAGTGGCTGGGCTGAGCCAGCAGGCCCCGGCGCTGGTGCCTGCGCGCACCCCCAGAATCAGAAGCAGGGAACCCAGGGTGCGGTCTGGCAACGGCCTGACTTCAGGGACTTTAGGGAGACCGCGGCTTTAAAAAAATTCCTTTAAATTGTAAGCTGACCTCAGCTTCGTTCTCAGCTGACCTCGCTTATTTTTAAGTTTCCCTCTGATGGGACCGGCCCTGCCGCCTTAGAGCGCCCCAGCCCACTGTGTCCGGCCCCCTGTCGGCACCGCCCTCCCCTGGGGCACCGGGCGCTGCCGTGTCTTTCCCGAGTTCAAGGGCCCGCCCCTTCACTCACCTCCATTTCTGTGTCACGCTTTGGCAGAACTGGTCAAAGGAGTTTCCTGTGCTGCCGTCTCCTCTCCTCCCTCCCTTCCTCCTTTGTCTTCTCCTCTCTCTTTCCAACCCAAAGTAGGCAGTGTGGGGTACTGAAGTCCGTGGACAGCTCGTATCATCTCATGCATGGGCCGTTTTGTGACAACGTACCCCTCTGTTATTTTTGTTTATTTTTATTTATTTTGAGAGAGAGCACGCACGAGCAGAGGAGGGGCAGAGAGAGGGGGAGAGAGAGAATTCCCAAGCAGGCTCTGCACTGTCAGCGAAAAGCCCCATACGGGGCTCGAACTCACAAACAGTGAGATCATGACCTGCGCCGGAGTCAAGAGTCGACACTCAACTTACTGAGCCCCCCGGGCGCCCTGCCCCTGTTAGTTTTTTTTTTTTTTTTTAATGTTTTATTTATTTTTGAGAGACAGAGCGTGAGCAGGGGAAGGGTAGAAAGAGAGAGGGAGACACAGAATCCGAAGCAGGCTCCAGGCTCGGAGCTGTCAGCACAGAGCCCGACGCGGGGCTCGAACTCACAGACCATGAGATCATGACCTGAGCCGAAGTCGGCCACTTAACCAACTGAGCCACGCAGGCGCCCTCCCCTGTTAGTTTTGAAGCCGAGCCCAGACATCCATAGTTTTCAGTGAACATTGCTCAAAGCTAAGGGTTCTTTTCTCGCATAACCTAATACCACTGTCACACCTTAAAACTTTTAATAGTTTTTCCATAATGTCATCAAATAACTATGAAGTTTTTAAGCTCTAATTGCCTCATCAGTGTCATTTAAGAAAATACCTCGTTTGCCTGAAACGGGACCCAGGTGAACTTGACCTCTCCTGGACGACTCCTCTCGGGCTCGCGTCCTCATCCCTTCTCTCACGTCGCCCTCGCCGGGTTTCCCAGCGCCTCCCTTTTTGCGGGAATGTGACCCCGACGAAGGGATTGTTCACCCCCTTTGGAAACCTTCTTCGCTTGGCTCCTGGAGCGCACAGCGCCCAGGTTTCCCGCCCACCTCACTGGCTGGACCTCCTCGGTCTGAAGCAGCGCCCCTCAGCCCCGGCTGGGCGTGAGCACTACCTGGGGAGTGTTTTAAAAATGCTGGTTCCTGGGCTCTACCTCCAGCGTTTCTGCCTTCATGGATCCGGGAAGGCGCCTGGACAGTATGCTTTGCCTCCCTTCCCCAGGTGGTCTGTTGCGCGGCTCGGGTGGGAGGGCCCTGGCTCAGGGCTCAGGTGCCGTTCTTCCTCCCAGGAGGGCCTCGTTCATCCACAGCTTGGAAATTCCACTCCCGGAGCTCCGGACCCATTCGTACGCCCATCTCCTTGACCTCACTCCCTAGATCTCCGAGAGGGACTTGGAACTTCCCGCGTCCAGGGCAGACTTCCACCTGACCTGGACACGGATTGCCCTTCAGTTGCTCAGACCGAAACCCTTCGCGTCAGCCTAGCCCCTTCCTTTCTCTCACACCCCTCGTCTGAGCCACCAGTACCTCCCCGGGGTCCCGCCTTCACAGTAGATCGTGAACCCTGACCCTCTCCCACTTCCACCGGGAGTGACCGCGGCTCGTGTTAACTGAACACTTCCTTGCTCCTGGGAAGATGCCGGCGTGGGGCAAAAGGATGGTGAGAGTAACAGGCAAGTTTTCTTCGTCACAAAGCTGCCCCACCTTTTCTCCGTGGTCCCATCTTCCAAGAAGAGTTGCGGCAGAAGCCCCTCAGCTCATCTCCACCAAGGGCTTTTTAGTTCTGTCGGCTTGAAAAAGACCGCATTTCTCTTCCTTGCTTTCCCCTGCGGCCTATTAGATCAGAGCACACCATTTTACAGACATTGCTCAGTCGGGGATCTTGAGCCCAGGGCAGATGGGAGGACCCGGATCGACAGTCTGGCTCTGCCACTTAATAGCTCCGTGACCTACTTTATGGAGCTGCCGTAACGATCAAATTAAATAGCGTCTGTAAAGTGTGTCATCGTCACTTTGATAAAGACAGTGTCCATATTATCTAAACCCTTACAACCACCTCGAGGGAGGATGACGAAGCCCATTTCACAGACGAGGACACCGAGTTTAGAGAGGTGAAGTCACCTGCCCAAGGTCACACAGGGAGCGAGCAGCAGAACCCGCGTTCAGATCCTGGCTGTCTGACCCCGGACATCCGTTGCTCCGCCCCTTCCCAGTGCCTGTAGTAAGCACGCTCGGTGACCAATGGCTCTAGATGGAGCTACTGGTCCCAGCAGCAGGTGTCTGGTATGGAACTGGAGAGCAGTTTGGGACACAGGTTGGTGACCGCGCCTCCAGGCTGACTTAGCCTCATTCCCTAAATTCTGTCGCCCCAGAGCCCTGGTTCATGCGATGTTTGGTCCCCTCCGCCCCAGCTCTTCCAGAGCCTGCTGACCCCACCGGCCGCGAGCCGCCACTGGCTGCGACCCCTCCACGGTGAAGGGAGGGTTCCTCTGCTGTTTACCTTCATGTCGCGCTTTGCTGACCAGCTCCCGAAGCCTGCGCTCTGGCTGTGGACACAGCTCCCGAAGTCCTCCCGTCACTGGTTCGGAGACACTCCCTTTCTTCCTGCTCCTCTCAGGAACCGTGCTGGGCTGCAGCATCAATTCGAGAACACCTCGTCCCCCGAAATCGTGGGAAATCTTTATCCACCTGCTGTAAAAAGAGTGGTTAGGGGGCACCTGGGCGGCTCCGTCGGTTGAGTGTCCGACTTCGGCTCAGGGCGTGATCTCCCGGTTCGTGAGTTCGAGCCCCACCTCCATCTCACTGCTGTCAGCGTGGATCCTCTGTCTCCCTCTCTCTCTGCCCCTCCCCAGCTTGTGCTCTCTCTTTCAAAAATAAGAAAAACATTAAAAAACAAAATCAAAAAGAGCAGTCAAATAGTAGGCTTTGGAAACCCCTGCCCGTGAACCAGTGACAGAGCGGCGGTTCTCGAGAGCAGAGTGCTTCCTTGGGTCGTGTTTGTGCCCGCTGTTCGGTTTAGCCGAGTGGTTTGTTATTAGTTTGACTAAGAATATGGGTTCATTACTCAATTAGCTGGCTCGTGTTTACTGAGCACTAGCTGCTTACCAGGATCTATGGTAAGCCTTTCGCATGCTTTATATCATCCAGCCTTCCAAACGAGCACCGTCCAATACAACTTCTGCAAGGAGGCAAACGTTCTGCATCTGCACTGTCCAATTCAGTAACCGCTGACCACACGGGGCTGTTGAGCGTGTGAATTGTGGCAAATGCCACTGAAGGACTGGGTTGTTCATTGTGTCTGATTTTAATTAATTCAGTGTAGTCCCTTGAAGCGAGGAGCTGCCGTACTGAACAGCTCAGCTCTCTCATTTTACAGATGAGAAACAATGAAGGTTAAAAAAAATTTTTTTTAATATTTATTTATTTTTGAGAGAGACAGAGTGCAAGCGGGAGAGGAGCAGAGAGAGAGGGAGACACAGAATCCGAGGCAGGCTCCAGGCTCTGAGCTGTCAGCACGGAGCCCGAGGCGGGGCTCGGTCCCACGAGCGGTGAGATCATGACCTGAGCCGAAATCAGATGCTTAACCGACTGAGCCCCCCAGGTGCCCCAGAGAAAAAATGAGAGGTAGACGGTCGAGCAGTTTGCCAAAGGTACTCAGCCCCTCGTGGCAGAGCCAAGCTTCGGACCCCTGCTTCCTGCCCAGAGCACCCACTCTTCAGTAACGTCACACGCTCTTTCTGTTGTTTTTTCTGCGGAAGTTGTTTCCTGGTCGGCAGAGCGTTCCCCAACTCATGATCTATGTGTACGGGTAACCTGCTTTGCAGGAAGCGTGCGGGAGCTGCCTGACCGAAGCTGTGACACTCGCCAGAAGACAGAAGAGCCGACCTGCAGGAATGGGTGAAAGTTCCATGTCCCCAGACGGGAAGACTTAGTGTCTCAAAGATACCATTTCTCCCGCCAAACAATCCCAAGATTCAGGATAATTCTACTGCAAGCCCCAAAGGGAATTGAAGTTCGAATCTAAAAAATGTGCCAGAATAGTCCAGACAGTTTTGGAAAAGAACAGTTGGGGATGGGGCAGACTTGTTCTGCCCATATCAAAATGGCAAACAAAGTGAAAAGAATTAAAAATTGGAGACTGGGGGCGCCCGAGTAGCTCAGTCAGTTAAGCGTCTGGCTCTTGATTTCGGCTCAGGTCATGATCTCGTGGTTCGAGAGTTCGAGCCCCGCTTTGGGCTCTGCGCTGACAGTACAGAGCCTGCTTGGGATCCTCTCTCGCCCTCGCTCTCTGTCCCTCCCCTACTCTCTTTCCCTCTCAAGATAAGTAAACTCCAAAATATCGGAGACCGGCACAGGAACAGGCCCAGGTAAAATCATCTAGAAGGAGGCATGTGAAAGCACCCATCAGGATGGGAGCACTAATAATGCGGAAAATGAGTTTTCCATCCAGAAAGTAATAACGCTCAATCCTGACCTCATGTCACATATAAAGTGAAGGCCTAAACATAAAAAAAAGAAAAAAGAAAAGAAACTAAAACTATAGAAGGATAGAAATACTTTTGTAATATTAGCCTCGGAAAAACGAGAAACCGTCAAGGAAAAGATTGACCTGGTTGACTCCCTTAAAACATAAAAATTTCTCAATAGGATAAAAAAAACCCCACCATAAGCAAAATTTAAAGGTCAGTTGACACTGGGCAAAAATAATAATTCAAAGCAACACACAGGATTAAATCCTTCACTGGCAGAGAGCTACGACAGGCCGGCAGGAAAAAGACAAGCAGACAGAAGACGGAGCAGAGGTTCGAACAGGCAGTTCGCAGGAAAAGAAATAGGGACAGGAGACGGCTAATGAGGGTGGTCAGCTGCACGAGGGCCGAGGGAAATCCAGTTTAGAGCGAGCGGGGACCCGGCGGCTGGCCGGCTCAGGCGGAGGAGCGCGCGACTCTCCGTCTCGGGCTTGTGAGTTCCAGCCCCACGCCGGGCGTAGAGATTGCTTAAAAAAAAAAACTTCAAAAAAAAAAAAAAAAAACCCCAAACAACAATTAGGTACTGTTTTTCAGCAGTTGGACTGGCAAGAATTGGACTAATTATATCCAGGGTTAGCCCGCCCGGTGAGAGCACACATCGAGCCCGGGTTTTAAAAGGTCTGTGGTTCCGCCGTGGGCGCGCAGGCGTGCAGAAATAGCCGCCCAGAGATCCACGGAGGCGCCCATGCGCCCCCCACCCGGGACCCACGGAGGCACGTCATGTGGCATCAGAGCACTGGAGACAGCAGCCACCGGCTAACGGCGTCCTCTTCTAGAACGCCGCATGGCTCTGAAAAACTGCAGCCGCTCTGCACGGAAAGGTACAGAAATAGACGCTTTGTACGTTGTGGAGAAAAAGCACGCTTCGGAACAATGAGTGTAGCGTGACCCTATTTCACCCTTTTAATTTTTAAGTCCATGTATGTATGCAGGCAGCATGCTGGGAGGACACGCTCGCGGGCTGTTGACAGTGGGGAACGGGGGCCCAGGCGGTTTTAGACTTCACACACTCCACGTTGCTGGAACTTTTATGGCGAGCCAGTGTTGTTTTCAGAATCATTGTTTTAGAAGTCTCTCAACCTGCGAAAGGAGTCTGAGTTCTAGCTCTGGCTCCCTCCCTCAGCTAAAAATCACAGTGAAGAGCTTAACCTCTACTGGTTTTGGTTACCTTCTCTGTCTAAAAATAAACGTAACAAACAAAACGTTAAAGCTTTTCCATGTCTTTTGAGGTGTGGCTACCTTTTTTTAAGTTTTTTTTTTTTTTTTAACGTTTATTTATTTTTGAGAGACCGCACAGGCAGGGGAGGGGCAGAGAGAGAGGGAGACACAGAATCGGAAGCAGGCTCCAGGCTCTGAGCTGTCAGCACAGAGTGCTGGGGCTCGAACTCACAAACCGTGAGATCATGACTTGAGCCGAAGTCAGACGCTTAACCGACTGAGCCACCCGGCGCCTCGGTGTGGCTACTTTTATAATGAAGAAAATGAATAAACATTTATTTTGCTTCCTTAGTAAGGGAGTTCACTGGTTCTCGAGAGATCCGGCCAGCTCTAACATCTGTCAAAGACTCTGATCTCAGATTTGCTCGGGTTTTGGAAAAAAAAAAGAAAGAAAACGAAAAGGCGGGACACCGGGGTGGCTCTCCATCCTGAAGTGAGCAAGACAAGCCCCAGCCATCGCCGGGAGGGAACTGGGCAGCTTGCACAAGCTCACTGCCCTTTCCCTTCAGTTCGGGAAACCTTCCTCCCGAGACCGTGGTGCCTGCCTCTCTGGAGGGAGGGCGGCCCTCCAGGACTGGGGTCTTTCCCCGGCCAGCGGGGCTGCTGGGCTCACCCTGGGCCACAGGAAAGAGAGGCTATTTTTGTCGTGGGGGCTGAATGGCTGGCGTCTCTCCAAGAGCGCGTGCTCCTTGGGGTGGTTGATGTCTCTTGCTGCTGTCTCTGCCACTGCGTCCAGAAAACACTTGAGAACACGTGTGTCCGGTGCCAAGAGCCTAAACCTGAGATGGGTGTTCTTTATGTATCTCCCCCCCCCCCCCCCCCCCCCCCGCCGTCAGAAGGCCAACAGCAGACCAGAGCATGGCTAGAACAAAGTGGGAAAGACCTGTCTCCTGGGGCTTTCCTTGCCTCCTCACGGTGGTTTCAGAGGATCCAGTTCAAGGATCTGGGCTTTCTTCGCAGCGAAAGCTGCCCTTGCTCACTGCTGTGGTTCGTCTCCCCTGCTGCCCCCACCCTTTTACCCGCCCCCCAGTTCGGAAACAAGGGTCCTTGAAACAGGGCTTGTCATGATACCCCAACGCATATCCAACCTTGTCATTTCCTAGGGCAAATCTGCGTCCCATGTCAGCCTCCGGCAAGGCCACCAGAGAAGGGCCACCAAGTCACACAACTCCTGGAGGGGGTGGCGGGGGGGCATTTATATAGATAAGGCTGCATGTATGGCCCCCGGAGTGGTGTAGCGTAGCGCCGTGGCCCTGGCTCGAAGCCTGGTACCTCGTGAGGCCTATACACGGACCGTGATCCCTCCGGGCATCGAGCCGGCATTGTGCAGAGCGCTAGCTGAGTGCCTCTTGGGACCGGGCTCTGAGGTCCAGCCTTCGGCCTCTGGGTGCCGGTAAGCAGCCGGCGCAGGCGGCTCGAGTAGACAGCTCTGTCGGTCACCACGGATACCTCACTGGACAGGTGTTTTCTTTCTTTTATTTATTTATTTTTAATATTTACTTAGAGTGAGCGCGAGTGGGGGAGGGGCAGAGAGAGACAGAATCAGCTCAGAGCCCGACTCGGGGCTCGAACTCACAAACCCTGAGATCATGACCCGAGCCGCAATCAGGAGTCAAGAGTCGGATGCCCGACTGACTGAGCCCCCCAGGCGCGCCTCTTTTATTTACTTACTTTTTAAGATTTTATTAAGTAGTCTCCTAACCCAACACGGGGCTCCAACCCACAGCCCCGAAATCAAGCATCGCTCGCTGTACCGACCGAGCCAGCCAGGCGCCCCGGGCCCGGTTTCCTTTGCTGTCTGCTACAGCCCCCCACCCCCCCGCCTGCCCCCCGTATCTGTTTCTCACTCTGGGCCCATCTGTTCTGTCAGTTGCAGAGCTACTTCGCCGCCTGTGAGGACGAGACCCCTGCCATCCGGAACCACGACAAGGTCCTGCAGCGCCTGTGCGAGCACTTGGACCACGCCCTGCTGTACGGGTGAGCTGGGGGTCCTTCCGGAGACGGCCGGCCGGCCGGCCGAGGGGCCCCTGGGAGCCTCCAGGGAGAAGTCCTTCGCCTCATCTGCCCTTTAGCTCTTCTCTGCGTGGCCTCGGGCGCAGCTGTCTGTAGTTGCCTCTGAGCGGCTCGGCTGAGTGGTGGAAGAAAGTAGCAGCAGATGAGATCCTGGTGGGAAGCCGGTGGCCCCGCTGGGAGCCCGTCGCTTTCAGCCTGGAGCTCGTCACTGCTGTGAAGGCCCCCAGGCCGGCCGCCGGCGGCTCCCTGGGGTGGCCCCGCGTGGGTCACGGCAGCTCCGGTCCTGTCTCCTCAGACTCCAGGACCTCTCCTCTGGCTACTGGGTGCTCGTGGTGCACTTCACCCGGCGAGAGGCCATCAAACAGATCGAGGTGCTGCAGCACGTGGCCACCAACCTGGGGCGCAGTGAGTAGAACCGGGGTGATGCTGGGAAGGTGCCCACCTCCGCCCCTCCCCGCGGGTGGCCCCGGGCTCAGGCATGGCCTCAGGGTCAGCCCCCGGGAGACCGATTCCCTCATGGTGTCCAGTGGCAGAGGGGCGTTCAGATGCCCGCACCCTGCGTGTGACAGTGGAGTGGGGGGAAGGACAGCGAGGCTCTGGGGAGAACCGGGCTCCTCCCGAGCCCCAGCCCGGAACGGGGAGCCTCGCTCCTCTCCCTGAGCTGGCGTTAGCGCACAGTCCTCGTGCTTCTCCACCCATCTGGACCGTGCGACCCGCGCTGTTTCTCAGGGCTCCCTGGGCCGCCGCCAGCTGGGGCGCGACCAGGAGGCCGCCCAGGGCAGGGGTTACGGCACTCCAGGGAGACGGAAGGCTCTCAGAGTGCTTGGTGCCCTCGGCCGCTCTTCCTTTCCTGCCCGCCCGCCCGCCCGCCCGCGGCCAGGAGAGCCAGCACCCTGACAGCCCTTCCCTCTAGTTACTCCTGCCGTTGGTTTGCAGGCAGGGCCTGGCTGTACCTGGCGCTCAACGAGAACTCTCTGGAGAGCTACCTGCGGCTGTTCCAGGAGAACCTGGGTCTGCTGCATAAGTACTACGTCAAGTGAGTGTCTGGAACAGTCTGCCTCATGCAGCCCGGAGCTCCCCTTGAACCTTGTCCCAAAGACTCTCATCACACGCAGGGACCATGGCGTGCCCCGTCAGAGGCCTAGCCTGGCATTGCATGCTGGGGACACATCAACGGTGGCCGAAGAGCCCTCAGCCCCTCGCCTGGGATGGCTCTGCCAGGAGCCCGGGCGGCCGCTGCACCCGGCTCCTGCATAGCAGTCTGGCGCTCCGCCTCTGCTGCGTCCTCTCCCCCGGCCTCAGGCCTCACTAGAATGCTCAGCCTCTGCCGGGTTGCTGCGGGAACCCCGTACAGCCGCCGCAGAGAGCTAGAGGGGCCGAGTGCTGCAGGCCCCGTAGCTGGAGACACTGGCAGGAAGGTGCCGTGAGGCTCCAAACCCAGTAGGAGACTGCCGGAAAGGGGCGGGCGAAGGCTGCCCCAAGCTGGGCGCCCGCCAAGGACTGGGGGTGTCACATGTCCAGTTTCAGCACAGCCGGCTTGCCGGCAAGGAACGGCCAAGCTGGTAACCATCGTCCCTCCTCGTGTCTCCACAGGAATGCCCTGGTCTGCAGCCACGATCACCTGACTCTCTTCCTGACCTTGGTGTCTGGGCTGGAGTTCATTCGATTCGACTTGGATCTGGTGAGACGCCTTGGCTCTTGCCGCCGGTGGGGGCGGCAGGGTGGGCACACCGTTTTCCTTTTCTGGCCCCTCTCAGGGAACCCGTGGGCTGTGACCGAGCCTAAGCAACACATTGTGTGTTCAGGCACGGGAGGGTTCGGGGTCAGAACAGCGGAACTGAGCGGGGGGATTCTCTCCTGGCTTATCTAAGCCGGAACTCCTCGTTCAGGGGACCCCTCCCTGCCTGTCTGTCCGGACTTGGAGAAAAGCCACGCTGCCTGGGGTATCTGGCGTCCAGATACCCTCTTTCACGTTTATGACGTGTTTGAGAAAGCCAAGGCACATCCAGCCCTGTGCCTCTGGGGACCCTGGGAGGGTCCTCGGCTCCTCGCTTCCCGGTTCCCTCACGGCCACGCGCTAGAGGAACAGGACGCTGGCCCAGAAGGGGCCGAGGAGGGTCCAAAGCGGCTCTGGACTTGGCTCATTGGCACGCAGCCGCCCCGTCGCAGTCCGGTCGCCCCGCCAGGCCCCTACGCCAGCAGCACCGACTGCCTACGAAAAGTAGCAACACTGGAGAAAATGAGCGACCCTCGGGGTCGAAGAGGTCAAGGAGGGGTCGACAGGCAGAGCTGGGTTCTGTCATCTCCGTTGGCCTCGAGTTCATAGGTCTTCCAGCCCCGGCATCCCCATTGCTCCTTCTAGCGGCTAATTTAGTGCCTCAGGCCCACTGCTCTCCCAGCGGAGAACCGGCACGGGAGGGCTGGCGGGGGCAGGTCTGCGCACAGCCGCCGAGCCTGCCCTCTGCCCTCTCATCTCAGGACGCCCCGTACTTAGACTTGGCCCCCTACATGCCTGACTACTACAAACCCCAGTACCTGCTGGACTTCGAAGACCGCCTGCCCAGCTCGGTGCACGGCTCGGACAGCCTGTCCCTCAACTCCTTCAACTCCGTCACCTCCACCAACCTGGAGTGGGACGACAGCGCCATTGCCCCATCCAGCGAGGGTAAGCGCGCCGGGCGGCCGAGAGCCACGCCTCTGCGGCGACACCGCAGGTGCCTGGCCGGGTGGCGTCTTTCCCGGCTAGTGGTGGTCCGATGGGGGAGATTCGAAGTTCAACAGGGCCCACCGTTTCCCAGACCTTCATTTTCTGTGTCTCCGAGGTGGCTAAAACACTGATGCTGGCACAAACGGCCAACGTGAGATCCTAGAAACGTTAGACTCTTTTCCAGAAGGCCAGCGCCACACACCCGAGACGGCTTTCTACACGAGGAGGGATTAGCCGCCTGACCCGGAACCTCTCCCTGCCGTTGCAGGGGCGAGTGCTGCCTGCCTGGGGAAGTCGCCCTGCCCTTGTTCTAGGAGGACAGAGGCAGAGCAACCCCCGGAAGTTGACGAGGGAGCCAGACGGGTCTGAAGTTTAGGGGAGACTTGCCCCCGTTTCTCATGAGCCCCTCCTGCGCTTGCTGGCGTGTTAGGGCCGATGGCCCCCGCTGCGTCCGAGACGGGAAGAGAGTGTCGTCACGTCCGTGGGCTGCTCTGTTGTCTTGATCCAACAACTTATTGGAACAGCCTGGTTTCTTTCAAACCTTAGACCTCTGTGTTCGTTTATAAAACTGGCCGTTCCTCCACCCTCACCCCATGTGGGAAACCAGAGCTCTTCCTTGACAGTACCCCGCCTCAGCTCCACGGAAGGGGACCCCAAGCACAAGTTCAGCCCCTAGAACGATATTGGCATTGAGGCCTTGGCCGCCTTCTTCTTCCATGTCTGCTTGTGCAAGGAGCCGACGGCCCATGGGGGCGATACTTTCAGGCTTGCTGTCAGCAAGACTCCGTGTACAGGCGGAAGGTGTCACGCAGTGTCCTCGGGTTGGGCTCATGGGCTGCCTCGCAGAAGCCAGGGGCCGGGCCCCGAGGGGGCAGCCGGGCCATCCACGGCGGACGAGGCCCCTTGAGCCCACCTCCCGTCCGATGCTCGGTTCAGAGGGAAGGAAGGCAACGGATAGAAAAGAAGGTTAGGTACAGGGGGGCCCACGTTCTTCTCAGCCAGAACCAGGTTCTGGGATCAGAAAGGACTGTCCCAGAGGTCTTTCTAGTTGGTCAGAGGCTCTTGGGCCAGCGTCCGAGCGGAGAAACATCATAGTTCCCCGGGGCTACTAGGTAAAAATACAGACAGTGTAACTTTCTCCTCTCTCGTCTTCTCCCCGTGTCTCCCGCCCTGTTGCCCCCACCCTCCCTGTCTTTCCACTGCCCGTTTCTAATCTTCAGTTTTGTCCCTCGTTTTTATAGATTATGATTTTGGAGATGTGTTTCCAGCAGTGCCGTCTGTACCCAGCACAGACTGGGAAGGTGGGACAGAGTCCGCTGTTACCCTCTTTTCCTGTTTTGCTACGTTTCCATGCCAAGCTTGCTGCATGATTCGAAATCAGCTCATTATTTGTAATAACGTCAGTGATCATAATAAAGCCGAGTTTGGAGTTCTAACGGATGGAATTCTGCAGGAGGAGAACTTGACGTAGGCCGATCCCTTCTGCTAGCGCAGGGCTCCTGCCCTTAGCACTGGCCGCGTGGCAGCCCCAGGTGGCCACCCTCCCCTGGCCGGTGGAAGCACCGGATGTGCGAAGGGAACTGCCACCCCGTGGGGCGCTAGTGGCCTGACCCAGCGAGCAGGGACTTGTTCTGGAAACCGTGGCCGAACCTGCGGATCTAAGCCCCTTTAGGTCACATGCGCTCCTGTGTCAGAAGCGTCGAGAAGTAGAGGCGGAGGACTCGATTCCTCCGGTCCGTTCTTGGTGGCGTCCTCTCCGGTATGGTTGAAGGAGGCTGAGGACCAGATGAGGGAGATTGCCCAGGCACCGCCGAGACTTCCCGCAGGGAGATTCTCTTTGAAGTTTTGAGGCGGCTTGAACTAGAACCTGTCCGCCCTCCCACCTGTCCACTAGGCGGCGGCAGCGTGCGACTCCACTTCCGGGCTTCTGAAGCTCCCGGAGCGCCGCCCCTCCCCCCCATGACTACCCAAAGCGCAGGGCGTGTTTCCTCCTTAGATCGAGGCCAGAGCCACGCCCCCTCCTTGTTAGAGAGCCGCTGGCCCTGTGGGCCGCCTCCGCCGGGGGCTGGGCTGGGTAGGGGTGCGGACTGCTCACCCCGGGCAGGAGTGTGTGTCTCTCTCCGCTGCTCCAGAGCTAGCCCCGTTGTTATTAGTGCCACGATCTCTGAGTAACACGGGACAGATGATCTTTTCCCAAGTAATGTGAGCACGAAATAGCTTAATTTCAGGGAAATAAGATACGGCTCTAGGGAAGATTAATTAGGTCATGTGGCCAGGAGAGTAGCACTGAGAGTGCCGCGGGGTGGTGAAGATCAGCCTGAAATCCAGAATTCCATCGTAACGTCATTCACCCTCTCAGCCTCTCTTCTTGCAGTGCACATGCTGGGCGTTGTTGTTGTTTTTCTCTCCCTCTGATTCTAACTACTAACCCCCTCCCGACCCAGCTGCTCGCTGCCTGTTGCAGTCACTTGACAAGCAGGGCCTGACCTTCCTCCGCAGCCCTTGAGAGCTCCCTGTGGCCTGAGAACTAACAGCCCGGGTGGCACTGCTTGCTCGGGCGGGGCCGGGCCAGGCTCCAGGGGCCGGTGAGCTTAGTTCCTCTGTGACCTGCTCTCCTGAGGTCCTGGGCCGCCTCCGGCAGCTCACCGGGGAAGCTTTGTCTTCTCCTTCCACCTGGAGAGAAGCAGGATTCGGGGCGGCTCCAAACTCGGCCCTGGAGTGGGGGTTGGGGGCGGCCTTCCACGGCCCTCGGCTCACTTCCAGAACTGGTGGGCGTCCGGCCTTGACCCCCAGCCCGGCCCGTAGCCTGCCATCCCGTGGCCTGCTGCCTCACCCCGCAGCCGCTCCCACAGACCGCTGCAGGTCTCTGGGGGCCGGAACGAGAACATTCGGCCTTGCGGGATCCCTCCTTTGCGACCAGCAGGCGAGGCTTTCCGCCCCTGAGAACTAGGGCTCTGGGGTCCCGGGACATCGGGAGGAAGTCTCGCTGCTGCTGGTGTTTTTCTGGCAGCGCCGGCAATTGCTTTTGGCCCCGCTTTTGTCCTCGTATTAAAAGACGCTGTACTTTTTAAAATAAATGGACGATGCGCTGCAGCAGCAACCAGCCGCCCGGCGGTTTCCAGGGCCCACTAGGCAGGTGACAGCAGGTGGGGCCCTTCCAGATGGGGCTGAGGACGGAAGCGTGTTTGCCGCGTCTCCTCTGGGCAGATAATGGCCAACAAGGTGTGCGTAAGCTGGCAAACGGAGCGTGAACGTCCCCGGGCCCGTGCCATTAGCTCTCACCCAGCCTCTTCCGCCAGCTGGGCCTCAGTGCTCTGCCGGGGTGGCGCCCATCTGCTACCAGATAAATGCCCTGTGTGCTTTGGGTGCTCCCCTTCCAGTAACGTGGGGCGGATGGTTGGGGCAGGGGGAGAAGTTAAACCAGCCCCTCTCTGAGAGTCAGCATCCCTCCCCACCCCGCCTTCTCCCCAGGGTGGAGCCAAGGGGCAGGGTGACCCAGAAAGAACCAGTAGGCAAGCTGAGGCTTGAGTGAAATTGAGTTTCCAGCTCTCACCCTGAAGGGGCGCCTGGTCCTGCCCCAGGAGTGAGCGGAGAAGATGACAGGGAGAGAGGCAGCCGTTGGGGGGCAGCCACTCGGCATACCCGTCTTCTCCCCTCTGCAACTCCTCGGTGCCCTGATCTGGCCTCTCCCCTGCCTCCTGTGCCCTGGGTCCGTCTTCTGCCCTTCCCTCATGCCCCTCACCCTCTGGACTCCCTATTCTGTCCTCAGCCCCTGCCCCCACTCTGCGCCCCTCATTTTCTCTGATCCCCAGTCTCTCTATTTTCTCTGCCATCGTTGCATCTTCTCTGCCTCCGGGGGGGCACCCTTCAGAGGACTTTGGGTACCTCAGCCCTGCCGGCGGCATGTGGTGCTGAAGGGGCTCCCTGGTGCCCTCTGGCACCCTCGGACGGAAGGTTCTGACCTGAGAGGCCTGCGACTCGTGTCCTCTCGAGGCATCAAGGTCACTGTCCTAAAGGGCTTCAGTCTGGAGGCTGTTTAACCTTGGGGCTCTTAACTCGAACTTGGCCAAGTTGCGATGAGCTCTTGAGGGTTCCGAGTGAGGTGGCGGTGGTGTCCCTCTAAGTCGCTCTTCAAGCTCAGCTCCCGTGTCCCGTTGGTCTGGGGCTTCGACTCTTAAAGCGGGGCCACCCTGGTCAGATTCCCCTGGGAGGACCTCACCCGCCTCCCTCCTGGGATAAGGCATGCTTTGGGGGCCCGGGGGCCCCAGGTGCTGTCTGACGGGCCGTCTCCTGTTTCCTGCTCTGTTCTGCCAGATGGAGACCTCACGGACACCGTCAGCGGGCCCCGCTCCACTGCCTCGGACCCGACCAGCAGCAAGGCTTCCGCCAAGAGTCCCACCCAGCGCCACAACCCTTTCAGTGAGGACCAGGCAGAGACCGTGTCCTCCTCCGACACCACCCCTGTGCACACCACGTCCCAGGAGAAGGGGGATTCCCACACTCTCGACCTGCCAGATGCCTGCACGGAGCTCGAGGTCATCAGGTCAGTGGGGAGGGGCCCCGGGGGCAGTCGGGTGAGCATCCCGGTGTCCATCCTGTCCACTCCTGGCGTCGCACTTTAGTCCACGCGAACTGGGGCCACACCCAGCTCCGGGGGGCAGGTGGGTGCCTGCCTGCCTGCCCGGAGACTGAGCGGTTCTCCAGTAGTTCTTTGAGCAAGAAGAAGCTGAGGGCCCGAGCCCGGAATATGGTGCAGGCACAGGCAATGACGGCGGCTGGCATCTGAGGCCACGCCTGGGCGGCCGGGGCATCTGTCAGGTTCATCCAGGGCCAGAAAGCACCTTCAGACTGGAATTCTTCCTCGGAGGTTGCTCGGATGTCACTGTACCAATTCCAGTGCAGCGTGGCGCCTTGAAGAAAAGCGTCCCCACCATATCGACAGAGACCTACCTAGAAGAGAGGAAGCGTGTGACAGATTGGGCTCCCTGACCGCCCCTGGCTCCTGCACCGGAGGCTCTCGCCCCGGATAAGAAGATGCACATGTCCTCCCCGCAGAGGCCTTGCTGGCCTCGCTCCCCAGGGACTGGAGTCAGGGCTCCCACTCTGCAGGCTGGCTCAAGTTCTGAGCAGCTTCGTGGGTTCAGACCCGGGGTCGCCTTGCCAGGCCCACCCCAGGCACCTCGCAACCAAGCAGTTTGAGCCCAAAAGACTTCGAGTCCGCTCCTGGTTGAATTAGCAACGGTGACACGTAACAGGAGTGAGGTCAGCTCAGGGTCCACTGGCCACATCCCAAGGGGAGGGCTGAAGAGAGGCGCCATCGCTCGGACCGACCATGTTTCGTCCCCCAGGGCACAGCGAGCCAGCTAGCCCAGTTGCGTCGTCAGCTAGAACTCGCTCAGGGGCTCCTCCGGTCCCTGCCTCTGCCAGCAGCCGGGGAGGGGGGTCCCTCAGGGCCTGAGCTGCTCTGTCCCCTTGGCCTAGGGGTTCCCAGTCAGCCCTGCCTCAGAGGTCACACCCAGAATCACTCTTGACCCGGCCTGCCTAATTCCCCAGCTCGGTGGTGCCCAGACGGTAACTCTCTCCCCGTCGCTACCGTCCCAGGGTCACCAAGAAGAAGAAAACCGGCAAGAAGAAGAAGGCCAGGTCGGATGAGGAAGCCAGTCCGCTCCACTCCTCCTCCGCCCAGGACAGCCGGGCCAGGCGGGGCGATGGTGACGGCCTCGTCAGCAGCCCGGGCCTCGGGCGGGCCTCACCCGACGCCACCTTCACGTCCCCCCAGGAGGAAGGAGAGGGGCTCAGCAGCACAGCCGAGAGCAGCGAGCTCTCAGAGCCGGGCCAGATGGGCCTGCTCATCCCCGAAATGAAGGACACCTCCATGGAGCGCCTGGGGCAGCCCCTGAGTAAGGTCATTGACCAGCTCAACGGGCAGCTGGACCCCAGCGCCTGGCGCTCCCACATCCAGTCCCCAGACCAGTCCTTTCGGACCGGCTCCCCCGGGGACGCCCCGGAGAAGCCGCCATTTTGCGACTTCAGCGAGGGACTTCCAGCCCCCATGGACTTCTACCGCTTTACCGTCGAGAGTCCAAGCACTCTTGCGGCAGGTGGCAGCCACCATGACCCTGCAGGGCCTGGCCAACCGCTGCATGTTCCTGGTGGCCCTGCGGCTGCTGGCCAAGAAGAGGGAGGAGGAGGAGGAGAGGGACAGGCACCTGGGCCCCTAGAGGCCACCCCGGGGGAGGCCCAGGAGTCGGAGACCCGCGGACCGGAGACGCAGTTGCCCCCTGCCGGTGACGGGCCCGCGCCTGAACCAGAGCCCGAGACCCACGAGGCTCTCTGCCAGCTCAAGCGAGACCAGCCCAGCCCGTGTCTGAGCAGCGCTGAGGACTCGGGGGTGGATGAGGGGCAGGGGAGCCCCTCCGAGATGACCCACACGGCGGAGTTCAGGTGAGCAAGGCCTTCTGTGCGGCTGTCGTGAGACCCCCCCCGCCCGTGACGCAGGGGACGGCGGGCGCCCTTCCTCCAGATGAACCGAGCACAACTCCCAGAAGAACTAGCCTGGAGCGGGGCCTGGGGGGGGGTGGTTCTGGGAGGGGGCAGGTATGTCTCTCCTCCCTCACTTTGGCTCTCGGGCAGGAGCAGCGCCCTGAGAACGGTGCTGCCGCGCGTGCCTGTGTCCCCCGCCCACCCCGACCTGGCCGACCCCCCCACGCCCGTCCCTCTCACAGGGTAGACAACAATCACTTACTGCTGCTGATGATCCACGTGTTTCGAGAAAACGAAGAGCAGCTCTTCAGAGTAAGTCCCGGGAGCTCGGGGGCAGGGACGGGCAAGCGGGGTGCCCCGGGCGGGGGCGGGAGCCGGGGCGCCTGACCGTCCCCCGGCCTCGGCCCCGCAGATGATCCGGATGAGCACCGGGCACATGGAGGGCACCCTGCAGCTGCTGTACGTGCTGCTCACGGACTGCTACGTCTACCTGCTCCGGAAAGGTGCCCGCCGCCCCCGGGCTAGGCCAGGGCAGCTGCCGGGAGCGGGTGGAGGAGGACACCGGCCACCCTCCCTCCCTCCGTGCCCCCCGCCCCCGGCTCACGGCCGCCTGGCATGTGGTGGCGAAAATACTCCACACCGCCCCAAGATGAGCTCGGGGGCCTGCCCGCCACAAGCGCCTCATGTCACTGTCCTGTTCTGTCACTTCAGGTCACAGGACAAGGACGGGGCCTTGCTGAGAGAGGGGCCAGGTCTTAGCAAATGGGGCAGGGGGAGGGAGGAGGGGCCACCGAGAGTTATAGGCATTGGGGTCTCCTCTCTCAGGGGCCGCGGAGAAGCCATACCTGGTGGAAGAGGCCGTTTCTTACAATGAACTTGACTATGTGTCGGTGAGTGCAGGCTCTGCAGTTGAACGGGCCATAGGACAGGGCTCCTCCGGCCACCCACCGGCCACCCACCGCGGGAGCTCAGAGCAAGGCATGTCCCTGCCTCGGCCCCGCCGCCCCCAGGGCTGGGCGTCAGCTCCTGAGCTCCAGCACGTGATGCCAGGGGGAATGAGAACGGAGTCTGAGGTCGCCTCTTTGTCCACCGTATTTCTGGCCATCCCTCCCTAGCTCACGGCCTTGGTCCCAGGCCTCTGGGACTCTAGCTTGTGGTGATTCCAGGGGCGGCCTCCTCCCTCCCCAGCCAGCCCTCGGTCCGGCCACGGCTGCGTCTCCCGCCGGGCAGCAGCCAGGCCCCGTGTGCATGTCAAGGTCTCGTTTCTGGCAGGTGGGCCTCGACCAGCAGACGGTGAAGCTGGTGTGCACCAACCGCAGGAAGCAGTTTCTGCTGGACACGGCCGACGTGGCCCTGGCCGAGTAAGTGACACCCCCCCCCCCCCCCGCACACAGACCCCGCCTCCCCGTTCCTGGCCCTGGCCTGGACTCCCCACCCTTGGGGGAGGAGGGGGAGAAGTGGGACGCCAGCGAGTGCAGAGCAGACGCGTTCCCTCCGGCGCCTGCAGGGAGATGTAGGTGCCCGCTGACTGGCCCCCGTCGTCAGCTGGGATGACCTCAGACCCTGTGTGGCCTGCAGGGAGGAAGGGGGCTGGTGTGAGTTTCCCACCGGGAAAGAGACCCACGCCCCGCTGCTGGACCACATGCTTTCACACAGACAATACACACGACGAGATCATTATAGGGACGCGGGTCCCCTGTGTTCCGCCACAGGCCCTCGTCTGGTCTTCCCTCGCCATCAGGCCCAAGGCACCAAGGCCATGGGGGACGGTTAGGCCTCTGCCGGTCACGTCTGGTGGCAAGTGGCTGCTGCAGGTCCTCGCCCCACCCGCTGCCCTGAGTTCCGGTTGCAGCCAGGCCCCTCCCGAAGTGCCTGTGACCCCTCCAGGCCTCTGACCGCAAACCCCCCTCCCTCGAGTAGGTTCTTCTTGGCTTCTCTGAAGTCCGCCATGATCAAAGGCTGCCGGGAACCGCCTTACCCCAGCATCCTGACCGATGCCACCATGGAGAAGCTGGCACTGGCCAAATTCGTGGCCCAAGAATCTAAGTGTGAGGTAAGAGCCAGGGGTGGAGGGGGGTATTGCGGTGTCGGGGGCCGGGCAGTGCAAACAGCTGTCTCTAGGACCTCTCCGTCACCCCCTGGGGAGGGTCCTGTCCCCCGCCCCACTTGGGCCATGGCCTTGTTTTCTCAGCGGCCGTTCTTGGGGCTGAGCCACTGGTGAGCCCGGCCCAGACCTCACCGCTCTGTCTGCCGCCCCTCCCAGGCCACCGCTGTCACTGTGCGCTTCTACGGGCTGGTGCACTGGGAGGACCCCCTGGATGAGTCCCTGGGGCCAGCCCCCTGCCACTGCTCACCCCCCGAGGGCGTCATCACCAAAGAAGGCGTGCTGCATTACAAGGCGGGCACCTCCTACCTGGGCAAAGAGCACTGGAAGACTTGCTTCGTGGTGCTCAGGTGGGAGCCCCCGCAGCTCTGGCCCCCGCTCGGCCCCGGGGCTTGCTGGGCCCTCAGCAGGGGTCTCCCGAGGGCAGGCCGCTGAGGAGAGAAGCCCGAGGGGCCTCCTTCTGCCCCTGCAAGGGTCCCGGAGCACACCTACCTCGGGCTGTGAGGGCTTCCGTGTACAGCCGGCCGTCTGTGGGCGCGAGGAGGCAGGGGCACTTCCTGTGTGGGCCCGGGCGGCGCTGCTGCCAAGGCTTTCGCTGTCCCCAGGTCTGCTGAGGGGACGGCACGCCCTCCTGTGCCTCTGCAGGTCCTTCTGCACCTTCCCGTCCACAGAGGGCGGGCCCCTTGGCCTCTGGGGCTTCAGGCCCCCGCTGGCAGGCCCCCCCGGGATCTGGGCCCCACCCGGCCTTCAGTTCTGGGGACAGGCCTCACCCCTGCCATGTTGTGCCCCCGCAGCAACGGGATCCTCTACCAGTATCCTGACCGCACTGACGTCACCCCTCTGCTCTCGGTGAACATGGGGTGAGTGTCCTGGCGACGGGGGGCTGGGCAGGCATGAGGCCTGGCGGCGCTGCCCGAAGGCGGCGGCTCTGTCTGAGCCTGGGACCCGGGGCTCCTGTTCTCCTTGGCTCGAGCTGACGCCCCCTCGTGCCAATCCGTTCGGCCTGCCCCCACTCAGCCCGACTGCTGCCCTGGGGTCTGCTGAGCCAGGGGAGGCTGGGCGGCGTCCTGTCAGGGGAGCAAGAGGGACTCCTTGCCGAGGGTCTGCCCCGGCAGGGGAGGCGATCCCTCCCCCGGGAAGCTCCTGACCCAATGGCAGCTGGACGCAGGTGCCAGGAGGAAACCCGGGGCCCAGAGGGGCAGTGGGAATGAATGTGCGCTGATGCCGAGAGCGGCCAGAGCTCAGAGCGGATCCTCACCGCTTGCCTGGCCAGCTTTAGATATCTAGATATCTTGGCAAATCCTGAGACAGAAGTGGTTACAGGGAAAGGGCTGGGCCCGCCCGGCAGCTTTAAGCCTCTCCTGAGAGCCGAAGGGGTCTGCGCCACCTTCTGGTGGCCTCCAGCCCCTGGGACCGCACGCCCCGAGCCCCCCCCCCCCGCCTCCCGGCCCCCCTCTCACCCCTCGTCCTCTGGCCCAGGGGGGAGCAGTGCGGTGGCTGTCGGAGAGCCAACACCACGGATCGGCCCCACGCCTTCCAGGTCATCCTCGCCGACCGGCCCTGCCTGGAGCTGAGCGCCGACAGCGAGGCCGAGATGGCCGACTGGATGCAGCACCTCTGCCAGGCCGTGTCCAAAGGGGTGAGCTTCCCCGGCCCGCGCGCCGTCTGCCGGGCTCCCGACCCCGCCCAGCACCCCCGGGGCTGCTTCCCTGAGCCCACACATGCTCACAGAGCAGCCTGCCAGGACCAGGACAGGGACCTCCAGGGACCATCCACCAGGACCCTAGGGCTCAGAGCCACCTGTGGGCTGGATGCCCCCACTGTCACCCCTGTCCCCACCTCCACTTCTGAGGCGCGTGGAGCCTGCCTGACCTCTGGATCGGGGGCGGGGGGGAAGCCGAAGGGCTGGCTGGGCCCCCGGCGGGAGGGGGAAGTTCTGGTGCCGCCGTTCCCCCGACCCCCAGAGAGCTCCAGCTTGCCTCTCCCCTCCCCTCTGCCAATGCCCTTCAGGTCATCCCCCAGGGGGTAACCCCCAGCCCCTGCATCCCCTGCTGCCTAGTGATCACCGACGACCGCCTCTTCACGTGCCACGAGGACTGTCAGACCAGCTTCTTCCGCTCCCTGGGCACCGCCAGGCTGGCCGACATCAGCGCCGTCTCCACGGAGCCCGGCAAGGAGTACTGCGTCCTGGTGAGCTGGGCGGGGCGGCGGGGCGGGGGGCGGGGGGCGCTGGAGGCAGGCCCCGAGTCGGCTCACCGGGGGACCCGCTCTCCCCAGGAGTTTTCCCAGGACAGCCAGCAGGCCCCGCCCCCCTGGGTCATCTACTTGAGCTGCACATCTGAACTGGACCGATTCCTGGCTGCACTGAGCTCCGGGTGGAAAACCATCTACCAGGTACCGAGCCACGCGGGGCCCCGAGGAGTGGAGCCCCTGCCCGGGGAGAGGAGTCCCGCGTGGCACAGAGGCAGGGGCCCGGGGACGGCACTGTACCAGTAGCTCTGGGACAGACTTGAACACTTAAGACCAAAAGGGCAAGACTTCAGCCCCCAGTGCGTCCGAGGCTACAACTGGAAGCAGAACCTGGGTCACACTGCCCCTTCTTGGTCCCCTAGCGTGGAGGGTCTCCAGGGCCCCCGTGGCGCCCCAAGAGAGCGGGGTCCTGGGCCGAAGCCCTCCCAGACGCCCTCCTCGCCCCCACACAGGTGGACCTCCCCCACAAGGCCACCCAGGAAGCCTCCAACAAGAAGTTCGAGGACGCCCTGAGCCTCATCCACAGCGCCTGGCAGCGGAGTGACAGCCTGTGCCGGGGCAGAGCCTCCCGGGACCCCTGGTGCTGAGGCAGAGCTAGCCAGCACCCCCCCCCACCCCGGGTGGGCCGAGAAAGGCGAGCGGAGCAGCGCGCACTGTCGCTGCTGGGTCACGATGCTGTTGGGGGCCCGGCTTCCACCACTGTTCCACAGCCCACCCCCGCCCCGGGGGCAGAACCACCGACCCGGGCTCGAGACGGGGTCTCTCCACTCCCAGGGATCCAGAATGGGTCTCCGCACCCCCTCGGGTGTCCTGCCCGGCCAGCGATGCCCAAGAGTGCTGGGGCAGAGGGTCTGAGCCCTATGGGCTCTGCGTACACGGCGCATCCGGGTGTATCTGCATCTCCGCAGGATGGCAGCGAGGATAGTATCAGCTCTGAGGGGAGCGGAAGGACTGAGAAGGCAGCAGTCCCCTCTTCCTCTCCTGGGCGAGGGGTCTGGGCGGAGACCCGAACAGCCTTGTTCGTTTTCGAACGTTCAGCCGGCCGTGCAGGGAGGCCGGGCACTGAGGTCTCGGCGCATGCTTCCTCCTCACTAACTCCGGCCCCCGGCACACTGCTGCCTGCCTTGCCAGGGCCCACAGCCGGGGCCAGGGCCTGGGGCCGGCGGCCGGGCTGGTCCTCCCTGGCTGCCCAGCGGCCCTGCATGTCCACGGCCCCCTGCCCCTGCCTCTCCCCAAACAACGGCGGCCAGAGGACCCAGGAGGACCCAGGAGACAGGCCGTCTCTGTTTGCAGGGAGCAAAGGGGAGGGAGGGGGGCTTGGAGGGGAGCACAGCCCACCAGCCTGGCGTCCCCGTGGGTGCCTCCTGACCATCCCCTGCTTGGCTGGAGCCGGGCCCTCCCGGAGAGTTTTGTCAAGGGCCCGCTGGGGGAAGGGGTCAGATGGTCTGGGTTTTGTTTTTGGTTTTTGTTTTTTTTTTTTTTTTAAATAAAATAGACACGTTATATTGCCAAGACTTGTCACTGGCCCTTTATGACCAGGAGGGAGGAGGGGGATCTCCAGCCCCCCTCTAAAGCCCCTTGGCCATTCATTCTTCATTCATTCCGGAATTCTCTGCCATCAGCTGCTCTGTGCTGACCCCGGGAACCGATCGCCCACTGCCCCCTGTGGAACTCTCTGGATCTCAGGCCCTGAGGGTTTCTTGGCCTGACTTTTGCTCCCTCTTCTGGTTCCTGCACTGGCCAGAGCGGCCACCCCTCCAGTCCCGGGGCCTGTCTCTACGGCCAGCCTTCACAGCCTCCCCAGCTCTGGGGGCAAGTGCGGCCATGTGGGATAAACCCAAGAGAGTCCACGCTGTCCCTGGACCACTGGGCGCAGGCCAGAGGGTGCCAAGCCTGCCAGGCCGAGGCGGGGGGTTGGGGGAGGGGATCTGGGGCCCTCAAGCCCTCAGCGCTGCCACTTCCAGGTCCTCCCACCTGGGAGGAAAGGAGTGGGTGCTGGAAACGGTGGCTGTGGGGACTATAGAGGTGGGCTTACACCCAGGGTGGCTCTGCCTCTGGTTCTGTTTGGAACTTGGGTGGTGCGGGGTGTCCATGGCACGAGAGAGCTGCCCTGGGACAGAGGCCAAAGTGGGCAGGGTGGTGCCGGCTCCCAGCCTGAGCAGCCTAGGGTCTGACAGCCATTCCCAGGGGTATGAAGTCCCTTCTCACAAAGGGCCAGGTACGGGCCTCCTGGGTGGCTCAGTTGGTTAAGCATCTGACTCTTGATTTCGGCCCAGGTCATGATCTCATGGTAGTGAGATGAGCCCAGTGTCGGGCTCTGAGCTGGACGTGGAGCCTCCTTAAGATTCATTCTCTCTCTCTCTCTCTCTCTCTCTCTGAGAAAAACAAAATCCAAAACAAAACAAAGGGCCATTTCTATGTCCGGGCCTCTCCAGAAACCTATAGCCCAGAAGAGGTTCCCACCAGGCAGAGGGACAGGACTAGGGGGCAAGTTTTCACAGGGTGAGTGACCAAAGCCACAGGCCACTCCTTGAGACACAGCGAGGCCCAGGGGCCCTGGAGTCTTGGGAGGCAAAGGACATGGAGGAAGGAGCCGGAAGCAGGGGGTGGGGGAGGGACGTGGGCATCCGGGTGAAGCCCTGTGCTCGGCACGTTCTGCACACACCTCTAATCCTCCAGACACCTCTGCGGTAGGTATCCATAACCCCATTTTACAAATAGACTGACGCTGAGAGAGAGGAGGTGACTTGCCCGGGATCTCACATGATAGCAGAGTCTGGGATTCAAAATCAGTTCTGCAGGGGGCCCGAGAAGCCCTTCTCCACCTCTGCTCTCAGTGGGACCATAGACCGAGGGAGCCAGATTGGAAGATTGAGGCCGGGAACGGAGAAGCCACAAAACCGGTGGCAGGGTGGTTGCTGGCAGTCAATGCGTTGCCTGGGCCGGGTGTCAGGAGCCTGCCACCGGAGTTGCCCCATGCCCAGGGCTCTGAGCCGCAGCAGGACTGGCTAAACCAGAGGTGGGGCAGGGGCACCAGCCCTTTGTCCCAGCACCACAGCCGGGGGGGGGGGGGGGGGGGGGCGCGGGGGGGGGCCCGGGGGGGGGGCGGGGCAGGGGGGCGCGGCTGGAGGGTAAGAAAAGCAGGAGGAGGTGTCTCGGCTGATTGACACCTTCTCCCCGCCCCCAATCTCCCTCCTGCCCCAGGTGACCTTTTCCCCAGATCCCAGGGTCCGGGCCCACCCCTGTGGGGAGGTGTGGAGAAGAGAGACAGCTGGGATTGGTCAGAGCCAGCAGGGGCGTGTCCTGGGCTCCGACAGCTCCAGCGGCTGAGCAGAGCAGGTGGACTCCCGAGATAGACCAGAGGCCACCCAGCCTGTCCGACCTGGACGTCTGCCCTCCAAACATGGCCCCAGGCCCTCTTGATCCCCAGCCCCGCGGCCCTGCGGGGGTGCAGACAGCGTAAGAGCCGCCACCCCAGGGCCCGTGCCCATGTCCCTGCCCGGGGCACGACCGGCCTCAAGAACAGAGGCCACGGAGACGGTTGCCCCCGCTGTGGACCTGGTGCTGGGCGCCTCGGCCTGTTGCTTGGCCTGTGTCTTC
The DNA here is from genome assembly GCA_030068075.1 of Paguma larvata. Classification (NCBI taxonomy): domain Eukaryota; kingdom Metazoa; phylum Chordata; class Mammalia; order Carnivora; family Viverridae; genus Paguma; species Paguma larvata. Next base: position 11,172,155 of record CM057833.1, read on the forward strand.
ACCAACCCCCTAGAGGTGGTGAAGACGCGACTGCAGCTGCAGGGGGAGCTGCAGGCCAGGGGCACCTACCCGCGGCCCTACAGGGGCTTTTTGGCCTCGGTGGCCGCCGTGATCCGGGCAGATGGGCTGTGTGGACTGCAGAAGGGGCTGGCCGCCGGCCTCCTCTACCAAGGCCTCATGAACGGCGTCCGCTTCTACTGCTACAGCCTGGCGTGCCAGGCTGGCCTCACCCAACAGCCTGGTGGCACCGTGGTTGCAGGCGCCATGGCTGGGGCACTGGGAGCCTTCGTGGGGAGCCCGGCTTACCTGGTGAGTGCCTTGTCTCTATCCTCCACCACCCCGTGACCCAGCTCCCTCGGGGGCTGCAGAGCCGCCCAGGCCGGCCCTGCGGACCAGGACGACGGGTGGGGCCCGCTGGGCGGGGAACATCCCTGCCCGGGATTGGAATCTGCCCCTTGGCTCAAAGCACCAGAGCCTTGCTCTGATCCTCATCGTCCTGGGGTCCCTGCCCCACCAGGCCCGAGCCGGGGGAGGGGGCAGGGGGCGGCAGGACGTGTGCTGGCTCCACCCTGGTGTGGTCACTCGTCTTCCTGGGTGGCCAGGAAGAGTAAGTTAAGGATAAGCGAGGCCCCCGAGTCCTCGGCCAGATGTTGTACTGTCATCCCGCTTAGTCCCCGGAACGGCTTTTCGGGCGTGAGCGGACGGGCCGGGAGAGGGTTAAGTAACTGGCCCCAGGTCACCCCAAGACGCAGGCAGACCCGGGCTGACTTCAGAGCCTCCTCACCCGCAACCCGATTCCACATCGCCCCTAAGCTGTGGGCGTGGGCTCGCGGAGCTCCGGATGTCGGGGCACGCCCGTCCAGGCCCCCTCTCACGCCTGCTCTCACAGGTCAAAACACAGCTGCAGGCCCAGACGGTGGCCGCGATGGCTGTGGGGCACCAGCACCATCACCAGGTAGGAACCACTCCCCAGAGCGCCCTGGGCTGGATGGGCTCCTGGGCCGGCAGGGGCCGCCCAGTGACCCGGTGTCTTCTCCCCGCAGAGTGTTCTGGGGGCCTTGGAGAGCATCTGGCAGCAGCAAGGCCTGGCAGGACTATGGCGGGGTGTGGGGGGGGCCGTGCCCAGGGTCATGGTCGGCTCAGCCGCCCAGCTGGCCACCTTTGCCTCTGCCAAGGCCTGGGTGCAGAAGCAACAGGTGAGGAGCCAGGGACACCTGTGCCCGCCCACAGATACCCCAAAGTAAGCGCCATCTGCCTCCTTTCTCCCTGTCTGGGCCCTCATCCCACCCTAACACCTCCAGCTGGACCCCCACCTAGCGAAGCCAAGGGAGAGGGGACAGACAGGGCCCCTGAAGAGAGCTGAGGACCTTGGCCTTCGTGCCCAGGAGGAGTGGGGGCCAGCAGTGAGCCCTGTAGCTGTGAAGGAGCTGGGGTGGCGGGTGGCTGGAGGGGCCCGGTCTGCTCCCCTTCCCCCGGCTCTCCTGGCCCCCACGTGCTGGGAGGGGAGGGTGGGCACCATGTGGGTAGGGGGAGGGCACCTGCAGGCGTCAGAGCCTGTACCTTCCCCACAGTGGCTCCCGGAGGACAGCTGGCTGGTGGCTTTGGCTGGAGGCATGATCAGCAGCGTGGCCGTGGCTGCGGTCATGACCCCCTTCGACGTGGTCAGCACGCGGCTCTACAATCAGCCCGTGGACGGAACTGGCAAAGTGAGCAGGGGCCGGTGCGGGGGGGATGTGGGGAGCCGGAGAGCACCCTCCAACACACACACGCACACACACACACACACAGGGCCAGAGACACGCAGACCTGTGACATGCATGCAAACACATCGATCCCCCTCGTTTGCTGAGCACCGATGTCCCAGGCACGGGCTAGGCATTTCCCGTCCGGATTTTATTCTCTCCTCCCAATCCCCCAGCTGATCAGTGGAGGGGCCCGAATCGGAATCCAGGCCTGACCCCACGGCCTCACAGACACACACGGACCATCCCGCACACTGGTGCAGGTTGTGCTCAGCACGAAGGTGCCCTCCACAGGCCGAGTTAGGGCTGAGATCCACCCGTGTGTCACTAGCCCAACGTCAGCCCCCAGGCCCGGGGCTGTGGCCGCCTGGAGGAAGGGGGCTTCTTCAATTCCACAGCCTCCAGGGCCACCTTTCTGTGATTTGCCCGGCTTGGGGAGAGCCACAGTAGCCCCTGCACACAGACACCCCCGGTTGTGCCAGCCAGGGCTCCGTGACCCCTGCAGTGACCCCTGCCCTGTGTCTGTCCCCAGGGCCAGCTGTACGGTGGCCTGGCCGACTGCCTGGTGAAGATCTGGCGGCAGGAGGGCTCCCTGGCACTCTACAAGGGTCTGGGCCCGGCCTACCTGCGCCTGGGCCCCCACACCATCCTCAGCATGCTGTTCTGGGACGAGCTCCGGAAGCTGGCGGGGCGGGGCCTGCACCAGGGCACCTAGGGGGCACCCCTTCCCCCCAGATCCCGATGACGCAGGAAGCAATGGCCCGCTCCAGCTGGGACCGGCCGGCTCAGAGCAGCCCACAGGTCTGAGGACAGTGTGGACAGCGCTGGTCCCCCTGACCCTCAGCCAGCCGCTCGGGCCGTCTGTTCTGGATGGCCAGCCCCTCCGTTCTCCAGCAAATTCTCCTCCCTCTCTGTCCTGGCTTACCTTATCCCAGAGTCTTACTCTTCTGGTAATCGCCGCTCCGGGGCACGGCCATCAGGCCATCATCCCCTTGAGCTGGGCCACTTGCCTGCATCGGCTCGCTTCACCCTCACACGGCGTGCGACGGTAAAACCCTCTTTTCCCAAGAGGAAGCTGACAACTCAGGGAAGTGAAGCGCTTTGACCAAAGCCACACTGCTCTGAAGTGACGGGAGGAGGACTGGAAGTTAGCTCTGCCCAGCCCAGGCTGGCGCCCCTGGCAGGAGCCGGGACCGTGAGGGCCGGAGGGCCCCTGGGAGTCACTGTGAGGCATCGCGAGGCCATAGCGCACCTCGGATGAGACGGTTCTAGCAACAGATACCGTCTCACAGGTTGGAGGCTGGAAGTCAGAGATCAAGGCGTCGGCGGGGTTGGTTTCTTCTGAGGACTCTCTCTCTCTTTCTCTCTCTCTCTCCCTGGCATGTGGACGGCCATCACATGGTCTTCTGTCTGTGTCCTAATCTCTTCTTATAAGGCCCCCGGTCATGTTGGATTAGCACCAACCCTAATGTCCTCATTTAACTTAATTACCTCCTGAGAGACTCTGTCTCCAAGTACAGTCGTGTATGGGGGGCTAGAACTTCAGTATATGAATGCGGAGGGGGGGGGGACGTAAACCAGCCTACGACACCAACTAGGAGTTTTTACTGAGGGCTTCCTAGGGGCCCAGCACTGATTTGTTTGGACAAATCCTCATGACAGTTCTGAAAGGGATCTCCTGAGGTGCCCCTTCTTCAGATGAGGAGGCTAAGGCCCCGGGCGGGGAAGTGACTGGCTCAACTCGAGTAGCGAAGCCGGGTGTCCTCACCCGGGGCCCTTTCCCCAGGCTGCAGCCACACTCCTCCCAGTGAGTGCTCCTAAGGCCTGCGCTGACCTTTGTGCTGGGGATGGACGCCGAGTCCCTGGAAGGGATAGGACTGGCCCCGGTCAACAGAGCCTAAACCAGCTGCCCCGTTGTACCCCAAGCCTGCTGTTCCCCGGGGTACCCCTACCACACACTCCACACCAATAAAGTTTTCTATTTTGTTTACTTCAACGACTCCCTTCTGCTGCAGCCTCGGTCTCCCCCACCCCCGAACCCCCACCCTTGGCCCTCTCTCCTCCGTCTGTCTGGGAAGGGAGGATCCATAAGGGTTGCTGCACCCACTGCTCCAACCCACCTGAGGCCTGCCACCTAGTGGACACGGGGAGGATCGTCGAGGCAGACTGCCCCATGGCGGAGGGAGAAGGGAGAGGGGGGCCCAGAACTGGCTCTCAACCTCAGGCTGTTGGGGGGACTGACCGCCTTCCGGAACTGAGGCTGAGGGGGCAGAGCTCAGATGCAAGGCTGGCGGGGGAGTGGCGGGGGGCAACAGAGAAGGCCTGGGGCTTCAGGAAGGCCGTATGGGGCAAAGCCTAGGGTAGGGTGAGAAAAATGGGCACCCGACTTGAGGCCAGAGAACCGGGCTGGTCTCGTGCTGCCCAAATGCGGAGGCCCTGGGCAGCCGTTGGCTCCCAGGCCCATAACCCTGCGGCCCTGATGGTGTAAGGCCTCTGCCTCTCCTCCCCCCACTCCCCTGAGCTTCTGATCCCTCCCTGCCCCTCCCCTCCCTCCACTGACACCTTTGCCCCGTGACGTTGGTCTCCCTGGTGCAGGCCTGGCTGGAGGCGGGGGCTGCTCCCGCAGCAGCCATGTTCTCCCTGCCATCCCTGCCCTCCTGGCTCCCCGGCCTCCCCTCCCTCCAGTGGGGCTCCAGCCTCCTAGACTCCGTCCTGCAAGGTGAGCACCACCTCCCTGTCCCGAGCAGCCCCACCCCCTCCGGCAGCTCTGGGCAGCTGCAGGGGGGGACCCCCTCCCCACGTGGGTCTCCCGCCACCTCTAACCCTGTCGAACTGCCGGCCCTCCCTCCTGCCCCTCAGGCCTCATCGGGGCCAGTGGAGTCTCAGTGCTGAACAGCCTCCTGAAGGTCTACTTCTTTGTGAACTGTGTCAAGTGAGTGGCTGCCGACCCAGCCCACTCCTGGGCCCTGAGCTGACTCTGGCCTCTGAGGGCAGGCCTGGAGGGAGGGGAACCCCATCTCCAGCGAGCATGTCTGGGGGCGCGGGGACCACGCTGGTGGTTCCGCCCCTGCCCACGTCCACTCTGCCCCACAGCAACCCTGAGCGGCAGCCAGAAAAGCACCGGCTGCAGGCCCAGTGGGCCTCGCTGGAGACCGTGCACCTGGCGGGGCTGGCCCTGATCCTGACCGTCGTGGGGGCCCGGGTGGCCGCCCTGGTGGTGCTGGAGTTCTCCCTCCGGGCCATCTCCACACTGCTCTCCCTGGACAAGGTAAGCCTCCCGGAGGTGGAGAGTGAATCCCGACCCGGCCCCGGGCCCTAGTTTTCACCCCAGAGCGCCCGGTCTCCTCACCACCCCCTTTCTGCAAGACCGACGCTGGAGGGTGCAGACCGCCCCCTGGGGTTGACGGCCAGTGCAGTCCCTGCTGGCAGTGGAGACAGCCGCAGCCCCAATTACCCGCAAACCGGGGGTATCCACGTGGGTGGGGGGAGAGCTTTGCTGTGATCCCCATTTCACACATGGGGAAACTAAGGCTCAGAGAGGGTAACTGGCTTGTCCCAGGCCGACAGCCAGCAAGAAGTAGACTCGGGCTCTGAACCCGGGTCTTCAAGGCTCCGAGCCGCACACCTTCAAGCAAGCACGTGGGCCCCGAGTAACCATAGTGACTGATATTAAGCAGAAAGAAATGATCCCAGTAGGGCTTGACCTTGAAGGCAATATTCCTTCTTGTTTGTTTTTTTTTTTAAGTTTATTTATTTATTTATTTTGAGAGAGAGAGAGAGAGAGAAAGAAAGAGAGAGAGAATCCCAAGCAGGCTCCATGCTGTCAGTGCAGAGCCCAACGCGGGGCTCCAACTCCCAAACCGTGAGCTCATGACCTGAGTCGAAATCAGGAGTAAGACGCTTAACCGACTGAGCCACCCAGGGGCCCCCGGGAATATTCCTTCTTTGGGAATGATCCCCGAGGTTCCTTCAGGCTCCAGCCTCCTACAGAGTGGAGCCTCTGTACCTTCACGCCCCCTTTGCCCCCCCCTTCCCCCCCCCCCCCCCCCCCCGCCCAGGGCTCCCGGAGCACCGAGAGGCTGCGGCTGCACCTGCTGTGCCAGTACTCGCTGGGCTGCGGGCTGACCTGCGGCCTGAGCTTCCTGCAGGAGGGCGCCCCGCACCGCACCCTGAACCTGCTGCTGGGCCTCTGGCTGGCCATGCTGCTCGGAGCGGGCGCCAGGCGCCTCTGCCGCCATGTCTACCAGCTCTACGAGCTGCACAGCAGCCAGCGCTACTGCGGGGTCTGCCTGGGCCTGCTGTCCGGTGCCCACGGCCTCCCCCGGCTGCTGGGCCGCGCCCTGGCCGTGGCCTTCGGTGTGGGTGACCTGGCGGCCGTGGCCCTGATCAACCGGGACTTCCTGACCACGTCGGACGCCGTGCGTTTCTGGACGCCGCTCGTCATCTGCTACACCCTGCTGGTCATCTACATGCAGGGTGAGGGCCGCGGGCGGGGCCGGGCAGCCGCTGGCGTTCGCATCCCCCTGTCCCGCCTGGGCGCGCCGTCTTCGTGCGTGGCTCCGGGGAGGCCAACGACAGTTAGCCCACACCCCTGCCGGCCCAGGGCGCCCGGTCTAGTGACAGAAGCCATGTGGGGCAGCTAATTGAAGGGCGTGGCGTGCAGTGGGAGCTCTGAGAAGATGGAGCTTGAACCGGGTCCTGAGGGATAAGTAGGAGAACACGGGGAGGGGGGGAGGGGGGCAGGGAAGAGATCCTGATGGAGGGAACCTTATCTGCCGCAGCCCAGAGGTGAGAGAAGGCGCGGCACTGGGAAACAGCTAAAACAATGGGGTGTGGCTGACGCCACAAGGGAAAGGGGAGGGGATGAGGCTGGCCGGGCAGATGGGGGCCTGACGGAGAGCCCTCAGCAGCCCAGCGTAGCAGTCTGTTGAGAAGCCATGGCCTGCCTTCCAGCGGGGGAGAGTGACCTGGTCAGAGGTGGGCTGTGGGAAGAACCGCCGGGCTGCAGGGTGGAGATGGGGGTAGAGGTGGCGGGACAGGGGAGGGCCGTCGGGCAGAGAGCAGCGGGTGCAAAGGCCCTGAGGTGGGAGTGAGTTTGGCGTGCTGGGGAGGTGTAAGGAACGGGAGCGAGTCAGAGATGAAATGAGAGCACGGTTCCGACCAGGCAGGACGTCACGGGCAAGGTGAGGCGTCTGGAGGTTACACCAAACACAGCGGCAAGTCCTGGGAGGAAGCGAAGGAATGACTTCCTCTGGTTGTTGCGTGGAGAAGGTCACTAGCTGCTGAGTAGACACTTGACCTACAAGGTCAGGAACAGAAGCCAGGAGCTGGGACTGGGTGGGGCAGCGGGAGTGGGGAGGCGCCTTCGGGTGGGGGTCTGCTTAGCAGAACGAGGCCCCGGGGCTCACCGACTGAGGCAATGTGGGAGCAGAGTCCGGAGGAGGCCCGCAGCTTGGAGCGAGCGTGCTCCCCGCCGCTGGCCGAAGGCAGAGCACAGTGGTGGGGAGGCTTGGGGGTGGGCAGCGAGGCCGGGTTAGGACGAAGTGCCTGGTGCCAGGCAGGTGCTCAGAGAGTGGGGGTGGGGGAGGAGGGAGGCAGGGGGCTGCAAGGGGAGGGGAAGGCTCACAAGGAGGAAGGTCGGGGGGTGGCTGGGAGCCCAGGCCCCGTCCCAGCTGGACCTCGGGTGTGGTGGGGCAGGCGGTGACAGGTGCCCCGCCCCCACAGAGGAGCAGCGGCAGAACCCTGGCCTGCAGAGCCAGGTCCAGACGGTGCTGGTGCGCATGGGTGGCCTCTTCGTGCTGCTGCTGACCGTGGGCAGCTGGCTGGACCTCCTGGGAGTCCTCGTGTCCCTGCTGGGCGAGCTCTGGTGCCTGACCAGCATCCGCACCCTGCTGGACCTTTGCCAGATACAGGTGGGCGCTCCGCCGTGGGCACCCCCCGCCCAGACCCCGAAGCCCTGCTCCAGACGGCCCAAGGAGCCTCGACAGGCCCAAGTTCAAGAAGAGCTGGGGTGACCTCTCTCGGGGTGGAAGGAGCCGAAATCCCCTCCTCCACCTGGTGTTAACCTTTGACCCTCAGAGGTCCTACGTGGGAGGCAGGGCCTGGGGAATTGGGGGCCTGAGGCTCCCCAACCAGAGGGTGGGGAACTGAGCGGTGCCCTCCGTCTCGTCCTCCCCACCTTCCTGCAGGACTTTCCGTCCCAGAGGCCTTCAGTGTCAGCTCCCAGGCAGCCCCGGCCCCAGCCCTCAGCACCTGGCCAGCCCCCAGGGACAGCCCCCTCCTGACCTGCCGCAGCAAGGACTCAGAGTCCGTCTCGGGGCCCACCCAGGCTCATCCGGAGGTCTTGACCCCAGGACTGCCTGGGGGCAGGGCTGGCCCCCATCTGGAGTTCAAGGGGCTCTTGGGAGAGAGAGGAGGGTTCGGGGCTAGGGCCCTCAGAAGGGGGCACCTGGAGGCCCCTGGGTGAACCCCTATTTTTCTCAGGATGTTCGACAGATACAGCTCCCTCAAGCCTGCCTTCCCGGGGATGGGGGTTGGGGGAATGGGGGAGAATTGCGTTCTCAGAATGGCGTCCCCGTTACTGGCCTCCCTCACCCTCTCCAGGAACAACAATAAAGATGATTTTCTCAACCTGCGTTAGAGTCATGAACACAGAGAGGGAAAGAGGCTTTTTTGAGGCCACACAGCTCCTCCGGCTGGGGCATGCCGGGCTGGGTCCCCTGGGGCTCGAGAGGTCAAGACTGAGGTGGCCGAGGAAGCGATGGGGATGCGGTGGCCTGGACACGTGGTCTAGCACCCACGTGCAGTCATGGGTGGATGGTGTCCGTGTTCTGTCCCATCCCCGGCTGAGAAACAGCCGAAGGGAAGACTCGTCTAAGACCGTGAGGATCCTTTGCCATTTCAGCCTCGTTTGGCCTCGTGTTCCCTGCGGGGCCCAGCCCAGGGAGGCGACAGAGTATCTGGGAAACGGTTGGGTACCAGCTGCTCTGCGTACTTGCTGTGTGCCCTTGGGTGCTTCGCTGCCACTCTCTGAGCCTGTCAGAAGAAATACTGCCGCGTGTAGGGTGCTTACCACATGCCAAGCACTCTGCCGGGTACTGTTAGGATCTCATTTCGTTCTGACATCAGCCTCAAGAGGCAGGTACTGTTCTCTCTTTTTACAGATTCAGAAACAGGCTCAGAGAGGTTCTATAACTTGCTCAAGGTCACAGAGCTAGTTAGTGGCTAAGTCAGGATTTGAATCCGGGTGGCCTGACCCCCAGAGGTCGAGTGTTTTTGCATGCTTCCTGCTACCCCCTTCTTATTGAAGAACGAGGGCCAGGGAAACCACCAGAGGTGCACGTAAAATATGGCAGGTCTGTTCCTGGAAGGTTCTAGAATACGGTTCTAGCTACCTTGTGAGCGGGAGAGCCTGATGCTCCATCCCAGCCATGTTACCCTGGCCCAAGCATCCAGCCCACAGAGCAGTCTCCACGTGGCCTGAAGGCCCAACTCAGGGCCCTTTCCCAGGAGGGGCCCCACAGGGCAAAGAAGACTCCCGGGCTTCCTGGGGGTCGTGAGGGTCAGGTTGTCTAGGAGTGGAGGAGGCATCGGGGAGAGAGGGAGGGGAGATGTTTCTTGGAGGATTCCAGGATCTGGCAAGCCCTGCTTCTCGGCAAAGGCCACTGCGGTCACCCAAAGGCTATGCTTCAGGACAGAGTCTGGTGTAGGATTCTCTGCTCACCACCCTGGGACATACCTGGGACCCACCTGGGACACTGGGCAGGCAGGCAGGCAGCTCATTCCTCCAGAAACGGCCACCCGGCTGACAGTTCAAGCCCAATCCCTGATCCCTTGCTCTCTGCCCCCTACCCCCAGGAGGGCCTCTCAGCCCCAAAGTAGCCGCGGTGGGGGAAATGCCTGTGGTTGCCCCCTCCCCCAATCCAGGACCCAGCCCCCCTCTGCCTGGGAGTGTGTTCAGTTCCCTCTGGGCAGGAAACTTGTCCCAGTCTGGGAGGAAATGGCTCAGTTAGTTGGGCACCCAGCCAGCCCTTGCCAGACTCAGACTGGGCACCAGGTTCCAACTTGGGCTTGGTGTTTTTGCTGGAAGGTTCTCTGGCCTCCGGACCCCTAGCCCAGCCTGGGATCCGGTGGGGACGGTGCTGGGAGGGGATTGGATTTGGCAGTCCTTTCCTTTTTATGGACACAGGGACCATTTCCAAATAAAAATGGGGCCACGTGGGTTGGAATAGGATTCTTTTCTTATCTATTAAATTATTTTTATGAAAAAGTCTGACGAGGGTATAAAAATTAGATCACTCTAAGTCAGGCATTTAGCAAATCTCCATAGCAAACAAAGAAAAAGAGGCCTGGAGTCCAGAGAGCAGAGGAAATCGGAAGGAATGGTCTGGAATGGGGTATGAAGTGAGACTTCTCTCAGAGACCGTGAGAGCTTGAATCCTGGGCTCTGACCAGCATCCTTCTGAAGGGTGGGTTACCTCTGCTAAGATGGTAACCTCCAGGGCAGCTGGGATTGGGGTGAGCCGGCCTCCTCCCTCCCGAACCTCCCGCTTCTGTCTCTTCTGAGCTATGGCATTGTCCCTTTGGGGCTGTGGCATAACTTCCCCTAGTCACGCATTCACAAGGAATTACAGACCCTCTGCATGGGGCCAGGCTCTGGGCTGGAAAAAATGCACAGGTAGTGACTGTCCTGCAAGGAACAGTAAAGCTGGGTAAGGGGACAGAGTGGCAGGAGATTGGGGCTGGCTAAGGTGAGTGTATTTGTGATCCAAGCTGTGTAACAAATGGCCCCAAAACTTCGCAGCTTAAAACAACCGCTATTGGGGCTCCTGGGTGGCTCAGTCGGTTGAGCTTCTGACTTCAGCTCAGGTCATGATCTCACCATTCCCGAGTTCAAGCCCCGCGTCGGGCTCTGTGCTGACAGCTCAGAGCCTGGAGCCTGTTTCGGATTCTGTGTCTCCCTCTCTGTCTGTGGCCCTTCCCTGCTCATGCTCTGTCTGTCTCTCTCTCTCAAAGATAAATAAACATTAAAAAAAAAAAAATTAAAAAAAAAAAAAAAAAAAAACAACAACCGCTATTTATTGTCTCCCTTTGTCTGTGGCTTGGGTCCCGCAGCCTGGCTGGGTCCTCTGGCTCAGGCTCTCCTCCCAGACCGCAGTCAAGATGTCGGCCCAGGCTCTGGTGCCATCGTGAGTCCTGACCAGGGTAGGGTCCACTTCCAAGCTCACTCATGTGGCTGTTGACAGGAGTCCGTTTCTTGCGGGCTACTGGGCTGAGAGTCTCGGTTCCTCTCTGGCTGTTGGCCAGGGGTCTCTCTTTCGTGCCTCGCCACGTGGGTCTTTCCATAGATGGCTCACAACGTGGAAGCCAGTGTCCCTCAGAGCAAGCCAGTGCGGGACAGAGACAGAGAGAGACGACCGGGACAAAAGTCACAGTCTTTTTGTAGCCTGATGTTTTGGGTTTTTTAATTTTTTAAAATTTATTTTACAGAGAGAGACAGGAATAGAGCACAAGCAGGGGAGGGGCAGAGAGAGAGGGAGACACAGAATCCAAAGCAGGCTCCAGGCTCTGAGCTGTTGGCACAGAGTGCGATGCGGGGCTCGAACTCACAGACTGCGGGCTCATGACCTGAGCCCAAGTCAGATGCTCAACCGACGGAGCCACCCGGGCGCCCCACGTGCCTTACATTTTTAAAGGATTCCTCTCCTCGCTGTTGGTAGAACAGACAGCGCAGAAACAAGTAAGCCAGTTGGAAGCACTTAGAATCACCCAGGTGAGGTGCTAATGACCTGGGGAGTAACCCAGGGCTTGGACCAACACGGTAGCCACGGAGGCGGTCCCAAGTGGTGGCTGGGTATGGACGGATCTCGAAGAGTTCCCAGGACTTCCTGATCGACCAGACATGGGTTCGATAGAACGAGAAAGCTCCAGGGCTCTCGGCTCTTGGGCCTGAAGAACTGGGCGAGTGACCTGGGAGGCAGCTGGGGCAGAGCGGGGCCACCTCGCACAGGTGCGGCTGGCGTTGACGGGAAGGCCAGGTGTTGTGACGCGTTCGCTGTGGGCACAAAGAGGTGTCGACACTCAATCCTGAACATTGGGGCAGGGAGAGGGGGGAGGGGGCCGGAAGCCCAGGTTTTGAGCTGCCTGCAGGAATAAAGAAAGGGCCCCGGGGCTGAGCGGAGGGACACAGCAGAGGGCGATGCTGTCACGGAGGCTGGCTGCTGCGGCCAGGTCGCCCAGGGTCACGGGAGGTTTTGGCACTTCCCCCCTGGAAGCAGCAGGAGCCCCAGAGGGTCTGTGTTGTGGGGGGGGGGGCGCTGTGAGGATCGCGTGCTGCTCTAGCGAGCCGGTCTGGCCATCGGAGGAGATGGGTTGTAAGGACTAAGAGCAGGGCCGGTCCAATTTTAAGGGCCCTCTTTGGGAAAAAGAATAGGAAATTCGCATTGAAGCGACTAGCAATAAAGCGATAAAGAAAAGCAGAACAATTCGCCGGAGGCCTGGAGACTTGGGTGCCTTCTGCTGACATCTCCCCGGGCGGTGCGCCAAGGGCCCTTAACGGAAAGTGCTTCCTGAGTGTGACCCTGGCTGCCTCCCCTCCTAGAACACTCTGTGACTCCCAGCAACCCTCACGGGAGGGGGGGGCCCTACCGCTGAGAGGCCGACACGCACAGTAAAGCCGCCCTGGCTAGGAGAGAAGTCGGGAGGCCAGCTGGGGGGAAGGAGGGGTCTCAGGAACTGGGGGTGCTAAGAATGATGAAGCCAAGAGTGGGGGCTCCAGGTCGGGGGGGGCTCCAGGTCGGGGGGGGGCTCCAGCGGGGGCGGGGAGTGGGATCAGTGAGGTGTTTGAAGAGGGGCTCAGCCTTGGCAAGTGGCCGAGGGCTTGGGGCCACCTCAGGCACCTCAGGATTTCCTCCTCTCTGCCCATAGAAGGGGCTCTGACCTTCAAGGCCAGGGTCAAAGAGGGGCTTTCCCAGCCTGCTGAGCCTCTAGCCCCCTCCACGGGGCCCGTGCTGATTTGCTAAGCCATGGTCTGGCCGTGGGAACCGACAAGCCCAGACAGTGTCAGCTCAGGCCCCCGGACCCGGAGGGGATTAGGCCCCAGACAGTGTTGTCACAGCCAGGTCTGGGAAGCTGGGCCCTGCGCGGCCCAAGTGGACATAGGCTTGGGGCCCGAGGGGAGGGGGATTTCTGTGGCCATAATGTAGCCCAGTTTGCTCCCCTTTGGTTTTTATTTTTATTTATTTTTACGTTTATTTATTTTTGAGAGAGACAGAGCAAGCTGGGGAGGGGCAGAGAGAGAGAGAGAGAGAGAGAGAGAATTCCAAACAGGCTCTGCACTGTCAGCACAGAGCCCGACACAGGGCTCGAACCCATAAACCGTAAGATCATGCCCTGAGCTGAAACCAAGAGTCAGACACTTAACCGACTGAGCCACCCGGGTGCCCCTCCCCCTTGGTTTTTACACATTTTCCCTCCACGCTCGGCCTGTCGACTAAAGCTCCCTGAGTTCAAATAAAGCTCCGTGACCCATGAGTGGTGCCTTGAGCAAGTCGCTCTCTGTGTTCAGTGTCCCCATTGGTCGAGCAGACTGAACAGACGGGGGAGGTGGGCATGGAGCCCAGAGGCTGACCCTGGCCTCTAGCCCCCGAGGCCCCACCGCCCGGCCAGGGGACCATAACCGAGTCTCGGTCACGCCCTTCGGAGGTGAAGGATCTGTGAGCACGTCTGAGCACGGGGGTGGGGAGGGAGGCACCGATTCAGGCAGCCGAAGCAGGACCCGCAGAAATCCATCTCAGGGGAGGAAGGGAACGAAGGGCCCTGCGTCCCCCATCAGGTCCGGGTGACTGCTCCCGGGCACAGAAAGATGAACGCATGGGCACTGCAACTCTCTACTGAGGAATTATAACCCTGGGCTATGCGTTTCTCTTGCATTATCTGCCCACCCCCACCCCCCCTGCTTTCAGAACAACCTGGGAGAAGTTGATTGTTTTCTCTGTCTCCTCAGGAGAAAACCCAGGGTACAGAGAGATTGCGTGACTTGCTCAAGGTCACAGAGCTAACAGGCAGGAGAGCCAAAATCCAAATTCGAATAGGTCTGATTCCAAAGCCCAAGCTCTTAACCACTCGCTGCCCGTCACCAGCACTCACGTGATTTGTATCTGCAGCTACTTAAGACCTGCGGCCCCAACTTGTGCGTTTTGTGGGAATCACTGAGTCCTGACATGCCAAGCACCGTGCTGGGCGCTGGAGTCCCAGAAAGTCACAAGACGCAGCCCTGGTCCCAGTCTCAGGGTGAAAGCACAGCGGTGCAACCCCGCAGCCTTGGGATGTATCCACGGGATGGACAGGACTCCTGCGCCTACTGGAGAAGCCAGGGCAGGCTTCTCGAAAGTGGCAACAGGGGTGCAGAGTTTGCTAGGCGGAGGAGGCGAGCCAGACGCAGGGGGCCTCACCAGTCTTCGTCATGACACTGCTTTAAGCAACAGAAAACACAATTTTAACCTGATGGAGACAAGGCAAGGGAAAAGAGAATGCATCGGCCCTGGGGCTCCGGATGGGAAGACTTCAGGCACGGCTGGATCCAGCAGCTTAAGCGAGGAGACCAGTTATCTCTCCTTCTTTATCGTCTTTGCTCCCCTGCCCTCTGTGTTGGCCCACGTGCCTGTAAAAATGATGCCAAGCTTGTGTTCTGGCAGCCTGGAAAAATACCGCCTCTTTCTAAAGCGTTCCAGCCAGACAGCAGAGTGGGGGGGAGGTTGCTCAAGCAGAACTTGGATGCTGTTGCCAGAATCCAGGAAAATGAGGCTGGTGGACAGGAACCGTGATGTCGCTTAGATTCTCAAATGGAACCCAGTCTCTGCCTTACCTTCAGGACTTGGTGCCTCTCGCGGTGATCCCCCCGCCAGACCTCTGTCCTCCACCTGCCGGGAAGAGGGAAGGAACGCATCTCTGAACACCTGCTGAAAACCAGGCGTAATGATCCACAGTCTTCCATCAAACCCTCACAGCGAAAACACAGGGAGGCACCACTACCCCCCAGGTTACCGGAGGCTCAGAGAGACGTGATTTGCCCAAGGTAACAGGCCGACAAGTAGCGGAGCCGGGGTCATTCACGGATCTGTGCTTGCCCTGCCCCTGCCTCGGCTACGGTGTGGGGGAGCTCTCACTTCTCCACCCCCTGCCCAGCCCTGCGCACAGTAGGGACTCGGGAAATAAGTCTTGAACTGATCCGACTCCAAGCAGGCAGAGCAGAGGAGGGAGGAAGGGACAGGGGCAGGGCCAGGACTGGAAGGCCTGGGAGGGAGCTTCTGAGGCTGTCTGCCAAGAAGTGGACCGTCCACCCCAAACTGGAGATACAACTTCGCGCAGCTGGGCACCCCCAGGCTGGCGCTGGCAGTTCTGCGCTGACCCGGTGCCGGAGCTGAGCCTGCTAAGGGGGAGGGCCACAGAGCAGACAGATGCTTCCCTTCCTCAAGGTGTCCGGGCGCGTGAGGGCTGTGGTGCAGGAAGACTCGTCCCTGTTCCCGGGTCTAGTTGCAGAGCGTGTGGACTGTGTGGACCGAGATCGCTGGAGGCCAGGCAAGGGCGAGGGGTGGGCCCGAACTGCGGGCCAGGCCCTGGGGGGGGGGCCCTTTCAGTGCCTCGGTCCCCAACAGGTCTGACAGGGAAGCCGTCGTGTCCCCATTTGAGGGTACCCAGTGCAGCACCTCTATGTCATTGTTGTTTTTAAGATTTCACTTTTGGGGCACCTGACTGGCTCAGTCTGCTGAGTGTCCGACCTCCGCTCAGATCATGATCTCAGGGTTCATGAGTTCGAGCCCCACACGGGGCCTCGCTGCTGCTAGCACGGAGCTGGCTTCGGATCCTCTTTTCCCCTCTCTCTCTGCCCTTCCTCTGCTTGTGCGCTCTCCCTCTCTCTCAAAGATAAACAAACATTTATTTAGGTTTATTATTTATGTGCTAAAAGCACAGAGCCCAACACGGGGCTCGAACTCACGAACCGTGAGATCATGACCTGCACCGAAGTCGGCCGCTTAACCAACTGAGCCACCAGGTGCCCCGAATAAATCATACTCTAAAAAACATATTTTATTTTTAAGTAATCTCTACACCCAGGGTGGAGCTCAAACCCATGACCCCAAAATCGAGAGTCCTGTGCTCCACCGACTGGGCCAGCCAGGTGCCCCTCCCCTACGTGACAGGGGAGGACACAGAGCCTCAGAGAGGGAAGGGGTTTGTCCGGGGTCATAGCCAGCACCAGAACGCTGGGAGTTAAGCTGAAGTCTGACCTCAAAGCCCACGTATTTCCTACCGCCTCCCTGTCCCTGGAGTGTCCTCCTCTGTTCCCATGGCTGGTTCTTCCTCGTCTCAGCCCATATGTCACTCGCCCCCCAGAGAGGCCTCCTCTCCCCTCACTCGTACCCCTTACTCTGCCTCAGCCCCTTGTTCATTCCGTCATGGCCATGTCACCATTATATCATGGCCACCACAATGTAATGGAGGTTATTCGATAAATTTGTGTTACACCGATCTCCCCCAACTCTCTGTAAATTCCGTGGGGACAAGGAGTAATTGGGGTCTGACGCATTTCCCCGGGGCTCCGCCGCTTCTTCTTAGCACACAGTAGGTGCCAACCCTGTTTGCTGCATCAAAGCCCTCTTCTGTGGGCCGCGGATGCCACGCTGTCCTCCAGCTGGGCACCAAACATCCACACTGCACTGGGTCTTTCCCCCCCACCTCTCTCCCGCCCCTTCCTGCCCCCCCCGCCGGGTCTCGGCCGCCACAGCCCTAATAAAAGATGGAGCCCCCTTGCTCAGCGGCTTGGAAGGGAGCTGGTCCGAGGCCGGCAGGATGGAGGAGGGCAGGCAGCAGGGCCCTCTGAGCAGGCGGACAAAGGGCGTGTGTGTTCCCATCCAGGGCACTTCCTGGGTTTCCATTGCAGGAAGCTTGGCACCTGCCAAGGTGACACTGACACCACCCGGGCTGGTGTGGGACGGCCTGAACCGGGACACTCCTCTCCACCCAGGAGCAGAGACAGAGGTGGAACCGGCGGCCGGGGGTGCTGGACAGCAGGTAGGTGGTGGCAGCTGGACCTCCATGTACCCCTTTGACCTTCCCCCTTCCCCGGCCAGAGCAGGCGTGTGGAGGTCTGGGCCCCAGATGGAGTTGCTGTGACTTCGGACGAGGCCCCAGGTCAACCCTTTGGGGCCTCATTGTCCCATCTGGGGGCGCAGTGAGGTGGCTCAGGGGATATCACGAAGATGAGGGACGGCAGCCCCACTTTTATCTGTTTTAAATCAGCTTCTGGGTCACGGAGCCCCGGAAAAGGGGGTTTTAGGGCCCAAACTATCCGCAGACCCCTGCATCGCAGCTTCCTTCGGAAGGTCCTCCCCATCTCCCGCGGTCAGTGGCCCCCTCCTTCTTCCTGGGGAAGCTAGCGCTGCTCGCTAGCGGAATGAGCCCGACCCAGGCCCCAGGCAGCCTGGAGTCTAAGGCCCCTCTGCCACTTAGGGTCCTACAAGCCTCGACTTCCACATCTGTGAGGGCCGCGGGAGCAGGGGGGGGCGGCTCGGGACCAGCACAGCACTGTGTGTGCCCAGGGGCACTGGTCTGCCACTCGCCCCTCGTGCAGCCTGGCACCTCTCTGAGCCTCAGTTTCCTCAACCGTGAACCAGAAAGACCCAGCCCTGTCGCATGGGGCCAGTCCTGGAGATTCAGCCAAGAGGTCTGGAGGTCGGGCGTCTGCAGATGGGAAGCTTCTAGTCAGTAGCTCCTGTGATGTTGTTACTGCAGTGTGGCTGAGAGGGTCCAGAAAAGGGGATGACAGAAAGTGGGTGAGGGATTTAGAGAGGCCGGGAGGAGGAGGAGGAGGGGGAGGAGGGAGAGAAGTGAGGGATCCAGGTGCCCCTCCTCAGACCCCCACCAGCTTGAGCAACCCCTCTCGGGAGCAGCGCCAGAGCCATCCCGGCCAGGACGACCGTAGCTTTGGCCACAGGGGAAAGCTAGACCCTGCCTGGCCTCCCCCCCCACCCCCCCAAGATGGCGTTGGGTCCAGCGCTCCTCCGGCCTCAGCCTCTGCGGCTTTAATCAAAAGAACAATCTGTTTGCCTCTGAATCAGACCCAGATTCCTTTTCCCAGCAATGTTCCCGAGGCCTCCGGGGACCCAGGCGGCCCATCCCGCCTCCATCTCCGGTCCCAGGGCCCAGGCTCTGTTTACTCCTCCCGCTCCAAGTTCTGTCTACTCCGGCTTGGGTTGGAGGGGGGGACGCAGGAGGTGGGAGAGAGTCAGAGACTGGAACCAGGGTGGCAAGCCAGGTGACCCGATTGCCTGCTGGGCCCTGCCTAGCAGGCTTCCTGGAGGGGCCTGTGCCCCCCCCACCCCCCCCCCACTGGGACCCAAGGGCTTCCAGATCCACACATGCAGTGAGGACAGCAAACTGAGATGACCTGCTCCCCTGGGCATCTGAGACACCCACCCAGAGTCGCCCCCTAAAAGAGCCCCAAGCCCAGTATATACTGACCACTGGCTTCCTGGGGGGGGGGGGGCTTCTCACTCAAATCATCATCTTTAATCCTCAGGCTGACCCCAAGAGGTAGGCGGCCATCACTCCCATTTTACAGACAAGAAACTGAGGCTCCAGGAGCCAGAGCGACTGCCCAGGGTCACTCGGTTAGCCCATGGCCTGGGAACCCAGGTCCTCTTGACTCTTAGGACCCTGGGAGCTCTGAGGCCAAACTCGGACGTAAGTACCCCGCCCCCCTCCACCCGACGGGTCAGGTGGGGCCACCAACCCAGGTGACCTAGGGAAGGAGGAGGGGGCAAGGACCGCGCAGGGCGCACAAAGCGGGCGGGGGTGGGCAGCTGGGGGTGGGGGGGGCCTCCCACTCGGGGCCTGGGCCCCGGAGACGGGAGGAGGGGTCGAGGGAACAAAGGGCGGGCGGCGGGGGCGGCGCGGGGCGAGGCCGGGCAGGTGGGGGGGCAGGTAGGGGCCGCTTCCGCCGGCGGGGATCCCGGGCCCCCTCCCCCTGAGCTTCACCTTTTATGGTAAGGCGGCCGGGGCGGCGGGGCGGAGGGAGCCAGGGGGCGGGGAGGGCCGAGGGGGCGGGAGGCGCCGCGCCGCTCCCGGCTCTGCTCGCTCGGCGTCGGACCGGAGCCGCCGGGGGCGCGGGCGACGCAGGTAAGCGGGGCGCTGGGGAGGCGGAGGGACCCCGTGCTTACGTCCCTGCCCCGGCCGCACACAGGTGACAGCGCGGGCGGCCCCGGGCCCGAGCCCCCGCCCCCCAGCCCCCAGGCCGGGACCCCAGCCCCGGCGCTCCCGGAGGGGGCCCGCGGGGGCCGGGGGGCCGCCTCCCGTCGCAGCCTCCCCCCCCCTCCGGTCTCTGTCCCCGGAGCGGCGGGAGGACCGGGGGTCCCTGCCCGGGAGCAGGGGCGCCAGGGGAAGAGGTGGGCAGGGCGGAAGCTCCCGCACAAAGAGGAGAGCGTCCCGCACATGGATCGAATTAAAGTCCCCGGCGGCGCCCCACCGTGACCCGGCCGGTCGCCCCGCGTGGCCGCCTGCGGGAGGGCGCCGCGTTTCCGGAGCTGCGGGGAGCCCCGGGCCCCTTTGCCGGGCCCGGGTCAGGCGAGGCGAGAGGAGGGGCCCCAGGGCCTCGGAGGGAGGGGGCCCCAGGGCCTCTCTGGGCCTCGGATCCCTGGGGGGGCAGGGGGGGGGCTGGGAAGGGGTGTGCCGTGGGGCGTCTGGGTGTGGATCCCCCTCCAGCCCTGCCCCTTGGACCCCCGGGAAGAGCTCGGGCAGCGCCCAGATTCCTGCCCTTAACGACGGAGGCCAAGTCGGGTCCTCCCAGCCCCCCCCCCCCCTCCGGCCCCGAGCCAGCCCAGCCGCCGGGGGCTTCTCCCGGTCAGGGGCTTGGGTGACCGGGCAGCCTTCTCTTGGCACCTAGCTGGTCCCGAGATCCTGCGGTACCCTCTCTCCTGGTATCCTATCAGCCAACCGCCTTTCAGGACAGACCTTTTAATTCTCACTCTGTGAAGAAACTGAGGCCCAGAGAGGGTCAGTGACCTGCCCGGGTCACCCAGCAGGAAAGAGGTGGGGCCCGGTGTGAGTCCAGCTCCCTGTGTTTCCTTGGCTTCACTTCCTTGGCTTCCCCGAGGTGGGAGAGGGGGAAGGGGAACTTCTCCCCAAGGCTGAGAGGGCCTCCCCAGTGGGGAGGGCACGACCCATCGCCCCCCCCCACAACCCTAATTCTGAACGAAGCATAGATTGCTTGGTCAAAGTATTAAAGAACAAAGCTTACAGGTGGTTCCAGAGTTTTTTGGAGGGGGTTAGAAGGAGTAGGAAGGGAAGGAGGGGGGCACTACCGGGAGGCTCTCCAGCTCAGGCAGCCTGTCCCCTGCCCTGGGCTGCAGCCTAAAGCCCGGGCGGCTGGCTGGATCTCAGCCTCCTTCCTTCCTCTTGACAGGAAATGACTTTCTTTCCCTTTGTTCCCACTTTCTCCGCTTACCCAACTGGATCTCAGATTTGCCCTCCGAGGGAGGAAGGATGGGGGTGGAGGGTCCCCTGGGTGCAGCTGGCCAGTAGCCCCACGGGGAGCTTTCTCACACATACCCCCGCTCCGGGGTGACCCCGGGGGGCAGCGGGACCAGAGGGAGGCTGAGGCTCCCTCTGGAGCAGCCCCAGGTCCGGTCCTGACTGACAGGCTTTTGAAAATCTCCCGGCCCTTTCCCCTGGGGCCCCAAAGAAGTCCCTGCAGACCAGGAACTGGGAACCGCAGGGAGGGTGGGGTGGGGGGTGGAGCTGGCCAGCTGTGAACCTCGAGCCTCGAGCCTCCTCGCAGCTAGGACATTTGCCTTGGATGTTTTCTGAGAAACCCATGGATCTTCCCGGAGGGGTGGGCCGGGGTGGAGCAGGGTGGGGGGGGTCAGAGCAGGGTGGGAGGGAGGCGCGGGGTGGGGGGGGCCGGGGCCGCCACAGCATTCTCTCTGGGGATGAGCCCAGAATGTACTGACCACAAGATAATCTATCTTGATTGGGCCCTTCTGGGGCGAGAACAGGCCTGAGGATTTGGAGGCCCCCGTAACCATCCAGGGAAGGAAACGTGTGTCCTCTCAGGTCCAAGGACACCCCTGGGACTCAGGTCAAATGGTGCTCAGTTAGAATTCTGCCTCCGCCAAGATGGCCTGGAAAAATCACTCAACCTCTCGGGGCCTCACCTGGCACTAACTGTAAAGTAGGAGTAGAACGGGCTGTGTTGCGAATTAGGTGCGTTTCGAGACTCAGAAAGCGTGCACCACGGTGCCTTGCACCCACTAAGTGCCATTGTTGTTGTTTCTTGAATTTAACTCTCTGAACACGGACTCCAAAAATAGATTCCTAAACTGGTTACAAAGTGAAAAACCAAAATATAAAGCCATATGGTTTTATATCTCTAGGACAGTCAACGTAAGCGAGTATGTACACTTCCAAACATCACTTACAGAACAAGAAACAGAAGGAAAGCACTTTTTTTTTTTTAAGTGTATTTATTTGTTTTGAGAAAGAGAATCCCAAGCAGGCTCCACACTGTCAGCGGAGAGCCCAATGCAGGGCCCGAACTCACAAACTGTGAGATCATGACCTGAGCCTACCAAGAGCCGGACGCTTAACCGACTGAGCCGCCTGGGCACCCCAGAAGGAAAGTACTTTTAAAGAACTTTTAAAGCTGTCTTCCTGTGTTGGGTTCCTTATTAAGAACGGATCTTTTTATTAATCAGACGGAGCTATATGTTTTGACCAAACATGTAAAGCAATTTAAGAGGAACCGAGGGGTGTATGTTGTGTTTGTTACTGTCCTTCCTTCAGTCACTGAGAGAGTCCCAGGTGGCCGGTGGACTTTGAGATACAGAGGGGACCCTGGGAGTGGCCACTCGGGCTCCGGGTTCATCATCAGGGTCCCTCTGGGCCCTCGACCCCCCCCCGCCTGCCCACTTGTTGAGATTCACCCTCTGGGTCCTCTGGGTCCTCTGGGTCCCTGTTTACTCTTCTCCCCACGAACCTGCGGGCTGGGCTTTGGAGGTACGCGTTTACAGGCACAACTTGGCAGCTGGAAAAGGGGCCCCTTGACGTCAGGAAGGCCGCCCTGCTCCCAGATCCATGCTCCGATGCCTACACTGGACTCGGGTCACAAAGATTGCGGGCATAGCTGAAGTCACATGCAGTCACTTAGGGAGTCGGAGCAGACATGGTGACAGTGAGCCAGTATGTCCTGTGATAGGCTGTCATCACCCTGGGGCAGCAGACGGCCGCCCCAGTGAGAGGGTCAGGAATCAGAGGGGATGTTTGAGCTGAAAAAACTGACATTCGCCCTGGCGTGGGGGCAGGGGAGGAAAACCAGGGGCGTGGAAAGGCGCCAAGGCAGGTAAGGGAAAGTCGAGAAAGGGTGAATGGTCCGGGCTGGTCAAAAAAGAAGTTGAAGCCAGAGGAAGTTGCTCGTAGGGAGCCATGGAAGGGGTAGGGGGGAGACCGTCAGATTTATGCTCTAGAAAAATCACTCCAGGGACAGGGCAGGAGGCCGCGTGGGAGACCGCCGGGGCTCCCTGCCTTACCCTGGTGCCTGAACCATGTCCTGGTTTTGGAAATGGGACGGAGAGAGAGATTGTGACGATAGAATCAAGATTTGGTCGGATATGGAGGCGGACACAGAGAAAAGGATGCGGGCTTGTGGGCTGGGCTGGGAGAGGTGGCAGAGCCAAGTGGCCAAGAGCCCGGGCCCTGGATCCAAATCCCAGCTCCGCTGCTGTGTGACCCTGAGCGGATGACTTCACCTCTCTGAACCTCTGTTTCCTCCTCTGTCAGGATAGGAATAGGGTCTCTCCCCCAGCAGCTGGGAGGATTTAGAAGTGAGTGGGCAGAAAGTGCTTAGGACAGCGCGGGCGGGGTAGGGCCGACTGTCCCTCTGTCCCCTCTGCCTCCCGGAATCCACCCCTGTGCTCTGACAGTTGACGCTGTCTCCCTCCCACAGCAGAGCTGGCCTGGCGCTCCCCGCTCCCACCCCGGGACTTAGGGCCTCCCGGGAGAATTGGGTTCCAGGTGAGGGAGGTAACTGGGGTGTGGCCCAGTGGCAGGCCGGGCCCTGGGCTGGGAGCAGCACTCGGCCGCCCTGGGGGTGGGGAGCCGGAGGGCCTGCAGGAGCCTCACGCTCGAGGAAAATTAATCATTGTGAGGCGAGCAGGGCAGGGCTGCCCTTTGCTCCCCCAGGTGTGCAGGGGGTGGGGAGGGGCGGTCAGGACTGGCGGGCCCCATCCCTGCGGCCAAGTCACCTGGTGGACACACGGGAGCGGCTGCTGCCGTCTTGTCAGGAGAAGGGAGGCTCCGCGCCGGGATGATGTCTGTCTGTCCGGGCAGACCATGTCTGTCTGTCTGGGCGGAACACATCCCCGTGCCCTAAACCCCGCCCCAGCCTGTGCCCCGCTCTGTCCCCAGCCCCACCAGGACCTCAGACGATGGCCTCGAAGCCTGAGAAGAGGGTCGCCTCGTCCGTCTACATCACGCTGGCACCCCCGCGTCGCGACGAGGCTGTGGCCGAGGAAGTGAGGCAGGCGGCTCGCGAGGCCCGGCCTGGCCGCCCCTGGGAGCCTCCTGCTCCCGCGAAGGCACCCGGGGCCGGCTCAGCAGGGAGGCCCAGCCCTCGGACCGCGTCTGCCAGGGCGGCAGCCCCAGGGCTGGCTGTACCACCTCAGCTCTCCAATGGAGGTAAGGGGGTGAGGGGGCTGGGCAGGAGGCTGGCTCGGAGGCAGCACCGAGGCGGGGAGGAAGGCGCGGACTCTGAGGCCATTCATTCATTCATTCATTCATCAAGCACCTACTATATGCCAGGCAGACGCAAACCCACCTGCCTGGGTTTGAATCCTGGCTCTTCCTCGGTTTCCTAATCCATGAAGTGGGCGTAATGATAGCACCTTCCTCAGAGGGGTGTCGTGAGGATTGGAGGAAGTAAAACTCATGTTGAGGCCAGCGTCTGCCACATAGAAGGTGTTAAATGTGTTCCCTGCTATTATTGTTCTGGGCCAGGCGCTGGGGACAAGTAGAGAAAGTTCAGGCTTTCACCCTACATGAAACTTTAAATCTCAGCGGCGGAAACAGATGACCAAATTATATCATGTTGGGGAGACACAAGTGCTGTACGGGAATAAGACATGATGAAGAGTTGGGAGGTACAACCTTTTTCAGTCAAGATGGCTTCTCCCAGGAGGTGACATTTCAGCTCCGCTAGGACCTGAATGACAGGACAGAGCGGGCCAGTGGGAACAGCAAGTGCAAAGGCCCTGAGGCAGGAATGAATCGGGCATGTTGAAGGCCCTCAGGGGCGGTTTTATTCTCTCACGGGCTCTGCCACTCACGCGCCGTGTGGTCTTATGCAAGCTGTTTCTTCACTTGGTTTCCCGCTCTGGAAAGTGAAAATTTGGTCACGTATGTGATGCATCCGTCACAGAATGGGTCAATGTCAAAAATGCCCGTTCTTTACCTTGCGCTTGGCTCTGCCGCCATGGTGACAAGGGGCCTTCTGGGCCTCTCTCCCTGCCACTCCACGGAGTCTTAGCTGTTGGTTGGGGAGAGACGAGGAAGGACAATCCAGGGGCCTGGGGCAGGGGGATGGCTGGACTAACGGGACACCAGATGAAATAAGGAGGCAAAGAGACATCAAGGACACCCCCACCCCCGTCCCCGGGACCTGCTGTCCCCGAGCAAGGCTGGGGCAGCCCTGCGCACCCACCCAGAGACCAGCGGCACTGCCAATTCCGGCGGCCAGAAAGGGGCTGGAGAAAGGGCCACGTGCGTACCCACGTAGGAATGCACGGACATTCGTGTCACATGCCTCTTCATACGACCCAACCTTGTAAACCCATCTTTCCTTCCCAACCACACATCACAAGAACACAGCCTCTTCCAGGTGCTTCCATGTAGAACCAGGACCACGATGACCGCAACTCACACAGCGGGATGTGTGATCCAGTGGGAAAAAATTATGTCCCTTCTGGGTCGGAGAGGGAGTCCAGGAAATATAGTTTCGATGCCCAGATGCCAACATTTCCAAGACGTTTTCCTGGGTCCTCGGGTCTTGGGAGTGTCGTAATGAAACCAGAGCTTCCTTGGGAGGGGGCGCCTAGCCGCGGCTGGCCAGATGGGCAGGGCGCGGGGAACCTTGGGGTTCAGCCTCGCTTGAGTGAGACGGGCTGTAGGCGAGCAGCTTGGTCCGGAGTGTGGTCTGAGCACAGAACACAAAGTGGGCGCCATCTCTGCTGCAGGCCGTCACCTGTTGCCCCATCCGGTACTTGTCCCCTGGGCAATCCACACCCGTTACTTTGGCCCTTTCATCCTGGCAGCGGTCCCCACCTTTCCCTTGCTGGTCCCCACCCACCTCTAGGTGCTCGCTCGCACTTACACGGACGCACCGGCTCGCGTTCAGAAGTCAGTTTGCCTCTCGGCTTCTCTTTAAAAGGCCGCTTCTCCTCCCCCTGCTCTTGGCCACTTGAACAGAATCACAAAATCGCCCTGTTCAGCCCGGGCCCCTCTGCCCACCCACCTGGTGGCCTCGAGCCCCTCTCCGTCTTGAATTCCTGTCCTGGCTGGGGGCAGAAGGCAGGTCCCGGGAGGGGCCCGCGCGCGCGCCTGCTGCCTCTCCGTGACCCGGTTCCTGACTCACTTGCGCTCATCTGGAGCGAGGTTCTCACGCTGCAGCAGCCTCAGCACGGTGAGGGTGAGGGGGCTTGTTCAAACACAGCCGGCTGGGCCCTACCCCGGGTGTTTCTGAGTCAGCAGGGCTGCGGCGGGGCCAGAGAATTTGCATTTCTTACACATTTCCAGGTAACGCTGACGCTCCCGTTGGGGGACCACACCGAGAACTACTGTTCTGGCCCCAAGGCAGCGAGCAGGTGACGCTTGGGGAGCAGAAGACTGGTTTTCTATTTTTTTAAGTCTATTTATTTATTTTGAGAGAGAGAGAGAGACAGGGAGGAACAGAAAGAGAATCCCAAGCAGGCTCTGCACGGTAAGCCCAGAGCCGGATGAGGGGCTCGAACTCCCGAACCGTGAGATCATGACCTGAGCCGAAATCAAGAGTCAGACGCTCAACCCACTGAGCCACCCGAGCGCTCTTAAAAGACTAGTTTCCAAAGTGTGGCTTTTGTGGGGCGCGTGGGGCGCTCGGTCAGGGAAACATCTGACTCTTGGTTTCGGCTCAGGTCCTGATCTCACAGTTTGTGAGTTCGAACCCCGAGTCTGGCTCTGTGCTGACTGTGCGGAGCCTGCTTGGGGTTCCGTCTCTCTCTCTCTCCCTCTCTTTCCACCCCTCCGCCACTTGCGTTCCTCTCAAAATAAATAAACTTTAAAATAAAAAACCAAGTGTGGCCTCTGCACCAGCAGCTTCACCTGGGAACTCTTCACACATGGATATTTCAGGAGCTTTCCTCCAAGCCTGCTGAGTCAGACGCTCTGGGGGCGGGGCCCGCCACCTGCCTTTGAGCAAGCCCCCAGATGATTCCGAGGCTTACTCACAGGTCTAGAATAGTCTTCCCATCTGTACAGTCCCTCGGTCCTTGGGAGAAAGGTCCTTGGGAGAAAGCGGAAGAAAGCTGAAGGGGCTCATTATCGTGCTCGAATGGACCAGACACCTGAAGCCCAGAGAGGTGCCCCAGGGAATCAGCAGGGAGTGGAACAGAGCCCAGGCCTTTAGGGGACAGGGCCTCAGGCGCTTTCAATCTGAAGGCAGTCTGACCTGGAGAGGCAGGGCCCCAGACTGGGGGCAGGGGCGGGGGGGACGCGGACCAGACTCCGTGCCCTCTCTCCGCGGGGCGCTAAGAGTAGGGCTCTCTCTGCACAGAGGATTTTCAGGGCCTGACCCCCATTCGCCTCCCCCAGGGAAGCTGGGCAGTGCCTCGACGGGACAGATAGCGTGGAGGGGCGGCAGTCACCCCTAGAGTAGAGCGAGCATTCCTGGACAGAGCAGAGCCTGAGGCTGAGGCAGGAACTGGGTGAGCCCCAGCGCTCCTCCCCGCCTCCTCCCTCTGTCCGGAGCCCTGGGAGCAACCCCTCCCCCCCACCGCCCCCACGGGCCTCAGCCTTCCCTGCAGGCTGCGCTAACCTTGAACATGACTTCGCGCCAGGGTGCTTTTCTTGGGTCTGTGCTAGTGTTTGCTATCTGGTTGTTCTTTTTTTTTTTCCTTTTCTTTTTCTTTTTTTTTTTAATAAAACTTTCAAACATGCACAGAAATCGAGCCGCAAGCGGAGTCCCGCTTTACCCTGCATTTAGTTCCAACAATTGCTAAGATTTTGCCACATTCGTATCATCTGTTTCATTTCCGGTTTCTTTCTTCCTTTTCTTTTGTGAAGTGATTTATTTTTTTATTTCTTTTTTAATTTTATTGAAATCCAAGTTAGTTACCCTATAGTGTAACAATGGTTTCAGGAGTAGAATTTAGCGGTTCATTTAGGTACAACACCCAGTGCTCGTCCCAACAAGCGCCCTCCTTAATGACCATCCCCCAGTTCAGCCCATTCCCCCCACCAACCGCCTCCCCTCCAGCAACCCTCAGTTCGTTCTCGGTATTTAAGAGTCTCCTGTGGTTTGGGGCGCCTGGGTGGCTCAGTCGGTTGAGCGTCTGACTTCAGCTCAGGTCACGATCTCATAGTTTGTGAGTTCGAGCCCCGCGTCGGCCTCGCCGATGTCAGCACGGAGCTCGCTTCGGATCCTCGGTCCCCCTCTCTCTCTGCACCTCCCCCACTTGTGCGGTCTCTCAAAAATAAACAAACATTTAAAACTTTTAGAAAAAGAAAGAATCCTTATGGTTTGCCTCCCTCTCTGTTTTTATCTTCTTTTTCCTTCCCTTCCCCTGTGTTCATCTATTGTGTTTCTTAAACGCCACATGAGTGACATCCTATGGTATTTGTCTTTCTCTGACTCACCTTTTTTGCTTCGCATGATACCCTTTAGTTCCATCCACATTATTGCAAATTGCAACATTTCATTCTTTTTCATCCCCGAGTAATATTCCAGTGTGTGTGTGTGTGTGTGTGTGTGTGTGTGTGTGCGTGTGTGTGTGTACACCACATCTTCTTTGTCCATTCATCAGTTGATGGACATTTGGGCTCCTTCCATAATTTGGCTCTTGTTGATAACTTTTGTGAAGCAATTAAGTTTTTATTATTTTTTTTAATGTTTTCTTTTATATTTGAGAGAGACAGAGTGCGAGCCGGGGAGGGGCAGAGAGAGAGGGAGACACAGAATCGGAAGCAGGCTCCAGGCTCTGAGCTGTCAGCACAGAACCCGACATGGGGCCTGAACCTGTGGACCGTGAGATCATGAGCTGAGCCGCAGTCGGACGCTTAACCGACTGAGCCACCCAGATGCACCCATTCTGGAAGGTTCTGACAGGTGCTGTTTTTGGAACCTGTGCCTTCTTATCTCACTTAACCCTCACAACAGCCCAGAAAGATCGATAGCCATTTTTCAACTGAGCAAACAGACCCAGAGAGATGGAGTCTCTTGCCTGAGGACCCACAGCAAGAGGCAGAGGGAGAACCCAGGTCTCGGCGGCCCGGGTCTTAGCTCTCAGCTCCCCCCGCCACGCCACACGGCCTCCCGGGGAAGCAGACGCCTCTTCTGTCCACCTGAAAAGAGAGACTCCGGCCGAGCCTCTGTCCCCTCTCGGCTGCAGGATGTTCTCTGCCTCCCCCCACCCCGGATGGCGAGGACGCACTCCCGGACCTGGACCTCCTCCCGCCTCCGCCGCCGTCCCCTGATGAGGAGCCCCCTGCCCCGACGGGGGCCTCCCTGGCCGCGGACTTAGAGCAGCTGCACCTGCCGCTGCCGCCTCCGCCGCAGGTACCTCGCCCCCACCGACAGCGCCCCGGGGGCCGGGGGAGGGCGAGGGTGGGCGAGGGAGAGTCCGGGCCTTTCGGGGACTGAGAGCCTGGAGGTCGCCCCTGCCCAAGGGCCGTCCCTCTTCGAAGCTTTCAGGCTGCTAAAAAAATCGGTCGTGTTTTTCAAGGTCCCCGGAGAAGGGGCTCCCCACCCTCTTCTCCCTGAGGTCCCCCCTTCAGCTCCAAGAAGATAGTTTTAATCCTCTGCCGTAGAAGCGAGAGGGATTCCAGGCCACGGAAAAATGATTCCAGGCGGTTCCTCAGAAGAAAGTCGTTCGGGGTCCCCTGTTCGCCTTCCCACTTGAGTGATGCTCTGTCACTAGCTTCTCTGCTCCTCGGTTTCCTCCTCTGAGCAGCGGGGCCCCATGCCCCCGGGGGAGGGGCAGAGCTGAGAGGCCCGCGTGGGGTCCCCACTGGATGTCACCTCTTCTGCCCTCCCCTCCATGTCCCCACAGTCCCTGGAAGAGAGGCCTCCGCCCCAGCCTCGGCCCGGTCCTCCCAGGCCCGCAGAGGAAGAGCTGCCGCCTCCCCCAGCCGAGTCTGTTGGCTTCCACGAGAGGGAGGCGACAACAGGTATGGGCTCGGGGCGGGATGGCTGCTGGGTGGTCCCCAGGGGCCCTCGCTGGACAAGCGCGAGCTTCCAGGTGGGAAAGTGGGAGAGCGGGGGCCACAGCCTGTGTCTCCACTCACGGTTCAGTGATGGGCCTTAGAGCTGCGCATCAATTTTATTTGTGCTGCCTTAATCTTTTTTCCTTTATAACTGAAATCCATTTAAATAGTGATCAGCAGGGGGCGCCTGGGTGGCTCAGTCGGTTGAGCGTCTGAGTCTTGGTTTCGGCTCAGGTCATGATCTCACGGTTCATGGGTTCGAGCCCCACGTCAGGCTCAGCATTGCTGGTGCAGAGCCTGTTTGGGGTTCTCTCTCTCTCTGCTGCTCCTCTGCTCGCTCGCTCTCTCTCTCAAAATAAACATTTTAAAACAAATAAACAGGGGCACCTGGGGGCTTCAGTCAGTTAAGCGCCCGACTTCGGCTCAGGTCATGATCTTGCGGTTATGAGTTCCAGCCCCGTATTGGGCTCTGTGCTGACGGCTCAGAGCCTGGAGCCTGCTTCCGATTCTGTGTCTCCCTCTCTCTCTGCCCCTCCTCCACTCATGCTCTGTCTCTCTCTGTCTCAAAAATAAATAAACAGTAAAAAATAAAAAAAAAAATAGATGAAAATAAAAATAAACAAATAAATATTGATCACCAAAATGTGCTATGATGGCGAGCAACATGGCTTAAATTTTTTCACTGCTTACTTTTTGAACACGTGACGTTCTCATGTAGACCAAACCAAAAGCGTGAGAAGATATACTGAGAAAAGCCTCCCCTCTGCCCCCATCCCTGGATCACACAGGTTCCTGGCAGGTCGGCAGCCTCTGTTGTTAACGTGTCACATATCCTCCCAGAGATATGGGATGTGTATCCAAGCAAATACGCCCCCACCCCGCCCATTTTACCACGAACAGCAGCACACTCCATGCTGTTCCACTCTTGGCTCTCTTGCCTTCAAACATCTCAGAGCTCACTCCACATCCGAGCACAGAGTGGGCTCCTCCTTTTTCATGGGTGCGTAGTCTTCCTTCCCAGGGCCCTGCCTACGCATTCGACCAGTCGCCCGCGGGTGGGCACTTAGGTGGTTTCTTGCGGTGACAAGTAAGGCTGAGATGAACCGCCCTGCCCGTAGGTCATTTGGCCTGTGGGCAAGTGGTCGGTGCATTGGTAACTTTGATCTTTTTGCTAAATCGTCCTTTGTGGTCCTCCCGATCTGCGCCCCAGTGAGGGCGTGACTGCCCGTGGCCTCCCTGGCCCCGCGCCTTACCCATTTAATTAGCAGCTATGGAGTGCTTACCGTGCACCAAAAGCCTCTACCCCAAGGTTATAAAATAATTCTCTGGTTTCTTCTAGTCCTATGGTTTCATTTTTCGCACTTAGATCTCTGATACGTTTGGAATTGTCTGTTTGTAAATGGGCCAGGGTGGGCCCTCTTTTAACTTCCTGCAGAATGCAATCCGTTTGTCCTGACGCTGTGTTGTTCTTTTTTTTTTTAATGTTTATTTATTTATTTTGAGAGAGAGAGAGAGAGAGGAGGAGGAGGAGGATGGGCAGAGAGGGAGAGAGAATCCCAAGCAAGCTCCACACCGTCAGTGCAGAGCCCTATGCGGGGCTCGAACTCATGAACCTCGAGATCATGACCTGAGCCGAAATCAAGAGCCAGACACTTAACTGACTGAGCACCCACGCACCCCTTGATGCATGCTCTTTGATTTAGGCTTTCTTTCTTTTTTTTTTTTTTTAAGATTAAAAAAAATTTTTTTTAATGTTTATTTTTGAAAGAAAGACAGAGTGAGAGCAGGGCGGGGACACAGAGAGAGAGGGAGACACAGAATCCGAAGCAGGCTTCAGCCTCCGAGCTGTCAGTGCAGAGCCCGACACAGTGCTGGAACTCAGGAGTCACGAGATCATGACCTGAGCCGAAGTCAGATGCTTAACTGACTGAGCCACCCCGGCGCCCCTTTAAGATTTTATTTTTAAGTGATCTCTAACACCCAATGTGGGGCTCAAACCCATGACCCCAAGATCAAGAGTCACGTGCTCCAGTGACAGAGCCAGCCAGGCGGCCCTGATTTAGGCTTTCAGAGACCGTTCACCTTCCTTCTTACTGTTCCTCCTGAAATAAGGCCACACGCGCGACCCCCGGCTTGTTCTGGGTGGTGCCTGGGTGCAGCGCTCCCAGGCCGGGTGGCTTACAACCTGCGTCTCTACCCCAGACGTCTGTGCCTTCTGCCACAAGACCGTGTCCCCCCGAGAGCTGGCCGTGGAAGCCATGAAGAGGCAGTACCACGCCCAGTGCTTCACGTGCCGCACCTGTCGCCGCCAGCTGGCTGGGCAGAGATTCTACCAGAAGGATGGGCGGCCCCTCTGTGAATCCTGCTACCAGGTAACCCCCCCCCAACCCTGCACCTGGGCCTCCAGGTGCCAGGCGCTGTGCTGGGCACTTGGAAGCCGTCCCATAATTTCATTCCCCACAATAATCCTGGGAGGCAGGCACTAGTGACCCATTTCACAGATGAGGAAGCTGAGGCTCAGAGAGCCATGGTGTAATCATTTCCTGCGGCCACGCTAACAAATTACCGCAAACTTGATGGCTTCGAACAACGCGTTGATTCTCTTGCGGTTCTGGAGGTCGGAAGTCCAAGGGCAAGTCCGCGCGCCTTCCAGAGGCTCCAGGGGAGGCTCTGTTTTCTTACTTTTTCCAGCTTGGGAGGCTGCATGCCTCGCAGACTCTGATTTCTTTGCCCACCTTTGGGGCCCGCAGGGTGGCATCTTCAGCGTCCTATTTCCTTCTGTGTCACATCTCCCTCTGCGTCCCTCTTACAGGGACCGTTGGGATGGCATTTAGGGCCCACCCAGGATAATCTCTCCATGTCGGGACCATTAACTCAATCCTAGCTGCCGTCTCCGTTCCCACCGAAGGTAGTCACAGGTTCAGGGATTAGGACCTGCTTGGGGGCATTTACCCAGCCTGTCATGCAAGGTGACAGTCCCGAAGGCCGTAGAGCCGGGATTCTCCCCCAGACCCATCCGGTTCTGGAGGCTGCCCGTGGTCTTCTATCTCACCCAAAGCCACAGGCTCTGATGCACGGCCTCATGGGAATCTGTGTCACTTCTGGTACCGAAGGCGGTCGGGGAGAGCCGGTTTGGATGCCGAGATGTTAGAATCGCTAACTCTCTGGTGTGTGGCGTACAGACCACCCGCAGGCACGTCACCTGGGTGTGGGCAGGCCTCACCTTGTTCTCGGGAGCGGGTCGCACCTGGCGACCTGCCTTTTTAACGAGTCTCTCGGGTGATTCTGATCCACGTCGCAGTTTGAAAACTACTGATTCAAGGAGTTAGAATATTTGGAGCTGGAATTATCTAGAAAAATCCGGATGATAGTCTCGAGACATTACCACAGCCAGCAAGGCACCGGGGGAGCAAGGCACCGGGGGAGGACAGTGTGTTCCTCCTCCGGCACCTTGCAGCCAGGCAGGGGTGAGGCACTGAGGGGAAGCAGGGGCCAGGCTGGGCTGACAGCTGGAAGCAGCAGGAGGAAGACTCGGGCGGTGTTCTAGGGAGGGAAGGGCTGCCCACAGAGCAAGGAGAGGGGACAGTGCTGTCCCCACCAAATGTGAGCAGATTATAGGCAGCTTAGGCCAACATCCCTCTCTGTGCAGGCGAACTCAGGTTAAACAAACAGCAGCACAGCCGGGAACGGAAGAGACCTGTCTATAATGGAGAAGGTGGACAGGCGGGAGGGTCTTTGCTCCCCTCAGGGATCTCTCTCTCTCTCTCCCCCCACCAACCCCCTTAATCTTCCTCATTCCAGAAGGGATTTGAGGCAGTTTATAAGAATCCACGACTACCTATAGTATGCAATAATGTCATACACATGAACATTTGTTGAGAGTGGAGATCTCATGGTAAGTGTTCTTACCACAATAAGATTTAAAAGATAGATAACGAAATCAGAGGGGCGCCCAGGTGGCTCAGTCGGTTAGGCGTCTGACTCTTGATTTCGGCTCAGGTCACAATCTCACAGTTCGTGACTTTGAGCCCCACGTCAGGCTCTATGCTGACAGTGCAGAGCCTACTTGGGATTCTCTTTCCCTCTCTCTCTCCCCCCCCCCCCTCTGTCCCTCCTCTACTCATGCTCTCTCTCTCTCAAAATAAATAAACTTAAAAAAAAAAACTGATGGGCTCCTGGGTGGCTCAGTCGGTTAAGCGTCTGACTTCAGCTCAGGTCATGATCTCACAGTTCGTGAGTTCGAGCCCTGCGTCGGGCTCTCTGCTGTCAGCCCAGAGCCCTCTTTGGATCCTCTGTCTCCCTCTCTCTGCCCCTCCCCACTCACACTCATGAGCTGTCTCTCTCTCTCTCTCTCTCCCAAAAATAAACATTAAATTAAAAAAAAAATAAAAATATCGGAAGAGAGGAAAATCAAAGTAGAAAGTGATCTGAGGCCAGAGGGAAAGGTAGTACCGCAAATGTGTGAATAAAAGACTCTTATCGACATTCTCAAGGTGGAATGTGGAATCGACTCTGAGCTTCCAAACGGCCAAATGGAAAAGGTTAAGAGTTTCAAGGTTTATTGTCTTTAAGATAAAAAGCATAGCAGCTCCTCCAGGAATTCTTCTTCCTGACTCTGAGGTTTAAGAGAGAGTTCTCCCGCGGGCCCTAGTGGACGCTGGCCTGAAGCACGACTTAGTAACAAAAAATGCAGTAATAGCTTCTTGGCAGGGTTCCTCACTGTAGGCCAAGGATATCATGCCAAACTCCATTCACTTTAAGCAACGGTAGAGGCGTGGGGGTAATAGTTAGAAGCTGGTTGCATAAACGTGAGCCCCTCTCCTGTACACCCTGCCCTTCTGGGCCCCTGTGGGTAGCCAGCCAGAACCCCCTTGGGGCTTGGAGTGGGCACACCCGTGGGCTAGCCCTGAGGCAATGTCCCTCCATCCCAGGATACCCTGGAGAAGTGTGGCAAGTGTGGCGAGGTGGTCCGGGAACACGTCATCAGGGCCCTGGGCCAGGCCTTCCACCCCACCTGCTTCACGTGTGTCACCTGTGCCCGGTGCATTGGCGACGAGAGCTTTGCCCTGGACAGCCAGAATGAAGTGTACTGCTTGGACGACTTCTATAGGTACGAGAGGGGACCCCGCGCAGCAGGTGGGGCTCCGCCGGAGCAGAGGCGCCCCGCCTGAGCTCCTGGCCAGAGCAGAGCTTTCCTGCAGTCTCTGGGCTCCCAGCGACCAGGCGGCCTGTTCCGCACCCCTGCTTGTAGCTCTGGGTGCCTGCGCTGGGCCAGCGGCTCCACGTGGATTAGGCCGTTTGACCCCCAAGCCTGCCCCGTCAGGCAGGTACTATTAAGGGTTCCGTTTTACAGCGTGGAAACTGAGGCAGGTAGCAGACAAGTCTCCCAGCTGATCAGCGTGAAGCTATTCAAACCCCCAGACCCCAGTAGCTCCCCACCTGTGCCTGAGGCTCAGCCTCTGGCCTGGAGTTGCTCACTGCCCAAGGGCAGCTGTGCCTGTTACAAAGAAAGGGAAGAAGAAGGGGCGGTGGTGGTGGTGGTGGGGGACCCAGTGACCTACGATACAAGATAAATGAAATGGGGTTCAGCCCCCATGAGCACACAACAGATTTCTCTGCTTTCTCAAATCCAGACATTCTCCCAGTCACTTCCTTGGCCCCAGCTGATTATACCTTGGGAAGCCGGGTCTAATTACACGGGTGTCTCCATCCGGTCCTGCCAGGAAGAAAGAGGCGTTTGTGGCTGTGGCTGCAGGTGCAGTCACACGGCAACGCGTCTGAAATAGCTCCGGAGGCGAACCAGAGCCGCCCCGGCTCCCGCAGCTAATTTCTGCGGTCCTGGGCCGCGCGCCTCGAGCGTGGGTTCCCTTCCCTCTAGGAAATTCGCCCCCGTGTGCAGCATCTGTGAGAACCCCATCATCCCCCGAGACGGGAAGGATGCCTTCAAAATCGAGTGCATGGGGAGGAACTTCCATGAAAATTGCTACAGGTGCGAGGTGAGTGGGGCAGTGAGGAGTTAGGGACGCGCCCTGCGGGAGCCCGCCGGGGGCCAGGCCTGCGCTGGGCCCTGGGACGCGGTGCCCAGTCAGGGTGGGAGGGGCTCTGCTCCCAATTGCTCACCGCCCAGTAGCAGAGACCAGTAAGATGGAGATAATTACAAACAGCGTCTGTGAATCAAAGCTCCGAGTTCATGGTAAATCCCAGGCTCATCCTGCTTTTCCTCAAAAGGGGAATCTCATGGGGAGGCCGACGGGGGGGGGGGGGGGGGTCATTGATGGGATAATCAGGGCTCGCTCTCCGTCTCCCGGTTCTGCCTGTTTTGTGTGCTTGCTTTATTTCCTCTTCCTGCGGGCCGGGATCCCCTGTGAGGAGGCGGGTACGTGCTCGGTCACCCGTGGTCCGCGTTTAAGTCCTTCCAACTTAGAAACCGCATCGAGGGAATCGGCACAGTCTCAGGGAGGCCTCTGATTGGCCCAGCATGGGTCACATGACCATTCTGGACCAATCACTGGCCGGGATTATGATTGGCAGCCCCTGGGGCTAGGGAAGCCTAATCACAGGAAACAGGGGTTGCTACCACCCTAGGCAGGCAGGGATGCCCGGCGGGCGCACGGCACAGACGTTCTCTCCGGGTGCTGGGGAAAGAGCATGTCCAAACGAGCTCTGGGACAAAGAAGGCAGCGATCAAGTCCGACCAGGGCGGTGGAATCAACGGCATTCCTGCGGAGGAGGGAACGCTTCACCTGGGTCCTGCGGGATGAATAGGAGTTTGCCAGGCATTCGGCAAGGGGGAAGAAAGTCCAGAATGAGGCGCAGGCCTGTAAAACCCCACGGTGGCACAGGCAAGCCTGAAGAATCCGACAAGTAGAAGTTTTTAGGTTTGTCTCTAGTGGAGTGCGCCAAAAGGGTGTGGTAGCAGTGAGGCCAGAGGAAAGAAGAGGGCCTCCGGGGCCAGGTTAAGGAGTCTGGCGCCCAGGCTACAGGGTGGGGTGAGGCCGAGATGGGAAGGTGCTTCATGCCGGTGCCCTAGTCGCAGCCAGAGATGCCCACCGAGTTGCACGGGGTCTCCCACTCAGTAGGGTCCCGTGCTCGCTCCAGAGCTCTGCCCTCCCCGCAGGAGGTGCTTCCTGTTTGAACAAGGGGCTCGGCTTTGACCTTCGCCCAGGACTCTGCAGTTACGGAATCAGTCCTGCTGGGGGGGCTCTCAGAGGCCTTCCCTGCCTCTTCCTCTGTCGCCCCCTGTTGCTGAGGTATCTGGCTTCTCTGGGGATGAGGACAAAGGTAGCTACTTTTATGGGTACCAGACACGAGTGTCCTAGAGGAAAGCGATCTCTTAGTCAGCCAGCGAGCAATTCCAAACATGGATTTTATTTTCGCACCTGTTTAAGCAGATGCACGGAGCCAAGAGGCTGTTTGCCCTGCTGGTGACAAGGGGGCTCGGTAGAGAGGTTGACGTATTGCCCCATGTTGTGTTGCGCGTTGGTTGTGGTTCAAGGTCCAGCTGATAACACATCTTGCAAGAACAGTGATGTCATTCAAGAGCTGTTATCGCCACTCTAGCCCTCATTAGGCCGAGTGGCAACTCGCTTCTCCCTGAGCCCTGGCTGCTGGGCAAACAAACCCTCCCTGTGTGCCCTCGGTCAGCTTGGGGCAGGTCGCCGAGAGCGTCACCCACTGCTGCTGGCGGTCAGAGCTCAGACTCCAGCAGTTACGGTTCAGGGGGAGGGAGGGAAATGGGCTTCCAGGTGCCATCTCAGGTGAG
The DNA here is from genome assembly GCA_030068075.1 of Paguma larvata. Taxonomy (NCBI): domain Eukaryota; kingdom Metazoa; phylum Chordata; class Mammalia; order Carnivora; family Viverridae; genus Paguma; species Paguma larvata. The sequence continues at coordinate 11,209,163 of CM057833.1, forward strand.
GGATGACAGAGAAACTGAGGCAGAGAAAAGTGGTTTCCACCTCCATCTGACTGGGGTCTAGCCAGCTTTCCACCACCCCGCAGCTCCCTCTCAGACTGTGACTTGGTCATAGTAGGGGTGTTTCCTCACTTGATTCTAGGAGATTCTAGGTGATTCCTCACTTCATTAGGAGAGGTCAGGGGCGTCTGACTGGCTCAGTCAGGGGAGTGTGTGACTCTTGATCTTGGGGTCGTGAGTTCGAGCCCCGTGGTGGGTGTAGAGATTACATACATAAGGAGAGGTCACATGTGCCCCTTTGGGACCTTAAGTTTGGCACTTGGTACTCTCGGAATGCCAGACAAGTGGCCATTAGAAATAGCAAGATCCTTGGCGTTAAATTGCCCGGAGTCCCCTTGCAGGGATTTGAGGTGCAGTTTCAGAGAAGAGACACATGAGGGCGCCCTTCTCCCTGGCTCTGCTGGGCCCAGATGGCAGCCAGGGCCCAACAGAACCCAAGTTGTCTCTCTGCGGACCAGCCCCTCTGGTCTGACCCATGCGGCTTCCGGAGGACGCCAGCCCTGCCCTGAGCCAGGTCTCTGGACATTAATGGTTCCCAGGGTCACTCTCCAGCGTGTGTGCTGGTGGGGCCCTGACGAGGGGTGGGCTGTGGCCAGACGGTAAGGTGGGTGAAGTTCGGGCCCCGACTCCCCATCCTCCTTGGTCCCCGCTCCTTCGGTGCTTTGACAGATTGGAAATATTAAAGTTTGTACCAGTGTCAAAGCTGTACAGACAGGGAGCAAGAGGACCCCTGAACTTGGGCTGGAGACCTGTCCTATCCCGGCTCTGGAACCAGCTCTGTGGCTTGGGGCCAAGCCCGTCCTTCCCCGGACCTCAGTTTCCCCGTCTGTAAAATGAAGGGACTGGACTAGATTCAGTTATTCACTCGGCAGGTATTAATTGTATGCTTGTGGTATACCGGCCTCCGGTCTGGGTGGGATCTAGCGGTAAATGGGGCTACTGCCTCGCAGAGCTTGTGTTCTCGAAGGGCTGCTGGGTGGGTCATTCAGGCCCTTCTAGCTCCTTCCATGGTCCCTCAGTGTCCGTGATTGTCCGTGTGTCCTGAGTTCTCCCCTCTGCTGACACTTTCGTGTGGCCTTCATCTTCCCAGCCTGAGACCTGGCCCGGTGTGTGGGGACGGTGGAAATGACGCTCCTCACCCGTAGGGAGTTCACTCAGTGCATTTCATCAGCAAATGCTGGGGGGGGGTCCCCACCCCGTGCGGGCTCCGGGCCGCAATGCTCGGGGCCGGGGTCCATCCACTTGTGCCCTGTTTCCACAGGACTGCAGGACCCTCCTGTCTGTGGAGCCCACAGACCAAGGCTGCTACCCGCTGAACAACCGTCTCTTCTGCAAGCCGTGCCACGTGGAGCGGAGTGCGGCGGGGTGCTGCTGAGGGCGCCCACCGGGCCCTGGGGCCGTGAGCCGCCTGCGAGCCCTGGACTGGGGAGGCGGGGGGTGGGGGCGGGGCGGGGGACCTTTCCTGACTCAGTTTGCCTTTCTGACCCACGTTTGCACACTTTCCTTCTGAGCTGCGACAAGGGCCGGCCCGCAGCTCTGCCCACCAGGTCCAGGACGCGGGGTGGGGGGAGGCTGAGCCACCCCAGCCCCAGCCCCCTCCCGGCTCAGAGGCCGGCGGACAGTGCCCCTCAGACTTTCTGCTCCTCCTCTACCCTCCGGGCTCTGGAAGGCTTCCGTACCACGGACGTCACGCCCAGAGTTCCCATCTCCTAGGCTCTAGCCCCTGGAGCACTGTTCTTGACCCCCATTTCCATGGGTGAGCTGGGGTGAGTCTAGATGACACCCTGTGCCCCTAGCAGTGACGCTTTAGCTGTCCGATAGGGGGCGCTAAGACCAGCTCTGGTTTGCAGGACTGAGCTGTTTGAGTAGAACTCCAGTAGGCCTCCTTAAAAAGCCCTTTTTTTAAAAAAAAAAATTGAGACTTAAATGATGAGAAACATTCTTTGGATTTGGGGCGAGGTGGGGATCTTAATAGGTAATGTCTCATAAATGTATGAGAATGTGACCTGGTGGTGGCAGCCACACTTCTCACTGGGGGGGACGTGTCATGCGGACCCAGGCGTGAACTTGAACAGCAGGGGCAGGAGAGACGGTGCTGTATGCTGACGTCCTTGGACGTCAGCAACCCCTCCGCCCTGCCTTCTGGTGCTCCCGTGTGCGACAGTGATTCAACAGACATTGATTTAGTGCCGAGAGTTTACTGGGGAACAGGGTACCAGGGGCTCGGAGTATTCCTCCGATAGCCTTGACTGGGGCTGTGCGCACAAACCCCCGCATGCACGCACTCCTCCAAGGACAGTGCCAGGGCCGTCTGTCCCGCCCTCCTGCTTGTCCCCCCCCCCACGTCCCACTTGGACCCTCGGCCCAGGCTGCCTTGTGACCACTGCTTCCTCAAGGCTGTACCTAGAAGATTTCTTCTTCTCTTTTAAAGGAAAATCACTTTGTTGCTTTGTAACTTCTACGACATTGACATTTTGTAGGGCGTGAACAAATGAAACAGACCGTCCTTTCCTCCCTGGGGCGTCTGGATGCCCCACACGCTCCTGCGCGGGTGCCCTGGGCTCCAAGTCCCGGGGGAGTTTCTCTGTAGAGCCCCTTAGGGGCCTCAGATCGGAGCCCAAATTCTTGCTCAAAGCTCGGGGAGTGAGTCCCCCCACTCGGGGCACTCACGTACCGCTGCCCCCGTTTTTGTCCTAACCTGGGATCTCCTATGCTCTTATTCCTTAATGCTTTCTTGGACGCAAACCTACTTTTTAATTTTGCTTTTTTCAGACTCTAGTCTTGTGCTATGCAATGTACCCTGCAGTCACACGCTGACGCGATGGTTGGGTTTTTCCCTGTGACACGTGAAAATAAACACATACCTGGTAGACGTCGGCCTGTGTTCCAACTACCGTCTCACCCAGGCAACCGCTGGCCGCCGGTCGTACCTGGAAAACTGTCAGGGGGGGCATCTGCTCACTGGGGCGCGGGTGTCTAGGCAGTGCCTGTGCTTCCCTCCCCCAAACCGGGGCTCAGTGCAGCAGAGGAAGGAACTCCTGTCCCTCCTCACGCCTCACGCCCCTCGAGGCGGGCCGCAGGGTGCCCAGAGCGGAGCCTCTGCTGTGGGAGACCTCCGGGGCCACCAGATCCTTCCACAGAGTCAACACTCGCCCTCGGGACGTGCGGTCTGCACGTGAACAGGATGGCCGTCCCCGTGAGCTGGCTCGCCCTCTGCCCTCGCGCCGACAGCCGGGCTTGCGTCGTGGGCACGGCTGCAGAGAGAAGGGTGCGCGGCGGCAAGGAGCCCTGGCCTTGGGGGAGCTCAGCCCTGGCCTCTGCTGCTGCGTGGTGTGGGCAAGCGGTGGGCGCCGAGCCTCGACTTCCCTGTTTGCAGGATGAGGACGATGCCGACATCTGTCGCCGAGGATTGCTGCGCCAGGAAGAGAGAAGCGCTGGGCCGGTGAGGGTTCCCCCCCACCACCCCGGGGCTGGCCAGTGGCTTTTAGTGTTCCTCTCGGGTCCTGCGCGTGCCCGTCGATCGGAGGCCTCTGGGGACGTGCCCGCAGTCCCCAAAACTGGTTTCTCATCCTTGCTGCAGCCCTGGGGGCCACACGGCCTGGGGAACTGCGGGGAGTCTCGGTAGGCAGGTGTCAGGGGGGACACAGGCTGGTCGGGGGGCAGTGTGAGGGAGGATTCAGGGCAGTGAGAATTTGCCCTCACGTGTGCTATCGGGAAGCAGGGGTGACACACTGAGAGGCTTGATCCATTTCTATTCAGGAGGCGGCGCGACAGCAAGGGCTGGTGGGCAGGTGGGCAGGCGGCAGTGGCTCCCAGCGGGGGGTGCCGGCCTTCGCAGCAGCCACCCGGAGCGCAGCGCGGCCCAGCCCCGAGGACCAGGCCGGCGCCCGGGTGCCAGGGGCCACTTTGGTCTTTCAGTCACCAGGTTTGGTTCGGTTCGGTTTGGTTTTTCCTGTCATCAGTGATTGTGCTGTGATTCCTCGTATTTCTGGTTGGGTGTGTTTTGAAGGTTGGTACGTGGATGAAGTTCTGGGGATGCTTTTGCCTTCCAGGCTGTCCCTCACTCCAGAAGGGGACACTTCCAGGGAGCTCTCTGCAGTGGGAAATTAGCCAGTCCCAAAAAGACACATACTGTCTGATTCCACTTCTGTGAGGTACTTAGTGTAGCCCGGGTCATAGAGACAGAAGGTAGAAGGGTGGCTGGTTAGGGGCTGGAGGGAGGGGGAAGCGGGAGTTATTTAAAGAATACAGACTCTCAGTTTGCAAGATGAAAAGTTCTGGGAATGATTGGAGGCAGCGGTTGGAAAACAGTGTGAAGACGATTTAAAAAAACTGCTGAGGGGCACCTGGGTGGCTCAGTTGGTTAAGCGACCGACTTCAGCTCAGGTCATGATCTCACCATCTGTGAGTTCGAGCCCCGCGTCGGGCTCTGTGCTGATGGCTCAGAGCCTGGAGCCTGCTTCAGATTCTGTGTCTCCCTCTCTCTCTGCCCTTCCCTTGCTCACGCTCTGTCTCTATGTCTCTCAAAAATAAATAAAAAATGTTAAAAAAAAAAACCGCTGAATTGTCTGTACATACTTACAAATGGTTATGCTAATTCATTTAATGTTATGTATATTTTGCAATTAAATATATATGTAAATATATTTAATGCTCGGAATAAAGGGATGTAGGAGTCTTGAGGGGCACCTGGGTGGCTCAGTCAGTTAAGCTTCGGATTCTTGATTTCAGCTCAGGTCATGATCTCCCAGTTCGTGAGTTTGAAGCCCGCATCGGGCTCTGCTCTGACCTGCTTGGAATTCTTTCTCTCTCTCTCTGCCCTTCCCCTGCTCTCTCTCTCTTTCTCTCTTTCTCAAAATAATCTTTAAAAAAATTGAAAAAAATAAAATAAAGTTATGGAGGAATCCTGAGAGGCCACCCTCCCAGTTGGGGTGCTCATGAAGACTGGCCATTGCTCTTCGCAAAGCCAGGGAGAGGCTAGGTGACCAAGACTTTTCTTGAAGGCAGGTGCTGGGCCCGGCCACCAGAGGGCAGCATGGGCTAGCAAACGGGGCGTGGAGCTCTGGGGCACTGAGGTTCTCACGCCCCTGGTGGGGTCACCGCTTCTCCAGACACGACAATCCCGGCCTGCCCACTGCACGTGGTTGTCCTGAGGAGGGGAGGAGATGAATTGGACAAGCAGAGAGTGAGCGTGTGGCTGTGGAATTACTGCAACTGGAGCAGACCCTCTTGGAGGGAGAGCCATCCCCCTCATCTGCCCCAACCGCCACCTGCTAGGAGGGTCCCATCTGGGAACTCCCACGCTGCCAGCCCTCCACGTCGATGCCTGGGAGCCCAGACTCAGTAAGCCCATAGTGGGGACAAAGGACAGCGTGAGGTTGCTGGTAACACTGAGCCTTTCTGCTCATCACCTCCCCCACAGGGTTCTCCGTACCCGAAACCAGACTTGGTGTCAAGAGGCACCAGCACGTGCCAGCCCCTCCACGGCAACCAAATACTGCCCCCTCCTCTGCTAGGGACACGAATGGTGGATGTAAGGGATTATTGGACTGGGGGAGGGGATCGGGATGAAGGGGGAGAGAAGGCTGGGCTGATAGGGAAAATTTTAAGTACAGTTCTTCGGGCGCCTGGGTGGCACCGTCGGTTAAGCATCCGACTCTTGATCTCAGCTCACGGCATGATCTCACAGTTTGTGAGTTCGAGCCCTGCGTCGGGCTCCACGCTCATGGCACACAGCCTGCTTGGGATTCTGTCTCTCCTCTCTGCCCCTCCCCTGCTCTTGTGCACACTCTCTCTCTCTTTCTCAAAATAAATAAATTAAAAAGTAAATACATAAAATAAAGTACAGTTCTCATAAGGTGAATGGCTACTCATTAAAAAAAAAATAACAATCTATGAAGTAGGTACTATTAATATCCCAGTTCAAAGACAAGGAAGCTGCACATCAGAGAGTTGGTGTGATCACCCAGGGCTGCTCGCAGAGTCCGTCCCAAACCAAGTCCAGTGAAAACTATAGGCCACATCACAAACACCGTTCTAGAATGTTCCAGAGCCCATTGTGTAACACAGATGCCTAAATCCAGCTGAAAAAATTGTGTCAACTCTAGTTTAAAAAAAAAAAAATCCAGGAGCACCTGGCAGGCTCTTGATCAGGACTCTTGATCTCGGGGTTGTGAGTTCAAGCCCCATGTTGGGCATGGAGCCTACTTAAAAGAAAAAAAAACAGCTGAAAAAAACCCTTCGATGTCTTGGGCCCCTCATCTGTCAGGCTGCAGGCCTCTTACTTGCAAGCGGGAAGGAATTTCCCCAGCTCTTTCGGAAAGGACCTCGGGCCGTTCACGGTGTGTGAATCATACTCATCTGGTGAATGATCATCAGATTAGAGGCTGCGGAGTGTATATTCAGGGCCCTCCTTCTGCAGGAAACGCGTGCTTCAGTGGAAAACTGTGTCTGCGCCCAGCACGCCCTTCTGGGGCATCATAGCCTAGCCTTTCATGACGGTTATTTTTTTAATTTTATGTAGGCTCCATGCCCAGTGTGGGGCTTGAACTCACGCCCCTGAGATCGAGGGCGGCATGCTGTACCTACTGAGCCAGCCAGGCGCCGCTGGCCTTTCGTTACTATTTTACAGCCGTAAACCGTGGGCAGTGGATCAGTTCATTCTGTCTCGTCTGGTTCAGGCCTCTTTACCCCCTGGGGAAACTCCAGTTCTGCCTTCCTTTGCGCATTTGTTTCAATATTCCCGGCCTGCAAATGTGAACGTTCTGTTGCCTTTTTGAGCCAGTGACATCATCCGATACATGCTCATTTTATATCTGCATAGGAGTCATGATTTTGCCTTTTTTTTTTTTTTTTTTTTTAATTATCCGTAGCACTTCCTTCCTCGGGTGTTTGCAGACGGCACATTTAGGCCAGGGGAGGGGGTGGGGTCGCTGGCGGGGCATCCAAGCAAGGCAGGGTCTTAGCAAGCGGGTCAACCAGCTACTTGACCTTGAGAGGCAACCTCTTTAGGCCTGAGGGTCAGGAGGGGCAGTGGAGGCCGACTTGTATCCCGAGTGCTTGTTTGGGGTGAGGCTGGGGAGGTTGGATGACTGGTTATCCCTGACAGGAAGCTGGCTCTCAGCAGGGTTGTGTAGCTGAGACTTTGGGGGGGGCTGCACCTAGACAGAAGCGGACCTGAACGGGAATCAGGACTGCCTGGCTGGGAGACCCAGGCTGTGACCTGCCTGCCGCTCACCCTTACGGGCCAGAGATGTGCTTGAAATACCGGCCGCCTGGCACTGTCCTAGGGAGTCCGCCCGACAGCTCTGCAATCCCCATCTTACAGATGAGGAAGCTGAGGCCCAGGGGGGTGGCGTGACTTGCCCAAGGACACACAGCCAGGGGCCACAGTGGGAGAATACACCCCAGGATTCCTGTTCATCTTTAGGGCCGGGTCAAAGCAAGGTCTGTGAGGCTTGTCTTCTTTCCCAATAAAGGTGCCCACAGGGTGAGTGGCAGAGGCTTGTGTAAACACAATCCTTAAAAGGGACGCCTGACCGGCTCAGTCGGAAGAGGATGCGACTTGACCTTGGGGTTGTAAATTTGAGCCCCGTGTTGGGTGGAGAGATTACGTTTTAAAAAAATCTTCAACATAATCCTTAACAAAGATCCTGGAGACTGGAGGAGCCCTGGGCCCCTCGGTAATGACGGTGCTGACGGTCGTGATAACAGCGGGTCCCATCTTGTGGGCAGGAAGATGCCTGCCGCCGTGATCTCGTTCCGTCCCCACTCCTGCCTAGGAGTTAACTACCTGGGATCCCGTCCTCCAGCTGAGTGGCCTCCTCCGGCCCGAGGCCGCACTACTGGTGGCTTCCGGCTCTAAACGTCATGTCACGTCTCGGGGCACCTGGAAGGCTCAGTCGGTTAAGCCTCTGACTGTTGATTTCGGCTCAGGTCATGATCTCGTGGTCTGTGAGTTCAAGCCTTGAGTGGGGCTCTGCACGGACGGCACGGAGCCTGCCTGGGGTTCTCTCTCTCCCTCTCTCTCTGCCCCTCCCCTGCTTTCTCTCTCTCTTTCTCAAAACAAATAAACACTGAAGTGCCCAGTCCTAATCCCCTCTCTGCAACCGCACTGGCCTCTGAGCTGTGACTGGGCGGGTCACACACCACCCCCACCCTCTTCTTCCTTCACCTGTGAGACAAGAGACGTCTATACTTTTAACATCACGTTTAAGGGGGATTAAATAGCACGTAACCGAAGGCAGCATGATTCCCTGGATGGGATCCCGGGATGGAAAAAGGACCTTAGTGGGAAAACCGGTGAGACGGAACGAGGCCTGGAGTTTAGTGAACATACCCTCACCGGCATCGGTTTCCTCCTTCTAACCAACGCGCCTGCCTGTCACGGACAGAGGACACGCAAAGGCCACCAGATATGGCTGCAAATGGGCACGTGCTGAGCTGGGGGAGGAGGTTCACTGATGGGGGCCGGAGGCCGAGAAGGGGAGGTTGATTCGCAATTGTTCTCAGGACTGGAGCGTGCCCCTTCCCCCAACCTCCCCCTCAGCCCGTCCACCCCCCCCCCACCCCTCTGTTGCCCCAGATGGCTGTGGCCAGGCAGGCCGTGTAAACAAGTACTTTAGCTAGCATTCCCTAACCCCAGTGGCCTGCGGAGCCTGGGAGTGCTAGGGTGGGGTGGGGAAAGTGCTGGGGCTCCCCTCCACCCCAGCAACCTGGAGACGGATGTCAAATGAGGGGGGGAGGGGGGAGGGGTCACAGACAATCAGGGTGACCTTTAGCCAGCTTGGTATAAACAAAGCAAGGATTCCTCAGGAAAATACAATACAGTCAAGGACTCTTGAGCTGGTCCTTTAAAACCAGTGGGGATGAGAGGTTTGCGGGGAGAGACTGGGGGGAGCAGGAGAGAAACCGAGAGGGATTAGCCCTGAAGGCCTGATCAGAAGGCAGATTCTCGGGAAGGGGAGGGAAGGGGCGGGAGGGCTGAGAAAACGCTGGGGCCCGTGAGTCACAGGCCAGGCAGCTGGGGCTGTGGCCTGGCCAGAACCCAGCTGGAACCTCCCTCGAAAATCCGCTCTCCCCCTCTGACCACCACCCCATCCCGGGCTGGGCAGAGCTCTGGGGGGCCGCACGTAGCCCCCATGTGGAGGAGGCCAGCCATGGCACCGCTCACCTGGAGCTTCCATTTCCTTCATTCGTTCCTTCCTTCTTTCACACAACATCCTTTGACCCCTCCGTACGCAGGTGCCTGCCCTCGGTTGAGAGCTCAGTTTAATGGGGAAGAGAGATAAGAGAACAGCCCTGCTGGCGGACAGGCAGGGCCGGCAGGCCTGGAGAGGAAGGCCGAAGGAAGAGCGTCCGCCCAGCTGGGGCCCAATGGATGAGTGGGCGTCAGCCAGTGAAGGCGCTGTACCGAGAGCATTCCTGGTGCTTGCTCTCCTAGCTAGGCCGGCGGAAAGCCGCTGGGGGGGGGGGGGGATGGTGTGGGAAGAGGGAGCATGAGATTCCCAGCGGCAGGACCGAATCAGCAGGGGCCTCCTGGGCTGGGTGGAGAGGGTGGGACTTTTTCCCTGAGGGCAATGGCCAGGAGGAGAATTCCAGAGCTCAGCGACGGGTAAGACAGGAAGGGCGCCTTGCCCTTCTCGAAGAAGTGGAGCCCGGAGCCCGGAGCGGCTGTGCGACCTGGCGGGCCCCACGGCTGGTTAGCGGCGCGGCCCCAGGTGTCCTGACTTGTAGAGCAGGGGTTTCCCACAGCTCCCGCCGCCTCCATTGTCTGCCAAGACCTACTTTTAGACCCAGGCAGGCACCTGCAAACACCTCAACATCTCCACACGGAGGTGGAGGACGAAGAACGCGGCGGATTGGGGTCAGTGTTATGGACAGGCCGACCCAGCGGGATGGTCCCGGGGGTGGGGGGCCAGCAGGCTTCCGGCAGGGGTGAGGGTTGACTTGCCCCAGATGGGTGAAGTGAGTCACTGGGGAGCCGTGTTCACACTTCCTCCTTCCTCTGGGCTTTGATCCAGCTCCTTGGAGGGAGGCATAGCTCAGATTCCTGGGGCAGCCATCCTCCTCCTCTCTCCAGACTGGGGTGCCGGCTGTCTGCACCCCCAACTCCTCCACACATCCTTTGTGAGGCCCTGGTAAGTTTCCATTTTGGCCCCGGCCATCTGACTCAGGCTCGACCCATCTCGTGGGACCGGTTGCAGACAGTTGTAACCTTCCCTCCCCTCCTGCTGAGCTTGGCCGTGCACTTCACCTCCCTGAGCCACGTCCCCTCCCCTCCCCGGAGGACACTCGGACGTGGCAAAGAACCCATGGCTGCCCAGCCTGTGGAACAAAATAGATGACTGCGGGGTGGGTGTCCCCAGAGACCAGGTTCCCAGGGAGGCCTGGACTGCAGACCAGAGATAATAAGCCCAGCGGCTGTGCCCGATCGAGGGCCTACTGCGCGCCAGGTTCTAACGCAGCCGATAGCTTCGAGCAGCAGAACTGTTACTGTCCCCATTGTACAGAGAGGGCGTGCAACAGTCCTGGGGCGCGAATGACCGTGGCGTCCGGCCACGCTAAGAGCCCATGGGGACTCGCATCATGAATTCGAAGTGGGTTTGTTTTCTCCTGCCAAGTGCGGCTGGCCAGGTGGAGGTGCGGAGTAGACGGAGAGTCGGCTTAGCCGGAACTGGGGTTTTGTCAGGTGGGGCTGGCGTGAGAGGGTGGACGTGAAAGAGGGGGCGGGGCGGGGGGTGGGCAGTGAGCAGGGCTGGGTTCTCTGGACGGGCAGAGCTTGGGGTACCAGAGGGCAAGGAAGGAGGTGAGGGTTCCATGTCAGTGGTGGCAACCCCGCAGCCGTGTAGGCGCTGGTCACGGGGCTCTGGATACTGGGGGGGGCGGCCATTGCTCATAGGATGCGAGGTTTGCTCCACATGGAGTCCTCAGCCCGCAGGCTGCTCCGAACAGGCCCTCAGCGAGCATTTATGGTGTGAATGAGTAGCCACTTGAGGCAGGGTGACTTAAAGGGTATTTTACTTTCTTCTACCTTTTTTTTTTTGTTTTAGAACAGCTTTATTGAGGTGTAAGTCACATACCATAAAATTCACCCTTGTAAGGGTTTTTTTTCACACGTAGTTTTTGGCGTATTCACAGAGTTATATAGTCATGACCACCGTCTAATTTCAGAACATCTCGATCACCCCTAAAGGAAACCCTCCACCCCCCACCCCTGAAAAGGAAACCCTCCACCCATGAGTAGTCACTCACCATTTCTCCATCCACCAGCCCCTGGCAAACACTAATCAACTTTCTGTTTCGTCGGGTTTGCCTAATCTGGATGTTTCTATAAACGGAATCAGATGTGGTCTTGGCACGTTTGCAAGACGCGCCCCCGGGTTGTTGCGCGTATCGGTACTGTGTCCTTTTGTCCTTTGTCCTGTGGAAGTATCAGCTATTTCATTGCATGAATACACCGTTTTGTTGATCCGTTCACCAGCTGATGGACGCTTGGGTTACCTCCGTTTTTGGCTGTTGCAAATAGCGCTGCTGTCGACATTCAGGCACAGGTGTTGCGTGTGACCTCTGGTTTCCTTTCTCTGACTTAAGTAGACAGGTGCCGAAGAGTGGAGGTGTTGGGGCAATTTTTGTGTGTTTGAATTCTTTCTAATAAGCCCGTCATTCTTTTATAATAAACCAATATCTGAAAAAATCCCGTTTTCTAAAATGAGGAGCTGAATCCATAAGGGGAAAAAAAAAAAAAACGGGACCAAACTTTGAAACCGGGAAGGAAGGACTGGCTGGGAACTAGGGCCGAGGCCACCACTAGGTGAGCCTGTAACTGAGCAAATTACCGCCCTTCCCAGGGCCTCAGCTGTGGCGCGGGGGTGGGGCAGGGGTGGGCAGGGCCGCCGCTGAGCCGGAAGGAAGACCTCCCAGGCCCTGCCCAGCCCCGGGGACGGCTCAGGATCTTAAACCTGGCTTGAGAAACAGATGAGGGAAGTGATCCGGCCTCGTGCGTTCTCTCCCTAACCCGAGGCGTTCCCTGCTAGACCACATTCAACCCAGAAGAATGTTTCTGGTCACAGCCTCTTCAGCCGGTAGCTGAGATTGAAGAGATAGTTCCCTCTCTCTGCCATGTCATCTTCCACTTTAAACCCGTGCTTCTCAGACTAACAGGTGCTTAGGAAGTCCCGGACCTCTTGCTGATACGCGAGTGTCGAACCCGCGGGTCTGAAGCGGGATGGCGATTCTGACCTTGCAACAAGCTCCCGGGCGAAGTCCCAGGATCACAATCTGAAGAGCAAGGCTCTACCCCTCCTACGCGTGGAAAGGAAATGGCACTCTACAAATATTGCTCATTTGCTCCTTAGGGAACTGCGTCCCCACCGAATGTATTTGGACGGCTGTCTCCCGGCCGTCTGAGGAGGCGAGGGACGTGAGAACAAAACGCTTCTGTGCGTTCCAGGAAGAAGGCGGGGAAATCGATGCTGTGTGATCCTTGCGATGGCCCCGCGAGATCAGAGGGCGCCCCGTCTTGCAAATGGGGAGGTTCGGGGGGAGGGCAGGCGAGTGGCAGAGCCGGGTGTGACTCCAAACCCAGTGCTCGCTCCTTGCCCTGCAGCCCCCCTCCTGCCTCTACCCCCCGCGTCCTGGACGACATAAAACCGTACAAACTGCCTTCCTGTTGGCTTTTCTCACTCGTCATTTCTGTCTTGGGTTTCAGCCCCTCCTTGTCGTGTATTTGTTTCTCATCCATGACCGTCCCCTCCACTAGAATGCAAATTCTTTGAAGGCAAGGACATTGCTGGGTCCCTAACTTCTGAGCGCACAGTAGGGGCTCAATAAATACTTGTTGTCGGAATGACCCTAAACATTTTGAGAGCGCAGGTCAAAAAGCAAATTGCAGAACAGCGTGCTGGTAACAGCTCCGTTTTTGTTTAAAAACTGTTTGAACGCAGGAACAGAAACATCTGTAGGACCACATATTAATTATCTTGAGGACTGGGACTGGGACTTAGATGTAGCTCATTTTCACTTTCCATCGTTTCATTTTTGTTTTTGATGTGAGTGCGAATTTCTTTAGTAATCATAAAAACGTAAATGTTTTTTTAAAAGAATGATCATCCAAGGGGTGCCTGGCTGGATCGGTCAGTGGAATTTGACGCGTGATCTTGGAGTTGTGGGTTCAAGCCCCACATTGGAGGTAGAGATCGCTTAAAACTAAAATCTTTAAGGGGCACCTGGGTGGCTCAGTCGGTTAGGCGTCTGACTTCAGCTCAGGTCACAATCTCGTGGTCTGTGAGTTCGAGCCCTGTGTCAGGGTCTGTGCTGACAGTTCAGAGCCTGGAGCCTGCTTCAGATTCTGTGTCTCCCTCTCTCTGCCCCTCCCCTGCTCACACCTCTCTCTCTCTCTCTCTCTCTCTCTCTCTCTCTCTCTCTCTCTCTCTCTCGGCTTAGTCAACTAAGGGTCTGACTCTTGATTTCAGCTCAGGTCATGATCTCATGGTTCGTGGGATTGAGCCCTGTGTCAGGCTCCTTGCCGACAGTGTGGAGACTGCTTGGGATTCTTTCTCTCTGTCTCTCTCTCTTTCCCCTCCCCCCCCCCCCACTTGCTCTCCCTCTTTCTCACTCTCTCAAAGTGAATAAACTAAAAAAAAAAAAAAGCGGCCCCAGAGAGATCCCTCACCCCGCCCCCCACATGAGGCTGTAACAAAACAACACACTGACTCTGCTGATGCCTTGGTCTTAGACTTTCCAGGGTTCAGAACTGTCAGAAAATAAAATTTTTTGAATGTTTATTTATTTACTTAGAGAGTAAGAGAGCGTGAGCGGGGGAAGGGCAGAGAGAGGGGAAACAGAGGATCTGAAGCAGGCTCTGCACTGACAGCAGAGAGCCTGAGGAGGGACTCGAACTCGTGACCGGAGCTGAAGTCAGACCCTTCACCGACTGAGCTCCCTAGGCGCCCCGGAAAATAAATTTCTGTTGCTTATAAGCTCTCCAGTCCGTGGTATTTTGTTACAGCAACCCAGAGGGACTAAGATAAACATGCATTTGTATAGCCGAAAACAAAAAACAAAGAAGGGCCTTGTGTAGGCTAGCTGGCTCATCAGAGAGCAGCCCGCCCCGGGCTCCCCTCCGGCCCGCGTGCAGGTGCGCTGCATCTGGCCGAGCCTATTTTGTATTTTCCTCTCCCACACGCCGCACGAACGGCGGAAACAGCGTCTGACCGCTGGGACCTCCAGCAAACGCCTCTGACTCTAGGCTGTCTCCATAGAGACAAACGAGAGAAGCGCCTGCTGGTCCCAGGGGCTTGTCCCTGAGCTCAGCCTGTCACCTCCCAACTTACAGACTTTTCTCTGGAAGCTGGGGTCTCTCTCCCTGGCTCAAACTTCACGGGCTCCCGGCTCCTACTGACCGAGCCCTCAGGACAGGGGAAGCAAAATCCCTGGAGAACAGCGGGGGGGGTGTTCTCTGAGCATTCTGGGGAGATAAGTCCCAAGTCCGGCTGTCCGTTGGGTGATTTATGTGCCTCATTATCCCACACAGGCTGGAGGGCACCATGAACTTGTCTTTGCTAAGGATCTCCCCAACAAATATAACTGCAGCTGTGGGCAGAACATGAGGACTTCCTCCTGCCTTCGAGGAGTTGACATGTCCCTCCAGATTAGGGTCCCGGAGAGACTCAGAGGACTCTGGAATGCTTCCACGGTTGGGGGTCGGGGGGAGCGTGATGCCAGCGCGTTACCAAATGAAGAAATACTAAAATAGCTTTACAAAAATGATAGTACACCTTATAAATTTTTTTATAATGTTTTATTTATTTTTGAGAAAGAGTGCAAGCCGGGGAGGGGCAAAAGAGAGGGGGACAGAGGATCCAGAGGGGGACAGAGGATCCAGAGCGGGCTCTGTGCTGACGGCGATGAGCCCAATGCGGGGCTCGAACTCACGAACCTTGAGACCATGACCTGAGCCAAAGTCAGCTGCTCAACTAGCTGAGCCATCGGGTGCCCCCCACGTCACAGTACATTTTAAATGTTTACATTAAACAAGTTAACCCTTTGAAGACACACGCAAATCACAATGTGGTTCTGCTAATCAGAAGCTGATGGAAATTTTTTTTAAAACATTTTTTTAGGGGCGCCTGGGTGGCTCAGTTGGTTAAGTGGCCGACTTTGGCTCAGGTCATGATCTCACAGTCTGTGAGTTTGAGCCCTACGTCAGGCTCTGTGCTGATGTCTCAGAGCCTGGAGCCTGCTTCAGATTCTGTGTCTCCCTCTCTCTCTGCCCTTCCCCTGCTCATGCTCTGTCTCTATGTCTCTCAAAAATAAATGAAAACATTAAACATTTTTTTAAATGTTTATTTTTGAGAAAGAGAGACAGAGCGTGAATGGGGGAAGGGCAGAGAGAGAGGGAGACACAGAATCTGAAGCAGGCTCCAGGCTCTGAGCCGTCAGCACAGAGCCCGACATGGGGCTAGAACCTACAAACTGTGAGATCATGACCTGAGCGGAAGTCAGACGTTTAATCCACTTAGCCACTCAGGCGCCCCTGGAAATTCTAAAAATATTCACACACAGCAGATCACAGGCCGTCCGGCCTGGTAAGGGGACGCGAGCTTAAAGTTGTTCGCTGGGGGTCTTCTCTCCTTCGTGTCTCGGCGCAAGCCGCAGCCTACGGCTCTCTGTCACCTCACACGCCTACTTTGTTTCCATCTCCACACTTCTGTGCCATCGGACCGGAGCCTTCTCTGTCCGGGTCACCGCCATCTGGCACGTGGTAGGCACTGCATAAATTTTGGTTCAATGAGCGGAACATATGATACCCTCATTTAGTACCCGCTAATGTATATCTATGTATGTGTACATACATATACCTGGTGTATATGCACCAAGGTATATGTATGTATATGCATATACGTACACCACGGGAGTCCGCGATAGGAACCAGTGTGTGATGGTTCCCAGGGAAGCAGCTACTATGATGGAAGCGCAGAGCCGGGTGCCAGGGCTCCGCTCCCGCTCGGCCGCTCTCTGCCGAGTAACCTTGGGCCCAATGTCGGTCTTTCCCAAGGCTCGGTTTTCCCGTTGGTGACGTGGGGGAGGGGCAGCCTGGCAGATCTCCGCGGTCTCCCTGCCCCTGGCTTCCTGGCTTCATGGAGGTGATACTCGGGCTGGATTTTCAGAGATGACTGTGTTGGGCAGTAAGGGGAGGGTGGTTTCCATCACCAACTGCTCTTCTCTCTGAAAGACGGCTTTGTGAGGGGAAAAATCTGATCCATCGCTAGCTGGAAAAGCAAGGTTCAGAAGGGTTTGTCTAGAACAATCTCGTTTCTGCAAAAATCAATAGTCACGTTACTACATATAGAAAGATTGAGGAATCGACACCTCACTGCTGACAGTGTTGACTTCTGTAGAACAGAGCGTTCGGGGGAGGTTTTGTGTCTCGTGCTGTGGATTCATCTAGCACTCAGATTTTGTGTGTTGCGCATTTTATTTGTAATCTGGTTTTTTAAAAAAAGATGGAAACATAACCTCTTCACGTTGGATTGTTTTAAAATTTACGATACATGTTTCCTTTTCCTCTTCGTCGTAGAAAGTTCTGTTTTATTTTTTGGACAAGCCAAGATAATCAATTGCAGTAATTCTCCCAGGAGGATTTGAAATATGTGGGATTAATTTGTCTTTAGTCCGAATGCCCCGAGAAGACAGGACCCGGGGTGGATTTTCGGATGTACAAAAGAATGTATGTGACATATTTAAACTAGAAGGCATCATGAACTGTGCGCTCGCTGCCAATTTAGGAATTACTGATTGTGTGTCTTTGTCCTGCCCCCTGGCTCCACACCAGAGCAAACCACTATCCTAATTTTGTGTATAACAGTCCTTTATTGCTATTTCTCTTAAAAAAATTTTTATGAGGGGTGCCTGGCTGGTTTTTTTTTTTTTTTAAGTTGATTTATTTATTTTGAGAGGGGGCAGGGGCAGAAAGAGAGGGGAAAAGAGAGAATCCCAAGCAGGTTCTGCGCTGCCAGCACAGAGCCTGATGCAGGGCTCGAACTCAGGAACCATGAGCTCATGACCTGAGCCGAAGCCAAGAGTCGGTCACTTAACTGACTAATAAGCCACCGAGGTGCCCTGCGTGTGACTTTTGACCTCAGAGTTATGAGTTCAAACCTCAGGTTGGATGTAGAGAGTACTTTAAAAAAAATTTTTTTTAACGTTTATCTATTATTGAGAGAAACAGAGCATGAGCAGGGGAGGGGCAGAGAGAGAGAGGGAGACACAGAATCCGAAGCAGGCTCCAGGCTCTGAGCTGTCAGCACAGAGTCAGACGCGGGACTCGAACTCACGAACCGTGAGATCATGACCTGAGCTGAAGTTGGCCGCTTAATCGACTGAGCCACCCAGGTGCCCCTAGGATGTAGAGAGTACTTTAAAAAGATTCTATGGTACATTTATACATCCTTAATCGATATGTTTGTGAACATTCGTCAAGCTGTGTACCTATAATTTGCATACTTTTCTACACTCGATCAGATACTACCCTTGATCTTAGCCAAAAGGCCGAGAAGCGATTAATTTGCATACTTTTCTATGCATGTGTCTACACGTATGAACATCGATGAAAAGTTAACAAAAAAAAGTGCAGGTACTCAGGCGGTTCCACCCTACGACTAAGGTAGGAGGGACCCCTGCGCTGGGCTCTGCATTAGAAGACCCTGCTCAGTATCGAGTCCACACAGCCAGAGGGATGTGCCCCCCAGCCCCAACACTCTGCAAAGCCCATAACCCCATTCTTCTACCTTGGTCCAGGCACCCAAATTGTTATGTTAAGATGGGAAGATAGAAAAGTATTTTATTTAGCGATTCGTTAGCTTGATTTGTAGGTGTTAAATATTTAGACCTCATTATGTGAATCTCCACTGGTACTTTTCCTTTTTTTTAATAAATTCTACCTCCAACGTGGGGCTCAAACTCACAGCCCCAAGATCAAGAGTCACATGCTGAGCCGGCCAGGGGCCCCCTCCATTGCTACTCTTCTTGTTCTAGGCCCTGCAGATGGTAGGGGTGAGGCCGTACCCAGGGCCTACTCCCAGAGGACATGGGATACTAGGACTTTCAATGTTTATTTATTTTTGACAGAGGGACAGACAGCATGAGTAGGGGAGGGGCAGAGAGAAAGGGAGACACGGAATCTGAAGCAGGCTCCAGGCTGGGGGCTATCAGCACAGAGCCCCACGCGGGACGCGAACTCACGAACCGCGAGATCATGACCTGAGCTGAAGTTGGATGCTTAACGACCTGGGCCACACAGGCGCCCCTGTTGTTGTGTGTGTGTGTTTTTTTAATGTTAAGAAACTCTTCTTTACCCTGAGCTCATAACAAAATCATCCTATATTTTTCTGCACGTTTCCAAGTTTCGTTTTCACGCTGCATATCTGGGGTGATTTGTGTAGCACGTAGTGAGATAGGGTCCGCTGCGGGTCTTTCCGAGGGGGCTCCCGACGCCCCCAGTGTTCACTCCGCAGCTCAGCCTCGGCCCAGGTTGGCAAGGCCGCCCGCATCACACTGCTCTGGGAGTCTTTCCTGCTCTCTCCAGTAGGCTTCCTTTTCCGTAATTAGTACTTATGACTCGTGTGATTTGTTTCATTTTTTCCGTGAAAACAAACAAACAAACAAACAATAAAACAACCCACTGCTCTTAAGAAAGACGCTGAAACTCATTCGCCCCGATCTGTGATTGCTAACGGTGTTGAAATGACACCGCTCCCAAGACATCTCTGATTGAACAGGGTCACACTTCAAGCAAAGGAGAGAAGCCCTAGCGGTGACTTTTCAGTAGAGCGAGCCACCGAGGGGGGCGGGATGGGGGAGGAGGCCCGCAGCAGCGCCCAGGAGCCCCCGAAATCGTGCCACGCGGGAAGCAACCCCCGTTGGACGCATAGGTCGATCCTGGCACACAGGTAACCATTCCACAGAACTGGGCAGGGAGAGTCCGAGGAATCTGCCTACTTCTCTAGTGGACGGAAGGGGAGACTGGAGGGTGGGAAGACTAGACAAGCATGTGGCTGGCCCCGGCCTCCTCTCCGGGATTTGTGGCATGGGGGGAATCTGTACCCACACCCTAGTCATTGACTCTGAACCTTTCTCCAGGGCCAGATGCAGCCTTTGCAAGACGGAGTGGACTCTACTTAGAATGGCAGGTGGTTTTCAGATGAATGACTGACTCCCTTAGGGAAACAGAACACTAGACTTTTCGGACACTGAACACTAGGGTTTAAGGAGCATTTGCCTCCCTCAGAACCAAATTCAAGTTTTAGTTTCTTCCTTTATAGACTTACGGTAATGCTGCCTCCATCAAAAAGTTCGAATGAGCTGAAGTCTTGGAAAGGGTTTTGTAAGTGGCACAGCTCCTGCCCAGTGTTAGCGGCATGGATGAGATGCCCGTCCAGCCCCTAGCTGAGTGTCACCCCGAATAATTAGGCTCCGAGCCTCCCCTAAGGGAGGAAAAAAACAGGTATTTGAGTTGATGTTTTGTAATTCACTTACCCTAAATAACACTGCGCAAGAGCTGAATCACACCGCGTGAATTAAAGCCTGGACATAAGGTTGTTGGAAACACTCCCCAACGTGCTTAGCCAAAACATTGTTCATTCCTCATGTTCTCCTTCTTCTGTACCCCACTCCCAGCCAAGGACGGACTCAGCCTTAAGGGAGAAGGCGCTTGAATTCAACAACATTGTATTTAGCGTCGTTAAGTGTATTTATTCATTTTAAGTAGGCTCCACACCCAGTGTGGGGCTTGAATCCAAGACCCTGAGATCAAGAGTCACACGCTCTGCCGACCGCACCAGCCGTGTTTAGCATCTTCTTATATTCCTACATTGAGCCAGGCCTCTTCAGCTAAGGAGGGCCCCAGAACCTGAGGCCCTCCAGAGACCAAAGCAAACACTGTCAGAGGTGCCATAGAGTGATTCAGGCTTTAGACGAGAGGATGTAGTAAGGGGATACACACCAAGATTCCTTCCAGCTCTGAAGCTGACGTGGGTGAGTTCCTGCCCTCTAGAAGCAGACAGTCTGGTTAGGGTGCTAAGGCATGAGCCACAGGGGTATGTGTAGAGAAAAGGTCAGAATGAATGACAAGGGGGGTGCCTGGGTGGCTCAGTCGGTTAAGCGGCCGACTTTGGCTCAGGTCATGATCTAGCAGTTTGTGTGTTTGAGCCCTGCGTCGGGCTCTGGGCTGACAGCTCGGAGCCTGGAGCCTGCTTCGGATTCTGTGTCTCCCTCTCTCTCTGCCCTTCTCCTGCTCACGCTCTGTCTCTATCTCTCAAAAATAAATAAATGTTTGGGGTGCCTGGGTGGCTCAGTTGGTTAAGCGGCCGACTTCAGCTCAGGTCATGATCTCGCGGTCTGTGAGTTCGAGCCCCGCGTCAGGCTCTGTGCTGATGGCTCATCAGAGCCTGGAGCCTGCTTCAGTTTCTGTGTCTCCCTCTCTCTCTGCCCTTCCCCTGCTCACATTCTGTCTCTATGTCTCTCAAAAATAAATAAACGTTAAAAAAAAAATGAATGACAAGGAAGAAGCTGCTCTAAGATCTCGGAGTCCAGTGGGGACTGGGGAGGGATGCATTCTTGGAGGTGAATCTCGGTGTGTGTGGGTTGAGGGGAGGCCTGGGAAAGGGGAAGGGAGGGGAGAAGACGGCTGCGGGAAGAGGCTGGAATCCAACCCAACCGCCACTTACTGAGCACATCTCTGAGACAGATGCGAAGGTAAATCAGAATTTCAGTCCCGAAGAAATCCTGAAATACCGTCTTGGTGTCGGACATATGACCTCTTCTCCTTCGAGCTGAAACTGGTGGGTTCTGTGGGCAGCGGGGCAGGCTGCTCTTCGTTTCGGGGCAGCGACCCACTGGAGTAAGGTGGGAACCCGACCCAAGGATGGCCCATTAGCATCATGACAAGAGTGGGCTTCTGGGGGGGGCACCCGGCCGGCTCAGTGGATAAAGCATGCCACTCTGGGTCTTGAGGTCACGAGTTCGAGCTTGTGTCGGTATGGAGCTTACTTAAAAAAAGAAAGAAAAAAAAGAGTGGGCTTCTGAGTTCATTATTGTCTTTGCTCCTCCAGCCCTCTCAACTCTTTTGCAATCAATTGCCCACATAAGATCCGCTTCTATTTTGGGGCGCCTGGCTGACTCAGGAGAGCGCATGACTCCTGCTCTCTGGGTGGAGAGTTTGAGCTCACATCGGGGGTAGAGTTTGCTTAAAAAAAAAAAAAAAAAAAAAGATAAAAAAAGAAATGATTGCAGGTTGAGATAAGTATCAGGAAGAAAGACAAGGGTAAGGGGTTCTCGAAGGTCACAAAGGGCCTAAGGAAGTAAAGGACGTGCTGTTGAGATCTGAATGGGCGGCTCTGGGGGCAAAGCGCTACAGGCAGAAGAAACAGCCGAGAGCCAGTCCTGAGCCAAGAGTAAGCATCTCGTATCTGAATGGCCACCGCAAGGAAGGGTTGGCTGTTTTGTTTTGTTTTGTTTTGTTTTGTTTTGTTTTGTTTTGTTTTTACCAGGCGAGGCTTACGGATTGAACCCATCAAGGCACTCCCTTAGCTGACTCCAGGACAGGCACGGCTCAATAAATCCACCTACGTGACTTGGAACGACTTAAGTTGGGAGGCTCGACCAGCTGTCACTAAAGGGAGGGCGGGCCCTTGGTCTGTAGCTGCCAATCAGCGCGCTCGGATTTCAGGGCAGCCACCGAAGGACTGTAGCTTGCTAGTCGGTGGGAGCTGGCTAACCCAACCGGGCAGACGCTCCCCACTCCTTGCGATCCGGACTTTGCTGGGGCAGCGTGGAGCTCACGGGCACGCGTACACCTTCTCAGCTCCGCACGGTGCACCGCGGGGTCTTCATTCTCATATTGTAGGTGAGGAAGCGGATTTCGCTCTTAGAGAGCAAGCTATGAGCTGGGCTGAGCCCCAGTTTTCCTGCCCCGCGATCGAGTGCTGGTTCCTCAGAGAAGACTGGCACATGGGCCCCCAGACGTGGGGGTCAGAACTCCGCAAAGCTGATGGGTGGGGAAAAGCCTGCTTCTTCCTTCTTTCAGTTCACCTTTGCATATTTAGTTATAAATGCACCACTTTCCACCATGTCTGGCCCCTGTTCCTCTCCAAGTCCACGTTCAACTTTCTATCAAATCCTCATTAATATTTCCTGACAATAAAGTTAAATGTATTCTTTCAGATATAAGAATATTGCATTTGGGGTCACCTGGGTGGCTGAGTTGGTTAAGTGGCCGACTTCAGCTCAGGTCATGATCTCGCGGTCTGTGAGTTCGAGCCCCACGTCGGGCTCTGTGCTGATGGCTCATCAGAGCCTGGAGCCTGCTTCCGTTTCTGTGTCTCCCTCTCTCTGCCCTTCCCCTGCTCACGTTCTGTCTCTATGTCTCTCAAAACTAAATAAATGTTAAAAATTAAAAAAAAAAAGAATATTGCATTTGGATGAGGGATGAATCTTCAATCAATGTGGGGCGCCTGGGTGGCTACGTCGGTTGGGAACTCTGACACTTGATTTTAGTTCAGGTCATGGTCTCGAAGTTCGTGGGACCAAGCCCCGCATCGGGCTCTGTGCTGACAGCTTGGAACCTGCTTGAGATTCTCTGTCTCCCTCTCTGTCTCTCTGCCCCTCTGCTGCTTGAGCGTACTCTCTCTCTCTCTCAAAACAAATAAATAGCTTTAAAAAAAGAAAAACCAAGAATTGCTAGTGTTTAAAGATGACCATCACTGCCTGTTTTTTTTCCTACAGCCTGAGAGCGAAACGTGTGTCTGGCATTTTTTTAATGGTTCCAAAATAATCGAAAGAAGAGTAATGCTTCATGCCATGGGAATATTACATGAATTTCAAACTTTAGCTTCCCTAATAAAGTTTTATTGGAACCTCTCCACACGCGTTCACTCACAGTCTGTCTGTGGCTGCTTTTGCGCTGTAGCGGCAGAGTTGAGTAGTTGCCACAGAGACCGTACGGCCCATCGAGCCCAGCATGGTACGATCTGGCCTTTTGCAGAAGTTGGGTGACCCCTGAACTAGACCGGTAGCTCCCATTCTGTTGGTCAGGAATTGAGACACAGAGAGAAAAAAATGACCGGCCCGAGATCACAGTCTGCCAAAGGCCAGTCGGGAACTCTTGGCTCGCTGTCAGGGCCCTTTTCACTACACTACCACATCAAAGCAGGTAAGAAGCTTCTCAGTTTATCAGGACTATGAGCGCTTGGTCCTTGGTCCTTTTGTATGCCTTCTCTCTGTTCCTCACACAGAGGCCTGATCTAGGCTTTAGAATGAGCGAGCAGGTACAGGGGCACCCACCCAGGAGGCTCAGTCGGTTAAGCGTCTGACTTCAGCTCAGGTCATGATCTCAAAGTTCATGGGTTTGAGCCCCGCGTCTGGCTCTGTACTGACAGCTCAGAGCCTGGAGCCTGCTTCGGATTCTGTGTCTCCCTGTCTCTCTGCCCTTCCCCGCTTGCACTCTGTCCCTCAAAAATGAATAAACATTAAAAAACAAAAAACTAAGGGGCACCTGGGCGGCTCAGTGGGTTAAGTGTCCACCTTCAGCTCAGATCATGATCTCATGGTTGGTGAGTTCGAGCCCCACGTCAAGCTCTGTGCTGACAGCTCAGAGCCTGGAGCCTGCTTCCAATTCTGTGTCCCCCTCCCCCGCTCACACACTTGCTCTCTCTCTCTCTCGAAATAAACAACTATTTAAAAATACGAATTATGAAAAAAAATAAAAATAAAAAGACGAATTATGGGGCGCCTGGGTGGCTCAGCTGGTTAAGTGGCCAACTTCGGCTCAGGTCATGATCTTGTGGTCTGTGAGTTCGAGCCCCGCGTAGGGCTCTGTGCTGACGGCTCGGAGCCTGGAGCCTGCTTCAGATTCTGCATCTCCCTCTCTCTCTGCCCTTCCCCTGCTCACACTCTGTCTCTATGTCTCTCAAAAATAAATAAACGTTAAAAAAAATTTTAAAAAAAATACGAATTATTGGGACGCCTGGGTGGCTCAGTCGATTAAGTGTCCGACTTCGGCCCAGGTCATGGTCTCACAGTTCATGAGTTGGAGCCCCACGTCGGGCTTCGTGCTGACAGCTCGGAGCCTGGAGCCTGCTTCGGATTCTGTGTCTCCCGCTCTCTCTGCTCCTCCCCCACTCATGCTCTGTCTCTCTCTGTCTCTCAAAAATAAAAAAAAAAAAAAAAGAAAAAATACGTATTATTAAAAAAAAAACATGAAGAGAATGAGCAGCTGCACACGTAAACCTCAGGAGGGTAGCCCTGGCTAAGGTGACTCCAGAGTGCAACCTCTCATCCAAAAGAATAAAAATCGAATCCGTGTATGGTCCTGTCCCTAAAAAAAAAAAAAGAAAAAAGGAAAGAAAGGGAAACAAGAAACGGGGTCAGAAAGGCCTGAGTTGGTTTTGAGGATGACATATACGCACATGAGCACAGATGTGAGACACTTTCATCTCATCGTGAACAAATTGCCAAGGGCGAACTCGAGTACCGTCTCGCGACTACAAGCACGGCCAGCTTGGAAAAGAAGGCACGGACGCCCAATCAGCTGCAAAGGAAAGGGAGGCATTTCAGAGAGAAACGCCCACACGTTAAAACAAAACAAAACGGGCGCCTGGGTGGCTCAGGCGGTTAAGCGTCCAACTTCGGCTCAGGTCGTGATCTCGAAGTTCGTGGGTTTGAGCCCCGCGTCGGGCTCTGTGCTGACAGTCCGGAGCCCTGAGTGTGCTTCAGATTCTGTGTCTCCCTCTCTCTCTCTCTCTCTCTGACCCTCCCTCACTCTCTGTCTCTCAAAAAAAAAATAATAATAATAAATAAAATAATAATAATAAAACAAACCAAAATGAAAACACACCAAAACACTGTTCCCTGGATATTGGGGGAGCATGGAGAGGAAGTTAGTTCTCCTATAGCCCTAGGAGGCAGGTTTTTTTTTTTTTAATATTCATTCGTTTTTTAAAAAAACATTATTAAAAATTTTTTTTAAACATTTATTTATTTTTGAGAGACATAGACACAGAGCGTGAGCAGGGAAGGGGCAGAGAGAGAGGGAGACACAGAATCGGAAGCAGGCTGCAGGCTCTGAGCTGTCAGCACAGAGCCCGATGCAGGGCTCGAACTCACAGACCGTGAGATCATGACCTGAGCCGAAGTCGGACGCTTAACCGACTGAGCCACCCAGGCGCCCCTAATAATTATTCATTTTTGAGAGAGAGAGAGAGAGAGAGGGAGGGAGAGAGCATGAGTGGGGGAGGGGCAGAGAGAGGGAGACACAGAATCCAAAGCAGGCTCCAGGCTCTGAGCCATCAGCACAGAGCCCGACGCAGGGCCCGAACTCACAGAGTGCGAGATCATGACCTGAACCAAAGTCGGACACTCAACTGAGCGAGGCACCCGGCGCCCCTAGGGGGCAGTTTTAAGTAGGCGAGGGGAGCCGTGCTCCTGACCCAGATCTGTCCTCGTTCTGGGTGGGCCGAAGAAAAGCACATCTCATCTGGGGAAGGCTAATCATTACACGGAGCCAGCAGGGCTTGCGGCCTAGCATCAGTGGGGTATTTATGAAGTGTAATTAATGTTTGCGGCAGGCTCGGGAGCCTCCGGATTAAAAGGTGCCCGGCACAAGGCGCAAGGTGGACGGGCGTCCCTGCGAGGGCAGCTACGTTCTGTGGAGGTCACCACCGTTGTTGTTTCCTGAGGCAGCGGGAGGTGAAAATAGGTGAAGACCGCGTGGCACAATCCTTCCGAGAGACCCAGAGCGGGAGACCAGTGTAGGGAGACTGTCACATCAGAGAAGTTTCACCGAGAACGTGCAAATCCCCAGAGGCAGAACGGTTGGCTTGAGGACACCCGATCGCGCCCAGAAGAAACCCGTGGGGCTCATGGGAAAAACACAAATGGCACTTCTGGCTCTACAAGGGAGGGGCCTGAGCTGCATGACTCAGCAAATCTCTTGCCCCAGCCTGACTTCCGAGATTTTCTGAGAACTGAGTGGTTTTTTGTTTTTTTTCTAGGTAATCCTAAAAGGCCCCGGCGCTGGGTCACAGTGGGAACGAGGCTGGAAGTCTAATTAAGCATCCCATATGACAACGCTTAAAAACACCTCTGGCATGCCCGTGAGTTCCTAATGTCTGATTCCTGAATTTAATCCTAAACTGTTGCTCCGAATCCTCTTGTAGGACCGTAGCTCATTGTGTAATAGCTCATCACCAGCGATAAGCACAAAAAATTGAAGACGATGGCAGGAGCTGGTTTACGTCTCCTTGCGGCTAAGAATCACAGCTAAGGGCTTCTCCTAGAGTAAAACCTTAGCGTGGGGTGCCTGGCTCGCTCAAGTCGCTAGAGAAATGAGGCTTTTGATCTTGGGGTCATGAGTCCCCACAGGGTCTTGGGTACCCATGTTGGGGGTAGAGTTTACCTAAAAGATGTGTATTAAAAACAAACAAACCATAGCATATAGAAGTTGCTTTCCGGGGTGCCTGGGTGGCTCAGTCGGTTGGGTGGCCGACTTCAGCTCAGGTCATGATCTCACGGTCTGTGGGTTCGAGCCCCGCATCGGGCTCTGTGCTGATGGCTCACAGCCTGGAGCCTGCTTCCGATTCTGTGTCTTCCTCTATCTCTGCCCTTCCACTGTTCATGCTGTACCTCTATGTCTCTCAAAAATAAATAAACATTAAAAAAAAAAAAAAAGAAGAAGTTGCTTTCCAACTCCAGGAATCGAGTATATTACCTGCTGTCATCCTAGTAAGAAAACGGAAATGCACTGAATGGATTTTTTTTCTTAGTTATTCTTATCAGCTAGAGATTTGGTCCAGCGCGGTCCTACATATGTGTGAAGATCCTATAGATTTGTCATGACCAGAGACTGGTGTACTTGGGGTGCGTTAAGAAATTCTCAGCAGAGGGCGCCTAGGTGGCTCAGTTGGTTAAGTGGCCAACTTCAGCTCAGGTCACAATCTCACCTCTGTGAGTTTGAGCCCCACGTCGGGCTCTGTGCTGATGGCTCATCGGAGCCTGCAGCCTGCTTTGGATTCTGTATCTCCCTCTCTCTCTGCCCTTCCCCTATCTTTAAAAAAATTAAAAAAAAAAACAAAACAACGAAATTCTCAGCAGAAACATCGACAAATTTGAAACTTTATTGTTACATAGAAAAGTAAGTCCACATCCCCAATTGGTATTTGCTTTGGAAATTACAACCTACCGAAAAACAAGGCAAAACAAAGGAAGGAAGAAACAGACAGGTAATACAATACGCGGGGCTTGAACTCATGAACCTCGAGATCATGACCCGAGCCGAAGTTGGACCCTTAACCGACGGAGCCCCATTCGCCTCAAGCGTCCTGCTCTTGATCTCGGCTCAGGTCACGATCTCACAGGTTTGTGAGTTTGAGCCCTGCATCGGGCCCCACGCTGTCAGTGCGGAGACTACTTGGGATTTTCTCTCTCCCTCTCTCTGTCCCTCCCCTGCTCGCATGTACTCTCGCTCAGAATAATAGATAAACTTTAAAAAAGTTAAAAAAAAAACAAAAGAAAAAAAATTCTAAGTAACAATGACCATGTTTCCACATTTAAGGAGTCAAAACCCCCAGTGGACTTTACCCTCACTCTCCTGAACATAAACACCTTGGATTTGAATCACATTTCTCAGATTACAAAGCACTTTTACATCCATTCTTTGTTTTACTGGATCTTCAAAACAACCCTGTTTTGAAATGTTTATTTCATTTCGGTGAATGTTTATTGAACAACTACTGTTTGCCAGACATTAGTTTAGTTTCGGGGCAAAGCCACACGAAGATCCTGCCAAAAACATTTAAGAGACGGGCCCAAGAACACAGGAAGTAAATGGAAACCTTTGGACTGGTGTGCTGTATCATTATTCTCATATTCAGTCGGGGAAAATGAAGCATAGACAACTTCCTGGTCCTGACACGGTCTCTTAGTGTACAAGTGGCATTTCTTGTACAGACTCGTTCAACCACGCCTGCTTGCCAGCATCTACACCCATGTATTCCAGCTTCTGGCCTCTCATTAGAAGAACGATTTCTTTTTTTTTTTTTTTCCATTAAAAAAAATTTTTTTTTAACGTTTATTTATTTTTGAGACATAGAGACAGAGTGTGAGCAGGAGAAGGGCAGAGAGAGAGGGAGACACAGAATCCGAAGCAGGCTCCAGGCTCTGAGCTGTCAGCACAGAGCCCGACGCAGGGCTCGAACTCACAGACCGTGAGATCATGACCTGAGTTGAAGTCGGCCGCTCAACCAACTGAGCCCCCCAGGCGCCCCTAGAAGAACTATTTCTATCTATCTATCGATTTATTATTTTCAGACAGGAAGGAAGATTTATTGATGGGGCTGCGTGAAGAGGGGGCATTGCCAAGGTTCTCCAGACGGCAGGGCACACCATTTGTTCGGGGGCCACCATTGGGGATGTATTTGACCCTGCAGCCACCTGGGGGGCTTTTTAGCCCGTGTCTTTAAATCCGTCCACATTAGGGGCACCTGGGCGGCTCAGTCAGTTAAGCGTCCAACTTCGGCTCAGGTCATGATCTCACGGTTCATAGGTTCTAGCCCCACGTCGGGCTCTGTGCTGACAGCTTGGAGCCTGGAGCCTGCTTCCGATTCTGTGTCTCCCTCTCTCTCTCTCTCTCTCTCTCTCTCTCTCTCTCTCTCTCTGCCCCTCCCCCACTCACGGTCTGTCTCTCTCTCTCTCAAAAAGTAAAATAAACATTAAAAAAATAAAAAAATAAATAATAAATAAATAATAAATAAACTCAGTAAAATCCACTTCTTGAAGATGTGGACTTGCCAGCAGCCAGGGCACTTGAACTTGGCCCTGCTTAGAGCTTGAATCACATGCCCCTTGCTCTGCAGCTTGGTACGGATGGACACGATGGCTTGGCCAATGTGAACCTTGGTCACTGTGCCCCGAGGCTTTCCAAAAGTACCTGCGTACCTGTCTGGAGTCTAGATTGGAGACAGCATGAGGTCAGACATGAATGACAACTGTCTTCAAGGTCCCTTAAGGTAAATCATACAAGCAACAGGCTGTCTTTACTACGAGGAAGGCTACCATTTGCAGCCATTGCACACTGGCCCCCAAGGGGAAAGTGCATGTTCTGTTTAATTGGCTGAGACAGATGAACCATTTCATATTCCTATCCGAAGCCAGTTCCTTCCCGTATGCAGTCCTTCTCCGCTACTTAAGAACCTGGATCCGGGGACGCCTGGGTGGCTCAGTCGGTTAAGCGGCCTGACTTCGTCTCAGGTCATGATCTCGCGGTCTGTGAGTTCAAGCCCCGCGTCAGGCTCTGTGCTGCCGGCTCGGAGTCTGGAGCCTGCTTCGGATTCTGTGTCTCCCTCTCTCTCTCTGCCCTTCCCCTTCTCACGCTATGTCTCTATGTCTCTCAAAAATAAATAAACGTTAAAAAAATTAAAAAAAAAAAAAAAAAAAAAGAACCTGGATCCGGTCAAACTCTCCTGCCCACGTCAGTTCTCTGCCGCATAAGCAGCGTTATAAAAGAGACTTGTAATTTCTTCCATCTTAAAAACACACACACTTCTCTGGATCCCGTGTTCCCCAGCCACTCGTCCCTCCCCAGCTAGCACTCCATTTTTCTGCTCCTCTTTTGCAGCCAATTCCTCCCGTTCTCTAATTTAGATGCCAATCAAGAATTTATTGGACAAATGCAAAATAAATGAACTGGGACTTTTCACACAAAGATAAGGAAATGCCAATATTCAGAGGACTTGTCCCCAAAAAATGAAAACCCAAAAACTGGTTCTGTTTTTCTCCAAAAGGCAGAACTATAGTCAATGGTTAGAAACATCCAGCATGGGGGCGCCTAAGTGGCTCACTCGGATAAGCGTCTGACTCTTGATTTCAGCTCAGGCCATGATCTCATGGTTCCTGAGTTCGAGCCAGGCACTGGGCTCGGCGCTGACCGTGCAGATCCTGCTTGGGATTCTCTCCCTCTCTTGTGCTTTCTTTCTTTCTCTCTCTCTCTCAAAATAAATAAACTTAAAAAAAAGTTTATTTAAAAAAAATCCAGCATGCTATGTGTACAAATAATTTAATTTTCTCCAGTGTAATAGATGCTAGACTTTTTTTTTTTTTTTAAGTAAGAACGGATATATGGGCAGGCTGACTGGCTCAGTTAGTAAAGCATGCGACTCTTGATCTCCAGGTTGTGAGTTCAAGCCCCATGTTGGGCACAGAGCCTAATAAATAAATAAATAAATAAATAAATAAATAAATAAATAAATAAATAAAAATAAGAAAGGAGATATGTCTTTTTTTTTAAATTTTTTTTAATGTTTATATATTTTTGAGAGACAGAGAGACAGAGCATGAGCAGGGGAAGGGCAGAGAGAGAGAGACAGACACAGAATCCGAAGCAGGCTCCAGGCTCTGAGCCATCAGCACAGAGCCCGATGCAGGGCTTGAACTCACAGACCGTAAGATCATGACCTGAGCTGAAGTCGGCCACTTAACCAACTGAGCCACCCAGGCGCCCCGAGGTATGTCTTTTAAAACATGTAGTAATCTTGGACCTCTCAAGCAAGTCAATTATTCATGATATATCCATCATGCCAGCAACTGAGGCACTCATACCATTAGAAATAAATCTCAAGTCAACTAACTGGTGTGTGAAGGAAAAGACCTTTTGTTCCTCAGCTATCCTTAACTTCTACATGGGTGATGTTCAGGAGGCCTGAGAAAGTCCCCCAAGACAGATGTATCAGACTGGCCTCGGATTCTGATATTCTGTTGTAGGGAGACAGTCTTCCTTGCCCCCCAAATGGGCAAATCAGGGTAACTGATGGAGGAACTTTCCGGGACAAGGGAAAAATGGTTGAAGACTACATAAGTTAGCCAGGGCAATGTTTCATTTCATGAGTATTAGAAAATATAAATTCAGGGGCGCCTGGGTGGCTCAGTTGGTTGGGCGTCCGACTTCGGCTCAGGTTATATCTCACGGTTGGTGGGTTCAAGCCCCACATTGGGCTCTATGCTGACGGCTCTGAGCCTGGAGCCTGCTTCAGATTCTGTGTCTTCCTCTCTCTCTCTGCCCCCACCCCTGCTCATACTCTATCTCTGCTTCAAAAATAAATGAACATTAAAAAAAATTTTTTTAAAGAAAAATAAAATATAAATTCAATCATATAATATTCTAGTGTTCATCCAAGTTGACAATACTTCCAAATAAAGATAGTTTCAAAGGGGACTATTCAGCATAAATGTTTCAGGATAATATATACGGAGTGCTTTATATCTGTGTTTTACCACATGCTCCTGTAAGAAATGAGCAGGTAATACAATTGAAAATAAAAATTTTAACTTAGCTATATTTATCAGTATGCAGGATTCTAATGGTGGGAGCTCAAGCCCCAGATGATACAAACGTTTTAATGAAGCACACGGCTAACCTAGTTAACGGTCATTCACCGGCGATGGCTGTCACCTGAGCAGTTTCCAATATGACAGGCGTGGGAAACCTGTTGAAAGGGGCACTTAACTCTTAGGGCATTCCCGTTCTGGGGATAGACTCAGTTGGCCATGATTGGTCTAGGCTTTTTGCAGGAAGTCCAACAAAAGCTGCAGAGCGTCCTCAGGGTTTATAGAGGCACAGGCTTGAGAAACCAGGGCAAAGTCTGCTTTGTTGCATCTGTAAGCACTCCCTGACTGGCTGAATCACCTCAGACTGCTGGTGAGCATTGATGGTTCTATAAATTCCAGGAAAAGCTCTCTGCTAGATTCCTTGTCCTACTGACCAAATTCTTCCAAGTACAGACCAGACTCCAAGTTCAGAATTTGCAGATTTTCCAGGGAGTAGTAGTCTTTTGTATATCATTCATGTCATTTTGGAACAGATGCAAAGCTAAACGCAGACCACATCCTGAGCGTGTGATAATTGTTCCAGAAGCCTAAAGGTTTTGAGTTCCTGATTCTTGCACTGATCCAGGAACTTTCTGAAACTGAAGGTACTTTCTCCCATCGCCATCTCCTCCAAATCCCAAAGTGACTCCAGACTAATTTTTTTCTTCAGTCGAGTCCGCCAAAACGTCTCTTGTCAAGGTCACCAACGACTTCCGTGGGACTCCAACAGTCAATCCTGACTCACCTTAACCTCAACACAGCATTCTGCAGCAGATCACTCCCTCCTCCCTAAGTGATTCGCTCCTTCTCAACTGCTTTGCAAGTTCCTGACTTCTGAGATTTCTTTC
Organism: Paguma larvata; assembly: GCA_030068075.1. Classification (NCBI taxonomy): domain Eukaryota; kingdom Metazoa; phylum Chordata; class Mammalia; order Carnivora; family Viverridae; genus Paguma; species Paguma larvata. Next base: position 11,241,481 of record CM057833.1, read on the forward strand.
GTAAGTGTCAAAATGCCCCAGAGCTTTCCTGGTCCTCTTCTCTTGTCTAACTACACTTACCCCCTGGGTGATCTCATCCAGTTTCGGACTTTAAACTCCATTCGTATGCTGACAACTCCCAAACTCCCTCCCTCTCTCTCTCTCCTCCCCTCTCTTTTTTTCACTCTCTCTCTCTCTCTCTCTCACATACACACACACACACACACACGCAGTCCAACAGACACAATATAGAGATCTACAACGTATCTCCTGAATATTATATATAGATCTTCAGAACTTCTTCCTAAACTCGAGACTCACACCCAGCAGCCTACCTAAGGTCCCCATCTAATAAATATGTCAAAGTCAACAGATCTAAGACTGAGCTCTTCAAATTCCTCTATAAAACTGTTCTAGCCAAGTGCTTCCCGTTTCAGTTGATTGCAACTCTCTCTTCCTACTTGTCAGGTAGGTCAAAAACCTCAGGCTCACCTTTTGATCAACTCTGTGTTCAAGCCATCAGCAAGGCCTTCTGGATTTACTTTCAAAATATATCCAGGATCCCTTAGCCGTTGAAGCCACCTGTCTGTCTCTTGAATTACTGAAATGGCCCCATTATGGGCTCCTGCTTCTATCCTTAGCCTCTTCTTCTCAATAGCTCTCAAAACCTAAGCCACCTATGCAACACCTCCATTCCAATTAAAAGTCAAGGTCCTCCCCCAGGGCCTTCCAGGTTCTATAGATCTGCCCCTACTCCCCTAAGCTCTCTGACATCCATCATCTCCTACACTCTCCCCATTGTTCATTCTGTTTCAGCCACAGTGATTTCCTTGCTGGATTTCAGATGTGCCAGTCATGCTCCTACCTAGGACCTTTGCACTTCCTGTTCCCTCCCCCTGGAACCACCTCCCAAAATAGCCACAGTTTCCTTCCTTAGCTTCTTCCAGTCTTTACTCAAGTATCTTCTTTTCTCTTGTTTTTTCAAATTTTATTTGAGAGAGCGAGTGAGCACGTGCAAGAGGGGGAGAGGGGTAAAGGGAGGGAGGGAGGGAGGGAGGGAGGGAGGGAGGAGAGAGAGAGAGAGAGAGAGAGAGAGATAGCTTAAGCAGGCTCCACACTCATCTGTCGATCCCACGACCCTGGTGTCATGACCTGAGCTGAAATCTAGCTCAACCAAGTCACCCAGGCGCCCTTCAAGTAATTTCCTAATGAGGCCTCCTCTGACCACCCCATTTCAGTCCCAACATCTGCTTCATTTCTTACGCGTCTCTATGTTTTCACCACCGCACTCACTGCTCCTATTATTGTCCTCTGGGTTATACTGTCTCTTCTCCCTCTCCCGCCACCTCCCCTGCACCCCACTTCCCAAACCAGCTAACCTTCGTGAGAATGGCAATCTGATGGCGGTCTTCAGCAATACGTCCTAAGTACTCGGAACAGGATATCGCCCAAAGTTGATGCTCAAAACTTATTTGTTAAATAAACAGAGTAATGGGACGCCCGAGTGGCTCAGTCGGTTAAGCGTCCGACTTCGGCTCGGGTCATGATCTCACGGTCTGTGGGTTCAAGCCCCGTGTCGGGCTCTGTGCTGACAGCTCAGAGCCTGGAGCCTGCTTCAGATTCTGTGTTTCCCTCTCTCTCTGCCCCTCCCCTGCTCATGCTTTGTCTCTCCTGCTCTCAAAAATAAAGAAAACAGGGGCGCCTGGGTGGCTCAGTCGGTTAAGCGGCCAACTTCGGCTCAGGTCATGATCTCACGGTCTGTGAGTTCGAGACCCGCGTCGGGCTCTGTGCTGACGGCTCAGAGCCTGGAGCCTGGCTCAGAGCCTGGAGCCTGCTTCGATTCTGTGTCTCCCTCTCTCTCTGCCCCTCCCCCACTCATGCTCTGTCTCTCTCTGCCTCAAAAATAATAAACATTAAAAGAAAATTAAAAAAATAAATTAATAAAACATTTAAAAAATTAAAAAAAAAACCAACGAAGTAATAAAGAGCTTGACTTTCAAAAGTCTTTTTGATGTATTGTCTATACGGGCCATTTAAACCATGATGCTGGGGCACCCAGGTGGCTCAGTCGGTTAAGTGTCCGACTTCGGCTCAGGTCACGATCTCACGATTTGTGAGTTTGAGCCCCATATTGGGCTCTGTGCTGACAGCTCAGAGCCTGGAGCCTGCTTCAGATTCTGTGTCTCCCCCTCTCTCTGCCCGTCCCATGCTCATGCTCTGTCTCTCTATAATAAATAAAAACGTTAAAAAAAAATAAACCATGATACCAAAATGCTAAATCTACAGGTTTCATATAAACTGCACAATTATCAGGAATCTTGTTATAGGGGTGACCATTTGTACTCTGGCAAGACAAATGTTGGGTTGTCCCAGGGGTCTGTTTTATTTTCATAGATGTGTTTCTATTTTTCTAAGAAACATACCGTTGGCTGCAAAGATTTGTTCTTTGAACCCCGGTACTTCTGAAGTGTGGAATTTCTGAGTTCTGCCTCAACGGGGAAGACTATTACAGCATGTGGGAGTGCTTCACTGCTGCCAAAATTATTTTGAAGAACTTCCCATCTTACTGAAGTCTCTAAAACAGCTTTTTTAACCTTACCAGGAAAAGGTTACAACTGTGATTGTTTTAAATTCCCTCCTATGCTAGAGGTTGGCATGAAAAGCTGTCCTTCCCTGTAACAATGACTGGAGATCTTCGGTGTTTCTATGTTGTTTACAAAAGGTGCACACAATCTTCACCACACGTCAAAAAAATAAGCCCAAGGGGCTGAGCACCTTCCGCTTGGATCCTGCCCTGTCTGTAAGAATCTTGGTTTAATCAGAGGTTCTGGTGACCATCCAATCTTCTTCAGGGAACACACAACGGTACAAACTAAGCAGCTCAGTTTAAAAAGAAAGAAAAACTATAAGTTCAACAGACTGGTGACCCTGGAATTCTCTAGTTCCTGCGTGGTTTGACAAAATGAAACCAGTCCTAGGACTACACACAAAGCACTTTTACTCCAAGGGCAGATCATGAGACTGCTGTAATTCAGAATCTGCTTATTTGACCTTGGCTCTGCATGTCTAAAGCCCACCTGTTAAATACTGTTTGGTCTTTTGGCATAGGAAGTTGGAAAACGTTTCGAGACCAACATTAGGATGGGAGAGAAGTTACCTCAATTTCCATTCAACCGTTTTGCAAATGTATGGCATTTGGCATACAGAGGTGAACAGTGCAAAATACCACCCACTCTAAAGAAAATACAAATTGCAAATATTTCGTACAGAAAAGGCATGTGCTTCTCGTGTTAAGTATAACAGTTAAAGGTGTGAGAAAAGAACATGTTTTATAAATAAAAACAAATTTTAGGAATCAGAATTGTTAAACAAATCCTTTTACAGCTGTACAACGTGAAAGAAGGACAATGCAATCACTCTCTAAATTTCAACTGCCAGGCTCTTAAAGTCATAACGTTTTATCTGCCTTATTCTGTCCTAATTCCCAATAAAACTAATAGTTTCATAGGACTTGGTTTTACAGACAAAAAGTAACAGTGTTTTAAAAACAATGTATTTCGTAAGTTCTTAATACCAAAAAACATATTGTGCTTTACAGAATATTGAGACAGAGCATAAAAAAATTAAAATTCCATGCAGTGCTTTTAGTCATACTGAAATAGAGACAAAATTTGCTATCTAACAGCTATTCTTAAAATGTTTCTTTCATCTGGAAGCCATCATATCCTCATCTATTTGCCCTCAACGATAACATAGTTTTTTAACTTTCCGAACTATCATTATAAGCTTAACTCCCTTATTACTGAAACAGATAACCACCTCCCCCGTAATTATACATAAGAAGGGGGCAAAAAACCCTACTGTAGCTGTAACACCAAATGGCATGAGGACTTGAGCCAGGATAGGCTGGCTCGGTTATGAATTCATGCTGCTGTGAAGAAAAACAAAACTTGAACAAAACAAAAAATCCAAACGCATCAAACAAAAATACTTTGCACGAAAAGCAAAGACTGGAAGACAAATATAGAAGCATTACTCTTGAATTTCCTGGCTTTGTTGATTCCAGCCGCAAAGTGAACATTAAAATGCCAAGATTCACATTTTAATATTCCCTTGAAATCGGAAAAACAATAGCTCTTTCAGGATTTGAAAGGACACTGGAAGGCACATGATATTTTATTGGGTCAATTTGCTATTTACATACTCATAAAAGGCTTGAAAAAGAAGTGAAATAGATGTTCTCAACAGACAGAAATAATATATTCCCATCTATTGTTCCAGTTTATGGCTCAGATCGAAATCATGGGCCATGAAACCTATCAGAAACTAGTTGCGCAGTGCGTGCCTCGCGGCCAGCCAATCAACAGCACCGTCTCGGTTCTCCTCCCGCTGACAGCACTTCAAAGACATTTTTCTTTCTTTAAAGAGCCCGACCTCTCGGTTACGCTGGTGCTCGGCACCTTTGTCAGGTCTCCCGGCTCGCGAGGCCCGGCACTCTCCTATTTGCAGAGCGCCACTACGGTTCAAGGCAGTGGCATCCAAACCGATCTGCTACCCCCACCAAACAAGACTCCAAAAGCGCCTTCCTCCTCAGGGTGAACTACGGCTTCCCATGGTGGCTTTCGGGGCACGGCCAAATAAAACGCATTCCCTTCGCCGAGCGAGGGTAGGGGTGAGGAGCCCCGCTTTGTAAGGGCTTGGAGGGCAGAACGGACTTGGGATTGCGCGCACGCCCCTCCGCTGCGAGGCGGGGGCACACGCCCTGCGCACGCAACGCGGCTCCAGGGCGGTGGAGCCCGGGCCCAAAAGCGAAGAACAAAGGGGACGCGCTAGCCTTCGCGGCTGGCGGGGGGGGGGGGGGGGGCGGTGTGCTGCCCGGGCGCCGTCGACAGCCCCGCCCCCCCCACCGCCGGCGGCAGCGGCGCGCGCCCCTCCCCCGCCCCTTGGCCGCGCGAAATGGCGGCCGCGCCACAAAATGGCAGCCGCGCCAGGCTCCGAGCCGGCGCTGACGGAGAAATAAAAGGCGCCACGGACCCCTCCCCCCGCCCCCAGCACGGTAATGCCAGCCCGGGCTTTCTTGTGGTGGCTGTCGGGGGCGATCCTCCCTGGGCACCGGCGCGCCTCCGCGCCCCACTCCTCGCCGGCCGCTTCTCCACTCCGCAAACGAGGCGACGCCTTTGTGCCTGTGCTGCCTTTGCGCTTCCAAATTTGCCCCACTGCCAGAGGCTCTCACTTAGGGGAGAAAAACTGGAGAGACCTGAACGTCGCACAAGAGCCAGGCGACCCCTGCCCGCCCAAGACGCTCCTCGGGCCCGGCGCGAGCAGGGAGCACCCCTTTCCTAGTGTCTGCACACCCGCAGCGTTAGCTCTTGGCCACCAAAGTGAAGACAGGAAGAGGGACCAAAGGACACCCCCCCAAATGAGGGGAAATTGAGGAAACAGGGTTAAGGAGTTCCCGAGCCAGCACTTCGGCAGCCGCGTAGAATCCCAATGCGGAGCTCACGCTCGAGACCCAGAGAAGACCCACGGGCGGCACACAAGTGCACGGGCAGCGCCAGAGGGCGGATGTCGGCTTTCATTCCACGCAAACCTCCAGTGAGCGTTTTAGGTTTCTCATCGCTCCCCTTGCCCTCTCCCTTCTCCCCGTGGTCAGTGGTCTCGGGTTGGGCACAGGCAGAGGAAGGAGCAGCTGCTGCAGTCCCCAAGCTTTTCCCCCTGGCGTGAGGGTCTCGGTGGTCTTGGGCTTTGCCTCGGCCATGACGTGATGGATGGAAGCTGGGCGGTGTCGCTGTGTTTTGGATGTTTCGCTTTCTTTCTCTCAAACGGTCGCTTCCCTGTACTCCCCATCCCCCAGTTTCCCTTGGGCTCCGTCTTTCCAGAAACTTCTCAGGGAAACAGCAAAAAGCCGCAGGCTCAGCCACCGCCTCCTTTCCGGAGCATGCGCGCCGCATTGGGCGGCAAGTTCGGCGCGCGCGTGTGCAAGTGTGAGAGTGGTGCGTGCGCGCGCGCCGTGCGGGGCGGGGCCGTTCGCTCTCACAATGAAGGGAACAGGTTTTCCTCCCCTCCCCCCACGTTCCGTCGTTGCGCCAGCGCGTTGTGGCAACTCCCCTGGCCTTTGAGAGAAGGCGGGGGAGGGGCAGGTCCGGAGCGCTCGCGTCGTTGCTCCGCGCGCTTGCGCGGCAGGCCGTCTCCGCCGAGCTGTCTTCTCCGCGCCGCTTGCGGTAGCGTCTTCGATATGAAGTGCGTCTGAGCCCCTCGGTTGCGTCCTACTCACTGTTTCCTCAGCTCCCACTCGGGGAAACTGTAGCGTCTTGAGGGGTTAACAATTCTGTTCGCGGTTTTCCCGGAGCTTAGCCTTCCCTTTGTGCCGAAGGGATGAGGTTGTACTGTGTCTGGTTGGCTCCCTTCCACGCCTGCCTGCGCCATGTTTGGGCCGGCTCTTGACCGGATTCGGTGCCTGCAGTGTGCTGGAGCCTTCTCCAAGCGGGTGCAGGGTTGGGGTGGGGGGGAGGGAGAGTCCTGGCCCAGGGACTAGGTGGCGGCGCGCCGGCTTCCCTCAGGCGCTGCCTGCAGTTCTTGCTCACTAAGCCAAAATAAAGGTGTCCTTTATTTGGAACACCGCCCTCAGTCGCCGACGCAAGCCTCTGGCGGGGTCGGCCGCTAGGTTTGTGCTCGCTGTGTGGATGCGGACAAAGAAAGGGCCTGGGCGTACCGCTCAGTCTTTCTGGGCCGACTTGAGCTCGCCGAGTGGTAACCATAGTAACAGCTTTTACTCTTTCTCAAGGTGCCTTTGGTTTTATTTTTCCTTTCCTCTCCCCTTAGGAGTGTGGGGGAAATTACTGCCAGGGTTGTGGGTTTTTTAAAAAGTCCTTCCCCCCGCCCCCAAGCTCTTTTATCTTGCCTTGTAATCCGCTTCCATGCCAGCCCGTTTCTGAAATCCAGCAGGCTAAGTGAGGTTCCCTTGGCAGGGGGGCATGGAGGTCGGCTTCGTCTCCAGTCCCGAGCTTTGTTTCCTTGCCCCTTTCCCTTTGAAGGACATTCGTTTTGCTGGTGGAGTAATTGTCTTCCTATATTCGTTTAGCGTGTAACGTACCTTCAGATTCTCATAGATGTAAGGTTTAAAAGAGGAAGCTTGTTCGCGAGGAAGGCACCTTGGGGGCTCTTAAAGACGGACATTTTATGGTCGAGAGCTCTATGAAGTTGTTGGGCAGTCCTAACTTGCCGGCAGGTGCGAGTGCACCATTGACCACGCAGAGTCCGAGGTCAGGTCGGGTCAAGTCAAGGCTCTGGGCGGAGCCACGCAGTGGGTCCTAAGGAAGGAAGATCTTTCTTCCTGGTGGGAATTTTGAGTTGGTGCCAGATTCCTAACAGGAACTCTTAGTATATGAAAAGCTATCCGGAGACTGTAGGAGCCCAGCAAGTAACAGAATTCTTCCCCTGCTAACAGGGCTATAATTTGAAGCTTGGAAATGATCAAATCAACTGTCCTTTGAATTTGCAGAATTTCGGTTAGAGAGTCTATCCTAACAAACTATGGTTAATGGGGGTCTTTGAAGTCAAAGCCCCTAAAGTAAGGACAACACCACTAAATAAGGGGAAGAAAATTTTGTTTGTACGTTTTGTAATTAAAAAAAGGTGTGGTTTTTTCTTTTCGTGCGTTCTTTTTTTTTTTAAGTAAACTCTACACCCAACTTGGGCCTTGAACTCAGCACTCCAAGATCAAGGGTCGTGTGCTCTGTCCACCGAACCAGCCAGGCACCCCTAATTTTTTTTTTTTAAAGCTGTACATTTATTTGTACTTTTTATAATTTTAAATAGGCATAAAAACAAAGTTCATACTGTGGTCTAAGAATCTCTGGAAACTGACCTTGAGGGAAATGATATATACTTAAGTTGAAAATTGTGAAAGACAAGAGTATCCTGTTTTGAAGCCACTTTGGAGTGAATTTTAAGTGAAATGTTTATGCTTGGGTGTGTGTTTAAATCATCTTGTGTGGTGGGGAAAACACAGACCCCTTTTAGTAGTTCATTCCACCATGCCCCTTCCACCAGCTAACTACGATATATATATATATTTAGTTGTGAGTCCTAATGATTCTATTTTCTTAAAAAAAAAACACTTTAATGACCATTTTAATGGAGCATCCTTTAAGAGTTATTCTGAGGCATTCTCTTTTCAGCTGAAGTATTTTCCAAAAAGAAGTGTAAGAAGTGGTTTCCATGACTCTTGTAGTATACGGCCTGAAATATTCATTGAGCACTTCTATCAAAATACTGAAATTTAATTTTTTAAAGCCTTACAAATAATTCCAGCATTTAATTCAGAAAGGCATCATGTCCTACCTTGTCTTTAAATAGCGTGGTTTTGTTTTAAGCCAGAAGATTTCTAATGTCTAATTATTTAAAATTAGCAATCATTACTATCATAAAGATTAATGCAAAATACTTGAGGCAGTGATGTGATTTAAAGAGCCATTACTATCAAATAGTAATAATTGAATTAAAATGGAAACTGTTTTCAAAATATATTTCAAATGAGTACATAAATAATTTTTTGTTTAAATTTTCTACTTCAACCTAGAGCAGGGAAGCTTAAATCCCCTGAATCTGGTGAAAATTTCAAAACCTATGTAACAAGTTACTAAACACATTTTATTTGGTATTGTTTTTGAGATTCCATCAAGACTACATTTTGTTAGTCTTTTTCGAATTAATTGGTAGCCTTGATTTGCATTACTTATATTCTGTTGACTTCCTGATGTTTAAAAGTTACAAATCTTCAATACATGAGGTGTTTTGATTAAAGTATAGCACTTCGAGTGAAGAGGTTAAGTCTTTTCTCACATGAGGATTAGCAATAGACATTTAAAAGGTCAAATGAAATCTCCAAATTAACATAGTGAATAGCATTTTGTTCACGTGGGATCTGTTAACATAAATATGTTAATTTAGCAGAGTCCAGCATCAACATTTCAGAGAAACCCTTAACTAAAGTAATCCAGATGCTGACTTCGAAGTCTTTTTATTATAGCTTTTTCTAATTATAAAAGCAGTATATGTTAACCAAAGAGGGTATAGAGGAAAATTTTAAGAAAATATAGATGAATAAAAACTTCTTAAAAATTTAAATTTCAGGTGAGATGCGCGAGGGGATGGGTGAAATCGGTGAAGGGGATTAAGAGTACACTTGTCATCACAAGAACTCAGTATAGAATTGTCGAATCACTATATTATACATCTGAAACTAACACTGTATGTTAACTTTACTAGAATTAAAATAAAAAAAATTCTAACCATATAGGCACAGCTGTGGTTAATATATTTGAAAATATCCTTCTAGTCCATTTTTTCCAATGCCATAAACATTAATAAATCGTGTTCATAATTGTAAATATAAGGTACGTTAGAAGTATTTCCTCATAGAGGGAAAAAAGTTACTTTTAGCAACTTTCCTGGGAAATGGTAGAAACATGAATTGATGTTTTAAAAGAAAATATCAGCCATTGCATTTGTTTCTGGGAAACTAAAAACAATGTGGTATAAATTATTTAGCTTTCTTGGAGGGTTGAGCAGGAAAATAGACTATGAAATGTTGGCTTCCTGAAAGAATGATTTAGAGGGCTAATTGGCTAATGTTCAAATGATTGAAGTTCTGATAATTTATGTGTATATAATTCCACCAGAGTGAGCTTGCTATATCGAAAAAAGTCTGTTAATAGACTAGTCTGCCTTTCACCAATTGACTCTCAGAACTAGCAATATGTCAAACACTCTGAGAATAATATAGCAGTGTTGTCTATTTCATTTTCTATTGTTTTGAAAAAAACCAATTCTAGTAATAGAATTTGTATTGTCAAGTAGGCTTCGATCATTTTAGATCCAGTTAAAATATTTTTATATGATGCCTTTAGAAACAAGTGCTTATAGCTTAAGTATATGTTTTGCCATGAAATAGTTTAATTTTAATTGCTTGGGACTAGATTTGTAACCAAATTATTGTTAAATATCTGGTAATGATTCTGTCCTGTTCAAATGTTGATATTAATTTATCTGCTTTATTGGCTGGGTTAGCATGCAAAGCCTAAGTTTGAGGCTCAGATGCTTTCCCCAACTGGGCTTCCATTACGCATGACTGAACTCTTTGAGCACATCTAGCATGCTAAATACAGGAGCCCCTCACAGTATGAAAATAAGACCTGATTAAAAACACATCTATTTTAATTTCCGTTTGCAAATGCCTCTACTTTAATGTTACCTTTCTGAATTATCTTCAATACTTAAATGAGGAAATTCACTTCACCATCCACTTATCATAGATGAAAGGAGAGATCACAACCTACTTTTGATCTTTTTCAGCACCAGCTATTAATTGTTAAAATAATTTAAAGATCAGAATAATAGAGTGGGTTGCCTTGCTATTGAAAACATACAAAGATAAAATGCTTATGAGGAAATTCTGCCGTTGTAAATATTTTGTAACAAGGACAGAAATAAAGAAAAGCTTTTCCAGTGTTTCCTGATACATTGCCAATAAAAATGAAAGGCACTGAAAAAAATCAAATTCTTGATTTGGGGCTGTGCAAAGGGCATGTACTTAACCAATTTTGTTGTTATTAAGAGGTTTGCAATAGAAAAAGTCAGCAAAAAAAACCCCCACAAAAACCAGGAACTGCGCACTTAATATGCAATTACTGCATTTTGATTTGACCATAGGACGTGGCTATGACTGTGAATATTGATAATAGTATGTTCTTACTTTCAACCGATGCTTATTTTTGATATAAATATGAAATTAGTGGTCAACTTATTAGTATTTGTGATATTTTTATGGTGTGTTCCTTCCAAATCCTTTTATGTATATTATCTTCTTTGATACTTCTAGCAACCTTTTTTGGTAGAGAAAGCATATTTTTTATCTTCATTTTGCAGATAAGGATATTGAGACTTTTAAGGATTTAATTGATTTGCTAGGTCATATAGCCAGTGACAAAATTGGAACTGGAATTTATAACTCTTCACCCAGGGCTACTTCCATTATACATTAAGGTCTCTCCATTCATACCATTAGTTTTTTTTCTTCAGTGTTTTTTCAATTCACGTTCAAGCAGTGTTTGTTATGCTGAAAGAATCAGTAAGAAACATAGGCAATATTTTTAACCTGCAACTATTAACTTTAATAGAGATGGACAGAATTCCTACCTGAATTGCTTATATATGTATGTATATACATAAGCAATATGTATAAGCATATATAAGCAATTCAGGTATATGTATGTATATGTAAATATACATACATATATACATACACACATATATATACATATATAAGATTTGAACAGATAATTGAAATTTGTTTTATTAAATTATATATCTAGGCTGATGTATGTTGACATTTATAAACTGAGAATTCTCTTTTCAGAAATGTAGGTCAGATTTTCAAAAACCCAGGAAACTACCATGAATACATGGGTTGCTATATTTGGTGCCAAACAGGTATTTAGACTAACACTTCAAGAGATCCTGAGTATGAGGTAGTATCAAATGATATTTGATGGGATTTTGCTAGCCTTTATATTGTTAAAGAGAGAGACTGTTTCTCTGTTGTTTCCTAGCTCTCTGGCAAAATGAGAACTGATATCGTCTTAACTTGACATTCATTCCTAATCTTTTAGACAAGCTGTGATCTGTAAAGGTCTTTAGGAGAATTTAATTCAACTTTTTAAAACAATTTGCATAAAATATTTTAGTTGGTAAACGTGTTGCTTTAATTTTCACTTAATGTCCCCTAATTCTTCTGCCATGGAGAAAGTAGTATAAAACATATCTTAACTGATTCTTATTTTGTTCTAGTTTATCTTTTTATTGTTCTGTGGGAGTCCTATATGGATACCATATTTCATAATTAACTAGTCTCTCCTAATGATTTTGGATCTAAAAGCCCCCCCCCTTTTTTTTTTCAGCCCTTGAATTTTTCTTCAGCATGATTTTAACTGAAGTCTGCATTCAAGGTGAGTTATCTCCTTCTCTAATTGCAAGACCCTATTTTCTGAATCCTCTTCTTTGTTAGTTGCCCCTCTTAATGCAATTGAGCTGAATCTCGTCTGTTCTTCCTGGTGACACTTTGGTCTTTCCCAAGAGGTTTCGGCTAATTCATAGCCTATCAGGTTTTAAATGAATCATTTACATCATATTTTAAAATGTGTTTCAAATTGTGGTTGCTTATATTGAAATTCATGCTTCATGGAAACCTGCATTTCAGTTCAACGCTAACTGCACCCATGTATTACAAGTCTGTATAGTTCATGAGTTTAGGTTAATGCTATGCTGGCCTGACACTCCGTATGTGATAGGTGCTGTGACAGAGAAATGGCCAAATGTAAATGGCTTATCCTACATTTGAATGTGGCTTGATTTGCTCTTATTGAGAAATCGATTCCATAATATTTTCAAGAACACAAATTTCCATTTCATTTAATGACTGATTTGCATGAATACAAGATGAACCTCTGGGGTGGCACTAAATACCTTAACTAAATTATGAATGAGTGCCACTATTAGAGTAGGGCTTTTCTGTTTGTAACTCTTTGCCACCTCCTTTCTGTTTCTGACTTACTGAAATTCCCAAAACAGTAAAAAAAAAAAAAAAAAAAAAATTTGAAATAGAAAACATGTAAACATAAGCTAGGAAAATAGCATAAAAACCAGTTAAATTACCTGTCTCAGAATCTAGAAGTTTGAGAAGTAATTTGTCAGAATTCCAAAAATCATTTCAAATGGTTGGTAAGGTTAGCCCCTGAGCTAGCACATCTCCTAACTGTAATGTGGGGGCTTGCTTAGCCTTCTGAATGTCCTAAGAAAGGAAAGAAGAGAGATTATCTCAACTCATCAGGCCTGCTGAGATCAAGTTTATTTAGTATAGACTATTATTAAACCAAACACAAGAAAGTTAATGTGACTTTCAGTCTGACACAATCATTAAGAAACTTAATTAGACTATGCGGCAAACAACAACAAAACTACTTGGGAGCATTACTGTCTGTGGAAAGAAAGAAACTATGCATAGGTGACTCCAGGTATTAGTGCCATTGATTATGGTGACCATATTTTCTAATTCAAAACAGCAGTGTTTGGTGGTAAGTTGGCTCCCATTTAAGGAGACCGTGAATGAGACTAAATATTTAAAATCCGGTATATTGAAGCTCCAAGCCTTTGATATTTTATTTCTGTAGATAAAAAGTGGAAAAGAAAATTGACTTGCTGACTAACAAGTTGCTTGTTTCTAAACAACTCCATTTTTTCTGGACTCCGTACAATTGCTTTAATTTTGTAGGTTTTCCCTGGGGTTGTTAACTAGTCTTTATATAAAAGTTCTACTGTGGTCTTTAAAGGCCAGAGGTCTGATCCGTTCCTATGCTTAAATGTTAAATTACACTAATCCTCTATAGGAATCTTTTACGCAATATTTTTTTAAATTTTTAAATTCATTTTTGAGAGAGAGCGCAGAGAGAGAGAGAGACAGAGAATCCGAAGCAGGCTCCAGGCCCTGAGCTGTCAGCACAGAGCCCCACGTGGGGCTTGAACTCAGAAGCTGTGAGATCATGACCTGAGCCGAAGTCGGATGCCCAACCAACCGAGCCACCCAGGCGCCCCCCTTTATGCAATTATTAGACATGTAACCGTCTCATTTCAGCTCTATTCCTGGTATCCTGTAACGATCAGCTAGGATATCTTGCAAAAGGTTTCGCAATCTTATATAAAATAAAGTTGCTTAACGTTACAAGCAAATGATTCTTGAGAGGGATGGGTTTTTGAAGCCGTCACTGCTTCGCGGGGCAGAGAGAAGGGCGGCCCTGTTCTGACACTTTCCCAAGCAGGCGGGGATCCAACTGCCCGGAAACGGCCAACTCCTGGCCGAAGGGTGAGCAGGGGAAGGAGTCTTGGCTTCTAGGAGGGGCACTGGCAGCCGTTTTGATACGCAGCCCTGTCAAAACCAACCCCCTTTCTCTCTTTTCTCCCTCCAGACCGGCGCCTGGGACCCCTGCTCGAGGGGCTGGAGGCCGTCCCTGCCCTCGCACGCGCAGAGCCCCACGCCTGACTGAGCGCCCGCTCCCCGCCCGACTGCGCGCCTGCGCACCGGGACCCGGCGCGCGAGCGTTCCTTCCCGGCCCCGTGTTCCTCCCTCCCCCGCGCGCCTGCGCGCCGGCTGGGAGGAACTTGGCGCCTCGGCCTCGGCGGGCGGGCGGACGCGCGCGCGCCCGCGGCCAGGGAGGCGGGCCGCGCGCGCCGGTGGGAAGCGTCCGGCTGCCACAGCGCCAGCTCCGTCGTAGTCGCTGCCGCCCGGGTCCCGCTCGCCCCTCCTCCCCTCTCCCCCGCCCGCCGCCGCCCGGGCGCATGCGCCGCCGGAGCGCGAGGGTCGGCTTCGGGTGTGTGGTGGCGGCAGAGCGGAGCTGCGAGGCCCGAGAGTCAGAACCTGGGGGAGAGGGATGGTCTCTGCACGGGGGGGAGCCGGAGGAGCCGCCGCCGCTGCCGACGCCACCGCCGCAGCCGCCGCCGCCGCCGCCCCGGCGCCCGCCTCCCGGCGCTGACGGGCTCCTACGAAGCCGGCGAGGGAGAACCCGCACCAGCGGTCGCCGGCACACCGCCCAGCATGGTCCGGGAAACCAGGCACCTCTGGGTGGGCAACTTACCAGAGAATGTGCGGGAAGAGAAGATCATCGAGCATTTCAAACGGTGAGTGACACGCGGCCCGGGGCCGCGCTCTCTCCTCGGGCGCTGCTGCCCGTCCGGCCCGTTGCCGGCCCCTCCCCGTGCGCGGAACTGCTGAGGGGACCCGGGCCAGACCCACGGACGGGTGCGAGGAGCGCGCGGCTGTCTGCTCTCCGCTCGGCCCACGTCGCGGCGTTGGGCCTCGGCGGAGCGGCCCCACTGTCGGCCTCTCTTTACCTAGCGAGGAGGAGGCTGTCGCCCGGCCTCCCCGGAGCCGGCGCCGGGAGGGTGCCCGCACTCAGGCCGGGCGGCGGTGGGGTCGCATCCTTGGCGCGCCGTCGCCCCAGACTCCTACTAGAGACCCCTACCCCTGTGTGGCCAACTCCGGCGTCCCGGAGCAACTCCCGCTCCTCGCCTTGCCGACTGACGGAAATGTCTGACCTACAGAGGGGTTTGTGCGAGAGGAGAGGTTTGACCCAGACAGAAGTCTTGGTAGGTGGTGTAGGTGCACCTCCGAACTGGGGAGACAGACACTATGAGGTTCTAGGCGCCTCTCGCCAAGGGCTTACAGACCTAGAAACTAAAGGGAAATGGGAAGCGCACATTTTATTATTTTCTTTTTCCTTTCCTTTCTTTCTTTCTTTCTTATTATTTTTTGCGAGGTTGGTTAGAGAGGACGGTGTCTGAAAATAAGTTGGTGCGCCTCTCTCTGTTCTTCGCCGTCCTGGCCACCTTAAGCCGCCGGGGGTCCCTGGGCGAGGAGGATGGTGGGGACCGAGGGCTTGCCGGGGAAGGCCCACCTGAGGTAGGACGGTACCCGGCTCGCGTCGGAGCTCGAAAGCCTCGGGCTCTCTGCCTCCGCGGCTGCACCGGGTGAACGCGGAGGGGGCCGCCGGTAAAAGGAGGAGATTCCCTCCCATCCAGAGTTCTTTACTCGGTGGTTAGGGAAACGCAGGTCTTTTAAGATTAGAACATGTAGCTTTTTTAAACTTCCCAGAATATGTTTTGTGTGCGAAATACAGGAATGTGTTGTTTTTGATACATCCGCAGGAGCATTTAAGCGCTTGCTTTCTTTGTGAAATCTATGTGTACCGTAGCGGATAGAGCCCTCGGTATCAAATTCTGAAAGTGACGGTTTACTTATTAGACTTGGTGCAAAATGAGAAGGACTGTAGCAAATCTGTGATTGTCTTCGAAAATTCGTGTACTTTCCGATATTCAAAACCTTGAAAGCTTTTAAGTTTGGTTTACTCTTAATTCCCCTTACTATCTAGTGAGTGAAGGAAATTATGGAGCGCCCTTATTAGTGAGTCACCATGGGAAAAATAGATTGCGTCGCTTGCACTTGAGCAGCTTGGATAAGGAAATGGAAGCAGAGGCAGCAGCGCTCCACTCTGCCTTTTAAATGGAGGATCATTGATTCTGTTGGTGGTTGCTGTTACTGGGGTATTAAATCTTCACCGCTGGAGCGCGCGTCTGCGCGTGTCCGCGTGTGAAAAGGAGCCGGCAATAGTGAGGCCATTCATAACCTGCTAGAGCTGTCCTAGGCAGGGCTGGGGGAGGCGCGCTTCCAGGGACTCTCCCGGTGTTTACTACGTTGTGCTGAGAAACCAGGCAGGGCAAGGCAGGGAGCAGAAACTCACCTCTGTCCCTCGTGATAAAGGGGAGCGAGACCTTGGGCTCAGTTGGGAAGCAGATGGGAACTTTGTGTCCCTGGCGCTGCTCCACCCGTTACCCCCACCCACAGCCCCCGTATCTTCAGTGCTTTGGTGGGAAAATCGTTTAGGTGCAGATGATTGGAGTGGAAAAACCACTTAGATGTGGTCACTTTGAACTGCTGGTGGACTTTGTCTGTAGGTCTCTGCCTGGGAAATTCGTCTGTACCGACGTGCAGACACGTGCATTGCAGCATTCGCTTTGCTCCTCAGTGTTCGGTGGCCAGACGTGTCATTTCGCATTATGCACATTCTAGAGACATTGCATGCCTATTGCAGGGAGTTTGACTCCTCTCAAGATGAGGGGTTAGGGAAAGGAAGGAAGAGATCGTCCAGGAGAGTTTGGGGAGGTTTTTAAGTGGATGGTGCTGCGGTCCGGCTTGTGTGAATGACTCTCTAAAATGGCGGCCAGGACCCACTTTATGTGGGAATCAGCAGAGCAGATCTCAGAATGCACGGAGGGAGGAGGGGGCGGAGGATGCGAGCTGCCTTCGAAAGCGGAGGTCTGGAGGAACGTTACTGTATTAAGGAGGGCTTCGGCGGCACAGTGCTCTCCACAGCATTTAAAGGAGTATCTCACCTATTGCAGAGCAAAAGCAGATGCCACTGATAAAAGGAGATTATTTTAAAACTAAGCAGACCGTGTGTCCACCAAACTCCTTTATTTTAAAAGCGATATTTAAAAACTTTAAACAAATGTACCCAGTTCTTTAGATAGACGTTGCAGTCTTATGGGTTTAAAGAGTAAAAAAGATTTATAGAGAAAAATTTCCCCTTCACCCCTGACCTCGGGATTCCCAGTTCCCATCCTCCCACTTCGCACTGACAGGTAATCTCCATTTTTGGTTTTTGGTTATTCTTAAACACGTACAAGAAACGTTTTTGCTTCTCCAGCTGTGGAGCTAAATGGACCCTGTTTGAAGGAATTCAAAGCCTTTTATCCCTATTGTAGAAAATGTTTTGTAAAATGTGTGATTGCTACCGGGAGAAAAATGAAATTTGAGTAATTTAAGTGAAAGGGATAAAAAGGTAGTTGTACCAGAATGACAGCTCTCCAAGAAGATTTAAGGATATTCACTTCTGGTGTTTTCTAGAAATCAAAATGTGAGAAACCCAAGATACCTTTTACCAGCTTTTACCCGTTTCCCTAGCTAATTACAACATTAACTAATAAGTGTTTTACAGGATTAAGAGGTGTATACTGGGAATACATTATATAAAACGTCTTCAAAATGATTATTCTTGTAACACTGATTAGGCTTTTGTAGTAAATGTTTGGATTTTATTATTTTTTTCTTGAGATTAATAAGCCAGTTAGTTTAGGGAGCTGGCAGTTTAGAGGTACTTTTGTGGGGGTGGGGTTGGGGTCAGAACCAAATCTTTTTTTATTATTTACATTTTTATCAGTGTTTTTGGTGAAAAATAGGTTGAGGGAAGGATGCTGATCTGGCTTTTTTTTTCTTCCATACTGAAGAATGACCAAATCTTTAAAATGTAATCAGCATTTTCAAAAATTGGCTTTAGCTTCTTGCAATAAGAATATATTTGTTGTGTTCGTTATCTTTACAGCTTTTAATATGCGGGTTGAAAAATATTAAAAGAGGACTGTTTCTGAATCAGATTTTAGTTAACAAAGATCTGTTGCAGGCTCTGAATTTGCACAATAGAGAAAGTCCTTTCCTTTGTATGTTAGCTGGGTGGAAGGGGGAAGGGAGGAGTTACACAACAATTGGTTGCTGTCTTTTAGTTGTAAGAGAGAGGTGTTTGCAAAGATAATTCCTTGAATTAGAATGAGCAAGCGAATAGAGCCCTTTAAAGAATATAAAATTCTCTATATCTTATTTGGAGACTATTAATAAATCGTATATTCAGGTTCTTCTCATCTCCAGTAATTGAGAATACGTTAAAGATTGTGCAGATATAGAGCAAGGTAGTAGCTTATGTAAAAATTTTGTTAAAGAACGGGACCTATTTAAAAATGTATTTTGGTTTTGCTAATTTCAAATGTCTTCGTAACTTACAGTGGTTTTCTGAGTTTAAATATGTGGAATGTATGTTTTGTGTTACATGTATTTGGATATTTTTAATTTTGGGACACAACAAAAATACAGTGGGAGAGTTTCCATTTCTTCAGTATTCTATAACTAGATGTATTTTTAGACTTAAAACAAATTTGACTCACCCTAGTCTTACATCATTGCTGCGTTTCTTTTTTAGAACCTAGCCAGTTTCTATGTAGAAATACCTCTGATTTTGAATGTTACAATTTTGATAATCTATTTTCACAAAGGGCTTTTGTACATTTTAATAATAATAAAAAAAATCCGTTGTCTTGAGAAATAGCATTAAAAAATAATATAGAATGCTTGAAACGTTGTTTTATATTTTCTGAGTAGAATGTCTCTGGCAGATTGGAGGAAAACAGGGCTCAGTGCCCGGAAGAATGGTGGTGTTTGACTTGTGTAAAGGGCACCTTTTTCCAACTACGTTTCTTGTAGACTCTTGATTGCTCAGGTATTGTAATTGTTTGGTATGCTCATGAAGAGATTTCAGACTTGATTTATGAGACACTTTTAATCCTGTGAGCATTCATGCTTTGGGAAATTTTATGTAGAAGTTATAAAGATAGTGGTAATGTGAAAGTTTTTCCAGATAGTCTTCTAAATCAATCTTTCTCTTTACTTTGAAATTTTGCTAAAATTAAAAACATGTTTGCAGTAGTTTGTGAAAAACTAGTATATACAATTGGAGATGGTGTATTTCTCTGTTACTTTTAAAAAATCCAGTGTGAGCTATTGTTAACTAGCCCACAGCATTTAGAGTAAGCATTGTAGTCTGTAGATACCTTCAGTGTATATATTTATTAAAATCGGGCTCCTGAATTTTCTCATTGGATGATTTGAAATAAACGTTCAAGCCCTTGAAACGGACATATATCAGCCTGCTGAACAAGGAGACAAAGTAGTATTTTTTTAATAGTTAAATTTCTAATCTTCACTACTTTATTTTTACTTATTTGTCTTAGAGCTACTCATATTGTTAGTGAAAATCGCATACCCTGTTGTGGAAACCAGTTATAATGTTTAATTATTTTTATTAGAAACCATATAATTTTTGTGTACTATCGAGTTGGTTTTCGTGTGTGGAAATGTGCTTTGCCATGAAAAAATGATCTCGGTATAATTGTAAAGTATTATAATATTTAGGTCCCTCCCCCCCCACGTATGTCTGTGTCTGCTAAGTTGAAAATTGTAAACATGTAAAAAAAAACCCACGAAGGATCATCTCTGTAAAATCCTAACTTAAATTTAATGAATTCTTGGATTTAAGAAGTCGATGTTGAATATAGAGATGAATTGAAATTTAGCATAAAGATTTTTATTATTTATATTATGAGCCTGGGTGGCTCAGTCGGTTAAGCATCCGACTTTGGCTCAGGTCATGATCTTATGCCCCATGAGTTGGAGCCCCGCATTGGGCTCTGTGCTGACAGCTCAGAGCCTGGAGCCTGGCCTGCTTCATATTCTTTGTCTCCCTCTGTCTCTCTGCCCCACCCCCACTTGTGCAAGCACATGCACGTGCGCTCCCTCTCTTTCTCTCAAAAATAAACATTAAAAAAGAAAAAGATTCTTTTATGATATAAGGAATTGCTCCGGTTCTAATGGTTAAGGAATATTTGTGGGAAAATTTAGATGGGAAATACTTACATTGCTTATCCTATTGCTTGTTTCAGTGCTAGATTTTTAGTTCAACGTTAACCTGTAGAGTTAGATATAGGTCTTTGTGTCTATATATTAAATGCAGAGTTTGGGTTACTTGAGAATTTTGACAGACGGAATGAAGATTTTCTAATTATAACTTGTATTGACTTTTACATTCCCATCGTGTGTACACACAGTGTATGTACTTTTATCTGTAATACATTTATAGTTTCTCAAAACTGATTTTTTTAACCTTCGCCTCATTTTATTCCTTTGATTTGAAAACCAGAACATTTTAAACATTTTACTCTTCTTAAAAACATTTTGTATTTTACAAAATGACATTTGGTATATAGTGATTTGTGTCTTTTATAAATCATTAAATTGGGTAGGTGGTAAATTTTTTTTTGTCTCAAGCATTAATTTTTTTCAAGCATTAATTAAAAAAATTTTTTTAATGTTTATTCGTTTTCGAGAGGATGGGAGGGTCAGAGCACACATCAGAGAGGGTCAGAGAGAGAGGGAGACACAGAATCAGAAGCAGGCTCCAGGTTCTGAGCTGTCAGCACAGAGCCCCACTTGGGGCTTGAACCCATGAACCATGAGATCATGACCTGAGCCGAAGTTGGACTCTTAACCAACTGGAGCCACCCAGGTATCTCAAACATTAATTTTTTTTAACGTTTATTTTTGAGAGATAAAGAGTGCAAGCGGGGAGGGGTATAGAGAGAGAGAGAGACAGAATCCGAAGCAGGTTCCAGACTCTGAGCTGTCAGCAAAGGGCCCCATGTGGGGTTTGAACCCACAAACCGTGAGATCATGACCTTAGCCAAAGTTGGATGCTTAACTGACTGAGCCACCCAGGTGCCCCCAACCATTAGTTTTTAAAAATTAAGCACAATGTCTGGAGTAAAGGTTCTTTTGTATTCAAGATTACTTAAAATCACCTTGGATTTAAGGAGAGGTGTTTTTTTTTTTTTTTTTAAGTTTATCACTTTATTATCTCAATTAGAATCTTTGATGAAAACTAGTACCATCTCGGCCAAAGTTTAGGAGGAGGTACTTAAACTTGGATAGGAATATATTATATCTTTATTTTAATTAATTTCTTATCAAATTTAATATTTCCTTCGAGAAAGTAGTATCATGGTATTATCAACATGGTAGTATGAATAGTACCTGTGATTTCACCAATACCAATCAAGTGTTTTCATATTTCACCTTATATTTGTTGCAGAGGATTCTTTTTCACTTCCCCATTTCTGTGTTTGTGAATTATTTATGCTCATCACAATCTGGAAACCAAAGTAGCTATTAGACCTGCTGCTAGATACTTTAATGCATTAATAAAGATACATATACATTACTAATTTATAGCATAAAAGTACTACTTTGGAGAATTTTGAACATATACAAAAATAGAAAAATAGTAAACGAATCGCACGTACTGCTCATTCAGCCCCAACAACCATCACTCGTGTCCTGTCTTACCTTATGAAGAAAAATAAAGCAAAGGAGGGGATGGGGAGTCATGGGGTTGGGGGGAATGAGTAAGGCCTCTTTGAAAAGATGGCATTTAACACATCAGAATGAAGGCCTGTCCATACTTAGATTCAATTCTTTACAAATGTTATTTTTTTAATTTAAAATTTAGTTTGAGATAGTTCATGAATGGTACAAAGAATTCCCATATCCCTTTCACCCAGATTCCCAGTTAGCATTTTGAAAAATTTACTTCATTAACCGCTTTTTTTTTTTTTTAATGTTTATTTTTGAGAGTGAGCATGAGCAGGGGAGGGGCATAGAGAGAGGGGACAGAGGATCAGAAGCTTGTCAGCACAGAGCCCCATGCAAGCTGGAACTTACGAGCCTTGAGATCATGCCCTGAGCCAAAGTCAGATGCTTACCTGTCTAAGCCACCTGTTCGCCCCAATTTTACCCTAGTTTTCGTGTGCCTGATGGTCTTACATAGCATAGATCTTTCATTCGGCAGAATGATCCTCTGTCTGAGTCTAACCAGCATCCCCTCCTGACCAGATCATGTCACAGAAGAGGGGATAGCGAGAAAGGACCTTGTTAGGAATAATATTAGGAATTATCATTGCTTCATTTGTTTATTTTGTTTAGTTACTCACTTTGTGTGGTATTTCTGCAGCATTTTGCCCTGGCCCTACCTTCCCCCAAACCTTATGGACTTTAACATTAAGAAAAAAAATTGAATTATGAAGATTTTACTTTATTTTTCTTTAGGTGTGTTTTTATTTGAGGGGAAAGGGAGGGGCAGAGAGAGAGAGTGAGACAGAGAATCCCAAGTAGGCTCTGTGCAGTCAGCTAGAGCCTGGTGCAGGGCTCATACTCAAAAACTGTGAGATCATGACCTGAGCCGAAATCAAGAGTCTCATGCTTAACTGAGTCTTAATACATCCCCATGACTATTTTCTAACTAGAAATTTGTACCTTTTGACCCCCTTTCACTCAATTCACCCTTCGGCCCATTCCTGCCACCACTAATCTGTTCTCTGTATCTATGAGTTTGTGGTTTTTATTGTTGTTGTTTTTAAGATTCTCCATATAAATGTGATCATATGTTATTTCAATTTGTCTGACTTAGTGCATTTAGTATAATGCTCTCAAGGTGCATCCACGTTGTCTCAAATAGCACGATTTCCCTCTTTTTTATGACTGTATAGTACTCCATTGTGTATATATGCACTACCTCTTCTTTATCTGTTCTTTAGTCCGCGGATGCTTATGTTGTTTCCGTGTGTTGGCTGTTGTAAGTTATGCTGCATTGAACATGGGGATGCACATAGCTTTTCAAAGTAGTGTTTTCATTTTCTTTGGATAAATACCCGGAAGTGGAATTGCTGGATCATATGGTAGTTCTGTTTTTAATGCTTTGAGGAACCTTCGTACTGTTGTCCTTGGTGGCAGCACTCAGCTTTATTTTTCTCCTTCCTCTTTATACCCTTGCTCATCATCCAAGGGGTTCCTTAAAGAGTTAAAGACGCTTATTCTTTGGCACAAGGGAGTGGTGGAATTTGTATTATTTTGAAGTAGATTCCAGACATTTTATCCATAAACATTTCAGTATTTATGTCTAGAAGATAAGGAATGTTTGAAGATATATATTCCTATTTCAAATATCCAGTCAGTATTCACATTTGTAGTTGTTTTAAGAATCTCTTTTTTTTTTAACTCAGGTTCTATATAAGGCACACAAATCATAATTGGCAATACGTAATTTTTAAAAATTTTATTGAAAACCTTAAAGGGAAAGGGGCACCTGGCTGGATCAGTTGGTGGAGCACGTGACTCCTGATCTCAGGGTTGTGAGTTCAAGCCCCATATTGGGTGTAGAGAGTACTTAAATAAATAAACTTTAAAAAGTTTTATTGAGGGAGGGGCACCTAGGTGGCTCAGTCAGTTGAGCATCTGACTCATGATTTTGGCTTAGATCATGATCCCCAGGGTCATCGGGTCAAGCCTTCCGTCCGGCTTCTTGCTGAGCATGGAGCCTGCTTGGGATTCTCTCTAATCCCCTGCTGCTCTCCCCTGCTTGTGCTCGTGCATGCTCACTCTCTCTCAAATTAAAAAAACTTTTATTAAAAAATAAAAATTATTTATGAAAAAATTTTATTTAGTATTTATTTTCAAGAGAGCGAGATAGAGTGTAAGCAGCAGAGGGAGACGGGGACACAGAATCAGAAGCAGGCTCCAGGCTCTGAGCTGTCAGCACAGAGTCCCATGTGGGGGTTGAACCTAAAAACTGAGATAATGACCTGAGAAATCGGATGCTCTACTGACGGAGTCACCCAGGTGCCCCAAGAACCATTGGTTTAAACAAACCATTAGATAAAGAATAGAATACTAGCAGCATATTTAACTACTACTTTTTTTAAAGTTCTTTATTTTGTGTGAGAGAGAAATGGTGGGGGAGTGTCAGAGAGAGAATACTAAGCAGGATACATGCTGTCAGTGTGGAGCCTGACGCAAGGCTCAAACCCACAAACTGAGATCAAGAATCAAAATCAAGAATCTGACATTTAACCCACTGAGCCACCCAGGTGCCCTTTAAGTATTGATTTTAACTCTGACATAGAAAGGTTGAGCTGAAAAAGTTAAAATCTCCAAAAAACTTTGACTAGAAAACAAAGATAGTTTCCTGTGAATAACTTGATTCCCACCCCTCCTTTTTTCTTTTTTTTTTGCTGGTTGCATTCTTAGTGATTAGAACTGCTGTTTTTATCATGGGTTTTTTGTTTTATTTTTCTGTTTTTACATTCTCTTTTTCTTACCCCTAGTCTTAGCCTAGCAATAATGGAATCTTTAGATTTCTAAGATTGTTCCTTTTAGTCAGGTTGAATTCTTTCAATGATACGAATTTCAAGCACATCCATAGTTAGAATTAAATGCCATAGTAGTTACTGACTTCTCTTGGTGGGCCAAGCTTTAATCAGAGAAAACTCGATTTGCAGAAATCTCAAGTTTATAGAGAGCACTTAAAATTCAGTTAGTATGTGATGCTGTATATGAAATAGGATGCTTTAAGTCTTTAGTAACACATATATCGTCTAAAGTGGGTACATTTAATTTCTCCCAGAAATTCGGTGGGTTGATTTATAAGATTCTTAGGGTCTTTCCAGTTTAAGAAATCTTGTTATAGCTGTTAATTCTTCATTACACATAAAGGTCACTGCAATGCTATAAAGTTATAAAAAGTATATATTAACGTTCATTTGGATTATAAAAGAGTTTCATATCTACAAGTAGTGTTGTATCCATCATACAAAACATTGGTTTATCAGTTACTTTATTTTATTTTATTTTATTTTATTTTATTTTTTTATCAGTTACTTTGAAATGAGTCCTTCTGCTAACCAGCTACGCTCCTCAATCAAAAGTAGCCTTTCTTGGGCTCTGGGGTGGCTCAGTTGGTTGAGCATCCGACTTTGGCTCAGGTCATGATCTCACAGTTCACGAGTTGGAGCCTCACATCGGGATCTGTGCTGACAGCTTGGAGCCTGGGAGCCTGCTTTGGATTCTGTGTCTCCCTCTCTCTCTCTGCCCCTCCTCTGCTTGTACGCTATCTCTCTCTGTCCCTCTCTCAAAAACATGAAAAAAAAATTTCTTTTAAGTAGCCTTTCTGGGTCAAGACTTAAGTGGTGTTTGTAAAGTTTTAAATAGTTTTAAATTATATTGCATTTAATTTTTTGAATGGTGTATGTGTTTTGTTCCACTAATCTGAAGTATAGGGATATGCTCCAGTTTTTGTCACTCACATCTCTCTATTTTTCTTTTGAAGTAGCCCTTCCACAGCGGTTTTTGACACAGATCATTCTTTTCAGCATAGGTTTGCTTTGTCATTCTAAAAGTAGATGTATACAAGGAACTTTGATCACAGCTCTGGGTCTCACAGGGTAATGACGTTTGATTTCCCTTGTGTTGATCTTACTGGAAATTTTGTTTTAAAAATGTTTTTCTGAGTTTTTTCTCAATGTTTTATTCTTCCTAAAAGACTTTTGTTTGTAGAAAAAGCTTTTTAGTTTTAGAGATTAATCAGATTAAAATGTTGACTGGGGAAGTTGGCATATTTAATACAGTGATTGGCATGGAGACTAGTGACTTATTTTTTTAATTTGATGGGATTAATTTCATGCCAAGATTCTGTTTTGGGAAGCATATTTACTTAAAAGTTTATAAAACAATGGAATTGAATAAAAATTATAAAACCAATAAAATCTATAAAATCAATCTTTTAAGATTGAGGAGTGATAAAGTGAGCTCATTCCCTAAATCTGAGAGTAGAGGTAGTTATCAAAGAGTTTACAGAGATATTCCTAGTGGTATATAAAAAAGAATATGGGATTTATGTGTATTAACAGAAGGTGGGATCACGTTTTATCTTGATTCTATTTTATCTTAGCAACCACATAGTATGAAATAAGGATAAAAGTCACTAGTCAAGTGAAATATTAGAAGTATTCATAAATTTCCCAAAGTCGTTTTTTAAATTCTCGTTTTACTAGCAAGTAAGTCATAAGATTAAAAATGAATTTATTCTCAGCAGTTCTAAGTAATAGTCCTATTAAGTCAGGTAGGAAGCACATTTTCAAAGAGCCCTTTGCATTCTAACTAGGAACTCTTGATATTAATTTTTGCTATTGTTTATTCTCTTCGCTTCTGCTGCTTCAACTTTGTTCTTTCCAGCCTTCCCTTTTTTTCTTTTCCTTAAGTTTACTAATTTTGAGAGGGAGAGGGAGAATCCAAGCAGGCTCTTTGCTGTTAGCGCAGAGCCCCACGTGCAGCTTTATCCCAGGAACTGTGAGATCACAACCCAAGCTGAAATCACGAGTCGGATGCTCAACCCACTGAGCCACCCAGGAGCCCCAGCCTTCCCTTTTTTTGATCAACTTGCCTTGCTCCTTTTGTCCCAAATAACTGCTTTATTTATTGTCATTACTTTAAGAAATGGTTGATCACAATCATTTGCGTTCTACTTACAATTATACTTGAGCATTTCCCAGAAAATCTTGTGTAAATTAGACACATCTATGAAGTTATTCATGAATTATTGTGAGAACTAATGTCCAAAAGTTAACTTGGTGGTCATCATATTCTTGCACCATATAATTTAATTTGATTTTTACAGTACAGGCTCCTCTCTCCTTTTCTCTAGAAAAGTACTTTATGAATTATTTCTAAAATTGTTTAATAGATTCAGGCTTCCTATTGATCTCACCAGTAGGATCTAAAGATAGAATCGGGGAGTCTGGCTGGCTCATTTGGAGGAGTGTATGACTCTTGATCTGGATATCACGTGTGTGAGCCCCATGTTGTATGTAGAGATTACTTAAAAACTTAAAAAATAAAAATTATAGAATCTTTGGAAATTTCTCTCATAATTGAATAATCTTTCAGAGGTGTACATACCAGTTGAGCATTATCTTTTTGTTAAAAATTAAAAATTGTTAAAAGTTAAAAAATATTTAAGTTCTGTGCCCACCATGGAGCTTGAACTTCAGACCCTGAGTTCAAGAGGTACATGCTCTACTGACTGAGCCAGCCAGGCACCTCTCAAAATTAATTTTATTTAGTAAATAGTTTCTCACTAGATTGGCATGAAATAATGCATATGTATATATATATATATTTTCTCTGAAATAATGATGCCTGTAATAGTTGTGAAGAATTTTGTCATTCAGGGCTTTACTGAAAACATTGCTTTTCTCAAGTTAGAGTCCTCAAATTTTTATGTACAGCATTCTAGGCACTCACCATGGATTAGGTAAACAAATGAGTTTAGTTTTGTTGGTTCAATTAAGTTCTTCAGTCTTCAGGTTTTCTTAGACCCTCCTCAGTAGAACCAATAAATAGTTTTTCATGTATAAAAAGTAATTTATGATGTTCATAGCAGCATTATTCACAATAGCCAAAAGATGGAAGCAGCCCTAGTGTTCATGACCCATGAATGGATAAACAGAAAACATATAATGCATTATTAGTCAGCCTTAGAAAGGAAGGAAATTTTGACCCATGCTATAAATGGATGAACCTTGAAGAAGAAATTATGTTCAGTGAGGGAATTTCATGTCTATATGGATTCCCTGTATATATGTCTTTTAAATATGATTTTTGCCTGTTTAAAAAAATTATGCTAAGCAAAATAAGACAGACTTCAAAAGTATAAATACTGTGTTATTCTACTTACAGCAGGTACCTAAAGCAGTCAAATTCATACAGACAAAGTGAAATGATGGTTGCTTTGTTTTTATTTTACGGTTATAAGAAGTGTTGCAGTAAGCAGTCTTGTGTACTGTTTGCAGACACATGCAATTACACATGCATGATCAATCCCTGTGAATGGAATTTCTGGGAATGTGTACTTAGTTTTTGATCAATAGTATAACATTGTCTTCCTAAGAGGTTTTTCTAATTTATACTCTAGAGTGTGTTATAAAAGTGTCTATTCTACTCAGGCTAGTACTTAGGTATTATTAATTTAGGTCTTTGTGTTATGTGGTACCTTTCAAAAAATTCAGATTTTTAAAATTCGGATTTTCAAAAATTCTAATGAAATTGAGTAGCTTTTTTTGAATGTATTTCTTTTGTTTACTATTTGTGTGTATGTGCATATCTTATTTACTTTTATGTAATCTCCACACCCAATGTGGGGTTTGAACCCACCACCCTAAGATCAAGAGTTGCATGCTCCATCAGCTGAGCCAGCCAGGTGCTGCTTATGTGTATGTCCATATTTCAAAAGAATTTTATATTAAAATGCTTTACCTGTTTTGTTTGTTTGTTTGTTTGGACCTCTGTCTCCCTTGATTTGTAAGAACTATTTGTATATTTAGGAGAACATTTTATTTCTTATGTGTTACAAGTATTTTTCCCCATTTCTCTTTTGACTCTATTTTGCTACTTTGGAGCTGTAATTTTTGTGTGGTTTATGTGGTCTTTTTCTTTATGATTTAGAGGTTTTACCCTGGGGCGCCTGGGTGGCTCAGTTGGTTAAGCATCCCACTCTTCTGGCTCAGGTCATGATCTCATGGTTTACGAGTTCTAGCCACCTCCCACCACCCCCAGCCATGCTCGCAGCATGGAGCCTGCTTGGGATTCTCTTTCTCCCTCTTCTCTCTGCCCCTCTGCAGCTCGCTTGCTCTCTTTCTCTCTCTCTCAAAATAAATAAACTTAAAAAAAAAAAAAAAAAAAAACCAGAGAGGGGTGCCTGGTTGGCTTAGTTGAGTGTCTGACTTCACCTCAGGTCATGATCTCCTGGTTCAGGTTTGAGCCCCACATTGGGCTGTGCTCTGTTCTGTTGATATGGAACCTGCTTCTGATCCTCTGTTTCCTTCTCTCTGCTCCTCCCTTATTTGACCGCATGCACCCTCTTTCTCTGTCTCCAAGAGAATAAAAAAATAAGTGTAAAAAAAAAAGATTTTACCCCATGTTGAAAGTCTTTCCCAGTCCCAAGATTATATACCAAATTAATAGGTGTTGTTTTTTGTTTGTTTGCTTTGGCAGAGAGATAACACAAATTGGCAAACTGTTACAAAAAGTGTTAGAAATCATTCTTCTCTCTTCTCTTTCCACTCCTTCCCCCATCCCTCCAAGTAGAGAAACATCTCTCAGGGTGTAAACTTTTTTCTCCAGTGAGACTAGGGCTGCCTTTTGCTGGCTTTAGAGATTCTTAGTCTCTTTCACTATCTTTAGTAATTATTTGTACTTAGGCAAAAGATAGCATGATTAAAACAAGAATATATTACTTAAAAATAGCTTATAAATCTACTTTCTATATAAATTTATTTCACAGTAGATTTACTGAAAGAAATTCTGTATCATCGTGACATGAAGGTGGCAGATACTGGCTGTCATCAGTAATGGGTGCTTATCTTCCCAGTCAGGCATACTGGAAATAGAAAATGTCTTCCAGGTGTGCCCAGTTACCGGAAACAGAGCATACAGTTGATTTATATTGAGATAACAGATGCTTGTGACTAAGGAAGATACAAAATCTTGTATTAAAGGGCAGTGACAGGCACTATTTTATCTTTTTTTATTTTAATACATATATATTTTTTCTTATGAATGAGCCAGTCAGATGCTCCTATAGTTTTTCTTTTCTTTTTATTTATTATTATTACTTTTTAATTTTTATTTTAGAGAAAGAGAGTGGGAGTAGGAGAGAGGGGCAGTGGGGGAGAGAGAATCTTAAGCAGGCTACATACTTAGCACGGAGCCCAATACAGGACTTAATCTCATGAGCCTGGGATCATGACCTAAGCCAAAATCGAGAGTCAGATGCTTGGCCTCCCCCCGCCCCCCAGGGTGTCTCAGTGGGGTAGAGTGACTTCAGCTCAGGTCATGATCTTGCGATTTGTGATTTAGAGCCCCACATCAGGCCTACTGCTGTCAGCCTGTCCGTGTAGAGCCTGCTTCAGATCCTCTGCCCCTCCCCTGCTTATGCTCTCCAAAAAAATATATATTAGAAAAGAGAGAGAGAGATGCTTAACAGACTGGGCCACTCAGATGCCCTATCTTTTTCTTTTAGTAAGTTTTAGTGAGATATAATCCACATTGCATAAAACTTCTTTTCATTTTTTATTTTTAAATTAAAAAAATTTTTTTTAATGTTTATTTACTTTTGACAGACAGAGTGTGAGCAGGGGAGGGGCAGAGAAAGAGGGAGACACAGAATCTGAAGCAGGCTCTAGAGCCCGATGCGGGGCTCGAACCCGCAAACTGTGAGATCATGACCTGAGCCGAAGTTGGTGCTTAACCGACTGAGCCACCCAGGTGCCCCAAAACTCATACTTTTAAAGCATACAGTTCAGGAGTGCCTGGCTGGCTCAGTCAGTAGAGCATATATGTGACTGGTGATTACAGGGTCATGAGTTTGAGCCCCTTGTGACTATAGAATTTACTTAAAAAAAATACACACACATATGTGGTTGTGTGTGTGTGTATATATAGATATTTTTTAATGTTTATTTACTTTTGACAGAGAGACACAATGTGAGCAGGGTGTGTATATATATATATATATATATATATATATAAATACAGGCATACAATCCAGTTGTTTTGAGTATAATCAAAGGTGGGCAACCATCGCCACTAATTTCAGAGCATTTTCATCACAGAATGAAACTCTACATGCATTAGCAGGCACTCCCCATTCTCCCTTCTTCTCAGTCCCTGGCAACCACTAATCTGCTTTATATTTCTACAAATTTATCTATTTGGGACATTTCATATAGTATATGGAATTATACAATATGTGACTGGGATTTTTCACTTAACATAATGTTTTCAAGGTTCATTCCTTTCTATGGCCGAACTGCATTCCATTGTATGGACATACATATACATGCACATATACATATATCTATGTAAAAAATTTTCTTTGTTCAAACCATTTATTGAGGGGTTTCAGGAGAAGGTGGAAGGGCTGGGGGGACAATGAGATTCACGTCCTTGGCCAGCTGAGATCTCAACCTCACAGTCGCTGAGTGCCGTATCATATATTTTTTAGGCAATACGTTTATCTTTTAAGGTAAGCTCTCTACCCAACGTGGGGCTTGAACTCATGGCCCCGAGATCAAGAGTTGTATGCTCCACCAGCTAAGCCAGCCAGGTTCCCCAACCTTTGCCCATTCTTAAAAAAAAATTTTTTTTTTAATTTATTTTGGGAGAGAAAGTGAGTGCACAAGCAGGGGAAGGGCAGAGAGAGAAGGAAAGAGAGAGAGACTCCCAAGCAGGTTCTGCCCTGTCAGCATGGAGCCCCCCTTGTGGGGCTAGAATTCACAAACTGTGAGATCATGACCTGAGCTGAAATTAAGAGTCGGACACTCAACACCCTGAGCCACCCAGCCACCCCTGCCCATTTTTAAACTGCATTCGTTTTTAGGTTGAATCGTAAGAGCTCTTTGCCAGATACATGGTTTGCAAATAATATCTTCCCATTTTCTGTGGGTTTATATCAATTTTCGATACTTGTTTTTGGATAAAGTAAGACCATTAACTTTTATCATTGTCATGCTAATGATGTAAATTTATTTCGTCATTCTAGGTAATTGTTAAGATTTACTTTGGGTTTAATTTGACTGTTAAAATGAGACATATATTACAAATGCCTTATTTCACTGTGTCCAAATTGCAGGCATTTTGGAATCTAAGTATATGATTCTGGGTTATACTCCACATTTAATGTGTTGAAATCTGGGGGTATCAATAATTGCGAATGAGGTAGCTTTAATATCTACCTGTTATGTAGATGACAAGCAATAGCTTTAATTCTAAAAGATTGGAATTGTACACTTAAAAATGGTTAAAATAAGGGCACCTGGCAGGCTTATTCAGTAGAGCACATGACTCTTCATCTCGGTCATGAATTCAAGCCCCATGTTGGACACAGAGCTTTTTAAAAAAATGGTTAGCTTATATTGTTATTTTTATCAAATAAAAATTTTTTTGACCTGTGATTCTAGAAGAAAAATGTGGCCAGCTCTAATTAAGTGCTCTTACAACATATTAAGTTGCTGAGAATTCTGCCTTTTGGTCTGCCTGAAGTATTTCCGGGCACTGGTGTAGGAAATAAAAGTCTGACATGAGAGGAGAAACTAGCCTTTTGGTATAAATATAAGATCAAATGGGTGGATTTATAAATTAGTAATTCCTTTGTAAAAAATTATTGCTATGAAAAGGTAATTAATATGTGTTGATGTTACTGTGTTATTCCAAATAATTTGGTAGTCATAATGGATATATTTATGACCCAACTGAGTTTGAAAGAGGAATTGATTTTGAATCTTTTTATAATATAAAAAACACACGTTTTCTTGTCTCTACTATTGATTGATGGATTGATTGAGAGAAAGCATGAGCAGGAGAGAGGGCAGAGGGAGAGAGAGAAAAATCTGAAGCAGGCTGCATGCTCAGTACGGAGCCTGACATGGGGCTTGATCCCAAGACCCTGGGGTCATGCATGACCTTAGCTGAAATCAAAAGTCAGATGCCCAGCTGACTAAGCCACCCGGGTGTCTCTCTCGTCTCTGCTGTTCTAGGTAGCCCAACCAAGCTTTAATATTTATCTTTTAGGCCTTTTTATCCCTTATGACATGTTCATTTGATCTTTGTTTCTGTCTGTGCCTATTGGTCATTTGCTTTTGAATAAGCAACACCTTGACCATTATGGAATGGAAGGGTGGGAAAGTGGGAAATACACAAAGCCATCGGTAGTTTGATAAAATACGTAATGTTTGGAAAGTGGTATTTTGAGTTTTATATGAGTAGATGCGTAATTGCATGCCTCTTCAAAGAAGCTGTATTCTTTTCTATAATTCTATAACTCTTCTTTAAAAATTATTTTAATGTTTTTACTTATTTTTGAGAGAGAGAGAGAGAGAGAGAGAGAATGAGTGGGAGAGGGACAGAGAGAGGGAGACACAGAATCTGAAGCAGGCTCCAGGCTCCAAGCTGTTTCGGGCTGCAACTCTCGAACCACGGGATCATTACTGAGCTGAAGTCAGACGCTCGACCGCCTGAACCACCCAGGCGCCCTGTAATTCTTTAATTCTTACCTGGAATAGCAGGACAACATTGAAGTTTTAGAAAAGATCTCTTGAAAATAAAGCAATGATGTTAATAATCATAAAAGACTCAGAGGGGATCTTTTAACTCTAGGAGTTAAACTGGAAAAGTAGATGTAGAATTTGAGTGTCTAAGCGGAGTGGGCCTGTTGTTTCAAAAATGACATGGGGAGGATTGTTTTCTGTAGCAGGAGGCCTTGTGTGAAAAGGAAGTACTGTATGTGGCTATTCTTTACAATTGCTTATTAGCAGAGTCAGTCGCAAAAGCTAGGATTAAAATTAATCATTGAATTTTAATGATAACCCAGCCAATAATGGTTGAGTACAGTGCCTTCTTGGACAGAAGGGGTATTGAGAGAATTCATTGGTTTTAGCATACTAATGTCTTTAGCTTTATGTAATGATGTTGCTTTGGAAATCATGGAGTAAGCTTCTTGTGGAGTTGATAAAAACTGTTTAGAATAGGAGGACTCTTCACTTATCAGGAAACTAAATTACAGCTAAATTCCCTGAGACTAGGTATCTTTGTTTTGTTTCCTGATATGCATCAAGTGCCTAGAACAGTACTTACTAAAAATCATATAATTAATAATTGAATCGGGTTCCTAGTTTCTTAAACTGCCATGGTTTTCCTCGACTATGTCAACATTGCTTTCCAGTGTGAACTCTGAGGCCATTAATTCATTGAAATTATATTCTTCAAGGAACTGCTAAGGATGGGTAGTGCTTATTATAGAAATTGTCATTGTTGAAAGGAGACCAAACATTTCACCAGACCTGGCATTATTTTAGGTAACTTTTTTTTTTTTTAATTCTAAGTATGCTTCACATCCAATGTGAGGCTTGAACTCATGACCCTGAGATTAAGAGTCTTGCTCTACTAATAGAGCCAGCCAGGTGTTCCTCTTTTGGGTAATTTTAATACTGACTCTTAAAAATTTAGAAGAATACAGTGTGTTGATCAGTTTAATATTTTTTAACTTTGAAGGTTTTTGACCAACAAGAAACCAGTTTAGTATTGTTTTTGACTATGTATTTTGAAGATAAACCAATAAGATTATTATATACTGCAGCTTATAACCATCAAACACAATTTCTTAGCTTTATGTTCTTATTTATTTTAAACTTAGTTTCTATTAACTCTTTAAAAATTATAAATGAGTTAACACAACCAGTGACCATGCAGTTTTAGAAACTATATATTTGTATATATTACTGGAAAATACTCCATAGAGTCTCTGAAAACCTGTATCTGCTGCTTGATGTAGTTCAGAAAGGGAACAGGGTCTAATTATGGTTTGATTCTTTTTCTTTTTTGAATTAGTAAATGTCAGATAAATGTTGCATCTTGATACTTGAGGAATACTTGAAAACTGTACGAAATGTGTTGTTTTGAAAAGCGTAGACAAAATCAGGATGTCATATTTATCAGTTGAGTTTCCATGGATACGAAGAGTTAGCAGCTTTTTTTTTGGTGGGGGGGAGAGTTTCCAGTCTTTGAATTGTAGAAGAGTAATATAGAATTGTAATATCTGATTAAATTCTCCTTTATTAAATTGGAAGATAGATTTGTTTGTGTTTTCTTTCCAAAGTGTGCTTTCCTTAATACAAAAATGATAGAGGTGCGCCTGGCTCAGTCAGTTGAGCTTTTGGCTCAGGTCGTCCTGGTAGGGTTCAAGGGATCAAGCCCTGCGTCAGGCTCTGTGCTGACAGCACAGATTCTAATCTCTCTCTCTCTTTCTCTGTCTGTCCCCTGCTCTCACAGTGCACACACATACTCTCAAAATAAATAACATTAAAAAGAATAGAGATGGTGAGCCCACCCTTTTGAGGAAGGAGCATGATTTGACTTTATCTGTGTAATCTATGGATTGAGTATCTGGTCCCCTTTTCAGTCTTGCATTTAGCTCTTTATTATTCAAGGCATAAGCTTAAACATTTAAACAAACAAAGCTTGTATTATTCTTTGGCTAAGTTTTTTTTTAATGGGGAGTTGCTTCCCTCTGCTTTCCTCTTTTTTCTTTCCTTTTTTTTTTAGTAGAAAAACCTATGCAGCCTTCCATTTAGTGATAAACTTTATAGGTGTGGGTGTGGTAAAATATACATACTATAAAACTTATTTTAATAATTTTTAGGTATACAGTTAGTGGCATTAAGTACATTCACAATGTTATATATAACCATCACCACTACTACTAGAATCCATTAAGCAATAACTCATTTCCCCCTTCACCCAGCTCCTGGTAACCTCTACTCTACTTTCCATTTTGATGAATTTGCCTATTCTAGATACCTCATATAAGTGGTATCATAAACTAATATTGTCCTATTTTGTCCAGCTTTTTCATTTAGTATGATATTTAAAATTTTTATCCCTGTTGTAGTGTGTATCAGAACTTTGTTTCTTTTTATGTCTTTTTTTTTTTCCCCAAGTTTAAGAGGAAGCAAGCTAGCAGGGGAGGGGCAGAGAGAGGGAGAGGGAGAATTCTAAGCAGGCTTCACAGGGCAGAGAGAGGGAGAAGGAAAATTCTAAGCAGGCTTCACGCTGTCAGCACCTAGCACAACATGGGGCTCCAACTCAAGAACCATGAGATCATGACCTGAGCTGAAATCAAGAGTTGGATGCTTAACTAATTGAGCCACCCAGGTGCCCCCATCTTTTTATGTCTTAATATACTATTTCATTTTATGTGTATTTACATCTTGTTTATTAATTCATTGGTAGTAATGCTTCACTGAACACTGCTGTATGCATAACTATTTGAGCCTCAGTTTTCACTTCTTAATTATTTTAATTTTTTTTAACGTTTATTAATTTTTGAGAGACATGGAGATAGAGCGTGAACAGGGGAAGGGCAGAGAGAGAGGGAGACACAGAATGAAGCAGGCTCCAGGCTCTGATGCGCCATCAGCACAGAGCTGGACGCGGGGCTCGAACTCACAGACCGTGAGATCATGACCTGAGCTGAAGTCGGCTGCTTAACCAGCTGAGCCACCTAGGTGCCCCAGTGTTCACTTCTTAAGGAGTGGAATTGCTGGGTTATACAGTAATTCTGTACTTAATTTTTGAGAAAATGCCAAACTTGTCCACGGTGGCTGCATGATTTTACAGTTCTACCAGCTCTGCACTAGATTTCAAATTTCTCCTCATTCTTGTCGACACTTGTTCTCCCCCCTGCCCCAAATAGTCATCCTAGTAGGTGTGAACTGGTACCTCATTGTAGTATTGATTTGCATTTCCCTTATGACTAATAATTTTGAGCATATTTTACTGTGTTTATCTGCCATCTGTGTGTCTTCTTTGTTGAAGTGTTTTGCCTCTTTAAAAAAATGGGTTGAATTATAAGGTTTCTTGGATTCTGGATAGAAGTCCTTTGTCAGATATAATGGAAGGTATTATTTAATGTTTATATGGAAAGAAAAAAACTTTCAATTTCTAACAATTTTTTCCCAAAATAAAAAGAACCTTTCATTAATTCATTAACAGCAAATAATTTTTTTAATTCTAGTCTGGTTGCCTGATAAAATTGAGTTTTAGGGTTATGTTTCCCTTGTGAGAGGTAATAACTTAAATCATACTACAGACTGTAAAGAGGAAAGTTCTGCTTTCTGATAATGTCAGCTTCTTCAGGGGAAGTGTAAAATTATGATTTTGGGTTGTCAGCAAATTAGAATGCTATATTTAAAAGTGCTGTGCCTGCTTTTCTAAAATGCCAGATTACAAGTACATAAAACATAACTCCTAATGAAATTTGTAGAAATTTCATGACTTTCAAAATTCTAAATCATTATATTTCTTATGTATATGCTTCAGAATATAAAAGGTATCCTAAAATTTTTCTTTGTAAACATTATAAACATTTTTTGAATAAAAATGGGAACATATGGTTTATCAAAAGATTTTCTCAAATTTATTAATTTGTATGAAAAGCAATTCTAATTGTAATTCTAAAGTTGTAAGTTTTAATAGCTTTAACCTGAAAAAAATTAAATAGCATAAAACTGCATTAAAAAACTAGACTGTCACGGGCAAATAAATGGACACATAAAATACTGGATTTATTTTATCTTTAAGAGTATGAAATCATCTCATTTTTTCATTAAGATCATTTTCATTCACTGAGTTAAAATGAAATCTGTAAAGTAGCTGTTTTATAATTTTTACTTTAATAAACATCTTTAAAGATTTCTAAGTAACATTGAACAGTCTTAAGTTTAATATCCTTTTTTTAGGATGTAAAAATTCCTAAACTTCTGAGAGCTTCCTTTTTGCTAAGTGTTCTTAAACGGTGAAAAGTAATTTAGTAAATACTATATTTAAGAAGTGAGAACAAGAAAATGGTTAAAACATTTGTAAATTTTTGGGGTGCCTGGCTGGCTCAGTCAGTAGAGCTTATGACTCTCGATCTCAGGGGTCATGAGTTCAAGCTCCATGTTGGGCATAGAGCTTATTTAAAAAAAAAAAAAAAAATTTGTGGCGGTGCTTCAGTGGCTTGGTGGGTTAAGTCTCCTGACTCTTAAATTAGGCTTAGGTCATGATCTCACTGTGCCGGGCTCTGTGTTGGGCTCTGTGCTAGACACGGAGCCTGCTTAAGATTCTCCCTCTGCCCCTTCCCTGCTTGTGTGTATGCTCTTTCTCTTTCAAAAAGGAAAATATTTTTTTTTAAAGTGTACATTTTTGCCCCAAGAAAGAAAAATATGAGTGTAAAAGCATTCCAAGTATAAAAGCCATTTCAAGTGTCACTTTGCAATTCCTCCCATATGCACAATGTAAATTGTCTAAAAATATGAAAAAAATTTTCAAAAACTGATTTTGGAAAATTATTGCTGTGAACAATAATGTTGGTTTTATTTTTTCCAGATATGGCCGCGTGGAAAGTGTCAAAATTCTCCCCAAGAGGGGATCTGAAGGAGGAGTGGCTGCCTTTGTGGATTTTGTGGACATCAAAAGTGCACAGAAAGCTCACAACTCAGTCAACAAAATGGGAGATAGAGACCTACGCACGGATTATAATGAACCAGGCACCATTCCGAGTGCTGCTCGGGGATTGGATGATACAGTTTCCATAGCATCTCGTAGTAGAGAGGTTTCTGGGTTCAGAGGAGGTGGTGGAGGGCCTGCTTATGGCCCCCCACCATCACTTCATGCACGAGAAGGACGTTATGAGCGGAGACTTGATGGGTAAGTTCCAAGGTTTCTGTAGGCAGGTATTTTGTATTTGATATGGTGAGAAACAGAAACTCATATTTAGGGGCCCCAGATGGATTTAAAGTTTTGGGCATTCTCAATGTTTCCTATTTTGGGTTGGAAACGGAAGTGCTTTCTATCCCAGTGGCTGGTATCTTATGGAATCGTAGAGGATATTTCCTGCAGCTGGTTGGATATCTACTCCTGAGATGTAAAGTGGTGGAAGATTTTGTATGGCAGTATCATTTTTGGAGTTACCTGTCTTCTAGAGTTAATTATTCCTTCTCTTGGATAATGTGAAGGCCTTCCTTGGATATATCTCTGCTATCTGATGGAGCTATTTGGCTACAGATTTTGTGGTTGTACTATATGGAATATATCTGGAATATTAGAGCCTACAGATTCTTTTAGAAGTTGATATCTGCTTCTCAATTTTCACTACATAAAGTGTACAAACGAATTGGATTGTCACAAAAAACCTAGCAGACCATAATGATTCAACCGCTTGGATTCTACAAACAATACTTTAATTTGGAAATCTGTACTTGGATGAAGAAGAGTGAAGGCAATGTTTGATTTTTTCCATTTTGGATCTACACAGTTTCCATGTTGGAATTATACTCCTTGATGGAATGGGGGAAAATTGAGATGATGAATGTTTCTAAATCCTGGAATATAGCCATGCTTTTCTAATTGCTGGAATGTATGGGATGTCATGCAGTCAAGATTCCATTAGCCCAGGGGAAGAGGATTCCTATTTTGTTTCTTAAACAAGTTGCTGTCCAATTAAAGGTACTTTAGCCTTGAACACATGGTGACGATCAGTTGTGGATACAGCAATCAAAATTGACTGTGTTGGATGGCTACAAAGGTGAACTATTGGTGAACAACTGTTACTTCCTCATTTGGTGGAATCCTAGAGATATTTCCTCTTCTGTCAGCTGCCTGATTCATACTTAGGGCTGGAAATTTTTATAAATGTGGATGAATTTATAATTGTCTACTATCTCAAGAAAGAAGTCTGGGGGTTTGAGAGTTACAGTTTGTCTGGGACTACTTGCTTCCAGTGGATTTATTTTATCTGGTCACTAAGATTTTTTTTCCTTGTGGTTCATCTAAATATCATTTGACACCCTTGCCCATTAAGAAGGTGGATTACCCCCATAAGAGGGGCCAAAATTGGGGAAGTTATGTTCACAATTCTCTCCCTAGATTTAATTGGGATTATAGGTCGTGTTTCCACACTTGGAAAAGGTTGGTATGTCCTGACCTGTGTATATTAGTCCCTCTCCTAACCCAAGTCAAACTCTCTCTTTTTTTCCCCCCACTAACTCTAGAAGTATTTAGTACTAATAGATGAATCAAAGAATAGCTCTTAGATTTCAGCTCTGCTAGCTCTTGTGCCTGCCTTCTGTATCTTCCTAATGGATAAGAACTTCGCATATTTATAAAATATCAGCTGTAGCAGTAATTCTCCTAGAACTATATTGTTTATTGCTTCTGGTATATCATTAATAATAGCTTTTACCAATTAACATTTGATAGGGTGCTAATTGAATTATTTGTGAAGTTTTCTCTTTAAATCTCAAAGGAAACCCTATTGTTTATTAGGCATTGAATTATCTATCCAAATGCCAGCAATGTAGCAAATTTAAAAAGGAGAAAGTTATTTGATACATTTAAATAGGAAAGATATTACTGAATTTTTTGCCATGCCAGTTGCTTTACATCATAGTAGCAAATAGCAAAAAGAGCCTAGGAAAGTATGGTTGCTACTAAGTGAAATGGTGGCAGAAAATAAAGATTAGTGGAGAGATTTGGATCTATGTATGTATTGGGGACATAGTATTAGTTGTAAGATTTTTGCCAGATATTCTTCACTGGAGAGATTCTAATTCTTCTGTTTCTTTCATGATTTCTTAATCTTTTGAAAGAAGATTAATCCAAAGAAAAGGTTGACAAAAAACTCTAAAATTCAGATTCAAGTGATGAAATGGTCTTTTAGGAACTCAGGAAATGCGTTCTGGTTTTCTACAAAAGTAGAAAATGTTAAGATTTCTTCATAGGATTAGAATTGGTTTTTTAATATTAGCACATGATTGCATGTGTGTAATGGAACATGCAACAACAGTTTTTGTAACTGTAGGTTGGCAAATATTTGTGTCCTACAGAAATACTTTTAAGTCAGACCAATGCTGATAGCAATATATTACAGTTCCCAAAGTTGGCTGATTTTATCAGAGGTAATTTAAGTTTAGCTAAAACCTAAGAGAACATATTTCCTGTAACCATTAAGTACAAACATTAACAAATTGAATCATGGAATAGGCGTTTTAAAAATTATGTAGAATTTGATAGCACCAGGAAATAAAATAATCTTTATTCTTTAATTAGTTAAATTTACCATAGAATAGCATGTGTCAACCCAATACTTTGGTATCCTAAGTGGTTTTCTTTTTCTTTTAAGATTCCATTTCTATTATTAAATGTGATTGTTTGGGCACAGCAATTTACATAATCTAGTAATTTTTATAATTACCCAAGAAGTCAAAAGTTACTGAGAAAAAGTCACACTTAAAATTTTTTTTCTGGACTTCTTTGAAAATGCCCTCTTATTGCTGGGACATACATTGCAACAGGGCTTTCATGTCTGTGTTAAAACGTATCATGGAAATTTTGCCTAAAATATATTTGCTAAGTAAGTAAAAGT
Source organism: Paguma larvata (assembly GCA_030068075.1). NCBI lineage: Eukaryota > Metazoa > Chordata > Mammalia > Carnivora > Viverridae > Paguma > Paguma larvata. The sequence continues at coordinate 11,282,574 of CM057833.1, forward strand.
TTGGTGTATACTTTAATCAGATGGAAGTATAGAAAACATTGATATTAAAATGATAGTCTCTTCTTGTTCTATTTAATTGCAAATGAAAAGGAGATGGTATATGTATATTTCTGTATGTAAGCCAGAAAAAATCTAATAAAAAGAGCAGCTGACTTGCAGAACACTAGTCATGAAAGCCCAATGTACACAATGATTGCTCAGCTGTGAAAGTAATATTTGGAGTCAAGTAAAATGTTAAGCTTGATAGTATTTGCTTACTAAGTAGGTTAATGCTGTTTAGAAAATGACCAGTTGCAAAGACAGACAATGCTGAAGTGAATGTTTGCATGACTTGCTTTTAGTTTTGCTTGCCCTTTTCTGATTGATTAAATATTTTTCCCCCCTCCTAAATGCAGGGCTTCAGATAACAGGGAGCGTGCTTATGAACATAGTGCCTATGGACACCATGAACGGGGGACGGGAGGATTTGATCGGACAAGACATTACGATCAGGATTACTATAGAGATCCTCGCGAGCGGACTTTACAACATGGGCTCTATTATACTTCTCGGAGTCGAAGTCCAAACCGTTTTGATGCTCATGACCCCCGATACGAACCTAGGGCTCGGGAGCAGTTTACACTGCCCAGTGTGGTACACAGGGATATCTACAGGGATGATATTACCCGGGAGGTACGAGGCAGAAGGCCAGAGCGGAATTACCAGCACAGCAGGAGTCGGTCACCACATTCATCCCAGTCTAGAAATCAGTCTCCTCAGAGGCTGGCTAGCCAAGCGTCTAGACCCACAAGGTCCCCTAGCGGCAGCGGCTCTAGGAGTAGATCCTCCAGTAGTGATTCAATCAGCAGCAGCAGTAGTACCAGCAGTGACAGGTAGGTTCACAGCCTTTCGTTATAACAGATGAGCTGTTGAATAAATTGTCACAAATGCTCAACAATTCGTGGTAATGATTTGTAGCATAGTAATGTTTTTAAAAGTAAATAATCTTGGATCATGTATGAATGAAGAAGCCTTGATTAGCAGGTGGCCACTGAATTCACCATTCTGTCAAATATCTGAAATTAAGCGATTTGCAAATGCTATTTCATGTTTAAGATGTTCAATATTAAAATGGCCAAAAGAGGCAGAAAAATGGTAACGTTAGCAGAATGAAGTAAATCCTGTGCTGTTGAAAATGTGGTGTCTCTTTACAGTTTTTAATTTCTTGGGTGTATAATGCTAACTTATTTCTATTAATTTGGTTGGAAATTCATAAAAGTTGTTTGGTTAAAGATGTTATTGGTAAAATACATTGTTGACACATTTATTATCAATGACTAAATGAACTTATGAATGCTTTGAACTAATTTTAACAAAGTGGTAGCCAATTTATAAACTCAAGTAGAAAAACTTTCTTTAAATGCAGGTTGTAACTTAGGTGTTCACTAAGGCCGAGTGAGCTCATTTCATTAGTTGGGAATTTTTTTACAAATGAGTTTTATTCTAAAGATGAAAATAATAACTGGAATGTAAACTTAACAGGAAACAGCGTAGTAGTTTATCACAGATCTAGATAGTGTAGCTTACTGCTTCTTTTATAGTCTTGGGCAAGTTGCCTCAGCTTTCTCATCTCTTACAAGAATCGTGCTTTAAAATTATTGTGAAGATTAAAATGAAAGAATGTATTTCATGTGCTTAGCTTGATGCCTGTATATATTCAATAAATGCTGCCTTTAATAATTGCTAGCTATTATTATTACTGCTTCAGTTGTTGATAGTCTTTAATCATTTCCAGTTACTGTTATTCAATCTATTTGTCCCAGATATCCTAGTTTTATATTTAGGCGGTATATATTTTAACTATAGGATACAAATTTTTTTGACCTGATTAAAATGCCCAGATTAATTATTTTTCTTTTAGTATTGCCTGCTTAGAATTTATTTAAGAAAAGTATATGATCATGTAATTGGGGGAAAATTAGGTTCTGGCTCCAGCTTTTCAGCTCTCGCACAAATGAAAACCCTTAACTGGGGTGCCTGAGTGACTCAATCAGTTAAGTGTCTGACTATGGTATCAGCTCAGGTCATGATCTCATGGTTTGTGAGTTTGAGCTCATTATCTCTTTCTCTCTCACCATGCCCCTCCCCTGCTTGTGTTCTCTTTCTCTCTCTCAAATAAATAAGCATTAAAAAGAAAAAGAAAACCCTTCTCTTGATTTTGTTTTTGGTATATTGTTAAGATAAATGATTGACTAGATTCATTTGAATTCTTTTTTTACTGTTTTGTTTTTTCTTTGAGAGAGCGCAGGTGGGGGAAGGGCAGAGGGAGGAGGACAGAGGATTGGTAATGGGCTCTGCTGACAGCAGGGAGCCTCATGTGGGGCTCAAACTGGTTAACCATGAGATCATGTCCTGAGTTGAAGTCAGACACTAAACCGACTGAGCCACCCAGGTGCCGCACCTAAGATTCATTTGAGTTCTGGGAGCTGATTATAAAGTCTTGTCATGTCCCACTTTCTTCTACATAGAGTTAAGATACTCAAGTTTTAGTCATTTTCCCTAAACCTATCTCATTAAAGGGATGCCATAGGGGTCCATTGGGTCAAAACTTATTGAAAAGCCAACTGATCATAGAAGTGTCCAAGTTAGAGAAACACCGTTCAGTGCCTTCAGGATTGTACTTAGTGGGAGTGATAGTGATTTGGGATCCGACCCTTAGCATTGTAGGCTCAAAAGCTTGAACCCAGAGGTCATCTGATGAATTTGATGGAGTTAATCCCTGTTTATGTAATCAAAAGGAACAGTTATATGCTTCTGAATATTTACAGTCAGAAAGATAACTGCCACAAAGGCAGCATGAGCTTAGAAAACCTGCAGGGGTACTAAATTACAATCAGTAGAAGGTATTTCCTCCTTGTCACCTGTCTGATTCATACTTAGGGCTGGGAGTTTTTACGATTTAGGGGTATGAGGAATATGTAGGACTTCATCAAGAAGAGAGGAGTTTTAGGCTAGACAGGGAACATCGTTGGCTGAGGGAACAACCCGAAGAGATACAAGTGGTGGGAGAGTGTTTTACAAACAGCAAATAATTTAGAACGACTTAACCATGGTGATGATGTTGGGTTTGATTCTTTATGCAGAGATGAGTGGCTGAAAGATTTTGAGAAGGGAGATAGTTTGTTGAGATCTGTGCTTTAGAAAGGCATTTGGTGACTTAGAATAGGAAAGGCAGGGATTGCGGTTAGGAGGCGATTTCAGTAGTTTGGAAAAGGAAAACTTGGCCTCTGAGAATGCCTAAGTTGGGACAAGTGAGGGAGACATAGTATAAGAATCAGATGATGTTGATTTGTGAAAAACAGAATGAAGTTTTTGGAGATGGGACTGAGTGATGGACCTTTCAATGCTATCCTGTAAGAACAGGACCAGGTGTTCCTTTGTGCACACCACAGAGCCTAGTATATTGTCTGTCTCAAAGTATATGTTCAATAAATAGTTGAAATACTTGGTTACAGTTCTTAGTTAACAAAAAGGATAAAGCAAAATTGTTGTAAGTGGTTAAAAGATTTGATACTGTGATTGAAACAAGTGTGAGAAATGAAGTCTTTTGGTGTGGAGAGCACATCTGTTATCCCTGGGTTCAGCCTCCCTTTTATCAGATGTCCTCTTTTCCTTTACTATTATGTTGACTTCAGAGTGCAGTGTTTTGAGATCTTACAAAGATTCACAGTGTTCAGTTTCCTTTTGGAAGAAGTAAGTATTTTTTGTAATCTTTAAAACTTTGACCTTCAAGTTCTTTAAAAATGTTTAAGATTAACATTTTGTAGTAGATAAAATATAGTTTGGTTCTAGCTATAGAAACAACCCGGTATTCCCTCTGCTTAACTGGGAAGTTAATCACCCTCCATCCCCCTTAATTGTTAGAGCTTTGGTGAACAGAGTCCTAGCAGTGCATTTCAAATGAGTAAAAATGGGATTAATAGCAGTTTGGTTGTGAAGTCTTTATAAATGACACACCTACAGTTTCTGCATAACTCTTACCAGTATTTAACTGGCGAGAACTGGGATTTAATGGTATAAAAACTTCCATGTGGGGGCGCCTGGGTGGTTCAGTCAGTTGTGTCCAACTTCGGCTCAGGTCATGATCTCACAGTTCATGGGTTCGAGCCCCGTGTTGAGCTCTGTGCTGACAGCTCAGAGCCTGGAGCCTGCAGCCTGCTTCAGTTTCTGTGCCTCCCTCTCTCTCTGCCCCTACCCTGCTCACTGTCTGTCTGTCTCTCTCTGTAAAAAAAATAAATCTTAAAAAAATTTTTTTTAGTTAAAAAAAAAAAAAACTTCCCTGTGTGCAGCCCTGTGAAGTTCTACGTCTCCTTCTCTGTCATGGTTTAGGAAGTCACTCACTATTCCTTCCAACAGAAAATTTTAAATACGTAAATTCCATAAAAGCATTTATTTTAAAAGCCCGGGTTGAAGTTGATCATACTTTATTTCTATAGTTTCTTATCATTGAGTTTCTTTTTCCTATCATGTTAATGAATTTTCTTTAATAGGAATTGAAGAATTTGTGGAATTTAAATTAGTTCATAAACTTTCCCAATATCTTAAAGAGTAGTTTTTTTTTTTAATGAGAGAGAGAGCACATGTGAGCGGGGGAGGGGCAGAGAGGGAGAGGGAGAGAATCCCTAGCAGGTTCAGCACTGTTGGCACAGACCCAGACTTGGGGCTTGATCTCAAGAATTGTGAGATCATGACCTGAGCTGGAACCAAGAGACAGACAGTTAATTGACTGAACCACATCCCAGTGCCCCATGAAATCAAAAGTAAGTTTCAGTTGTGCTTTGTTTCTCAGTTGTTTACTTTAATCACAACCAAAAATGATTGGCCGGCCTTAGGGTTCTGGAACTTGGATCAGGAAAATTACATCTTTTCACTAGTAACCTGTAACTGAAATTAAGTATTGCCTCCCATTATGAAAATAGGCAGCAAAAACCAGTAGTACTTAACAGTATGAGTTACTTTATTACCAGTGTAAATCCACAGTAATTTATTATTACAGTTGCAGATATCTCAAAATTGGACTTCTAGTCATCATTACTGGGAAGTAGTTATAACACTCAGTGTAAAGTATTGTAATTTAATGTTGATGAAGATATATTACTATATCACAAAATTTAAATCTTTTAATAACCATGTGAATATAATTGTTTTCCCTTTTATTCCTATTTACCTTACTTCATGTATTTAGAAACACAATTTGAAAAGTAGTATGTAGACTTCACCAGATTGCTTGAAAGGGTATCCTGGCAGTTATTAGTCCGTGATTTTATACCCTACAGAAGTTTACTGAATGAATGAGGGGAAAATGGATGAAAGGGTTAAAGGAGAGAGGTGAGATTTGGATAATCCTAAAACTTTTATTTGTTCCTTCCTGTTAAATAGATTACTTTAAATCTCTGTGTAGTCTAAAGTTCACTTTTGAGTTTACATTCAGCCATCTATTTAACAAATACTGTGTTGTACACCAAATTTATGAAATAAGATGGGTTGTAGGGAGCCCCAAGAATAAAACTAGTTATTTTTATTTATATATTTTCAAAGCTTGTTTTCCGGTCTGTTTGTTTATTTATTTTTAGTAATCTCTATACCCAGTGTGGGGGCTTGACTCTCGACCCTCAGATCAAGCGTCATGTGCCCTTTTGACTGAGCCAGCCAGGCACCCCAAGAATAGAACTAGTTTAAACATTTGCAATGGCAAATCTAAACAGAAAAACTATGTATATGTCTAATTAAGAACTAACGTAAAATTTTATTAATCTGGGTGCATGGCTTGGTGCCTCTTTCCAGCTTTCCAAAGGCAGCCCATCTTCTCCCTTCAAAGCTTTTTGGGCTCTGGTCACTCTTTTCCTTTTTGTACTTCTGAACTCCTTTGGTTTGTCTTTCTAAATGTGTCCAGTAACTACAGACTTTAATTCCTTTTAGTCACAAAAATAGGTATTTAGGTGGAAACAAAATGAGTGTAGTAGTAAGCCTTAAGAAAACTGTAAAAAATAAGCATAGTGGATACCATCTCATTGTCCCTTTTCTCTTTGTGGCTTTTAGTAAACCATGTGGCATTAAATTGTGCTTAGTTATCTGTTTGAGTAAATCTGAATACACAGCAAACTTTTTTTACCTATGTAGATTTTTAAAATTAGGGTAAGTCCATTTAGAAAATACCTGATGAAATTTCATGGTTTTTTTTTTTTTTTTTTTTTTTTTTTTTGTCGTTTTTGGTTTTTTTGGTATAGTTACGACATTACAAGGAATTTTTTTTTTTTATGTTGTCATAACCGGAAGATTTTTTTTTTTCAAGTAGGCTCCATGCCTACTGTGGGACTTGAACTCATGACCCTGAGATCATGAGTCACATGCACTACCAACTGAGCCAGCCAGATGCCACCATAGTTGGAAGATTTAAGGAAGAAGCTTGGGGACAGCAAGGGGAAAGACAGAGACCTTTTTTCTTACTTTCTAGGGCAGGAAAACTGATACTTGTGGTGTTTCTTTAAAGTAATGAGAAAAGCATATAGAACTTGGAGCAATCAGGGGTGGCTGAGTGGCTCAGTTGGTTAAGTGTTCAGCTCTGGGTTTTGCCTCAGGTCATGATCTCACAGTCATGGGCTCAAGCCCCATGTCAGGCTCTGCGCTGGCAGTGTGGAGCCTGCTTGGGATTCTCTCCCTCCCCATCCCTCCCCTGCTTGTTCTCTCTGCCCCCCCCCCCAAATAAATAAATAGACTTAAAAATAAAAGAACTTAGGGGCGCCTGGGTGGCTCAGTCAGTTGAGTGTCTGGCTCTTGATTTTGGTTCAGGTCATGATCTCACAGTTTGTGAGTTCAAGCCCCACATCAGGCTCTATGCTAACAGTGCAGAGCCTGCTTGGGATTCTCTCTCCCTCTCTGCCTCTCTCTCTCAAAAATAAATAAATATTAAAAAAAAAAAAAACCAAACTCGGAGCAATCAGACTTTTCAGCTGTGATGCTGTATTAAGATACAGTGTAGTTTATGCTGATGTCCCTCTCTTCTCTAATGTCTACCTTTGCAGTTGGAATGATTTACTTCTTGTTGGAAGGAAAATGAAACTACTTCTTTTGCTAGTATTATTTGTAGATCTCATTTTTATATTCCTTTTACATATATGTTTTTAAAATTTATTTTAGAGCATGCACGTGAGCTGGAGAGAGGATTACAGGGAGAGAGAAAGAGAGGGAGGGAGAGGATGAAGCAGACTTCACTGTCAGCACAGAACCCGATGTGGGGCTTGATCCCACGACCCTGGAGTCATGACCCGAGCCAAAATCAGGAGTTACACACTCAACCAGCTGAGCCACTCAGAGGCCTCTCTTTTTTTTTATTTTTGAGTAAATTATATCAAAGTTGTCCATAACCCTATTCATTTTTTTCTAATGATAGACAATTTAAGATTATTTTACCTGAATTATATTTAAACAATAATTAGAATATTGAACACATTCTGGATTTTTACAACAGATATAGTTAAAAGATCTAATGAGCTTTTTATTCTATAAAGACGAATTGGGCTAGTCATTTTGTGAACAATCAAGATGTTACAGATTACAGTTTAGTAGAGGGGGAGTTTTATTCAAATACTCTTTTGTCTATGATTTCAAGAGGAGGCTTGTGGTTAAGTAAGGAGAGAATTTTCTTTGAAGTTTATCTAGAAAAATTTCCAAAATTACTGTTATCTTGCAGGCTTGTGAATGAATATGGACAAAGCTGATAAGGTGAGAGGGAAGCCATTGGGATTGACAGTGACTGTGTATTTTTGATTTCTCCTATTTTACAAGTATGTTTATTTGGAATGTTGATTTGGGGAAGGAACACTCATTTTATTACCTGGCCATACAATTTGCTGTGATATATAATGTGCTGGAAACTGTCAGATGTGGCAGTGGTTTTAATATATATACACAAAGTAAAAGTTAGTTTCTTTAAGGTTTTATTTTTTATGCTTTTAAACTTTTAATTAATTAATTTAATTTAATTTTAATGTTTATTTTGGGGGGGAGGAGCAGGGGGGGGCAGAGATCTCTGCACTGACAGCAGCCAGCCTGATGTGGGGCTCAAACTCATGAGCCATGAGATCATGAGCCACCCAGGCCAAGAGGGAGAGAGAATCCCAAGCAGGATCTTTGCTGTCAGTGCAAAGCCTGACAGAGGGCTGGAACTCCCAAACTGTGAGATCATGACCTGAGCTGAAACTGAGAGCCTGACACTTTACCCACTAAGCCACCCAGATGCCCCTAAACAATTTATCTTTAAGTAATCTCTGTACCCAGTGTGGGGCTCGAGGTCATGACCACAAGATCAACCGGGATAGCCAGGCACCCTAAAAGTCAGTTTTTTTCAGCGCTAAAGGAATTAATAATTAGTTTGTTGGTGATTGTTGTAATGTTTAATCTTAAAAACACATTTGTCAAAGTTTTATCATCAAAAGTGATCTCTTATCTATAATGGTGAATAGGCAGATAATTTCTGAATTTTTTGGAGATAAAATTTGGTTTTGTTGCACTGTGATTCCTCATTCTCAGATGTATTTAGGGGGGCCAAAATAGTTTGTATTCCTTTAACAGAAGAAAGTGTGTTAATCTCAGGAAAAAATGACACTGTACAAATAAAACTGTATTTGGGAAACTGGTGTTTAGAAACCATATTTTCCCCCAGCTCTCTGTTTGTTACTGCGTAGGATTGAAGTGAGAGTAGAAATAAAGTTGGTTTTATTGCATAATACCAACCTTTCTCCTCTTTGCTATTTGTACCTATCAGTTTGAGATGAATCACTTAAATTGAAATGATATATATATATATATATATTTTTGTTCTTTGAGTGTGTAAAGAGAACATACCTGTGCACAGAAACCATTGAAATATAAATTATGGTAACTAAAATGTGAAAATAGATGATTCAGATATATATTGATTTGGGGATAACAAGTGAAGTGTATATTTTGGGAGAATTCAGAGGAACAGTAGAAGTTTAAGCCTTTATGAAGCTGAAGTCAAGGATAATATTCTCAAGAGATGTTTCTTTATTTTTTATCCCTTACTTTCATATAAAATGAAAATATTTACACACTTATTTTAAACCTAACACCATTGTAATGCATTTTTTTAAAGTTTATTTATTTGAGAGAGAGAAAGAGAGAGTGCACTTGGAGTGGGAGAGGGGCAGAGAGAGAGAGAACCCCAAGCAGGCTCCATGCCGTCCATACAGGACCTGATGTGGGGCTCGATCTCCTGAAACGTGAGATCATGACCTAAGCTGAAACCAAGAGTCGGATGCTTAACAGATTGAGCCACCCAGGCGCCCCCCATTTTAATGCATTTTAAATAGCTGATTTATTTCTGGATTTCACAACCATTCTTAGCCTGTTTATTTTGTACTTCCGCCTCATTTTTACTTTTTTAATTTTTTTATTTAAAAAAAAAATTTTTTTTTGGAGAGAGAGACAGATGGAAGGAGAGGCAGAGAGAGAAGGGACACACAGAATCTGAAGCACGCTCCAGGCTCTGAGCTGTCAGCGCAGAGCCTGACATGGGGCTCAAACTTCAGAACTGCAAGATCATGACCTTAGCTGAAGTCAGACACTTAATCGACTGAGCTACTTGGGCGCCGCCTTTACTTTTTTAGATAGCTGAAATTACCTTAGATTTTAAAAGGGAGAATGTTTTGCTAAAAGTCAGTATTGTAAGTAAAACGTGTTCATTGTCCATTTCCAAATATTAAGTATAGTTTTTATCTTGAAATTTTCAACTCTTTAAAAAAATTTTTTTTATCACTTTTATTCATTTTTGAGAGACAGAGATAGAGTACGAGCAGGGGAGGGTCAGAGAGAGAGGAAGATACAGAATCCAAAGCAGGCTCTGAGCTGTCAGCATAGAGCCCAATGTGGGGCTTGAACCCACAAACCATGAGATCATGACTCGAGCTGAAGTCGGACACTTAACCAATTGAGCCACCGAGGTGCCCTGAAATTTTCAACTCTTTCATTTCTATAAAGTTACATAAAAGCCATCTAGTGGTTTCATTGACTTTATGATTAACTATTCTCCTTGAGCTGTCGGTATCTAAGTTCTTTTTTTTTTTATAGAAAATTTTTTTTTTTACTAAAATAAAATATAGTTGACAGGTTTCTAAGTTCTTTAAAAAGTTACCAGTTTGGAGGGAGAAGGGTTGGGGGGAAAAAGAGAACAGCAAACGTATTAGTGTGTCTGCAATCCCGGAGAAAATCATTAGATTTCAAATATACATAGGGGCACGTGGGTAGCTCAGTTGGTTAAGCATCCAACTCTTGGTTTCAGCTCAAGTTATGATCTCATGATTTGTGAGATGGAGCCCCATGTCGGACTTTGTGCTGACAGTGCTGAGCCTGCTTGGGATTCTTTCTTTCCCTCTCTCTTTGCCTCTCCCCAACTCACTCACTCTCTTTTTCAAAATAAGTAAATAAACATTAAAAAAAAAACACAAAGTCTCCTCATATTTTGAGTAGCTCTATTAAATACCATTACTTTCTAGAAGAACAAGTATTTGCTCATTCCCTCTTTAATGCAGTTTTGGGGCTTTTGAGCAGCTTGGAATAAATGTTTAGCAGTGTGTGCTTTAGAGAGAACACCCCAGTGAATGAATGTATGTATTAGTGTGTATGTGTGTGTGTGTGTGTGTGTGTTAGTAGTAGTAATTTTTTCCATTGTCAGCATCAGTTGAAGAGCCCACATTTTTGAAGAACATTCCTTTCTAGGCTGCTGTGTAGTTTGTGTGTAGCTTATTTCCCCCCAAAACAATCTTTTATCTTGGGGTCATAATAGCTAGCCAAGCCTTTTTAAAAAAATTCATTCATTCATTCATTCATTCATTCATTCATGGAGAGTGAGAGAGGGAGGGAGGGAGGGAAGGAGGGGCAGAGAGAGAGGGAAACACAGAATCTCAAGCAGGCTCCAGAGCTGTCAGCGCAGAGCCTGACGTCGGGCTCGAACTTGTGTACCACAAGATTGTGACCTGAGCCAAAGTTGGCCGCTTAACAGACTGAGCCACCCAGATGCTCCACTAGCCAAGCCTTTTTAATGCTAAATATGGAAAATGGAGATGTTTGCTTTCTGATTGGTTTGATGGGCTTAACTTCCATTGTGGACATCTATAAATAGATTGATTTCCTTTATCAATTGTGGACATCTATAAATAGATTGATTTCCTTTATCATTTTTTCTCTTTTTGTCAAGTATAAAAATTTTAGGGAGGCTTTCCATAGGTAATTGGTGTTGTCAGTGTTAGGGTTGGTTCTGTACGGAATAGGCAGTTTTGGAAACAAGTGCTAGGCTGATCCCTATTTGCTTTGCACTGAGAAGCTTGCTTTCACTTAAGATTCCCTGCTGCTCAGGAGACGAGAACGAGGTAAACGTAACCCTGAGAGCAAATGAGGAGAGCTCATTGTGTCCTGCCTGGGCAGTCCCTGTGCCTGAGTGTTGTGGGGAAAGCTTAAGAACTGCTTGTTTTTGAGTCAAACCAGCCTAAACTGGAATCATCCAGTTTGAGTTGGCTGCTTGCCACCTCCCAAAGGCTTCCTTATTTTGCCAGAGCTTCTGCCCAGCCCTCAGCCCAGGGGGTGGGGCGGGGAAGCTTCTGCGCTGTGACTGGGCAGGCAGTAGGGTGGAGCAAGCTGTGAAGTGGCTGCCAGTTAAGCCGGTTCATTCCTAGGGGGAGGCCTTTCAGATACTGTAAGGAGCTTAATACTAGAAGCTGGTGTGAACTCTGCTATTATCAGTGCATCTTTACCTTATTTCTCCCTTGCTTTCACTGTATTTTTTTTTGGCTTCTGCCTTTTAAAACCTAAGGCTTGAAAAACAGCATCTGCCATACCACTGCCTGGGTAATAGTAACGTGGTTTGCATTTGGTGATAAGGCATAATATATTACCTAAAATTTATTTAACTAACTTCCAGAGTTTCCCAGGAATTTGCTTTTACTTGAGTTAGTCTGTTTTAAGTGAAGAACTGTCTCTCCCTTACTTACCCCTTTTCATCTTTTCATTTGGGTTGTGCTGGGGTTTATTTTAATTAATTGGATTCTTAGGTGGAAGAAATGAAGATAGGTTTGGGGATAAATTTGTGACTCTGTATCTTGTGAGTTTTAATCTTGGAGTAAACTTTTTAGATGTTGCTTTAAATTTAACAAAAAATAATTCAGATTAAAATCAACAAATAAAAAAAGTTTTTTAGATGTTTATTCATTTTTGAGAGACAGAGTGAGAGCAGGGGAGGGGCACAGAGCGGGAGACACAGAATCCAAAGCAGGCCCCCAAGCACAGAGCCCGATGCGGGACTTGAACACAAGACCTGAGCCGAAGTCAGATATTTAACCCACTGAGCCACCCAAGCGCTCCCTAAACAATAAATTTTAAAATTAAAAATGCTTTACCAAATTTTGTTTGACTTGGAAGCAAACTCTTTAAAAAAAATGTTATGCTTAAATTGCAGATTTTTAGTGTCATAGCAACTTTGTGCATATAAAGAACTTCTTAGCTTTCCTTTTTGAGAAATAGGGGCATTAAGTGATTAAACATGGCCTAATTCCTCATCAGAGAATACCCAGAAGTCACTAAGCCACAAATTAAAGCCTCAAATAAAAGAGTACGTTTATTTTTGTCCTTCTGGATGCCAGGGCTCTATAGGAAATGGAAATTTCCATAACTTTGCTTATGTTTCAGACTTTTGGAATGTGATTGAAACCTCTGTTAGTCTTTTTAACTTATGGAAAAAGAGTAGTTTTGGTGTTCTTCCCTTTTATCTTTTCTGGATTGTTTACATTTGGAGGTCATTCTCAGAAACCATGGTATAATTTCACCCTGCCCCTAATAAGGGTTTATCTATGACAGATGTAAAGGAAAATGTGGTAATCTCATTTTAAAGTAAATGAAGCATTATTACCATTTTCTGAAGTTCAGAATTTGCCAAGATCTTATAAGCACCTTCCCTTACTATTTTTTTAAATCTGTGTCTTGGAGTACAAAGTGAATGATTGTCTTTATAAAGGGTAGTTTTGTGATTGCTTCTCTTGTTGAGAAAGGGTATGCTGCTAGAAATTGTATAAATTGACCTCTAGAACATCTTTCTAAATCCACTTTATACAATAAATGAACTTCCTCTTCCAAATAGACAAAATACTGAGCGAAATATATTTTAAGATTAACTTTGCAAAATAGAGCTGGATTCTCCTAAGAATCTGAGTCATACTCTGAAAATTTTCCTTGGTGCAGAAGAGATTAGAAATATATGCTACCATGAGGGTAGTAAAATATATTCATAGAATATATAGCTCAGTAAAATAGGGTAGGATGTTTTTAGAATTTGGTTTATTACTTAATAACCATTTGAGGTTTTCTTAATGTCATTAAATTAAAAACTTTTTAACTCGTGTGAAATTATTGGTATAATCCTGAACAAGGAGGGGATGGTGGGTATTTTTGTTTGTTTTAAATCATCAACGAAGGTAGTCTTTTAAGGTGTAAGTGATAGTTACCCTGGAACTAAGTTCCACTTGTTTCTGTTAATTATGTACTTTCACAGTAGTTAATTTATGCCTTTAAGAATCATTTTGCCCATTTGTTGAAGCTATCTGGAATTATAATGAGAAATCTTTGTGGCTTTATCAAATAACACCTTGGCATTAGTTTTTAATAGTTTTTATTTACACTGTAACAATTATTTTAAAATATAAATCTCTAGCATGTTGCCTGTCATAAATGGCATTTCTCTTAAGGATTTTCATGGCTTTAGCAGGTCTCATATTTAACAGGTGCTATGCTTGTTTATTGAGGAACTTTTTGGTTCAAGAACCAGTTTACCCGTATTGTCCACTGGCCACATGTGGCCTCTGAGCACTTGAAATTTGGCTAGTCTTTGTACCAGTACTGATCTGTGCTATAACATGGACAAACTTCAAAAAACATGCTAAGTGAAAGAAGCCAGTATGAAAGACCATGTACTATATGATTCTGTTGATATAAAACATCCAGAATAGGTGAACTTATACAGACACAGAGTAGATTAGTGATTACCTAAGGCTGGGGATGGAAGAGAATGGCGAGTAACTGCTAATAGTAACTGCATCTTGGGGCTGCAAATGTACCTGTGTTACGTCATCATGATGATTGCATAACTCCATAAATATTCTAAAAATCATTAATAGTATACTTTTAAATGAGTCACTTTTCTGGTGTGAAATTATACCTCAGTAGAACTTTTAAAAAATAAACACTGAATTTTGAAGATGTAAACAAAAAGGATTAATTATTTTTACATAGACTGCATGTTGAACTAATATTTTGAATGTATATTATATTAAATAAAATACATTATTAAAATTCACTTCTTTTTACTTTTTAAATTGTGACTACTTTAAAGTTAAAATTTTTGGTTTGTATTAAACTTTGGACAGCACTGTTGTAGAAGCAAGCTCTATCAAGATTATGATGTCACGAAGTAATTTGTGCATCTCTTTAGTGCTTTTTTGTCGTGTTTAAAGAAAAAAATAGAACACATTCTTTTTAATTCCAAGAACCTTCTGTTCTTTTTGAAATTATGGATTAATGGAAAAGGTTCTTGGGACTCGTAAGCCTGAAATACAGACTGGACTACTTCCAGATTCCATCTTTAACAAATTCTGTTTTGGTCAGGCTAAGACTAAGGGAATATTTTAGTTTTTGAAAAAAATTAATATCTAGACCTCCAAATAGTTTAATCCCCCAAGAAGAAAGTTAAATCATTTTTACCAGAGTAATTTTTTTAATAATTAAAGAAAACCTTAAGCTGAAAGTAATTTTTAAGTGGTGTTTATACTATACTTTGGATGCAGGTTTAAAATGTGTCTATTAACATACTGTGGAATTCAGGTGTTGGAATTAGAATAAGACTCTTTAATAGACACCCGGGTGCTTCTAGACATGATTTGTATAATCAAAACTGGAGGAGTTTGTGATTCTTTGAAGATTATTTTCCATGGTGGAGGGAAGGGCAGAGCAGACTGGCCTCCTGATTGTGCTGTGTCATGGTGGTTGGAAGCCATTTGGACTGTAGCTTTGAGTTTGTTTCCACAGAAAGAAACTGCAGGAGTTGTTTAAGCAGAAGGACTTTAGGGTGGAGTTTCTTAGTGAGTAATTTGAAGTCATTTGTAAATAAACAAGTGCACCAAATAGTAGATGGCTTTAGGCTTCCTGCTGGGGAATTACGTGCCCTTCTAACCTCTTGGGCCTGGATCTCCCTTAACAGAGTTCAGAAATAGGAAGTAGCAAACCTCTTTTTTGTTCTGGATTGGATAAAGATGTAATTAGCAGCTAAATTCGGTTGGAGGGAGGCAAAACTCAAAGTTCAAATTTACTTGTGGGTTTGGTGAAGGCTACAGCAGTTGTACATAACCATTTGGAATAAAAAATACAGTTTCACTTTATCTGTATGCTTTCTTGGTTTATGCGTTTTAAAACATTTTGGTTGTTCAAACAAGAAATACAGCTGATTTTATATACTGCCTACAAGAGTATTCCCTCTGTTAGATTTCTTCCAGTTTGTCCCTTGAATAAGACATCCCATGGATGTACAAAGACTTTGCTGGCATACAGGATTTCTCGTTCTTTAGCATCCGTGTTATATCTCCTTAGAACTTTCAGGGATGATGCCTGTTTGATGATTTTTGCTTTGAGTTATTTGAGTAGCAGGTTTTCTGACTCTTAAGGGTTGCCAAGAATGTAATGACTCTGTGAGCCCAGGCTCTTTGGAATTTAAGCCAAAAGTAATTCTGAGGCAAGGTGTTTTGGACACAGTGACAATAAGTAGAACGATAAGGCTTTTTAACTTTACCCATTATTAGCAATATCTGTCTGTAGCAGAATCTAATCACATATCGGCCCCATACGTCCATCCCCTAAATCTGAACATAAAATGGTAGTCAGCACTTGAGACTAGGTATCTGCTAGTCCATCATCTTAAAATTCTTTTTTTTTTTAAATGTTTGTTTATTTTTGAGGAGGGGGTGCAGAGAGCAAGGGAGACCGAGAATCCCAGGCAGGCTCCACGCTCTCAGTGCAGAGCCCGATGTGGGGCTCAGACTTAATAAATGGTTAGACCATGACCTGACCTGAAATCAAGGGTAAGTTGCTTAAATGACTGAGCCACCCAGGCACCCCCATTTTTCCCCCCAAAATATGCTAGTCTTTTGTTTTTTAATGTTTCGTTTTGAGAGAGACAGAATGCAAGCAAGGGAGGAGCAGAAAGAGAGGGAGACACAAATCTGAAGCAGGCTCCAGGCTCTGAGCTGTTAGCACAGAGCCCGATGTAAGACTCGAATTCACAAACCATGAGATCATGACCTGAACTGAAGTCGGATGTTTAACCGACTGAGCCACTCAGGAGCCCCTGCACCCCCATCATCTAAAATTTGTAATTAACTAGGGAATTCTGGGATCTTATAAAGTCACCTGATTCTTACTAATAGTTTATTTACTTTTTAAAAAGAATTTTATTTTTTATTTTAGAGAACGAGAGGGGGACTTAGGCAGAGAGAGAGAATCCCAAGCAGGCTTTATGCTCAGAACAGAGCCCGACTTGGGGCTCAATCCCATAACCCTGGGATCATGACCTGAGCTGAAGAGTTGGATGCCTAACCGACTGAGCCACTCAGGCACCCCTACAGTTCCTTTTTTTTTTTTAATCTTTTTTTAAATGTTTATTTATTTTTGAGAGAGCTAGAGAGACAGAGTGTGAGCAGGGGAGGGGCAGAGAGAGGGAGACACAGAATCTAAAGCAGACTGCAGGTTCTGAGGTGTCAGCACAGGGCCCGATGTGGGGCTTGAACTCATGAGCTATGAGATCATGACCTGAGCTGAAGTCAGATGCTTAACCGACTGAGCCACTCAGGTGTCCCTACAATTCCATTTTTTTTTACTGTATCAATAATTTTTCTCAATAAGTATCCTATATTTAAAAGAATTTAGACAACTTTTCATTATCTTTGGCTTTAAAGAGCTTAAGAGCTTAATTTATCATTGATACAGTTGAGCCTATAGTGCTTTCCCCATGTCTTTTGCAATAGTTGGAGAATCACCAGTTAAAGCTAACTCATCCCTCTGAAATAATTTCTGAGGAATTTTACCTGGATCAACCAGGTTGTGAGACCCTTTGATTTAGCAGAGTCTTATTGACACCAAGCAGCAGGTATCCTGTTTCATTGACTGGTTTGGAATCTCTCATCTTTTTCTAAGGCACAAAGAGAACTGTTCACTTTGTATTTTACTTTTTAGGTAGTATGTGTATGTGGCAAAGTAACTAATATTTACCATTTTAACTTTTTTTTTGAGTACTCTCTATCTCTACACCCAACATGGGGCTTGAACTTGTGACCTGGAGATCAAGAGAGTCATGCTCTACTGACTGAGCCAGCCAGGTCCCCCCTGCCCCCCATTTTAACCATTCTTAAGTGTGTAGTTCAGTGTACATTTACATTGTTGTGCAACCATCACCATCATCCATCTCCATAACTTTTTTTCCTTTCCAAACTGAGACTTTGTGTCCATTCAACAGTTTCTCATTCTTCCTCCCCCAGTCCCTGGTAACCACCATTCTACTTTCTGTCTCTATGAATGTGACTGTGTTTGATATCTTCTGTGAGTGAAATCCTAGAAGATTTGTCCTTTTGTGACTGGCTTATTTCATTTAGTGTAGTGTCCTCAAGGTTACCTTTTTATTGAGTTTCAGTTTCTGTCTAGTCTTTAACTGAGCATTCAAGTTCCTCCCTTTTAAAGGCTGAATACTGTTCAGTTTTTTGTTGATATTATCCTTTGTTTATCCAATCATCTCTCAGACGCTTTGGTTGCTTCTACCTTTTGGCTATTAAACATGCTATGGGGTATTTGGGTGGCTCAGTCAGTTAAGCGTTTGACTTGAGCCTAGGTCATGATGTCACGATTCGTGAGTTCCAGCCTTTTGTCTGGCTTTAAGCTGGCAGCTTGGAACCTGGAGCCTGCTTCCAATTCTCTGTCTCCTCCTCTCTCTGCCCCTCCACTGTGCACATGCAGTTTCTCTCTGAAAAATAAATAAACGTTAAAAAAAATGCTCTTGAATGTGTGTGTACAAGTATCTTTATATATATATCTATATATAGATATATACATACATATATGTATGTATGTATGTATATATGTGTGTGTGTATATAATGTAGATGTATATATGTTTTATTTTAGAGAACACATGAGCCAGGGGAGAGAGAAAGTCTTAAGCCAACTAAGTGCTCAGTGCGGAGCCTGACGCAGGGCTCAATCCCACAACCCTGGGATCGTGACCAGAGCCAAAATCAAAAGTTGTTCGCTCAACTGACTGAGCCACCCAGGCGCCCCTGATTTTATTTTTAAGTGATCCATGCTCAACTGACTGAGCCACCCAGGCACCCCTGATTTTAAGTGATCCATGCACCAAACCTGGGGCTTGAACTCACAACCCAAGGGTCACATATTCCATTGACTGAGCCCAGCCAAGCATTTCCAAAACAGCCCCTTTAAGAAGAACTTTTGTTCAGTTACCAGGTGTCACTGTTACCCTACAGTTCTTTCAGTTGGGTTGCTTTGATCGCCACTTGAATATGGTCATGCTTCATAGATTCCCCACCTGTAATCTTTGGGATCTAATTTTTTTACTTCAGGGCCCTAGAAGTCAAAGTGTAGGAAGTAGTACATTGATTGCTATTTTGGCAACCGATCTAAAATTACTATTCTTTGATTGTTTCTAATATTGAAAAGTCTTGTTGCTTCCACTCTCCTTCATAAGTCTTGTAGAAAATGTTACAGGTCCCATTTTCACCAGTGCAATAAACTTGGTGCCTGTTTTCAGTTCTTTTGGTTATATACCCAGAAGTAGAATTGCTGAATCATATGGTAATTGCAATCTTTTGAGGGACTACCATACTGTTTTTTGTAGGGTCTCTACAATTTTGCCTTCCCATCAGCAACGCATAAGGGTCCTAATTTCTTTTCATCCTTGTCAACACTAGTTGTTGTTTTTTTAGAATAGTCATCCAAATGAGTGTGAAGTAGTACCTCATTGTGGTTTGGTTTAAATTTCTCTAATGATTAGTTATGTTGAGTATCTTTTCATGTGCATTTTGACCATTTGTATATCTTCCTTGGAGAAATGTCTGTTCAAGTTCAAAGGTGCTCATTTTTCATTTGATTTTTTTTTTTTTGCTGTTGTCCTATTGTCATTTTTAAAGGCAAATTTAAAGTTCAAAAAAATTTTTTTAATGTTTATTTATTTTTGAGAGAGACCGTGTGAGTGGGGAAGGGGCAGAGAGAGAGGGAGACACAAAACCCAAAGCAGGCTCCAGGCTTTGAGCTGTCAACACAGAGCCTGACACGGGGCTCAAACTCACGAACCACGAGATCATGACCTGAGCCAAAGTCAGACATTCAACTGACTGAGAGCCACCCAGGCACCCCGTAAAGGCAAATTTAAAATGTCTTGGGGCACCTGGGTGTCTTAATCGGTTAAGTTGTCCAACTCTTGGTTTGGGCTCAGGTCATGATCTCAAAGTACATGAGTTAGAGCCCTACTTGGGAGTCTCTGTTTCCTTCTCTTGGCTCCTCCCCCACTTGCTCGCTCTCTCTAGCTCTCAAATAAACTTAAAAAAATTAAAAAATAAAGTGTCTTAAAATTTATAAAATAAAATACCCCATTAAGCTCTTTATTCAAATAGAAGTTTTACTAATTCTTCCGAACATGGTACTTTGGTGGGGAAAAATATAATTGTGATACTAAACCACCAACCTGAATCCCTAGGTTGAGAGTAAAGAAAGCTGTTGAACTAAGAAACCATTTTAATACGAATAGAATATTTTCCATTGATGTAAATTTTACTAGAGTAAAATGAGATGCAGTGTTGTATATTTCACTCATTATTTACATGAAGAAAACAGTTATTCTACAGGTATTGTGACTCTGCTATTGACATGGTGAAGCACATATTGTGAAAAGCTGTTAACGGTTTCCCTTTTTATCTTGTTTTCTAAAATCGAGTGACAGCTTCTTGTAGTCTAATTTTCAGACATTGACCCTTCATGTTTTTTTCTGTAAGTTTTGGAATTCAAATATTTTTATGAAGTAATGTATTGGTAATAAGGAAGAACAGTTACTTTAAAGGATCCCATGTTTGAATTGGAGCTTAAAATTAGCATGTTGGATTTTCAAAACAAGGAAAAGCAGTCAAAGAAATAATGTAGGCAGGGTTTTTCAACATTGGCAGTATTGACTGCTCATGGATAATCCTTTTTCATGGGGCGCTCCTGTGCACTCTAGAATGTTTAACAGCATCCTTGGCTTCTGTGCACTAGATGGAAGTAACCTCACTCCCACCCACAGTTATGACCACCAGAAATGTCCCATGGTCGAGGGGACAGGTAACAGGATGCATGAAATGCATGCAGTTTTTCCATTTTTATAGTTATCTGTGATTTTTTCAGTCAGGTTATTAGTGTTTAAAGTTCTGGAACCTGGGGTGCCTGGGTGGCTCAGTCGGCTGAGCATCTCATTCAGGTCACGATCTCATGGTTTGTGAGTTCGAGCCCCGTGTTGAGCTCTGTGCTGACCAGCTCAGAGTCTGGAACCTGCTTCAGATTCTGTGTCTTCCTCTCTGTCTGCCCTTCCTCCACTTGTTCTCTCTCTCTCTCTCTCTTTCTCTCTCTCTCTCTCTCTCTCTCTCTCTCTCTCTCTCTCTCCCCCTCTCCCCCCCCCCCCGTCAAAAATAAATAAACATTAAAAAAAATTTAAAGTTCTGAAATCATAGGGACACCTGGGTGGCTCAGTTGGTTTAAGCATCTGACTCCTGATTTTGGCTCAGGTCATGGTCTCACAGTTTGTGAGAATGAGTCTGCATGGGGCTCTGCGCTGACTGTGCAGAGCCTGCTCGGAATTCTCTCTCTGCTCCTGGCCTGCTCTTGCTCTCTCAAATACATAAACTTTAAAAAATTTTTTTTTAATGTTTATTTATTTTTGAGACAGAGCATGAGTGGGGCAGGGACAGAGAGAGAGGGAGACACAGAATCTGAAACAGGCTCTAGGCTCTGAGCCGTCAGCACAGAGCCCGATGCGGGGCTCGAACTCACAGACCGCGAGATCATGACCCCAGCCGAAGTCGGACGCTCGACCAACTGAGCCACCCAGGCGCCCCTCAAATACATAAACTTTTAAAAAATTATTCAAGTTCTGGAAACTTAGAACAGCCATTATTGTTGTTGTATAATTAGTGAAACATTAAAGAAGAAAGAAATAGACTTGTAGTTTGCTCCAAAGTAATATTTTATCAGATATTTCATTTTGGGGTGTCTGGGTAGCTCAGCCTAGGTTAGGCATCCTATTCTTGATCTCGGCTCAGGTCATGATCTCACAGTTTGTGAGTTTGAGCCCCATGTCGGACTTTGTGCTGATAGTGTGGAGCCTGGTTGGGATTCTCTCTCTCTCTCTCTCTCTCTCTCTCTCTCTCTGCCCCTACCCCAACTCGTGCTCACTCACTCTCAAAATAAATAAATAAACTTAAAAAAAATTCTACAAGTTGAAAAAAATAGAAATTTCATTTTACTCTTAGATACTGAGTTTAGTTAATACCTTCATTTTATAGAGCTTGGTGGGCTTTCCTAGGTATTAGTTTCATTCATTTTCACAGTTCAGATCCGTAATTTCTTCCAGGCACATCTATCACATATCAGGCACCATACTAGGTTCTATGTTTGCAAAGATGAACTCATTATTGGCCTTTCAAAAATGACTAGGTACAATATAGAGTAAAGGGATTTGAGGTAGATGTAGTAAAAGTAAGAAACGAGAGGATGTTGTGGGATGGAGCAGGCTGTCAGGAACCAGCTACAGAGGAGAAGGTTAACACTGGAGCTGAGTCTTGAAGGCAGGGCAGGGCACTTGGATGGCTCAGTTGGTTGGACATCCCACTGTTGATTTTTGCTCAGGTCATGATCTCAGGGTCATGGGATCAAGCCCTGCGTCAGGCTCCACACTGAGTGTGAGTGTGGAGCCTTCTTAAGATTCTTTATCTGTCTCCCTTCCCCTGCTGCTCGCATTCTATCTCAAAAAAAAAAAAAAAAAAAAAAGAAAGAAATATTAAAAGATATAAGTGCCTTCATTAGGAATGGTATGGGCAAGAGCTCTTATATGCTTGCTATATGCTAGGCAGAGTGCTTACGCATGTTATAATCATTAACTTACTAAATCTTTACCACAACCATCACAGGTATCACCATTTACATTACAAGAAAATTGAGGAGTAGAGAGGAAGTAATTTAACCAAGGACTTAATGGCTAAAAAAAAAAAAGATACCCATGACTAGAAACTGATTTACTGGTCTTTTTTTTTTTTTTTTTTTTTAAAGATTTTATTTTTCAGTAATCTCTACACCCAGTTTAGGGCTCAAACTCACAATCCCAGAGTCACATGCTCTGCTGACTTAGCCAGCCAGGCACCCCCTGATACATTGCTCTTAAGTGAATAGATGATTAGTGGGCAAGATAAGAGAGTCAAGACGAGGGAGTGAGAAAATTAGGTTGGGTCCAAGTTGTAAAGGCTCATCCTGTCTTCCTTGTTGAAGAGTGCACACTTTATCGTGTAGGTGTTTGAGAGCTATCAAGGATGAGGGGTTGGAGGTAGGTGGAGCATCACAGACCCCTAGAGTTAGCAGGACCTTTGAAGGCCATGAGATCTGGCAACTCACTAGCGAAATTAAAGCTGACGAAAGAAAATGAGGTATCTTACTCGAGACCACACAGTTGAGTATTTCCTTCCTCTTTCTTATAATAAAAAGCAGAGTTATAACACTGAGGTTAATTCAGCTTACATCAGAAGTGGTAGAGTTGAAAATGGAATTGGGATCACATCAGACTGCCTTTTAAACTAGTGGCTTTTTTTGTTTTTGTTTTGTTTTTACTTCCTGGGCTCAGGAACAAAAGTATTACCTTTTGTTTGTTATTTATTGACATTTGCCATGTTTGAAATTAAGACTTTTAATTTGAAATTTTTGTTTATTTCATTTGATAAGAGTTTCTTTCTCACTGTCTCTTTGTCTCTTAGTAATTTGAGCAAAAATCTATTTAAGTTGTGCAGTGCCAAACCAGAAGTGGTTAGAATTGCTCCACCAACAGGAGGTAGGGTAAGGCTTTTAATGGAGAGAAGGTGTGGAAGCAAAGCAAGGAAATCATTTGATCAGTGTTATCTTTGCATTTGCCTTAATGGAAAAGCCTCCTTGACTGTTTGTGATTGGCTGTCTTTCGATTTGATTTTTTTAACTTTGAGGCATGTACAGGCTTAGGTTTCAGTTTGCTTACATAGCCTGTTTAAGGTATTAGAACCACCTCAGTCTAACGGCCTCCTTGTTTAACTTAACAACTCCCCCCTCCCCCCCACTTTTGGTCATCCTCTCATAAGTGAGGATGTAACTAAAAATTTAGTATTAATGCCACTCTCACTAAAACCCATAGGTTGTGAAGTCAAGTCCATGAAAGAATTGTTTTTGCTGTTCATTTCATTGTTCATCTCATTTCTGTTTCTCCAAGCACAGTGAGACCATCTGATGTGCTGCTGATGGCTACAAACATGAATTTAAGACCCTTGAGAGAATATATATACCCCATTAGGGAGTCAGCAGCAATGCTTATCAGTTGCATAGTGCCAGGAGATTGAAATAGGCTCCTTAGGGCCCTATAAAACCAAACCAGTTGAAGTCAAATAAATTAAAGAATGTACCTGGAGGGGCATCAGCCTGTTTCAGCTAGGTGGCCTGTTCATTTCTGATCTGTGCTGTGATACCAGAGGTGATCCAGGTACAAGCAGGAAGTATTTGCTATGGTACACTGTTCAGCATAAATAATCTAAAGCAATTGTGTTATCTCAGACCACCCTAGGAAGAAATTCTAGGGACTTTGTGCAGCTGTTGCCTTAGTGATAGATTTAATGACAGTTGCCAAAGTTAAGGAACATTGTCTTCCTGTGCATTAACAGAGAAAAAGCAAGTAGTGGCAAAAGCAGAAGAAAAGCAAAAAGCAAGAAAAGGCAAAAGGAATAAAGGTTTCATGTTGGAGATGAAGATCTTCATCCCTCATCCTAGGGGAGCTGTTCACCTCAAGATGATGTCTGCTTCTGGGGAGGAACCTCCCTAGCCAATTTTAGAGCTTCAGCTGGTGCGACATAACTATTTTTTTTAAACCAAAAGTAGTGAGACGATTGGCCTTGTTTTATTTATTTTTTGCTAATCTCTTTAAAGTGTGGTTTAAGTAGACAGATTCTCGTAACTGCTTCTATATTCAGACTGTTATTATAATTCGTGTGTGTGAAGCATATGAAGATCTGGCCTCACGCAGTTGTGTAACAGACCCCCTGAAAGGATTCTGGGGGGCCCATTTAAAGAACTGCCCGCACTAAAAAGATAGGATTATCTTGAAAATTCGGACCTATGAGACATCAGATACAGAAGGGTTATTACCTGGTGCGATAACACATTCCATTTAAGAGATTATTATCATTTTCCCCCTCATTTAATGGAAGCATGAGGACAGTGGGCACATTTTGAATTGCCAAAGCCTGAATGGAAAAGCTGCATTTTGCATCTTTTCCCCTATTGATTCAAGCTTCTATATTATGTAGAGAGAAAATTATTAGCTATCTGATAGAAAAGAGGTGGTTGGTTGTCACTTGAGATTATATCTGCTTTGAACAAATGGACCCTCTTAACTGTTTTAATTGCAGCTGTCAGTTTAATCGCCAGATTTTTGTTTCTCAACTTAATTTGGTTTAATGCTTTTTAATCTTTCAACTTTCAAAAAAACCAACATTAGGGGTGCCTGGGTGGCTCAGTAGGTTGAGTGTCCAACCTTTGATTTTGGCTCAGCTCATGAGATCAAGCCCTACCTTGAGCGTGGAACCTGTGTGAGATTCTCTCCCTCTGCCCTTCTTCCCTGGTTGTGTGTTCACACACTCTCAAATTAAAAAACAAACAAACAACATAACAATATTTGTCATAATAAAATGTTTACAAATAACAGGGATACAAATGTTGATGTCTGTCATTGGATGCTACTCTTGTGTGTGAACAAACTTAGCCTTGAGTTATCTTATAAATAGTATACCCAGTGCCTTGACATTTTCATTGTTAGGAGTCAAATGTTCACTGTAGTTCTGTGTATAAAATGGCTGTAGAGCAGAGATAGTTGATTATTTGACACTGTAATTTGGGTTAAGAGAATCCTGGCATCCCAGATTCTATTCTCTTACTGTTACGTAGAGGTTCCTGAGCTAACAGCCCTTGACCAGAGGGCCTTGTCCCTTCCCTGGCAGCCTGGGCCCTGTAGTCATGGCAAAGGGAGACCTGTAAGATGGGGATTCTAGAGCTGCAGGTGCCACTCGCCACATAGGGGAATGGTTCACTGATGTGGGCACCTGCACTGGAGCAGAGCTGGTCCAGCTGGGGTCAGGCGGTTGGGGGTGGGGTGGGGAGGCAGCAGGGTTCCAGTGGGACTTGGGGAGGTGGGCTTCTCCTCAACTGGTGGCCTCCGTGCTGCAGAGGATAGGGCGCCCTGTCACAGGTTCTTACCGGGCACTAACCAGTATCTTCCATATTGTGTTGTGTTGGTAAGCTACCTGCTTTCACGTACTCCTAATCGTTGCTCGTACAACTGCATTGCCAGCTCAGGTGCCCTTCAGGACACCTTTACGTTCATTCCTTTTTATCTGTTTCCTAGTAAATTGTCTTTTGTAATTTCTGCATTTTATTTTCCCTTTATTGGTGAAACATGGTTCCTATAAAATAAAGCTATTTACCATTTAAAAAAAGAATTATTAAGTAACTAACTAGTTATTTGTTACAATTCTTCGTTGTGGAAATTTTTAGATCTACTTCTTAGTTTTTGTAGTAGTCTTAACTAAAATTTCTAAGCACATGTAAGAAGTAATTTAGCCTACTTGTTTAGGAACAGTGTAACTAGATTTCTTTCAAGTTGCGTTTTTTTCGATTTCTTTACCATTTAGATGTTGAATTGTAATATTAATGTTCAGGGCACCTGGGTGTCTCAGCTGGATGAGCATCCGACTTCGGCTCAGGTCATGATCTCACAATTTGTGACTTCGAGCCCCACACCAGGCTCGCTGCTGTCAGCATGGAGCCTACTTTGGATCCCCCAACCCCTTCCCCCCACCCCTCTTATGCTCATACTTTCTCAAAAATAAACATATTTAAAAAAATTAGTATTGATGTTGAAAATGTAATGATGTGGCCATGTAAATTTAAAGTTCATTTTCTTAAAACTTAGTTGATAACATCATCATTACTACTATAAGTCAATTTAGATTGGAATAGATTCTGATTAACTACTTTTGGCTTTCAAGAAACAGCTATGTACTATGTATATCTTATGCTTTGGTGAACCATTGTGATTCTTCAGTTGTTTGTTTGGTTTATTCATTTATATTTGAGAGAGTGTGAGTGGGGGAGAGACGGAGAGAGAGGAAGACAGAGAATCCGAAGCAGGCTTCTTGCTGTCAGTGCAGAGCCAACATGGGGCTCTAATCCACAAACTGAGAGATCATGACCTGAGCCAAAGTCACACTCTTAACTGACTGAGCCACCCAGGGCCCCAGCGATTCTTTAGTTTTAGCAAAATTATGAAAGTAATAATTTTTAAATATTAATTTAAAACGATGCAGCTCTTCTGGGCATTTAGACCTTCTGTCAGTTTAGTAGAACTGAAAAATATTTGGGAGTCTAAATTTTTGATGCATGATCTTAAAATCCATAGTACATTTAACAGCCCCTGGAAGTGCACATTGCAGATTATGTTAGCATATCAAAATGTAAACTCAAAAGTTGAATCATTTTATCATTTCGTAAGGTTTTGTAAAGGTTTAAAAACCTTTCCCTTTTGTAGTTATCACTTCAAATTTGTCAGCATAAGATTCTGCCAGATAAATTCTACATCTTATTTCAAAATTAGTGTGATAGTAGGGAATTCACCAAAATTGCGATGACATTTTGACAAACCTAACTAATTTCTATCATTATTTTGTACTTGAAAAATCATTGTTCCCATTGGTCACCTTGTTCTCCATTTTTATAACACAGACTTACATAGAACTTGGTTTTTGTTGCTTCATGATTGTTCCAATAGCAGAAATTCTACTCTTACCCATATTTTTTTTACTTTACCCACTGTTGCTAAGGAATTTTTGGTATTTATAATATTGGTAGAATTGTAATTAAAGTATTTTCCTATACTGTAATCAAATGGTGGCCTAGTCAATAATCTTATATTACTTGGAGTACTTAATACATAAAACAAGCATGTTTTTCCTTCTGTGCTAAAAATAGATTCTTTTATTAACCCTTAATTTAAATGAATGTCACTTAGTGCTAGTAGCCCTGCTTCTACTGAAAGGGCTAGAAAAAAAAAATTTTAGGAAAAACTGAAGCCTAGTCATGTATAGGAGGCCTGACTGTGACAGTCTGCTTTTAGACATACTTCTACTCCTAGTATATCCTTTTGGATCTTACTGGCATTAGTTTATATCTCTGTGTTTCAAACTTAAGGGAGTTCTGATAACCTTGTCAAGCTTTCATCTTTTGCCGTAGCATGTGAGAGCTAAGTAAAAATGCTGTGTATATTCTTAGTTATATTACCCTGCTTTCTTACAGTATTTCTTTATTTTTAAAAAAGCAAAGGCAAATTTGCCTTAATTCCTCCGGTTGGATTTACTTATCTGGCTGGTTTAGAGATTGTGTTGTCTGTGAGAGCTGTAGTTTTAGCCCAAATGACAAAAACTATCAGGTCTTTCCTCTAGTGTGTGTGTGTTTGAGGTGGATTAACCACCCCCCTCCCACCAGAGTTCTTTGCTTAAAAGATAAGCCTTCCACAATAGGGAGGGGAGAGTGCGAAGCACAATTTCAGAAACCTGTACATAGCAGACCCTGTAAATAGCTTTTTTATTAATATATTTGAGATGTTACAACGAAACCATGGCAGTCTTTGCTCATCTGGTGCTGAAAAGAGACTTTCCTACTGTTCATACAGATCTTAGACATAATAAAGTTGTTTCAGTATATCTCTCTCTTAATCTGAGTGTGTAGGTAATATTTTCTGCTTGTCTTTCAACTGTCTCCCCCTTTAAGGATTGTATCAAACTGAAGAGTAATAAATTCAGTTTCATCGACTCATTTCCCACATTTCTTACAGAGAAAAGAGCCTAAACCAACAAGACTCAAGTAACTTACATAACATTTCATTAGTCCCTCAAATATTTAAAAATTAAAATACCTAGGAAATTACTTTGGATATTTTTGTTTTCTTCAAAATTATTATACCCCCAAGATGGTGGTGGTGGTGGTGGTGGTGGCAGCAGTAGTAGGAGTAATAATAATAGTTTCAGAGCAGTGCCACTTTGTCGAGTGCTGTCATGTTAGAAACTCTGTAAACCTGTTGGTTATTTTACTTAATTCATAACCCTGCAAGATAGGTACCCTTACTATTTCTGTTTTATACGTGTGGAAACTGAGGCTTAGCAAGAGGTTAAGTTACTTGTCCAAGGATATGTGCTGTACATCTAAGTCAAGATTTGAATTGCAGTCTCTGAATCCAAAACCCATATTCACCTTTCTTTAAAAATAAATAAATTTTTTAAGGGAGAGAGTGCTGTCGGGGGGAAAGGGACAAAGGGAGAGACTCTCAAGCAGGTTCCGTGCGGAGCCCAATGCAGGGCTTGATCCCACAACCCTGAGGTCATGACCTGAGCTCCTGTCAAGAGTCAGACCCTCAACCACTAGACTGACTGAGCCACCCAGGCACCCCAGTTCACTATTCTTTTATTACCACGTTTAAGCGAATTGCTTTTACTAGGCTTTAACTTCATTTGGAAAAAGTGGTTCACGTTTGGCACAGAATGAAACATTTGTCTTTCAGTGGACTGGTGGTGGTAGATTGTTACTTTGGCTTCCCCAGTCTCAGGCGACTGTTCTGCCTTCCAAGGTGGATTGTTAAATAGATGCGGAGAGAGGGGAGGGTGTCCAGAAATCCCAGGCCTAAAACGTAGATTGTTGCTTTTAATTATTGCTACTTTTTTATTTTTCTGAAGTTTTATATGTATTCATTTTCTGTTTTTTTTTTTTGCCCTTCTGCAGCACTGACTCCAGCAGTAGTTCAAGTGATGATTCTCCAGCCCGATCAGTTCAATCTGCAGCCGTCCCAGCACCCACTTCCCAGTTGCTTTCATCCCTGGAAAAAGATGAGCCCCGTAAAAGTTTTGGGATCAAGGTTCAGAATCTCCCAGTACGCTCTACAGGTAAAGTTTTGTGTCACTGTACTTTGCTCTCTGCTGCTGTTGGGGAATATGAGGCTGAGCAACTTGAATTCTGTTTTGTAGTGACAGCAAGCTTTCTTTTTCTGTGGTTCATTATTATTTAAACTGCACGTAAGAAAAAGCAAGTGATTATTATAACTTCATGTAGTTTCTAGGTTGTTACGTATATGAAGATTGCATGTTATTTGTATTTACAGTATGTACATACATGTGTATATATACATTATGGTGCACGTTGTATGCACATACACAAAGATTGTGTGGTGTGTGTTGTATAAAGAAAGCACATTTGTTTTTTAATAAATACACTTAATGGATTAAATATTTTGATATTAGGGGAAATTTGATATGAAATTATAGAACTGCTATTTTCAGTTAAATTTATATTGGCCTAGAGTCCTGTGTTATGTGAAATAATTTTGGACATAAAACTATGATAGGAAACCCATTTCAAATTATTAACGTTTTAAATGAGGAAAGTTGTGAATAATGGAAAAGTCTGGTTGAAAGCTATACTGAAGTCCACTAAAAGTTATCCTGATATTTTTCATTAATTATTGGCCATGCTATACTGTTATTTCTACACTATACACATAAGGCATGTGGAGTATGTAAACAACTGTTAATAGATGGTCAGGCCAGTAAAGACCAAACTAAGTACTTGTCAGCCAAGTGCATTTCAGTGATTACTTAAATTATTTTTTAAAACAGCCTATAAAACCTACATACCAGGTTTGTGAAGAGATATCGAGACACAAATGTTGATGAGCTTTTGATTGAGAATACATTTTTATTAAGGAATGGAAGGGGGATAAAATTGACATGTCTTTCTGTATAGTTTTAATTTTTTATAATGAAACAAATTAATACAAGACCCCTCCCATCCCCCCAATGACACGATTCATCTGTAGGCTGTAGAGTTGTCAGCATGTCACATGCTGCTTTCCACACAATTTTATCATTGACATAATGCTTGGAAAGCTAGAAATACAACTTTCTTATCAGGTTTTTAAAAGTTTTATACATGTATGCATGCATATAAAATTTGTATTACAAAATTTTTATTTTAAACTTAACCAAAAGTAGCAGTAACAAAATGAACTCCCCTTACTCCATACCCCAAATTTTAAAATTGTTAATATTTTGCCAGATTTGCTTTATCTGTTTCCATTTTCTTTTCTGTCCCTGTTTTTTTTTTTTGGTTGTTGTTTTTTAAGTCAGTCCCTGATGTTACATCATTTCATACCAACTTAAAGATACATACTTTTGGGGCACCTGAGTGGCTCAGTTGGTGAGCATCTGACTTTGGCTCAGGTCATGATGGCATGGTCCGTGGGTTCGAGCTCCACGTTGGGGCTGACAGCATGGAGCCTTCTTTGGATTCTGTGTCTCCCTCTCTCTCTGCCTCTCCCTTGCTTGTGTGCTCTCTCAAAAATAGACATTAAAAAATTAAAAGATACATACTTCTGCATTTGTCTATAAAATAGGGCATTTTTCTTCATAACCACAATGTCATCTTTTTATTTATTTATTTATTTTGAGAGAGAGAATGCATGCACAGGAGAGGGAGGGAGGAGAGAGAAAGAGAGAATTCCAGGCAGGCTCAGAACTGTCCGCGCAGAGCTTGACACGCAGC
Source organism: Paguma larvata (assembly GCA_030068075.1). Lineage (NCBI taxonomy): Eukaryota > Metazoa > Chordata > Mammalia > Carnivora > Viverridae > Paguma > Paguma larvata. The sequence continues at coordinate 11,313,620 of CM057833.1, forward strand.
TTGAGCCCACAAACCATGAGATCATGACCTGAGTTGAAGTTGGACACTTAACCAACTGAGTCACCTAGGCGCCCACCACAGTGTCATTCTTACCTAACAAATAACCAGTGATATCTTCTAATACTCCATTTATTTTCAGAATTGTACAGAAGTCTCTAAAATACCATTTTAGAGTTATTTTATTTGAAAGTTTTATATGCTAGCAAAACTTAGGTCAAAAATCAAGCCAAAGATTTTGTACCTTGCTTAATTGAGTTGTAACTAAATTAGAAAAATAAGCACCTTGTTTTTTTGGGGGGGATTTAGATACAAGCCTTAAAGATGGCCTTTTCCATGAATTTAAGAAATTTGGAAAGGTGACTTCAGTGCAGATCCATGGAACTTCAGAAGAGAGGTATGGTCTGGTATTCTTTCGGCAGCAAGAGGACCAAGAAAAAGCATTGACTGCATCAAAAGGAAAACTTTTCTTTGGCATGCAGATTGAAGTAACGGCATGGATAGGGCCAGGTAAGAGACCAGGAGGCTAATTTTTAGTGAAATTTGTATTCACCTTATGAAAAGGCCTTATCTTACCCTGAATTTGGACATTATACCAGCTTTATTTGTTGACATATTTCCAGTGTCTTTTGTGTTAAAGATAAGGTACATTTGTTGTTCAAGTGAATAAAATTATGTTGTTTTTTTGGTCAGGGAGGGTGAAGATTGTTCTGTTTCTTTAAAGGGAGAAATGCTGACTTCTGACAGTCTGAAAGGCACAGTTTGGTCCTTTGTTGAGTCCTTCTTTCCCCAAAGGATTGAATTGATTGAGATAAGGAGATAGTTCTTTGCAGAATGACATCAGTTACCCTGAATTAGGAAACACGACTTGCTACATTCATCTCAGGGACTAGTTAGACTACTTTTATTTCTGTTATGCCCAGCACAAATTAGATCTCTTGTCCTAGTTTCCATGACCTTGAAAGCTAGTGACAAAGAAAAGCAGGACTAAATCACACCTATTGAGAGTTTCAAGGGGACATTTTATTAGTTCGAACTTACCTGTGGGACCTATTGTAACGCAGGATGTCTTCTTAGACATGGCTTGGGTCAGTGTTTCTCCTGTTTCAGAACCACCTATAGTGCAGACCTTTGGCCCTGTCCCAGCCTAATGGTTCAGAATTCACATATTCAAGTTTGGGAACCCCCGTTTAAGGCAACGTGTAAGTAAATTTGTGGAGGAATGAACAGAAATGTTTAAATTATGCAGTCACATTATGTAGCTGAGACAAACTTTAAGACTAAGACTTTTGAGGGGTGCCTGGCTGGCTCAGTTGGTAGAGTATGTGACTCTTGATCTCAGGGTTGTGAGTTCAAGCACCATATTGACTGTGGAGCTTTATTTAAAATAAAATAAATAAAATAAATAAAACCTAAAACTTTGAATAGAGGTTATAAGGTCAACATGGCCTATTTTCTTGGACTATTCATTGTTTTGACAATTAAGAGGAAAAAACAGAATTTCCCTGATAAGAATGTGTTAATGTTATTTGTATATATTAAAACAGGCACAGAATTGCTAGAGAGAAGATTGCAAAATGTGCATAATTTTATGATAAACACAAGAATTCAAAGGGACTATAGAGAATGCCCTCACATTCCCTCCTCTTCCAAGTTTGAGCTGTAATGTCCTAAGTTATACTGAGCTAAGTGCAACTCAGGAGTTCTTATTTAATGCATTCAGAACAGGTCACAATTGACCTAAGGAATAGTATTTAGAATGTCATATCTATTATAGAAAGGTGTTAGAGCCATATATAATTACTGAATAGCAGGGATCTAATTCAGGGCCTTTAATAATAGATGGCCCTCAGATCTCCAAGTCGTGGGGCTAGCTTGTTGTTTTCACTGTAAAAAATCCATTTTGCCTAATTAGTTAGCATCTGGGCTTTAATACCACACCTGCCAGTGAAGATTTTGAGAAGTTTGTTTGGTTCAGGCATAGGAAAGCTTGAAGATACTTTTTCCAGGTGGACAGCATGACACACTTATTGAATGGGTTACTTGAAGGCAGTTGAATGTTGAGTATGGAGAATTGGTTGGAATTATGTTGTTGTATGGTTAAGTCCTAAAATGTTTCGTATTGAAATGTATGGAGCTGATCACTTCCTTAGGTCAAGGACCTCTTGTTCCCAGGTCCAAATCCAAGAAGCCCATTTACATAGAGACCCCGGGTGGCTTCTGAGATTGTGCTTTCTTAGTCCTATGCGGATCATTACAGTCCCCTTATACATGAAATTGCGAAGATAAAAGAGTTTTCTTCAATGATATGTAGGCATTAAGACTTGAACTGGTCATGAAGATCAAATAGATTACGTGCGGAAAATACACTTTTTAAATTTTTTTTTTTTTTTTTTTTTTTAATGTTTATTTATTTTTGAGAAACATAGAGGCACAGCATGAACAGGGGAAGGGCAGAGAGAGAGGGAGACACAGAATCGGAAGCAGGCTCCAGGCTCTGAGCTGTCAGCACAGAGCCCGACGCGGGGCTCGAACTCACGGACCGCGAGATCATGACCTGAGCTGAAGTCGGCGCCCAACCGACTGAGCCACCCAGGCGCCCCGAAAATACACTTTTTAAAAATCTTTGTTAAACTGAATTTCTGATTTGAAATTTTTACTGAGCTATTTGGTGGAAATGAAGCCAGTATATATGATTTTAATGGTTGCAAACTATGCTTTATCCTTCCGATTCTGCCTTTTGGAATACAAACCTCAAGCTGTGTCTGAATTTTTTCTTTTTCATTTTTTCTCCCTTTTTAAGTGAAATATTCCTAAATATGTGCCCTCTATTAGTTTCAAGAAGACCTAGTTGATCTTGAAATGAGATCTCTCTCTGGGAGTTACGATAAAAATACAGTGTGGAGACAGGTACATGAGCCCTGGCAGTTTCTGGGTCCACCTGAGTCAGTGAAAGTACATACTCTTTGATGATGCTAGTAAGTACGTAGCTGAGCGGCCATTAGAGCAGTCAGACTGGGGTCAGGAGTGAGGTGTTTTGAGTTCACCCAGCAGCTCGGAAGTTGAACACTTTCAATATCAGTGTCCAGTGTCGTTGACATCAGTAATATTTAGTGCCTGTCTCTACACACTTTGTTTCAGTCAGTTGATTTGTCATTTGTGTGGCTTTGTTTTACGTTAAAAAAGAGAACATATAGGCTGTGTATAATTATTATCAACAAAACATTGAATGTTCTGCGCTGGACCATGTTGATAAATGGAACTTCAGAGAAAGGCTGTGCTTGAATTAGACACTAAACCAGGGCTTTGACCATGAGAAATAGAAACCTTAGGAGTGGTGCAGTCTCCCTCTGTGTGTTGTTGGGTCCCATGCAGCAGCAGTTTCAGAAGTACTGCTCCAGTCAGTTTGCATACAATTACTGTTCTCGTATTTAAAAATCGCTACATTTAGACGGTTGGGCTCTGTTAATTAACAGAGCTGTAAAATGCTAAATATTTTATAAAATGCTGAAAAGCAAATTAAGTAATGAAGCTGGCCTGTTTTCAGTTAAGTTTTACATGTGTTTCAGATTGTAGTTTTATACTTCCCATTGAGAGCCTGCTGCAGAATTTTTGGAACCTAAGATTAGGCTTAAGTAATTGCTATTTTTGCCGGGGTTTAAAATCTATTTCTGTGTTAGTGATTATTTTTAAAACAAATCAACTTAGCAGACTGAAATTCAGTCCACTTTTTCTATTTTAAAGATCAAAGAAAGTGTTACCCCCAAGTTTTTTTGACAAGTTTCTTTAGCCTTTGGAGTTAGCAAAAGGCAGCTGTTTCAGAAGGTGTATACACCTTTTTCAGAATGTATCTGTATTCACGCCCAATATTCCAGAGATTTAGCTTCTTAAGTGTAGATTTTCCTGTAATATCTAAATACACATTAAAACCTTTTTCTGCTTTGGGGCGCCTGGCTGGCTCAATCTGTAGGGCATGTGACTTTTGATCTTGGTGTTGTAAGTTTGAACCCTACATTGGGTGTAGAGATAACTTTAAAAAAAAAACAAACAAAAAACAAAAAATCAACTGTCTTCTCTTTTTACTCTGCCCCCATCCCACTTAACAGAAACGGAAAGTGAAAATGAATTTCGTCCTTTGGATGAAAGGATAGATGAGTTTCACCCCAAAGCAACAAGAACCCTCTTTATTGGGAACCTTGAAAAAACCACTACTTATCATGACCTTCGCAACATCTTCCAGCGCTTTGGAGAAATTGTGGTATGTTGTTTTTTTACAGTAAAAACAGTTTTAGATCTTCGTCATAAAACATAAAGCATAGTATAAGATTATATTTGGAAAGATGATATTTAGATGTGTAACAAATATTTTCCTCATTTTTAACTGCTGCTAAAAGATGATCCAGCAAAACTCCTTGGGGGACGGGAGTTTTATGTGTGTGTGTAAAACTGTACAATAGGTATTTGTCTTCATTTTACTTCTGTATATATTTTTCTATCCATTTTTCTTATTTTCTTTGTCCATCGACTACTGTTTAATGCCATATCTAGTCCTATGGGTTGGAAGGAAAATAAAAGAAGTCAAGTCTGTAAGAAAGAAGCAGCAACTTCATACAGGAGTATTGTGTTATCACAGTTCACATCAGAAGCACCTTGGGGATTACTGGAATGTGGATGTCATGCTGGAAGCTCAGTTCTATTTTGAAATTTTAATTAGAATCACTTTTTATATTCTGCAGGTCATTATTAAATTTAGGAATTTGGAGGGTTTTCTGTTCCTTTATAGTGAAAATAGTTTGGTTACAGCTTTGTACCCTTGGGATATGACATATATACTGTTTTGTGTTTGAAAAAATAGGGAAATTATTTCTGTCTTTCCTAGACTTTGTGTTAATAACAGCAAGAAAATTGCTGTGTATTTATGGACTTTGGAGAGTAGAATAATGTTCTGGGTAGAAACAGTTAGTGTTACTCTTTCAGGTGTGTGTGTGTGTCCATCCATCTGTCCATCCTTATTTATGGAATAAAAGTCCTTTTTGGAAGTAAAAGTCCTTTTTTTTAAATGACATAATCTAGTGAATAAAATATTTGTGCTTGTAGCTGATCTAAACCTCACAGGGACTAGGGGCAAAAGATAGAAGTGATTGGTAGAAAGTAAGAAAAAACAGAAGCTATATATTTTGAGAAACAGCAAAACATTCATTTTCCTTTCTTTTTTCAATTATTTTAAGTTCTTTTATCACATACTCTAATTCCAGTTGTACTGCCTGCATAGATGAGTGACATTTATGTGAGTTTACTTACCTACCTGGGCTCTAGCCTTTTCTGTCTTTAGACAGAAAAGTTTTGTTTATTTTGCTGTTTAGCATTTATGAGTCTGTAATTGATAAAACTGTCAGATACACTTTTATTTGAATGTGGCTGCTACTTTGAATTTTGGAGGAGTGTAAGAGATTGTATACATAGATAAACATTGCTACAAACAGTGATTATTGTGTTTAAAAGTCATGCTTCTTAATAAGTAGCCACGTCCTATTCTGTTTGAAAACCATTATTTCATGTTTGTAGTTGCTCATGAGGGTAACTATTTTCATCGCACACATAGGGGGCGTGGTCTGCTGCTTACTGATAGCAGATCATGCTATACTAGAAGAACCCTTGTAGTGAGCCTGCCCACCAGTATTCTTTGGAGACCACTTCTCTTATGTGGAGTCATCCTGGATTGTTGCATTCTACATTTCGGTGAAAATCAACTCCTGTCCACCATTATTTAGAACTATTTTGAGTATAGGGGCGCCTGGGTGGCTTAGGTTGTTGAGCGTCCGTTGCTGAATCTCAGCTCAGGTCTTGATCTTAGGGTTGTGAGTTCAAGCCCTGCATTGGGCTTCTCGCTGGGCGCGAAGCCTATTTAAAAGAAGGGGAAAAAAAAAACTATGTATAAACTACTGCTTTTTTTTTTTTAAAGATTCCTCAAACTGCTCTTCGAATGCATTATTCATTTTGCTCTGTTTCAGCTTTTGATTATTGGCTTATGATCCTTAAAGAGGTTTAGGTATTGTGATTTATAGAATACTTTAGATAATCACCATATGGGTCATTATTGTTTAAGTGTATGTTTTGCCATCCATGTATCTGGTTTCTCTGGACCATTTTCATGTGTAAGCCAGCTTTTTACACCACCTTGTCTAAGTAGCAAAGAAGGCAGGACCAGAGTGTCATTTGTGAGTACAGGTTTCAGTCATTCTAAAGAGTTGGAGCTCAGGGTGCCTGGCTGGCTCAGTTGGAAGAGCATGCGACTCTTGATCTCAGGATCATGAATTCGAGCCCCACGTTGGGTGTGGAGATCTTAATAAATAAACTTAAAAAAAAAAAAAAAAAAAAGACGGGGCTATGCCTTCATAGAATGTTTCTTTAACCAAGGGATGGTGGTTCTGATACATCTTCACAAAGTAGTTCAGGTATTTATATATTTATTCATTCTGGGTATGAGAGATTATTACTGTATATATCAGTCACCAGGCTTGGTTCAGTTAGATATACTGATACATTGAATGAGTCTTCTAATTTAAGATTGCATATTTTATTATTATTTTTTTAATGTTTATTTTTTAAAATAATTTATTGTCAAATTGGTTTCTATTAAGATTGCATATTTTAATCACTTTTTTGAAAACTTTATTTCTTTCTCAGTCTCACTCTTCTCAGATATTATATTTTAAATGGCCAGCCACTAATAAGGGTTTTAGATTATTGCAGAAGCAAATTACAGTTGACCCTTGAACAGCATGGGTTTTAACTGCGTGGATCCATTTGTATGTGGACTTTTCTCCTTTGATTTTCTTTGTTTCTTTTTTTTTAATGTTTATTTATTTTTGAGACAGAGAGAGACAGAGCATGAGGGGGGAGGGGCAGAGAGAGAGGGAGACACAGAATGTGAAGCAGGCTCTAGGCTTTGAGCCATCAGCACAGAGCCCGACGCGGGGCTCAAACTCACAGACCGCGAGATCATGACCTGAGCTGAAGTCAGACGTTCAACCGACTGAGCCACCCAGGCGCCCCTCCTTTGATTTTTTTAATAACATTCTCTTTCCTCCAGCTTACTTTAGGTATATAGTATGATAATTTTTTAAAGAATATGTGTTAATTGACTATGTTGTCAGCAAGGCTTCTGGTCAGCAGTGGGGTGTGAGTAGTAAAGTTTGGTGAGAGTCAAATGTTCTGCGCGGATTTTCACCTGCCTTGGAGGGTGGCACCCTAACTGACCCCCTTGCCATGGGCCCCCTGTTGCTCAAGGGTCAACTGTTATTTCTTAGGTTTTTATTATTAAATAGGCTGCCTTTGTGTATTAATCTTCTCTGTATTGTTCCAATTTTAGCCTATGTGCTGCTGAGTCAAGCACAACCTTTTCTTTATTCATAAATTTGTCTTAACCACAAGTATTGTGGATTTTAAATTTTGAGTTTGCACTTTGTCTTCAAAGAATTTCACAGCGGAAGGATTTCACGGTTGTGACTACAGATACCCTGTTGTGTAGTCTTTCAGGCTCTTTACAGTTGTATTACGATGTACGGTTTTAACTAAGAAAATGATTTTGGGGAATATGACTGTTTTGAGAAATATGCACCTCATTTGGGCTTGGTTTATTCTGATTTATTTTCCTGTTGGCCTGTTACTAATTGGTACTAATTGGCTTTTTCAGGATATTGATATTAAGAAAGTAAATGGAGTTCCTCAGTATGCATTCTTGCAATACTGTGATATCGCCAGCGTTTGTAAGGCTATTAAGAAGATGGATGGGGAGTACCTTGGAAATAATCGCCTCAAGGTAAAGGACTTTGCATAAGTTATTACGCTGTTAGGATTTGGAGTTGTTTTGTGTGTATATGTCTCGTTATTTAAAGTTGCAGTACAATTAGGTAACAATAAAGGTAATACAATTCTTTGCATCCTCATCCTCTTATACTGTAATCTGAATTAATACCTACTTACCCTGGCAGGATCATTCTTGTATAAAGTTTTGTTTGATTTTAACCAGATGGTTCTCCCATGGGATGATGGTTGATAAGATTCCTACAGAAGACAAGTGTTTTCAGAATTCTGTAGTTGAATAATTGGTGACTTTACTAATAGAAATTTCACCTCTCCTATTCAGCTGGGTTTTGGAAAGAGCATGCCTACAAACTGCGTGTGGTTAGACGGGCTTTCTTCAAACGTGTCGGATCAATATTTAACACGCCATTTCTGCCGATACGGGCCTGTGGTAAAGGTAGGTGGGAGGTTTTGGTGTTGGTGTCAGGTTACTTCTGACTCCCTATTCTTGGTATTCTGTCCTGTCAGCCCGTTTTTAATGTTGACGTTTTCTTTTCTTTAAAAACTCATAATTTGTTGTAGAAGGGCTTTTGCATCTATTAGCTTATGATATGAGGAAGTATTCTGAAAAACTATTGTGAACCAGCCATGATGATTAATTTTGAAACTAATTTGCATGATACTGTTGAATAGAGTGTTTCTTAGAGGTTTTTATTATTTTATTTCACATAAAAAATTAGTCTAATTACCTAATTATTTACAATGACATGAATATGTAATTAGACTTTATTTACAAAAAAAAGATGATGACTTTAAAGAGACGATCAAACAGTATTCATCTAATCAAAGTTTGTAAGGTAACATACCCACAGCAACAGGAAAAGGGTCTGTGGGGCCCCATTCCATTATGTGAAAGCAGAGGTTTGAACTCCTTCTTGAGAGCAGACTTACACTCTGGTGGGTGTGGTGTATAGTTTCGGCATTTCTTTAAATGTAGCTTTTGTTGTTTGGAGAAATACATATCACAAAGACTGCTAGTATGAATGTAAAAATCCAGTAGCTTTAAGTTAATAATGCTACTTATAACCAGAATTCCCTGAAATTTATTGTTGATTCAGTGCTCTACATTTTTTTCTCGTTCAAGGGTGTTTTTTGTTTTTTTTGTTTTTTTTTTTTTGACCCAAAACTATAAGAATGCCTACTTAAATACAGCATAGGACTCAGTCAACGTGGATAATAAAGATACAAAAAGACATAATGTATCTCGAGCCACAGTATCTACAATTGTAAACAGTCCCTACACATTTTATTGTGTCTTCACTACTAATGCATCACCAGGAAAAGCCCTGACATTTTTTCTAGAATAAAAAAAATATATATTTTCTTGGCAGTGAGTGCCCTTGTGACCTAAGATTTTCTTGGGACTGACACTGAGTTTAGTGGATGAGACTCTTATTTGGTTTTTGTTTTGTTTTGTCTTTTACACAGGTGGTATTTGACCGCTTAAAAGGCATGGCCCTGGTCCTCTACAATGAAATCGAATATGCACAAGCAGCTGTAAAAGAGACCAAGGGGAGGAAAATCGGTGGGAATAAAATCAAGGTGTGCAGAATGACTAAACAGAAGTAAAACAAAATCACATCAAGATCCCACCCTCTTAATATCTGGCATTTTGTGGGCGGCCAGCAAGGGGCGTGGTTTGCAGCGTGTGTGCTGTATGTCCTGTTCTTAAGGGGAACGTTACTATTTTTAGACTTGGCTGCTTGAGGGCACAGAACCTTCCCTAAAAATTGTGTCTTTCAAGGAAATGTACCTCTCCACACCCCAGCTACCCGATGCTTACATGTATACCCTTGGTGCAGGCTGGCCTGCATTCTTCTGTGGGTATCTATACCCCAGGAAGAGTCAGTCAGTCATTCCCGCTTCCTGAATAGTCCTCTCTTCCTCTGTTTTCCTCCTCTCCTAAAAAAGTGGGTAACCACTGAACATACGATCTTCCGTGTGATGTTTTTGTTTAAAAACTTTGGTTCCTGAGAACTTGAAGGAAATTTATGCACTTAATACATGTGGTGGTTAGACTGAAATAAGATATTGATGGGTAATAGGTATCATAGGCTTTTACTAATGACTCTGAGGCCCAGCTGTGAGTGAAGTTTAAATGTTTTATATTTTCTAACTGGTTCCAGCAAATATACATACAGATTGCTGGATTTAGTTGATCTGATTATTTGGCAACCTAGAATCCTGATAGATTTTGTTTCTGTTTTCCATTTTGCCTTTTCTACCACTTCAGTATTGGATTCTAGAACTTTAAAAAAAAATTTTTTTAATTTAATTTTTGAGAGAGGGAGAGAGAGAATGCAAGAGTGAGGAGAAGGGGTGGAGAGAGAGAGAATCCCAAGCAGGCTTCACACTCTCAGCATCAGAGCCCAGTGTGGAGCTCAAACCCACAGACGGTGAGATAATGACCTGAATTGAAATCAGGAGTCTGACGCTTTACCAACTGAGCCACCTAGGTGCCCCTGGGTTCTGGAGCTTTTAATTATACTTCTTTATTAGGGCATCTGGCTGGATCAGGTGGTAGAACATGAGACTCTTGATTTCGGGGTCATGAGTTCAAGCTCCACAGTGGGCAGAGCTTACATTAAAAGTCATAATAAGTATACTTCGTTATCAAGATTTGTATTGAATTTGAGAGAAATTTCTTTTTTTTTTTTTTTTTTTTTAATTTTTTACATTTATTTATTTTTGAGATACAGAGAGAGATAGAGCACAAGTGGAGGAGGGGCAGAGAGAGAAGGAGATACAGAATCCGAAGCAGGCTCCAGGCTCTGAGCTGTCAGCACAGAGCCCGACATGGGGCTTGAACTCTCGAACCACGAGATCTTGACCTGAGCCAAAGTCGGACACTTAACCGACTGAGCCACCCAGGCGCCCCTGAATTTGAGAGAAATTTCAAGTTAACAAAATACAGTTTCAGTTATAAGGACTGTTTCACTTAATTGAGATAGGTTGCTCTTACTTGAAGTTTATGTAAAGGGCTGTGTTGGGCAAGATTTTCAAATTTGAACACTTTCCATTTTAAAAACCTGAAACTTGAGGGGCGCCTGGGTGGCTCAGTTGGTTAAGCGGCCGACTTTGGCTCAGGTCATGATCTCTCGGTCTGTGAGTTCGAGCCCCGCGTCGGGCTCTGTGCTGACAGCTCAGAGCCTGGAGCTTGCTTCGGATTCTGTGTCTCCCTCTCTTTCTGCCCTTCCCCTGCTCATACTCTGTCTCTATGTCTCTCAAAAATAAATAAACGTTAAAAAATTAAAAAAAAATTTCTAAAAAAAAAATAAAAATAAATAAAAAAAAAAACCTGAAACTTGAATCAAACACCTGCTATTCTTTGTTTTTAAGGTGGATTTTGCAAATCGGGAAAGCCAGCTGGCATTTTATCACTGTATGGAAAAGTCTGGCCAAGATATCAGAGACTTTTATGAAATGTTAGCAGAAAGAAGGTATGTATTTTTTTTTTGCCAAGCAGTAAGGTATGTGTCGTAAACCTATCAGCATAGCTTGAATTTTAAAATTTCAAATACATAAAATTTAGATAGAATTAAATTTTGTTTTTCACTCCTTATTTCTAAACTCATCCCTGCAAAATTCCTTTTCTTTTATCCGCCCATAACAGAAACACAGGTTTATTTTTATGAATGCGGTTTTCATGTGGCTCATGGGATTTAGGTAACCAAAACGCATTTCTTGCTGAATGCCCTATAATTTGAAAGAGTTACTATTTGGTAAATTACAACTTTAGGTACAAACCATCCTGCCTTACAGTTTTAAATTAAATATGATAACACGTTAAAGGGAGTTACAAACTATTAAGTGCCCTGTATATTTAGTAATGACAACATTCAGATTATCACCATGCATGTGCCCATACAATTAATTTAAAAAATTTTTTTATTTATCAAGAGCTTTATTTTGAATTCAAATATTTAAATAATATTTTGTGAATCATCCAAAGCATATATAAATCGGTAACTTTAGCAACATAAAATAAACCATATTTCCTGTTGTTGATTTTTTTCAGTCATGGTAATGTAGTACAGTATTTGATTTTTTTTTTTGCCGCTTATAGGAAACATTGCAGTTCAGAATCATTTAAGTTCTCACAGTCTGAACCAGGCTAACTCTGTTAGTGTACAACTGCCCCTAAACTGGTGACTGATTCTTTTTTAGACTGAATATGTTAAAACATCCTAACATAGTGTCACCAAGTGCTTCAGTAGCTGATCATATTTGAAAATGGAAACTATCAGGGCGCCTGGGGTAGGGGGGCTCAGTCAGTTGAGTGTCTGACTCTTGATTTTGGCTCAGGTCATAATCTTGAGGTTGTGGGATCAAGGCCTATGTTGGGCGTTGTGCTGATCAGTGGAACCTGCTTGGGTTTTTCTCTCTCCCCCTTTGCCCCTCCCTCACACATGCATGCTCTCTCAAAAAACTAAAAAGAAAATGGAAACTATCATCCACATGGTCATGGCTGTTGGTCCAAACATGCCTCTGTGATTAAGTGTCCTGGAATGTTTCCACTGGATCTCCACCCCTGTACACATGCCTTAAACAAAAGGCCGTGTGTGAGAAATGCCTTTAGACACTATAGTTCAAGTCTAAAAGGGGGCTCTACGACAGTTATGAGTCAGGTCTTGATTGTGCTGACAGAAATCTGTTGGATACTACATTCATTCCCTTTTTACTGCATGTTTTGCCACTTCGTGTTTAAGTTACAGAAGGTATATCGTTTTTGAGTCCTTTCTTTGTGGAATATTGAACAACGTTCATTGAATACTGGGAATGTTTATTTATTTATTTTTGAAGATTTATTTTTTTTTTATTTTTCAAAAAAAATTTTTTTTAACGTTTATTTATTTTTGAGAGACATAGAGACAGAGTGTGAGCAGGGGAAGGGCAGAGAGAGAGGGAGACACAGAATCCAAAGCAGGCTCCAGGCTCCGAGCCATCAGCACAGAGCCCGACGTGGGACTCGAACTCACAAACCGCGAGATCATGACCTGAGCCGAAGTCAGCCGCTCAACCAACTGAGCCACCCAGGCGCCCCTGAAGATTTTATTTTTAAGTAATCTCTACACCCAAATGTGAGCTCAGACTTACAACCTCCAGATTAAGAGCCGCATGCTCTACCAGCTAAGCCAGCCAGGCAACCCTAAGGAGGTTTTTTTGGTTTTTGGTTTTTATTTTTTTAATGAAAAATGTACCCCACAGCCAAATTCCCAAAGCCTTACATAAGAATTTGATGGTTTTTCACTAGCAGGCTAGAGTCCATAGCCCTCTAACCAGAATGTCAGTTTTCATATAAGGCTTTTTTTCTATGTCAAGTTTGTGTGTGTGTGTGTGTGTGTGAGTGTGTGTGTGTGTGTGTGAGAGAGAGAGAGAGAGAGCACACGAGCATATGCAGGAGAGTATGTGTGTCTGTGAAGAGAGAAAAAAGGTCTCCATCCGGCTCCCCAAATACCAGTTCAAAGTCATTGTTAACATTTTCAGTACTTACAAGAATTCTTACCCATTTGCCAGTAGGAAGTGTGTTGGTGGTCTAGTGGCACCTAAGACAAAACATCCATTAAAATCCTCTATGCATGCATTAAATATTTTTCAAAGAATAGTGTCTTGTGAGGGTGGATAATGCTGTGTAGGTGTTAATTTTTGTATATTACCACTTTTAAGTTCACGATACTGACTATCTGGCTCTGGCTTTGTTCTTTGGTTTTTATCCATGGCTATTTATCCCTGTCGAATGGAGTTTATCTCCTAAAGTAGGAAGCAGAAGGGTGTAACCTAGTTTTGCCCCATTTATTTTCAGGTGGCAGTGCTTACAGAGTATACTCCTTGCAGTAGAACTTGAGGATATTTGCCCTTCACATAGAGTGGAAGGAAGTCATCCCACTGAATACTTAATACATGAATGAAAAAAATGCTTGACCTCTAACAATAGTTTAGCTCAGGAATACAAACAGTGACCACTTTGCATAGGGTTCTGCAGTTTAAAAGTAGCATTTTATTTATCCCTTCTTATCCTGTGTTACTTTTAGTGGAACTGAAGATCAGATGGCCTTGCTGATAAGGCTAAGACGTTAGTCTGGAGATAAACCCAGTGCTCCTTCCTACTGGTGCATCGAGCTTTATAAACTTTACCAAAATGATTCTCAGGATAAATTTACAAGAGCCTATTAGGCTTTAGATGAATTTCCCACCTACTTAGGGGAGTTGGGATATTGTGCAGTCATGTGAACAGAGTTCTCAAAACCTGGCTTTTCCAGGTTCCTGAACACCTTTTTGTCCACGGTTCAGTGTTCAGTTGTACTGTCTCTTGAGTTGTTTGAGGATAAGAACACTCATTTTTTTTGGTAGTCACAGGGCCCAGCAAAGTATGTCCAAAATCAATATTTATTAAACTGAACAGTGCTCCAGCACTAATTGTTTACACGTCTACGTTGGATGACTTTTTGGGTTTATTTATAGTTTGATTAAAACATATCACAAGCCTACTGTTAATGTGGGCCGTGAACTAATGGCCGTTCTAGAGGTCTTAATCATTTTATATTAGAAAGCATGGATGTAGGGTGCCTGGGTGGCACAGCTGGTTAAGCGTCCAACTCTAGATTTCGGCACAGGTCATGATCTCAATGCATGAGATCGAGCCCTGCATTGGGCTCTATACACTGACAGCATGGAACTGCTTGGAATTCTCTCTCTCCTTCTCTCTCTCTGTCCATCTTCCACTCATGCATACTCTCTCTCAAATACACATCTCTTTTAAAAAGGAAAGCATATAGCATGTTTATGTATGAAAATGGTGCTTTCTTGGAATTCATATTTATGATGGCAATGAATTAGCCGAGTTCTGTACTTAGTAACATTTATTTGCAAGATGGCTGGCCATTTAGGCAAAGAATCTGACTCCTGTGGAACTCTTTAAGAAAGACCATCTTGAATCCAGTTAAACAAATAACATAGACGTGTTCAGGTGGCTCAGTAGGTTGAGCGTCCGACTGGCTCAGGTCATGATCTTGCGGTTCATAAGTTTAAACCCCACATGGGGCTCTGTCCTGACAGCTCGGAGCCTAGAGTTTGCTTCGGATTCTGTGTCTCCCTCTCTCTCTGCCCTCCTTCGCTCACGCTCTCTTTCTCAAAAATAAATATAAAAAAAAAAAATAACCTAGGAGTGCTGATGCCTAGGGGCAGGTGTACCCCAATGTTCATAGCAGCACTTTCGACAATAGCCGAATCATGGAAAGAGACTAAGTGTCCATCAACTGACGAATGGATAAAGATGATGTGGTGTATACACACACACACACACACACACACACACACACACAATGGAATATTACGTGCCAATGAGAAAGAATGAAGTCTGGCCATGCGTAGCAACATGGATGGACCTGGAGGATATTATGCTAAGTGAAATCAGTCAGTTACAGAAAGA
This sequence comes from Paguma larvata, assembly GCA_030068075.1. Classification (NCBI taxonomy): domain Eukaryota; kingdom Metazoa; phylum Chordata; class Mammalia; order Carnivora; family Viverridae; genus Paguma; species Paguma larvata. The sequence continues at coordinate 11,328,912 of CM057833.1, forward strand.
CAGATACCGTATGTTTCCACGCATAGGTGGGTTTTGAGAGACTTTAACAGAAAGGCATGGGGGAGGGGAAGAGGAGAAAAGAGAAAAGACATAGGTAGGGAGACAAAACGAGATTCTCAAAGACTAAGAACAAACTGAGGGGGGAGGGGGGAGAGTGGGTGATGGGCACAGAGGAGGGCACTTGTTGGGATGAGCACTGAGTGTTATATGGAAACCAATTTGACAATAAATTTTAAAAAATTAATGTCAAAAAATACTCTTTTTGGACTGAGAAATTCCATACAAATACATATAATGTGTGATGCTTAAATGTTTAAATGGATATTAAGTCTTGAGATATTTCATTTGCTGTGAAGAGTATTGGAACAACACCCAGTAGTAGCTTTGACATATTTTTCTTTCCTTTCCTTTTTTTTTTTTTTGAGAGCACACATAAACACACGTGTCAACAGGGGAGAGACAGAAAGAATTCCAAGCAGCCCCCATGCTATCAGCATAGAGCCCAGCACAGGGCTTAAATTCACAAACCGCAAGATCATGACCTGAGCCAAAATCAAGAGTCGGACACTTAACCACCTGAGCCACCCAGGTGCCCCACTGACATATTTTTCTAAGGTTCATTCTTTCAATTTTTTTTTTTTTTTTTTTTTTTTGGAGACAGAGAGAGACAGAGCATGAGTGGGGGAGGGACAGAGAGAGAGAGAGACACAGAATCCGAAGCAGGCTCCAGGCTCCGAGCTGTCAGCACAGAGCCCGATGTGGGGCTCGAACTCACATACCGCGAGATCATGACCCGAGCCGAAGTCGGATACTCAACCGACTGAGCCACCCAGGCGCCCCTAAGGTTCATTCTTTCAATTAGTTATTTCAGTGCTTCCTATGAGCAAAACACTGTTAAAAGAGCTAGAAAAATTGTGGCCAATGAGACGAAAAAAACTCATGCCTTTAGGGGGCTTAAGCTCTAGATTCTTGCTTCAGTGGGCCACTAATGGCAATACTTTGTACAATGCATGATCTGCTTGAGAGAACGAGAGTGAAAGAATTAGCCTCTATTATGGGTGAATTTCATTTTATCCATCATACATGTTCTTATGTGTAAATTTAATCTTAAATGCTCCTATAGGTCACTGTAAGAGAAAACTATGGTGAATTCCTTTACAATTGAGGAATCCTTTCACAAAGCTTGTAATCAGTTCATGGGTTGGGGGAAAGTAACAGCATTACTGAAGTTCTTCACATTATGTTAGGAAAGTTCTTACAAATGTTATTTAATCTTCTTAAGACCCTTCTGAGGAAAGGTTACCATCATTTTGCAAGTAAGGAGACTGCCTAGGGAGGCTGGCCTCCAACATGCTTTTAAATCGTGAATTGAGATAGATGTGTTATCAATATCCTATGGGTCACATAGATGGGAGGATTTCAATTGAAATATTTTTTAATATTTTTACCAGTAGTGCGTTTGTTTCCCAAATTATGGTAAGATTATTTTTGGCAGAAGACGTGGGGATGTGATACTGTTTGATACTAGTGCTCATTCTAAGTCCTAACACCTCATGCCAGAAAAATGAAAACGGGCTGAAGTGTCATCCAGTAGAAACATAATGTAGACTGAACTTGTTTTAAATTGTTTTTAAAACTTATTTATTTATTTAGAGAGAGAGTGAGCACACATTTAAGGGGCAGAGAGGGAGAGAGGGAGAGAGAGAGAGAGAGAGAGAGAGAGAGATCCCAAATAGGCTCTACACTGTCAGCGTGGACCCCACGTGGGGCTCGATCCCATGAACCGTGAGATCATGACCTGAGCCGAAACCAAGTCCCATGCTTAAACGACTGAACCACCCAGGTGCCCCCAGTTTTAAATTTTCTGGTAGACACAGTAAAAAAGTGCAAAGGTGAAATTAATTTCATTTAACCCAGTAGCTTCAGAATATTACCATTTCAACATGTAACCAATCTAAATTCATTATTTGAAGGGTTTTTTTTCTTTTTTAAAAAATAAATTTACCAAGCTCAATGTGCATTTTAAATTCACATCTCAAATTTTAAGTTCCCGACAGCCAGATGTGAATTGTGACTATGTCCTGTATTGGATGGTCCAAGTCTAACTAATGATTAAATAATGGTAGAGATTTTTAGAATAGAGTTTTTAATCTCATGCGTGTGATTAAATGTGTAAATGACAAGGAAACAAAAATCTAATATATTCTTTTTTGAACTTGATAGAGAGGAACGAAGGGGATCTTATGACTATAGCCAAGATCGTACGTATTATGAGAATGTTCGTACTCCAGGCACGTATCCTGAGGACTCCAGACGGGACTATCCAGCTCGAGGGAGAGAATTTTATTCAGAATGGGAAACTTACCAAGGGGACTACTACGAATCGCGGTATTATGACGATCCTCGGGAATACAGGGATTACAGAAATGATCCTTATGAACAGGATATTCGGGAATACAGTTACAGGCAAAGGGAACGAGAAAGAGAACGTGAAAGATTTGAGTCTGACAGAGATAGAGACCACGAGAGGCGGCCGAGTGAGCGCAGTCAGAGCCCAGTGCACCTGCGGCGCCCCCAGAGCCCTGGCGCCTCTCCCTCACAGTCTGAGCGACTGCCGAGTGACTCAGAGAGGAGGATTTACAGCCGGTCCTCAGACCGGAGTGGAAGCTGTAGCTCACTTTCCCCTCCAAGATACGATAAACTGGACAAATCTCGTTTGGAACGCTATACAAAAAATGAAAAAACAGATAAAGAACGAACTTTTGATCCTGAGAGAGTAGAAAGAGAGAGACGCATAATAAGGAAGGAGAAAGTGGAAAAGGACAAAACTGAAAAGCAAAAACGAAAAGGAAAAGTTCATTCCCCTAGTTCTCAGTCTTCAGAGACAGACCAAGAAAATGAGAGGGAACCGAGCCCCGAAAAAACAAGGAGTTCTAATAAACTGAGCAGAGAGAAAGCTGACAAAGAAGGAATAGCAAAAAACCGCCTCGAGCTCATGCCTTGTGTGGTTTTGACCCGAGTGAAAGAAAAAGAAGGGAAAGTTATTGACCATACTCCCTTGGAAAAGCTGAAAGCCAAGCTTGATAATGACACTGCCAAGTCTTCTGCTCTAGATCAGAAACTACAGGTCTGTCAGACGGAGCCCACAAAGTCTGACTTGTCTAAACTGGAACCGGTTCGAATGAAAGTGCCAAAGGAAAAGGGCCTGTCAAGTCACATAGAAGTGGTAGATAAGGACAGCAGGCTTAAAGCCAGGAAGCACCTAAAACCGGAGCAGACTGCTGACGGGGTCAGTGCTACGGATCTGGAGAAGCTGGAAGCAAGGAAGCGGCGCTTTGCAGATTCCAATTTGAAGGTAGAAAGGCAAAAATCAGAAATCAAGAAAAGTAGTCCAGAGATAGAGGATGCTCGGGTACTTTTAAAAAAGCAGCCTGACCCATCCTCCAGAGATGTCGTTCTGCTGAGGGAAGGAGAGTCTGAAAGAAAGCCTGTGCGGAAAGAAATTCTTAAACGAGAATCTAAAAAAATAAAACTAGACAGACTTAATGCTGTTCCCAGCCCCAAAGAGTGTCAGGAGCTTGCCAGTGTTTCTGTTGGGATTGGCTCAAGGCCCAACTCAGACCTACAAGCAAGGCTGGGAGAATCAGTATGTGAATCTGTGGAAAATCAAGAAACTCAGTCAAAAAAACCTATTCCCTCAAAACCACAACTCAAACAGCTGCAATTATTAGATGATCAGGGACCAGAGAGAGAAGATATTAGGAAAAACTATTGCAATCTTCGTGATGAAACACTTGAATGTAAATCAAGCCAAGAGAAACTACATTCAGTAAATACTGAAGAAAAAATTGGCATTGATATTGATCACACGCAGAGTTACCGAAAACAAATGGAGCAGAGTCGGAGAAAACAGCAGATGGAGATGGAAATAGCCAAGTCTGAGAAGTTTGGCAGTCCTAAAAAAGATGTAGATGAATATGAAAGACGTAGTCTAGTTCACGAGGTAGGCAAACCCCCCCAAGATGTCACTGATGACTCTCCTCCTAGCAAAAAGAAAAGGATGGACCATGTTGATTTTGATGTCTGCACCAAGAGAGAGAGGAATTACAGAAGTTCGCGCCAAATCAGTGAGGATTCTGAAAGGGCTGGCGGTTCTCCCGGCATCCGACATGGCTCTTTCCACGAAGACGACGACCCTCTAGGCTCCCCTAGACTCGTGTCAGTAAGAGGGTCTCCTAAAGTAGATGAAAAAGGTCTCCCCTATTCTAACATCACAGTCAGAGAAGAGTCCTTAAAATTTAATCCTTACGATTCCAGCAGGAGAGAACAGATGGCAGACATGGCCAAAATAAAGCTCTCTGTCTTGAATTCTGAAGATGAACTAAACCGGTGGGATTCTCAAATGAAACACGATGCCAGCAGATTTGATGTGAGTTTCCCAAACAGCATAATTAAGAGAGACAGCCTTCGAAAGCGGTCTGTACGTGACTTGGAACCTGGTGAGGTGCCTTCTGATTCTGATGAAGACGGTGAACACAAATCCCACTCGCCCAGAGCCTCTGCACTATATGAGAGCTCTAGGTTGTCTTTTTTATTGAGGGACAGAGAAGACAAACTACGTGAGCGAGACGAAAGACTCTCCAGTTCTTTAGAAAGGAACAAATTTTATTCTTTTGCACTGGATAAGACAATCACACCAGACACTAAGGCTTTGCTTGAAAGAGCTAAATCCCTTTCTTCATCTCGAGAAGAAAATTGGTCTTTTCTCGATTGGGACTCACGTTTTGCTAATTTTCGAAACAACAAAGATAAAGAGAAAGTTGACTCTGCTCCAAGACCTATCCCATCCTGGTACATGAAAAAGAAGAAAATTCGGACTGATTCCGAAGGAAAAATGGATGATAAAAAAGATGACCATAAAGAAGAAGAACAGGAAAGACAAGAATTATTTGCCTCTCGTTTTTTACACAGCTCAATCTTTGAACAAGATTCCAAGCGATTGCAGCATCTGGAGAGAAAAGACGAGGAATCCGACTTCATTGCTGGCAGGTTGTATGGGAGGCAGACGTCTGATGGGGCAAACAGCACGGTCGAAGTGATTCAAGAGCCGGTAGTTCTTTTCCATAGCAGATTTATGGAACTCACGCGAATGCAACAGAAAGAAAAGGAAAAAGACCAAAAACCCAAAGAGGTTGAAAAACAGGAAGATACAGAGGATCATCCTGAGACCCCAGAACCTGCCTCTGAGAGTAAAGAATCAGAACTGAAGACCCCTCCTCCAAGTGGACCTCCTGCTGTCACAGCTGTAGCTCCAGAGTCAGTATCGTCATCACCAGAGAAGGCGACAGCAGGGGAAAAAGCAGGGGAGGTGCCTTTGGTGACAGAAGAGAAGCCCAGGGAGCCAGCCTCAGAAGCAGCAAAGTCTGTGTCTGCGCAGGCTCCCACTGCCGTGCAGCAAACTGAGCACAGCGACCCACCCCCAGCAGCGGACACTGATAAAGATGCTGCCAGGACTCCATCAGTTGTCGAGGAGAGTTCATCCTCTGACCAGCTGCCTTATCTGGACACCAAGCCTCCAACTCCTGGGGCCTCATTTTCCCAGGTGGAAGTCACTGTAGATCCAGAACCTGACAGTACCCAGCCGCTTTCAAAACCGACTCAGAATCCTGAGGAAGCTGATGAGCCAAAAGTGGAAAAGCCAAACTCAGCTGCTAATGTTGAACCCAGTGCAAATCAAAAATCTGAAGTTGTCCCTGAGGTTCAGCCTCAGGCTTCTGAAGACATTGAGGTCGATCCTCCGGTTGCCACAAAAGATAAAAAGCCAAACAAAAGTAAGCGTTCCAAGACCCCCGTTCAGGCTGCTGCAGCAAGTACCATAGAGAAGCCTGTCACACGGAAGAGCGAGCGGATAGACCGGGAGAAACTCAAACGGTCCAATTCTCCGCGGGGAGAAGCACAGAAGCTTTTGGAGTTGAAGATGGAGGCAGAGAAGATTACAAGGACCACCTCTAAAAATTCCGCGGCAGACCCAGAACACCCAGAACCAAGCTTGCCCCTTAGCCGAACAAGGCGCCGGAACGTGAGGAGTGTCTATGCAACCATGGGAGACCACGAGAGCCGCTCTCCCATCAAGGAGCCCACTGAGCAGCCACGAGTGACCAGGAAGAGACTGGAGCGAGAGCTGCAGGAGGCCGCGGCGGTTCCCACAACCCCACGGAGGGGAAGGCCTCCAAAAACACGCCGTCGAGCTGAAGAAGATGAGGAGGCCGAGGCCAAAGAGCCAGTTGAGACGCTCAAACCAGCGGAGGGATGGAGGTCCCCACGAGCCCAAAAATCAGGAGCTGCCGGCGGCCCACAAGGGAAAAGGGGGAAAAATGAGCCAAAAGTTGAGGCTGAACGTCTGGAGGCTGTCACTGAGGTGAGTCCCCAGGTGAATGTGAAAGAAAATCATACAAAGTCCAAGGCTGATAAAGAAGCAGCAGGAAGTGAACAGAAAAGTGATAAAAAAGAAATTAGCACTGACAAAAATACACCGGAAGCCCCTGCAGTTGAAGTGGTGGAGAAAAAAACAGCCCCTGAAAAAAACTCCAAGTCAAAGAGAGGGAGATCTCGAAACTCTAGGTCAGCAGCGGACAAATCTGCAAATCTGAAAACTGCAGATACCAGTGTGAGTCCCAGTGCGGCCGCAGGCACTGTGGGGCCGGCAGCGGCGAAGGAAGCTGAGGTGGTGGCAGGCCCCCCTGAGAAGAGCGAGAGTCCCCAGAAGGAGGGGATTTTATCTTCCCAGTTGAACAGTGATCCAGCCCATCCAGAGAAGCTGTCGGAGGAGAAAGAAGATGTGTCTGCCACCACGCCGTCTCCAGAACCCAATCAGTTAGCCAAACAGATGGAGCTGGAGCAGGCCGTGGAGAACATCGCAAAGCTCACTGAAACCACCTCTGCGGCCTTCAAGGCGGCCACAGGTGCGCCAGAGGGCCTCTCCACAGAGGATGGGGACAAGCCTGCACACCAGGCAAGTGAAACAGAACTGGCTGCGGCCATTGGCTCCATCATCAATGACATTTCTGGGGAGCCAGAAAGCTTCCCAGCAGCTGCACCTTTCCCTGCAGAACCACAGGCAGATCTGCAGCCCCGTCCTCAAGTGCTGCAGCCCCCTGGGGAGGGAATGGAGCCTGAGACTGATGAGGCTGTATCTGGAATCTTGGAGACCGAGGCTGCCACGGAATCTTCTGGGCCACCAGTCAGTGCCCCTGACCCCTCAGCAGGCCCCGCAGATCCCAAGGAAGCTGGAGGGAACAGCAGTGAACCCTCCCAGCCAGTGCCAGAAGCCAAAGGATCAAAAGAAGCAGAAGTCCCTCTTGCTCGGAAAGAGAAAGGGCGCCAGAAGACAACTCGATCACGCCGCAAACGGAATACAAATAAGAAAACGGGGGGCACTACAGAGACCCACGTCTCTGAACCTGACCAAGGTCAAAGCAAGAGTCCTACTACAAATGAGGGGACGGCGGTGCCACCCCCAGAAACACCGCAGGAAGAGAAGCAGAAAGAAAAGCCCCAGTCCGCTCTGCCTGAGTCCTGTGCTTCTGACCCAAGCAAGACTCCATCCATGGAGAATTTGTCCCAAGAATGCAGCGTGGAAGAAAAGACACCGACCAGAGCGTCTGCACTCCCAGACCTTCCCCCGCCCTCCCAGCCAGCCCCAGTGGAGGATGAACCTCAAGCCAGATTCAAGGTGCATTCCATCATTGAAAGTGACCCAGTGACCCCACCCAGTGACTCCAGCACACCCACCCCCCCAATTCCTTCTGTAACTGCAGCAAAGCTCCCACCACCTGTTGCCTCTGTGGGGGTCCCACACCAGAGCCCCCCAGCTAAAGTCACAGAGTGGATCACAAGGCAGGAGGAGCCTCTGGCTCAGTCCACCCCATCTCCAGCTCTTCCCCCAGACACAAAAGCTTCTGACCTCGACACCAGCTCCAGTACGCTGAGGAAGATCCTCATGGACCCCAAATATGTCTCCGCCACTGGTGTCACTTCCACGAGTGTCACAACTGCCATCGCAGAGCCCGTCAGTGCCGCTCCTTGCCTGCATGAAGCACCACCACTCCCTCCGGTTGAGTCTAAAAAACCGCTTTTAGAAGAAAAACCAGCAGCTCCAGTAACCAACACCTCTGACACACAGGCCCCGGAGGCTCCAGTAGCCACTGAAAAGGAAAAGGTGGCTCCAGTCATTGCTCCCAAAATTACTTCTGTTATTAGTCGGATGCCTGTGAGCATTGATTTAGAGAACTCGCAAAAGATCACTCTGGCAAAACCAGCTCCTCAAACCCTGACTGGCCTGGTGAGCGCTCTGACGGGCCTGGTGAATGTGTCACTGGTCCCAGTGAATGCCCTGGCTGGCCCGGTGAATGCCCTGAAAGGCTCTGTGAAGGGCCCAGTGACCGCGCTGAAGGGCTTGGTCAACACTCCTGCCGGCCCCGTGAACGTCCTAAAGGGCCCCGTGAATGTCCTGACGGGGCCCGTGAACGTTCTCACCACCCCGGTGAACGCCACCGTGGGTGCGGTGAATGCCGCCGCGGGCACGGTGAACGCCACCGTGGGCACGGTGAACACCGCCACAGGCGCCATGAACGCAGGCACAGTGACAGTCACAGCAGGTGCAGTGACCGCTGCCTCTGGCACTGTGACTGCCACAACAGGTGCGGTGACGGTGGCAGGTGCAGTGATCACACCTTCAGCCAAGTGCAAACCCAGACCAAGCACTAACGAAAACAGTCGGTTCCACCCGGGGTCTATGTCTGTGATTGACGACCGGCCGGCAGACACAGGCTCTGGTGCCGGCCTGCGTGTGAACACATCCGAAGGGGTCGTGCTCCTGAGCTATTCAGGGCAGAAGACTGAAGGCCCGCAGCGGATCAGTGCCAAGATTAGCCAGATCCCCCCCGCCAGTGCAATGGACATCGAATTTCAACAGTCGGTGTCCAAGTCCCAGGTCAAACCCGATGCTGTTGCGCCAGCGCAGCCTTCTCCCAAAGGCCCCCAGGCTCCTTCGGGCTATGCAAATGTGGCCACCCATTCCACTCTGGTACTGACTGCCCAGACGTACAATGCATCTCCTGTGATTTCATCTGTTAAGGCGGACCGTCCGTCCCTGGAGAAGCCCGAGCCCATTCACCTCTCTGTGTCCACACCTGTCACCCAGGGTGGCACAGTGAAGGTTCTCACCCAGGGCATAAACACGCCCCCAGTGCTGGTTCACAACCAGCTGGTCCTCACCCCAAGCATAGTCACCACTAATAAAAAGCTCGCTGACCCCGTCACCCTCAAAATAGAGACCAAGGTCCTCCAGCCAGCTAACCTGGGGTCTGCTCTCACTCCCCACCACCCTCCGGCTCTGCCCAGCAAACTGCCTACAGAAGTGAACCATGTCGCCTCAGGGCCCAGTACCCCGACAGATCGAACAGTCTCCCATCTGACAGCCGCAAAGCCAGACGCACATTCTCCTCGACCCAGCGGGCCTGCTCCGACCCCGTTCCCGAGAGCCTGCCACCCCAGCAGCACCTCGTCCACCGCGCTTTCCACTAATGCCACGGTCATGCTGGCTGCGGGCATTCCTGTGCCTCAGTTCATCTCCAGCATACACCCGGAGCAGTCTGTCATCATGCCGCCCCCCAGCATCACCCAGACCGTGTCCCTCAGCCACCTGTCCCAGGGCGAGGTGAGAATGAACACTCCCACGCTGCCCAGCATCACCTACAGCATCCGCCCAGAGACTCTTCACTCTCCGCGGGCCCCTCTGCAGCCCCAGCAAATCGAGGTCAGGGCCCCGCAGCGTGCGGGCACACCCCAGCCAGCCACAGCTGGTGTGCCGGCCCTGGCCCCCCCGCACCCTCCAGAGGAAGAAGTGCACTATCACCTTCCCGTTGCTCGAGCTGCGGCCCCCGTGCAGTCAGAGGTGCTGGTCATGCAGTCCGAGTACCGGCTGCACCCGTACACCGTGCCCCGGGATGTGAGGATCATGGTGCATCCGCACGTGACGGCAGTCAGCGAGCAGCCTCGGGCAGCCGACGGGGTAGTGAAGGTGCCACCACCCACCAAGGTCCCTCAGCAGCCCGGGAAGGATGCCACCAAGACCGCAGATGCCAAAGCCACCCCGGCCCCTGCCCCCCATGGTGAAGCCCGCATCCTCACGGTCACCCCCAGCAACCAGCTCCAGGGGCTGCCTCTCACCCCGCCTGTGGTGGTGACCCACGGGGTGCAGATCGTGCACTCCAGCGGGGAGCTGTTTCAGGAGTACAGATACGGAGACATCCGCACCTACCACAGCCCCGCGCAGCTCTCTCACACGCAGTTTCCTGCTGCCGCCTCCATCGGTCTACCTCCTCGGACCAAGGCTCCCGCTCAGGTGAGTGCCACAGATCAGCCTTCCTCCCTGTAGCGCTTGAGGTGCCAGGGAGGCCCCCGAAATGTGTTAACCCTTTCCATGAGTTTAAAGAGGAGCTCCCTAAACTGCAGGATGAGGGGATCAGGTCACCGTGCAGAGGGCTGAGACGTGGGAAGGAGCTGTGGGAGGGAGCGGGTGGCTACTAGCTGCAGGGAGAGGGCGGGGAGCGAGTGGGTGACCTCTCACTGGAACCTTCGATCCCGAGCGCCCGAGAGGATCGCTGCCACGGGGCCTGGCTCGCAGGAGCTGCCCGCAGCTGACCCTGCCCAGGAACCTGGGGCCGGTTGGTGGGGGCCAGGGGGCTATACATAACAGACTCTTCACTCTGTCCCTCTCTCTCCCGCTGAACTCCAGGGCCCGGCTCCTGAAGGTGAGCCCTTGCAGCCCACTCAGCCTGCACAGCCTGCCCAGCCTGTCCAGTCCACACAGCCTGCACAGCCCTCCCAGCTCAGCCAGCCAGGCCAGCCACCAAGCAGCAAGATGCCTCAGGTCTCCCAGGAGGCGAAGGGGACCCAGACAGGAGTAGAACAGCCCCGTCTGCCAACCGTCCCTGCAAACAGGCCAGCCGAGCCTCATGCCCAGGTTCAGAGGGCACAGGCAGAAACAAGTCAGACCTCCTACCCCTCCCCTGTGTCTGTCTCCATGAAGCCTGACCTCCCGGCCCCTCTTCCTGCTCAGGCTGCTCCAAAGCAGCCGTCCTTTGTCCCCACGACCTCAAGCCCCAGCACCCCTCCAGGACTGGCTCTGACGCACAGTGAAGCCCAGGCCACCCCCAAACCAGATTCTTCTCCACACTTGACTTCCCAGAGGCCTGTGGACATGGTCCAGCTTCTGAAGGTAAGCCTGGGCAGGGCCCCGCTCCCCTCCAAGCTCTGCGCGGTGTTAAACAGTGCCCTGAATTCAGCCCCCACTTAGGCTGGCGAGCCCTTGCCTGGGGGACGGGTCTAGCGTGGCTCTGCTCTCCCGCCCTGCGCTCACTTCCTGTCTGTCTCCCTGAGGGCAGAAGTACCCCATCGTGTGGCAGGGCCTGCTGGCCCTCAAGAACGACACGGCTGCCGTGCAGCTCCACTTCGTCTCGGGCAACAATGTCCTGGCCCATCGGTCTCTGCCGCTTTCTGAAGGAGGCCCCCCACTGAGGATCGCCCAGAGGATGCGGCTAGAGGCCTCCCAGCTGGAAGGGGTTGCCCGGAGGATGACTGTAAGTCTCGGGGCCCAGGTGAGCAACTGCCCTGCCCACAAGGGAGAACGTGGGGTGCCCCCCACCTGCCCGTCTCCCCAGCTTGCCATGGGGAGTGGTAATTCGGTCTCCAGTGGGGACACAAAATGCCTCTAGACTCAAACAGTTTTTTTCAGTCAGCAAACAGGGTAGACTTCAAGGTCCCCTCAGAAAAGGGGCCTTTTGTGGACTTGAGTGCCAAGCCCCTGGGTTGGACAGGCCTCTGCATGGGCTGCTGTCTTCAGGGAAGGCCTCTGATCACTGATGGCTATGCTTCTGCCACAGGCGGAGACAGATTACTGCCTGCTGCTGGCTCTGCCCTGTGGCCGTGACCAAGAGGATGTCGTGAGCCAGACCGAGTCCCTCAAGGCGGCCTTCATCACCTATCTGCAGGCCAAGCAGGCGGCAGGGATCATCAACGTTCCCAACCCCGGCTCCAATCAGGTCAGCCCCGTGTCCTCGCTTGGTGTACGCATGCGTGGGGCTGGTCTAAGCTGGTGGCGCGGTTACCAGTGCCAACCAGAGTAGTCCAGAGGCGGGCAAAAGGGCCCTCCGGATGGAGGAAACAGGCAAGCAGGGCGTAGAGGTGGGGCCGCCCCTGCCCATCCTGGAGACAACCCCAAGAACCGCTGAGGCAGCGGAGGGTTTTGGCCCAATGCTGTGGCCGAGGTTCCCAGGAGGGGTAGTTCAGTTCATGTCAGGGACTCCCCCCAGCTCTGTGTTGGGCCCCCAGTCAGAAGTGGTTTGAAGAGTGGTAGCGGGGTGACTGGGCCGGAGACCGGGGAATCCCACTTTCCTCCCTCTCTCGCCCGCTTCTCTAGCCCGCCTACGTGCTCCAGATCTTCCCGCCCTGCGAGTTCTCGGAGAGCCACCTGTCCCGTCTGGCCCCTGACCTCCTCGCCAGCATCTCCAACATCTCTCCCCACCTCATGATTGTCATTGCCTCTGTGTGAGCCACTGAATGGTCACCGCTCGGTGTATTTCCCCGAGGCTCTGCAGCAAAAACACAAACAGGACAACCCAGTCAAGTGGAGGAAGAAGCTGCCGCAGGGGACGTCCTCCACTGCGTCCACCGCCGGCCTCGCCCTCGAGCCCGCCCACCCGGCTCAGCGGGACAGCCCCCTCTGGGCAGTGGTGCTGCTGCTTGTATGTTTACATGACATTTAGCCCAAGGACAGGCCACCAACTGCTGGACTCCGCAGACACCTTGGGGCTGGGTTTCTCTCCTCCTTCCGGAGAAAAGGAACGGGGCAGTGGAATAAATTTTTTGTTTTTGTTTTTAACAAAACAGAACTGCCTTTGCACTAAATTAGTGACTTGGACTTTTGCACAGTGAAGACGGGCTGTGACACTCTGGAGGTCTGGGTGTACCTGAGCGTGCATCGAGGACTCTGACGCAGGACTTCAGGCTTCTGCTGAAACACTGGGGTCAAGGAACATTTCATTTGGGTTGTTTTGTCCCCACCCCGCCCTTCCCCTTGCTCATTTGGATGTGTCACCTTTAATTCTCCTGCCGCCACCATCTGTGATTCACTCGGATGTACAGTTTACAATCAAAAAAGAGCAAACAGAAGGATTCTTTCTTTCTTGGTGGGATATGCAGAACTTGGGATGTGTGTATATATAAATATATAATATATATAAATATATATAATACTGACTTAAAAAAATCAAATTCCCCTGACATACATTTTTTTTAATCTGTGCCAAAAATGTGTTTTCAGAGAAAATCTTATTTTCATACTCAGACTTTGTATTGTCACTCATTTGTATAAGTGCGCTTCGTTACAGCACGGGCCCGGCCCCCGCGATTTGGAAGTGTCACACACACAAAAAGACTGTACAAAAAAGACTGGCTTCCCTTCTTCTTGTTACCTTGACCTCTCCCCCCAACTTCCTAACACTTATTAATTTATGAAACTGGTTTTCTCAGCGCAGTTTTGTTTTGTGTGTCCATTGGATTACAAACTTTATTAAAAAATACAAAACACGTCCAGTGTGAATGCGATTGTCACTTGGGTGGGAGGACCGAGGGTCCTCTGCTTATGGAAACAGCTGGCCCTCATCCCACTCCTGTGTCCCTCCCCAAGTCTAGATGGGACCGCTTTTCTGCCACTTCACCCTCCCCAGTGTCATGTTTTATACAAAAGAGATTGCTGTCACAGACCGAACTTACTTGTTCTCGCGTAACGTGGAAGGCACTTCAAAGTTGGATACAGGTGACAAACTACCCCTTGCCAACTCAGAAACCGCTGAAGCGAACTTTGGTGTCTTGTCCCTCGCCCCTTCCTCCTCCAGGTGGGGAGCAGGCTGGCCCGGAGGCGGCACAGCCTGGCCTGATGCCAGAAAGGAGGATGGGGCCCCTACAAGCTCTAGGGGGTTGGCTATAGGGGAACAGGAACACAGGGACCACAGAATTAGCGGTCTCACGTGTGACAGTCACGGGGCTCCTCCCAGGCCTGTGCTGCTGCTGAGGAGGTGGTGCCGCCTCTGAGCGCGGGATTACAGCTGCCAGGAGCCAACTGTAGACACGGGGCAGAGACGGCATCGCGGCTCCCCGCTGGCGTCCCACAGCCCCTGCTTGCCGCCCCAGCCGAGGCAGTGCTCGCGGTGTCCCCCTCCCTGCGACAAAGCTCCTGGCCCTCAGCCTGGTCGCAGCCTCCCATCAACACACAGCAAACAGATGTTCCCAAAAGATGGCGCTCGGCCTCGATCCTGTGAAGTGAGGCCGGAGCCCTCCTGTTTCCCCAAGCCCACAAGAACTGGGCCGGTGGCCCCGGGGGCCTGGCTCCCTGCCTACCTTGCTGCTCTGGCTGAAGGGGCGTCTGAGCGGGGCTCTGTGGGTTGCCCGGATCCTGGTAAGCCAACCCAGCGGGGCAGAGGGGGAGCAGGCTCACAGCTGTGCTCCGTGGCAGAGCGGGGCTCGGGTCCCGAAGCTGAACAGGTGAGAAGCCCAAGGACGAGACGCGGAGGAGGGGGGATGGGGTGCGAGGAGCCGCAGTCCCTCCGGCCCCAAGCGTTGCCGCCCACACCCCGACTCCGGACAAGGAAGCTGGCTTTTCTTCTTGACAGGTCCGGAGGCACCAGTCCCATCCTGCACGAGGGACGGCCTGGCCTTGTCAAGAAAACAGGTCTGGGCCAGCTGGTCCCCAGGAGGGGGGGGCAGCCCTTCCTCGGCCTCCGCCCCGGCTCTGGCAGCTCCCCGCCCACCCCCACAGGGAGCTATAGGCAGCATTAGAAAATAAGCAAATTTATTCTCTCTAGGGAACGGGGCCACCCCTCTCAGACCTAGGGTGCCATCCATCCTTAAATAAACAGTCAGAAGAGGGGCGCCTGCTCACTCGGCAGGCGGTGGACATTCAGGGGCCGTGGGGGGCGTCTCCGCCAGAGCGGGCTGGCCGTCGGCCCCGTCCCGAGGGCGGAAGACCAGCTCCCCGGCCTGCAGCACCTGCCCGGCAGGCCACGTGCCACCCGGCCCGTACTGCTGGTAGAAGTCCGCGTCCGTGTGGAACATGACCAGCGCCTGGGCCGTGTGGATGCGCACGTGCTGGGCGAGGCTGTTAGCGTCCAGGAACTTGTCCCCGCAGGAGTCACAGGCATAGAGGATGTGGGTGTTGGGGTCTGCGGGAGGTGGGGGGGCTGCGGTCAGGATGGAGACGACCCTCGGGTTCACCGGTTTTCACACCCCGGGCGGCCCCCTCACCTTCCTCCTGGACTTGCTTCACAGCTTTGCTGATCTCTGCCTTAAGTACTTCCGTCTCGTCGGCGGTCACCGCGGCCCCCACTGGCACCACTGTGGGCAAAGTCCGAGGGGCCTAAGGCCAAAGGCACCTACCTGCCCGTCACCACCACCCCAGAGGCGAGCTACCCGTGACCAGCCCCTGCTGCCCACGGCCCGCACCTGTGAGCTGAGTGACGGCGGTTGCCGCCAGTGCTTCGGTAGCCAGCGTGACCATGTCATCCACAGTGACCACGCTGACCTCGCCGCCCTCCTCTGGCTCCAGGATTTTGATGCCCGCCTTGCCCTGGTGAACGGTCTTCACGTGGGAGCGCAGGTTGTCCACGCGGTTGAAGCCACGGCCGCACTTGTCACACAGGTAGGGCTTCTCTCCTGGGGGGGGAGGCAAGGTTCTCGCCTGCCGTTGGGAGGGGGGGCGGGGGGGGGGGGAGGACCTCAGTGGCCTCCAGCTGCCCCCAGAGCCCTGTCTTCTCCAGTAGCGAGTGCTCTGGGGCAGCAACCAGGGCTGCACAGGAGCCTCTGGTAGCCAATGCACCTTCTAGAAACTCTAAATGGGGTCCTCATTTGAACCGAATCTCCTTCAAGGCCACCTGCGGCAAGGGCCAGTGCCCAAGGCCGGGATGTGGAGGGGCCACCCCCGCCCCCACCCCCACAGACGGACAGGCAGGCGGGCACGAGCTCACCAGTGTGGATGATGATGTGCTTGGACAGGTCCCCCACGTTCACGAACGCCTTGCTGCACACGCTGCACTTGTGAGGGCGGATGTTGTCGTGGTGGCGGATGTGGTTGGCCAACTGGCTGGACTGGACGAACCTGCAGGGCCGCGGAGGGAGGGGGCTTGCACTGAACTGCACCAGCCAGGGCCCGGGACGGCGGGGCGCTCTGGCCTCATCTATGAGACCGGAGCCGGAGCCCCAGTTCCCAACTGAGCTCTAGGTTCCTTTCCCGACCCCCTTCACCGAGCCAGGGAGGGGGCAAGGGGGCGAGGGGGCGAGGGGGCGGGGGGGCGAGGGGGCGGGGGGGCGAGGGGGGCGAGGGGGCGGGGGCGGGGGCGGCGGGGGGGGCGGGGGGGCGGGGGGGCGGGGGGCGAGGGGGCGGGGGGCGAGGGGGGCGAGGGGGCGGGGGGGCGAGGGGGCAAGAGGGCGAGGGGGCGGGGGGGGTGAGGGGGCGGGGGGGGGTGAGGGGGCGGGGGCGGGGGCGGGGGCGGGGGCGAGGGACGGAAGGGCGGGGCAGGACCTCTTGCCGCAGCGCTCGCAGACGTAGGGCTTCTCGCCGGTGTGCTGGCGCACGTGCGCGATGAGGGAGCTGGCCTGGGTAAAGGCCTTGCCGCACATCACACACTGGCACGGCTTCTCGCCTGGGGACAGGCGGACGGGAGCGGGTGTCGGCGCGCGCTCCCCCCCCCAGCGCCGACCCGGGCCCCCGGGCGCCCCCGCCCACCTGTGTGGATGCGGACGTGCCGCTGCAGCGCGCCGGGGTCCGCGAACTGCCGCTGGCAGTGGACGCACACGTAGGGCTTCTCGCCGCTGTGGATCCGAAGGTGCCGCTTGAGGTTCCCTGCAGTGGGAGGCAGGCGGGGTGCGCGTGACGTGCCACGGGGGGGGGGGGGCGCACAAGGGGGCAGGAGGGAGGGCCGCCTGGGCAGCCCCGGCCCTACCTGAGGTGGTGAACTGCTTCCCACACTCCCGGCACTTGAGGGGCCCGTCCGCGATGTGGATCTTCAGGTGGGCCTTGAGGTTCCCCACCTGCGCCCGGGCAGGGGTCAGAGGGGCCGCCCGACCCGCCCCAGCCTCGGCCGCCCCTCCCGCCAGCGAGCAAGGGGTTCTCGGCCCCCTCCCGGGCCCGTGGACCGCTCGGTCCGTCCTCGAGACCCGTGGAATGTTCCAGGTCCCGGAGGTGGCAAGGGGAAAACCACTCCCACCCCCGCCCTGGTTCTTTGGGGGCCCTAATCCCCTCCCCACCCCCAGATTCCCCAGCAGAGCGGTCAGAGCTCGGCGGGGGCAGGGCCCTGTCTGCCCGCCCACCCGCCCCGCGGCGGCGTCGCGCACCTGATTGAACTTCTTGTCGCAGTGCGGGCACTTGTGCTCCTTGTCGGTGTCGTGGGTCTCCAGGTGGCGCATCTTGGAAGTGGGGTCGGAGAAGGAGCGGCCGCAGTAGTCGCACTGGTAGGGCTTCTCGCCGCTGTGCACCAGCTGGTGGCGCTTCAGGTTGCCGGACGTGGTGAAGAGCTTGCCGCAGTCCCCGCAGCGGTAGCGCGCCTCGCCCGAGTGCCGCTTCTTGTGCAGGTTCAGCAGGCTGATGAGCCGGTAGCTCTTGCCGCACTCCTCGCAGCCGTACGGCTTCAGCGGGCTGGTGGTCACAGGGCGACAGGGAGAGGGGACGGTCGCTGGGCTCCCTGAGGCCGGGGCCCCGCGGGGGAGGCGGCCGGGGCGGCGTACCTGTGCGTCTTCTCGTGGGCCTTGCAGGCGGCCGGGTCCGAGAAGGCCTTGCTGCACTCCCGGCACGAGAAGGGCTTCTCGCCCGTGTGGATGCGGATGTGCCGCTTGAAGTTGCCGGTGTGCGTGAACTCCTTCCCGCAGTCCTGCGGGGCGGGGCGGGGCGGGGCGGGGAGAGTGTGTCAGGGACACGGAGCCGGGTGGGGGGGGGGGGTGCTGCAGCATCGGGGGAGGGTGCAGAGAGGGCCACACCTCACACTTGTGGATGACCGAGCCATAGGCCTTGGACTCCGTACGGTCGCCGTAGGTGCCCGAGCGCGGGCCCCGGGCCTCGGCGCCCAGCTCCTGGCCGGAGTCCGTGCTGGCGGACTCCTCGCTCTCCTCGGGGGCCTCCCCCTTCTCCAGCGGTGGGCCCTCTTCCTTGACCTCGGCGGCCGCTGCGCCCTCCTCCTCCCGGCTCTTCTCCCTTCCTGGCCGGCTCCACCTCCATTTCTGCCATGAGAAGGGGGGACGCTGAGGCGCTCGGAAGGGCGAGAAGGGGCCGCAGGGCCAGCAGAGGACGACGGCTCGTCTCCGCAGCCCTGTTTGCGCGGGTCCCCCGCAGGGGCCAGCTCGGCGTGGCCACCGCAGAGGAGTGGCCCCGGTGCCGGCTGGGGAGAGGGCAGAGGACACTGCGGAGTGGGCCCTCTGCTGCCGGGAGGCGGGACAGGGCCTCCGGGCCCCGGAGAAGCCGGAGCGGCTTCACGGTGGGTGCTGGGATGCGTAACCGAGAGACAGAGGACAGGAAGTCGAGAATGGCAAGACGGCCTCGGCCGAGGCTAAAGCATAAGTCAGACCGGGCTCAGCTCCGGGGCTGGGGGAGGAACCCGGGGGGACGCGTGAGCGACGGCCGCCCGGCCTGGCCCGTGGTGGGGCACCTTGCTCCGAGCTCTCCGACAAGGCGGCCTCGGCCTCGGCAGCGGCCATGCTGCTTGTGGGGTCGGGCTTGGGCTCCACGGGGGGCGGCTCCCGGGGCGCGTCGGCCTTCTCTGTCTGCTCGGCACCTGGGTGGCATGTGGGAACACCGGAGGCTGCGTGAGGACCCTCCCTCCGGCGGCCACATGTCTCTCCTGGCCCAAGCCCCCACCCCCGGAAAGGCTGTGGCCCGGCATAAGGGGCCCAGCATGTCCCAACTCAGGCTGCTTGTGCCCGCGCTCTCGCTGGAACAGGTGCCCCCAACTGAACGGCTCTCCCAGCCCCAGGCACCCCACCCCCACCCCCAGGAGGCCGCTCACGGCCCCAGGGCCCAGGCTGCTGGGAGGTGACAGCGAACGGCCAGCCCGAGTCCTGGGCGTCACCACTCACCACTGGCCGTGCTCTCAGCCTGGCCGCCCCGCTCCTCCTTGGGCTCCCGGTCTGGGCCCGTGGGTGGACCGCTTCCAGCTGGGTCCGGCTCGCCCCGCAGGGCAGCAGCCGCCTTCTCCTCTTTGGCTCTCTTGTCTCCTCCTGGAGGTGGGACAGGACAGTCCTACCATTTCCCGTCATGTGCCCACTACCCGGAGGGGTGGGGTGGCCCAGAACTTGCTGGCTCTTCCAGACCCTCCCTGGGGATACAGCTACATATTGGTTGCTCAGACTTCACCGGGTGCCCACTGCACGCCAGGCCGCCGGCTGGGCACAGGATCCAGTCCGGCCGCCGCTCCCGTGGGGACTCCCGCGCTGGTCTGGACGCAGACCTCACACGCAAAACACTACCGCCCGTCAGAGCTCCGTGCTCAGGAGGGCAACGGGGCTCTCCGCAAGGGCACCACGAGAGGCTGGCCCATGCCCGGCGTCAGGAGGAAGGGCACGAGCAGGGACCCGGGCCGAGTGCACCCCCAGCTCTGGGGCAGCAGGGCACACGGGAAGGGGTGAAAGGTGGGGGAGGGGGAGGCAGACGACTAGCCCCTCGGAAGGCTTCCTGAGACTGGCACCCCTCAACGCAGGCAGGGCCGGGCGGGGACACCGAGACCCAGAGAGAGGACACGGAGAGGCAGAGGCAGCACCCCATCCAAAGCGCCGTGTTCAGGAACAGCCCGACCGTAATCTCACCTTCCGTGCCTGAGGCCACTGTATCCTGCCCCGGGCTGGCGGCGGGCTCCGCGAGCGACTTGAGGGCGTGGCAGGCCGTGATGATGTCCTGCATCTGCAGGAAGCTGGCCACGGCCAGCACATCGTCCACGTTCTCAGAGCTCAGGCTGAGCTTGGCCGTGTACATGAACTCCAGCACCTGCCCAAGGCCTGCAGGACACAGACAGCCGTCACGGGCCTCACAAGGCCCGGCACCCGCTGCCGGCTCGGCTACTCCCCTGGGCGGCAGGATCCCGGGACTTGTGAAAAGCGGGGTGGCGGGCCGCCGGCTCCCCACCCCCCATGCTGGCGGGCAGGGGGACGGCCTCTGAGATGAAGAACACCCGCAGAGGGCAGGGGACGTGACGGCCGCCCTGCACAGGGGACAGCGGGGGTGAAGGTTCGCACTGAATGGAGGGCAGCAGGTGTGAACAGAGAACTGAGAGGGAAAACACCCGCCCTGCACGGAGGACCAGGGTGTACACTCCTACCCCACGCAGAGGACAGCAGTGTGCACGCGCCCCCCCCCTCAGTGTACGCACTAGCCAGCCGCTGCACCCTACCACTGGAGGGCACCCCAACATGAGTGTGTTGGCACTGGCTTTCCTCGGGACTCTGCCACAAAGTTATCTGACCTCCGGGCCAGTCACCTGACTTCTCTGGGCCTCGGTTTCCATATCTGTAAAATGGGGGACCACCACCTCGCCCTGACCTTCGCCCTGTCATGCCGTTCTGGGTCAGGAGCCAAATCCAGGACCAGTTCCTTCCTCGGTTGCAAGGTTTCCGGACACCCCTCCCATCTCCATCATAGTCAGCACTGGGGGAGGGGTTCAAGGCCGACTCAGCAATGGGAAGGGGTCGGGGTGGGGGGGCTTAAAGCCCGCCTGTTTGGTCCCTCCTGACGAGCCTGTCCTACTTCACTCTGGCCGAGAGCGTATCACGAGCCCTCCCGGTCGGCCCTCCTCTCGCCGCCCGGCTCCCCGGCAAGAATGTGCTAGGAGCTTGGCGCCCACACGCTCGGGGCGGGAGTCCCTGTGCGGGCGGCCCGGTGCACCTCGCGGCCCGGCGGTACCGCTCCCAGGAGGGCAGGGGCCGCGTCAGGAGGGCCTCGCGCGGCACGGAGCCAGAGCCAGCTGCGGCCCCCGGCCCTCACCGCGCCCGGCCCCGGGCCCAGCGGGGTACCTGCCGCGTTACTGATGTCCAGGTGCACCACGTCCTTCTGGTCCACGAAGAGCATCTTGAAGTACTCGCTGCAGGCCGCCAGCACCGCCTTGTGGGCCTTGAAGTCGACCCCGTCCACCACGAAGGTGCAGTCACACAAAAGCCCCAGCTGCCGCTGCTGGTTCAGCTGCTCCAGGACGTGCTGGCTGTGCTGGGGAAAGTCCATGGCTGGGGAGAGCCACGGGGCCTTTGCGTTAGCACGGAGCGGGGGGCCAGCCGGACGGACGGTCGGTCGCCCCCTGAGTCCCCAGGCCAGAGAGGCAGGGGAGATGGGGAGAAGTCAAACAAATCCTCCAGGGGTAAAATCACTCGAGTCCCTCTGCGAGCCAAGGTCCCCCGGGCCCTGGGTTTGCTGGCCGGCAAAGTTCCCAAAACCAAAGGCACGGAGGGACCAACGCGAAACAGCCACCTTTGTGTCTGGCCAGGTGACAGCATTAAAAAGTCAAAGAAACAAACACAAAACAGATTACAGTGAGCGTTTAAAAAAAACACATGGTCGGTTTGATATTTTGTATGAAAAGAACGCAGGACATGATTTCAGAAAAAAAGGACCGCTCTTTCGACTCGATACATTTGGCTTTATGAAACTTTTCTGTTCTGTTCTTACTCTTCCCATCCTGCCATGCACTGGTGACGGATGTTTCGTCACCTGGCATTTCGGGAACGGACCCTCTCCACTGCACCCACAGGGCTCTGGCAAATTCCTGCCCCTGGGGGCAGGGATCTCTCTCTCTCTCTAAGGCTCGCTCTGATTCACAGGCTCAGGAAACTACAGAAAGTCCTCTGCCTCCAGAAACGCCTCCCGGTTGTCCCCGCAGGAGGTGGAAGCTCTGGTCCTGACCCCGGGGTTCCGGGCCGGCTGCACGTTCCCTGTCAGAGGCCTCACACAAAGGCCTGGAAATCCCGTTAACAGTCTCAAGTGAAAATGCTCAGAAAAATTCCATGGCCCGGTGCCCAAAAATCATGAGCTACCACAAGCCATGACTAAATAAGTATCTAAAACGGCTCTCTCCTCCCCAGCAGCCCCACTTCAGTCTCAAGACCAGCATTTTACAGGGAAAGCAGCAGGCCCTCAGTTCAAGAAAGACCCAATTTCAAAATAAAAGTCAACGCCCCCCCACCCCCCTGCTGCTGGGACCACATTCCATAGATCCACCAGGACCAGGCTGCCTCGCGGTGGCCCCCCGGCATCTGAGGTCAGGGTCTCCTCGGAGCTGCCTCGGGCTGTTTCTGGGCAGGTGAGAAGGACACTCCGGGGCTCCCAGCCCCCAGGGATCAGCAGCCCCCTCACTGGCTCCTGCTGGTGCGTCAGCCTCCCGGGGCTGAGTCACGGCGCTGCTGCCGCCGCCGCAGTGACCATGTATGGCGGTCTGGCCGCGAGGAGCCGCAAGGAGAGCCCCGCCCCCACACGAGGGGCTTAGGCGGCACAGATCAGCTTCGAAGGACGAAAAGCCCCCCCACCCTGTGGTATCTGGAAACTTTTCAGAAGCGGGGCCACATGTTTGCTGAGCTGGGGGAAGTTGCCGAGTAGGCAGACGGGGCACCACAGGGTAAGGGGGGAGGGGGCAGTGGCCACGCGTGCCAGCCTTCGTCTGAGCCGTGAGTTCAGAGAAGCTGTTGCTAGGGACCCAGAAACAGCCTTTCCTTCCCCCCACATCCCCAGGACGGTCCTTTGGTCCCAGCCTCCACACACGAGCTCCCAGACAGAGCCACAGCCCCTGGGTCCTCTGTTGCATCGCGGCACCAATGGCTGGAGCTCGGGTCAGCAGAGAAGCGCTAGAAGCCAGCCCGGGAGTCGCGAGGCCAGGCCGTCTGCAGCTGCTGAGCAACTCGCTCTGGAGCCGAGCCAGCCGGCCGGCAGCAGGGACCCACCGGAGCAAAGGCCACCGCTGAGATGCGACACCTGTGAAGGCATCCTTCTCGGTCTTCAACCTCTGGAAACAGCAGGGATTGAAGGTGTCTGCTTTCTCCAGAAACTTCTGGAGAACATCAACGAGAATGTCCAGACCGACGTCCAGTCCACGCGTTACACACCCAGGCCAGGGCACCTGAAAGCAGACAGCCCAGGCCCCGGGTACGTGGAACCAAAGGCAGGCGGCCAGGAGAGGCCGGGCCGGTGCACCCCCGGAGCCCTCCTCTTGCGGCGGAAGAAGGCAGGTGGGCGGACAGGCGAGCGCGTGTGAGCACGGGCAGCCCCCAAGTCGCAGTCATCAGTCACCGCCTGCGTCCTCCGAAGCCCAGGGGAAGTCCATCCAGAGAGCAGAAAGGGAGGGCCACCAGAGGGCACGGGGACAGAGGCTCCTTCAGCGTCAGAGGAAGCCCATTCGGAACTCCCTCACCTTCACCCGAAGCCAACCCGAAAACTGAGCTGGAAGTGTCTCCCGGGTTCGCAAACAACCGGGGGGCATCAGCTGACGCCCCCCCCCCCCCCGAGGCACAGAGCTGGTCCCGGGGCCCTTGGGCAGCTGGCTGAAGGCAGAGCCTCCAGCTGGAAAGCGGCCTGACTTGCTGTGAAGGTAAACCCGAGAAGAGACTCCCGGCCGGCAGGGGGGGAAGGGGCCGCAGGCTCATCAGTCCGGGGTCGCCGGGGACCCCATGCCGCGAGGAGGCTTCGGGCCGCCGCACAGCCTCGGCTCCCAGAGGAAGGGCATGAGGCGGGCTCCCCTGGGCTGGACACGGGGGAGGGTGTGGGGAGGGGCTTTCATTCCAGAGGCCATGGGAGGACCACTGGGAGAGAGTGGTGGTGCCCGGTACCTCCAGGGTCCCCCACCCCCCAGGAGAGCGGCGGTGCCCACGGGGAAGGTCCCCTCCCCAATGCTAACCACGCTCTTCCGCTGCCAGCTGCCGCCCCGAAGTGGGCTCCTCCCCAAACACGGGTGTGGGGCGGCCCGTCAGAGGCCTCCGCGGGGCCCCAAAGCTGCCCCAAACAGAAACACTCCTCAAGGGCACCTGTTCTGGCAAAATCGAAGAAAGAAGAGAAAGAAAAAAGGGGAGAGGATAAGAGTGGAAGCAGCGGAAGAAACGGGGCAAGTGAAGGGGAAGGACAAGAAGGAAGAGAGAGAAGGGCGCGCCCATATGGAGAAGCAGCCAGGCTGACAAGCCCCGTCCTGCCATCAGCCCCAGGGAGGCCGAGCGCGGCTGCGGGGGGGGGGGGCACCCCCAGGCCTCAGCGAGGGTGCCCGCGCACAGGCCGCACCCCCCCCAGCTGCCTCCCAGTGCTCGCCTCCCCCAGCTGGCCGCCTGCTAGAAAGCTTCGCCCTCCCCCTGCCCACAAGGTGATGTGGCGAACAGGTGAGGGGCTGGCTGGCTTGGTCCTTCCCTCCGAGCAGCTGAGCGAGAACGGGGCGCCAGAGGCCGCGTGAGATGCTCTAGAAGGAACACGGCAGTCTTCCCGCCGTGTCCTGTTTCCTGTCACCCTCCACAGAGACGGGAGCCCACCGCCATCTGGCCAGGTTTAGAGGGTCCGGGCAGAGGTGAGGGCATGGGTCCTGCGGGCGCAGGGGGCGGCCCACCCCCCGTGCACACGCAGAGTCACCGTCTGAGGAGGGACCTGAAACGGTAACAAGAGCGACAGCCCAGCTGGCCCTGGTCACCAGTGTCGGTGCCCAAGTGCGCCCCCGCCCCGGTCCCTGCTGGGCTCAGGCCGGAGTCGGGGGGGGGGGGTCCCTCCTGCCTTCTGGCTCCTTGCTTTAGAGCGATAAGTGTGGGCCTTCGAGAAAACTACGGTAAGAAAGACCCTAAAAGCTTAGAACTAGAGAAAATGCAAACAGGACAAGGCCACAGAATGGAGCCCACGAAGTCCTCGTGTTCGACGTGGAAAATGAAGCCCCAACTAGCGCCCGACTCGCCCCCTCGAGGGCTGGGCCCGACCTTCCAAAACCTCGCTGCCCTGGGGCACCTTCCCCGGGACGCCGCCAGCTGCTCAGTGGTTATCCCTGCGGATCGGAGCGGACCCCCCCTGCCCTTGGGACAGCCACCACCCCGGCTGGACGCATGGCCCCGGCCCGCCCCACCAGGCATTCGTTCGGGAATGAGAAAGCGAGGGGCCTGGAGAGCCCCGGCAGCGGCAGCGGGGTTCCAAACAGGCCCGACTACGACGCCGTCTCTGAAGATGGCCGCCGGGAGCGCCCCCGTCAGACCACACCTGCCAGAAGATTCCAGCTGCACCCTGTGGTGCACCTGTGGTGACCCTGACCAGCAAGAGACAGGGACTGTGCCACAGAGGAGACACCAGTGTGCACGGCCACCGGACGAACCCAGAGGCCCTGGCTGACAGTGGTATGAGAGAACTTTCCAGGCCTTCCAGCCCAGCCGCTAGCCGAACCGTCACATGAATGACCTCAACGCCTCGTGGAACAAAAGAAACTGCCCAGTCAACCCCCGACACTGGGAGAAGTAACAAGCTGCCGAGAGCTGAAGTCGCTGAGTTCTGAAGCGGGTGCTCACGGCGAGAGCGAGCGGAGGCAGACGGCAAAACTGAAGAACGGGCAGTGAGTGACGAAACACCCAGGACGGTGGTTCTGTCCGGGTGGCAGGAGGGGCCAGCAGGGGTCTCCTGAGATACTTCGAGCGTTCTGTTTCTTTATTTGGACACGCCTCGCTTTATCATCGAAATTAAACATATACAATTCATATGCTTCTGTGGGCGCCATTTCTCAAAACCTGACACAACGCTCGGCAGGAAGAGAGAGGCACAGGTGCCACACTCAAGCCTGCAGAGCGGGATGGTCCCCAGGCACGCTCCGGGCCGCTCCCGCTGGGCCTCAGGCTCCAGTGGACTTGGCTGGGGAGCACGGGGGGCCACGGAAAAACACAGCCCCTCTCATTCCCTTCAGTTCCCGAACGTCCACAAGCAGACGAAACGAGAAGGGCTTCTCCTTGTGGTGAAATGCAAGAAATTCAACAGAATCTGGATCCCGGGTCCCCCCGGGTCCCGCCTGCCCCCGCCCCCAGTAACCACAAAATGGCACTGACGGAGTCTCCTCAACATGCCGGGCAACACGGTGCCGCACACGGCACCACCCGACCTCCTGAGAACGAAGAGCGCGGCCGCTCCCGGGGCGCCTGGGGGCTCGGTCAGCTGAGCATCGGACTTCGGCTCAGGTCATGATCTCGCGGATCGTGGGTTCGAGCCCCGCATCGGGCTCCGTGCTGACAGCTCAGAGCCTGGAGCCTGCTTCGGATTCTGTGTCTCCCTCTCTTTCTGCCCCTCCCCTGCTCATGCTCTGTGTCTCTCTCTCTCAAAAATAAACAAACATTAAAAAACAAAAACAAAACCACGGCCGCTCTGGGAGTCAAGTTCCACACTGCGGCCTCCGGGAGGCGAGGGGCAGTTCAGCACCTCGGCGGCGGCAGGGCCTCTGGGGTCGGGCCAGGCGGGACCCGAGTCCAGGTTCTGCTGCCCACCACGCCAGCCCTACGTCTCTAGCAGAGCTCCTCTGGCACAACGGGGCCGGTGGGACCACTTCCCATGTGGGTACAGGCCCGCAGGAGATCGCGTGGGCACGCTGCCCGGACGGTGCCGGACACGTGGTCAACGCTCGACCAACAACCACTACCAGGAAAGAGATGCAAATTACGGCTGTATTTTTAGGCCGAAGACCGCATCAGATGCTTTCTGCGTATCCTTTTATGCTGGGTACCTTGGGTGCGCTCAAAAACTGTTTAGCGACTTGACCTTGCTAAGAAGTTGTAATCATAACCCATTATTCTTTCTAAAAGCAATCTGGAGAAGTCCCAGAGCCCAATTAACAATAAGGGAGGGGAGGGCGTGAAGGGAGGGGCGCTGGGCAAGAACCATCCAGAGCCATTTTCTCTGTGGGGGAAGCACTTTATATTGAACCACTGTTCTGTGAAACCCCGAGGGCGCTCCCGGGTGAAGGCTGGAGCGCCCGCCCGGGCTCTAAGCGGGTCCGCACGGCACCGCTCCCTCTCAGAGTCAAAGGGGCACCTGTCAAACATGAAATGTTACCCAGGTCATTAGTGAGCACTGGGCTGCAGGCCGGGTGTCCCCACTGCCGCGCAGCGGGGGGCCGCCAAGCCAGGGAACAGCGGCAGAGCACGAGGAGACACCACCGGTCTGGAGGAGCGGCAGTCTCCAGCTCCCGGAACACGACGCGCCCGGCTGCAGGCCTGGACAGGACACAGCCATCTCGCGTCCAGGGGCAGGGGAGAGGGATCCCCATCCGGCTTCCAGTCCCTCGGCATTCTAGATTTTCTAGAAATACAGGCGGATCCCGTCTACAGCTTAGCACACACAAACTCAGGCCAAAGAGACGGAAGTTCCCAGCAAGCCGGCCCTGCCACCGCGGGACCTACCTGCCCAGCCCACCCACCCGTCCAGCCGGGGTGACAACCCGGCCCTTTCCAGGGCAACGTGGCAGAGAGGCGGACGCCAACAAAACCAGCTCTCGGGTACCTTCCTCTTTGCCCAGCCCGTACGGCGCTGACATCAAGCCTGTGTTTCTCGAACTTTTACAAATCAATTTCCCCTTTAGGGTAAACACACGTACTGACGCAGCGCTCCCCGATGGCCCCGGATTCTGATACCTCATCCTCCACTGGACAGTGAACGGCCCCACTCTGAAAATCGACTGCTCCTGTCTACACAACCCTACCAGCCAAGATTCGGCGGCATTTCACCCCAAAGTCTGTGTTACCAAAAAACACTGATTTTTTAAAACACTAAAAATAGGGGTGCCTGGGTGGCTCAGTCGGTTGAGCAGCCGACTTCGGCTCAGGTCATGATCTCGTGGTCTGTGAGTTTGAGCCCCGCGTCGGGCTCTGTACTGATGGCTCCGAGCCTGTAGCCTGCTTCTGATTCTGTGTCTCCCTCTCTCTCTGCCCCTCCCCCACACATGCTCTGTCTCCTTCTGTCTCAAAAATAAACATTAAATTAACTTAAAAAAAAAAACACTAAAAATAGTATCTAAAGTTAAATTGTACAACTGCCTTTGCTTTTCAAATTATACAACCCCCGTTATCTCTAACACTTAACCACGCTTCTGAAGAGGGAATGGGCAACCCCTTCCCGGACCCCCGATGGACCCCAGGGCTCCCAGAATGTGGCCGAGTGGGAAGGCTGGCCGGCCCCGAGGACGGCGCTGACCCGGATTCCGGCATGCCCGTGCCAGTTCAGAATCCATCACGCTAGCACCTGCTCCGGGGACTCTTAGAGCTTGAAGGAGGGCAAATTCAGGGCCTTGTTTCCAAAATCAGAATATGTGGGACTTGGTGGCATTTTATCATTCTCCCAACACGCCCCCCAGCCCCTCCACCCCAACCCTCCCTGAGCACCGACACAGCCTGACATAAAGGCGGTACATTGCCTGGTCTCCTCAAGTTTAACAAACTCACTGCCGGGTGGGACAGACTGACTTCCTCCTCACACCTGTTGACCGCACCTACCCCAGGACCTTGCTCTCACACGGTTACAAATCAAGTCAGGGAACAGGCCCGTACGGAGATGTAGGTGATTCCTGGCTTTTTTAAAGGTTTGTTTAGGAGAGAGAGAGTGTGTGCGCACGCGAGTGGGGAATGGGGATGGGCAGAGAGAGAGAGGCAGAGAATGCCAAGCAGGCTCCGCGCCCTAAGTGCAGAGCCCGATGTGGGACCCAAACCCACAAACCACGAGTTTATGACCTGAGCTGAGATCAAGACTCAGAAAGAAGCCCAGCTGCCTGAGCTGCTCAGGTGTCCCTGTTCCTGGACTTTCTGAGTGTGACTGACTCAAGGTCAAATATTCCCTGGACCCTCATGAGACGATAATTGTACTTTCGGTGCTTGTTAATGGAGAAAATAATAGACGAGAACCACTGCGAAAAATCATTTCCATTCTACTAATCACAACAGCATCTTTGTGCATTTGAGAGGTCACGAGGAGGAGGAATCTCCTTCAATATACAGAGAAGGGGGGGCAACACAGCTGCGTGGCCACCTGCCTATCACCTTCCCCTCTAAGGGTCCTCAGCCCCTAGATCGGGAAACGGACCCAGAGACGACAGCCTTTCACAGGCGCCCAAGGGGTGTCTACTCTGTGCTTGTCGCAGGAGCCACATTAGAGCTGCGAGCCTCGGGGGAGGGCGGGTAACAAACACGCTACGTAACCTCACCTGCTGTGCAACCTCACCTGCTGTGCGCTGTGAAGAAGGCTCGAGATGAAGAGACAAGGGGCGAAGGCGGTCTACTGTTTCAGAAAAACGGTCAAGGAAGGCCTGGGGAGGTGACGTTTAAGCAAGGACCTAAACGAGGTGCAGAAGCCAGCTGTGCTGCCGTAAGCCCAGAGATGACTGCTGCAGGGACCGAAGAGTCAACAGCAAAGGCCCTGAGGCGGGCATGACCTTGACAAAGGCGCTGGACACCTGGAGACAACCACGGCGGGGGGGGGCGGCGGCAGAGGCAGGGGCTGAGACCATCATGAGACCGTCAGGTTGAGCAGAGGCAAGTCGGGCTTTGGCGTTTCTGCTAAGTACACCGAGGGCCCCAGGGGACTGGGTGCAGAGGGGGGAGTGCAAGGAGGCAGGAGGGGACGGAGAAACACCAGGGACGGCAGGCGACGGAGGCCCTGCACTCAGGCGGTGGCAGGAACGGCGAGAGGCGGTCACATCAGGAAGCTGTTCGGTGGAGACGACGGTCAGCCGACGCAGGTGTGGGTGGCGAGGAAAGAGAGGAGTCAAGGACGACCCTCAACTGTTCTCCTGAGAAACTGACCAAGGCCGGGGCCATTCCCCGAGGTGAGGAATGAGGCTGGGGCCCCAAGAGTTCTGGCGGGCCAGCGCAGCTGAGACGGCCACCAGAGGGGCGGTGGTGACCGACACAGGACAGGACAGACCGGGGCCCCCACGAAAGCAAGTACTAGACAAAGAAGAGGAAACGCCAACAGATTCAGATCAAAGGATGTGCACGGGAATTCTGGCCCCGGTCCCCCCGGGGCGGCCTCGGGCGAGCTTCGGGTCCTGGGCTGCTCCCCCTTCACCAGGGAAACCACTGCACATGCGACCGAAGGCTGAAGATGCAACAGATGGGGGCGCCTGGGCGGTTCAGTCAGTTAAGTGTCTGACCCTTGGTTTTGGCTCAGCTCATGATCTCGTGGTTCGTGAGTTCAAGCCCCGCATCAGGCTCTGAGCTGACAGTGTGGAGCCTGCTTGGGATTCTCTCTCTCCCCACTTCTCTGTGCCCCTCCCCCACCAGGGCACCCACACTCTCTCTCTCAAAAATAAATTTAAAAAAAAGAGAGACAGAGAAAGAAGTAACAGGACGTACTGTACAAATACTGACAAAGGTAGAATCAGACACTACTTTTTTTTTTTTTTTAAGTTTATTTAGAGAGAGACAGCATGAGCAGGGGAGGGGCAGAGAGGGAAAGAGAGAGAAGCCTAAGCAGGCTCCTCACCGTCAGCACAGAGCCCCATGCAGGGCTCCGACCCACGAAGCCGCGAGATCACGACCTGAGCCAAAACCAACAATCACTTAACCGACTAAGCCACCCGAACACCCCATTTTTCTTAATGCAAGTCTGTGACTGATACACAAACAAATAGGGGGGAAAATAAACCAAACCAAACCAAACCAAACCAGGTTATCCCGAGTGAACCCCTTTCGCCAGTGAGGCGTGCGGCTCCTCCCCACAGCGGGGGGGGGGGGGGCGGGGGGGGGAGCTGCGGCCTCATCCGAGGTGGTAAATGAGCGCTCAGACCTCAGGCTTTGCTTCCGTCCGGCCTCAGACTGCTGCTGGGAGGCCCTTGTGGCTGCGCCTCTCGGGGCAGAAAGCTCGGGGGGGGGGGGGGGCACTCAGGTTGAATAAGGATGGATCTGGGGGCCTAACCTTCGCGTGCAGCCTAGGGGACAGCGAGGCAGACGCGTACATCGAACCGACTGCGGAGCCCCGCCTGGCGCAGCTGACCTGCCGGCAGCTGGCGGCCCCCCTGGGAGCGGGGCCTGTCTAAGTGCCCACCCTCGAGGACTTTCCACCAGGGAGAAGGTCCCAGACCCTGTCGCCAGCCTCTGCTGAGTTCTGAAGGGGGAGGGAGGATCCGGCACCCGGCCGCACCCAACACACGAGCGAAGGCAGGAAGAAGGATGCTCGGGAGAGAGGACGGCGCTCGCGACGGGCTGGGAGCGGGAGAAAAAACGGCGCGCGGACTGGGGACCGGGCGGCGGAGGGACAGCACGCCTGGGCACCGCGAGAGAAACGAGCGAGTGGGAAACGTGGGAGAAGCGCAGCCGGAGGGACAGGCCAGAGCCAGGCGCTCGGGGCCGCGTCCGCCGCGCCAGGGGCTTAAGCGAGAGGGGGCCCGGCCTCAGTAAGGAGAACAGACTGAAAGAGGAAGGTCAGAAGCAGAAAAAGAAGTTAGAAAGTCCCACAGTGCTGGACCCTCGGCACGGGAAAAATGGGACCATGTCACCCCCCGCTGGCACCACGAGGGTTTCGCTCAGACTCCAACACGCATTCCCGTGCGCCTTTCAGAGCAACCCGTGCAAATGGCCTGCCCGTTAAATCCTGTAACATCCTCTGAAAAATGTTAAGGACCTCTTCCCGGAGTGGCTCAGAGTCCCCTGACACCACTCCGTACCTGACCCTTCCTAGGGGAAGCCGGGCCGGGCGGTCTGTCCAAAACCATCGGCCCAGGCTGGGAAACCCTAGCTCGGAAGTCTCCAGAAGCACCAGAAACGGGAGGGGCCCTCGGAGGAGCAGGGCAAGGGCAGGAAGGAGAGCTGCGGGTCAGGGTACATCCTTTCTGCACCCTTTTCCCGCTTCTAACTGTGCGCTATTAAAACATCCAGACCAAGGGGGAAAAAAAGGAAGTAGGGAAGAAGAAAGTGTCCACATGCCAGAGCTCCTTCATTTTTCTCTTATAAAACCTTTTAAGACATTTTCTATGAGACCTGCTGACTCAAAACTTCTCAACAGGAAAAACTTTCTCACGGGGGAAATGGAAAATTATGGTAATTTGCACGACGAATGTGTCACCCGAGAAATCTCTATGAGCAGACAGTCCTCACGGGGACAAAAGGGAAAATCCCCTAGAAGAGCGGCTTGTCCGGCTGCTCGGCCTCCGTGACGAGGGAGGCTGGAGGCCCCTCCGGAGAGGCGCTGACACACGGTGCCGTGTGCGGCTTCGGGGACCTGCCGGACCCCGGGCATCACTCCTGCCTGGGCGTCAGGCCAAAGCCGGTGGAGCGCTTCGGGCGAGGTGTGCTTAACCCTCTGCACCTCGGCCTCCTTTCCTTAAAATGGGGACGATGATGATATAAGCGCTAGTGATACCGGGGGACCGAGGGAAAGAGGGGAACCTAGGGCTGTAACCCTCATCCCATCTCCTACAAACGGAGGGAAATCTCATCGGGCCCCCATTACAGACGGAAGACGACCAGGCAAAGGCCCCGCAAGCGGCAATGCTTATTCCACGGAACCCGGAGCACGGCAGGGGCGCCCGCCCTTCAAGGGGAAAGGCACCTGCTCTCCGCAGAGAACACAGTGATTTTGGAGGAACACCGGGGCTTTCCAGAGAAAGCAGAGGAACGTGACAAGTCCAAAGGAAGGGTTCGTTGTCCCACGATACTAGTTAAGCTCAAGGATCGAAGCCAAAAGGGAAAGGAGGTTGGGTACGGATGGTTCGGGAGTGGGTGTATTCGGACTTCAACGCAGCACATACGTTTCACGTGACTTTTTCTAGGCTTGTTTCTTCACTAGGATTAGTGAGTGCTAAGACTCCTTCTAGTGTGAGGATTTAATAAATGTTGAATAAGTGCTTTCACTAATAAGACTGCCAGGTTACAGATGGCGCGCATTTACAGAACAGATATCACGCGAGTGACAAAAATGAGAGAGCCGCCTAGCACCCAGCGGGTTTTCATTTAAACCTTTCCCTGTATTGGAGCTCAGTCCGTTGAGCGTCTGACTTCGGCTCAGGTCACGATTCTGCAGTTTGTGGGTTCGAGCCCTTCCCTGGGCTCCATGCTGTCGGCGCGGAGCCTGCTTTGGATCCTCTGTCCCCCGCCCTCTGCCCTCCCCCACTCGCAGTCTCTCTCAAAAATAAACATTAAAAACAAAAAACCTTCCCGGTACTGGAAATCTTGAGATGGACAGGAACCACACGGGCCGTATATCTTCGGATACACAACTGTGCTCAGCAGAAGCCAGCACAAAACTGTCCCCTTGCTTTTCCGGATAGTTGATTCAACTAGAAAGATTTCGTAAAACTTGACTGGGAAAAACTAAAAGAGCACAAGGATACTTTAGAGGGCTATTCTGGGTTACGTCAGGCCTGGATGACAAGTGGGCAAGAGCTCAAGGTCTCAATTTCCGACGATTTTTTAAAACCGCTAGGCTCCTCAACTCCAGCCGCTCAAGTGCGGCTCTAGAAGAGTTTCCGGACGACGGCCCTGGGAGGGTTCAGGGAGCTCAGGGCCCCAGCACTTGCCCTTGAACAAACGGCGCTGGCTGACCTCCAGCCCCTCAGATCCCCTCCACCTGCACCAGCCGTGAATCAGCAAAGCTGCTGGAAGCCTTTTAATGACTGACTCGCAACCCTGCAACCCTGCAACCCTGGCGGTGTTTCAGCCAGTCGCTTCGGAGTGTGAGCTTCCGAGAGAAACCTGGAGAGCACCCCCAACTGCTGCCTGGTTCCTGTTTCCCGGACCTGAGGCCTAAGAGGGAGAGAGACAGAGACACAGAGAGAGACACGAAAGGTACAGAAAGACAGCTTGCAGCAGCAGGACTACCCTGGAAGGGACGCAGACCAGCCCCGAGGGGCCGCTTAGTGGGGCCACAGTGGGGAAGCCAGGGTACGTCGACTTAATTCTTAGGAGTATGAAAGACTGGTCAGCAGTCTAAATGTTCTGTTCTTTTTTTTTTTTTTTAAGAGTTTATGTTTATGTAATCTCTACATGCAACACAGGGCTCGAACTTACGACCCTGAGATCAAGAGTCGCATGCACCACTGACCGAGGCCAGCCAGGTGCCCCTAAATGTTCCGTCTCGTTCCTATTACCCTTATCTTCTCAACTTCCCAAACGTAAATATAAATCAGGGCTGAGTTTTTACAGCCTGTGTTGTAAATAAGAGTTAATACCCGTGGTATACAAAAGGTTTCTCGTACAAACAACAACAACGTGTGTTCCCATAAAAGCTTGTACACAAATGTTCATGGCAGCATTCCTCGTCAGAGTCCAAAGGAAACAACCCAAACGTCCATCAACTGATGAATGGATAAAGGTGGTGTGTCCACGCAACGGAACACTGGACAATAACAAAGTAATGACAAAGGGGCGCCTGGGCGGCGCAGTCTAAGCATCTGACTCTGGATCTCAGCTCAGGTCTTGATCTCAGGGTCATGAGTTCAACCCCCTCGCTGGACTCCACACCAGGCATGAGGCTTACTAAAAAAAAAAAAAAAAGAAAGAAAAAAGAAAAAAGTACTGCTGTATGCTACATGAACGAACCTTGAGAATATTATGTTACATGAAGGCAGCCAAAAGACCCTAAGTTACACGATTCCATTTACGTGAACTGTCCAGAACAGGCATATCCGTAAGGACAGACAGTGACCGCTCAGGGAGACAGAGGGAAATGGGGAGTGACTGCTAACGAGTTTCTTTCGAGATAATGAAAATATTCTGAAAATAGAGAGTGGTGATAGTTGCCCAACTCTGCGGATATACTGCAAGCCGCTTCATTGGACACTAATTTTTATTTATTTTTTAAAAATTTTTTTAAGTTTATTTTTGAGAGAGAGAGAGAGAGAGAGAGAGAGAGAGAGAGCGAGCATTCGAGCAGGAGAGGGGCAGAGTGAGAGGGAGACACAGAAATCTAAAGCAGGCTCCAGGCTCTGAGCTGTCAGTACAGAGCCCAACATGGGGCTTGAACTCACAAACCATGAGATCATGACCTGAGCCAAAGTCGGACGCTTAACCGACTGAGCCCCCCAGGCGCCCCTTATTTGGACACTTTAAATGGGTGCTGCATGAATACTTCAATAAAGCTGTTATAAAAAAATTAGTCAACAAGAAGAAAAATCTCCCAACAGAAAAATGAGTCAAAGAATTGAAGAGGCAAGTCACAAAAGAAACACAGGTGGTCAATATATTCTATACAGAAAAAAGACATTCAGCTTCACTAAAGAAAGAAATATGGAGTATGAGATACCACTTCCAGAACAGGGCTGGCAAAAATCTAAAAGACGGTTTCCACTGTGGGCCAGGGCGTGCTCCCTTTGGGGCAGAATCATGAAATGGTACATTTCATCTAGATGGCGGCCTGCTGATATTGATGCAAATTTTTAATGCATTCGCTGCCTGGGTAAAAACGAATGCTTGGATGTGAGTAACTGATCAGAGAGCCCACGGTGCAGATGCTACGATTTCCCAATCTGATGGGGATTTCGCCCAGCTGGAAGCAAATCGTGAATCCTGGTAAAGGACCGTGGGTGGGACCGGGCGCCTGCGCCCAGAGAAAACAGCCTTGCTAATATGTAATCGGCTCCGCCATGTGAAACACCTGGGAGGTTACCAAAATCATAGGCTCATGTTTCCAATGGGCGGCGGCACGTGGAAAAAACACCATCAGAGGGAATAACCGATAGCTGCTATAGCTGCCTGCCTGCAGAGCGTTCCAGAATTCCAGAATACATGCTACCTCATCACCACCCACAGTGATCCGAGTTAATCTGATCACCCCCACCATGCAGATAAGCACATCGAGGCTTTGAGAGGTTGTCAGCTGACTCAGCTCTCACTGACATGCCCAATTCAAGGCCAAGTCCCTCACACTGTAAAGATGTGCTCTTGGGGCGCCTGGGTGGCTCAGTCGGTTAAGCATCCCACTTCGGCTCAGGTCATGATCTCGTGGTCCGTGGGTTCGAGCCCTATATCGGGCTCTGTGCTGACAGCTCAGAGCCTGGAGCCTGCTTCAATTCTGTGTCTCCCTCTCTCTCTGCCCCTCCCCTGCTCACACACTCTCTCAAAAATAAACAAACATGTAAAATAAATAAATAAAAGAATATTTTAAAGATAAATAAATAAAAATAAATAAAGATGTGCTGTTTCACTTCAGAAAAGGACAAAACCTCCGCAGACAGACATGGAATCCTAGGCTCAACAGACCCTTTGTCCCAAAAGGGCAAATTCTCTGTCATTAATTGGCACTTACCAGCTCCCTGTCCTGATACTAATGAGTGTTACAAAACATCTTATAAAAGCCCTTAGTGCACATCACTAAGTCTTAGTTCTAATCTTCGGTGTTTGCTGCTGCCAGAGGAAACACAAAAGTAAAGCTCGGAAACATCTTGAGGTCTGGGAAGTGTGGCACACCAGGTAACCAGGCCAAGTCTCACAGCAAACAGCTACAAATGCTGAAGGAAAACCGTGAGACATTTTCTAAAATGCATCAAAGAACTGGCAAGTCAGTAAGGAACACTGAGAGGTCAAACAAAACTCGGCAAAGGCTGGAATCCAGACAGCAAGTGGAGCTTTGAGGGTGGGTATAGAAGGCACCTGCAGAATTGAGCAAGCTCAAGTTCTCTCTCTCTCCTAAGGCGAGAGGTCTCGGGTGAGGACCCTCCAGAATAAAGCTGGAGCCACGAAATCTACTTGGGATTTTCCAGTCGGTGGAAAAAAAGACTGCACAGAAAACTGCCTATATCAAAATCTTGGCACGGTAAAATCCCCTCTGAGAACTGGTAAACACTAGAAGGCCCCCAAATAGAGGACAGCCCAAATACTTCAGGTAGACAAAAAGTGATCCCAGAATGAAAGTATTAAATGCAAGAAAGAATGAGGACCAACTAAAGTAGTCAATAATAAATGAGTAAATCTAAACAATACTAAACTAATAGCATCTTCTAAAATTTAAAAAAGAACTAAAATACACACCTACAGAATAAAAGGAGGGAGTGATGGGAATCAAAGTATGTGAACGTCCTTAGTTGTTTGAAAGCAGGGTGTGAAGACAGGGACTAAAGTTAGATTTTGGTAACTTATGTAAACTGAGAGATATACCATGTTCATGGAAGACTCAATATCATTAAAATGTCAACTCTATCCAAATTGATATGGAATAAATTCAAAGCAATTCTAATAAAAGATTCCCAACAATTTTTTTATGGAATTTGACTAGCACAATCTAAAATAAAGATGCAAGGCACCTGGGAGGCTCAGTTGGTTAAGTGTCTGACTCTTAATTTTGGCTTAGGGTATTTGGCTCATGCTTCATGATCAAGCCCCAAGTCAGGCTCTGCGCTGACAGCATGAAATCTACTTGGGATTCTCTCTCTTTCTCCACACCCCCCCACTCTGGTGTGTTCTCTCTGAAAATAAACATTAAAAAATAAAATAAGGATGGAACGGCAAAGGGCCAAGGCCTTACTAGATACCAAGAACTATTACAGAAAAATTCAGTCATTAAGTCAGTGTGATATTGGCACAGAGACAGAGAATAGTTAAGAGCTCAGAAACAGATTTGTGGGTACTTGATATATTAAAATGGTTACTGGTTACATTTACAAATCCACATAAAAGGGATTTTTTTTCCCCAATAAATAGTATTAGGACAATTTAGTACACTTATTTTTTTTTAAAAAAGGAGGGGTGCCAGGGTGGTTCAGTTGGTTAAACATCCGACTCTTGATTGATTTCGGCTCAGGTCATGATCTCATGCTTCATGAGATGGAGCCCCATGTCAGGCTCTGTGCCGATGGCAGCTTGCACGGGCATGCATTCTCTCTCTCAAAATAAAAAAACTTTAAAAAAAATTAAAAATAAAAATTTGGGGGGCATGGCTCTGTCGGTTAAGTGTCTGACTTCAGCTCATGATCTCACAGGTATGAGCCTTACGTCAGGGTCTGTGCTGACAGCTCAGAGCCTGGAGCATGCTTCAGGTTCTGTGTGTCCCATTCTCTCTCTGCCCCTCCCCCACTCATGCTGTCTCTCTCTCAGAAACATTAAAAAAATTTTTAGGGGTGCCTGGGTGGCTCAGCCAGTTAAGCATCTGACTTCAGCTCAGGTCATGATCACGCTGCTTGTGGGTTCAAGCCCCGTGTCAGGCTCTGTACCAACACCTCAGAGCCTGGAGCCTGCTTTGGATTCTGTGTCTCCCTCTCTGCTCCACCCCAGCTCACACTCTGACTCTGTCTGTCTGTCTGTCTCTCTCTCCCCCACCTCTCAAAAATAAACATTTAAAAAGCTTTAAAAAAAGTTTAATAAAATTTTTAAAAAGGAAAAAAGAAATCAGCCCCCTATCTCATAGTACACACGCATATAATTTTAAATGGACTAAAGACCTGAACGTAAAAGGCAAAATCAAAAAATGTTTGGAAGACCACATATAGGGGAATATTTTTATAAACTTAAAGTAGGAAGTTCTTAAAAAGGGAAGATAGTGCTAACCATAAAAGAAAAAAATGATAAACATTAAAATTAAGAATTCGTTAAAAAAACACAAACAAACAAACAAAAACTACAGTGAAAAGCCACAAGCTGGAAGCGGACAGGTCCAAGACACATAACCGACAGCAGATCAGTCCACAAAATAAAAACCAAAAACAAACAAGAAGTCCATATATGATTAAAAAGACCACCAGCAGAAAAAGAAACAAAAGATTTAAGCAGTTGTTTCACAGAAGCTGAAACTCAATAACAATAAGTATACGAGGGGCACCTGGCTGGCTCAGTCCGTAGAGCGTGAGACTCTCACTCTCAGCCTGGGGAGAGTTCAAGCCCCGCACTGGGGCGTGGAGCCTAGTTAAAAAAGAATTTTAAGAAGTATATGAAAAGATGCTTAGCCCACGAATAATCATGAAAATGCAAACCCAAACCACAGGAGATATCGCTCCCATCAGATTACTAAAACTTTCAAAGCCTAATAACACCAGAGTTGGGAGGATGGGAAACCCACGGGATTGCCGGTGGCGGGGCGGGGCGGTGGGGGGGCGGGGTGCTCTTCAGACACAGCAGGCAGTGTTCGGTCAGGCTGAAGCCCACACGCCCGGGGACTCAGCCTCACTCCTGAGGGTGCAAAGGCCGCACGTGTGGTCCAGGCAGGGTCCCAGCAACTGTCTCAGCACAATACCAAACAACCCAAATGTCCACTCGCAGGAGAAAGGACAAGTAAATTCTCCTGCAATGAACATTTCCCTCCGTGAAAGTGGAACACCACTACGGGCAACACGGATCCCTCTCAAGAACCCATGTTAGGCCAACGATTTTAGGAAACTGAAGAAAACAGCATGATTATATTAAGTTCAAAATATGCAAAATGAGGGGCGCCTGGGGGGCTCAGTGGGTTGAGCGGCCAACTTCGGCTAAGGTCATGATCTCACGGTTCGGGAGTTCGAGCCCCGCGTCGGGCTCTGTGCTGACAGCTCAGAACCTGGAGCCTGCTTCGCATTCCGTGTCTCCCTCTCTCTCTCTCTACCCCTCCCCTGCTTGTGCACGCTCACTCACTCTCTAAAAAAAAAAAATTGTTTTAAATAATAAAAACAAAACAAAAACATGCAAAATGAGACAACACATTGTTTAGCAATACACACACGGCTAAAACTATAAAGAGAATGATAAAAGCAAAACTGTGACGACCTGGGGTGGGGTGCTCCCAAGTAAACAGTAACATCCTTATTTGTAAATTGAGCCACAAGCATATGGGTTTCCTTATATCTGTTCTTTATACTGCATAGATTTCTTTGTATCTACTCAATATTTACCAAACACAACTTACAAAATTAAACAATGTTCTTTCTGACTTTAAACAATGTTTTTGTTTTTTTGGGGTTTTTTTAAGTTTACTTATTTTGAGAGAGGGAAAGAGAGGGAGAGCAGGGGAGGGGCAGAGAGGGAGAATCCCAAGCAGGCTTCTCGCTGTCAGCACAGAGCGACACGCGGGGGCTCAAACCCATGAACCGTGAGATCATGACCTGAACCGACTTGAACCGAAACCAAGAGTCAGATGCTTAACCAACTGAGCCCCCCGGGCGCCCCTAGACAATGTTTCGAGGCATGAACTTGGGCAGCTGAGTTACAGTACACCAGGAAAGTCCCCGACAGGGGCCCCCAAGGCCAGGATGACCGAAATGAGACGTACTGCACCTGCCAGGCTCAGGGCGCCTGGAGAAACCGCTTCCCGCTGGGCAGCAGCGCCTCCCGTTCGGGACAGGAAAGCGGCTGCTTAGGTTAATAATAGCCCCAGTATAGGAAGCGGTGTGGGTGGGGTGGGGGGAACAGGTTCTACTGCCGGACCTCTAATGACAAAAAGCTGAGTCCTTTTTCTTTTCTTTTCTTTTTTTTTTTTTGGTGGGGGGGAGGGGGTTTCCAGTTTTACTGAGAAATAATTGACATCCACCACTGCGCAAGTTTAAGGTGCAGAACAGCTGGTTTGAGTTGCCATAGATGGTGAGGCGTGATCACAACAGGTGCAGCTGACATCCCTCTTCTCACAGAGATACAAGACAAAGAAAGAGAGGCGCCGGGGTGGCTCAGTTGGCTAAGGGTCTGGTCTGACTCCTGGTCTCGGCTCAGGTCATGATCTCACAGTTCATGAGTTCGAGCCCTGCGCTGGGCTCTCTGCCGACAGTGCAGAGCCTGCTTGGGATTCTCTCTCTCCATCTCTTTCTGCCCCTCCCCTGCTCGTGCTGGCTCTCTCACAAAATAAGTAAATAAACTTAAAAAAAAGAAAGAAAAGGAAAACAGGTTTCTGCTTGTGATGAGGACACTCTCCCACAACCCCCTGTATGTCACACGGAGTGTCGGCTGCAGTTGGCAAGGTGTCAGAAGGCTTCTGATGTCACCAGGAGCCCCTGCACCTGCTTTCGGGTGGCCTGCCCTCTGTTGGAGCCGCCACCTCTGAGCCTCTGCATGCGGCTCTTTAGACACGAGCAGGCAACCCCCAGTTCTAACGAGGCCCTCTGCTTCCTTCCTTGGGAGTTCAAGGCTGACACCTCTCCGGTTCCTAACAAGCAGGCTGGACGCCCAGAGCCTAAGCCCTGGTTTTCCACATGAATCTGTGGCGATTACAGCCTGGAGGTCTACTTTCACTGGCCTCTGGGCAGGTGAGCTCCTGGGGTGACAGCTCAGGGCCTGGAGCCGGCTTCAGATTGTGTGTCTCCCTCCGTCTCCACTCTCCCCACCCCCCAACTCACACTGTCTCTCTAAAAAAATAAATGACAACAAAAAATCAAGGTTGAGAAACCATGCTCTGCTAGAAAGAGAGAAACTATCTTCTGACCTAAACCCTCAGCCGCCATGCTTACATCCCCCGCTCCACCCAGATCCAAATAAAACATCGGGTTCTCCTGCCTTCGATCGAGAGCACGCCGACCCCACATCACACGGGCGTTCTCTCCGACCTGACTGCTGGTCCCTCTCTAGCCAAGCCAAGGCGGGCCATTCATCCATCCAAGCACGTTTACTGAGCACCAGCTACGTGCCAGGAGATGAGCTCCGCGAGGGGACGGCCAGATGGCCAGGAGAAACACGCCCCGTCCCTGCCCGCGTGACGCCAGCAGGCTAACGGGGAGACAGAGGAGCCTAGGATTATAACGTGAGGTCTGAATGCGCCGCGAGGTCGGTGTGGGATGCTAAGAAATCAACAGCGCAGGAGCTCCCCGCTCAGCCAGGGTGGGCGACCAGGCGGGGCCCAGAGAAGGCTTCCCGGGGGCATTTGAGCTTGTGGGAACTACACAGGCAGAGGCAAGCCTTCCCTTCCCAGAGGACCCCTCGCCAGACCCCTCGGAGGTTGGTCTCTGAGAACACGCAGATGGACCCCTTCAACGAGAGAGCCTGGCAGAATCCCCAGGGCGGGCGCTGAGCCCTCTGCACGATCGGGGACAGTTCCTGCCTCGAGCGAGGACACAGCCTGGCCTCCCCACGGGGAATTCCCAAAACAATTCTGGGACGTGGGCCGTTATCCCTGTTGACAGACGAGGAAACGCAGGCGCGGCAGTGCCGTAGCTGGTCCTCAGGACACGGAGCCACTGAACAGAGATGCGGGGGATCACGCCCAACACCAGAGCCCGAGGGGACCTTCGCAAACGTCAGTCCACTCGCGTTCTTCACTCTGGACCTGCCCCGCCTCGGCGAAGGAGCCTTGCGCCATCAGTCATCCTTCCCCCGGGGGCCTCGCGCTTGGGGACAGACTCCGATGGGGTTCCTTGCGCGGTGGGGCGATTACCCACAGGGCCAAGAGCTCCTCGATCCCAGGGGCCGGTCTTCCCTCGCCAGCACCTGGCATGGCGTCTGGCCCGCCGGGCACAGGAAGCGCTGAACGCACTAACGGGCCTGATTCCCTGCGCCCCAGCAGTCCGCCTTGGGGAGACAGAGAGTGGGGGGCGCGGCCCGCCCTCTCTCACCAACGCAGGGGCCGCGCCCTCAGGCTGGGCCCCAGCCCCACGGTCACCTATCCAGGCACAGAGGGACCGGGCAGGCTCCCTCAGCCGGCTCTCCCTCCAGCTTCGGGACAGTCCTGATTCGTTCTCTGGTTGTGCGTCAGGTGCTTGTGGGGACATGTTGGGGTGCATGTGGGGACATGTTGTACAAGAACAACGGATCTTCAAACATCAGAACCTTAAAAGGAATGACCATGTGCTCCCCGCTCTGTCTTTCCCGTTCCGCCAGACGGAGTGCACCCGGCAGTGGCAGGGGC
Source organism: Paguma larvata (assembly GCA_030068075.1). Classification (NCBI taxonomy): domain Eukaryota; kingdom Metazoa; phylum Chordata; class Mammalia; order Carnivora; family Viverridae; genus Paguma; species Paguma larvata. Next base: position 11,371,684 of record CM057833.1, read on the forward strand.
TGCGGCAGCCGGCTTGGACCACGAGATGGAGAGCTGGGTTTGACTGAGCAAGGAAAGCCACGTGGTCACTAGAACCCCGTTTCTGGACGTTTCACAGGACACAGCAGGACACCCTAGCAGCTCCGGACTGCCTGTTTCCAGATTATTAAGAGGAGAGGAGTAAAGTTCGAGCCTGTTTCGAGCCGCTGTATTTTGGGATCGCTTTGCTGGAGCGTGTGAGGTTGTGCTTGATTAAAACAAGGGGTGAGCATTTGCCCAGTGATTAACCTAGCCTGGCCTTCGCTGATAAACCACGCATAATGATAGCAACAGTCTCCCAACCACGTTCAGATAGGGGCATCGCTGTAGAGCTTGAAAGAAAAAGTTACTTTGCAAGGGTGATTTGAATCACTCTGAATCTAGAGAAGGACAAACAGGCTGACCTTCTGGTGTGGTTCGTCCTTGAGCGTTACAGACATACCTCGGATCTCCAAGGAGCCCAGGCTACTCTTTTGTGACAGTTTGCGTAAACTCCAGCTTGGCTCTCCCCCTCCGGCTCATCACCTGAATCAAAGACACCCAAGCAGAAAGTCGGATGAGAACCTGCAAGGCACCTGCTCCCTAAAAGCTGCCCGTTTTCATCCATCCACGAAACACAGGCAAATTCAGAGCCCTGAGCACAGAGCCCAGCACAAAGTGAGCGCTCAAGGTAAGTTCGTTTGGACCATCATCGGCCTGCTGCAGGCCGGACACTGTGCCAGGCACCCGGGGCACAAAGCTGAGCACACTGGCTCCCGGCCCTCACACTCGGGAACCCCTGCTTACCAGAGAGACATGACACGATGTTGGAAAGCACGAGCCACAAGGCTGTGCCCAAGTTACCGCACTGCTACCGCGTTGGCATTCCCCGGGACGCCTCAGTCACTCCTGCTTCCCGTTTCGTGCCCTTGCCCTAGGTGAGCACGCCCCCTCCACAACCTTAGTGACGGCGGATGGATGCCACCGTACGGTTCCACTCGAATGTTTCACAGGCTCCCACTTTCAACACGTTCAAAGCTGAACGTGTCTTCCCTTCTCACGGCTGCGCCCCGTCCTGTCCCCTATCACACCCAATGGCGTCACCACCTGCCAGGCAAAAATAGGAGGGCAATCCTGACACCTCTCTGCCCCTAACTTCCTCATCGATGTAACCACCGAGTTTTGACAATCCCCCAGCACCTCTCTCCCCACCCTCTGCCTCTAACCCTGCCGCAAGACCACCCTCACTTCTCACCTGGATTCTTCTAGCAGCCTCTCAATGGGGCTCCAGACCCGCTCCCTTTAATACCTCCTCGGCACAGCCAGGTGACCTTTCTACTCCACAAATCTGATTCTTAAATGGCTTCCCATTAACCTAAAACTTAACAGTCCTGAACTAGGTTCACGAGGCCCCAGAGGACCAGACGGCAGCCTGCGTCTTGAGTCCCACCTCTCAGCTCTGTCTCTAGGCAGGGAACTTAATTCCGTTACTCCAGCAGCCCCCAAGCTTTCTCACCGACTCCCACCTTCAACTGAGAAGAGCCCCCCTTTTCTCGCCTCCGTTAGGTCTCAGCTTCCTGGGGAGCAGAAGAAGCCTCCCCGGACTCGCCTAGACGGAGTGAGGTGCCTCTACTCTGCTTCCCCAGCGAGGAGAACTTTTCTGCTTTTTCTTCCTTCGGGGCACTGTCGCGACGCCTATTAGTCTCTCCGGCTCCCACGTGAGCCTCTGAGCTCCGGGGGACGATCACCAAACGAGCAACCACAGCAGCCAACACACGCAGCCCTTCCTTTGCGCTCGGAAATGTGCTCCGCACCTGACACCTATTCCCTCGTTAAGTCTTTGTAACAACCGTAGGCGGCAGGTTTTATTTTCATCTCTGCCTGAAGGACGAGGAAACCCGGGCCGACAGCGCGAGCCCGACGTGCTCCGCGACACAGCTGGCAAGCGCAGAGTCCGGATTCAAACCCGGGCTGCCGGGCTCCGCGGCTCACGCTTGCAGCCACTACACCGGGCTCGAGTCCGGCCGGCTCACTCGCTCTCGCCTCACAGCCTCTCGGCTGCCGAGCCGCCGTGGGGGGAAGGAAGGAAGGAAGGAATGAATGAAATGATCCCGGGCAGGGGCAGGGTCGACCTCCCACTCTGCCGGCACCGCCTGCTCCGGCGAGCGCGTGCCCTCCTGCCCCCGACCCGCCGACGCGAGCTGCCCCGACACCCCGCCACGCTGCGACCGCAGAACGACCACCCGCCACGGCGCGCGGGGTCAAGGGACGGTGACAGCCGGGCGGCGGGGGCGGAGATGCTACCAGCTAGGGTGTCACCCAAGCCGGGAGGCGATTCGCGCTCCCTCGCGGGAACTGCCGGGCCGCTCGCCCCCTCAGCGCTCGCTCGCCTGGCGGCGCCCCCCGCTCGGCTGCCCCGCACCCCCCTTGCCCCGCGGGGTCCCCCCCTAGTCCCGGTTCCCTTCTCATTCCACTTCCCTCCCCTCCCCCCACACAACCGTCCCCGGCGTCCCCCTGCGCCCCATCCTCCACCGCCTCCGCCCGGCGCCCGGGACTCCCCGGGCTGCGGGCGTTTGCTGGCCCTCACCTGCCATGTCCCGGACCCCACCGTAGAGGGAGGTGCATCACGGCCGCGAGAAGGCCGGGGACGGCACTTCAGAGCAGACAAAGGGCGCCGCCATGTCAGAGTCGGGCGGAACCGACCTCGCCGGCTTCCCGGCTGCAACTTCCGGCGCATGCGCAGCGCCCGCGCCGGCCGAGGCGGGCGGACAGGCGCATGCGCCCACCTAGCCAGAAGTTCTGTATTACAGTACTTCTGCACTTCGAATTGTCCTCATTGTAACCCTTCCTTGGTTTTCTATTCCAAACATAACGGTAACAGCTTCTCCGCGTTCAGTGCTTCCTGTGTGCCCGACATTGTCAAGCGCTTACGTGCATGATCTCGTTAAATCTTCTCACAAACCATAGGATAGTCTTTTTCTCCCACTTTTGAAGAAGAGAAAACGGAGGCCAGGAAGGGTGAACGAATTGCCCATTGTCACGTATCTTCCGAGTGGTGAAGCAGAAGTGAACCAGTCGTGGCCCCAAAGCTGCAGATCCCCATTTATGGTTTTTCTACCATCTGAGCCCCGTTCTCTATTCAGGGCAGATCCAGGATTAGCCTGGGTGTGAACGAGGGTGCCGGAAACAAAAAAGTGTCTGCAGACTCGAACTGTCCCTCTCTGGCCTCTTTCCAACTTTTCAGCACCTCTAGGCGGTTGACTTCTCTACTTCCTCACAGTTTTGTGGGCTTTCTCCTTTCTTCACTTCCCATCCTGTTTATTGCCCATGAATGTTAACAACAGTCTTTGTTGTTACCACCCTGAACTTTGCTCCCTTGTCTTTTTGTCACATGGATTTTGGCGACGTCCTGGGGTGATGGTGGGGTGGTCCGGAGCTGACAGCCAAGAAAGAATTCTCGAAGACATCTTTGGTGCAAAAAGGGGATTTTATTAAAGCAGGGGGACAGGACCCGTGGGCAGGAGGAGCAGCACTGGGTCCTGATGGGTAACTCATATACCCTCAGGTTGGGAGGGGCCAGGGGGAGAGTAAGTCCCTTTTCCGGGACCTTGAGGGGCTAGCTGTTGCTAGGGAAATGCCATTTATTACTGTTTAATAAAACCTCACTCATGAGACCCGTCAGGTGCATATCCGGGGGCTGTAAACTTGGAGTAGGATCGCCAGCATATATCTTGGGGCAGTTGAGATAAAGGAAGTAGACTTACAGGATCCTTGAGGTTGGGATGACGTTGAGCTAAGATTCTCTTTTGCCCCCCAGCAAAGTGCCATCATCCAGGCAGCTGAGCTCCTAGAGGGTGTCACTCTGCCTGTTTCAAGGACTTGTCAGTGGCCTGTAGGCAGTAAGGGAATTTAATTTTTCATTTACCTTAGTTTCCCACATCACCATGGCGAGCACTTAAACTCCTTCCTTTCCTTTGTTTTTGGGCAGCCAGGAGTGTCCAGGGAATAACACGCATATTCCACCGAGGGGGAGGGGGGGTTGGGGGGGCGGTATGCTGTTAGCCTGCGTTTTGCCCTCAGCTTGCCCCACCCTCCCTCATCAGATTTGGTAAGCTTCAAACCCTCAGTACATCCACCTGCTCCTTTTCTCTTTGCTTGCACCCACAACCAAGCACAGCGGGAGAAAGGACCCAAAGGGACAGACTATTCCTCCGAATTCAGGATGGCTAGCCTGAAAAGGAACTTCAGCAGACATGGGTCAGCCAAGTCACCACTCCTCCCTTCACAATGACTAGGGAGACGAAGAGGCTCAGTAGCAGTTGACTTCATCCTTTCTTTTACAGGAAAATCATAGCAAATCTGATAGGACCGCTATCACGCTCCCAATATGAAGGACACACATCCGCCTCTGTGTCCGTCTGGGTTGGACGTAGTCCATCCACTCCTTCCAGAATCAAAAAAGTTCAAATACCATTTCCCAGACTCAGCTGCAGTTAAAATTCCAGATACAGGTGGGGCAAGAAAGGACGGAAGGTGGCAACGAGAGTAACCATTGTCCTCCCAATGTTAGCTCACTGCTGCTGGCAAGCAAGGTTACGCAAATGCCAGGCCTGCCGCCGTGCGTGGTGGCCAGTCTCCGGCTTCATTAGTGTCCAGAAGCATCTGTGAGATGGTGACAGCCAGACTCAGCACTCCAGTGCCCGGGAACCAGCTTCTGGTCCCAAATCTAGATCCCCGGATTCCTGCCGGCGATCTGTCGAAAGCAAGAATCCCAGCGGTGGCTGCTTGGTTCCTCATCTTCCTGATCGTGGCAGAAGGAACAGCCTCCAGTGGTGAGTTCCATGGTGTTCTGAGAGCCATCACCAGGGGACCAGTCTAGAGACCCTTCTTTTATTTCTTTTAAAATTTTTTAAACGTTTATTTATTTTTGAGAGACGTAGAGACAGAGCGTGAGCAGGGAAAGGGCAGCGAGAGAGGAAGATACAGAATCCGAAGCAGGCTCCAGGCTCCGAGCCGTCAGCACAGAGCCCGACGCGGGGCTCGAACTCACAGACCGAGAGATCGTGACCTGAGCCGAAGTTGGCCGCTTAACCGGCTGAGCCACCCAGGCGCCCCTAGAGACCATTCTTTTAGCCCCTCCGATAATGTTATAAGCACTTGATTTTCTGTATTAAATCCCTTTTTGGTTAAAGGAAGACTGGAGACAACATGAGGGATCCTTGTAATCCTCGTAGTGATGGAAATACTGTGTACCTTGACTGTATCAATCTAAATGTCGTGGTCGTGATGCCTTCTACAGTTTTGCAAGAGGCCAGCGTGGGGGAAACCGCGAAACGAAGGGCGGTGGAGGAATTGCTCTGTATTGTTTCTTGCGATTGCATGTGAACCTACATTTTCTTTTGTCAAAATAAAAAGTTTAATTTTTTTTAATGTTTTATTTATTTTCGAGAGCAGGAGAGACAAAGCACGAGCAGGGGAGGGGCAGAGAGAGAGGGAGACACAGAATCCGAAGCAGGCTCCAGGCGCCTAGCTGTCAGCACAGAGCCCGACGCGGGGCTCAAACACACAGACCGTGAGATCATGACCTGAGCTGAAGTCGGCCGCCCAACCGACTGAGCCACTCAGGCGCCCGAAAATAAAAAGTTTAAAGAGAAAGCCCAACAAGGTTTCTATTTCTGCAGGAAACTGGCCCCCAGGAGGTCACAGCATTAGATTTGAAGGTGATGCAGACCTAGCCTGTTTCGTGCAGGGAAAAAATAGTTACATAAGTTATCACTTATCTCAATAAGTACTGTTGCCCCGGGGGAAAGGGCCTAATGAAGGCAGGCTTTGGTAGATGGAGTAGCTGCTGCAATTGACCATTATGGGGAAAGGAGAACAATGAGACCGTCGGGTGGGCTGGCTGTCTATAATGTCACTGAAGACTTTCAAAAACATATATATATATATATATTTAGGGTTTAAATTCTCAGCTCAAGACAGGACCAGAGAAGCAAGGGCCATTCCTGACTACTCTAAAAATTTAATCTCATCTCTTGTAGCTACAGGGCTTCTACAGCCAAAAATTTGAGCCGAGCCTGTGGGTTGCCGAACTGTAATATCATTGTAATAGAAGTTGTACTCACAGCCTGGCCAGGGGCATTGAACGGGAACAAGGGGCACTTAGGAATCAAAATAGGGGTGTTTGGGCGGATATAGATGACTAAATCCCCTGACTCTCCAAATCCAAAATTCAACAAAACTCTTTTGCGGAGAGATTCGGCCCCTTCCTCCCATTTGTGAGGCTAAGCCTGCTTTGCCTGGCAAGCACGTACTGGCCTTATCTGAAGAAGTTATTTTACAAAGAGATGCTGATTCCTCTCCGAGATCACCATCCTTTATTTGTCTCCGGACCGGAGTCCAGTCCAGAGTGCCCCAGGGAGCAAGCACGTGGTCTAATCAGAGAGGTGACGAAAGAGAGAGAGAGAGAGAGAGAGAAAGAAAGGAGAGCAAACCTTAGCTAATAAATGAGCCAAACCCTAGAAAATGTACATGTAACTTAGACATGCTAAGTTAGGGAGGAAGGAACGTTAATAACTTTAGATTTGGCCGAATTTACAAATATAAGTGCACATGGCAGACTTTTGAGTTCTACTGTCCCAGCTCTACAGACTGAGAATGGTTCCAACAGTACAGTTTGGTTGATTGAGATCTAGACCCAACCGTGGCCTTTATTAAGTGAAGTTGAGGGGCACCTGGGGGGCTCAGTCGGTTAAGCGTCCGACTTCGGCTCAGGTCATGATCTCGTGGTCTGTGAGTTCGAGCCCCGCGTCGGGCTCTGTGCTGACGGCTCGGAGCCTGGAGCCTGCTTCGGATTCTGTATCTCCCTCTCTTTCTCTGCCTTTCCCCTGCTCACGCTCTGTCTTTATGTCTCTCAAAAATAAACATTAAAAAAAATTTTTTAAGTGAAGTTGAGATGCCAGAAACTCTTTAGAGTAATATCCAAGAAGGAATCTAAACATTCGGGCCAGGGGGCGGAGAGCAGGAGCTAAGTGTCCGTATGTTGATGGAATGAGTGAAGGATCATGACTTACCCGGTTTCTCATTCGAGACTCCTGCTCCTGTCTGTAACTAAGGGACTTCCCTCCGCCCCGGGCATCCCCCTCCGCTGTCTCCTACCTTTAGCTCTCAGACGGACACACAGGGCTCTTCCCCGTCTCTGGAGTCTCCAACCAAAACCCCACCCACGCCCGACCCTAATGTCCTCCCAAAGCTCAGTAACTATTTCCAGGTGGGCCGTTGACCAGCTTGTGGCTGTAAACTCGAAGGGTTGGAGACAAACTGACAAATATCTACTTAGACAATTGAGTTTATCAGTTCAATTACACACAGGTCGAAAACCATGAACTATATAACGTATATTAAATTATAAATGCAATGATTTTTTTTTCTCTGTTAATTTGTCATGAAACAGTTTTCCTGGGGCGCCTGGGGGCTCCGTCGGTTAAGCGTCCGACTTCAGCTCGGGTCATGATCTCACGGTTCGTGGTTCAAGCCCCGTGTCGGGCTCTGTGCTGACAGCTGGGAGCCTCGAGCCTGCTTCAGATTCTGTGTCTCCCTCTCTCCTTCTGCCCTTCTTCCACTTGCACTCTCTCTCAAATAAATAAACATTAAAAAAATTAAATAAAAAAAAAAGGAACAGTTTCTTAACAGTTTCTTCACAGGCATCCCTGGCATATATCCTTGACACACCCGTTTTAATTCGTCTCCATTTTGAAAATGTTACAAAGTACTAGAAAAATAGGAGTACCTGGCTGACTCAGTCAGTGGAGTGGGCGACTTAATCTCAGAGTCGTGAGTTTGAGGCCCTCGTTGGGTGTACAGCTTACTTTAAAAAGAAAAGAAAAAAAATAAACTACTAGATAAAATAATAAAATAAAATAATAAATCTAGATAAAATAATATTTTCTATATGCCCGTCATCCAGATTCACTAGTTGTTTTGCTACAGGTACTTAATATATCCTTCGTTTCCTTTTTATTTTTTTTTAACATTTATTTATTTTTGAGAGACATAGAGACAGAGTGTGAGCAGGGGAAGGGCAGAGAGAGAGGGAGACACAGAATCTGAAGCAGGCTCCAGGCTCCGAGCTGTCAGCACAGAGCCCAACGCGGGGCTCGAACCCACAGACTGTGAGATCATGACCTGAGCTGAAGTCGGCCGCCCAACCAACTGAGCCACCCAGGCGCCCCTCCTTTTTATTTTTTTACTCTCTGAAGCGTAAAGCTCAGAGAGTGGGTGGCTCAGTCAGCTAAGTGTCCTACTCTTGATTTCAGCTCAAGTAATGATCTCATGGTTCGTGAGTTCAAGCCCCATGATGGGCTCCATGCTGTCTCGGAGCCGACTTGGGATTCTCTCTCCCTCTCTCCGTGCCACTCTTCCTCTCTCAAAATAAATAAATAAACTATTTAAATAAAAAAAGATAAAGCAAACCCCAGATATGTCATTCCATCCTTATATAGTCCAGTGTGCAACTCTCTCTTTTTTTTTAATGCTTATTTATTTTTGAGAGAGACAGACAGAGAGCGCACAAGCAGAGGAGGGCCAGAGAAAGAGGGAGACACAGAGTCCGAAGCAGGCTCCAGGCTCTGAGCTGTCAGCACAGAGCCCCACGCAGGGGCTTGAACCCACAGATCATGAGATCATGACCTGAGCCCAAGTCAGACGCTGGCAGACCCAGGCGCCTCGCAGGGTGCAACTCTTAGAAAATTGTCTTACGTTTCCACGATGTATGATTAAAAATAAAATCTTAAAAAAAAAAGAATACTCTTTAGAATCACATCTTGTAGAAAGTCCCACATTCTGGAATTCTCTGCTTCCTTAAGCTGTCATCTGACTAGCTCTTCTCCCCTTCCATTTCCTGGAAATTAGCTAGAGAGACCCAAGTAGATCCAGATTCAACATTTTTAGTAAGAACACGTCCTAGGTGCTGCGGAGTGTGTCCTAGGTGCTGCTGAGTGCTTCTCTTGAGTCGCATCAGGGACCCCTTCAGTGGGGCTACGATCAGCGGTAGGTTTGGATGACAGCAGCTGGATTCCTTCTCTGGAAAGTTCCCCGTCAACCTCCCATGTACCAGTTTCTTCATTTGGGCCAATGATTTCATTAGAGGTCGTAAAATGATGCGTTTCTGATGCATCATCTATTATTAGCTGGACTTTTCCCCCCACATTTTTAGCTGGAATTTTTTTTAAGTTATTTATGTATTTAAGTAACTTCTACCCCCAATGAACTCACGAACCCGAGATCAAGAGTCACGTGCCTTCCTACTGAGCCACCCAGGCGCTGCAGCTGGAATTCTTGTGTAAATAAGAACTTTCCCTCGTCCACTAGGGCCAAAGTTACCTGAAAATATAGTTCATTCAGAGAAGTAGGCTAGAGCTCTTTCTTTAAAAAACAAACAAACAAAAAACCCCCCAAAAAAACAACTTTATTGAGATGCAATTCACAGAACATAAAATTTTCACCTTTTCCAGTGTATACTTCAGGGGTTTTAGTATATCACGGCGTTGTGCAATCATCACCACTGTCTAATTTCAGAACACTTTCATCACCCCAAAAAGAAACCCTTACACCCATTAGCAATCACCCTCCCCCTCCCCAGCTCCCTGGCAGCCACTAATCTGCTCTGTGCTGATGGCTTTGCCTACTTGGGACATTCAGTACAAATGGAATCACACAACACGTAGCTTCTTTCAAGTAGTTTCCACCTTCATCCCTGCTGGGGCACGTGTCATCGCTTCACTCTTTTTTATAGTCAAATAATATTGCGTCGGGACACCTGGGTGGCTCAGTCAGTTAAGTGTCTGACTCTTGGTTTCAGCTCAAGTCATGATCTCGCAGTTCGTGGGTTCGAGCCCCTCATCTCTCTCCCTCTCTTTCTGCTCCTCCCTCTCCCTCCCTCTCTGAAAATAAATAAACTTTAAAATAATAATAACAATAATAAGGTTTATCCATTCATCAGTCGATGCACATTTGAGTGGTTTCCTCCTTTGCTATTATATGTATTTTTATCTTTGCTGCTATAAATAGTACTGCTGTAAACATTTCCATACAAGTTTTTGTGTGGACATATGCTTTCACCTTGCCAAATGGTTTTCTAAAATGACTACACCAGGGGCACCTGGGGGGCTCAGTTGGCTAAGCATCTGACTTCAGCTCAGGTCACAATCTCGAAGTTGAGTTCGAGTCCCACATCGGGCTCTGTGCTGACAGCTCAGAGCCAGGAGCCTGCTTCAAACTCTGTGTCTCCCTCTCTCTCTGCCCCTCTCCTTCCCCTCAAAAATAAACAATGAAAAAAACCTTTTTTTTAATGACTGCACCATTGAACAACCCCTCCCACCCCGCAGTAATCTATGAGGGTTCCAATTTCTCCACATCCTAATTAACAGCTGTTATTGTCTGTCTTTTATATGTTTAATTTCCTTTTTTTTTTTTTTAAGATTTTACCGTTAAGTAATCTCTCTGCCCAAGGTGGGGCTCAAACTCACAACCCTGAGATCAAGAGTCACATGCTCCCCCTCCCGAGCCAGTAAACTGCACCCAATATACTTTTTAAAAAATGTTTATTTATTTTTGAGAGAGACAGAGTGCAAGAAGGTGAGGGGCAGAGAGAGAGGGAGACACAGAATCCAAAGCAGGCTCCAGGCTCCAAGCTGTCAGCACAGAGCCTGATGCAGGGCTCGAACTCACAAACTGTGAGATCGTGACCTGAGCCGAAGTCTGATGTTCAACTGACTGAGCCACCCAGGCGCCCCCTCCCCCTATATCCTTTTAACTTTCAACTTTCGGAGTAAGGAGAAGCTGTTCTGGTGACTCCCACTGGCGTCCAATGCAAGTCATCCTTGTTCCCTTTTTTAAAATAATTTTTAAATTCCAGAATAATCTCAGATTTATTGAAAAGCGGCAAGAATAGCACAGAGTCCCTTTACGCTCCACCTCGCTTCCCGTATTGTTAATGTCTTAGGCGAGTACGGGACTTTGTCAAAACTCAAAAAGCAACGTTGGTCCAGGGCTGTTAACTAAACTCCAGACTTCACTTGGATTTCATGGGTGTATCTGCTACCGTCCTTCCTTGGCCCCGAGATCCCAAATGCATTTCATCACCGTGTCTTCTTACTCTCTTCCCTTCTGGGACGGTTTCTCAGCCTCGTTTTTCATGATCTTGACATTTGAGGAGCACCAGGCAGGTATTTTGCAGAACGCCCCTCGGTTGGGATTTTCCCTCTATTTTTCTCATGATCAGACTGGGATTATGGGTTTTGGCAGAAGGAGCCCACAGCCGAGAAGTGCCCTTCCCACCGCGTGCTCTCGGGAGTGTGGGGCGGGCTGGGGGTGGGGGGGCACCCGTGTGCAGTCCCTCGTAGTCACCTACCATAAGCAACACTATCTAGGTAGAGTTTCTTTTCTTTGATTTTTGTACAACATATCCGTTTTCTATCGCTACTGTAAGAAGTACCACAACCTGGTGGCTTGAAGAGAAGCAAGTTTATCATCAGTCGGTCAGAAGCCCAGCACGGCTTTCACTGTGTTGAAATTAAGATGTTGGCAGGAAGGTTCCTCCATGCGGGTCCTTGGGGAAAAAAATCCCTTTGTCTTTTCCAGTTGATAGCAGCTGCCCAGATTCCTTGGCTCATGGCCCCTTAAACCGTCTACAAGACAGGCGAGCCTCAGGTCCTGTCTCTTGCCCTTTGCCGTCAACACATCTGCTTCTAACCCAGCCGGGAAACGTTCTCCAATGTGAAGAACTGTTGTGATTCAATTGTGCTCACTTGGATAATTCTAGATTATCTCCCCTTTTGAAAGCCCATCCCTGTGATATTGTGATTTATAAGAACTAGATTTCTGGGGGCGCCTGGGTGGCTCTAGTCGGTTAAGTGTCAGACTTCGGCTCAAGTCATGATCTCACGGTTCGTGAGTTCGAGCCCCACATCGGGCTCCACAGTGACAGTGCAGAGCCTGCTTGGAATTCTCTTCCCCTCTCTCGGCCCATCCCCCCCCAATAAATAAATAGGCTTCAAATATATATAATATAATAATATACATATATAAATATATATATAATATAAGGACCAGAAATATATACATTATATATAATATATATAACATATGTATATATAGTCTTTATATATTTCTGGTCTTTATTCTGGTTCCTGGCCTTTGGAATTGCCCAATGTAGACAGCAAGAAACGTGTCTTTTGTTATGTTAACACGGTGACTTTTAGAAAGCCTTTAGGTTCTCTTAAGGATTTACCTGGTTGCCATGGGAACCAACAAAGTGATTAGAGTTGGAACTTCCAGCCCCACCCAGTGATCTCTGGAAGGGGAGCGGGGCTAGAGATCAGGTCAGTCACTAAAGGCCAATGATTTAATCAATCATGCCTGTGTAACGAAGCTCCAAAAAAACCCAACCAAACAAAAAAACAAAAGAACAGGGGTCAGGGACCTTCGCGGCTGGTGAACACACAGAGGAGATTCCCAAAGCGTGGAGGAGATTCTGGAAAGAGTGCCGCCTTCAGAGAGTATTAGCTGCTCCGCCCCCTTCTCTGTGGCTCACCTGTGCGTCTCCTCCATCTGGCTGCTCCGGAGTTGTACCCTTTTATGACAGACTGGTAATCTAGTGAATACAATGTTTCTCCGACTTCTGTGTGCAGCTCTAGCAAATAAATCTAACCCAAGGAGGGGGTCGTGAGAACCTCTGATCTATCAATCAGAAGCACAGATGACAACGTGGAATTTCAATTGGCATGAGCAGTGGGGGTTGGGCAGTCACGTGGGACTGAGCCCTTAACCTGTGGGATCTAATCCTATCTCCCAGCAAGGTAGTGTCGGAATTGAGTAGTGGGGAAAAAACCCACATACGTCAGGACCAATGTTAGACGTGGAATACCCTTAAATCACAACTGCAAAGTCCTTTTTGCCCTGCCAGCAAACACGCTCACAGGCTCCGGGCAATAACTAGGGGGTATCTTCAGGGGACCATTTTTCTTACACTGCGCAGGTTTACGTGTGATGTATAGAAATGATAAATGATAAATAAATGAGCAAACAAACAGAAACAGACTCCTAAATACAGAGAACAAACTGATGATTGTCAGAGGGGTGGGTGTGGGACCACAGGCAAAATAGGTGCAGGGGATTAATAGTTACAAACTCCCCGTTATAAAATACGGGCGCCTGGCCGGCTCAGTTGGTAGAGCAGGCAACTCCTGATCTCAGGGTTGTGCATTTGAGCCCCACGTTGGGTGTAGAGATTACTTTTAAAAAATCAAATAAAAAAAAGTTTTATTTATTTAAATAATCTCTACACCCAACGTGGGGCTCGAACTCACGACCCTGAGGTCAAGAGTCACACACTCTTCAGACTGAGCCAGCCAGGCACCTCTAAAAAATAAAATCTTTAATTAAAAAAAAAAAAAGATGAAAAGTACGGCATAGGGAATGTAGTTGATAATATTGGAATAGTTTTGTATGGTGACAGATGGACAGATGGTAAGTACTTACCACGGCGAGCATTTCCTCATATGTCTAAATGTCAAATCACTATGTCATAAATCTGAAACTAATATAATATTGTGTGTCAGGGCGCCTGGGTGGCTCAGTCTGGTAAGCGTCCAACTTCTGCTCAGGTCATGATCTCACGGTTTGTGGGTTTGAGCCCTGCGTCGGGCTCTGTGCTGACAGCTCAGAGCCTGGAGCCTGCTTCCGATTCTGTGTCTCCCTCTCTCTCTCTGCCTCTCCCCCCTCTCTAAAATAAACAAACATTAAAAAAAATAATATATATATATATATATATATATATACAGTATGTCGACTATATTTCCCTTGAAAAATAATACAGTATATATATTTTTTTTTCAGTAAAAACAGTTAATTTAAAGGATGCCGTAGACTGAATGCATCCTCCCAAAATTCATATTTTGAAACCTAATCCCCGGCGTGATGGAATTAGGAGGCAGAGCCTTTGGGAGGTGATTGGATAATGAGGATAGGATTAGTGTCCTGATGAGACCCCGGAGAGTATTTCTGCCGTTTCTGCCACCCGAAGACACCGTGGGAAGACAGCCATCTAGGAACCAGTAAGCGAGTCCCCATCAAACACAGAATCTGTAGCTATCTTGATTTGGGCTTCCCGGCCTCCAAGATCGGGAGAAATCCATGTTTCTTGTTTAACCCCAGACAGGCTGCGACGAAGGACGTGCAGACAGCGGCTGGAGTTGAAAGAAGTAAGTATCCGTTTGGTGGAAGAAGGCCTACCTCCGAGCGACCCAGCGACAGCTCTGTTGACATAACCCTGTTGATCAAAGCGATCCTCTGGCCGCCCCGGGCCAGTTCCTGTGGCCCCTGGTGGAATTCACTCAGCAGATCCGGCTCCGGATCCGGTAAATATAAAAGGTCTGGCCCTCGGGTGGGGAGCCTCATTCTGGAAGAGGCTGCTGAGACGTGCTCCTCCAGCGGCGCTGGCCCAGGCCCCCTGGAAAGCGGCAATGAACCCCTCCGAAGACCCCAGCGACCCCAGCGACCCGAAAGCCAGCCCCAAGGTCACAGGCCTTGAGACAGACGGGGAGACCAGTTCAGGTGAGAGGTGGCAAGGGGCATCAGCCCTTCCCAAAGACCAGCTGGGCGGGAGGGGGGGGGGCTGGGGAGGGCAGACGCCCTCCCCGGAGCCGCCAGGACTCTCAAGCCGTGGGTGGGCTTCAGTCTATTTCTCGTGTTAACAGATCTACCAGGACATAAGCTTCCTTCTGAGCCTGTGTCGTGCGGAGAAGCACATAGTTAAGAGAATGGATTTATTTGCTGTTTGGGTAACTCGAAAGTTAATTGTTTTAGAGAACAGGCTTTGGGGGCGCCCGGGTGGCTCAGTCCGTTAAGCCTCCTGGGCTTCGGTTCAGGTCCAGATCTCACCCTCCCGTGAGGTCCATGAGTTTGAGCCTTCCCGTGTCCACTAACCCTTTAAGAGAAGGGTCGTGAAGCCCTTTGGAAGGGAAGTTAAACCCCTTGAGGGCAGGAGCGGATGAATGGAAACCACCTCCACTAGGCTAACCCAGACCTTTGGCCGTTTCCCTCCTAGGTGGGAAGCCGGGCTTGCATCAGAAGGCCATCCCCCCTGCTCACCTAACTTTCGTCATCGACTGTGCTCGGGGCAGACAGATCTCCCTGATAGCACCCTCCGTGCTGCCCCGAGCCCCCGGTCCAAACCTAGGAACTGTCACCCCTCCAATGAAGACTTACATCTTGTTCTGTGGAGAAAACCGGCCCCACCCGACTCAGGAGGCCCCTCTGGGCAGGGGACACCTTGCCCAGGCCAGGGGTACCGTGCCGCCCCGCAGAGGGACTGGGGCCCCAGCTTCCCCTCCAGTCAGCCCACTGGCCCCCCAGGAGGCTCCTGAAGCCAAGGGGAGCCCCACGAAGTCTGTGCCCTCGAGGTCTTCAGCTTGGGGGACTGTCATAGGCTCGCTCAAAGCCCTCTCTTCCTGTGTCTGTGGGCAGGCAGACTAATGCAAGAGCCCGGCCACGGAGGGAGTTGGCCGTACCAGGCTCAAGAGCTGGGGACTCCGACTCCCAGAACCCCACCCCTCTTCCCCAGCCAAGCAGAAGTCTTTTGTGCCTGAGCCAAGGAAGGGCATCAGATCGATAAAGGACATCTGAAACAGCCACCAAGTACACTCCGAAGGGTGTCCGCCTTCCTCCTTCCTGTCTTTGTGAACCTTTCAGCAGAAGCAGAACCAGGCACCTCCGCATGGAAGAGACCGATTCATTCATCCAGGAGGTCCTAGGGGAGCGCCTTCCACACCAGGCTCCGCAAAGCGCTACGGAAGACGCCACAGCTTTCCTGGAACTCCTCCTGGGGGCGGTGGGTGGGGGGGAGGGAAAGGGCTAAACATGTAACCAAATAAAGATGATTTGAACGACGGCGAACTGAGTACCGTGTAGGAACGGAAATGGGGGGCCGGGATGGGAAACGATTGGGGCAAAGATCTTTTCTGATACTGTGGGCGGCAAAGGGCCCTGAGTAACAAAGTGTGGTCTGAAAGGTGAGAAGGAGAGGCACCTGGGGGGCTCAGTGGGTTAAGCGTCCCACTTCAGCTCAGGTCCTGATCTCACGGTCGTGAGTTCAAGCCCCGCGTCGGGCTCTGTGCTAACAGCTCAGAGCCTGGAGCCTGCCTGGGATTCTGGGTCTCCGTCTCTCTGCCCCTCCCCATTCATGCTCTGTCTCTCTCCCTCTCTCAAAAATAAACATGAAAAAAAATTAACTAATAAAAGATGAGAAGGAGCCAGCGCTGTGAAAATCCACGCTCCCCAGGGCCACCCGGCTGGCATCTGACCCAGCGGGGTCAGGATGTCCCAGTGCCACAGGTGGGGGCGGCGAGTCGTCCGCTGCCAGCTTAGCTCTCGTGCAAGTGCCTGGGTCACCGGGAGGCACGGACACCAGACGGGGGAATTCCCAGACAATCCAAAATGGGGAAATAAGGGAAACTGCTTCTCAAGAGGGGGCAGAAGGCGCTCAGAAAAGTCACAGAGTCTCACGCCTGAACAGGTGGAAACAGGAGCGCTTACTGACTCAGCAGCTGCTGCTACCAGCCTCGTGCGCCCCCAGGGATGCAGGGGACGGGAGTGGTCCCCGCCTCCGGGGGCAGTCATGTTACCCAGCAGGAAGTGGGGTCACTGGAGGGTGTGTGAGGGTGTGTGTAGGTCTAAGAGACAGCATTGTGTGAAATCGGAATCAGCTCATCTGAGGAAGTGTGTCTCAAGACTTTCTGATTAAAATCACTGAAGGTCCATTTAGATATTCAATGACAATTTTAACAGAGTCTTAGGAACACACGTATTGGCCGTTTGCTCCAGGCCGGGGAAGCGGCCTCCTTGCAGCACCGGTGTGAGGAAGCACAGATGAGGGATATGAGGTCCGAAGAGCTGAGGGGTGCACTCAGGCCCCACCAACTGGTACAGCTGGAATTAGAACCCGGGCAAGCCTGGTACCCAGGTTGCTCCTAACCAGAGGGCTCATTGTCCCCGCAGAATCTCTCCTGGGCAGGAGGGATCCAGAGCGAACAGACATAACTCAGCACTCCAGAAGCTCACAGCCTGGTGGGAAGCCAAGAAAGGAAGTAACTATTACTGTCAGCTTCTGATAAGTGCAACAGTAAGAGTATACAGAATAACACCAGGGCGGGAGGAGGGTGACCGGTCCATGCTAGGGAGAGGAGATCAGGGAGGGCTTCCTGCAGGAAGTGGTGTTTAGACCAAGATTTGACCAGAGAGTGAACCACACAAAGACAAGGGAGCCGGGGTGGGGAGTGTCCCAGGAACAGGCAGCAGAGCCATTCGGTCTGGCTGGAGTGTTCATTCATTCAGTCAGTCACCAAGTATTTATTGGGCACCCGCTGTATGCCCAGCTCTGGGCTAGATCCCGCACTGGAGCAACGAGAAGACAGACAAGGCCCCGTCTGAAGGAGTTTATCCTCCAGTCGGGGCAGACAACGCGTGCATGTGTACACAAAACGGTGCCCAGAGAAGTGGCAGGGACCACATCACACGAGGCCTCGCAGGCCGCGATCGGGTCTTTAGATTTTATTCTGAGATAGGCTCCATTGGAAATTGTGAGCAGTGACATGCCCAGACCTACTTTTAAAAAAAAGTTTCCTCGGGGGGCGCCTGGGCTGGCTCAGTCGGTTGAGCGTCCGACTTCGGCTCAGGTCATGATCTCACCATTCCCGAGTTCAAGCCCCGCATCAGGCTCTGTGCTGACAGCTCAGAGCCTGGAGCCTGTTCCAGATTCTGTGTCTCCCTCTCTGTCTGTGCCCCTCCCCTGCTCATGCTCTGTCTCTCTCTCTCTCTCTCTCTCAAAATAAACATTAAAAAAAATTAAAAAAAAAAAAAAAGTTTCCTCGGGGCGCCTGGGCGGCTCAGTCGGTTGAGTGTCCGACTTCGGCTCAGGGCTCAGGTCACGATCTCGCGGTCCGTGAATTTGAACCCCGTGTCGGGCTCTGTGCTGACCGCTCAGAGCCCGGAGCCTGCTCCAGATTCTGTGTCTCCCTCTCTCTCTGCCCCTCCCCCACTCATGCTCTGTCTCTCTCTGTCTCAAAAATGAATAAACATTATTAAAAAAAAAGTTTCCTCTAGGGCTGCTCAGAGCATGAGACTCTTCTGGTTTTTTTTAAGTTTAATTATGTAAGTAATCTTACACCCATGCTGGGGCTTGAACTCAGGACCCCAGGATCAAGACTCACACACTCTTCTGACTGAGCCACCTAGGTGCCCTGAGAATGTGACTCTCGATCTCAGGGTCATGAGTTCAAGCCCCATGTTGGGCGCTGGGTATTGAGTTTACTAAAAATAAAATAAAAAAAGTTTCTCTAGCGTTTGTCCTGGAACCAGAAAGTGGGGACGCTTTGGAGGCTGTGCCCTAATCCAGGCCAAGGAGGGCGATGACTTAGACTACAGAGGCGGCGACAGAGCAATATGGACGACATCTACCCTTCCCGTCTCCTCCCCTGGTTGAGAATCACTGAGTTAGAAGAGCCCAAAATGATGGCTGCAAAGGTGAGTTTGAGGCCCTCAAGGAAGAGGGCAGGCCTGGGGCTGCACATCCCGCTTTGGAACAGCAGGTGTCGCCCTATCCTCAGACTGGAGGGCACCACATCGGTCTCAGCCAGGGGACTGTTGGAACCCGCTGGGCCTGGGGCCAGGGCCCCGAGTGGGCCACCTAGTAGGGCCCACGTTTTCAGAAGCCAGACCTTCATTCCAACCAACACCCGCTTTGTCTGGATGACTGTCTGGGCATACGTATTTTATTTTATTTTTTTTAGTAATCGCTGCACTCAGTGTGGAGCTCGAACTCACAACCCTGCGACCTAGAGTCACGAGCTCTTCTGACCGAGCCAGCCAGGAGCCCCCTGACGATGCATGATTTTATATGTATCACCCACCCCCTCTGTGAGAGGTGGGTCTGACTTTCAGTGTCATTTTACAGCTGCGGAAAGAGGCAGAGCCCAAAAGTCCAAACCCCGGGAAGGGTGACAAGAAGCCCGGGCATCATGACGCCGGGCCCTGCGGCCGACACTGCGTTCACACTTGTCCCGCGGGCAAACGGTTTTACTAGGCCGCAGGCTGGGGCCCGGCAGGGCGCGGGGAGTGCGTGGGGCTGAAGAGGTGAACAGGGCCCTCGCTGAGGTGGAACGCGAGTGGACGAGAGCAGCTCAGTGAGTCTCTCCACCCACAAGCCTGTGCGGCATTACCCCATCTGATAGATCAGGAAACTGAGGCTCAGGTGGGTTAAGCAACTGGCCCGAGGTCACGCAGCTGGCAAGCGGCAGAGCCAGGGTTGAAATTAAGGTAATGTGACCTCAGAGCTTTGCCTACCAACCGCACTGGAGGAGCTGAGCGGAATTCTGTTGAGGGAATCAATCAATGAATAAATGAAAGACTATCGAATAGTCGAAATGTGAGTAGGTGCGTGTGTTTCCAGGCCGGCAGCCACGCTTAGGCACCGTGTCCCCAGTGCCTTCAAGTGCGGGTATGTAACAGGTGGCGGTCAAGAATTGTGTGAGAAGGGGACCCCTGGCGGGCTCCATCGGTTGAGCGTCCAACTCTTGATTTCGTGGGTTCGAGCCCCGTACTGGGCTCTGCGCTGACCGTGTAAGCCTGCTTGCGGATTCTCTCTCTATCTCTCTGCCCCTACCCCACTCACACTTGGTCCTGTCTCAAAAGAAATAAAATAAACTTAAAAAAAAAAAAAAAAAGAATTACTTGAGAAGGAGGGGAGGGGGATGGAAGGAAGGGCAGCTTTGTGGCCCTGCCCCCCTCCTCTGGGGCTCCCTAGGGCCAGCAGCCCTGTCTAGTAGCCCCCAGACTCCCATGAAAGATTGTCCCTGGGTCCCGGCCTCGGAGGGCCTCGGAGCTGGGGACCGGCCCAGCTGGCCGGTGACAGTGAACCGCAGGCCAGGGGTGGGGTAGCCCAGCTGTGCTGACTGTAAACAACACCCCTCCCCTGCCCAGAGGCTCCTGCCTGGGCCAAATGTCCTGCGCTACTCCTCCGCTACTCCTCCGAGTCACCTGTGTCTTCTCAGGACCCTCTGTTACTTGAGGGCAGAGCTAGGTGGGCGGAGCCTTGGTTTTTGTTATTCACAAAACAAGCACAGTTTTAACAAGAGCTTACCACTTCTTAAGCTTATAGGAAAACACCATCTCTCTCTGGTTCCTCACAGCCGCCCCTGGAGGGTGGTGCCTGATCTTTGTTTATGGGATGAGGACACTAAGGCTTTCAGAGGCTTCTCCCCACCATCTTCCCCGCCCCCCCCCCCCAGGGCCCAGACACGATCTTCTGCGAGAGCCAGGGAACCTTTTAGCTCTGCCCTCACCTGCTTTCCATGGACAGAAGGCTGGGGCAATCCGGCAACTCCTCCGAACCCCCTGCCTGAGGCTTGATGTCGATGGAGCCATGGCGTGGGGATGTCGGGGTCCAAATCTAAATGCAGTAACAGGAGCCGAGCCCTCCCGGGCATTTTCAGTGCGTGGCGCACGCGTGAGCTACCGGCTCACACACGAGTCCTTTGTCCGCATTACAAAACCACCTTAGCGGGGTGCCTGGGTGGCTCAGTCGGTTTCACCTCTCGATGTCAGCTCCGGTCATGATCTCCTGGTTCTGAGATCCAGCCCCATGTGGCCTCTGCTGTAAGCTCTCAGCCTGCTCGGGATTCTCTCTCTCTCCCTCTCTCTCTCTCTGTCCCTCTCCCACTCACATTTGCTCTCTTTCTCTCTCTCTCTCTCAAAATAAATAAATTGAAAAAATCAGAAGAAAAAAACTCTAGCAAGTAGATGCTATGAGCACCACTTACAGATGGGGCAAGCGAGGCACAGAGAGACTGTGTGACTCCCTCAGGGTCACACAGCTCAGAAGCAGCAGAGCCAAGATTTGAACCCAGGCGGGGTAGCTCCCGAGTCTGCAACGGACCCTCCACTACTTGCAGAGGCTCATTAGCTTTTTCAAACACCCTCCAAACAGGTGCTCAGCTCCTTTCCCGCCAGGGTTGGGAGCAAGAGGGCAGAGCGAGACGTTTTCAGTCCGTGCAGAGCTAGGATTCCAGAAGGAGTGAGGAGTGACTCCCTAAGGGAGGGAGCTCTCACCCTCGGGCAAGTCTGAACACAAAGTTTGGGCCTAGGGTTCTTTGGGCTCTGAACCGTTAGCTCTAGAGGGCTTTCGGGAGGAGGCGGCTTTGAGCCTACAAGTGAGGGAAACGTCTAGGTCCCTGGCTCAGCCTGACCTGGGCTTCTCACAGGTCTCCAGCCCCGGGAGGCCGTATCTTTTCAACTCCCCCTGCCCTCCTGCCCAAGGCCCACTCCAAAGCAAGGATAGATATACAACTTTGCCTTTCCCCTGCAGGTGCCAGAAACAGGGAGGGGGGTGGGGGGAGCGGACTTGCCCCTCCCCCTCGGGTGGTGGTTGGGGACGGGGCTGGGCGGGGAGGGAAACTGATTGGGGCTTTCTAGAGCCATAGACCAGGATTCAAATCTTAGCCGAGACACTTCTGAGCTGGGCGACCTCGGGCCAGTTGCTTGACCTCTCTGAACCTCCTCGGTACCTACTTTGCAGAATCGTCGTGAGGATGAGCGGCACGCTTGGCTCACACTAGGCGCTCAATGAATGGGGCGGCTAAAATTATTCTCCACGGGGTGGGGGTGGGGCGCAGGGCCGGCAGCCAGGCCTATATTTAGCCTGGAAAGGGTGGGGGGCCGGGGTGACGAAGGCAGGCGCCGGGTGCGGAGCCGATGAAAGAGGGCCTGCTGTCCCCATCTTTCCGCCCTCCTCTTCCCGCGGGTCACCTTGGCGGGAGGGCTCTCTCAGACCGCCTCCGCTCCGTCCCCTGCGAAATCCTCGTCTGGGGAGGGGGTTGCTGGGGCCCGGAGGAGGGGGGGTTATTCGGCCCCCCCCCCGCCACTTCCGGAGAAGCTGCCCCTTTTCCCAGCCCCGGCCGCCCGCCCCGACCCCTCCGCGCGACCCTGGGAGGGGCATCGCCTGGTCGGGAAGCCAAGGTGAGCCTGACCCTGGGTAGGGGTCGAGGGAGACCGGGAAGCTGGCCCGGCTCCACCCCCAACCCCCGCGCAGATGAGTTTCGGGGCTGCAAATAGCCCAGTGGAATCAGTGAGTCACGGAGGCTGGAAATACCGCGCCCCCTCGCCGCCTCCTCGCCTCCTCCCCGCCCGCAGCCAGCCGAGCCGCACCGGGGACCGCCTGGCACTCGGGTTTCAGGAGCGCCTGCTGGCGCTGGGGGCGGGCTGGGGTCCCTCCAGGGAGCGGGCAGACGCCCCCTCCCTGGACCAGCCAGCCCTCCCGCTCTGCCCCCGGCTCTGTGCAACCTCGGCCAGTCTGGTCCTCAGAGCCCGTGTGACACCAGATGGGCTTCAAGAGAGCTGGTGACACAGTGCAGCTGGCCCACCCTCGGTGTCCCTGTGCCTGGGACAGTGCTAGGCCTGCAGCAGCGGGGGGGGGGCTGGCGGCGGGAAGAGAAGGCACTGTAAGGTTTTTCAGGGCAGTAATTCTGGGATTCCCGCTCAGGGGGGTCCGGGAGCCGAGGGAGGAGACCACAGAACACCCACATTTCTGTGAGGTCCTGGAAATTTACTCCACCTGCCACCCCTGTCCCCGGATCTCAGGGAAGTCAGGTCTGTCTTGGGGTTCCTCCCCCTGGCTGCCTCCAGCCCCATCCCTAGTGCGAGAACTTCAGGCAGGTGACCTCCGGAAGTCTGTGATTCTGTTGTTTATTGTGTGTGCGGGGTACAATGCCGGGGTCCTCCCATGCCCCCTCCTACCCCCCCAGCGTCCCTTAAAGTCCCCAGAATGGCAGGGGTGAGAGGCCATCCTACAGAACACTGACCCAAGAGATGCAGAAGGCAGAAGCTGGCCCTGCCTCTTGCTCCAAGGGGCCTCAACTACTGTGAACCGCTCCCCTTTCCCCGCACCCCTGCTTCTGTTGAGACTGAGCCAGTGTCCCTGCAGGTATCGGGGCTCCCCAGGATGAAGGCTGACTGGGGGTCCCTGCCTTGGGCTGGAGAATAGGAGGGAACCGGCCCTCTCTCCGACAGGAAGGTGCCGGGCAGGGGGACAGAGGCCGTAAGGGGCAAAATGAAGGGAGCTCCTCCCCTGGGCACAGAGGGGTCGGGGGTGGGGCGGCTTGAGAGCAGCTGTCACAGCCTGGGTTCGAATCCAGCCCGTAATGAGTAAACTGGGCATTCAGCCACTCAGAGACTCCGTTTCCCCATTGATACAAACAGAGATTGTAAAATCTGTAGAAGGTTCTGAACTCGGCCTCAACCAACGGTCGCGCTCAGTATGTGAAGGACAGGACGATGGGTGTGCGTGTGTGCACCTGCGTGTGTGTGGCAGACACACACCAAGCCTTACAGATTCATGGACTGAAGAGGGGGCAGGAGGGGGAGGTGACTGGCCACAGGGGGAGGTTGGCAAGAGGCCGGGGTCCCACCTTGGAGACCCAAGGCCCCACCCATGTTCTCTCTCTCACCTCGGCTGGACGACCTGTCTGTGGAGGCAGCCCTGGGAGCCCAGGTCTCCAGGTGGGAGGAGGGACCGGCCCCCCTCCTCTGCCCGGCCTTGCCTGAGGGCACAGCAGGTGACAGAGGGCAGAAGTGTGGCCGTTTATCACGAACCCGCTGTATCGGAAAAACCCCATCTCCGTACAGACATTGTGTGGCCCTGCCCCGGCACAGCGGGCGGGTGGGGGCACCGGGGAGCAGACAGCCTGGCAGCTGATTTGGGGCTCGGGGAGTGGCAGAGAGAGCGTTCCCACCATGGCTGCCCCCCCATGGCTCCCCTGTGCTAGTATCTGCCTCTGCCTCGCCCACTCCCCTTGGCCAAGGGAGTCCCAGGTCCCTGTCCCCCTGCACGGACTCCACGGATCAAAGGAGTTGTCCATCTGTCTGTCCTGCAGATGATTTGCCTAGAGCCCCTGCCTGTCCCAGACCCCTTCCCCAAAGTGCATCCTTCGGGGCCTCCCTTTCCAATCTCAACCCCTTTATTCTGGATTAAGTGACAGAGGCCACATCTGGAATCTGGGGGCCACGGGTGAGGCAGAAGGGGCCTCAGTTGGGGGGCCGGGTGACCCACCTGGGGTCTGATGGTGTCAGGGCCTGGAACTTGAGCTGAGATGTCCTGCAAGCTGTCCTGAGGGGTGACGAAGACGTCTCTGGCAGGCCAGTAGGGGAGAAGGGGGGAGTGGGGGGGGGGACGGGGAGAGGGAGGCCCTCAGATTTTTATCTCTGTCCGGAAGGTCTGCTGGACGTGCTCCGTGTGCGGGTGGCGCCGGGCCCGGATGGTGAGGCTGCCGTCCTCCCTCAGGGCTGAGGTCACTGACGTGGGGTCCACGTCCTCAGGCAGCTGGCACTTGTGAGCGAAGGTGTTCATGACCGTGCCGTCGGCTGCCAGCTGGGGAAGGCGTGAGGGGTCAGCGCAGGATGCCCCCACCCCCGTCCTGCTCACGAGTCTCTCTCTCGTCTCACCCCAGCCAGGCCCCGGCGTGCCAGGGGATTCTACTCTCGGGAGCAGAGGGGCTGGCCAAGGTGGCGGTGGCCGAGGGCTATGCAGGGACAGCTACGGAGGCGCTCCGAGGCCTTCCAGTGCTTCCGAGGGGTATGCGAGGGGCTTGGCGGGGACAGCTCAGAGAGGGAGGAGCTCGGTGGCAGAATCCGAAGCTCCTGGGCGACAGCGAGAAGACAGCACGCAGCGGGGCCGTGCCCTCTGGGATGCCCAGACACATTGGGTGTCCGCTGCCCGGGCCAGGCCGGCGGCCCCGCCCCCGTGACTCAGCCAGCACATTGTGTCCAGAGGAGCCTGGGGCGGCTGAGTCACTGGCGGGGGGTGCAGGGCTGGCACGTGCTGCCCTCTGGTCCCGGTGCCCACAGTCCTCAGCTTCCCTGGCAGAGGCTCCAGGGCATCTAGCGTCCCCTGCTTGGGAGAGGAAGCCAGGCCGTGCGGGATCTGGAGGAAGCCTGGGACAGGCCCCTGTCTGATGGGCAGTTGTGGCTGTGGCCCTCTGGGGACAGCACTCCTGTTCAGGCCGGGCCACACCCTCCGCCGGGGTGTCGGCCTTCTGGGAGCTGGGACTCAGAGACCCTAGTGACCCAGGGACCCTGAGGCCCACGGGCGGAGGGAGCGTGGGGTGGCACCGGAGTGTGTCTGACCCTGAACGGCAGGGCCTCTGCCCACCTTGGGCCCATTTCAAGGATCCCGAGGTGGGGGCTGAACCGCTGGGTGGGGAGGGGAAGAGGGGCTTGAGGGATGCCACGGGGGGGAACTCCTCCCCAGGTGAGCCCCCTCCCTCCCCACATGCCTGCCAGAAAAGCTGTCCCCACTCAGCCACTACCTCCATCCTCTGGGCCCCCCCCCACCTCTCCTCCTCAGGTGCCCCCTGCCTGCATCCCTCCACCCCTCTCCCATTCCCCTGTGGCTCCCTCGGCTGCCCCTTGCTCCTAAAGAAAGGGCCTCAGAGCCTTGGGGTGGGGAGAGGCAGAGGCTGGGGTCCCGTGGCCCTCAAGTAAGAAGAACAAGGTCTTCAGTCGGCCCTGGGAGGTTCGGGGGAGGGGCGCCGGGCAGGCAGGGTCCGGGGGCGCGGCCTGGAGCATGGGGTACAGAGAGTACAGACACGGAGCCGGAGGGCAGGCAGGGCGGGCAGGCTCACCTTCTCAGCCCGCACCTCGATGTGGTTGTTGGAGGTGGTGACGATGATGTCCTCAGGCGAGAAGTCACTCACATCCACTGCAAACTCATAGGCGTCCCCGAGCGTCTTGATGTTGCCCGGCCCCCCGGTACGGGCTGCGGAGGAAGCTGCCGTGAGCTGAGCACCGGGGCGGCCAGCACCTAGAACCCGGGGCTCCGGCTCCTCTTGGGGAACGGGGCAGGCCCCCACGCCTCACCTGCCTCTTGGCTGTTGTTCCTGAACCCTCCTGCCCACCTCGCCTCCCCTCTCGCAGCCCGCCTCCTCCATGGGGGGGGGGGGGCCGGGCCTCACCCGGCACAGGTCTGTGGCAGCCCACCCTGGGCCTGGAGGCTGGGGGATTCCCCCCACCCCTCAGCCCCGTCCTGCCCCCCTGCAGCGAGGACCAGCGTGGCCAGTGGCATCGTAGCTGACCCCTGGGGGCCACGACCGCTCCTTGGAAACCAGCCCGTTCTCCTGGCCACATCTGTCTCCGTGGCCACACCTGTCCAGGTGGCCACGCGTGGCTGCGGCTGTATGGCACCTGTTCTTGGCAGCTCGGTCTCCGGAGGCGCCCCGCACCAGCTGTCCCCCAGCCGTGCACCGCCCCTCCCCTCCGAGCCCCCGACAACTCGCCTGGGAAGGCCCGGGGCTCGGAGCGGGGCCTCATGAAGCTGCCGAAATCCTCGGAAAACATGCTCAGAGCTTTCTCCATGGGGGGGTCCTGGGCTGGGAGGGCGCGGGAGGCCGAGGAGGACGAGGAGGAGGAGGAGGAGGAGGAGGAGGAGGAGGAGGAATGGAAGCTTCTCTCCGCTCTGAAGGTGGAGGAGGTCCTGTGGCTCATCCACGGCGGGCGGCCGGGCCCTGGCCGGGCGGGCAGGGGCACAGGAGAGGGTGCGGGCTCTGGGGGAGCATGCCGGGCCCGGACTGCCCGTGCTTTATAAGGGCCCGACCGTCCCTGGGCTCGGGGCCAGCCCCTTGTCTCCTAGCTAAATTTAGGCCTTGCCATGGCCCGGAGGGGGCTGGAAGTCTTCTCCGGTGAGGCGGCACCGCTGACAGCCCGGCGCACGCAGGCCCCGGCTGAGCTCACCGCCCGGCATTCCTGGCTGATAACTCCAGCCCAGGGGCCTCCGCGGCAGCGGGCCGGGGGCAGTCTGTCCTCTTGCCACTCGGACCCCCATGCCCACCCCAGAACCTTGTGTGTGTGTGTGTGGGGGGGCGTGTTTCTGTGTCTCTGTGTCCCCTGTCAGCCTGGGGTTCTCTAAGGACTGTGCCTCCCCCATCAGATCGCAAGCTTCCTGAGGACAGGGCTGTCGGTTTCCTGTCCCCTCTCCCCCAAAGTTCCAGTCTTTGGCAAGAGGGGATCTAGGTGGTGGGCGGTCAGGGCAGCGGGGGTCCCCAAGCCCCCAGCTCTGGGGAGAGCAGGAGATGCAAGGTGAGGAGGTAGGGGTGGGGGAAGGAGCCCCACCTATCGGACCCTCGTGTGAGGTGACTCTTTCCCTCAGGACAGATAATGTTTACGGCCATGTCTTAGGAAGGACTGAGACAGCCCTTGGTTGGGGGGGGGGGAGAATGTGCAGCTGTCCCCCTGCCCGCTCCCATGGGGACCCAGATTCCACGCTTGCCCTCCCCCTACTCTCAGAACATTTTGGGGCCCCAAGAGGAGAAAGCTGGCAGTCCTTGGGCGTGGGGGGGGGGTTGGGCCAGGACTCGGGAGGAGGGCAGGTAGTTCAGTAATTGTCCTTAAAGATTTGGAAGGTGGGGGCGCCCGAGTGACTCAGTCGGTTAAGCGTCTGACTCTTGACCTCAGCTCAGGCCTTGACCTCAGGGTCGTGAGTTCAAGTCCCGTTTTGGGCTTCATGCTGAGCGTGAGCCCTGCTTAAAAAAAAAAAAAAAGGTTCTGCAACGTTGTGTTCCGGGAACCGTCTGCTTGACCTCCAGCCCAGCGGAGATGCTGAGGGCTGCAGCGGGCGGGCGGGGTTCAGTTAGCGGTAAAGGAGAATTCCAGAAGACATTATTCTAGCTCCGACTCCTGATCAGGAGAGAGGTGCTGTTCCCATTTTATAGGCGGGGAAGCGGAGCCTCACGGAGAGGGCGGGGCTTGCACGTGGGTAAGTGGCGAAGCCGGCCAGACGGTCCGATTCAAGGCCCTCTAGGAGGCTGCGGTGACCCGACCGTATGCGTATGGAGACAGGCTGGCCCAGAAGCCCCAGGAACCCCTCTCCGGCCACCTGCGGCTGAGCGGAGCCTGGACTGCCATCATGCAGGGCCAGTAGGTGAAGCAGGAGAGGCCATTCTGGGTGGTGGGTGCAGTTTCTGTTCTCTTCTCCAGACCCTGCCTTTCCTGCCCGGGATTCCTCCTCCCCCATGGAGGCCTCTGTGATTGCTGCGGCCACACAGGGAATGCTGCCCGGATGCCCACCCCAGCACCTGGCGCTGTGACTTGGTCTTCCCAGGGCTATGACTTCTCTGCTGCACCTTCGCTTCCGCATGAGACCGGTGGCTCCCCCGGCGCAGGGGTCTGCCTGTCTCCCCATCAGATTAGGGGCTTGTGAAGGCGGAGACTGTTTTTCTGTGCTTCGGCTCCTACAGAACATTACCCTTGGGGGGCTCCATCCAGGGGGAATGACTGGCGCTGGTGGTCTGTGGAGGAGGGGCAGCCTAGGGCGCACGGTGTGTAGCTGGGAGCCGAGTGGTGGCCGGAGCGAGAGGGGTCTGTCATCGTAGTGGAGATCACTGCCAGGCCCGTGTCCCCCATCCTGTCCGAGGGGTTCCGGCAGGGCTGCCAGGAAGCTACCAGCACGACGCGGAGATGGAAAGAGGGTAGGGGCGGGGGTGGGGGGCCCAGGAGCCTGCCGCCCGCCAGGGAAACAGGAGCCAGTGGCTAAATGCAGACACACTGTCATGGTGCTGAGGCCCTGAGTCACGGCTCCTGGACCTCAGATCTCATTACCCACCCCCGCCCACCGGTCCTCCTCCCCTTCCTCCCACCTCTGAGGCATCGCCCATAAACGTACCGGATCTACTGACTTCAGTGGCCAGTAGGGACCTCAGAAGGTCATCAAGGCCATTCCCCTGTCTCTGGGAATGCTCTCCCTCCAGACCACAGGGAGAGAAGAGACTTCAGAGATGAGCCGGTGCCTCGAACCCCAGACCTACCAGGGCGTCCCAGTCATCCCAGTGGACAGACGCGGACTCTTCCCTCTGTGCGCCAAGATTCTGATTGGGGTCTCGGGAAGGGACCAGGAATCCGTTCCCATCGGCTCCCCACACAGCCAGCCCACGGGCCTGTGTTTGGAAACCACTCATCACTCAGCAGATATTTATTGAACACCTACTATTCGGGGGGGGGGAGCAGCACCGTCCTAGGCTCCGGGGGACTCACGACGAATGAGGCAGAGAATGGGCCCTGCAGCCGTGACGCCTCATGGGGCAGAAGAGGACACCGAGGTTCCGAGCGGTGAGGGACCGTCGGGGTGGCAGAGCTGTTCTGGCCCCAAACCTGTTCTTACCCTCCATGGCCGCTGGGGCTGGATGCAGGAAAATGCCTTCGGCAGGGACTTTGCTGCCCCGTTCCCAGCTTCCAGGTCGGGGCTGGGAGGTGAGGCTGGCGGGCCAAGGCCGGCTGTGGGGTCGTAGCCGCTTCCGCGGGGCCTCCAGCGTTCCTGCTAGTATACACAGCCAACGGGTTGTGGTGGCAAGGCGGCGGTGGGCCCAGGTCCGTGCAGAGCAGCGAACCCACACCCCGCCTCCCACAACTCGCACGCGCGCTCCTCTTCTGGATGGACCCGGCCGGGCATCCAGGGGCAGAGAGTGGCTCAGGGTGCCAGGATTTTAACAAGTCATCGACGGGCCACGATGATTTTCACAGAGGAGCTTTGTCTGGGGGGAGGGCAGTGACCCTAAATCTCTCGCCCGCATCTTTCCAAAAGTGGCATCAGACCTGAACCCTCTTGCCCCGACGGATTAAAGTCACAGGGACCAGAGGAGCTCCGGAGAGGGGGAAAGTCAGACAGTCTAGGGCTGCGTTCCGCCTCTGCTGTGTGACTTGAGATACGTGCCTACACCTCTCGGATCCTCGACCGTCTGCGAAATGGTGATACTGTCCCACAAGGGCGTGGGAGGATGAACGGTGTTGCGAACATCAGAGGCCTGGCATGTGGCGGGCACATAACCTTGTCCCCTCACCATGTCCCTCGTGCCCCCACGCCTACCCTCTGCCGGGGTGGGACCGTCTGTGGCTTTCACTCGGCGTTACAATTTGAGAGGGCAGTTTTCTGAGACCAGAAGGCCCGGATATAAGGATCAAGTTCAAGTTCCTCCCCAGGCCTGGGGGGGTCCGTGGTGCCCCTGCTCCAGCTCGTAGGTCTCCCCCCAAACCCCCGAATCTCCCCCCAACCCCCGGCTCTGGCCTCGGTCTCTGTGACCTTGGACAAGCAGCCTCACCCCTCAGAGACTCCAATTTCTTTAAAATGGGATAATACCTCCCACCTCGTTGGGTTTCTGTGAGCACTCACGGATTTGGGGGGCCCGGCACACAGCCAGGGTGCAGTAGCGAAGGGGCCCCTCCCTTTGCCCAAGATCTTCCTCCAGCTCCCCTGGCGTTCTCCTGTCTCCCTTCTCTGCGTCTTCTTCTTCTTCTTTTTAAGTTTATTTATTTTGAGAGAGAGAGAGAGGAGAGCAGTGAGGGAGTGGCAGAGAGAGAGTCCCCAGCAGGTTCCATGCTGTCAGCCCCAAGCCTGAGCCTCTTGTTGGACTTGTTCTCACCAACCGAACCATGAGATCGTGACCTGAGCTGCAGTCAGGTGGCAGATACTTAGCGGACTGAGCCACCCAGGCCTCCCTCTTCTCTGCTCGGTTAAACCCTTTCCGTGCCCCGATCTCGGAATCCAGAGCCCTGACCGTCGGATGACCCCTCACTGCTGCCTGCAGGCGTTTCTGTGTCCCATGTCCCACAGTCCGCAGCGGGGAGCCTGCAGCGTGCCTGAGTGTCCCCCTCTGTGCGACTGTCCTGGGTTTTCGGAAGCTCCTCCTCCTGGTCCCCCTCGGCCGTCCAGGCCTGCATGGCTCAACCGGCCTGGGCAGTTCCGGTTGGTTTGTCAAGGACATTCTTAATGGCCACGGTCAACCCAGGCAGGGCGGGGAGGGAGGGGGGCCCAGGGTGTTGATTGGTGGAGCGCAGACCTGTCCAGGTGCACCTGGGCTGCTGGCAGGGGTGGCTCTGTGAGAGGAGGGCCGGCTGGGGCCACGGCAGGGACAACGGACAGAGGTGAGGGGCTGCCGGGTGTGGAGCCAGGGCCCAGGTCGGGTGGGAGCCGCCGGCGCTAGGGCAGGCCGGGCAGGAGCAGGAGGCTGGGGGGCAGGGAGCCGGCACCTCATTTCGGTCCTCACGGGCTGTCCTTCTGCGCCTGTGGTTCGCCTGCCTCTGTGGCCTGAGCAGAGGAGAGGGGGGCTCGGGGATGGGCAGGGGGAGTCCGAGCAGCCCATGGGGACCCCAAGGGTGAGTGACTCCGCGGGGCAAGGAGATTGCTCTGAGCAGCGAAAGGAGCCAAGCGTTTGGTGGGGGTAGGATCTGCGACCACAGTGAGGGGAAGGGAGTTCTGAGGCTTGGGGTCCTGCCTTGACCAACCTGCTACTGGACACAGAGGGCACAGTTAGGAACCGCGGCCCCCACCCCACACCCTCGGTGGCACCCCCTTAGCGATGAGGGCACAGCAGACCTATGTCCCCTCCTGGTAACTTCACACACACGCACGCATGCACACACACGCACGCATGCCCACACACGCGTACAGGAAAACGCTTTTCCTTTCTATCTGGGGAGTAGCCGTGTTAGAAGGGCCACGTGGCAGGGTAAGGCCGTTGGAGCAGCTGACCAAGGGTCGGTCTGTCTGTCTGCTCAGGGGCCCAATGGAAGAGCTGGTAGGGCTGCGTGAGGGCTCCTCGGGGAGCCCTGTGACTCTTCAGGAGCTGTGGGGCCCGTGTCCCCGTCTCCGCAGAGGCATTCGAGGTGAGAGCTAGGTCCCCTTCCTCTCCCTGTTGAAGACCCCTCGGGACATCACCCCTACCTACCCAGACCCCACCTCCCCCACCCGCCTCGAAGCCCAAGAGCTGCCCTGCCTCCATGGGCCCACAACCTCTGGGTGGCCGGGAGGGCAGGGATCTGTCTGCCTGTCCCTCTGCCCATGGGTCAGATGTGCTAGATGCCTGCTCTCTGCCTTGGGGGAGGGTAGTCCCAAGGGCCCCCGATGGCCGTCCTAGGGGCCTTGCTAGGGGCCCGGTGGGTGCTGCCTGGCCTGTAGGATACCCCTACAGGTCTGGAGACGTGGAGGGGTCCTGCTAGACTCTTGTGTCCTGTGAGCTGTGGGCCCTGGGGAGACACTGGAGAAAGCCGTAGCTCTCAGCACCCCCCCCAACCCCTGCCGCCCCATTGTTGTTGCACAAGTATCTGGTGGGGGGTGGGGGAGGAGGGTGCCAGGCCTATGTGACCCACCAGGGCCCACCGTGTGGCCACCTTTGCTTGTCCCGGTTCCTACTGGGCCCCTCATGTGCAGACCCCCTCCTGGGCCACCCTGGACTTGACCACATGGCCCCAGCCCCACCCCGCCCCTGCCCTCCCTGCCCTGAGCCTGAGCAGGCCTCCGGGGGAGGGGCTGTGCATGCCCCACCCCGGCGCTGGCCTAGGACCCAGTGCCCCTGCCCCAGAGGGCCTGGAGTGGCTGAAGCAGAAGCTTTTCCGCGTCGGGGAGGACTGGTACTTCCTGATGACCCTCGGGGTGCTCATGGCCCTGATCAGCTACGCCATGAACTTCGCCGTCGGGAGCGTGGTCCGAGGTAACCCCTCCCTGGCACGCGCTCCTGCTCTGGACGCGGGCCACACACGCTCTCGGGATGCCAGATGGGCCGCCGGGTGCATCGCGGGTGGGGGAAGGCCCTGGGTAGGGAGGAGGCCTGGGTCTCTGCTCTTGACTTGCTGTGCGGCCCTGGACAGGCTCCTGCCTCTCTCTGGGCCTCAGTCTCCTCATCTGCACAGTGAGCAAGTGAGACCTGGATGTCCCCAAGGGCCCTTCTTCCTGCCGGCTCCTGCTCCTTCTCCCTCCCTTCTTGCTCTCAGCTCAGAAACTCCGGGCGAGGGCACCTGCTTAGGCCATCAGACACAGAACTTTCTTTCCCCTGCTTCAGCAGGCTCTCTGCACCCTGAGATCTCCCGGGAATGGGGATGGGGGAGCAGGAAGGCTCTCCCACCCCTCTGGTGGACTTGCTCAGGGCCTCTCGTGAGGACCTGCTGTGCGCCACGCACGGGCCACCATCGAGAGCTTTCTCACAGTGACCCTGGGAGGGAAGTCCCACCGCTAGCCCGTAGGACAGGTGGGGAAACAGAGGCTCACAGACCTTAAGTCACTTGCCCGAGGTCGTTCAGCTAGGGAGTGGCAACACTGGAACAGAGATCCAGGGTCCCTCCTTCCATTTGGGGATCTGCTGCTCCCTGGGTGGCCCTGGGCCGCCCCTCTTTGAGCCTCCATTTCCTGGCCAGGGGACCCCGAGGGCTGGGATGGCTCCCTGACCCCCGGGTGTCCCCAGCACACAAGTGGCTCTACCGGGAGATCGGGGACAGCCACCTGCTCCGGTATCTCTCCTGGACCGTGTACCCTGTGGCCCTGGTCTCCTTCTCCTCTGGCTTCAGCCAGAGCATCACGCCCTTCTCTGGAGGTGAGCCATTTGCCTGGTGCTTTGCACCGCGGTGCCTTGTGCCAAAGCCTTTTCCCGTCCCTCGCGGCTTCTGATGGGGGGGGGGGCAGAAGGCGGTGACCCCATTTCACAGCCAGAGAAGCCGGGCTCAGGGGAGTCGTGTCCCTCGCCCCAAAGTCACACAGTGAGAAGGCCAGATCTTGACTCTTGGGTCATGCTGGCTCTGCTTCCTGTCTTAGGGCGCTCCTGGGCAGTGACGGGGAGCTCGGGTAGCAGGCTCCCCAGGGAGGGGCGTGGAGGGGCACAGCTCCCCCAGGCGTCTCAGCTCTGCCTCCGGCTTCAGGCCAGCACTGGGGAGCTGCAGGGGTACATCTGGGGCCGCCTGGGCTACCCCCACTTTGCCACAGCTGTCCTCCAGGCTCAGCCGGAATGACAGGGACGACTCGTGTCCCCTCCCTGACCCTCATCTGCAAATGAGTTTACAAATCCTGACTCGGGGTTTCGGACCACTTGGCGAGTTCGAAACGTGGAATGTTCGGTGCAGGGGTGAAGCGTTAAGAGTCTAATCTGGAGACTGCTCCTCCTCTTGCCCCCCACCCCCACCCCGTCCATCCCCTGCCCAGGTTCCGGAATTCCAGAGCTGAAGACTATTCTGTCAGGCGTGGTGCTGGAGGACTACCTGGATGTCAAGAACTTCGGGGCCAAGGTGGTGGGCCTCAGCTGCACCCTGGCCGCTGGCAGCACGATCTTCCTGGGCAAAGTGGTATGCGCCCCCCCCACCCCGCCCTCTCTGCCTTTCTCCCCCAGTGCCCCCCAGAAGCCGGGTCAGCGGGGACTCAGGCCCATGCCTGCCTTCTGGGGTTCCGTCTTGGGGAGGAGACAGGCTCGGTCCCAGAGTGTGACAGAAGTCTGGGGAGATGGAGGAGGAGGGTGCGGAGGGGTAGCCACGTAGGTCTGGATGAGGCTTTCCCTGCCCCCACCAATCCTGGGCCCCGAGGGGGAGGAGCTAGGGCTCTCACCCCCCCACACACACACCAGAGACAAGCCCTGTGCCCACGATCCCCTGCAGGGCCCCTTCGTGCACCTGTCCGTGATGATAGCTGCCTACCTGGGCCGTGTGCACACCAAGGCCATCGGGGAGCCTGAGGTAAGGGAGGCAGGGAGGACCCCCCTTGGAGGACCGAGAAGGAGGGGAGGCTGGGGGCTGACCCGGAACCCCGGACTCAGCATACGCCCTCTCCCCTCCCCCATACCGGCCCAGAACAAGAGCAAGCAGAACGAGATGCTGGTGGCAGGGGCCGCGGTGGGTGTGGCCACGGTGTTTGCAGCACCCTTCAGCGGTGAGACCCTCCCTCGCACCCCTCCCCTGCACCCTGGGCCCCCCCCCACGCCCCTCCTGTCCCCTGCTGCTGTGGACTGATCCGCTCACCCCTCTGTCCAGCGGAGGGACCTGAGGAGGGCTGGGGGCCCGCTGAGGTCTTGTCTTACCGCAGACTTTTGAGGGCACAGCCGCCCCGGGGTGGGGTGGAGGTTCGTTGAGACGCTTCAGGGTTACGCCGGGCAGACTTGGTTTGCAGTCCAGCCCCCGGGGTGACTGACCCTGGGCCGGTGAGTTCAGCTCTCTGAGGCTCAACTCCTTGGCTATAAAATGGGGGATCCCGATGGCTCCCCCCCACAGGACTATTGGAGGGGCTGAGATGGCCCAAAGGGCACACACAGGTGTCTCTTCCCTGGGCTCCCGCCTGCCCTCGCTCACTTCGGATCAGGACCAGAGAGAGAGGGCGGCCCGGCCATGCCGGCTGCAGGACAGCAGGAGGGGAGGGGTCAGAGCGCTGGCATGAGGGTGGGGGACTCTGTCTAAGCTCAGTGTCACCCTCAGGCGTCCTGTTCAGCATCGAGGTCATGTCTTCCCACTTCTCCGTCTGGGATTACTGGAGGGGCTTCTTCGCCGCCACCTGCGGGGCCTTCATGTTCCGCCTCCTCGCCGTCTTCAACAGCGAGCAGGGTGAGGCCCCGTCAGACCGCCCGGCTCCCTCCTCGTCCCTCCCCCTCCTCCCCTCCTTCTGTCTTTTCTCCCTCTCCCCTCTCCTTCCTCACTTGTGCTGGGGATCAAGGATGGCGTACAAGACGGTAAAGTGAGCGAGGACGCAAAGGCTGGCTGTTGGGGCCTTGAATGCCAGGAAAGGGTATTTCGGGGCGGCGGGGGGCAGGACCTAGCACCACCTCCTCGCCTGTTGGTTGAGGCTGGGACTTGGGCTTGGCCGGGGCAGGAGTGTGCCCTCATCGCCCCCTTCCTTCCCCAGAGACCATCACCTCCCTCTACAAGACCAGTTTCAGGGTGGATGTCCCCTTCGACCTGCCCGAGATCTTCTTTTTTGTGGCACTGGGGTGAGTGAGTGCCCCCCACCGGGCGGGGGGGCCCCCCCCAGGCCTGAACTGCCGCCCTCGTTTCCGGGGTGAGGCTCTAGAACTCCTCTCCCCTCCCTAGGGCCATCTGTGGCATCCTGAGCTGTGCTTACCTCTTCTGTCAGCGAACCTTCCTGGGTTTCGTCAAGACCAACCGGGTCACCTCCAAACTGCTGGCCACCAGGTAGGCCCTGGGCGGGGGCCTGGGGACCTCTCAGGGGGGACGACACCCCCCTACTCTCAGCCTCCTGATCCGGTTTATAGAGAGCCCTGCCCTCTGTACTGTCAGCCCCCCTACAGAGCCCCCCAAACCTTTCTAGCCACGCCCCACTTACGGAGCCCTCGTTCCCTCCTAACACCCCCCTCCAGGTCCCCATAGTCACCCCGACCCCCCCAGCTTGCTGGGCTACCAACCCCTGGCTCCGTCACTAAATGTCCACCCCCCACGGAAGCCCCACTTTCCCACGGAGCCAGAAGTCCTGACGGAGCCCCTCTCCTCCCCCAACTGCCTGCCCCCTGGCATTGGCATCGAGTCAGCCCTCCTCTGCCCCAGGCCTGCCACGCACAGCCCCCCGTGGCCTGATGGGGCTCTGTCTGGGGCTGGGTGAGGCTGGCCTCCACAGGTTCCCTCCCCTGGAGTGGGTCCGGCCCCCAGGGTGGGGGGGACTGCTCTTGTCCCTTTCCCCTTCCGGGGGGTGGGGGGAGAGGAGGGCCGGCACTGGAGCTTACCCGCTCCCCCCCCCCGCCCCCCCAGCAAGCCTCTGTATTCTGCTCTGGCCGCCTTGCTCCTTGCCTCTATCACCTACCCCCCTGGCGTGGGCCGCTTCCTCGCTTCCCGGGTAAGGGGCACGGGGCTGGGGCAGGCGGCGGGAGTGGGGAGCCCCCCTCATCCGACACCCACTTTGTGCCTGTCATCTTGAGTAATCCCCACGACACCTGTAAGGCGTAGCCTGTGGGTCCCCTCCCCCCCTGAGTTCCAGATGAGGACACCGCAGCCCCTGGGACGTCAGAGCCCTTCCCGAGGGTGGGGGGGGGCGTGGCAGAGGAGGGTTTGAGGCAGGGTCAGGGTGAGGCCCCCTCGCCGACCGTCCCCTGCCCAGCTGTCCATGAGCCAGCTCCTGGACTCCCTGCTGGACAACAACTCGTGGGCGCTGATGACCCGGAACTCGTCCCCACCCTGGCCCGAGGAGCTCGACCCCCAGAACCTGTGGCTCGAGTGGTACCACCCACGCTTCACCGTCTTGGGGACCCTCGCCTTCTTCCTGGTTATGAAGGTGGGTGCCGGGGGGCCCCCAGGGGAGCGCAGAGTGGAGGCCAGCCTGGGAGCAGAGCGGGGGAGGGGGGACGTGCACGGTCGCATGTGGCACGGTGCCTGGGGGCCCCCTTCCGCCCAGACTGCCTGATCGGACTCTTGCCTGCTGTTTGGCCCTGGCCATGTTGCTTCAGTTCTTGGAGCCTCGGTTTCCTCATCTTTAAAATGGGTGGTTGCCTGATTGGACTCTTGACTGCTGTTTGGCCCTGGCCATGTTGCTTCAGTTCTTGGAGCCTCGGTTTCCTCATCTTTAAAATGGGTGGTTGCCTGATTGGACTCTTGCCTGCTGTGCGGCCCTGGCCAAGTTGCTTCAGTTCTTGGAGCCTCGGTTTCCTCATCTTTAAAATGGGTGGTTGGGGCGCCTGGGTGGCTCAGTCGGTTGAGCGTCCGACTTCCGCTCAGGTCATGATCTTGCGGTTCATGAGTTCGAGCCCTGCATCAGGCTCTGTGCTGACAGCTCAGAGCCTGGAGCCTGCTTCAGGATTCTGTATCTCCCTCTCTCTGCCCCTCCCCCGCTCATGCTCTGTCTCTCTCTGTCTCTCAAAAATAAATAAAAATGTTAAAAAAAAAAATTTTAAATGGGTGGTTGCCATGCCTGCCTCGAGGGGAAGGCTGAGACACTTTGTCAGGGCGGGTTTCCTGCCCTTGGCCAGCGCCCCCGGCACCGTGGCGACGGGCATGTGCCCGCGCATCCTCCTGCCCCCTGGGAAACGCCCCTGTCCCTCGTCTGTTCCCTCTTCTCGCCCGCTGCTGCCCGGTCGCCTCTAACCTCTGCCGCACGGGGCTCCGGCGGCCGCAGTTCTGGATGCTGATCCTGGCCACCACCATCCCCATGCCTGCCGGGTACTTCATGCCCGCTTTCATCTTCGGTG
This sequence comes from Paguma larvata, assembly GCA_030068075.1. Taxonomy (NCBI): domain Eukaryota; kingdom Metazoa; phylum Chordata; class Mammalia; order Carnivora; family Viverridae; genus Paguma; species Paguma larvata. The sequence continues at coordinate 11,409,702 of CM057833.1, forward strand.
AGTCTGGGGCTCCGAGGGTCCCAGAGGGTCGGGGTACCGGGGCAGGCTCTTGGCCCTTCCCCTCCCTCCTTGGATGGCACCGAGGTTGGTCCCCGGAACCGGGCCAGCCTGGCTCCCCCTCCTCATGCCGTCTGTGGCCAGGAGCCGCCATCGGGCGCCTCATCGGGGAGGCCCTCGCCGTCGCCTTCCCTGAGGGCATCGTGGCCGGAGGGGTCGCCAACCCCATTATGCCCGGAGGGTATGCCCTGGCAGGTGAGCGGGCCGCATCCCCACGGGGCGGGGAGACACGGCGCTGGGCTGGACCTGGAGGGTCAGCGGTGGCTCTGCGGGGCACGGGGGGGGGGGTCACCGAGCTTTCCCCCGAGCTCCTCCCCTCCCCAGCCCCCGTTACTCTCTCTAGCTCCCGTCTTGTCCCCAATGCCCCACGCTCTCCCTTGCCACGCTCCTCCTCCCCGAGCCCGGCCACCGGGGCTCTGGAGTGTGGCCCCTGGACAGTGTCCGCCCAGTCCGTGGCCACGGCCATGGCGGCTCTGCCCTGTGCCCGCGGCTGGACCCCGGCCTGAGCTGCCCCGCCCTGGCTCTGTGCCCCGCAGGGGCCGCGGCCTTCTCGGGGGCTGTGACCCACACCATCTCCACGGCGCTGCTGGCCTTCGAGCTGACCGGCCAGATAGTCCACGCGCTGCCGGTGCTGATGGCCGTGCTGGCGGCAAACGCCATCGCCCAGAGCTTCCAGCCTTCCTTCTACGACGGCACCATCATCGTCAAGAAGCTGCCATACCTTCCGTGGATCCGGGGTCGAAGAATCAGGTGAGAGGCGCCCACTCCAGGCTGGTCGATGGGGGTGATGGGGCTGGGCGGGCTCGGGTGAGGACCCCCCCCCCAAAAAAAAAAACCTCACTGCGGCTGACCTTGGACATGGATGGTGTGGACGGGGCCAACGCACAGCCATCTCGTCCCCGCTCTCTCCAGCTCCCCGGGTGACCTCGGGCAAGTCCTTGGCGTCTGGGCCTCCGTGTCTCACCAGCCGTCAGTCTGTCCTCCCGACAGGAGGGCCGAGATTGCCCATTTGCTGGAAACTGGGGCAGTCTCAGAGAGATGCCTCGTCTTGCTCGCGTCACACAGAGAATCGGCGGCAGATCTGGGAGGTCCCCTCCTCTCTCCCGCTCCTGCTCTGCTGTCCTGGCTGGGACACGGGGAGCTGGAACAGGCTTTGAGGTCCTCACTCGGCTGGGCGGGACCAGAGCAGCCTCTGTTCCCAGAGAAGCGGGACCAAGAGGCTCTGAGAGTCCTGGGCCCATGGCCCAGCTCCCAACGTGCACACGCTGCCACCTTGCTCCGGACCTCAGTTTCTCCATCTGTAAAATGGGGTGGCTACTCCACGGATTTCAAACTTTAAAGCTTTTAAGCTTTTTTTTTTTTTTTTTCATTTTTGCCATAAAATGTTTCTTTAGATGAAATTTTCCAGGGAAGGCTTCTGAGTAAAACATATTAAACGGGAGGCGGTCTTGGGGGAGGTAAGGGGTTTGGGAGCTGGGAATCCAGAGTCAGGCCCTAGGGGAGCCGGTCCCCAAGTTCCTCCCACCTCGGGGCTCTGGGAGTTGCTCACCCTGGGACTCTCTCAGCGCCTGCCCACGACCAAGAAGCAGCTCCCCTCACGCACCCCTGCCTCGTCCTGGGGTCTGCATAGCCCGCCAGCCAGGACCTGAAGGGAGTGCCCTTCTGCCTTCAGCTCTCACCGTGTGACTGTGGAGCACTTCATGAACTGTGCCATCACCACGCTGGCCCGGGACACACCGCTGGAGGAAGTGGTCAAGGTCGTGACCTCCACAGACACGGCCAAGTACTTCCTGGTGGAAAGCACAGGTGCCCGGCAGGAAGGGGGGAACATGGTTGGGGAGGGGACACTCCCTCTACCTTTGCCTTCAGTCCCGGAGGCTCAGGGCCAGGAAGGGAAAGCAGGGCATTGGACCCGTCGGGCGCCTGAATCCGAATCTTCTCTCTGCAACTGTGTGACCTTAGGTGGGTCACGTCACCCCTCTGAGCCTCAGTTTCCTCACTGGTAAAATGGAGATAGTAACCGCCCTACCCTGGGGGTGGGTGACGTGTTTAAATGAGAGACAGAGGAGGCTTGTCAGGCACCCCGTGGACACCTTTAAGAATTTTAGAAAGCAGCCCTCGTGTGCTTGGGGACGAAGTGATGGGAACACTACTAGGGTCTCCCCTTCAAGCGTTCTCCGGCTAAGTTACCTCTCTCAAAACCCTGTTGTCATAAGAAGACATCTCTTTCAAGAAAATGAACGGGTGCCTTTGTTAAAAGACACGCGAGCTGAATCTTGGGGAAGGATGTAGCTAGGGCACCATTCCCCACTGGGACAAGCACAGTAAGAGTGGGAAAGACAGGCCGGGGGGAGGCAGCTACGTCCACTCGGGCCACTGTCCGCCCATTTGTGCAAACCAGACAAGGTACACACTTGGCAAGCTTACACAGCTGGAGTTTGATTCCCACTCATCCTCTCAGCAGGCGCCTTGCTCAGTGAGCAACCTGCACAACTGTATGGGTCACCCCCATACCCACCCCAAGAGATCATAAAATCATTTATGAGCAACAGAATCCTGGGCAAACCCCTTAAGCTTTATGAATTGCAGTTTCCCTACCTGGAGAACAGGGACCAATACAAGATGGAGTTGTCAGAGGCCCTCACCCGAAATTCCAGGCCCCCTCCCCACTCAAATTGGGATACCTTTAACATAATCTCACAGAATACACCAAATATCCCATTTGAAAATATTTGCATATGTATGAATCCCCCCCCCTCCCCACTTCACCTCCTGGAACAGAGACAGAACTGGCCTCCAAGACAAAGTCCACTTCTACTCTTAGAGCCACAGGAAGCCAAGAGCTCCCAACCAGCACAGGCCCAGGCTGTGGGACCCTGGCGCTCACCTAAGAAGTAGCTTTAATTGTTGCTGCTGCTGTTGTTTAAAGGGCGGGTATTTACAGGTCTCGTGGCGAAGTTTTAAATTTACTTGACAAGAAGGAAGAATACTAGGGCCCCCCCCTCAAAACCAAGTACGTGCCGGCTCCAGGCATAGCCCGAGTGAGGCCCGCCAAGCCCGCAGCACACAGTAGGACCTCAGGACACGGCGGCCTTCTGGGGTCACGGGTTTCGCTGGGCCGAGCCAGATGTGAAATTTCCCGCGGGAAAGGAGGCGCGAAGCCCAGCCCCGACGCACAGGCATCTTCCTGCATCTTCTCCCAAACCTGCTCCTGCCTGGGCGCCCTGCCACAGGGGCGATCGGGGCGGGCGGGTGACCTCCCGGCCCCCTGGCAGCCTTACCTCCACCACCATCCCTCCACATCAAAAGCTGAGTGACCTCGGGCCAGACAATCAACCCCTCTGTGCCTCAGAGCCTCAGCGTCCTCTCTGTAAAGTAAGCGATAGTAGTTCCTGACCCACAGGCTGCTGTAGGTTCCCGAGAGCCGTGAGAACACCCAGTACAGTTCTTGGCACGTAGTAGGTGCCCGGCAAATGTAAGTTTCTTCTTCCTAGCGTGGCTCTCTCCCTCCCCACTTGTGCAGAGTCTCAGATACTGGTGGGCACCGTGGAAAGGGCCCAGCTGGTGCAGGCGCTCCAGGCTGAGCCGCCTTCCTGGGTGCCCGGACACCAGGTGAGTACAGGATGGGGAATGGTCAGAAGGGTAGTGAGAGGAGGGGCCTCTGGGAAAGGTGGCTCCAGGGGGGCCGGCCTGGAGGAGGGGGAGGCTGGCCCGGGCTCCCACGATCCTCCCCCCATCCCCAGCAGTGTCTCCAGGACGTCTTGGCTGGGGGCTGTCCCGTGGCGCCCGTGACCCTGCAGCTGTCTCCGGAGACCTCCCTGCACCAGGTAGTGGGAGGTGGTGGGGAGGGTTGGGCCTGCGGGCGCGCAGGCAGGCAAGGACTGTGGGAGAGAGGGAAAGAGCCCAAGAGGGGACTTAGGCTCTAGCTTTCTTGGCACACTCTCTGCTCCTCTGCTTCCTCATCCACGGAATGGACACGGCAGCCCTTGTCCTCTCTGTTCTTTACTCCTAGGGCTCTTGGGATGAAGCAAAGACTAAGGGAAGAGGGAGAGCTTGGGGGGACAGACGCCTCTGGGTGGAGAGAGACAGTCGTTAAAAATACGTCTTTGTATCAAGACACGCATGGGTCTCAGTTTCAGGTCTTCCGTATTCTCCTCGTGTGGTCTTGGGCAAATTACTTAGTCACCCTGAATGCCGATCCCCCCCCCCCCCCGCAGAACAGAGCCTGGCACCTGGGGGCCTGGGGGCTGGCCTCAGCTCCTCTGTGCTGCAGCAGGGTGCTGGACCGGTCTAAACAAACTGGTCCTTTCCATCGGTCCCTTGTGTGGACTCTGGAGACCCCTGGTGGTCATGGTGGACATTACAGGCCCAGGTCGTGTCTCCCAACACTATGCGCCCCCCTGCTCCTTCCCAGGCTCGGAGACAGGCAGGTGGGCACCCCTGGGACAGAGCGCTGGCCAGGGCCACCACCTCAGCTCACAGCCCCCTGGCCTGAAGCTAGAGGGGTGGGCTGAGCACGTCCTCCGATGTTTCCCAACAACCCCTCCTGCAGGCCCACAACCTCTTTGAGCTGTTGAAACTTCAGTCCCTCCCTGTGACGTCTCGGGGCAGAGCCGTAGGCTCCGTGTCTTGGGTGGAGGTACGAGGGTCCCAGGGGCGGAGCGAGGCAGAGGAGCCATGCTCTAGCAGGCTGGGGAGGCAAGGGGGGCACCGGCGACCTCCCATCCAAATTTAGAGGGGCCTCACCGGATTCTGATGAGCCCCACTTCTTGACCCAGGGCGGCTGGCCACTGTTCTGTGGCCGGTGACCAGTCTTGCCATTCTGAACCTAAATGGTCCCATCTGTGCAGTTGGGGGGCGGGCACTGGCTTCAACGCTCGCCCCAGAATCAACCCTGAGCGGAGTCAGATAATACTGGAACCCCCACTCTTGGCTTCTTCGACACCCTCATCCCCCCCAAACCCTCCTTCTCTGTTCTAGTTGAAGAAAGGCATTTCCAACGTGACAAACCCGCCAGCCCCAAAGTGAGCCAGCCTGGCAAGAGGAAACAGGGCGCCTCAGCTGCCCTGGTGGAGGAGGTGGGGCAGGGAGCCTGCTTCCCCACCCCCCCACACCCCCCCACACACACCTCCAGCCCAGCTCAACTCCGCGGTGTAGCGGGCAGCTCCAGCCTGGTGCCAAAGAGGGCCCCGTGCTCACCAGGTCCCGTCCTGCACGACACAAGCACTACAGGCCTTCAAGGACAAGCTCCACCCTGGACAGAGCCGAATTGGAGATGGCAGGAAACCAGCCAAATGCCCAATGAAGACATGGGTGTGTGCTGTCACCAGGGGCAGGGACAGACGCCCTCTGGGGGTTGCATGACTCCCAGCCAGAGGCTCCTAAGAAAACAATAAAACTGATTCCCAGAGCCGCAGACCCCCTGGCCTTGGCTCCAAGGGCGTTGACAGACTGGTACCGGCCCTGCGGGAGCTCTTGGGACCCCTGGTGGCCACGTGGGCATCACAGGCCTGCATCCTTGGCCTCCCCCTGCTCCTCCTGTGCCCCCTTCCTGGCAGGGGAATAAACAGGAGAGCAGGTCCCCCACCAGGTCTTAAGACGCGTGTCCTCGGAAGAATCCGTGGTCCAGCTACCCTCACCCTGGCCCCAGCTTCCTCCTTGGCTGAGCCTGGGCTGACAAAGCAGCGGCCCCCTGGGGGGTGGCTCCTGGGGGCTCCGCAGAACCTTGGGCATCTCCCACGGGGCCTCTCCCGGCTGGGTGGCAGTAGGGGGACCACCTGAATGTGTGTCGGGGTGTAAGGGCCCTCCCCTCAGTCCCCCTAGAACCCCTTTACCCCAGGGGCCCAAGGACACACCTTCCCCCAGAGACCAGGCCAAGTTCACTGGGTGAATCCACCACTTTAATGTCTGCAGAGAACCTTCAGGGGTATGGGAGGAGGGTGCAGGGGAAGGGGGGAGGGGCACCGGGGGGCAGGTTCAGGGAGTGAGGGATGAACAGAGCCTCCTGTGACGGAGATTCCCACGAGAATGAGAACGGAGCTGAGGAACAGACGCTTAGCTACCAGAGAGCCTGCCCCGTCTCCGGGGGAGGGTGCAGGGGGGGGGGGCACGGACACAGAGGGAGGGGGAGGGACTGAGTCCCGGGGTCAAGGCAGGGTCCCCAGGTCCCACTCCGGGTGGGTCTCCTAGGCCCTTCTGCGGCGGTCTGCCCGGGGGCCTGGCTGCAGGCTCCTCTGGGCGGCAGGCCCCGGTGTCTGCTGAGAATCCTTGAGCTCACCGGTGACAGGGACCCCGTGGGGAAGGTGCCACCTGAGCCAAGTAGAGAAGGGAGAAGGGGGGTTATGGCTCCCACTGCCGGGACGGGTCCACGGAGGCACAGAGTGGTCCACAGGAGTGCTGACCCCTCCCCATCCCTGCTGCACCCACCCTCCGCCTGCCCCGAGGGGTCAAGAGACGCCCAGCCCAGACCCCTACGTCCTGATACGCCTGGGCTGCCCCCCAGGCAAGGTCACAGTATGAGGAGGCTCTGAGCCAGCTAGCCCCCACCTCAGTTGTAGAACACCTCGTCCTCCTCCTCCGAGAGGGAGGTGCTGTCCACTGAGGGGAGGGAGCCCTGCCGGTGGGCCCCGCCCTCTGGCCCCAGGCCCCGAGGCAGCCGCCTCCGGTGCTGCAGCTCCGGGCTGGGGGGCCGGGGGCCGGCAGCTGCGACGGGGGGCTCATCGGGTGAGGGCCAGCCATCGGGGGAGAGGCCAGGGGAGGAGAAGGCCAGAAGACTGTCATCCTGCGAGGGGCCGCTCAGAAGACTGTCCTGAAGGTAGATGCTCTCCAGGTCTGGAAAACCAACAGGAGGGGGAGGAGGCGTGAGGAAGGGAGTCCCGGACCCCCCCTCCTCACCTTCTCCCGGTGTGTGAAGGAAAGTGAGGGGCCGCGTGTTGTCACCGCTGAGCTGTGGGACCTTGGGCAAGTCACTGAACCTCTCTGGGCCTCGGCTTTTCCCTGAGGGCTCCAGGGGTGGTGGAATGAGTGGAGGAGTTAAAAGCTGACCGTGCTGTCTGGACTCGAATCCGAATCCTGCACTCTGAACACTGGGACCACCCAGTGTTCTTCCCAGGCCTCCGTGCCCTTCCCCCCACTCACGGTCAGAGGAAGGACTGAATGAAATAACGGGGAAGCAGGCTTCCCCCAGGACCAAGCCCCGTTGAGGCAGGAACCCGGAGTAACCTGGGGTTCTAGAAAAGTGGTTGGTTGTGTTGAGTGTTAAGGTTCAGACCCTGGCTCTGGTGCCTCTGGCTGTGTGACTAAGGCAAGTTTCCTGGTGCCTCAGTTTCCCCGAGGTCGTAACAGGACCTATTTCTTAGAGGTGTCGTGACGATTAAGTGAACTAACACATGTGAGACACTTAACACGGTGGGCACTCACTCCCTGTTACTACTACTATTCTCTCTTTTATGCTCAGGGCTCTCCGTGGGCAGTGGGCAGGGCAAGGATCCCCGGCCCATTCCACAGATGCAGAAACTGAGGCTGAGGGAAGCAGGGGGCGGGGGGCTTGTCCGAGGTCACAGTGCATCTGGTGGCAGCACAGGCGCCCTGGCCCTGCTCCGCTCCACGTGCCCGCCCCAGCGCCCGGCCCGGCGGTACCCTGCAGCTGGACGGAGTCCTGAGGGCTGTTCTCGGGGCGAAGGTCCTCGTTGTCCAGCGAGGACCAGGCGCTCAGCGTGGCCTCTGTGATAGCAAACTGTTCGGCAACCCCTGGGGGCATGGCAGAAGGTGGGGGCGGGGCCTCGACACCGGGACCCGCTGGCACCCCTGCAGCCCCTCGGCCCGCTGGGCTGTCCACCCAGGCCCCGGTGAGCAGAGCGCCCGCCGAATGCCCCATCCGCCCCCCGGGCATTTTTTTTTTTTTTTTGCCCTGCCTAGACGATGCCCACGTGGTGACCCTCGGTCCCCTAAGGACCAGAGACCCGGCCACCCCCCCATCCCCCCCCTCCGCTGACCTGCGGCAAAGCGGGCCTCCCGCAGCTCGTCGGGCAGGCAGCAGTAGGGTTCCTCCTCAGCGGGGGACGGCTCCCAGCCCGACCGCTGGGCCCGCCAGCCCTTCCACTCGATGAGGTGGGCCACGCGGCCACGTGCCATGGCCGTGGGCTTGGTGATGTGGTCCTTGATGCTCTGCACCACCCCTGGGGGCACGGAGGGCAGCTGGGGGACCGCTTGGACACAGACCCCAGCTCAGGGCCCCCCCCCGGACCTCAGGCCCCCCCAAGGGCCTACACCCTACGATCATTCAATGCTCTGTACTCACCTGGTGCCCCGTGTCCTCACCGCCCCATACCCACAGAGCCCTGCATCCGTCTATGCAAGTCCCCCTGCCCGGCCAATGCCCGTGCCCACTCTGTACCCCACGCCCTCCCCAAGCCCCAAGATGCTCCCCACTCATGTGGAGGCCCCATGCCCCCCCCAACATCCTGCTCGCAGGCAATGTTCCCCCCGCTTGGTGCTTCCTCCCCCGGCCTGCCACACCCCTCATTCCCTCTGACCAGGTTCAGACCCTTCTGCCCCAGAAGATCCACCTGGTCCTTCCCCTTTTTCCATTAGCTACTGAGTGCTGAGGGAGCACCCCCTGTGCCCAGGCCAGTGCCAGCTCTGGAGGGGAGACCTGTGTGGGATGCAGCATACCAGGAAGGCTTCCTGGAAGAGGTGGCTCGGGGTTGACCTTACATGAGATGAGGAGGGAGGCATGGAAGAATCTGGTGTGATTCCAGGACGACCAGGGGTGAGACGTGGGGGCAACACTAGGACTGGGGTGGAAGAGGCTGGGGAGCCCATCAGGGGACTTGGGGCTGGGAGAGCCAGACTAAGGACTCTGACATTTTCCTGCTAGCAACAGGGAGCCATGGCAGGGCGACGAGCAGGAGAGTGACAGGTTACCGTTCTTCTTTAGGAAGAGCATCCTTATTGGGGGGTGGGGCCAAGGGTGGGGACGGGGCACCGTCAGGTACCACTGCAGGGATCCGGCGAGAGACAGGACAGGGGCTGGGCCGTGTGGGCAGGACGGCCTGAGGGGTTCTCGGGACTAGATTGGCTGGCCATGGAAGTTGACCGAAAGTACCGTCAGGAATGACCCGGCACCTCTCTGAACCGAGGCCGAGCACAGTCACTGGGGTCTCAGAGCCATGACTCGAGGAACGGCAATATTTAAGCAAGACGGGGCATCCACCGAGGAACCCAGAGCCATAAAACTGAGGAACTGGGAAGGACGGAGGCGAGGAAGAAGGGGAGACCCCCTCCCCTGCTAGATGTGCGGGCTACCAGCGAAGAAGGTCTTCGGACGAGGCAGTTCGAGTGGCCCCTGCAGGGCGGGTGAGGCAGAGGGGACGGGTTTCAGGTGGGAAAGGGTCCAGGCAAATGGAGGGGGGGCAGCGCAGACGCGCTGGGGGGGCCGTGAGGGATTTCGGGAGACGGGAGCCTGAGGTACCTGGAACAGACCTGTGAGCAAAGAGGCTGGCCCGCTGAGAAGGGCCTGGAAACTGTGCTGCGGGCGACCTGGAGCAGACGCCGTGCTGGCCTGCGTGCCCACCTCCCCGCTGCCACTGCCTCCCACCTGCAGCCCCCTCCAGAGCTTGCCCTTGGCCGAGGGGAGCGGCCTCCCCTAGAGACACCCTGGAGGCCGGAGAGTCACCCCAGGGGCAACAAGAGACCAACCAACGGGGAGTAAGACGGACCAGCCGCCAGCAGCGTGAGTTCTGGGGTTCCTCCCCGCGGGCATCAGGCCGAGGACGGTTTCTCCCGCAGCCCTGCCTCGGCTGAGCTCCTTCCCGGGGCCCTGCTGCCCTCGCTCCTCCAGACCGCCCTTGAGAACAACCCCCCAATAAATCCCTCGCGCAATCCTCGTCCGGGGCTCTGCTTCCAGGGAACCCGACCCGAGGTGGGGTGACGGGCAGACCGCGTCTGCTGCAGAGATCTGAAAACTGGGAGGCAGCCCCTCCGGGCTTCGGGAGACCCCAACAACCTAACCCAGCCTGGAGCGTGGCGCCCGGCACGTGGTGAATCTGGCAGGGCCGCGATCCTTCCCGCTGCGGCCCGGCTCTGCCCTCCCCACGGCTAGCGTCCATGGGTGGGGGGCATGCTAGCTCCAGGCAGGAGAGGGCAGGCAGGGGCCTACCCACAAGGGACGAGGTGGCCAGAGCTGCCACATTGTAGTTGCTGGAGCAGGACCTGGAGTCGGACAGGTAGCCGTTGGTGGTCTGGAAGCACCTCTGCGGAAAGGAGGGGTGCCAGATGACGCTCCCCCCTCCCCGCCCGCCACTGCCGTCCCCATGAGGCGCCCTCCCCGAGCGACTGGGCCCACTCCCACAGCCCGCTGTGTTCATCAGGGCCCCCTCCCCCGGGCCCGGCAGGACTGGAGGCCCAGGCTGGGCACCGCACGGCGAGGGGCAATGGTGTCAGCTGCGGCTGGCTGGACTGGAGGAGGGGCAAGCTCACTGACCTGCCAAGGATCCCAACAGAAATCCATCTGTTTGTCCTAGAACAAGAGGAGAAAGAGGGTCAGGCGGGGCCTGGCACACGGCGCCAGCAGAAGGCACGGGTCCTGGAGCCCCACGGGGTGGTGTGTGTCAGCCTTCTGGTATTCCCTGAGGTCGGGGTCTGCCTACTCCTGGGTCGTGCCCTGGTTTCCCCTGCCGTGCGGAGAAGCACGTGGTGTGGGGGGCCGGGCAATGGCGGCTCTGCCAGGAAGGCAGCGGGTGCAGGAGACAGATCGGAGCCGGGTTCGAGTTTTGACTCTGCGCTTTGACCTGGGAATCCGTGGACGAGTGCCCTAGCGCCTGGGAGCCGCCTGGGAGCCTCGGCAAACTGGGGGGGATGTCATTTACCTCACGGGCTATCGTGAAGCAAATGACACGAGGCAAAGTGCCCAGCAGGACGCCTGGCATGTGTGTGTGCTAAAAATACATATAATAATAATGATATCCACAGGTGGGTTCAAGCCAGGACCTCTGGAGTGGGGGTGGAAATTATACACCAAGATTCGAGGCCCCCTCCCACTCCCCGCAAGCTCTCCCTGACGCATCCGGACTAAGAATGCCACTCCTTGGGGGCGCTTGGCTGGCCCCGTCGGTAGAGGACCCAGCTCTTGATCTCAGGGGTGTGAGTTCGAGCCCCACGTTGGGTGTAGAGATTGCTTGAATAAATACACTTAAAAAAAGAAAATGGCACTCTACCCTCCAGAGGGCAATACAGGGTGCTGAGGGGTGAGGGGCTGGTGGTAGGGAGGGGGGGACTCGTTACCTGCAAGGCTGAGTTAATTTGGGCGGGCAAACCTCCAAGGTCGGACTCTCTTTTCCCGACAAGCCTGGCCCAGGTCCTGGCTGCCCACAGACCTTCACCCAACTGAACACCAAACCTTAGGGGCTCTGACCCCACAGGAAGTAGCTGAGGGCGTCCGGAAGGGAAGTGGGAAAGGGGACACGCCGGGAAGCAGGGCGCAGGCGGGGACGAAGGGCGACCACTTACCTTGCCAGTGACGTGGTCTGGAGCGGTAGCGGGGGGATGGCTGGAGGGCAAGTCCGGGTTCAAGGGGCCCGTGCCCTGGGGCATGGGGCAGTCCTTGTGGGCACTTGTGAACAGGTCTGGAAATAGACAACAGGGGAGCTCAGAACACCCGCACACTCTCCTCCTCGTCCGAGCCGGCCCGAGAGACACGGGGGCTATGACAGCACCCCTCGCCGTTTTGTAGAAAACAGAGACTCACGGCCACAGCAGGTGAGGAGACCAGACCTCCTCCCGGCTGGTCCCCTCCATGGGAATTATTGCCCCTCCGTCCCCCCGTGTCCCCTAATTCTAGCACCCACACTCCAGAAGTCCTGACCTCAGGGAGACCGCCGAGCCGCTCACCCTCCTACTCTCCGCCAGCCCCTGGTGCCCCCGCTTCCCTCCCGGCCCGGCCGGCCTGCCAGCTCTCCTTCGCCGATGCCCGCGGGTCCCGACCGCGTTCAGTCTCCCCTCTGCCTGCCCTGCGCCTGGACCTGCACGCGGCTGGAGAAAGTCACCGGCCTCACACAGGACGCTGTCTGGGGATCCTTCCAGAAGTCTGCTCCCTCCCCGCCAGGCTGACTCCCTCGGGGCGTCTTTCCCTCTCAAATGCTGGCGCCCCGCTCCCCGCGCCCCGCTGCTGGTTCTTCCCCATCCCTCACCGAGACCCAGGAGCCTCTGGCAAGCAGCGCCCCACTTTTCGACCTCAAGTCATGGCCCCGCCCGCGTTTTGCCCACACCACCTGCTTCCCCTCCTGTGCGGATGGAAGAACTGCTCCTACCCCATCCGAGACCTGAGACCTGCCGGCCCAACGGGGAGGCTGGGACCTGGCCCTGCCCCCCGCCCAGGAGCTCCGCAAGCTCTCTGCTCTTCTGGTGTCCGGTTGCTCGGTCTGTCCGTCCGTGTCTCCCTCTTGGCCGCCAGCGTGGCGTGTGCAGCGACGCCTCTCCACTCGGGCATTGGCCCGCAGCGCTGCTCCCCGCCCCTCTCATTGAACCCCTCACCCCTCACCCCTGCGCCAGCCCCCTGCCACCCAAAGACCTCCCGACCCCCGCCTCCCCCCAGCTCCGTGCCCACTCCTCCGACCCCTTCCGGGCCACGCGTAGAGTTGTGCTCAACCCCTTGACTCCCATTTTCTCCTCCACCTGGTCCAGGCAGCCTTTCCAGAAACAGCCCTCGACTACCTGGCCAAGGCCGGCATTTCACTGGCCTCTGGGGGGGGGCACAGGGGCACCGCCCACCCCTCCCTCCCTCCCTCTCGAGCCACGCCCATCCTGGGCTTCCCTCCCACCTCCATCCTCCCCGGCTCAGCTCCCTGAGCCCTCCCAGGGCCTCTCATCCCCCCCCCAACACTTTCACCCACGGCCCTGACTCTGCCGGAGCCCCACACCCAACTTCCGACTCCCTTCACGGAGGCCCGACAGGTGTCTCGAGGAAGCTCGGGTCCATCTTCCTCCACTTCTCCAATTTTAGAAACCGATGCGACGGTCCGCCTGGCTGTGCCGAGCCAAAAGCCGGTGTTCTCTGAGCGCTGCCTTCCCCCAACCCTCCCGACCAGCAAGTCCGACTCGTGCTCTCTCTCCAACCTCCCTTCCAGATTTATCCGGCTCCAGCCCCCACCACTGCTGCCCACCAGGGGGCAGCCCCTCTCTCGCCTGGACCACAAGAGGACCGGTCTCCTGCTTCCTCTCCTCCGCGCCCCCCCCCCACCCCAGGGATGCTACAGGTCAGACGGTCTCTGATGAAAACCAGCCTCTGGCTTCCTTCCATTGCACCTGACGAGAGCCAGCCCCTCGCCCTGCACGCCAGCCTGGGCCCTGTTCCCGCCGCTCTGGCCTCCCTGCTGCTCCCCAAATGGCCCACTCGCTCCTTGTCCTTGCTATCCCTCCACCTGGAACAGCATCCCCGGACCTTCCTGAACCGTGGCATTCGGGTCTCAGCTCGAGGTCGCCTCCTCAGAGGGGCCCTCCCTGCCGCCACGGTCAAGCTTCCTTTACAGCGGCTGTCACTCTCTGATATTCTGGGGTTTGGAAGCGTCCGATCCCTCCGGGAACGAAAAGGCCATGAGAACAGAGACCATCGCAAGGAAAAGCTCTCTCCCCAGAGCCTAGAACAGAGCCTGGCACCTGGAAGGTGCTCTGTCAACATTGCGGGATGGCCTCCACCTGTGTTAGAGCAGTTAGCACGCGCTGTCTGCTGAGAGCACGTGCGGGAGGGCAGGGACCGCCCCGTCACGACGCATTCTCAGGGCCGCCCACATAGTAGGCCCGCAGAAGTTGCTGAAGGGATGACAAACTGAATTGAAGAGCCGGGATTGCCGACTGACTTCCTGGGCTGAACTGCAGAGGACTCCCCCTCCAGGGGGTAACCGGGAAGACCCTTACCATTCGTTTGAGTAAGCGTTTCTTCCTGATGCATTCCAAAGCATTAGCTGAGCACCTACTCTGTGGCACTAGGAACACTGTGGCAAACAAGACAGATGGTTTCTGGGGCGCCTGGGGGGCTCGGTTGGTTAAGCGTCCGACTTCGGCTCAGGTCGTGATCTCGCGGTTCATGAGTTCGAGCCCCACGTCAGGCTCTGTGCTGACGGCTCAGAGCCTGGAGCCTGCTTCGGATTGTGTCTCCCTCTCTCTCTGCCCCTTCCCCACTTGTGCTCTGTCTCTATCTCTCAAAAATAAACATTAAAAAAAAAAAGATGGTTTCTGCCCTCATGGAAACTGACCTTTTAGTAAGTTTCTTCATTCATTCATTCATTCATTCATTTCTTTTTCTGCTAAGCATCCATTTAATGCATGTCTATCCCATCCAAGCACCAGGGCACAGAGGTAGGTTAAGACTGCAGCCCTGGGGTGCCTGGGTGGCTCAGCTGGTTAAGCGTCCGACATCGGCTCAGATCATGATCTTACAGTTCATGAGTTCCAGCCCTGAGTTGGGCTCTGTGCTGACAGCTCGGAGCCTGGAGCCTGCTTCAGATTGTGTGTGTGTCTCTCTCTCTGCCCTTCTGCTGCTCGCACTCTGTCTCTCAAAAATAAATAAAAATGTTAAAAAAAAAAAGACTGCAGCCCTGTCCTCTGGGAGCTCCCAGTTGGATGAAAACCAGTCCCAAAGCCCCTGGTCCAAAGACAAGGCTGACGGGCGGTGGGGGGCCGTGGTACCCACCCCCTCTCCTGGTATGATGACACGGACTCCTCACACTGGCCTAAAGAGGAAGGAGTCCACGGCTCAACTTTATAGATGAGGAAACGGAGGCACAGACAGGGAAGTCACCGGCCCAGGGCACACAGCCAGGAGCCGGCAGTCAGGGGCCGAGCCCCGTCATTCTGATGCTGAGGCTCACAAAGCACAAAAGGAGTTCCGATGAGCTCTGCGGGGGTCGGGGGCTGCACAGGAGAACTGACCAGGGAGCCAGCCAGGAGGGGGTGCCAGGAGGAAAGTGCGGTGGCCAGAGGGAGGGGTGTGCAGCCTGCACCAAACCGTGGAGTCTGGGAGACTGGAGGAGCAGAGGTGACTGGGCCGTGGCAGGGAGGGGGGCCTCCGTAGGACACCGGCCCCAGCCTGCAGCCTCCCTGTCCTGCTGTCCTAGACGCTGGCTCCCACCGCCCTTCTCTGGCTTAGGCAGCCCGGGCAGAGAGCTGAGGCACGAGGGCTTCCTGGAGGAAGCCGACGTGGGAGGGTCTGTGGGCCGGGGGCGGGAGGTGTCAGGTGCTCCCAGAGGCAGGGCTGGGCTCTGGGCTGAAGTGCTGACTGGGAGGCCTTTGGAGGTGTTAGCAGGGAGGGGAGGAGGGCGAGAGTGCTCCACTGACCCCCCACGTGCCTTTGGATCCCTCTCTCCTATTTTTGTGCCCCGTGGGCTCGGCTCCCAACTGGCAGCAACTGGAGCTGGATTTCTGACCCTTGGTTTGGGGTTGACAAGCTCAGAGGCCCCCGCAGGATGGGGCCGCAGCCACCCTTGCAGGCCCCTCTCCTCTCCTTCTCTCCGTTCCTTCACTGGTCTCCTCCTTCGTGTACCAGTTCAACCCAAATGCTCATTTCTGGGGCTGCGCCTGAGGAGCCGCTCCAAGGACAACTGGGTGAGGCTCCGGTGCCTGGCGGCCCCGTTCAAATCCCAGCTCTGCCCTTTACCGCCTATGGGACCTTGACTTTGCCTCTCGGAGCCTCCATTTCTCCATCTGTAAAATGGACGGTTGACTGGACTGCTCTCGTTCTCCGGGTATTGCCCACCAGGGTCCGAAACAGAACAGAGAGGTACCGGGGGCCCCACCGGGGAAGAAGGCCACTGTCAACGGCAGGGGAAACAAACACCGTCTTCGAGGTGGCGGAAACAGGCTCTTCTGCCCCAGCCGCCCACCACCCTTCTGGCTCTGACTACTGATTGCTCCCCGCAAGTGAAGTGAGGGGGCTGGCAGAGCCTCCCCTGCAGAAATTTGGGAGGCCTGCAAAGGAGAGGCCAGCATCCTACCCACCCACCCCGCCCCGGGCTGGGTGTCTGGGGAGAGACGGCCGGGCCGGGAAGAGCGGTGAGGCGGCCTGCCTGTGTTTCTCGAGGGTCAATAGGACACAGAGGAAGGGGCCGTGTCTCAGTTTTGCTGGCGCCCCCTAAGAGGGTTGCTTGCAGGACAAGGGGACCCCAGCCCCCAGAGGCTGGAAGGTGGGCAACATCAGGGGGCAAGGGAGTTGGGCCGGGAATGGAAGAGGTCAAAGCAGATCAAATCAAATCTCCCATGACAGGGGGTTCTGTAGTGGGCAGGCCCCCCAAATGGCCCCTGGCAGAACTCACGTCCTGACCTGGGACCCGTGCCCCACCCCCCCACCTCCGTCACCTCATCATCCACCACTCTCCCTCTTGCACTCCAGTCACACTGTTGGCTCAGACACACCCAGCCCACTCCTGCCTCAGGGCCTTTGCACCGGCTGCTCAGTTCCTCCGGCTGGAACTCTCTCCTCCCATGTAGCCGCAGGTTCACTCCCACACCGCATTCAGGTCTCTGCTCAAACGTTAGAACCTCGGCGAGGCCTCCAGCCATCTTGTTTAATGACACCCGTCCTTTCCTACCCTGGGACCTTGTTTCGTCCTTCTTTAAGGTGCCCGTGACCTTTTCTTATTCAGTGTCTTTCACCAGACCCTGAGCCGTCTAGAGGCTGGTCCCCGTCAGCTCTATTCACCACCACAGCCCCAGCACCTGCCACAGGGCCTGCGCACTGCTCATTAAATTTTGTCTCAACAGAGGTGCCTGGGTGGCTCAGCGGGTTAAGTCCAACTCTTGATTTCAGCTCAGGCCACGATCTCACGGTTTGTGAGTTCAAGCCCCACATCAGGCTCTGCGCAGACCGCGCAGAGCCGGCTTGGGATTCTCTGTCTCCCTGTCTCTCCGCCCCTCCCTCTCTCAAAATAAAGAAATAAACATTAAAAAATATATTTTTTTCTGGCCTCAACAGGGAGCCAGTGTTAGCCGACAGAGGTCGCCGGAGCTCCAGGGGGATAAAATACCCTTTTCTGCAAGTTCCTCGCGCAGACGCCACCACGTCAGAGAGAATGGGACCCCAAGAGGGGAGGGAAGCCAGCAGAGGAAGAGACAGGCTGTGGCCCTCGGTGCGGCCGGTCCTGACTGGAGGGCCTGATCATCCGCACAGGCCTGGACTCAGGATCCCCGAGAGACTGGAGAGTTCTGAGACGGGCCCGGAGGCTGCAGCAGGCGGGCGGCCGAGGGAGGCCTGAGCGAGCCCGTCTGAGGCAGGGCTGGAGAGAAGGCCGGCGGGGTCAGGACTGCCACCCCCACGCCCTGAACTCAGAGCTCGGGCGCCCCGGAGCCAGGAGCAGCGTGGGCCGAGCATTTGACACATCCTGTTCTTTACCCCGAGTCCCCGCTGTGTGCCCCCCGAGCCGGGCCTGCCCCTCTCGGGGTTTCAGAGCCTCCTGTGTACCAAGACTGTGTTCTGGGTCCCTCAAAGGCAGTGCTCAAGCAGGGGTACGTCCTTCAGTGGGTCCCGCAAGCCACTTACCAGGTCATATTTGTAAAAAATAAAATAAAATAGGGGTGCCTGGGTGGCTTAGTCAGTTAAGTGTCTGACTTCGGCTCAGGTCAGGACCTCATAGTTCGTGGGTTCGAGCCCACGTCGGGCTCTGTGCTGACAGCTCATCAGAGCCTGGAGCCTGCTTCTGATTCTGTGTCTCCCTCTCTCTCTCTCTGCCCCTCCCCTGCTTGTGTGTGTACATGCTTTCTCTCTCTCTCTCAAAAAATAAACATTTAACAGTAAAACAAAATAGGGGGGGGTGCCTGGGTGGCTCCGTTGGTTGAGCGGCCGACTTCGGCTCAGGTCATGATCTCGCGGTTCGTGAGTTCGAGCCCCGCGTCGGGCTGTGTGCTGACGGCTCAGAGTCTGGAGCCTGCTTCAGATTCTGTGTCTCCCTCTCTCTCTGCCCTTCCTGCCTCTCTCTGCTCTGTCTCTATGTCTCTCAAAAATAAAATAAAAATGCTAAATAAAATAAAATAAAATAAAATATTTAAAAATAAATAAATAAAACAAAACAGGGGTGTCTGGGTGGCTTAGGCATTTAACTGTCTGACTCTTGACTTCAGCTCAGGTCACGATCTCACGGTTTGTGAGATCGAGCCCCGAGTCTTACTCTGCACTGACAGGATGGAGCCTGCTTGGGATTCTCTCTCTCTCTCTCTCTCTCTCTCTCTGCCCCTCCCCTGCTCCCACACTCTCTCTCTTCCCCCCTCCAACAAATAAACTTGGAAAAAAAGAGTCTGTTATAAAAATAATAAAATAAAATAGAATTGAACAGAAAATACCAGAACCTACTGAGGAGTCAGATTAAGTGTTGTACCATGAAACTTCAGTTTATTTTTTTTTTTAATTTTTTTTTAACGTTTATTTATTTTTGAAGGAGAGAGAGACAGAGTGTGAGCAGGGGAGGGGCAGAGGGCGAGAGACACAGAAACCGAAGCAGGCTCCAGGCTCCGAGCTGTCAGCCCAGAGCCCAACATGGGGCTCCGACCCACAAACCTAAAGATCATGACCTGAGCTGAAGACAGGCGCTTAACTGACAGAGCCACCCGGGCGCCCCGTGAAACTTTAGTTTAAAGTGCGCAGACACGCGGACACACCCGTGGTAAGGACTTTCTCTGTGGCGCACTGGGTCGTGATGCAAAATGTATCTATTTCCATGGGTTCCGGCCAAAGACGTTTGAAAGCGGCCGTTCCTAAGATCCCAGTGGGCGTAAGCGGGGCCCGCAGAGGTGCAGGCAGAGCGGTGCTGGCCACAGGCTGTCCCGGGGAACTTTGAGAGGTGTGGGAATGTTTCTAGGGGTGCCTGGTCCTCCCTGAAGCGGTTTTAAAACTGCGGTCTGCAGAGCAGGGAGGAAGGGGGGCCGAGCACGGACGGGGTCAAAGCCCTGGAGCAGACACGACTGGGACAAGGTCATTGGCCCAGGCGGACTTGGAGGACTCCTGGCTCTCAGCCCCTCTCCAGCTCCCCCCCCAACCCCCCCCAGTCGGGGTGCAGGAGCCTCCGCCAAAGCTGCCTTCTCCCCCTGAGGACTTTGGCCCCGTGATGTCACAGGCTGGTTGCCATGGAGACGTCAGGTAATGAAGCAGCCCAGGGTGAAGTCACAGGCTGCTCTTCGCCCAGCTGGGACTGGCAGCCTCGTCACCACCAGCGACTGGAAAAACACAGTGTTTCATGCGGGGTGGGAGCTGGGAACAGCCTGAGGGGACCCCGGGCCACTGCTGCTGTGGGCGCCTCCTCCTCCTCCTCCCCCCTCCTCCTCCTCCTCCTCCTCCTCCTCCGAGGGAGTGGTGCGGCCCTCCTTCCTCTCCCCGTCCACACCCCACGCCTTTGACCTCAAGGTCTGAGGCCCCTTGGGAGACCTGCCCCCTCCCCCACCTCCCCTGGCCACAGCAGTGACAGGCCTCTGGTTGCCCTGGCAACCTGGAAGGGGCCATCTTGATCCTTCAAGGAGAGGGGTGTCGTCCAGACGTCTCCTCTGTCCCTGTGCTTCGAACCAGAGCCCTCTTCTGCCTACCGAGGATGCTCCCTGCCTTCTCACACCAGCTCCTCAATCTTCTTCACAGTCCACCCGCCCAGACGGTTCCCCCTGGTGTCTAACCTAAGCCCCTCTTGCTGCAAAGCTCGCACCCTGGTTTTCTCTGCCTGTTCCTTGGGTGAGTCTGCAGCTCGGTTCCCTCTCGCACCTGCCTCGGAGCCATCTAGCCCCTTTAGCTGTTCCTCGGTGCTCACGTCCCAGCCCATTAGTCACTGTGGTTGCCATGTACCCCCAGAGTGTCCGTCTCCCAGGGCTCCGCACCCCAGGAGGGCAGGGAGGCCCCAAGGTAACCCTGTTCTTTCCCAGCAGCCCAGAGAGGCCAA
Source organism: Paguma larvata (assembly GCA_030068075.1). Lineage (NCBI taxonomy): Eukaryota > Metazoa > Chordata > Mammalia > Carnivora > Viverridae > Paguma > Paguma larvata. The sequence goes on from CM057833.1 coordinate 11,429,660, forward strand.
ACTCCCTCTTGAAAGCACACAGGACGGGCACCTGGGTGGCTCAGTCGGTTAAGCGTCCAACTTGGTTTCGGCTCGGGTCACGATCTCACGGTTCGCGAGGTCGAGCCCCGCATCGGGCTCTGCGCTGATAGCATGGAGCCTATTTGGGATTCTGTCTCTCTCTCTCTCTCTGCCCCAGCCCCACTTGCTCTGTCTCTCTCTCAAAATAAATAAAAATAAACCTTAAAAAAAAAGCAAGCAAGGAAGCACGCAGTAATAGAGCAGCGGCTGCGCGCAGAGCTCCTCACCGCGCCCCCCGTCCCCCCCTGGAGAGCCAGGCTTCAGCTCTAAGCTTCCCGGGACCCCTGTGGCTGAGTGCACAGCGCAGGCCCTCCAGCCGGGGCCCCCCTGGTGTGTCTGGCCCGCGGCTGATGTCCCGGCCCTGTCCTAGTCTCTGAGGAGAACACACTGGGACAAGTGCTTTTTCTAGGGTCCCTGCCCCGGGGCTGATCCCAGGGGCGTCACGGGCCCGTGAGCCTCGGGCTCTCGCCTGGGAGATGAGAGCCCCCACGTCCTCAGGAAAGGGCAGCCGGCGATGGAGCACCCGGCACACCAAACGCTCCGGACGCGGTGGCCGCTCCGTCCCTCTCCCCTCTCGGACCTGAGATGCTCTTTCTGGACCCGGTGGACACCCCCGGTGACCTCTGGTCCTGCCCCTAGGGCTGGAGCTCACCATGGGGACTGCGCAGAGGGAGGCCACCAGCAGGGAGCCCTTGGCCTCTCTGCCTGGGGAGTCACTGCCACCACAGCAGGCTGCCGCTGAGCCGGCGGAGACCTGGCCTCGAAGGGACGAAGCACCCTCCTGCTCCCCTATTTGTTTATACGTCCCCAGGGCCACAGCGGTAACTTCATCCCTGCAGCCCGAGGGGGTCCGTTTCCACCCCCAACCCAGGATGGAGGGAGACAGTGGGCCCTTCTCTAGGACCTTCCACACACTCCAACTCCTTTCCACTTCCTCTGCCAGCCTGCGCCTCAGTCACTTTGAGAAGCTATCCTAGCGCCCATCTTGTTCCAGCCCCACCTCCTCCAGGCAGCCTGCCTAGATTGCCCTCAGCTGTATTAGCCCTAATGAGCAAAGTCTGGCCTGCAGTGATTTGCTACCGTTATTTACTGAACACCCAGTATTTTCAGGTGCTGTCCTAGGCCTGTTCATCCATTATCTCTTGTTTAGCCCTCACTAACACCCTGCAAAGTAGGTATTATTACGCCCGTTTTGCAGATGGGGAAACTGAGGCTCAGAGAAGTTCAATCACTTCTGCAAAGTCACCAGCTAAGAAGAACAGAGATGGGAGTTCGAACCTAAATCGGTCCAAGATTCCGAAGACTGTGCTCCAGCCACTAACCAGTGGTGATCTCCTGAACGTGTGTGTGTGTCCGCGTGTGTGTGTGTGTGTGTGTGTGTCCGTCCGTCCGTGCCCTGCCTCCCCACTTAGACTTCTCTGTGGGCAGGGCCGTGTTTCTATCCTCAGACAGTGAGCTCCTAAAGTGCAAGCCCGGATCTACTCCTTCCTCGGTCTCCCCCCAGGGCCCAGGGTCGGACTGCTGGCCAGCTCTGCAAGGGCCAAGGTCAGACAGTGCTGAGGGGCTGGGCTGGGGTCACGGTCAGTGGGCCCTGGGTACCGCGGGTGGCTCTGGCCAGCCCCTTCGGAGCCGGAGCCTTCTCCCAGACATAATCGATGTCTGACCTTCCAAAAGAAAGGCTTCGGGCTCCAATTTCTGCTCTCACCCCAGGGCCCAGCGTGCGGAGACGGCCGGGGTGAGGCCAGGAGGCTGATGGGTTGGTTGGAGGACATGGCTGGGGCAGGAGGGGCAGGCAGAGAGGCTCCAGCGCCAGGGGCCTGGGGCGGCCCTGAGACACCCTGCAGCTGGAGAGACGGAGGGAGATATTATTAACTCTCCCTGCTCCGCACACTTTGTCACTAGCAGCGGCAGCAAAGCCCCGACCATGTGAGTTATTCCGGAAGATTGCATTTTTGTTTTTTTTTTTTAAGCACTGGCCATGCACTGGGTACCTCTCTCGTGCAGGGCACATTGGAAAGGGCCGAGGGTCCCTCCTCGGGCGCTGGGCTACCACAGACCTGGATTCAAATCCTGCCGCTCGGTGTCCTGGCTGTGTGACCTCAGGTAAGACTCTTCCCGTCTCTGAGCCCCACGTCTCCCCTCCCAGGGCTGAATGAGGACAAACTAGGTCAGAAGAGTAAAGGCTCAGCCTGGCTCGGGCTTAGGGAGGGACAAATGGCAGCTTAATACTAGATGATGAATACAAAATAGCTCCTGGAAACAGCATGTGTCGCCTTACTGGGGTCCCTGTTACTTTCCCTGAGTCCTCAGTACCTCAGGTGCCTGCCGTGAGGCAGCGTGGGGCTGGTAGCCTCCGTGGCCTCCCCTTTCCCAGACAAGAGGGTCTTGCTTAGCTGTCGGCATGGAAGGGGGATAACAAAACATTTAAAATGAAACACATAGTGGGGCGCCTGGGTGGCTCAGTCGGCTCAGCTCAGGTCATGATCTCCCAGTTTGTGAGTTCGAGCCCCACGTTTGGCTCTGTGCTGACAGCTCAGAGCCTGGAGCGTCCTTCAGATTCTGTGTCTTCCCCTCTCTCTGCCCCTCCCCTGCTTGTGCTCTCTCAATAATAAATAAAAACATTACAAAATATAAAAACAATGAAACAAACAGTAACACTTCTGAGTGCTTACTACGTGCGGGGTACTGGTCTGAGGGCTTCACGGGAATTAAGTCATTTAATCCCTGCCCAGCAACCCTAGGACGTCGACACTGGTATTAGTCCCATTTTAGAGCTGAGGACACGGAGATACACATCCAAGGTTAAGTAACTTGCTGAGGTCACAGGGCCGGTGAACGGTGTGGACGGAAACCTAGGCCGGCCAGCTCCGGGGTCTGCGCACCTGACTGCTCAGGCCTGGCACAGGGAAGTGCAATTCTGCCCCGTGCCGGTGTGGGGAGGCTCTCCCAGGTGCGGCCTGGACCTGGGGCTTGGGGTTTGGCTGGGGCGGCCCCACCTGGGTGCAGCTCTGGGCTGAGTGTGGCCACAGCACGAGGCTCGCAGCCCCTGGCCTGGCTTCGGGGCTGCGTAGCGGGCACGGGGAAGCCCTTGGAGAAGGCGGCTGTTACCAGCACTGGGCGCGGGTGCAGAGAACAGGGCTCAGAAGCTCACCGAAGGCGGGAGCTGGAGAGGAGCGGGTCAGGCACCCAGGCTACGGGCCGGGGGGTGTGGTGCAGAAGGCTAAGGGCACGGGCTCAGCTCTTTTCAGGTCCCTCGACTCCCTCCGACTCTGCTCAGTTTCCCCGTGTGTGAAATGTGGACTGTGACAGTACCAAGCTAGCTAGGTGTGCCCGAAAAGTTCCAACCGATGCCAGGCAAGCCGCCAGCGCTCGGGAGTATTAGCGACAATTAGAGGCTGGTGGCCTTCACTTACTGGTTCAGTCCCCGGGACCGTAGCTGCCCTCTGCTCAAGTGGGCCTTAACCTTCACCCAACCTGTCCCCTGTGTGCTGGGGCTGTAAGCCCCACCCTTTCAGGAAGCGGACAAGGTTAGCACACACTAGACCTGGAGGTGACATTCGGGGGCCCAAGCTGCAGAAGGAAGGGTGAAGACAGTCCGTCCTTAGCCTGTGTGCCCTCAGACAGGCACGGCAGAGGGTTCTGGCCCCCGGTGGGGGGTCAGAGGACCTGAGCCGCAGGCTGACCTTGGCAGGCATCTCTTCCTCTCTGGCCTCTGAACTGGTCAATGGGTCTGCGGCCTCACAGCTCCCAGGCAGGTCCACCCGGGCCCCCCGGCGCGGGGTGGCCAAGTGATGGGGAAGGGACACGTCGCCAAGGAAACACTAGATCCCAGATCCCCAACACCCAGAGCCTGCCCAGAGCCTCTGGTTTCTGGAAACACACCGAGAGCCTGTCAGTCCTCAGGAATCTGAAATTCTCTCCCGGAACTCTCAAAACTACCTTCCCCTCGGGCAAGCTTCAGGCCTCACAAGGGCGGACGCTGCACTGGACGCGATGCCCCGCCCAGCACACACACACAGCACCCGGCACACAGTAGGTGTCGCGCGGACATCAGCTTGATGACGAATAAGCAAGCAGACCTCACGCGACCTCACTCCCACCCGTGCTCCCAGCCCCGACACCCTCCTGAGACACCCCGGCCACTTACCCCAAGGTCCCACACAGACTGAGGAGTTCCTTAGAGGCCAGAGAATGGGGGGAGGGGTGCTGTGCTCCTTCCTCAGCACCCCCCAGGACAAGACCCCCTCCGGGCCTGCACAGCCCCCCCCCCCCATGCCCGTTCATCCCTCTACAACTGAAAGTAAGCTACTGGGGGTGATGGGTGGGCTGGCAGACCCCGAGGCTGTGTGGTTGGGGTCAGTGGGTTTGGCCTCAGTCTGCAGAGCTGGGGCCAAGGCCCCGGTCACTTCCACCCCCTACTTCCCCCCCCGTCTCCAGCCCCGCCCCCCCCTCCGTGGTCTGGGCAGGACTCCACTGTCATCCCTTTGGGGCAGTTTGCTCTCACTCCCCGGTACCACCTTGGGAAGTGCAGGAGAGCAGAGGGTGCCGGCGCTGGGCAGCTTTAAAGCTCAGAGGCGGAAAGAAAGGCCCAGGGGTTCCTGGGAACATCGGCTGTCTCTGTCCCTTCCAGTCCCCGGACCACGAATGGGGGTGGGGATGAGGCGTTAGGGACGAGGGTGGGGGAAGGGATACCTTCGTTATAACCTGTTCGTGTCCATTGACATTGCTGTCCACGGCGCATGGGGTAAGGAGACAGAAGCGCCCCGCGGTGAGCAAGGAAGGCCTGGGTCTCGGGGGGAGTGTGGGAAGGAGAGTGGGCTTGTGCCCCTGGTGCCCCACCGACCCTCCAGAGAGGCCAGGAGCCACCAGGGGCCTCCCTCCCCTCCAGAGCACGCGGCACGGGGTGCGTGGCTGTGGGGCTGGAAGCGACCCCGCTTCGAGCCACCTGCCTGGGTGTGGTTCCAAGCCGGGCTGGAGATGCAGTGACCTCCCCAAGCTCTCCCCGTGCTGCCCGGGCCGCCCCCCCCACCCCGTCCTCCTGGGGGCACCGCGTCCCCTGGGGCTCGGTGGGGCGGCGTGGGTGGTGCCGGTCGCGAAGGCCGGGTCGCCCCCCGCCCCCGCCCCCAGGTCCCCGGAGCCGCCGAGCGGACGTGCGAGCGTCCTCGGCTCGGGACCCCCGGACCCCCGCCCCCCTACCCCGCCGGCGGCCCCCTCACCTCGCGACACGCAGGAGCCCATCACGGGGCCGCGGGGCCGGGCCGCTGCGCCTCGGGTGCGTCGGGCCGCCGGGCGCTCATGTCTCCGCGGGCCCGGGGCTCACGGGCGGCGCCGGCGCAGCGGGCAGGGGCTGGGGCTCCGCTCGGTTCCCCGCCGCCGCCGTCGCCTCCCGCGCCGCGTCCGCTCCTGCCAGCCGCGGGCAGCACGGCGTGCGGGGAGGGGCCCGGGGGACCGCGCGCCCCGAGCCCCGAGCGCAGAGCCGCGCGCAGGGCGCCCCGCCCCTTCCCCGGCGCCGCCCGCCGCGCGCACCTGTGGCCGCAGCCCCGGCTGGGGGGCGGGGTCGGCCGGGCGGGGCGGGGGAAGGGGCGGGGGTACGGGCACAGGAGGGCTGGGGGGCGGGGTCGGCGGGGCGGGGGGGCGGGCGTGGCGGCGGAGACAGGGGTGAGGGGCGCAGGGGGACTGGGGGGCGGGGTCGGCCGGGCGGGGCGGGGGGAAGGGGGCGGGGGGCTGGGGCGGAGTCGGCGGAGTGGGGCGGGGGTGCGGGCGCGGGGGCGGAGACAGGGGTGCGGGGCGCAGGGGGGCTGGGGAGCGGGGTCGGCGGGGCGGGGGCGCGAGGTGACCCGGGCTGGAGGGAGGGAGCGACGGGGTGCGGCGGGGAGCAGGGGAGAGGGGACGGAACCTCTAGCCCTCCTCGCCACCCGGTGGACAGGGGCTGAAGGTCAGAGAAGGGGACAGGTGGGGGGGTCGCGCGGAGATCTCAGCATTTGGGGCGCAAAGTACGCAACCTTAATTTAACAATCGGGACCAGACGCCTGGCGGAGCGCAATAGCACTAATTCCACTCGGCCCATTTAGCAGGGGAAGAAACTGAGGCTCGCGGAAGTCTCTCCTGAGATCCCTGAACTGTGAGGGTCGCCAGGCCTTACGGAGGGTGGGCACAGTAAGGCTGGCTCCTCCTCCCACACTGGGCCTTTTCTCAGCCCTGCGGCCCTTCTCATGGGGATGGGGCCATCGGGGCTCCCTCTTCACACGCAGACCGCCCGGCACACTCTCACACGTGTCCCTGCCACGCATTCCTACACACTCATAGACACCAGCTCACGTACATTAGCACACACGCACCCCGCTCCTGAGCAAACCCTCCCTTGCACAAGCACAGACGTGCACTTGCATCTCGCTCCATCTTTGCCCCTGCGCTTAGCTGTGCCCCTTAGGGGAGGAGGCCAGGTTCACTGGCTCCCTTCCAAAACCTGGTGATGGCGGGCGGGTTTTGAGGCATGAGTCCCGGGGTTGGGAGTGGAGGCCTCTGGCAGGGCGGATCCGGGCCTGCTGGGGGGTGGGGGAGGGCGCTGAGCTTTTTGTCTCCCCCCATCCCCTAGGGTTTGGATGGAGAGTGGCCCCAGCCATGGGTCAGGTCAGCAGACCTAGCGTGAACGCTGGCTCGGCGCGCACACAGTTGCGTGACCTCGGACAACTTGCCTCACCTCCCTGAGCCTCAGTTTTTCCATCTGTTAACTGGGGGTAAAGAAAACCTCACCTCACAGGACTGCTGTCAGGATGAATGAGAACTAGATGCAAAATGGCTGGCACATAGTAGGTACTTAACTTCGGGCTAAAGATGAGTAACAGTGATGGTGAACTCAGGTGCGAGGCATTATTACCTCACCAAGAATCTCCATTCAGTGAATGCGTGTGAAGCGCCTACTATGTGCCGGTGTGAACAAGAGAGACGTGCCAGCCTTAGAGTCAGTGCTATGTTCAGCCACGTGTGCTCAGAGCCCCCCACGTGCCGCCCCCGTCAGAGCAGCCCCCACCCCCCAAATCCGGCCTGAGAGAGGATAGCTCTGAAGGGACCGTCTGTCCTGGTCACCCTGGATGCCTCGGTGCCTGCCCTCGTGCAGAAAAGGACAGAAGAGAGGGGTCCTTCTTGTGTGGCCTGGGGCTGGGGGGCAAGGTGTCCTTTCTCTTCTTCTTGTTATGGGGTGACTGGGCTTGGCTTGGAGGGATGGCTCTGACTCACCATGACGCAGGACGCTGGTCACAGCTGCTGGTGTTCCCAGCTGGCAGCCTAGCAGCTCTGGGGGTGGGAGGGACAGGGAGGGGGACCCCCACAGAGAACGGGGCAGTTTGCAGGGGAGAGGATGCCCGGGGAGCCCGCTGTGCCCCCTTCAGCCTAAGGCAGGGACTGGCGGATGAGGCTGGGCGGTGGCCCCACGCAGGGTCCCCAACTCCCCATCTCAGAGATCCGGCCAGGGTGGGGTGAGGGGGCTCTGGCTGTCCCGGCCTCTGGCATTCGTGCTGGTCAGCTCCACACTGACTCAGTCCTTTCGTTGTACAGACTGGTGCTCAGAGAGGGGCAAGGGCTTGCCCAAGGTCACACAGCAAATCAATGGAGAGTGGAACCCAGGCCACCTGCCTGTCAGCCCAGCTCGGCACTCACTGCAAACCTGCCGGCAGGGGTGGGTGGCTCCCCCTGGCACGCCCACATTCACCTTCCTCGTCCTTGGCATTCCGCCGAAGCTGACCATTCCCAGATTCCCAGACAGCTCTAAGACGTGCGGCTGTCCTTCCCCGGGGGCAAGCTGTCCTTTCCCAGATCAGCCCACAGTCCATCTGCCCTGTGACCTTCCCTTACCCTCCCCCAGTGCCCTCCCCATCTGTGGGGGAGCTGGGGAGAGAAAGAGCCCCTTGTGAGTGAGGGGACCAGGGGAGAGAGTGCCCAGGCGGTGCCCTGATCCCCATTCTCCCATCGGGACTTGGGGCATCCGTCCGGAGCCTACGGCCGGCCACCCCTGTTCTTAGCGGCAAACATTCACTAGCCGGCTCTGAGTGCCCGGCCCTGGGCTGGAGAGCAGATGCTACAGGGGCCGACCTGAGAACGATCAATCAACCGGAGCCGTCCGGCCCATGAATCACACTCAGTCTGAGCCCAGGCGCTTCTGGGGGGGGGGGGTGGGCATGGTCTGGGGGGAGCCGTGTGCATAAACAGCTCGGGTCAGTGTGGACAGCAGTGCGTCCCCGTGCCAGCCGAGTGTTGTTAAGAGCAGAAGCGCTTCCGCCAAGGATCGCGGGGAGGGCTTCAAGGTGTCGGTGACCCTGCAATGGGAATTTGAAGGTTGAGCGGGATGGTGGTGGGCAGAGAGGGAGGAGCACTCTGTGTGCACAAGATGTGCAGGCAGGGATGTGGGGGAGGGGTGTACAGGGGACTGGCGTTTCTGATGTCTGGGGCACCGGTGGGAGAGGACAAGACTTTCCCGTTGCCCATCTCTGGGCCTCACACACCTCAGTCTTGGTGTTTCAGGAAAGCGATCGGAAGCCCAGCAGATCCGCGTTTGACCCGCGTGCCCAGAACAGTGCATGGTGGCTGCTCGGTTAACACTTTCTGAAGGACAGAAAGGGAGACTGGTCCGAGGTCACGCATCTAGAAACTGATTAGGGCAGGACTGACTCAGACAACCTTGCGTTCATCCAACTGATGTTTATTGAGTACCTAGTGTGTGCCCAGCCCTGTGCGGCACTGATTAAGCAGACACGAGACAGACGAGGCTCCTGTTCACCGGGGGAGGGAGAGCAGCTGGCGGGAGGGAGGCATTAATCCCGTAAGGACCCAGGTAAGTGGAGAATCACCGCCCTGAGAAGTGCTAGGAAAGAGCTGGGGACCGCGTGGGAGAGAAGGGCCTTACCCGGCTTTGGGCGCAGAGGAGGTGTCTGGGGGAAGTGACGGTGACCAAGTCCACAGCCGAAGGGGGAGTGGGACTCGGCCTGGCAGCCAGAGCGGCCTGGGCAACAGACTGAACGGTCCGGAGGCGAGAGGAGGGACAGACTCCCAGCAGGAGGAGAGGGCTGTGGGGGTGGCTGGAGCACAGAGCGGGAGGAGCAGGTTGAAGGAGCCGGTTCCCACGGGGTCTCACGTGGGAATCTGCCCTTTATCCATCCTGTTTCCTCATCTGCACACCAAGCTTCCTTCTAGTCTCCCTCAGGTGCTGTTGAGACCAGCTCAGGCCTCCCCAGTCCTGTTTCTCTGGAGGCCCAGCCCTGCCCAGGGCCTTTCCAGGAAGCCTGAGAAAGAAGGCCACTCTCAGCTCCCGCCTCGGGACTGGAGGCTTCTAGCTGGAGTGAGGTGACAGGTCAGAGTCCTCCCCCTGTGGCCCCCTAGGCGAAAAGCTGAACTAGATGGGATGGAGGGGGTGAGCCCCCTGATAGGGGAGGTAAAGTCCTCAGAGGACTCTACGTCTGACGGAGGAAACACAGCCACTGGGCCAGGCACTGGGGACACTGGGAAGAGACCAGCCCCTCTGCTGGAGAAGCTTCCAGTCCGGTGAGTAAACAGGTACACTAGATTTACCTCTAAAGGGCCTGGTCCACAGTGGCTGGTTCAGGACGGGATCCCTTTCTTAGGGTTCAGAAGTTGGTATTCTGACTCCCTGGGCGCTGAATGACTGCAGGTAGGGAGGAGGCCCCCCTGCCGGGACCAAGATAGCCTGGCAAGACCTCCGAGCTGCCTTTCCTGAGCTGCTGGTGTCATGCAGGAGGTGACCACCAGGGGGCAGCCTGAGACAGCATCCTGACTGCTTTCTTTTCCTTCCTCCCTTGGCCAACTGACCTAGAAAGTACCATGCCGGCAACGCAGACCCAGCCACAGCTCAAGACTGTGCACCGTGCGACCGGCACAAAGGTGCCCAGCCGAGGGGGAGGGCACTAGGACCCTTCCCCTGCTCTGGTCAGCAAGCCCTGAGCTCTGACATGGGCCACGTCTGCCTCCAGATGGGGTGTCTGTTCCTTAACACAAAGGTGTCACCTGTCACTACAGGGCTGTACCCGCCCAGATCTGCACAAAGTCTCCTACAGGCTAGCAACACTCCTGAGCTCAGACAGCACCCTGGTCCTGACCCCCACTGTGCAAAGGGGCGACTGAGACCCAGGAAAGAAGGAACCACAGCTAGTTAGGAGCAGAGCCAGGACTCGAACCCCACAGCCAGGGGGACCCCAAGCTCCGCCTGGAGGGTTCGGGTGCTAGGCGCTACCTCTGGGAGACCAGGCTGTGCCTGAGAAAGAAGGCCTCAGGCTCAGCTCAGAACACGTCCCCTCTCAGCACAGGCTCGGGACTGAGGGCTTCTAGCTGGGGTGGGGTGACAGATCAGAGTCCCCCGCCCCCACCCTCCACCCCACTTCCCTGTAGGCAACAAGCTGGCCTAGGCGGGATGAGGCGAGAGAAAGGTAAGCCTCCAGTCCGATGGAGGAGACACGGCCACTGTGCTGGGCGTGGGGGAGTCTGGGGCGAGACCAAACCCTGCCCCTGGAGAAGCTTCCAGCCTGCGAGCAAGCAGGTGGTAGGTGTTCTTAACACCTGGACAGACACCCCCCAGTTCTTCCACGGACAGGCTTTCTCGTGCTTGTCTCGTCCTCAGTAGGGGGAGAGCCCTGCTGACCCAGGTGGGGCCACTGGTGAGGGCTTGGGGGCAGTTTCAGGTGTTTGGGTTAATAACAGCTACACCATAATCAGGTGTCAGCTGCTGCGCCGAGACCCTTACTGGTCCTCCCAGTAACCCTAGGGGTGGGTCCGAGTCCTGGCCACGCTGGAGCAGCCCTTAGACGACCCTCCCCCGCCTCCCCCCCCCCCCCCGCCCCGCCGCTTTCTCCTCTATCTTGGCCTCTGGGGTGATTCTGAGCCTGGTAACTCCTGGGGACGGACAGCGTCCCCTCCTTCCCTGTTTCGTGATGTTCAAACAAGCTCTGCACTCCCCCCTTGACAGTTCGCCTCACACGTCTCTCCGTGTCCCCACGTAGGTCTTCCCCGTGTCCCTCCCTCATTCATCAAATATTTACCAACGCTCTGCCTGCAAAGTGCTGTCTGCCCAAGCAGTGGGATACAGTTGGGAGGAATCAGACAAGCCTCAGCTGTCTTGGGGATGAGAGTAGTTGTCAGCAAACTATGATCCTTGGGCCAAATCCGGCCCTTGTCCTGTTTTTGTCAATAAAGTTTTATTGAAACATACCCACGCTCATTTGTTTACTTATTATCTAATGCTGCTTTACCTTACAAGAGCCTGAAACGGTCTGGCCCTCAAAACAAGAACTATTTGCTATCTGCCCCTTGGCAGAAAAAGCTTGCCAGGGCCTTAGAGTCTGGCAGAGAAGATAGAGGTTAACAAGTCATGAAGATAAATACAGATATTGACAAATTGTGAGAAGAGCTGGGGGGAGGGGCAGGGATTGAGGCGTAGGGTTAGACCGACTGGCCACCACTTCTTTTCAGTTTGTGCCTCTGCTTCTTTTCAGTTTGTGCCTCTGCTACCCTGACCAGGTCATCCAGGGAAGGACGTGGGCAGCATACACGACGTGCCGGCCCACTGGAAGGTCCAGTTTTGGATGGGAGTGGCCTCCTGGGCTGTGTTTTTGCCAGACAGAGGTGAGGGTCCTGCTGCTGTCTGCGGCTCCGATCACTGCCCTCATTCTCCCGTTCTCCAGCCTCGCCTGGCCTCGCGCCTCACGGCTTCCATGTCCTCCATCTCTTCGTCCCCCGGGAGCCAGGCGGAGCGGGAAGTTCTGATCCTTTTACAAATGGGACAACAGAGGCTCCTTCTGTTTAATGACTTGGCCACCCCTCGCTGAGCTGCAGACAGAGATCTCGATGTCGTGGGAGAGCCCCCGACAGCATTTAGGATGCCGGGTTCTTTCCCAGGACTCGTGTGAGCAAGTCCGTTCCCCTCTGGGCCTCAGTCTGTTCATCTGTAACCGAGAGGGTTGGAGGAACAAACTTACGTAAGCTCTTTTCTGGATCGGCCCGCGGCACGCCGGGGCTCGCCCTCTGCAGGCCTCAGTTTGCTTCTGTAAAGTGGGGAGAGAGATGCCGAGACTGGTCCCAGGCCAGGGAGATCACAGATGGGAAAGAGCTTTGAGCTCAGAGGGAGAAAGGAGCGCTATAAACTCAGGGGGTTATTAGGGTGATGGAGATGGTGAGGTTCAGAAGGCCCCGGGGCAGTGTTCTGTCTGACCAGCAGAGGGCACTGTGGGGAGGCTCAGGCCAGATTCTGAGCGGGATTGCCTTTGTTCCTTCCAGAACAGGGACCCAGGCCCTACTCCACGCCAAGCTTGCAGAGCTGAGTGTGGGGACATGGCCGCGCATGAAGGGGGCCTGAGAGGCTCCCAGTCTAAGGTTAGAGGGAGACGCGGAACCAACGATTCTGACACAGAGATGGGAGCTATGGTAGGAGCCAGGCAGAAATGGTGACTCCCTTGCTAGGGGCTCAGGAGAAACGGGGAGGGGTGGTCCAGCCTGAAGCCAAGGTCGGAGGTCCCGGCTGGACGTCAGAGGGGTGGCAAGGAGAAGGGAAGCGTGTGAGATGCCTGGGTCTGAACCCTGGCTCTGCCGCCTGCAGAAAAAGTGCCTTCACCTCTCTGGGCCTCGTGTTCCTCACCTGAAAATGGGAATAGCAACAGCACCTACTCGCCGCGCTGTCGTGAGGATTAAATTAGCTAGCTAGCACCTCCAGAACGCCTCTAGAGCAGGGCCTGACCCACGCACGTTCCTTAAATGTTGCTGTTGTGACCTCAGGTGGATGGTTTGGGTCTCGGCAGCTGAAGCCATGAGGGGCTTGTGTCCGCCATGGCGGAAGGAGATGAGGACAGGGCTGACGACAGGGCCACCTGGAGAAGAAGGAGGAGAGGAGGCCCAGCCCGAGAGATTGCGGGGGAGGGGTGCAGAGTTGGGGGGGGGGACAGTGAGGCCAGGGAGGGAGTTTGGAGGAGGAAAGAGCAGCCAAGCCCCAAAGTAAACTCCCTTGCTGAGTCACCTCTCTGGCCCCCTCCTCAGCTGTGTGCCCTTGAGCACATCCCTGGGCCCCGATGAGCCTCAGTGTCCTCCTCTGTAAAATGGGGGAATAACTCCTGCATCAGGGGGTTTCAAAGATTCTCCAAGCCGTGGCCTGGCTCTGGGAGGAGTGTGAATGCCCCCCCCCATCTTCTATTGTACCCACCCCTCCCTGGCCCCACGAGGGGCTGCGTCTGGCTCTGTCCCCAAAGTCACCCAGGCATTCTGTTCAGGAACCAGCCGAAGAGGAAAACCCCTAAAAGCAAGCCTGGCACCACTGGTCTCCCCTGCCCTGCCCTGCCCTGCCCTGCCCTACCCACTCCTGCTTTCCCAGCCCTAGAAGCAGGTGGGGAGAAATCACACTTTGGGAAAGGGTTTTTTCCCAGTGGGTGGAGGCAGAAACCGGGTCATGATGGAGCTGACAGAGGGGCTCCCAGGACTCCCTAGGGTGTCAGCTGTTCTGTTCCAGCAGGTAGGACAGTGGGCGTCAGAATCAACGGGGAAGCTGGTTAAACATGAGGGTTCCAGAGCCGCCACCCCCTGCCCCACCCCCCACCCCCGCCCCATCGGCCCCTGACTCCCTAGTCTGCTGAGCAGCTGGGGTTGGAGGCGTCTGAAGAGGCCCAGCAGTCGGCTTTGAGACCTGCTGGGAGGGCCGAAGCCAGTTTGGGGAGGAGTCTGGGGTGGGCTGGGGAGGGGGGACTCCTGGCCTCTGTGTGACTATGGGGGACACTTCCAGTAGGCTTGGAGGCCTCGGAGGTGGCAAGAGGGAAATAAGGGAGTCGGAAGTGCAGGAGAGGAAAAAGGGGGGGAGCGCCTGACTGGCTCAGTCAGTGGAGCATGTGACTCTTGATCTCAGGGTTGTGAGTTCGAGCCTCACCTTGGGTGTCGAGATTACTTAAAAATAAAATCTGGAAAAAAAAAAAAAAAGAAGAAGAAGAGTGGGAGAGAAGGTGGGGCAAAGACACACACAGGGATGGCAAGCACATCTAGTTAAAAATAAAAATTCTCGGGGCGCCTGGGTGGCTCAGTTGGTGAAGCATCCAGCTGCGGCCTAGGTCATGCTCACAGTTTGTGAATTTGAGCCCTGCGTGTCGGCTCTGTGCTGACAGCTCAGAGCCTGGAGCCTGCTTCAGATTCTGTGTCTCCCTCTCTCTCTGCCCCTTCCCTGCTCCCACTCTGTCTCTCTCTCCCAATCAAAAATAAATAAACATGAAAAAAGATAATAAAAATTTTAGGATTTCCATCACACTGGGTGACGGTCCTTGCAACCAGCCCCCTCAGAAGTGGGATTATTCGAGGACCATTGCGCTGATGGGGAAACAGGCTCGAAGAGGCAAGGCTAGGATTCTACCCCCCACGGGCCTCAGAGAGCATGGTGGGGAGGGGGGGGAGGATGGGTCACCGGGACTTTGTCTAGGGCTGGTTCCTTTGGGGACCCTGAGCTTCAGAGTTGAGTCACTGTGACGTCTCCGTGGCCCGGGAGGGCGGCAGGATGGAGGTCATGGCTGCGCAGAAGCAAGGTCACACCTTCTGATCCTGGAGGTCTGGGGGAGGGGTCAGTTGTCAGGAGTCTTTGCCAGGCCTCGGACACTGAAGTGGGTTGAGGACTGGGAGACAGGGCTGTAGAGACAGTAGCCACTTGTCCCCACTAGAGGAACTACAGTGTCTTGCTGGAGGCACCTGGGCCCTGCTGTCTCCCTGATGCTCACTCAGAAACCCACCTGGCACCCTAACCCGAGACCGTCGGGCAGGGAGGCTCGGGCTGCTCATCCGCGTGTCCTGAGGAAGTGCCATCGTGGGGCACGAGGCCACGTCCCCTTTCACCACCACGCACAGGGTCTGGTTCATAGCCAAGCCCCGGAATGGAGAAGCTGGTCCGAATTTGGAGATGAAGAAGCAATGATCGAGGCTGGGCTGAGGGGGGCGGGGGGCGGCGTCTGGAGGTGGAGGCAGGTGGGGAGGCGGGAGCAAAACTCCGTGGGACCTGGGGCTCCCGGCCTCGGAAAACCTCCGGTGGGCGGCTCGTGGGGTGATTCTTGGTCCCAAACTGGCTGGCTCCTTCCCAGGCCAGCTGCAGGCCCTTCCCAGCCCTCAGTCTCTCTCCCCTCTATCTCTACCCCCACACCATTATCAACCCCCTCCCCGTGTCTCCCTAAGAACCCCCCCCCGCCCCCCCATCGGCTGGGAGCAGGCCTGGAGCCCTCGGGGAAGGTGCCCTCTGACACTTTGGACCTTCTAACCCTTCCTTTCCTCTCTCCCCTGCAGCCGGGCTGGGTGCCTCCTGGGGAGGAGGAGACAGGAGACACGGGGGCTGCTGGGGGTTGTGGGGGGGGGAGGGTGGAGAGCAGATCTCTGGGCAGGAAAGGGGAAGCAGCTCTGGGAGGCTGGACAGAAAAGGGACATTCCACCGTGGCCAAGTGAGTTGACGCTACTCTGACCGGACCTGGTTTGCCGGCGGCGGTTGCGAGGACGCGGGGGGTGCCGCACCTGGCTTGTACTTGGCGCTCAAGGAAAAGTTCGCTGTTATCAGCGTTGGAGCTGACGGCCTCTCGTGACCTTGTCTCACCCCCTCACTTCTCACCAGGGGCACCAAGACTCAGAGAGGGTGTGGGTTCTGTCCCGGGTCACACAGCGAGCGCGAGCGCGCAGAGCCAGCTGGGCTGGCGCCTCCCCAGGGTGGGTCCCTCAGGGGCGGGCTCCATTGTGTTCTCCCCAGCAGGAAACCGCTGTGCTCAGCAGCCTGGGCAGCGGGAGAAGAGGAACGAGTTTGGTTACGTGACTGGCAGGCCCCGGAGGCTGAACCAGGCCCAGCACCGAGAAAACAACCTACTGAGGGCCGCCTGGGCAGGGCCGGAGGGGTGGGCACTAAGATGGGGACCTCCCGGCCCGGAGAGGGAGAAGCGAGTGGGGCTGCGGCCTCACTCGGGGACAGTCAGGGGACGAGGTCTGTGCCCCAAACCCACCTGCAGGGAGGCAGCGGGGTGCTGACCGGAGGCTGCTCAGGGGAGACGCAGGCACGTGGGCAGCAGGGCCAAGGGGTACACAGAGCACGTGGGGGTGATTCGCACAGGCCAGCCGCCCACCCCTCAGCTCGGGCTTACAGGAAACTGGCTGGTCACGCAGGAGGGGAGGAGGGCTCAGCCCTGGCCACGGGCAGCTGGCTCCCAGGGGGCCCCCGCCCACGGAAGCAAAGGCCCAAAGGAGAGGAGGTCTCACTGCCAGAAAGCCTGGCTGTAGGACTTGGAACAAGGTGGAGTCCTTCTCTGGGCCTCAGTTTCCCCCGGGGACTCGTGGCACCATCGTGTCCCTCACTGCTAGAAGAAGCTCGGGGCTAGCTGACTCGGGGCCAGGAAGCCAGCAGTGAGGAGAAGGCCCCACAGGCCCAGGTGGTCCATGGCGTGGCCGGTCACCGCAGGGAGAGCACTGAACGCCACACCCAGCAGTCACGCTTTATCCGGAGGCAGCGCGGGGCCACCGAAGGATTCAGCACAGGGGAGGGGAGCCATCGGCCGAGGCTGCGGGAGGGACCAGACGGGAGGCCGGGAGGACAGAGAGGAGGCCCCCCGCTTGGGCAGCAGCAGGGGCCCAGGAAAGGAGCGCAGAGCCAGGTTTAACGCAGGCCAAGTAGACGCAATTAGAAGTGCCGGCGCCGGGGGAAGGGGGGGCTGCCTGGGGTCACTCCCGGCTCCTCCTTCCAGCCGGACGAGCTACTGACATGTCGAAGGTGCGTTCAACTCCTTGTATCTTGTTTGTATCTTGTTCCAAAGCAAGCTTGGAACTGGGTCGGAACAGAGTGCCTCCCTGCCTCTCCCTGGGCACCCAAGCACCCAGTATCCAGGAAAGGAGATGCCCAGAGCGAGGCAACGGGGCACAGAGGAGCAGGGAACAGGCGCACGACGGGGAGGCAGAGCTGTGGCCTGGACAGCAGAGGGGCTGACAAGGAAGCAGGTGTCCCTCAAGGGGCCAAGGGTGACTGACCCTGTGAGCTGGGGGTGGCAGGTGGTGGACGGAACCTCAGCCGGGGGGGGGGGGAGACCTAGATCCGGGATGCCAATCGGTGTCATCGGGGGAGCTACCTCTGCAGCCCTGACCCGTTGCTTAAGGGAAGGGAACTGGAAGGGAAGACCCTGCCTGGATGAGAAGTCCCCTGTGACTGGGATGAGCTGTGACCTTAAACTTTTTTTAAATATATATTTATTTTTAAGAGAGAGAGAGACAGAGCGTGAGCAGGGGAGGAGCAGAGAGAGAGGGAGACAGAGAAACTGAAGCAGGCTCCAGGCTCTGAGCTCTCGGCACAGAGCCTGATGCGGGGCTCGAACCCATGAACCAAGAGATCACGACCTGAGCCAAAGTCGGACACTTCACCGACTGAGCCACCCAGGCGCCCCAGCTGTGACCTTAAACTTGGCCACCGTCCGTGACTGCCCTGGCTCCGCTCTCTGAGACAGGGGGCCCCTGCCCATGACAGATGAATCCCAGCTTATCACCAGTCTCCCTGGGACTCTCAATAAGCCCCAGTTTCTTCATCTGTAAAATGGGGCTGTGGTGGTGCTTGCTCCAGAGGGCTGACAGGAGGGGAAAATTAAGCCACGTGCAGGGAGGCATGGTACATACAAAGTGCCCGGCACGACTGGCTGCTGGCGTCACAGGCTGTGGTCTCGCCTGGGCCCTGAGAGACAGGTACAATCTACCCATCATGCAGAAGGGAAACACTGAGGCTCAGAGAGGGTACAGGGATTTGCCCACGATCACCCCGCGATGCTAACCGTACAGCTCCCAAGCCTGGCTTCTCTGCATGGTGGGAGGGAACGGGTGGGGGCCATAGGCTGGGTGCAGGATCCTCATGCCCTTCACTTGGTATGAAGGAGCGAGAATCCACCCCCTCCCCAGCCCTCTCCTCCATTGCTCCTGGCCTGTCTCCCTCCCCTGCGAAAGGCAGCCCCTGAGACAGATCAGGCCAGCAGCCTCAGAAGTATCCCTTTCTGACTCCAGTAACCCTCCTTGGGCTGTAGCGACTCTCTTGGCTGTAACCCAAATCCTTTCTAACTTTCTCCCCCCACTGGCCCTCCAGAGGAGCTGCGTCCCTCAGGCTCAGAGGAGTCCTAAGCAAGGGCCCTGGATCATTCTCCTCCAGCTTCCCTTCTTGTCCCCAGATCCGCAGGACCAGAGCCTTGAATGCCAACCAGAGCCGGGCAGGAGCCAGGCGGCTTCTCCGGGCACACCTGGCCAGGTGAGAAGGCAGCGAAGCCAAGAGCCAGCTCATCGCTTGGGTGTAAACAGCAGCCAGTGGGGAGTTGGCAGGCATCTCCCCTGCCCTTTCCCCGGCCCCCTCCCCGTGAACCCCGCCCAGGGGAAAGAGGGTGTCCCAACTTGTTGGAGGAGTTTCCATCCCACACCTGTGCCCGTACCGGGTGGGTGTGTGGGGTTGATTGAAGGGGGCCCACAGAGGATCTTTGTCCTCCGGGCCCGCCCCCCAACTTCTCTCTCCCGGTGCTGGGAAGGCGCCAGGGTTCTTGGAATGCCGAGGCCCCTACCTCATCCAACCCACCCCTGATGCCTTTGCCACTCATTCCCGGGGCCCACGCCAGCAGAGCGGAGCAAGGGCAGTCTGGGAGCTGGATCAGGCCCTGAAGGAGGCCCCCTTGGCTCCTGTTCCCACCAGCTGAGAGCCGTGTCCCTTCGGAGAAGGGTGCAGCTCCGAAGTTTCCAGAAGCTGGAAGAAAACAAATCTCCACCGAGCACGGAGATCCTATGCCCCCTACTTCATGAACATTATCTGGGAGATGGATACTGCCGCCTCCACTTTAAAGACGGGCAAAGTAGGGGCTCCTGGGTGGCTCAGTCAGTTAAGCGTCCGACTCCTGAGCTCAGCCCGGGTCTCATGATCCGAAGGTTTGTGGCTTTGAGCCCCACGTCAGGCTCTGCACTAACAGCACTAAGAGCCTGCTTGGAGCTCTGTCAGTCTTTCTCTCTCTCTACTTCCACCCCACTCATTCTCTCTCTCTCTCTCTCTCTCAAAATGAATAAATAAGCTTAAAAGAAAAAAAGATGGGGAAAGTAAAGGGGCACCTGCTGGCTCAGCTGGAAGACCACGCAATTCCTGATCTCAGGGTTCTAAGTTCGAGCCCCACTTTGGGTACAGAGATTACTTAAATAAAATTAAAAAAAAATTAAAGATGGGGAAAGTAAGGCTGGCGGCATGAGAGTGTGGGCTCTGTCTTGTGTGCCCCTGTCTCCCCAGTCCCTGGCACACAACAAGAGCTCCCCAGGTGTACCTGTGGAGTAGATAAAGACACTCGGAGGAGGTAAGTCGCCTCGTCAAGTTCACACAGCCAGAAAGTCGCTCGACTGGGACTCGACCCAGGCTAGTTTGAATCCTAAACGCGGGTTGTGTTTCGTGACCTTATGCACACACGAGTGGGCACCCCACCCTGCTGTCGGGTCCTGCTCACGCACCTCTGCGCACGGCCCTCGACCGAGAGCCCCCGCCGGCCATACCACTCCGGCCCGCGTAATGGGCCCTCCCCCCAACACCGCCAATGGGCACACAAGCTTCACACCCTCCTGCCGCCACCCTCTCCTCCACGCCCGGGGAAGGCAGGGTGGAGCATGCCCTCTCCCACCCCCGCAGCCTCGGCACCCTCGCTGCTTCCCTGGGCCCCGGGAACCACACGGGCACCACTGCTCTGGAAAAGGCCGGGGAGCTACGGAACAGCGCTGCTGGGGGGGCACCTCCAACAGACCTGCTGGGGGACCAGCCAGAGTCTGGGGCAGGGGACTCACCCTGCAAAGCAGGCTGTACGTGGAATGGGCCCCTCCTGCTTCCCCGCAGGCAGGGGTGGTCAGGGAGGCAGGGACCCCGGGAAGGAGAGACAGGCATGTGCCAAACTGCGCTATAGACTCTCCGCACAGTTTTTCATTGAACCCGACAGCAACCCTGGGAGATAGGCACTCATTTATCAGGCACCAGTATTATTCCCGTTTTCTGGAGGGATAAACTGAATCCCAGAGAATCAAGGCACTTGCTCAAGGTCCGCAGTCCCCTGCATACGACAGCTATTTGCTAAATATGTGTTGAGTGCGGGGCGCCTGCCTGGCTCAGTCGGTTCAGCGTCCGACTTCAGCTCAGGTCATGATCTCACGGTTCGTGATTTGGAGCCCCGCATCGGGCTCTGTGCTGACAGCTCAGAACCTGGAGCCAACCTCAGAGTCTGTGTCTCTCTCTCTGACCCTCCAGTGCTCTTACTCTGTCTCTCTCTCTCTAAAAAATAAATAAACATTAAACAAATTTTTTTTTCGTTTATTTAATTTATTTTTGAGACACAGAGACAGAGTGTGAGCAGGAGACGGGCATAGAGAGAGGGAGACACAGAATCCGAAGCAGGCTCCAGGCTCCGAGCTGTCAGCACAGAGTCCGACGCGGGGCTCGAACCCACAGACTGCGAGATCATGACCTGAGCCGAAGTCGGCCGCTTAACCGACTGAGCCACCCAGGCGCCCCTAAACAAATTTTTAAATATGTGTCGAGTGGATGAAGTTGCAAGAGGAGAAGCGCCTTGTCCAAGAGCATGAAAGAGGGTAGGATTTGAACCCGGGTCTGCCTCTGGAGCCTCTTGACTTCCTGTGGAGCTTCCTTCACAGCCTTGGGACAGACGGCAAGGCGTGGCTGACCTTGGCTCCTCACAGGCACCCCGTGCAACGTGGCTAGCTCTCCAGGGCTCCGTGCCATTTCCTCTCGCGTGGAGAAAGAGAAAAGCAGCTCCTGACAGCCCAGCCCTCCCTCTTAGGCTGCGGGGTGCTCTGGGAATATGAGCAATCTCACAGACAAGGCCGCGCAATGACCTTGATGCATCAAGACAAAGGCAAAACCTCGGGGCGCCTGGGTGGCTCAGTTGGTTAAGCTTCTGACTCGGTTTCAGCTCAGGCCACCATCTCACTGTGAATTCGGGCCCCGCCAGGCTCTGTGCTGAGATCTCAGAGCCTGCTTGAGATTCTCTGTCTCTCTCTCTCTGCCCCTCCCCTGCTCACTCGCTCTCTCTAAATAAATAAACTTAAAAAAAAAAAAAAAGACAAAGGCAAGACCACTCCCTAATGATATCTGAACACAGACAAAAGTGAACACGGTGTCCCTCTATCTGGCTAAATGGGCAACAGCTGCCTCTTCGCCAAACACAGCTTTAGCTTCAATCCGTTCTACTTCCCTTCTAGATTAAAATGATCAAGATATCTGATCGCAGAATTACCCCTGCTCCCTGTGGGAAGCCAGTCCGGAGCGAGGCTCCAGCCCCCCTAGAGTCCTCCCCAGGAGCACCCACCACCAGCCCAGATCCTTCCTTAGACCCCACCAGCTCCCCCTCGCTGGCGCCTTCTGAGGGGTGCGTTCTCCCCTCCTCACGGAGAGCGGGAAGCCCCGCGTTGCAGGGTGTGGTTCTGGTGGTCTCTGGCAGGAAAGCATCCACAGAGTCTTAGAACCACTGGGCAAGACGTGTTTGCTCAGCCCATTTTGTTGATGCTTCCGGAGCCGCCGGCCAGGAAAACGTCAGCCTCTGATGAGGCGTGACCCGGGTGGGAGAGGAGCCTGGGAGCTCCCTCTGTTCCCAGGAGGCCGCAGTTCGGGCTCTCGGGGCTGGGGAGCGGTTAACTCCTGCGGCACCTGTCGGCCCCGTCCACCACAGCCCAGGTGCGGGCCGTGGAACCCCGTCCGCCATCACCACCGCCAGAGCTGGGCATCAGGCATCTGCGAGGGAGGAGAAGAGGAGGAAGTGGGCACCCAGCCAGCAGTCGGAAGACCCGGGTTCAGCCCCTGCTTCTGCTTCTCATGAGTCATGTGACCTGAGCCTCAGTTTCCACGTCTGGATAATAGGGTGCAGTGGGGTGGCGCTAAGTGGATTAAATAATGCGGGGGGGGGGCCTCCCCAGCTAGGATCGCTCACCCAACTCTGTGTTCTTAACTTTTCAGTGGTCAGGACAGAAATCTCATCTCCCCTCAGCTCCTGGCTCCCTTGGGTTAATCGGCCTTCCCCTCCCAGGCTTGATGTTGTGGTGACCCGGGGAGCAGGTGAGGGGCTAGGGTCCTATCTGTCCCCAGTCCCCGGAATCCTGGCTGTGCAGAGAACAGGATTAGTTGGAACCATTCCTCAAGGCTTGGGGCTCAAGGCTCAGCGCCCCCACACCCCGTCCGTCCTATCAGGGACCCCATCCAAGTCAAACAAGAGGAATCCGGAGGTGCCTCAGGAAGGGCCCCGGGGCCTGAACAGAGGACACTCTGACAGGGGTCATTGAGGAAGAGCGTCTCTGTGGCGTCGTTCACCTCCGCATCCTGCTCCTCCTATGACAAGGGGATGTGGCCTCCCTCCATTCGGCCCCAGGGCAGGAGGAGAGGAAGGGAGCCTGGAGCTGAGGGACTGGAACGAGCCAGGGACGGAGACCTTTCCTGAAAGGAGCTGTTGAGAACAGAAGGTCAAGGAAGTTTTGCTTTCCCTCCAGTGTAGCCCCGTCTTTGTCCAGAAAGCCAGACGGGGCGCCAAACCCGCCTCCCGGCCTCACCGAGTTGGCCCCCTCCTCCCTCACACCCCTTCCTGATTCCCCAGCACCTCTCGGTGAAGCCATTTCTTCATCTCTGTGAAGACGGATCTTCTTTCTGCCTGGAATGCCCTTCCCTCCCCCAGTCGTGTGCTGGGTAATTGCTACACATCCTTTAAATATTATTTCCTCTTGGAAGCCTCCTCTGGTTGGATCCTCCATGGCTCCTTCTGCTTCCCCCTTCCGACCTCAGTGCCACTCAGTTGCAACCAGCTACCTATCACCGTCCTCACGGGTGAGAGACAGCTTCTGTGTTGTTATGGCAGAATCCCCAGGGCCCAGGATGGGCCTGCATACTGTGGACGTCACATAAATGTTCGATGATGAGTGAATGCAGCAACAGAGACGTGGATTCGTGGGGCCAGGGACCTTGAGTTGGGAGAGCTTGTGGCGGCCAAGCTCTGTGCAGGGCCTTGAGATGAACAGGGCACATCATGGGCAAAGGCAAGGAGATGCTAGTGGGAAATTATGACTTTTGCAGGGGCTTCCGTCTCCAGGAATGTGGGGGATAGATATTTTGAATGAAACTCCTACTGAAGATGATCGAAGTCCCCAGAGATCGTTCAAAAGATCGATCGTCTTCCTATAACCAGCAAACAATTAACTAGGTGGCAAAAAAAAAAAAAAAAAAAAAATTCCCCAGCAAGAATCTTGGAGAAGGCAAGAATCCAGGGAGGAAAGTCCAGGGTAGAAGGCCACATCTACCTCGAGGGCATTTGTCAACCTGAAAGAAATGGCCTGGAAACCGAGTCGTGGTTTTGATACCCTTATGGAAGGCCGAGGAGGAGAGAGGACAAAAGGTAAGCCCAGCTTTTTGTCCGAGACCGGGAGCCTGATACCCGACGTTTCTTTAAACTGAGACATCCTCAGAATACGGGTAAACCAGAAGAAAACCAAGCCTTGGGGTGCCTGGGTATCTTAGTCGGTTGAGTGTCAGACTCTTGGTTTCGGTTCAGGTCATGATCTCACAATTCATGGGACAGAGTCCCAAGCTGGGCTCTGAACTGACAGTGTGGAATCTGCTTGGGATTCTCTCTCTCTCTCTCTCTGCCCCTCTCCTACTTGCTTATGCACACATGCACACACACACACACACTCTCTCTCTCTCTTTCTCTCTCTCTCTCTCTCGAAATAAATAAACTTCAAGAAACAAGCCTTGAGCCCAGGCACCTGGTTGACTCAAATTTTGAACTTGAGTTAAAGTAGCCTTGGATTAAAGTGTCTCCAGGTGCTTGGTAGAAGCAAACAAAAAACTCGCCTGGAAGGAGGTATCATCACCTTAGGCCTCAGGTTATTTTCACAAATCATTTTCAAACACTGAGCAGAACACAGTCAAAGATAACAAGACACACAAGGAAACAAGACACGATGAGCGAGAATCAGCACAATAAAAAGCATGCAGCATGAGAGAGATGTGGGCTATAATGATAATCATATTGCAATGTATAAATGTATCAAATCAACATGTCGTACACCTTAAACTTTCACAGTCTTATCTGTCGATTATATTTCAATTAAAAAAGACAATAGAAATAGACCACAATGACTTTAGTTATTAGAGTTATAAAAATATTCTGGCCTTAGAATCACAAGTTCAAAGATCCTCATGGACACGCTCATCTTAAAATTCATATGGAAATGAAAGGGACCAGGGCGCCTGGCTGACTCAATCAGTAGAGCCTGTAACTCTTGATCTCAGGGTTATAAGTTCGAGCCCTAGGTGGGGTGTAGAGATTACTTGAAAAGATAAAATCTCGGGTGCCTGGGTGGCTCAGTCATTAAGCATCTGACTTCGGTTCAGGTCATTATTTCATGGTTTGTGAGTTCCAGTTCCACATCAAGTGAGCTCGTGTCCCACTTCGGATGACTTTGAGCCCCACTTCAAGCGAGCTCTTGCCCTGCTTCTTGTAAAACACAAGCCCCACTTCGGATGAGCCCCACTCTCTCTCTCTCTGCACCTCACTCACTTGCACCCTCTCTCTATATATATGGGATAGAATTGAGATTCCAAACACCCATACGTTATGGTCAATTGATGTTTTAAAGTTTATTTATTTAGTAATCTCTATGCCTAATATGGGGCTCAAACTCATGACCCCGAGATCAAGAGTTGCATGCTCTTCCAACTGAACCAGCCAGGTGCCCCTGGTCGATTGTTTTTTATTTTTTTTAAGTTTATTTACTTAGAGAAAGAGAGTGTGGGAGAGGGGCAGAGAGACAGGGAGAGTAAGAGAATCCCAAGTAGGCTCTGTGCTAATAGCACAGAACTAGATGCAGGGCTCAGTCTCACAAACCATGAGATCATGACTTGAGCCGAAATCAAGAGTTAGACAGTTAACTGACTGAGCCACCCAGGGGCCCCATCAATTGATTTTTGACAACGGTGCCAAGAAAATCCAATGGGGGAAATAGGCTTTTCAAGAAATAATGCCGGCACAACTGGATTTTCACATGCAAAAGATCAAAGTCGGACCTCCACATCACACCCTTTATACCACATGCAACGTTAACTCAAAATGGATTAGAGTCCTACATCTAAGAGCTAAAATTACAAAATCGTTAGACAAAGACAGGCATGACCTTGGGTTAGGCCATTGTTCCTTAGATACGACATCTAAGTAGAAGCAAAGAAAAAGGTGGAAAATTGGACTTCATCAAAATTATAAACTTTTGTGTTTCCAAGGACCATCAAGAATTGAAAAGACAACCCATAGAATGGGGAAAATATTTGCACCTCAAACATCTCACAAGGGCCTTGTATCTAGAATATACAAAGAATACTTACAGCTCAACAATAAAGTGACAAACAACCTGATTTAAACACGGGCCAAGGATTCAAATGGACATTTCTCCAAAGAAGATGTGTAAATGGCCAATAAGCACACATCAAGACACTCGACATCATTAGTCATTGGGAAAGTGTAATTCAAAACCACAGCGAGATACCTCTTCACACCCACTAAGATGGTTATAATACAAAAGAAGACGTTGGCCACTGTTGGCAAGGGCGTGGAGCAACAGGAACCTCATACATTGCCAGTGGGAGTATAAAATGGGGCAGCAGGGGCACACGTGTGACTCTTGATCTCGGGGTCGTGAGTTCGAGCCCCACGTTGGATGCAGAGATTACTAAAAACAGAAATAAACATAAAAAACGAAAAAATGGTGCAGTCACTTTGGAAAACAGTGTGGCAGCCCCTCACAAAGTTAAACACGGGGTTATCATATGATCCAGCAATTCCGCTCCGAGGAAGATACCCAAGAGAATGAAAAACATGTTTACAAAAGAAACAAACAAACAAACAAAAACTTACACTGGAGGCACTTGGCTGGCTCCGTTGATAGAGCATGCGACTCTTAATCTCGGGGTTGTGAGTTCAAGCCTTACGTTGGGTGTACAAGATTATAAATAAATAAACTTAAAAACTCAACAACTTGTACTTGAATGTTCACCAACAACGTGGTTCATAATAGCCAAAAAGTGGAAATAACCTAAACATCCATCAACAAATTATGGTCCATCCATACAATGGAATATGATTCAGCCAGAAAAAAAAGAATGAAGTACAGATAGGTCAGGAATGAACCTTGAAAACATCGTGCAAAGTGGAAGGAGCCAGACACAACACTGCAGACTGCGTTTACATGAAATGTCCAGAATGGGCGAAGCCACGGAGACAGTAGATTAGAGGTTGCTGGGGGGGGGGCAGGGTGTGGAGAATGGGGACTTACTTATAGGTATAGGGTTTCATCTAGGGGTGACGAAAAGATTCTGGAATTAGCCAGTGTTGAGCATACTAAAAATGACTCGACTGTGTATTTTCAAAGAGTGATCTTCTGGTATGTAGATTGTATCTCAATTGAAACAAAGACCCTTAGAGATAATGTTAGCAGATAATAATGGCTAACACCTGTTGAGCCCTAACTGGGTATCAGACTTGTTGTAAGCCCTTTATCTGCATTCATTCACCTGTTGCTGTAGGTAGGACTGTTACTGTTCCGCTTTGCGGTAGAAAACTGAGGCAGAGAGAGGTCACCCTCCTGGGGTCACCGTAAGCGGCCGTCAGGATTCAAACCCCGGTGACTGTCACATGCCGATTCTCCTTGCTCATCCAAGCCAACGAGTCACTGTTCATACAGGGAGCTTGAGACCCAGAGAGGGATGACGACTCGCTCAGTTCACCCAGCAGCCCAGTGGCCAAGCCAGGACGAGAACCCGGAGCTCCTGCCTGGGTCCCCTCAAGAGGCTTTCAGGATCAAGCCTTATCTGGGATGGGGGTTGCTCTTAGGGGTCTGTGGGTTCTAGGGGCCTCAGGGAATTCTTCGTGGAGAATAAAGAAAAAGAACAGTTCCTACGATCGAGCGCGTATCACAAGCTGAGCGCCGTGCTCAGTGCTGTGCCTCAGCCCAGCGAAGCCCCCAAAGCCCTAGTCACCTTCGCCATGGATTCCGGGTCCAGACTGTCCCTCAACGCGCTCCACAGATGCTGGGAGAGGGGACGGGGCCAGGGAAGGATGTTGTGGGGATACTGGGCCAGCCGTTGGGTTCATCAACAGGTACCGAGCCTGGCAGAGAGAGGGCCCGGGGACGTGGCCAGAGGGACGGGCAGTAGGCTGTGACTGTGAGTGGCGTCCTCGCTGGGAATCCGGATGGCAAACAGCTCTGGGCAGCCTTCCAAGTTCCTCCCCCCATCCCAAGCAGGCACGGACACCCACAGCTTCCTGCCAGCCCTACCGAGAACCGCCTGGTCGTAGTTCTTCATGTAGGGGCGGCCAGCTGGGCTGGGGGGCCCCAGTGCCCGGGCTCAGCACAGCCCGCAGATGCGCCCTGGCCTGCCGGCGAGATTCAAGGCGGGGGCGCACCTCCTCCCCAGCGCCCAGGAGGGCCCGGTAGAGTCAACAGTGACTCAGGCCAGTGGTTGCGGCCCCAGTGCATTGGCTGCAAAGGGGATCCCCATGGCGAGGAGCCCCCGTGTCTGGGTCCCCAAGTCCCTTCACTGAGTCTGCCAATGAGGCCTTTATTTCCCTGCTGACTTGGAGCAGAGATAAGGATCACCCGATCTCCCCGTCAGTTCTACGGAGAGCAGCGCCCCGGATCTGGGGAGGGGGCAAGAGGCAAGAAGGCCAGGATATGGTGGGGGGATAGTCTTTCTCAGGGAGAGGAAGAAATGGGGTCTGAGTTACTGGGATGGAGTCACGTCCGCTCAACTCGCATTTGCAGAGGAGGCTCTAGCGTGGAACCGTTAAGTTAGGGCTTGCGCTCCGAAGCCAGCCTCCCTGGGTTCGAACCCAGCGCATGCATTGCCTAGCTGTGTCACTTTGGGCTAGTGACTCGACATCTCTGAGCCTCAGTTTGCCCATCTGCGAAATGGGCAGAACAGTGACGCCTACCTCATCGGACAGAAATAAGTTAATATGTGCAAAGTGTTCTAAACGAAGAGCTTAAAATAACCCCTGGCTGTTCTAAGCGAAATTTTAACACCCAGTACGCAGCGTCTGGGTGCTGCTGAAAGCCAAAGTCCCCAGCCTTTACGGAGCTTGCAGCCAAGTGCAGGGTAGACAAACTATAATAAGGACTTGAATAAATAAATAAGATTGTCACGATTCGGGGATAAGGTGTTGGGAGGGAAATACACGGAGGTTTCGGATAGAGAGTGGAAGGGGGTGGGGACGTCAGGAAAAACCGGTCTAAGGAGGGGACATTTGAGCAGGTTCTGGAAGAATGAGAAGGCAAGCTGTGTGATGATCTAGGGTATTCTAGTCAAGGCTAACAGGAAGTGCAAAGGCCCTGAGGCAGGAATAATTTGGCAGCCTCAGGGGGAAAAGAGGAAAGGCGAGTATGCTGGATGATTCTTCGTTGTAGGGCCTGTCTTGTGTGTTACAGGATGTTCAGCCACAATCCTTGCTCTCTACCCACCAGATGCCGGTAGCACGCTCCTCCGACTGTGACAAAGTGTCTCTAGACATCGCCAGATGTCCTGTGGCGGAGGGAAAATCCCCACAGTCGAGAATCGCTGGGTTAGGAAGAGCGTGGCGGGAGGTGAGGCGAGCCAGGTCGCAGGGCCCACGGGGCCTTGTAAGCCACTTAGAAGCCACGTAGGAGAGTTGGGTGATGGGAGGGTCACAGGGGCTGGGATGCGGCCGAGGAGAAGTGGACCCGTCCCCCACCCTCGCCCTGCCGGGCTCTGCACCAGCATCCTCTGCACCCGCTGCCTCCACGCTCTACTCCCTCTGAAGTCGCCCTCCTGGCCTCCCCCAGCCTCCCCTCCTTGCCCCCAGGCTCTCGGGGCCTACCCCAGAGACCACCCCCTGGGCTCGCAAGCCTCTTCTTGCTCCTCCAGGAAGACCCCGCCCCGGGATACATGTGTAAGAGGGCGTCTGAAAATTGCCAGGACCCCCGGGCGGCTCTGTCGGTTAAGCGTCCGACTTCATCTCGTGTCATGATCTCACGGTTCGTGGGTTCGAGCCCTGCGTCGGGCTCAGTGCTGACAGCTCGGAACCTGGAGCCTGCTTCGGATTCTGTGTCTCCCTCTCTCTCTCTAGCCCCTCCCCGGCTCCCACTCTGTCTCTCTCAAAAATAAAAAAACATTAAAAAAAATGTTTAGCCTTAGAGATGGGTGATCTCAGATGCCCCGACGAGGAGCAGGACAAAAAGCAGACCTGAGGCGTCCCCCTTCTGTCCCCACCTCAGGGCCAGTGCAGTGGGAAGCCCCTTTGACTGAGGACCCCCCCCTTCCCCTTCAGGGCTGCTCCTCCCTGCTCTGCTCTCTGGCTCCCTCCTTGCCAAACTCAGCATCCTCTCTCTGGGCCTCTCGTGGGCCCCTCCTCGTCTCCCCACGACCTCCTGGACATCCTCCGTCATCCTGTCTGTCTGTCTGTCTGCCTCCCACCCCACCCCATCCCTCTGCCCCTATCCTTTGCTGTCTCCTCTCTGCTTTGGTCTCTTTCCCGCCCTCCGACCCCCCCCCACCCCTGCCGCGGCACGCTGCCTCCCCCCCAAGTCTGTCTCTCTCTTCTCCAGTGGCTCCAGTGGTTTGGACACACTCGTCTTCCTTCTGCCGGGATGACCTCACTTCCCCACCACATGCACGCACACGCGCACTCCCCGTCACACACAAGTGCCCGCAGACACCCACCGCACACGCCCCCGGGCATGCACCCGCGTGCACGAATGCATACGGCTCTCTGGCCGGACTTCACCCTGAACCTGAAGGGCCCCAGCCCAGCCCGGCCCCGGGGAAGGGCAAGGCCCAGGTCAGGCTTGTGGAAGGCAGACTCTACCCGGAAGGCACCAGACTACACCCCTGCCTGATCTCTGCACACCGGCCCCCCCCTCGGCTCCCTCCCGTCAGCTGCCTCCCCTCTCCCCCTGGGACTCATGGGTCACCCCCCTTTTCCCCCCACTCCAGGATGGACTAACCTTCTCTACCCTTCCCTGCCCTTCCCTCTGCCTTCTGCAAAGGCTACCGGCCCGGGCCCGGGAGCTGGAGACCTAGGTTCAGCTGGCTCAGCCACCTGGTTCAGCCAGGTGACCCTGGGCTCGTGCCTCAGTTTCCTCCTCTGCAAAAGGGAATCTTGACGTCGGTCTTGCAGTACTGGGAGCATCTAAAGGGCTGCTTTAGCCCCGTGCCTGGCACCCGGCAGGCGCTCAGCAGTGACAGGCGTGAGGATTCTCCGGACGGCCACCCGCCCGCCTGGCCTCTCAGACCCCCCGAGTCTGGGCCCCGGGCACCTCTGTAGCCAGCCCCCCACTGGCGGCCCGTCTCCAGGAGAACTTCCCGGCAGACTTGGGGGGTCGGAGGGAAGGGGGAGCCGGCCTCCTGCCTTCTAATTTAGATTCCTGGGTTTATGGCAGGAAGCGCAGGGAAGCTGACGCTGTAATTAAGGCGATTCCTGAGGCTGAGCGAGGAGGCAGGGAGAGGAGCCCACCGCAGGGTTGGCCCCCTACTTCTCTCTACCCTCCGCCAGAAGTCCCAACCTCAGGCCTGCAGCAGGCTCTTCTGCCTTAGATCCCGTTCCTGCGCTCCAATTTGCAGCCCAGGAAACCAGAGACGGGAGGCAGGATACCCAGGGTCACACAGCACACAGGGACACACCCCTGACCCGCTCTTGGGGCCCTCTCCCTCTGCCAGCCGCGGTCCAGCCTGAGGGGGGCGGGGAGAGTCCGGACACGTGGCTCCTTTGTTCTGTCCACCTCTGGACCCCAGGCCCTATCTTCCCCGGGTCTCCCCCTCCCCCCACATTCCCGAGGCGTCTGGGCAGAGTCTGGCCAGGGCTGTGGCAGGAGGGCCAGATCCTGCTCGGGGGTCAAGACCAGGGCAGCAGCCTGGGCCCGAGCACCCCCTTCCGGGGTGGGCCTGCCCTGGCTGAGGCCTTGGGGCTAGGCCGGGGCTGTGGTGGCCGGGAGGTGCGCTGGGGGCTCAGCGCCTTTAACCATCCCTCCCACCCTTGGGACCTCAGGGCTGGAGCTCCGATCATCCTTCCGCTCCTCCCTGGGTAACACTGGGCTCCTCCCCTCCGAGCCTCAGTGTTCTCATCTCTACAAAGGGTGCGGCCTTTACCAGGGAGGCCAGTTCTTCTCCCTTGCCCTGGAATGAGATCCCCCCAGCACACACGTGGGGGCTTCCCCAGCCCCTAACCCTCACCCCACACCCCAGCCCCCCACACGAGTCCCAGCCTGACGGGGCTCCGTGGCCGCCGCATCCTCCTTGGTGAACAACGAGGGGTTTGAACAGAGTCAGGGGCTCCGATGCTGGGATTTCACTTGCCAGCTCAAGCGACGGGGCAGGTGCAGGTGGGACTGTGACTTTTTGCTTTGCCAACTTAGGATATTTTTTAAAAACTTCACCAAGCACAAAGACGCAGGAACGGCCGAGGTGAGACGGGGCACTTCCCCCGGGCCTCTCTCTCCAGCCCCAGCCGGCCGCGGACGTCCCTGGCTCCAGGCTGCCTCAGATTCCGGACTGCGCTCAGGGCTCGGATCGGAGGGCTGGGCTGTTTGGGGGAGGCACGTGTGAGTGCGTGTGCAAGGTGGGAACGGGGGACATTCCCACCTCTTAAAGGGCCAGGGCTGAGCCTCACAGGCTCGGGGCAGGGCCAGGGCCCAGCCCGGGCCCCACAGAGTGAACCCTGGGGTCCGGTCTCCAGATAGACGGAGGCGGGGGTGAGAGGGGTGCCGGGCATTCCTCAAGCTGGGGAGAAAGGGGGCTTTGTTGCCTGAGGCTGAGCCACCCCCAGCCTCCTCGCGTGCCTGGGTTCTCTGCCAAAGATGGAGGACCCACTCGGGTGGTGGTGGGGTGTGCCGAGGCCTCCCCTGAAGCCACTGCCTGTCCCCGCCTAGGTATCCCCGTTGGTTGCACCCTACTCCCCGGCCTAGGGCCAGACAGGTCCTTCAAAGGGTGTGGATGCCGGCCTGGAAGGAGGCTTGGCTGAGGGCTGATCCCGAGGAGACATGGGGTTGTGGGGGGGGGGCAGTGCCAGCGCCGTGATGCCCTGCCCCCACCCGCAGCTGGGTGCTCGCACCATCTCACCCGGTCCTCCCCGCCACTCTGTGAGAAGGGTCCGATTAGCCCCATTTTACAGAGGAGTAAACAGAGGCTCAGTGAGGGGAGGGCATGCCAGTTCTGAGTCCGGAGCCTCAGGGAGTCTTGCTCCTGCCTCTCTGGGAGACACCTGGGAGAAGGAGGGGGCCGCCTAGCCGTCCCCACGCTGGCTCTCCCTCTCTGAGCGCCTGTCCAGCGTGGTCAGGGCCATGGGGCCGGTCCCGGCCACCACCTTCCAGAGTTTCAGGGATCAGACGCCCCACAGCACAGACCAGCGTGGCTCTCGGTAGGAGTTTCCGAAGCGCTCACTGGTAAGTGCTCGGCGATGCCACTGGGTGACAAGTCCTGTCCCTCTCTAGGCCTTGGTCCCCCGTCTACGCCCTGAAACCATCTTCCAGGGACTTTTGCCTGTTCTGGCTCCGGCTTGCTCTGGCTCCCTCTCCCAGCCCAGGGCTCTGGGGGACCCCCACCTCACGGGCTGATGTCGGCAGCCTCCGCGTCACAGGCTCCGGCCCCACAACTGAGGGTGACATGGATGAGAGACGCAGGGCCTGGCATGGGGACAATGAGTGGTGGTGACAGCAGGGCCTCCAGCTTGACCTGCAGGCCCAGCTGGGGGAGGTGGCAGGCTCTGGAATGTTCAAGCTCTGGCTGTGCCCTCCCTTTTGCGGCCTGTGACTCACTTCAGACCCGGTTAAAACACAAAGCGTCTTCCTTTGTCCCCAGCCCATGCTTAATAGGATTGGGCGGGAGTGGGAGGGGGGCGTCTGGGGGGGGCACCTCGCCTTCCATGGCCACAATGGGGCCCCTCGTGACATCACGCTGCCCCCTGCCGTGATGTCAGAGGCCACCACAATGGACCTTCCCAGACAGATGGCCCCGGGGATGGGGCCGTGGGGGATGGGCTGGGACACCTGCGTCCTTGGGGCTCAGTCCTGGGAGCCAGGCGGGCGGGGGGCTCTGGCCCCACAATGGCACGTAAATAAACCCACTTTTCTTTTGAGAAGTCAACACTTAGATATTTTTTTTTTTTTACAAGGGGACGGCACAATTTTAAAAAACATGACAGTTGAGATTTTTCCTGCCCACCTTGCCTCCCCCAGTTCAAAACCATCGAGCTGCTCCCTGGTGCCCGCGCTCAGGATCAAAATAAAATAATCCCCGGCCGTGCCACCAGGCCCTCTGCATTCAAGCCCTTGCGCACCCCTTCCTCGAGGGGCCCCCGAGGCCCCTGCGGCCTCGACCGACCCTGTGGCCCAGGGCCCTGCCCTCGGAGCGGCAGCCGCGCTGTGCTGGCCAGCCTTCAGCTTCTGAGCCAACAACCCTTCCTTCTCCCCCTCTCACCTCACCCTCCAAGTCAGCTCGGACACCGCCTCCTCCGGGAGACCTTCCTGGCCTGCCCTACACTCCGGACCCCACAGTCCCCGTGCCCGGCGCACCGCAGAATTTACCTTCTGGGTATTCTTGACCTTTCCCCGGGTCTTTCTCGCCAGCAGACTGAGGAATCTGCGGGGGCACCGCCTGGGCTCCCCCACTCCCCACCCTCCCCCTGGCGCGTGCCAAGCACCGTCCATTGATTCCTTCGTCAAACGTGCGGGAGCACCCCACTGGGGACCCAGGGGCCACCAAACAGGCTCATGGAACTGGCTGTGGGGCAGGAGGTGGGCGCCAATGACATTCCTCACATCGTGCGAGCCCATAGCTGCAAAGAGCCGAACGAAAGTGCGGGAAGGAGATATGGCAGGGGGTCTGGGCGCTTTCGAGGGGGGCGGTGGGGGTGCTTCTCTGAGGCTGGACGCACAAGCCGGAAGGCAGGAGGAAGCCAGCGTGTCAGGCCAAGGGTGTGGGGAACAGCTCCAGGCGACAGACGGTGCGCAGGAGGCCCCGGAGAAAGCCGAGGCTCACGCACGCCCAAACCCGCCAGCGCAGAGCAGGGCTCTGGGGCAAGGTGCGGGGTTCAAATCCTGACTCTGCTGCTTGCTAGTTTTTGGGCTTTGGGAAAGTCCTTCCCTTCTCCACATCTCCTGGTAGGGTGACCAGATAAGTTATCACCCAAATGGGGACAGAGGGCGAAAAGGAACACTACTGCTAATTATATGGGACAGCCAGTCAGGGGCGGACAGACACACCTCTGAGGGCCATTCCAGCTGCACTGTCAGCCGTGTGCTGGAGGCGGCCATGCGAGAGCCCGGGCTGATTTCCCCCAAATCAGTTAGCAGCAGGGGAGGTCCTGGAGGGCTCCTGGAGGATGGGGAATCCTGGCTGGGTCTGGAAAAGTGAGTACAGTTCTCCCAGGCAGAAACAGGGAGGGGGCGCGGGGGTGGGGAGAGCTGGGGTGGAGAAGCCAGGGCAGGTTGGAGGCGCCTGGCTGGCACAAGGGTGCCCTGTGCAGGCGCAGGGTCCAGGGGTGGCGGGCATGGTGGATGTGTCCTGGGGCTGCAGGGGTGTGGCTGTCTGTGCCCGGAAGCTGAGATTTGTCTTACCGGCCCCTGAGGCCTGGTTCTTGCAGGGGAGAGGGGAGATGGACCCCTCCACCCAGCAGGAGACCTGGTCACACAGCTCCCGGGCTCTGCCAGACCAGTGTGGAAACTGCATCCGTCCATCCAGGCCGTGGAGGCCGCTGGGGAATGTGATGAGGCTGCTGAAACGGGGCCCAGGCCTAGGGGGAGAGAGGGGGCCCCCACCCCGGGCAGGGCGGGACGCGGCCGCAGCTTCCCAGAAACCGGGGTCTGGTTCTGCCGACAGAGACTGGCTGACAAGGCTCGGATGGAGAAGCCAGACCCCGGGGGCCGGAGTGGGGCCTGCAGCCTGGGAAGAGTGCTGGGCGAGTCGGCGGCAGCGGCGGCAGGAACCCCTCGTCCCAGCCCGGAGGGACTTCCAGCCTCCACGTGACGAAGGAACACGCTGAGACCCAGAGCCCCCGAGGGACGTGCCCAGAGCCCCCGACTCTTCTTCCCGTCCAAAGGTCTGCCTGCTGCCCTGCTTCCCAGGAACCCCTGGGACCCACCGACGTCAGGCGGCAGCAGGCAGCGGGACCAGAGGGCCCTGATCTCGTAATTCTGCCCTGTCGCTCCTGCTGAGGGATCTTGGTCTGATACCATCGCGGTGCTGAGCCTCAGTGCCCCCGTCTGTAAAGTGGGCACAGATCCGTGCCTCGCAGGGTCATTGTGATCCTTCAATAAGATGGTGTAGTGGGGGCGCCTGGGGGGCTCAGGTCATGATCTCGTGGTTCGTGAGTTCGAGCCCCGCGTCGGGCTCTGTGCTGACAGCTCAGAGCCTGGAGCCTGCTTCAGATTCTGCGTCTCCCTCTCTCTCTGCCCCTCCCCTGCTCATACTCTGTCTCTATGTCTCTCAAAAATAAATAAACGTTAAAAATTAAAAAAAAAAAAAAAAAGAAGGCGTGGGTCTCGGGGCCCCTCATTCCCCTCGTTCATTTGTTGATCGAGCAAGTATTTGTCGAGGGCCTACTAGGTGCCGCCACTGCTCTGGGAGCAAGCGATGCAGGCACAAGAGCGCGGTGTGTGCGAGGGCTGAGGACCCAAGCACGTCAGCCACGCATGTCCTCGACCTCTGTGCCAGCAGCATCTGCCCTGTGGCAGGCCCTCTTCTCAGCCCTGGGCCACAGCTGGAGGCGGGGGTGGGCGGGGAGGGGGCTTGGAATCCCATTCCTCCAGGATTCGCTAATTAATTAGGAAATCCGAGGCCGGTGCCCGGTGATACTGTTTTAACTTGCCACCCGGACCGGTCGCAGCTGAGAAAGAGGGCAGCTCCCACCCGGCACCCTCGTAATTGCCGCCTTCACCTTCCCCGGGGCTTGGTTGGGTGGATCAAAGGGCGACCGAGGCCCCTGCGGCTCAGAGCCCGGGGAGGGCAGCGGCCTGTGGGCCCATTTCCCAGCTGAGACAACTGAGGTCGGAGAGAAAGGTTCTGCTTGGGGTAGAAATGAGAGCAGGGCTGGCGTCAGAGGGCAGCTCGCGGCGTGACAGCCAGCCAGGGGCTAGGGTGGCGGAGCCAGCGCGTGGCTTGTCCCGGTCA
Source organism: Paguma larvata (assembly GCA_030068075.1). NCBI lineage: Eukaryota > Metazoa > Chordata > Mammalia > Carnivora > Viverridae > Paguma > Paguma larvata. Next base: position 11,465,907 of record CM057833.1, read on the forward strand.
GATGGGGGAGACTCGAGACTCACCCACAGTGGTCTGGAGTATGCAGGCTCTTCTGGAGACATCTTGCTCCGCCTCACCTGGCTGGTCTCCCACTTGACCTTTGTTTCGGCTTGGATGGCTCCTCCTCCTCCAGGGAGCCTGCCTGAACCTTCCAGATTGGGTCAGGTGCCCCCTTCTGGCTCCTATTCACCCAACTCCTCCCCCTCTTAGCCTGGGTCCCTCTGTACAGCCACCCCTGACTGCGAACTGACTGAGAACTCTTTTCTTCCTGAGGGAAGAGAGGGGATTGATTCATCTCTGTGGCCCCGTGACCAGCCTGGCACAGAGCAGGAGATGGTACTGATGTATTTGGAAACCCTGGGAAGGTTATGTGGCCTCAGTTTCCCCAGAACCAGTGCTTCTCAGATCACATCTAGGGAGGTGCCCAACACGAGAGAGAGAGAGAGAGAGAGAGAGAGAGAGAGAGAATGTCCTGTCTTGGCAGTTGACGGTGGCAAATGGAAATGCATTTTTTTTAAGTTTATTTTATTTTGAGAGAGAGTGAGCATAAGCAGGGGAGGGGCAGAGAGAGAGGGAGAGAGAGAATCCCAAGCAGGCTCCACGCTGTCAGTGCAAAGCCTGATACAGGGCCTCGAACTCACGAACTGTGAGATCATGACCTGAGCCAAAAGCAAGAGTCAGATGCTTAACCAACTGAGCCACCAAACTTTTGGGTGTTTGGGGCCCCAAACTTTTTTTTTTTTAAGTAATCTCTAAAACCCAATGCAGGGCTGAACTTACGACCCTGAGATCAAGAGCAGCACGCTCCAGGGACGCCTGGGGGGCTCAGTCGGTTGAGCTTTCGGCTTCGGCTCAGGTCATGATCTCACGGTTTATGAGTTCAAGCCCCACGTCAGGCTCTGTGCTGACAGCTCAGAGCCTGGAAGCTGCCTCAGATTCTGTGTCTCCTTCTCTCTGGCTCTCCCCCGCTCATGTTCTGTCTCTGTCTCTCTCTCTCTCTCAAAAATATATAAATATTGTTTTAAAATTTTAAAAGAAAAGAGGCATGCTCCACCAACTGAGCCCTCCGAGCAGCCCCAAGCAAGCATTTTATCGGGGGCTCCGTGGCGCGGGAGCAAGACTGCCTGGGCTTGCTTCCTGCCTCTGCCGTGCATGAGCCAGGTGGCTCTGGCAAGTCATTTAACCTCCCTGTGCCTCGGTGTTCAAATCTGTACAATGGGAGAGCAGTGGTACCCACCTCGACGCGTTGTCAGAACTATCAAACAGGTAAACGTGAGCAAATCCCTGAGCCCAGTGGCTGGCACCCGCCGAGTCCCCGTACAAGTGTTTGCTGATACCCGATCTGAAATTCAAGCAACATAGTCCTGCTGCCCTGGGTTGTTTCTGTTTTCACTGATGACGTCAGCGTGGTTAAGGTGTTTACTGGGTTCCTCCACTGTGAAATCTCTGTTTCTTCCTCTTCTTTTTTAAACCCTTTCTATGCTTCCTTTCTTTGGAAGGGCTTATCGCTAGGTCCACTTTACATTCAAAGCCTGGATTTGGAATTAACCACCCGTTGGAGGTGGGAACCAGCATGACTTATGTGGAACTCGTCTATAAGGAAGATTTGTCTGGTCTCCGTTATTCATTCATTCATTCATCCATTCATTCATTCATTGTTTATACCAGTTTGGACATTGGGTTTCAGTTTAATTCTATGTTATTTGTTCTACTCTTCAGCTTGGTCTGGGTTTGGCCATTGGGATCTCTTTCAGGCCGGCTCCTGGGTCTGACATCCCCCCCATCTGTTTATTTTTCGAGCCTTCCCTTACTCTCCAGCCCTACGGGACGCTCCAGACGAATTCTTGTATCTTCCTGTCTCAACCCTGGAATCAGCCATTTCTCTAAGAAGCTCTGGGCTCTTTTATTAGAGGGTGGTGTTTAGGAGCCAAGATCCCGGGGCTGGAAGTGCTTATTGCTATGGGGGTGTCACTGCTTCTAGGCCCTCTCGAGGGCAGAGCTGGGTTTAACTTTTTTTAATTTTTTTTTTTAATGTTTATTTATTTTTGATACAGAGAGAGACAGAGCATGAGTGGGGGAGAGCAGAGAGAGAGGGAGACACAGAATGTGAAGCAGGCTCCAGGCTCTGAGCTCTCCACACAGAGCCCGACGCGGGGCTCGAACCCACAAACTGCGAGATCGTGACCTGAGCCGAAGTCGGACGCTCAACCGACTGAGCCACCCAGGCGCCCCTGGGTTTAACTTTTTTAAAAATGAAATTTCCCCGCTGGCCCATCATGAGATCCACGGGAGGCTCCAGACCGCTGCCCACTGGCCTTTGAGGATGGATCGCAGTCTGAAGCTTAGAGGCCCATGACATGGAGGGCTTAGCGTCCATCACGGTCCTGAGGGCACACGAGGCCATCTCCCTCCTATGCTCAGCCACTTCCTGTGTCCGCTTCTGCCCACCAGTGGGGCCATCGGGTGGCTGAGCTGCTTTGCGAATGGGACTCAGGCGCCACTGAGGCCCAGCTCCCTGTGGGATTGCAGGCTTGCTCCCTGCTGGACCCGCAGTCCTGTCAGTGGTGATGGCAGGAGCCATAGCCCAAGAACAGAGCCACGGTGACCACCTGGGCAAGCCAGGCAAGGGTCAGGACGCAGGAAAGCCCGACTCAGCCACCAGGCTGACCACGCCCAGCGGCCTAGTGCTAACGGGAGGAAGGCCCGGCAAGCCGAACCAAGGCTTCCTGTCCTCACCCAACCCCAGCCCCACCCGTTGCCGCGAGGCTCCCTGATGCTCAGTGGGTCGGGGCCGGACCTGGCTCCCCATGGAGGCCACTTTCCTGCGGTGGCAGGGGGTCAGGGCAGAGCGGGCCGGTCTTGAGACCCCAAGGCCAGCTGAGCATCCTCATAATTTGGCTGCCCCACAGCTCCAAGCCGAGTCGGGAGGCTGGGGTTCTGCGCCTGCCTGCACCTGCGACTTCCGTCCGTGTAGGGCACAGTAATCATGTCTCACCCTGCTTAAAATCTCTAGCGGCTCCCCACTGACTTCAACTTAAAATCCCAGGTCCTGGACCTGCCTTACAAGGCCCTGCTCCGGCCCCTAACATCAGAGCCCTCGCGGTCCCCCCCTCACACAACCACATGGCTTCGCACCTCAGTTTACTCTGCCTGCACCGCCCTCCCCCACTGCTCCACTGGCTAATTGCCACTTGTCCCAACGATCCCTACGTGTCTCAATTCTGGGGCCACCCTCCACCAGGAAGCCTTCCTCCTCTGCCCCAGACCGTCTCTGCTCACCCAGTCACGTCCCTGGTCACCTGCGTACAACGCCTCCCTAAGGGTCATGTGAACGACCTCTGGCGTGCAGGGCGGCAGCGTGGTATCGTGGAGAAGGCTCGGGGTTTGAAATCAGGACTCTAGCTTCCCTCGAGGCCTCTGCTCCTTCCTGCTGTGTGACTTAGGGCAAGTCACGGCACGTCTCTGAGCCTCAGTCTCCTCATCTGTGAGCAAAGCATCTCTAATTGGGATTTCTGGCCCTGCTTCCAATTCTGGCCTCTGCCTCTGACAAGCCCTGTCCCCGGGGCCCAGCCTCGGTTTTCCTCTTCTGTAAAATGGGGGCTGCCCACAAAAACGGAGTGCCGAGGCTCGGACAAGACAAAACTTGTGGAAAGCCTTTGTAAATCTCAGAGCCCTACGTGGATGGTCGGGGAATCTATTTCGACAAGCTCTCCAGAGACGTGTGGGAGGGAGCGATGCCTGCTCTCTTCGTTCTCCTGCCTCCCGGCCCTCCAGAAGCCTAGAGATCAAAGGTGACAGAGGCCTGTTGGCGTGGAGGCCAGGCTCGGCAGGGCCCGCTCCCTGGCCCCCTGCCGGCCCCCCCCCCCCGCCCCCACTCCCACACTTACCCGATGTGTGCCTTGGACAAGAAGCTCTGTGTAAGCTCTGTTTAAGTTCTGTTTAAGCGTTAAGTGGAGTGAACCCTCCACCCCTACTTCCCCCACGGAAGGCCTCTCCGCCCCCACGGCTCCCCCAAAGACTCAAAACTGAGATCGGTTTGAAGCATCTGCAACTTTATTCCAGAGCAGAAATAAGTCATTTCCTAACAATAAATATAAAAAAAATAATAATAAATTAAGGTTCGAAAAAAAAAAAAAAACCAACAAAACAAAATGATTAACACTGACGGAGTAGTGAGTGCTGTCTCTAAGAGGGGAGGGAGACCGGACGGACCGGCCCACCCCGCCTGGGAATGTCTGACACAGGCCAGCGTCTGCCCCCAGCCCTGGCCGGGCCCCCACACGCACATGCTCTCCACAAAATACAAAATATATATTTTTAAAAAAACCTCAACACAACCAAGCACCCTGCGAGGGGCCCCGGGGAAGCAAGATTTGGCCCGCTGGGGCTGAGGACAGGGCCCGGGGGAGCTGAGGAAGGCACCAGAGGGACAGGGGAACCACCGTGGGTCTTGCCCAGCTGAGTTTGCTGGCTGTCCGCTTCTCATTCTCGGGTGGGACTTGAGGTACCCTGTTCACTCGGCCACAGGCTCACCCCTCCCCTCCCCCTCCCGAGACAGCCGTGGGGAGGTCAGTTTGGAAATGTCCTGTGTGTCTGTCCAAATGCCTTGGTGGGGCTCCCGCCCCAGAGGAAGCCGGGGCCATGGCGGTGCCTGCTAAGTGCTTGGCAGTCTCTCCTTCGTAGATGAAGAGGCCCCTGGCTCGGGGTCCCTGAGTGTCTCCTCGGTTTAGGTCAAGGGGTCGTCCGGGACCACTCCCCCCAGCAGAGGCCTCGGGGTGGCATCCGTATGGAATAACTAGAAATAAATAAGGTCCCTGTGGCCCAGTGCAGAGCTGGCAGAGAGGCCACTCCATTTCTTCAAGTATTCTTGGCCGAGGGGGTTCGAGGCCAGCCGGGGCTCAGATGGGGATCCCCACTGTGTTCACCTGGTCCTTGAGTCCCAGCAGGCTGTAGGCGATGCGTTTCTGGTGGCCGGGCAGCCGCACCCCAACCCTCTTGATGTCTCTGTGGGTGAGGAAGAGAGGACGTTAGGGGCCGGCTGGGGAGAGGTGGGGAGACGAGGGGGCGCGGAGGGGGCAGAGGCCTGACAGGAGGTTCCACATCCCGAAGGCTCGACTAACATCGACAAGGTTAGGAAAGCGACAGAAGCACCGACTCGGGGCGGGGCGCCTGGGGGGGAGGCGCGGTCGGTTAAGCGTCCAACTCTTGATTTCGGCTCAGGTCATGATCTCGTGGTTCATGAGTTTGAGCCCCGCGTCAGGCTCTGCGCGGACAGTGCGGAGCCTGCTTGGGATTCTCTCTCTCCTCCCATCTCTCTGCCCTTGCCCCTCAAAAATAAATAAAGGCTCAGAGAGGTGCAGTCACACAGCCGGGAAGTGGCAGAGCCGGAAATGAAAGAGCCGCGAGCCACTGCGGACGCGGGGTCTGTCCTCGCTGTCCTCAGCCGAGGCCTCTTCCCCAGGCAGCACTGACACCATCATCAGTTGCAGGGGAGTGGGGGGGGGCAGGGACCCTCTAGGGGTGTTACTCGAAGCTCCCCACCCAAGGTCTCTTCCCAGCCACGGCTTTATTTCACCCCTGCTTCCTCCAGGTCCCCACTGCTGACAACTGAGGAAGAGCTCAGGAAACTGGAAGCAGGACCTCACAGGTTAAAGTTCTGCCGGCTTCCAATGGGAGGGGCTTGCGGGTCACCGCTCAGGTGACCAGGTCACTCTGAGGCAGGTGTTGTCCCTTTAGGAACCTCCATTTCCTCACCTGTTAAATGGGATGAGTGCCTAACCGGAGGCTGGCAGACCCCGGAAACTGGTGGGGCGGGGGGGAGGCCGGCACGGGTGCCACACGGAAAGACGCGCCCAGGAGCCCACAGCCCTCTCCTGCCCCCCCTGCCATGCCTCTCCATCCTCCCATAAAACCACTTATGCTCTCAGGAGCCCCGGAGCGGGCTGTTTACTGCTCACTCTGGGACTTTTCTCCTCCGCCACCCGCACCCACCAGCCCAAACCCATGAAAACACCCAGGTTTTTATGGGCCGTCTCCTGGCTGTAAATGCAACTAATTATACGGTGCGAGCTCCTGTTTGCAATTCCGGAGACATGACTTTCCCACAGGCTCTGGGAGCCCTGGGAGAGGGGCTGAGCGGGGAAGGGCAGCCCCAGGGGCGCGGGGAGGGTGGCTGCGCCCACCGCGGCGGGAAGGCCAGCAAAGGCTGGGAGGGCGTCCTACCCAAGCACGGCGGGGGGCGCCGCAAACGCAGAGCTGTTTCCCCCACCCCTATGGGTCTCAGAGTGCAGCTCCCGAGGAAGCACTTGGATCACCGGGGAAGGAGGCACTTACTAAACAGGCAGGATCCTGGGCCTACCTCCAGACTCACTGACCTCGAGAAGCTCTCCAGGAGGGGCAGGGAGTCTGCATTTTACAGGGTCCCAAAGACCCCGGCTGACATATGGTTTAAGAACCAGGGGGTTATGGGAACGCTGGGAGGGTAACGGCAGAGACCTAGTCCCCTGGGCTCCAGGATACACAGTAGGTCCTCAAGAAGTATCTCCTGAATGAATGAATGGCTGATTTAGGGGACACGGAGCCAGTGCCCGGGTCACCCTGAGCCCCTCTCCCAGACGGGTGTAGTTAATCTGACAGGGTGGGAGCTGAGGTTGTTCCAGAGATACACCCAGGAAGCAAAGCCCTGGGCTGGGAGGCAGGAGGCCAAATTCTAGCCCCAGACTTCATCAAAGCCTTGAGCAGGTCCCGTCCTGCCTGTGGGTCTCAGTTTCTCTGTATGCAAAATGGGGAGCTTTGGTTAGACTGCCCTGAGCCACTGGCCCCAGCAACGTCCTCTCTCAACACAAAAGAGACCCTGATACCCTCCCGGCCTCATTCGCTAACCAGAGACACGGAAGATGAGAATCACAGACCAGCCGATGCCTGTGGCCTTTGCAGACCATCCCAGGACTGTTCCTGCCTCAGCCTCAGTTTCCCTTGTCACTTCCATTAACTCTCATCGCAGCGGCTAGGGAGACACACGACGGGGGCTACCTTTTCCCTGAGCGCTCTGAATGCCAGCCCCGGCCCCGGGAAATTCGAAGGCCACATCTCCCCCGCCTGCTACGCGCTGAGAGAGGGCTCCTGGAGCCTCAAGCGTCAATGACCCGTGGCCTCAGCAAACAGTACGTCGACACCGAGCCCATGCTGAGGGCACGCGGAGACCATAAGCCCCATCGGCCTGTGCCTCCGTCACAGAAAGCTGTATTGTGTCGCCCCAGACACGGGACAGGACCTTCTGTTGGACTGGGATTTTTCTGGGATACAATGTCCACTCCTTCCTTAGTTCCTCAAAACACATGTAATAAAAGTCTAGCTAGAAACCAGAGCAACTCCAAAATAACATGGTAAATGCTCCACCTGAGAAAAGGTGACCGCTCTGGGACCACAGGGGCACAAGCAGCCAGCCCTTCGGGAGGGACCAGAGTGGCGAGGGAGGGGACACTGGAGCCTAAACCCCGACCCCATCGGGGAAAGTGCCGAGTTCTGAGACCAGCTCGCTGCCTCCCACTGGGACTCACTCTAAGATCCCCATTCATGTCATTTATTTGAAATCAAGAAGGAGGCAGTGGCGGTGAGTCACATGGGCCTCAGCTCGGAGCACCACCGAGCTGGTGGGAGGAGGAGGGAGCGTGGAACGACTTCCTGCCTTTATTCAGGGCTTTCAAAACACAGCACACATGCTCACACACACACACGCAGCCTCCGTCCGTCCAAGGCAGCCCTGTCCCTGCTCGTGGGAAAGGAATTGGCCGAGGAGCACCCCGGGCTATTTCGGGAAGCTTCTAAGAACGTATGTTTCCTGTAAGCACTCCTCCTTGCCCTCAGCTCTGCTCACCCACAAGAGACTCGGTGCTGTCCCTGGTGGGAGCCCCTGGAAGGGGCCCAGGAACCCTGGCATCTGCCCGCAGGCTGCAGGCCGGGAGCAAGGGGGTGGAGGAGAGAGGACAGTGATGCGGACTAAGCCCCTACGGGGTGCCACGCATGTCACCGGCCCTGCGCCCATGCAACGCGTGCGGCAGGGAAACAAAACCGAGGCTCAAAGATGGAACCTAATTTGACCAAGGTCCCCTGCTAGGAAGTGGCAGGTGTGGGACCTGAAGCCAAAGTGTGACCGCAGAGCCCGAGCTCGGGTCCCTGCCGCTGGCTGGCAACAAAAATATCCTGGGACCCGTCCCCTCTCTCCTCGTCTCCCGGCCTCCCCGGGGACAGCTCTGGCCCTGTCTGACTCCCGGTCCCCTGGGACGGGCCGTGGCCTAGCCTAAGAAGCTTTGACCAGCAATCAGAAGCCCAGCTGAGCGGTCTCCAGAGGCCCTGGAGAATATTCCTGCTCAGGCCCAGATCCCAGAACTTCTGTGACCAGAAGTGTGGGAGGCCCAGGGCGACCCCTCCGTGTGATTCCCAAAACCTCCCAGCCCCAGGGCCCATTTGGCCCTGACCTTGGGCCCTCTACGAGCTGGGCTATTGGGACCTAATGCTATTTTTAGAGCCACAAAAGGCTAAGAGGATAACGTCTTCTCCCTCCGGGGGCAGGAAGAGGTGTCTAAGCCAAGGCTATGCCGGGAAAGTTCCCTGATGTCGGCGGGGAAGGCAGAGCTCCCATAGGGCAGCCTGATACAGGGCTGTACCCGGGGCCAGGGCCACCGGCCCTTCTTGCCTGGCTGGACTGCAGGCCCAGAGCCAACCACGCGGGGAGACGTGAAGTCCAAGGGTGCTGACCGCTCCTTTTCGGCATCCTGGACAGGAGTGCTGCCGCTAGCTGGCCGTGTGACCTCAGGCATGCTACATAAACCGGCAGCCTCAGTTTCCCTACTTGTTAAATGGGGGAAGTAACAACATCTGCTCAGAAGGCAGTCGGGAAATTCAAGTAGACAACAGCTGTGGAGATGTGAAGATAAGCCTTTCTTTCCCCCCGAAGCTACGGACTGTGTGCCCTGAAGTAGGCCACAGAACCTCTCTGAACCTCGGTTTCTCCACGAATGATCTCCGTGGTCCCTGACCGGCCAGGGCTGGAATCCTACTGCGCCCCTAGAGGCCGTGGGACCCTGGGCAAGTCACTGCACTTCTCTGCACCCCTTTTTCTCACCTGTCTGGTGGGAACGCTGACAAGACCCACCTGCCGAGGTACCAAGAACACGGATTCAAAGTGCTCAGGCCCAGAGCTGGCACAGAGCCAGCCCTCGATAAACACTGCTCTTATTATTACAATTACTATTATTTTCCCATTCTGGAAAAAAAAAAAGATGCAGGAAGATGGGGGGGTGGGGGCAGGAATGAGTGCCCAGAATCGCTGGCTGCCGGCCTAGTTCTGCCCTTCCTGTGAAGCCTCTCTCCCCCAAAAGAGAAGGAGAGAGAGAGAGAGTTAAGGGGGAGCGGCAGGCAGGTGGGGGGGAAGGGTGGCGAGGCCAGACTTACTCATTGGTCATCTGCACCACCTTCTCGATGGCGGTGTAGCCAGCCGCCAGGAAGTGCTCTGTGTACTGCTGCATCTTGATGGACTCGAGCCACTCGGACACCGTGCGAAAGGGCACGCCCTCTGAGCCGCTGGTGCTGGGCAGCCGGATGGACACCCTGCGACAGGAAGCACCCACCAGCCAGTGAGGGGCTGCCGCACTCGGGCTCCGAGACTGCTGCTCCCTCACCCGGGCTGCCCTGCGCCTCAGTTTCCTTCCCTGGGCAGCAGGGAAGCCAAATCAGGTAGGGTTCGGGGAGACGGGCTGGCGTGCCGCGAGCACTCGGCGCTCACAGCTCCTGCTGCCCCCTCTCCCCCCCAACTGGCAAGACCACCACCAATAACCGCAAAATAATGTAATGTTAAGATTCGGGTTCCTGGGGGCACAGCCCCAGCCTGGCCACCTGCCAGCACATAAAATACTTAATCGCCCTGTCTCAGCTTCCTCATCAACAAAGGCGGGTAATTACAGGACCCATCTCGTGGGTTGTTCGGATGAGTTAAAACATGTCGGGCACTGAGCACACTGCTCAACGCATTTCCCATATATGTCGATGGCTTCTGTTAGGGTTCCCGGAGCCCCTGTCCGGCGTAAGTCGGGGCCCCGTGTCAGTTCCGAGCCCCCCGTCCCCCAGCCCTGGCCGGCCGCCACCCTGGAGCGGCTCAGGAGGACGAGTAGGGGCTGCTGCGCGCAGAGGATGCGGAACTAACCGGGGGTCAAAGTCGGCCAGGGTCTTGAGGGAGTCGGGAGCCCGGATGAGCTTGTCGAGGATGCTGACAATGTCGGCGAACTTGGGGCGGCGGGCGCGCTCCTGCTGCCAGCACTGCATCATGAGCTGGTAGATGGCGGAGGGGCAGTCCATGGGGGTGGGGAGCCGGAAGCCCTCGTTGATGGCTTTCATCACCTGCGAAGGCAGGATGGTCAGAGGGGCTTCGCAGGTGTGCCCCACTCCCACCGGCCCCGGGCAGGGTCCCCGAGGAGGCCCCCCGTCCATGCAGGTGGGCAGAGGAGGGAAGGGGCGCCCCAGAAACAGAGGGGATGGGACTCCCTTCTGGAGTCAGACACACGGCCTTCAGAGGTACAAAGAGCTGGAGCCAAGGGTCTGTCTCCAGAGCTCCCCGGAGGAAGGGGCTCCTGACCCTGCGCTCTCCAGGGCACCCCGGGCCGCAGCCAGCCTCCCTCCAGTCTTGGGACATCTATACGAGACCCTCCTTCAGCTGGAGCCCTCTTCCCCCTCCGTGTCTCAGTCTCCAGGCTGCGTGAGGCACCAGGCATGCGCACGCGCGCGCGCGCGCACACACACACACACACGAATGCCTATATCACAGCGAACATGAGGGTGCATGCACACAGGAACACACGCACGCCCCCCCCCATCGGCTTGTTTCCTTGTCCTTCCACTGACTGTAAGCAGGGACTGGGTCTGGAGCCCAGCACGAGGAAGGCCTGGCACATAGTAGGTCCTCAGTAAACATTTACTGAATGTACCAGATGAAGACTCTTCTCTGCCCAGCCGCTGGGGTTCGGAAACGAGCAAAGGGTCCCGGTTCGGCTCGGGCGCAGGCGCGCGGGGCCAGGGGGCCTACCTCGTGGTTCGACAGCTCCCAGTAGGGCCGCTCGCCGTAGGTCATCACCTCCCACATGACGATGCCGTAGCTCCACACGTCGCTGGCCGAGGTGAACTTGCGGTAGGAAATGGCCTCCGGGGCCGTCCAGCGGATGGGGATCTTGCCGCCCTGCGGGGGACCCAGGCCCAGTCACCACTGTCCCTCTGGCCGGGCCAGACACAGCCAGGGCCCCTCTGCCGTGCTCCCCGAGAGCGCTCTCGCCTCCCGAGGTCCACGCCCAGGCGCCCAGAGTGAAGGCTGCTTCACCCTCAAGCCCTCCGTCCCCGGGGACGACGGTGGCCCCAGCACTCACGCTGGTGGTGTAGGTGGCCTCGGGGTCGTCCTCCAGCACGCGGGACAGGCCGAAGTCGGACACCTTGCACACCAGGTTGCTGTTGACGAGGATGTTGCGGGCGGCCAGGTCGCGGTGGACGTAGTTCATGTTGGCGAGGTACTTCATGCCGGCCGCGATGCCCCGCAGCATGCCCACCAGCTGCAGCACGCTGAACTCGCCGTCCTTCTCCTGCCGGAGCACGGGCCCTCAGCGGCCAGCCCCCGAGCCCGCCGGGGCACCCCGAGCCCACCAGCCCTGAGTCCCCGCCCCCCACCCACCCCGACCCACATCCTCACCCGAAGGAACTTGTCCAGGGCCCCGTTCTCCATGTATTCAGTGACGATCATCATGGGTTTATCTGCAGAGGGTGGGCACAGGCGTGAGGGGACGGCTGGAGCCATAGGCAGGGGTGCCGGCACGGGTGGGAGTGGGGCTGGGCACAGGCATGAGGGGACGGCCGGAGCCGTAGGCAGGGGCACGGTGGGGGTGGGGGTGGGCACAGGCATGAGGGGATGGCCAGAGTCAAGGCAGGGGCACGGTGTAGGTGGGGGTGGGGGTGGGCACAGGCGTGAGGGGATGGCCGGAGCCGTCGATGGGGTGTGGTGGGGGGGCATGGGTAGGGGTGGGGGTGGGCACAGCTACAGACAGAGTCCTCGTTTGGTGGCCCTAGTGGGCAGCCTCTCTGCACCCCCGCTGTGGGTGGTCTGGCCCCGGGGTGTCTCCCGCCTCCACTCTGGTGCCAGCCCTCACATTTGGAGACGACGCCCTCCAGGCGGATGATGTTGTGGTGGCTGAACTGGCCCATGATGCTGGCCTCGCTCAGGAAGTCCACCCGCTGCTTCTCTGTGTAGCCGGCTTTCAGCGTCTTGATGGCCACGGGCACCTCCTTCTTCCCTGACGCCTTCAGTGTCCCCTTGTACACCTCCCCAAACTCTCCTGAAGGAAGACAAGGTGGGAGGGGCACCCCGTCAGCCCGGGGAATCGGGCGCTCCCAACTGGGTCCCAGGCCCCTCTGCCGGCGCGCCGCGCTCACCTGCTCCAATCACCTTCTGCCGCGTGACACAGGAGGGATGGATCTCGGTGGTGAACTTGAGCACCGCCTGGTTGGGGTCCTCGTAGGTGTGGGGGTCCACGTAGGTCTTTAGGGGCTTTAGTTGTTCTGGAAGGGAGAAGGAGGGGGCGGGGTCACAGTTTGGGGAGGGGTCCCTGTGAGGGGCCACCCAAGTGAAAGAGGAGGAGGCCACGTGACCTCTGAGCTGCTGGCCCCGCCCCTTTGGGCTGCCCAAGGAAGGCCGAGGCCCCACTGCAGAGCCCCGGGAGGGCCCTGGGCATCCCCATCTCTGCCACAGAGCGGAGCGAGGGGGTGGCGGGGCGGGGCGCGGAGGGGCGCTGCGTCTCACCTGACTTGGAGAAGTAAACATCCTCGGAGGACTGGCGGGCCCGCAGGCTCTTCCTCCTGAGAGAACCAGACCCGCAGGGAGTCAGCGACCCGCTCCGCCGGGAGCCTCCCCCCTGCCCTCCACCGTCCTAAGCGGGCGCTTGGTGCTCGGCCGGGAGAGGGTGCAGGGAAGGCAGCGGGAGAGGCGGGGAGGAAATGAGCAAGCAGGACTCACTCCTTGGGATCTACGCCCCGTAATGGCCCCTTAAGTGGCCATAATGAGGGCTTTCCTCATTAGAGGTCCCAGAGCTTCCTGCTTGCGTGTCCCGAGGAAGTGTGGACACACCGTTACCAACAAGAGCGGAGATAATGACCGCCGCGTCCCGAGCCCCTGCGGCCAGCTGGGCGCCGTGCTGGGCACTTCGCAGCCGCCAGGAGGCAGGCATCAGATCACCATCGGCCCCATTTTCCAGACAGGAAACTGAGGTGCCCGCCCCCCCTGCGTCCCACCTCAGCCCTTGGGGAGGCCGGGCGTGGGCTCCCACCAACCTGCGATGGATGAAGAAGCCGATTCCTGCTAGCACCAGAAGCAAGAGAACGCCAACGACCACACTGCCAATCACCGCCATGTTGCCAGAGCCTTCCGTGGCTGTCGGGGAAGACCGGCTGATGTCAAGGGAGCCCCCCACACTCCCAATCATGGCACTGCCCCCTTCGCACCCAAAGCCCACTTTAGGGACCCAAGACGCGTGCTGGAGTTGTTACTTGCGATGGCTCATGAGAATGCTTGTTCCCATTTCGTGGATGGAATACGGTAAGTACTGCCGGGTGTGTGGGACTCTTTCCACGACACCGGGTTTGATCTGGGTCTGCCGATGCCAGACCCACTGTCCCCCCTCCTCACAACACTGCCCTGAAGGCACGTCCTTGGTCCCCCGCCCCCAGCCCTCAATTCGGCCCACTCCCCAGACTTGGGGCCGACCCACACACAGGGCTGACCAGGAGGGGAGCATCGCTAAGTTCTTTGATCCGTTTCCTCCTCCCAGAGGTCCCAAGGGTTCTGTTTCAGGGCCCCGACCAGGCCCACGCCCTGGGCCCCAACTCACACAACGTCTGGAACTCGTGAATCTTGCTGCCAGCCCCCTGGCCCTCCTGCGTCAGCGCCTGCACCTGGACCAGGTAGACGGTGTCCGGGGCCAGGTCGTCCAGGGTCACGGAGAAGCCCTCGGTGCGGCGAACGTTGTAGCTGTTGGAGTCCCCCTGCGGGCGCCACGGAAAGAGGGGTGATGGGGGCAGGGCAGGGGCATCAGCTCAGCCTGCCAGAGACCACGCCCAGCCCAGCCAGCCCAGCAGGGCGGCTCTTTCGTTGGCAAACTCGACGCTCTTGTTACAGATGAGGAAACTGAGGCTCAGAGAAATGAAATGAGTCACTCGAGGTTACAGCCGGCAAATGCACGACCCAAGACTCACACCCGGGTCTGTCTAATCACCAAGACCAGGCTTTAAAAATAAAATGTTTTTTATGTTTATTTATTTATGAGAGAGAGGGAGAGAGACAGAGTATGAGTGGGGGAGGGGCAGAGAGAGAAGGAGACACCAAATCGGAAGCAGGCTCCAGGCTCCGAGCTGTCAGCACAGAGCCCGATGCGGGGCTCGAACTCACAGACCGCGAGATCATGACCAGAGCCGAAGTTGGACGCTTAACCGACTGAGCCACCCAGGCGCCCCTGAGACCAAGTTTTTTCCCGCACCCCGACTATCTCTTCTGAAAACTCCAGAACACTGTGTCTTCTCTCCCACAACACTCGGCCGTGCTGGCCTGGGAGAGGTGACTGTTGGGAAAAACCCCAGGCCCCAGTGTCCCCATCTGCAGAAGGCAGTAAGCGCCTCTGTGGCCAGCCGGTCCCCTGCTTGCATCAAGAGTTACCTTCTTGCGGTAGGTGACCTCGTACTTCCACACACGGCTCTGCTGTGGCGGGGGGATGCTCCAGGAGACACTCAGCGAGGTGGTGCTGCGGCCCTCCAGCTTCACCTTGGGGGGCTCTGGGCAGGACAGCGGCGGGGGAAGGGTGTGAGGAGCCGCGTGGGGGTGGGGGTGGGGGAAGGAGAGTGCACCCAGACCCAGTCTCACCCACAGCCCTGGCTCTTCAGATCCCGAGCTGGGATTCTTAACTTCCAGCGCCCGAGCACAGAGCCGCGGGCCCTGGACCTCGAGGGCTAGCTCATCTGGGGTGGCCCTATGAATATTTATGAGTGCATAAATACTAAAAGTAAAACAACAGCAGACTCTTGGTATAACCTGTCTACGGACCAGGCACCGTTCTAAGAGCCTTCTATATAACAGTTTATTGAGTCCTCTCTGTAGCCCTATTATTACTCCCATTTTACAGGTGAGGAAATTAAGGCCCAGAGAGGTCACGGAGCTCGGAAGTAACCCCACAGACTGCGACCTGAACCACCTGCTGCCGCCCCTCTCTGACACAGCCGAGCCCTGGGGGGGGGGCGCCCTCCGGAAGCCCCCGCCTGGCTGGCCTCAGAGGCACGGCTGGCGGCCGGGCCAGCGCTCACCTGTCTGGTTGATGCTGACGCTGGCGGTGCGGAAGCTGCGGCTGGCCACCAGGCCCGAGACGCCGTTGCGGGCCTCCACCGCGAAGGTGTAGTTCATGTGCGGCTCCAGGTCGCTGACGAGCACGCTGGTGCGGGTGAGCGCGTGCGGCGGCTCCGAGTAGCGCACGCTGGCCTCGCAGGGCCCGCACTCGCCGGACTCGGGCCAGCACTGCTCGCAGGTGACGCTGTAAACGATGTCCTCCCGGCCCCCGCTGTCCTGGGGGGGCGTCCAGCGCAGCTCCACTTTGGCGCCCATGCCCACGGCCGTGAGGTAGTGCGGGGCGGAGGGCGGGCCTGCGCGGAGAGGGCAGAACTCAGGCCCAGGGAGGCCGGACGGGTCAACCAGCACGCCGCGTCCGCCCCCGGCCAGCCTCCCTAGCCCGCCGCGAGACTCACGGGTGCAGGGCATCGACGGCAGGTCCTGGGGTGCCCGGAAGTAGCCTTCCTCGCACTCACAGAGGGTGGCCCCCTCGGGGGACAGCAGGGTGTGCAAGGGGCACTTCAAACAGGGGCTCTCGGACGCCTCGGACTTGAAGAATCCAGGGGAGCAGGCTGGCGGACACAGGGACAGAGAGTTCACACCCTCAGTGACTTTTCTATGGGGACCTCGCCAGGGGGCCCCACGCAAGCTGCTCAACACGCCTCTACGTGCCTGTTTTCTCCTTGGTAAAAGGCCTTGTGATTATTACACTACGTGGTAACGAACTTAGATTTATTTATTTATTTTTTCTACCTTGGATTTAAATTTTTTTAAGTGAATTTAAAATTTAAAAAAAGAAGAAAAAACCCCATCTTGTGATGACAAAAATGCAAGGCAAGCACTTAGCCGCTGCCCGGCACCCAGGAAGCGCCTCGCCCCTGTGCTCCAAGCCTCTGCACACTCCACACCTGCTCTCGAAACAAGGGCCACACCTGAGCCTGGGGTTCAAGGCTTGTACATCATCTCACCTTTCGGCTTCCTGGGAATCCGATCTCACCCCTGGTTCGGCCCTGGACAGAGCGCGCTGCCCGCCCGCCTCCTCTCCTTTCGTCCACACAGACCAGCCCGATGGGTCCCCACCTGAGCTTCAAGCCGCCCGGGGCAGTAACTACATCCTCACCGTTGGCGTTTGTTGACTGACTCTCCCCACCACCTCGGCCCGATCAGCCGGGCACGCCCGCTCAGGATGCTGCCCCTGCAGGTGTTCCCCCGACCCCAGGACCCGACTGCCTTCCTGTTCCGGGGCTGGCCCACCAGGAAGCAGGAAAGGCCAGCCCCCCTTCCCCCCACACCCGGCATCTTCTGTGGAGCTACCTCCAGGAGCAAGCCATTTCCGCCACTCACGAGGGCCGCCAGGAAGCGCTTTTTCCTCCCCGCCCTCCCCGCACCCCCACCCCCACCCCCCGGCGGAAGGTCCTGTCCTGGCCAGGCTGGCTAGGGGCTCAGGCACCTGACTCCAGAGGCTTCTTCCTCCCACCACCCTATCCTGCTCCTGCCCCAAGCCCCTTCCTGGCTTCCTAGGCAGGAAGCTGCCCAGACACGGGGCCCACCCTCCAGGGCTGCCCAGGGCTCGAGCAGCTGCCGAAGCGGCCAGGGTGGGGTGGGATCACCCTCTTCCACAATCTCCTCTACAGCCCTGCCGTGACTGCACCTCCCTCCGGCTTACTCTGCGGGCAGCGTCCTGAGACACCTCCAACCTTAGTGCCCCGTTCATCGTTCTGTGGCATGAACCCCGAGGGGAGACGAGGCCCCTGGACTCAGGGCACAGGAAGACACGATGACGTCTGCCATATCGGGGTGGGCGAGAGCCGAGGAGGTCGGAGGAGTCACAGTGGGGATATTTCAGCTGGGGCTTAGAGGCCGAGTAGGAGAGCTCAGTGGGGCAGAAATGTTGGAAGAAAAAGGCCAGCATGAGAAAGAGCAAGACTCACGCAGAAAACACCAAGTATGAGCGGAGCGGGAGGCAATAAGGCTGACAGGTTTCCAGCAACCAGACTGAGAAGGGCCTTCGACGCCCGGCCACGGAGCCAGGACTTGATCCTAGCGACAATAAGAGCCACTAAGAGATGGAAGGTTTGACGTGGAGCAAAATGGCGCAGTCGGATCCACAGCGTCCAGAAAATTCTGGGACAAAGTCTCCCTCCTTGCCGGGTTCCCTGTGTGAGCGGAGGTGGCAGCAGGACTGGGAGTCAGGGGACAGGACTCCTAGGACACGTCGGCAGCCATTCCTCCACATGCCGCCACCTCGGAACCTCAGCACAGGCCCCGAAGGGGCGCGGGCCGCAGGGCCGGGGGCTTGTCGAGGACAGAGGCGGCCTGGCACCCAACTCCCACTCTCGCAGAGCCCGGAGCCCCAGTCACAAACAGCGACCGCGGGTGAAGCACCTACCGTGTGCCACTCCGGGGCCGAGCGGGCATCTGACATTCCAAAAAAAAAGCCTGTTAAACCTGTATCCTTCATTCCACTTCCGAGGAGCCGGACGCCCAGAGAGGCAAGACCACTTGTCCAAGGTCAACGAGCTCCTGAGACACAAGACCAAGACCTAAACCCGGGATACCCGACTTCGAGCCCCTCTCCTCCACAGACCTCTCCACTTAGCACAAAGAGAAATCGATGCTTCTAAAAGGTGGCGGACAGGGGCGGGGGGTGGGGGGGCAGTGTGTGTGGCACCTCTCTGACATAGGTCTTTTCTCAGCCTGGGCACACTGACGGCCAGTGCGAAGGAAGGGTAGCATAGGCCCCGGAGTGCCGGCTGGGGAACCAGGTCTCCTGCTGTATGTACTTGAGAGGTCCACGCGCAGTTGGCATTTGCCTCCTTAGATATCTGTTACCCTACAAAACTGGCCCTCGTCTCCCCAAATGTTCAAGCAAAGCTGAAATCCCAGGAAAGCTGGGCCATTTTCTGCTGAGATCTCGCTCCCCCAAGTGCCCTGACTTGTCCCCGGAGGGGCCTGTGCGCTGGGCAGGTGCCGGCCCCAGGGGTCCAGGCCCAGGGGAGAGGGGGCGCTCAGGGGCCCCTAGAACCACATCTGCACCTCCAGCCCAAGCCCTCAGGCTGGGGAGGGGCCCGCCAGCCCCCACAGCGCAGGCTTGGTTCTACCTAAGGCATCAGCCACCTGCAAACTCCCCACTCTCTGCCCGGCGGTTGCTCCCCAGCCCCACCCCCCCGCCCCAGCCCTGCGCCAAGAGGAGGAAGGTGGTGGGGGGAAGAGTCAGCTTCCATTCTTTGGCCCCAGAGCCCGGGGGTGGCCTGACTGCTGCCGGCAGGAAAGAGGGAATTTGGAGAGATTTCCGCTGCGGATGTGCCAGATAATACGGCGGAGAGACAGCATCAACAGGGCATGTGCCTGCCTGACGGGAATGCGCCGCCCCCTCCTCCAGCCACCCGACTACAAGGGGCTGTCCCCGGGGGGCCCCTGGAGGGGGTGCCCGTGCTCGGGGGTGCCCCAGGATTCACGTGGAGGACCCTGGCAAGCCCCCGTGTCTTTCTGACTTCGCCTGGTTAGGTTTCCTGGCACTCCGACATGCAGGTGGGGACGGGGTCACACACCGGGTGTTCACAGCTACACAAAACACCCACAGTCCCTTAGCCAGCCGGGGAACTCCTACGCATCCCTCGATACCCAGCCCGAGCGCCTCTCCACAGCCGTCCCAGACGGCCCGATTTCTGGCCCTCTTCGGCCCCATTAGGGCACCTCGCACTCAATCCTCTGCGTACCAAACGGAACTCGGGCACCTCCTACGTGCCTGGCACACTCTAGGATATGACAGCGAGATAGAGAAACACTGTTCCTGCTTCCGGGGAATTCACAGCCTGGCTTTCCTGCTGCATTGGAAACTACTTCTGCTCACACGAGGATCTTCTCTGAGACCGGCACCTCCTGGGGACCGGGGGGTGGAGTCCCATTTCTCTGGGTCCCGGGCCCCGGCACACAGAGTTCGGCTGACGTCTGCTGATCGGATGGATATAGGCGAGCGAGCAAACGAAGGTGCGAGAACCGCAAAGCCTGGGACGTGCACGCTAAACACTCGCCCCGGAAGAGAGCAGGGTGTCCGGGCCCTCGGAGGCCCCGCGGGGATGGGGCGCCGGGATGCCCACCTGCTCGGCGCCAGAGCCCGGCAGGCCCGGGCCCCACCGGGCAGGGGAACTGGGGCACGGCGGCGGCACCCAGAGCTGCACCCCGGTTTTTCCAGTTCCCAGTGCCCGCCTCTCAGGTGGCAGCGCGGAGTGACTTAGGGACACACGCCCTCTGGAGTGACGCAAGTCTAGCCCCTGGCAGAGCCCCTCCCCACCCCAGGCCCAACCACCTCCCAGAGGGGTAGTGGCGGCAAGGTCACGGGGTCAAGAGGTCAGAGCGGCAACTCCCCGGGGGCCAGCGGCCTCCCCGAGCCACAGCGGGGAAGAGCGTGGACTTTGTCTCGTGCCCTGACAGGCAGCAAATGGTGACCCAGAAGTCATCGACCCTGCAGGCGCTGGCAGCCCCGTGGGGGGATGTCCCCGCGGCTAGCACCTGGCCTCCCTCACACACACCCTGGAGAATCCCCCCCCAACCGCCGGCCTCCGCCTCCCGCCGTCTCCCCACCGCCAGCCTTTTATCTTCTGTTTGCCTTCCCTGCCTCCTTCCTTCCGTTCAGGGGACCCACTTACCTCCGGAGAGGGAGGGAGGGGCCACCCTGCTGAGCTGCCAGGGTGTGAATTTGCCACCCCCCTGAGGGGGGGTGAGGGCGGGGCAGGCAGGGCACAGGAGGCGGGGAGCGGCCATCGCATCCCGTCCGTGGCTCCCACCCCGCGGGGCCAGAGGAAACCGCAGAAATCAGGCCCGGTGGCACTCCCCAGGAAGGGGACGTGCCCAAGAGTCGACAGCTCACAGAGCCGCCGGCCTGAGGGTCAGTCACGTCCTGACTGAGCAGGGCTTCTGCCAAGGGCCCCTGACACAGCCGGGGCCCCCTCCCCAAAGAGCACCTTAACCAGACCCATCCCCTGCCTGGAGGATGCCTCCCCTTCAGCTTTGGACTAGGCCTGGGCCGCTCCAGGTGCCAGCACTAGGACCTTGATCCTTGCCACATGAGGCGAGGTCACCCGGATCAACAGCTCGCCAGGGCCATCTGGGTTCTTGGGCTTTGGGTAGAAAGTCACAGGACGTAGACTCTGATCCCTAGATCGGCAGGCGCCCAAGCCACCCATTTCACAGATGGGGAGAGTGAGGCCCAGAGGGGACTCGCCAAGTTCATACAGTTTACGGACACGACACATGCCAGGGGCAGCGGGCTGGGGACAGTACACTGCCCTCCTCGTGCCAGGTGCCAGCTCTTTCGGCCACTAGTCACTGTTTCCTTCTCTGGGTCTCAGTTTCTTCATCTGTAAAATGGAGCTAAAGTCCTCAGTCTTTCTGGGTTTGTGAAGCCCGAAGGAAACCATGTGAAACGCTCAGCCTGATGCCCCGACTAGGGTGTCCCTACGAGCCAGGTGACGGAGAATCTAGACAGAAGACATCCCCCGGGGGCCGGGCCCCTTGAAGGAGCAGGAGCCTCCAAGGAAGGAATTCCCCACGGTGCCCATCTCCAGCTCTGGCCTCCCAGCTGCTAGGCTGAGCCTCTGGCCAAAGCCGCTGGCCACCTGCTCACCTGGCCAGCAGTGCCCACGGCCAAGGCGCCAGGCAGGGCCCCAGCAGCTCAGCTGCCGATGCCAGCACAGGAAGCAGAGACAAAGCCGCCCCGGGGGAGACGCCGGTCAGCCTGAGCGACTCCGCTGTCCCCCCCCTCCCTCCCCCCAGGCAGGGCCTGGGGCAGGGCAGGGGACCGGAGTGAGGCTGGCTCATTCCTGACATAGCTCAGAGAGCTCTCCGGGCAGTGTGCCCACCTGTCCGATCGCAGCACCTGGGAGGTGCCTCCCTGCCGTTGTCCATTTAACTCTTTCCTGAGTGCCGAGCTTCCTGGGGAAAGAGCCCTGAAAAGAAGCAAACGCTGAAGACGACCTGGACCAGGCGCTCAGTGACCTCAGGGAACCCGCGCCCCTCTCTGGACTCCATTCGTCATCAGTAAAAGCCCCAGTGGGGGAATCTGGGTCCACGGCGCTGGGTCCAGGGCCCCGCCCGGCCCTGCACCTGCCTCCACTTCTCCTCCGGTGCACTTAGTAACAGTCCTGGATCACCCTTCCTCCCGCGCCGGGACCCGCCATCCAGGGACTGCCCGGAGAGCTTGTCTCCGGGCCAGGCGCTGAGTCAGGGATTCCAGAGGAACTGGTCATTTCCCGCCCCATTTCCCGGCCCGTCCTCCAGCCCGGGAGCCGCTGCACCACCTGCATTCACACCCTGACACGACCACACACCTTCGCGAGTCTCTTCGCCTCCCTGAGCCTCAGCCTCCTGGAGGTGGGCCGGGTCAAGCGAGTGTTCCGACCAAGTGCTCGCCTAGCCCCCGCCCGCCCGTGAGGATCACGGGTCTACGGGAGTTCCTGTTTTCATCTCCGCCGGCACCACGGTCAGGGGCTGGTGCGGACATCTGCAGGGATAAAGGGCCGCCAGGCCGGGGGTTCCCAGCCGCGCGGTGGCCCCTGGACCACAGCGAAGGGAATTTTGGCGGAGGGATCTTGAGCCAACGGGGGGCTCACGGTTGAGAAGGATCCACCAGGAAAGTCGAAGATTTCGCTCGTGGAAACCAGTCCTCCCTACCCGGGGCCTGCCTGGCTCTTCACAAACAAAGCCTGCCAGAATCCTGACCCCCACGCCCGCCTCTAGGGGAAGGAAGGCTGCCCCCGCCTTACTGGAAAGAACACCCCCGACCCCAATGTCCACTTATCTCTGCAGGGCCGGGATCGCCAGCCTGTGGAAAGTTTTCAGCTGCCCCTCACCCCCCCATCCCCTGCATTCTTGTGGGAGGATGTCATGTGGGAGGAGCCTGCTCGACCCACTGGGCTGCCTGGTGGGGGGGGGGCCCACCCCGCCGTCATTGTCTGAAACTGGGAGTGTGCACTCGAGGTCACCTAAAGCAGGGGCCGCCTAAGGCAGAGAGACTCGGACGGCGGAGGGGAGCTGGAAGGACGCTGGGGTGGTAGGAAGGGCCGGAGCAGAGACCACGCCACCGGCTTACGGCCAGAAAAGGAACTTCTCAGCTAGGGGTTTACAGAGCGCGTTAAGCCAGGTTGTGAGGACTTGCTTTCAGAGGCAACCGGAGCCCATCAGGAAAGCTTCGGCCTCCTCCAACATTTCGACCTTCTGCACGCGGTGCAGGCTCTACGGCTACAAAAGCCAAGTAAAAAGCCTCCTTGTTTTAGGCCAGGGACGAAGAGAGATTCACCCAAGCTCAGCCAGCGCGGACGTCCAACCACAGGCACTAAACCCCAAGTTCTCAACACCCCGCTTATCTCAGCAGAGAAATGCCCCGAGAGACAGAGGGTGAGCTGGCCTTCCAAAGGTTGGCCTGCATTCCACAAACGCCCTGCCCCGCAGCCGTTTCTAGAAAAAGTCACCCATCGAACAACTCCACGCGGCTGTGGAGATTTCCGCTGTCACAGGCCCCGGCCGTGCCAAGCCACAGCCTCTCGACGCGAGCGCATGAAAGCCGAGGCCCCGTTCCCAGGCGGAGTGCGGTATACCTGGCCCGCTCCCTGGGTTCCCTTTGTCCACAGTAGAAGATTCATCAGGAGAATCTGGGCCCACGGCCCCGGCCCCGGGGAAGGTCAGACCGCTCACTTCCCTTCCGCTTTTACCTCAAGGCTCGCATGTTTCAAAAGCTCCCCAGGTGGTCCAGGCGCAGCCAGGGGATTGAATCCTGGCTCCAATTCCCGCACCTCCGCTACCAGAGAGCAGCCTGAGACCCAGAGAGGTTAAGTGACTTGCCTAAGGTCATGCCTGCAGTGAGTTAACAGAAATGGAACGCGCTCCAGAGACAGTACCGTGGATCCAAAGTGCTGGCCTATAGTAGACACTTACGTTATACTCATGGGATGAATCAAAAATAACAACCACACTTAAAAGCGCTTATGTGTCAGGCACTGACCTAAGCACTTTACGAGCATTAAGTCATTTGATTATCATAACTCCCCTACGAGGTGGGCGCCGTGTTTAGCTCCACTTTACAGATGAGGACAGCGGGCACAGAGAGGTTAGGAAACTGACGTACAGTCGCACAGCTAAAGTAGAGCTGGGATTTGAACCCGGGCCTTCTTGTCCTAGACTGCTTGCTCATAAACCCCAAGAGTACCCTGTTTTTTAATGTATTGCTTCTCAGTGAGTGGGTAAATCCAGCCATACACGAGGAAACCGAAGTCCAGGAAGGCTCCCGTGATTTCCACTAACAGACCCGCCGCACGTCAGAGCGTGCGCAGGGACGACCCTACCAGGACCTCGCAGCACCAGCGCTGACGCTAGAACGCAGGACCACAGCCCCCACCCCGGCACCCCCTTCTCCCGCCACCCCGGGGCCGTCACTCACCCTGGCAGGCGTCCTCCACCTTCTCGTAGCCCTCCCGGCACAGGCACTGCCCGATGGGCACCAGCCACTCGCCGTCCACCGCGCAGTGCATGCGGGGCTCTTCGCCCCCAGGTGGCACCACGGCATGGTCCACGCAGGTGCCAGCCACGGTGGCCAGGGAGGGCGCGTCGGAGCCCGCGATGGTCTCGGGGAAGCGGGCCAGGCCCTGCAGCAGCTCGGGGCACTTCTTGTAGTAGACGCGGACGGAGAGCAGCGCCACGCAGGCGCCGATGTCCTGGAAGGCCAGGTAGAAGCCCTTGCGGCTGAGCGGGCCCACGGAGCGCTCCTCCACGTTCAGCTTCACGTGGCGGGCCTCGAAGTCGCTGCTGACCGTGATCTCGTCGGGCGCGATGGTGTCGATCTTGGTGAACTGGCGCTTCTGGAAGTTGGTGCCGTAGTCCACATCCGACTCGGCGTAGTAGAGGTTGAAAGTCTCCTTGCAGGAGCTGGCGCCCCCGGGGAAGCTGTTGCAGTCCCGCACGGTGAACTTGAGCTCGATGAAGATGCGCTCGGCCTCGCCGCGGTACACCCAGTTGGTGCGGAGCCAGTTGTCCTGGTCGCCGGACACCACGTTGCACACCGAGTACATGTAGATGGGCATGTCGTCCATGATGTTCTGCATCAGGTCCCACTGCGCAGGGGGCGGGGCGGGGGGGACAGGTTAGTGCGGGCAGGCGCCCGAGGAGAAACTGAGGCCCAGAGAGGCGCTTCGAGTTCGCCCTTACACGCTACAAGTGGCTGAGCTGGGGCCTGTCCCCTGTATATGGACTGGGAGCCAGGGGTGGAGTCCGGGGGACCCCGGGGGGACCCCTTAAGCGCTCTGGGCCTCAAGGTCTGCATCTGGAGGTGGGGACAAGATCCGCCGCGCAGAAGTGCTGTGAGGGTAAATGACAAGAGTGCCTACAAGATGCCGAGCACGTTGTCCGGCGTGGGCAAGAAGCACACTGTCACACTGGCAGCCAGGATCATTAGCGTCATCATCATCGTTATTATCGACTGTGTGCGTGCGTGCAGACAGGTGTGAGCGGCCGGGGAAAGGGTTAAGTCGAAAACAATGGATTTAGATCTTGGCTTCGGAACAGTTTGGCGCAGGCTCTTCCCTCCTCTGAACGGAGCTCGGTCGCCCCTGGAGAGACTTCCCAGGTTGGGCCGTGTGCCCCGCTCTGACTCTCAGTCTCCATACCCCCTTCCTTAATCACAGCCTTGGAACCTACGTGCTGATACCTACATCTGCCTCCCATACTAGACTCTGAGTTCGTTGGGGCGAGGACGGCATCTAATTCTTTTATGTATCCCCAGGGCCTACCTGGAACAGAGTAGGTGCTCAGGAAAATATTTGTTGAATGAACGAGGGAATGAATGAAGAAAAGCAGAGGGGCTGGGGAAAGAGGCCTGGACTACACTCTAGGACATTGCCCAGGGCCCTGTCTCGAATGCCCTCGGGCCTCAGTTTCCCACTCTGTATAATGACTGGGTTGGATCGGGTGATCTGTTTTCCCTCCCAGCTACACATTCTAGGATTCTGGAAATCTTCAGAGCTCCACCTCAGCCCTGCGCGGGGCGACGGTGGCCAGGGATAGGCACGCTGACTCACGCGGAGCTGGCCAGCGGTGGGAACTGCGCCCCCGGAAACATACTTCTCCCTGGCTCAGGGCCCCCAGACAAACTCAGCAAGCGCCCATTATACAGAGGGGAAACCGAGGCCCAGAGAGCAGCAGGATCTTCCCCAAGACCACAGAAGGCCGGGAAAAGGATCCCAGTGTCTGGCCCACCAGTCCTGGTCACAGGAGGGCAGGGCAGAGGGGGAGGGAGCTTGGGTGGGGACGAGGCAAAACGAATCGGCCCCTAGCAGGAAGGGGAAGTAACAGCTGGGGGAGAAGGGGGAGGGGCCCAGCAGGAAGGAACTGGATCCGGTGTCCCGGGCTATGGGATCTGGGAGCCTCTGTTCCCGGTCTCTCCCTTACCCCTCGCCTTCTGGGCTGGGACCTTGAAGACAGGGAACCTTCAACCCTTTCCCTCCCGAGGGGCAGGTGGAGGAAACTAGGTGGGGGGGGTGGTCCTCCGAGCCTTAGCCCACTGGGGCACCCACGGGTCCCTGCTCTGCTAGGGCCGTCAGTTGTCTCCTCAGCCTTTTCTGCCCCTGAGGATCCTTCCCTACCTTCCAACCTCCATCCTACCCAGCCTGGGATGGCAGACTCTGAGCCTGGTGTGGGAAGCAGGACCCTGAGTTTGATCCCTGGCTGAGCTGTTTGATCTAGGCTAGCCCCATCCTCCCTGGGTCTCAGCTTCCCCATCCCCATGCCCCTACTGGACCTTGAAGGCTTACCCCTTTGCCATATGGGTGCGTGAGCCAGCCGAGTTCCCCTTTAGCCGCGGCAAAGTCCAATAGTACAACTGGAAGAGACAGGGAAGGAGGGCCAGTGAGCTTGGGGGCATCTCCAGGGCCCAGGCCATGGCGGGAAAGAGGAGAGTCCCTCAGGAGCCCTCAGGGGCCTAGACAGCTTCCTCAGCTCTCAGAGAGAGACCCCACTATACAGGGTCACTATATCCCAAAGACCCGCCGCTGGACAGGGAAATAGGGACCTGGAAAAGGGATGGGACCCGGTCAGAGTCATGCAGCAGGCTGGGTGAGGACTGAGCCTCCTGTCTCCCAGGCCACAGCTCCAGCCACACCACCCCCCTCGGTCGGCCCCCAGCTGGGCAGAGCAGGACAGAGCTCAGCCCAGCAGGGGGACAGCAGCTGGGCAGAGAGCTGGGGCGGGCAGGACTGTTAAGTGACACCACAACACCCCGTCTGCTTCCTGAAACAAGGCGCCTCAGCAGGAACGTCACAGCCATGTGGGCCTTGGGGGCACCCGTGTCTGGTCCCGCCACGTCCCCCTGTCCCCAGCACAAAACATCCCTAACCCCACCGCGGCCGCGTAGCACACATATGCGGCACACGTACGTACACACACACGTCTCCTGGACTCCGAGAAGCGAGCACTGTTAACAGGTGGGAAGAGCTCCAGGGAGGAGAGGGGGCCTGCTGGCGGGGGCGTCTGGAAACTGATCTCCCCACCACAAAAGCCACAGAGCAGGCAGGATAAAGCTCTGAACCCGAAGGGGCCTCTAGGCGAGGCCCGAGATACACACAGCTGGCAAAGTCCCCTCCCTGGGAGAGCGGTCTGCCTGCTAGGTCTTTCTGACCCCTGGCTACTGCCCTACTAGGGGTGCCTCGGGGGACAGAGATGGAAACCTTCAGAGGGGACTTCCAGGCCCCAGAGGGATCAGGTGCCAGGACCGTGCTGTCCCCAGAGAGGCGTCTGGAGCCTGCAGGACGGACACACTGCCAGGGGCTTCCCTAGATCAGGCTCTGCCCTCGGGCAGCACCTGTCGGCCCACCTCTGGCTCTCTGCCAGGCTCAGTGGCGACAGCCAAGACCCAAGACCCCAGGGACTGTCCCCTCATTTCCAAGTAAGGTCCAGGTAGCGCCAGCAGTCGCCACCCCCCGCTCCCCGCCCCAGAGGGCAGGGAGGCTGGGGAAACTCTGGCACGGGAGCCCTATGCAAAGTCCCCAGATTCAGAGGGTAAGACCCTCAGGTGGAGGGGGGAGGGGACCGAGAACCCTCCCTTTGGACCCTGGAGCGTGAAGAATATGGCCTCAGAGGCAGTAGTCCTCAAGACTAGGACTTGGAAGAATCTCTCCAAGGGTGGAGCCTGGGCAGGGGGCAGAGACGGCCCGATTCAGGGGTGGGTACAGAGTGAGGGGATGGAGAAGGGTCTCGGAAATCCTCTCCTGGGGTCCGAATGCCCCAGCTCCCCTGGTGTGAGGCACTGCCACCCGCCGCTGACCCGAGTCAAATCTCTCTAGGAAGGGCCCAGCAGCCCAGACCGGCAAGAGGAAATCCGATGTGGCACCTGTCCCAAGGCTATGGCGATAGGGGAGGGTGGCTGCAGGGGGTGGGGTAGGGGCACGGATTTGTTCGGACATGCCCGGGGCCCAGGCTTGGAAAACTCACTAACCCCACTGGCAGATGGAATGTTCTGGCTACAAAGGAAGGAATCTGGGGGTTCCTGGCTCCGGCTGGGTGGATAGGAGGACCCTGGTGAGTGCCCCCACCCCAGAGTTCTGCACATCCCCTCCTCCCCCAAACAAGTCGGAAGCTGCAATCCGTGCCCCCGAGGGAGGGGGCCCATAGCTCTCAGGCTCTGAAGGGTTAACCTGGCACAGAGGGAACCCCACCACCCCTCCCAGAGGGCCTGGCTCTAGAAGTATCACAGGGCTCAATCTGAAAAGAAAAGAATCCTTCACACAGGAAGGAGGCCTCCCTGGGGGCTTCCAGCCACAGCCCCCTCCCAGGAAATTCCCTAGAACCGATCACCAGGAACAGAAGCCCGGGTGTGGCTCTCTCTCTCCCCAAGCTCTCCCAGGGACTGAGGGCTCTGGTTCCCTGGAAGGGGTGGGGGCCTGGGAGCCCTGTGGCTGCCCCTGCAGCCTTCACTTTGAGGCCCTGGCTAGGCAGGGCTCATCCATGAGCCCTCAGTCCCTCACCCCACCCCTTCTCTGTCTCCAGTTCCATGCCAGACGTCACGCTTAGGGGTCCACTGCGTTCTTGACTCAAACACAGCACTACCTGGAGGTACCCTTCTGCTTCCCGCATCCCTCTTTCACCAAAACCAGCGAATTCCTAAAGAAAAGGGGGGAGGTGAGGGTCTCTGTGGGGAAAAAAGAAAAAAGGGCAGAGGACAGAGGGCTATTACGGAACCAAGCCGAGGACTTTCCAGGGCCCCTGGGCACTCTCCAGCCCCCTTCCCAGCAGCCACCTCATCGGCACCCCTGCATCTGTGCCCAGAGACTCTGCTTCCTCGGAAAATCGGCCGTGAAACCACAACACCAGGGGCCCTGGGCTCTAGCAGCTCAAAAAGCCAGATGCTCAGATCTGACCCTCTCTGTGCAGAGAGGGCCCTGGCTGGCAAGGGCTTAGCGTGGGCCTCCCTCAGTTTCCCCATTTGCAAAAGGACAGATTCGGCGGCTGCTGAGAATCTAACAGGTTCCGTCTGGGTCTCCAAATACATCCTGGCTCCTCTACCCACAAGGAGGGGGCGAGAAAGGAGAAGCGATGTGAGCGGCGGTCCAGATTAAGGGTGGAAGGGGCATGTGTGTCCTTCTCTCTGCCCACCCCACTCCCACCTGCCCCCAGGCAGATCCCCCACATTCGGCCTGAAAACCAGAGAACATAACCCACCGGCAGCTGCCAGCTGGGCCATCGCCACCGCCCTCCCCCCCTCCACTCCCCACACCACCACCGCCGTGGGCATACCTAGGGAGTTGTTCACAGGGGCTGTTGGAGCCTAAGCAAAAATGTTCCCCACCCCAGGACCCTCCTACACACACCCTTTCCCTCCTCAATGCCACGGAGCGGATGGCTAGTCATCTAGGCTAAGGAGAGGACAATACGGGGCACAAGCACCAGACCACAGCTCATGAGCTCGGGGTAGAGTCGGTTCTGCCTAATCCCCTCGCCCCCAGGACAGCCTTCCAGAAAAGCCTATGGTGATTCCAGCTGTCTCTCCCCTTTTCTCCAAGCACGGTCCCCCAAGAAAGGGGAGGACCAAAAGCTGGAGGGTGATGGTGGGGTGGTGAGTATCGGGGATTGCAGGAATCCCTGCCACCCGCTCCTACAAGTTGGGACCAGGAGCCCGGACCCATTCAGGAACTGGGACAGGATACACCTCCCCCACCTCCAGGCCACCTCCACTAGCTCCAGCTTTGGCCTCTTTTCCTCCCAACTTGGAAAAGGAAAACCTCCAACCCCAGTTTGGGAAACAGAAAAAGAAAGGGAGGCTCAAGGAAACTTCTCAGAAGCCTGGGGTTTCCTCCACACTTCCCCCTGCTGGAGCCCGCGGAAGCCTCACTCTGCCCAGGCCGGCGGGGGAAAGTTGTTCTCACTGTTGGAAACCCAAGCCGGCCTCGGCTGGGTCGACAGGAAGGCCCTCGGCCAAGGACAGGAGTCCCCATCCTCTCTGCGACCCTCGCTGAGAGGAGCAACGCCCCCATCCACACACCTGCCCCGCCCAGGGCAAAGTCTGCGGGCCCCTCACCCGGCGCCGCTCGGGGAGCGCTGGGGCGGGGGTGGGTGATTCAGTCCCCCACCCCCGGATGCCCGGACTCCCTGGTGGCCCTGGGGTGACGGCTCCACACCTCGAGAGACCGCGCCCCCACCTGCCGCATTTCCTCGTTCTGAGTCACCCCTCGCTCAGAACGCTTGACTTTGGGACTTCCTGTCCGCACTCCCGGCCCCGAACCTGACCCCCGAGCCTGGGAATGCCGGTTGGGAAGACAGGGTGGCTCGGCGTGGGCAGGTTGGCCCGAAACTCCCCCTGCACTCTCCTGCCCGCCTGGAGGCAAAAGGGGGCGTGGAGAGAACCTCGGGGAGCAGGGGCTTCCGCAGGGGGCTCCAGCCGGCCGAAGAGCCCCCTCCCCAAAACCAGGGGACTCCCCAGGAATGCTTCTCGGCGAAATCGGACCGAGCGGGTTAGTGAAGACAGGTCACCAAGAGACCGAGCCCGCGGAAAGCCCCTCGGGCACCCCATCTCCAAGGGACCCTCGCGCCCCGGTCGGGACGGGTTCCTGAAGCCGCCGCCCGGGCTGCGACCGCGTGGCCCGCGCCGCGGCCCCTTCTCGGCGGCCTCGGAGCCCCGCGCGCCCGGCCGCAACCCCTTCGTCCCCGGAAGCCCCGTAACCCGGGCTGGGGTCCCAGATTCGTCGCGAAGGCAGCGCGCGCCCTCCCGACCCCGGCGCGCCGGGGCGGGGAGGCGCCGGGGCGGTTTCCGAAGTTGCGCGCGTCCCCCCGCGGGGCTCCGGGAGGCTCGGGGTCCCGGGGTCGGGCCACCCGGGCCGGGGCGGCCCCGCGCGCACGCTCACCTTCTTTGCCCTGCGCCGCGGCGGCCGCGGCCAGCACACAGCCCCACAGCAGGGCCAGGCAGGCGCGGGGCGCCAGACGCTCCATGCCGCCTCCTCGGCCCCGGCCCGGTCCTCGGCGCCCGGCTCTCGCACGCCCGCACGCCCGCACGCCCGCCTCGCTGTCTGCTCGCTCCCGCGGCCCGCGCACAACTTCTCGCCTCCTGCCCCAGTCCTTAATGGAAGTTGGGTGAGAACCGGCTCCTGTTCATTCATGCCCCGTGTGACGTCACCGAAGCCACGCCCTCAGGAATGTCTTTAAAGGGGCCGGGCTGGCACCGGGAGAGAAGGGAGGGGAGTCCCAAGGGGTTTCGGGAGGACCTTGGGGCCCTCTGGACTCCCTGGAGCACTCCCCCCCCTAGGGCCTCCTAAGTTTCAGCTCCGGGACAGGAGCCTCGGCCCAGACATGGGGATGGTTGGTCCTAAAGCACCCGCATTCTCACTGTTTGCCCTCGGGTGGGGGCAAGAAGCAGTTGCCTCCTCAGCAGCACGCCTATGAGGGGGGCTCCGAAGTAGACCTGGATGCCCAGCTTCCTGGGACCTCTCAGAGGAGGTCGAGGGGAGCACCTCTGCTCCGGGGACTTTAAGAATACCGTAATGTAAGAGCCACCACCTCTAGGAGTGAGTCAGACCCGTATTATCTCATGTAACTCTCATCCGGCAGGTAGGTACCATTAACCCCATTTTACAGAAGAGGACACGGAGGCTCCAAGAGCCTTACACACATGCCCAAAGGTTGCACAGATCCAAGGTAGTACAGCCAGGACTTGAATCTATGCAGTCTCTGCTGCAACTGCTGCCCCAAGCCTGCCGCCCGGCAAGAGGCTGCTCTGCGGAGCACCCCATCCCCCAGCCCTGGAGCGGCTGAATCAGCTGGTCTGTTTCAACACTGTGGAGGGCACCTGCCTCCCACCTCCCCCTTCGGGGAACCCAAAGGTTCCTCAGATGTGAGCTCATCTCCCCTTCTGACTAAAGCGGCTGGCCTTCGTGAAACAAACGGAAACGACCCGCCTGCCGGGCCACCCACGGCTGCCTCTTGCCCAATCGCCATTTGGCCAGTTGGGGAGCAGCAGCCTTAGCGGGCATGGTTCCCTGAGAGGCTCCGCCCCCCCAGCCCACCTCCTTCTCTCTGACCCCATTCTTGACTCTCCTCGACTCCCCTGGACCTGTGTGCCCAAAGGCCATGCTGGGCTGCTCGGGTCCCCGGGTCCCCCCCTACCAGATGTGGACATCGTGGCCTCTTGGCCTTGGTGCCTGCCCTTGGGAAGCGGGTCCAGACACCTCCTCTGGAGAAGGAGGAGGGTTAATTACAGGTGTTGGGGTAGCGTAATTAAAGCCTTTGACCAAGATGATAGGAGGAGAGTCTTGGTGTCCTGGGAGTCTGTGAGCGTGCAAGTGTGCACGAGAGTGTGTGCGTGCGCGCGGATGTGTCGATGTGCGTGGGGGTGTTGGCGCACGTGCGGGGGCGGGGGCATGCTGGTTGTGTGAGCGCATGCGTGAATGGATACGGACATGTTGGTGCGTCGGGAGTGCACGTGGTTGTGTGCGGTGAGGACGTGGGGGGGTGTGCGAGCATGCGTGTAAGCAAGCACATCTGAATGGAAGGGGGGGGCGTGCGGGTGTGAGTGTGCCGTGCTCGGCAAGGGTTGAGGACGTGGGCTGTGGAGTCCGCCGGTGGGTTTTTGGAGACTCCCCTTCTCGGAGCCTCAGTCTGCTGGTCGGGAGGAGGTACGAACCTACTTCAGAGGGTCATTGAGATCGAGTCAGGCCGTGGGTGGAAACCGCATAGGTCGTGGGTACAGAACACACTTGTAAAAATCCCAGCTGTTGCTACAGGTCCATGCGGTGCAGCCAGAGGAAGCAGGATCTGTGCCGGGCGGGGCCTGCGGTGTGTACTGGGCGCCTCCATGGCACATGGAGAAGGAGAGAGAGAGAAAGTGTGTGTGTGAGCAAGTGTGTGTGCCCGCACGAGTGTGTGCGTGTGTTGTGTGTGTGCGTGCGTGTGTCATAGATGTATGGATAAGTGTTTCACATGTTGCATTGGCCGCTCTGCACCGTGGTGAATGTAAGACTTTGTGTGTGTTGCATACAAGACCCTGCCGGTACACGTGTGTCCCACGCCACGCACGCATGTTGGATGTGACGCTAGAAGGCATGCTCCGAGAGTGCGAGGACATTTGTCTGTAGAAAGGACACGGACACACGTGACACATAGCGGGGAGTCACAAACCTCTGCCCGTGAAGGGACCAACCAGTGAATGAAGGCGCTGGCAGGTCGCGTGTTGTCTGAAAGTCTCTGGACGCTGTGTCGGCGGGTCCCTTAGGCGGCGTGCGTAGGTTTCCCTGTGTGGCCCCTCCAGGTGGGCCCCGCGTGTCAGGGTGAGGGCAGCCCCTGCGGGTTGTGGGCTGCGTGCCTGGAGGCATGGGCCCAGCTGCTGGCCGAGAGCGCAGGGACCGGCGTCCCTCATCCATCCGTGGCCTGTGAGCAGAGGCCTGTGGGAAGCGGTGATGTGGGCGCTGGCAGGAGGGTGGGGGTGGGGGCAGCTCCTTGGTCTTTAGTCACTCACCTGGTGACACGCCCTTCCCTCTCTTCCTGTCCTGACCCAGAGAGTCTTTCCCGCTCAGGGTGACTGGATGCTGAGAAGGAAAAGTCCTTTGGTGAGTCTTACAAAGGCCTTACAAAGCTGCGCTGAAAAGTGGTATTTATTGTGACATAATAAGCCCTAATGGAGAGAGAATTACCCCGTAAAGGCCCCAAAAAGCCCGCGGGGCCTGAGTGCCACTGCAGCCGGCAAGGCTTCGGGTACAGGCAGGTTGAGCCTGAGTGTGCTTGTGTGTGGCTGCGCGGGCCTCGCCTGCCAGCCCCACCTCAAGCCCACCAGCCTGCTCCGGCGCCCACCTTTGCTAGGACTCGGCTGTGGGCTGGGGACAAGCCGACTTTAAAGACAAACACGAAACAATAGCTTCACCCACCCCACTTGTGATCGGTGCCTGCCTCTGGCCGAGAGCAGCAGGAAAAAGAAATCGCTGTAGCCCACACTTCTTAAGCTTAGGGACTCCTGGGTGGCTTGAGCTTCCGACTCTGGATTTCGACTCAGGTCCTGATCCCAGGGTCCTGGGATCGAGTCCTGCCTCAGGCTCTGCACTGACAGTGCGGAGGCTGCTTGGGATTCTCACTCTCTCTCTCTCTCTCTCCTTCTGCCCCTCTCCCCTGCTTACATGTGTGTTCTTTTCTCTCTCTGTCTCTCTCTCTCTCTCCCTCTCTCTAAAATGAATATTAAAGAGGCACCTGGGTGGCTCAGTTGGTCAAGCATCTGACTTATGATCTCACAGTTTGTGGGTTTGAGCCCCGCATCAGGCTCTGCACTGACAGTCCCCTCTCTGCCCCTCCCCTGCTTGCTCTCTCTCTCTCTCAAAAATAAATACAAAAATAAACTTTAAAAAAATAAATAAATAGGGGCGCCTGAGTGGCTCAGATGGTTAACAGTCTGACTTCGGCTCAGGTCATGATCTCACAGTTCATGAGTTCGAGCCCTACATCAGGTTCTCTGCTGTCAGCACGGAGGCTCCTTCAGATCCTCTGTCTCCCTCGATCTCTGCCCCTCCCTCTCTCGCTAGCTCTCTCTCTGTCTCTCAAAAATCAACATTTTTTAAAAATAATAAATATTAAAAAAAAATTTTAATAAAATGCGTAAGTGCCAGCCCGGTCCGGCGCTTGGCCTGAACCGACCTCCTTCGTTTTCATTCTAGCCCCGCAGAGCGGGCACTGTCATTGTCCCCATTTTGCAGAGGAACAAACTGAAAAGGCTGGAGCTGGCATTCTGGCCCAGGCAGTCTGGACCCACGCACCCTCACAGGAACCTCTCTCATCCCCTGCTTCTGGAAGCACTAAACTCCACAGAACCCCCCACCCCGAGCTGTTCCCTGGCCTGGAGGGAGGTCCCTCCTCTCTGCCGCGGGTGGCTCCAAGGCCAGTCTGGTGACTGACCGCCCTCCCTTCAGCCCCGGGAGCCCCCATATGACGTGACTCTCCCCGGACCCTGGCCTCAGCCAGTTGAGCCCTTGTTGTCTTCCGTGGCCTCAGAACCGTCTCCCCAACCAGACCGTAAGCTCTCCAAGGCAGGGAAGGAGTCTGCTGCCCCTTTGCCTTCCTGGCACCAGCGGGCACAGTGCCCTGCCCCAGGAATCACTCAATACATGCTCACATGCCAGGACCACTTTCTACTTTTTTTTTTTTAAGATTTTATTTTTAACTAATCCCTACACCCAATGTGGGGCTTGAACTCACAACCCTGAGATCAAGAGTCGCACCCTCTACCCACCGAGCCAGCCAGGCGCCCCAAGGGTGACATTCTAAACCAGTTCCTTCCATTTGTTTCAATTCATATTTCGCGAAGGCCTACTATGTGCCAAGCTAACTTCACCTAACTGTTTCGCTCTGGAAGGAACCTCACTCAGCTCTCAGCCTGGTCTAATTACTTCCTCACCTGCCCTTCCCTTGAGGCAGGGAGCTCCTGGAGGGACAGAGACCGGTTTATTCCACCTTGCCATGCCCAGTGGAGCCAGAGAGGCACTGGGCGGTCAGTAAATGCTTGTGGGTTGCACGCGCCTGCGGGCACCAGCACTCCGTCCCCCTCCCCCTCGCCCCAACAATAACCCATTCCCCCATCGTAGCCGCAAGAGGACTCCATGTTCAGCTTTTCAGGTGAGGTTTTTGGGGTGAATTTGCCTGAGCAGTTTTGCTGAGCTCCCCTCCTCCATGAGGCAGTTTGAGGTTGGGGGAGGGGTACTTAAATCTGGAGTGGAGGCGGACAGCGCAAGAGGGAGGAGGCCACCCCCCCACACACACATAATTGCGGGGCTTCCCCCACTCCCTGAGCTGGGTAGAGGCTGTGCCGCTTCCTTTGGGGCCAGCTGAAGCTTCCTGGGACCCTTTGAAGTGGATTCCTGGCAAATCCTCCCCAGGCCTGGATACGGGGCGGGGCGGGGCCTCAGTCTTGGCCGGCAGCGGGGCGGGTGGGCTCCCAGTGTGTCTTGGGGCCACCTTCTGACTCGCCTTCCGCCCCCTTCCTCCCAACTCTTGGCTCCCGGTTGTCACCCCTCATTTTCTTGCCCTTCCTTTGCCTCTCCGGCCACATCTTCCTTCTCCCCATCCACACTCAGCTTAGATCCTTCATTCGCTGTCCACCGGGGGCCACCGGCCTTTCGCCCTTCTCTGAGTGCCAGTCTTTAACCAGGTGTCTTAAACATCAAAGTAAAAGCAGGGCTCACTTGGGGAGTCCCAGTGATGAGCCAGGGCCTGGCTAAAAGCTTTTGCAGCACAGCCTCACCCCGTGCACACAAACAACTCCGAGAGAAGTGGGGATGCTACTCCCATTTTACAGATGAGAACTTTGGGGTTCAGAAAAGTCTGAGTCACTTGCTCAAGGTCAGAAGCCTAACGGGGCAGAAGTATCCCCAAAGCCCTTGTTTTGCTGTCCCCCCACCCCAACACAGACACAGAAGCCCTGGCCCGTGCGTGAGTAACTAGTCACAGCATGTCTTGTGAAAGGGAATCTTAGCAGATAAAGTCCAAACTCTATATTTTACAAGATTGAGGCCCACACCAGGGAAGGGTTTTGCTGGAGGTGGCAGAGACAGCATGAAGACTAGAACCTTCCCTCTGCTCAGCGCCCTCCCTCGCCTCCTTGGGGGCTGCTTGAAGTCCAGCTCATTGTAGTCAACTGCCTGACCATTCTAGTGAAATGGCAACACCCTGCCCCATACCTCCTTGCTGTATTTTTCTCTAGGGCACTTTCCAGCCCCACACTCTACATATGGTCTGTTGTCTGCCCCATTTGCATGTAAGCTCGGCGAGGGCCCCCAGGTTGCTGCCTGTTTTGTTCACCGCTTACCAACCCCCCCGCCCCCCGCCAGCAGTCCCGCATTGAGCTTTGCTGAGCGAATGGGCAAAAACGTGTGGCAGCTTCTGTCGACCTTAAAAATAAAAGTCGGTTATTTTGCCAGTAAAGTGGGTTTATTCAGGAAGAGCAAAGAATTGCAATTCAGGAAAAGCAAGCCAAAGGCAAGTTCAACAAGCAAAGGAGAGGAAGGTTACCGTGTCGCGAAAAAGGAGGAAGTTGGGAGGGGCTGTCTTGACCCAAAGTCCACTGGAGGAAATCAAGGGTTCAGGGTGGTGACAGCTTCTCATTGGCCGAGTTGCTGAGCAGGAAAGGAAATCTTCCCTCCTGCAGGAGCCGTAAAGTAGTGCTGGCTTGCAAGGCGCACGTCTTCCTGTCCGGGTCCGTGGCTGCTGTGGGGTGTTAGAGTCGTAGTGTACGAAGGCTCCTACCCTGGACCTCTCGGCTCCATTGTATTTTTATTTTTTAAAGTTTATTTTATCTTTAAAAATTAGAAAGAGAGAAAATGTGTGTGTGTGTGTGTGTGTGTGTGCACGCGCGTGCGTGCGTGAGCAGGGGAGGGAGAGGGGGAGAGAGGGAGAGAGAATCTCAAGCAGGCTCCATGCTTAGGGTATAGAGCCCGACTCAGGGCTCGAGCTTGCGACCCTGAGATCATGACCTGAGCTGAAATCAAGAGTCAGACAGCTCCACCAACTGAGTCACCCAGGCCAACAGGACGAGTGTGTGTGTGTGTGGGGGGGTGGATTCCCACTGCAGCAGAAGGTGGGGGGGCCTTTTCTGAGTTCCGAATCCCCCCCCCCGCTGTGGCCCCGGGGTGCTCTGACCCGCCAAGTGTTTTCCTACATTATCTTATTTCATCCTCACAACCCCCCCCCCCCGTGAGCAGCAAATTCCCCATTCCACAGACAAGGAAACTGAGGCTCAGCCAGTGCAGTGACCTGCCCAAAGTCACACGAGGAAGTGCACAGCCAGGATCCGAACCCAGGCCCACACGCCCTGTGGCCCCAGCGCTCCTCAGCTAAGCATGGCCTTTGGAGACCACTCCGGTCTCTTCTCCCCTGTGGTCCCCTCCCTATGGAGAGAGATGTGATGGTCCAGGCAGACGACCAGGGTCCTCTGTGCCAGGGGTCGTGAGGGGCTGGCTTCCCATGGCCACACTTACCGTGAGCCCTGGATGAGAAGCCTCACCTCTCGGAGCTTCTGTTTTCTCCTTGGTCAAGTGGGGATAAAAATATTGTAATACCCACCTCGTCGGGGGAGCCACGAAAGTGTGAAAAGCTCCTGGCACGGGGCCTGGCACATGGCGAGTCCTCCGTAAATGTCAGCTGTGATTATTTTTATCACTGACACCATATTTGGGGGCCGGGGCTGGCACAGTACCTCCCAGGTGCCACCCCCCCCCTCCCTGCATCCTGACAGTTTGGCAGCTGGCCTGGTGTGGAAGGGAGGGGGGGCAGGGGAGCTGCTCTGCCGGTTTCCAAAAACCTCCAAGTCTGACCCCGGCCCGGTCCCTTCCTGAAGGCACGAGTGAGGGTACAAGGCCCAATTCACTGAGAACCCTGCCTCTGGTCCCCTTCTGGCCATGCTCCCCGCGGGATAACCCCCCCAGGATCCCATCCAGCCCCAAAGGGAAGAGAGGGGCCCCACACTCCAGGTCCTTAGGCCCAGCCTCAGGCCTGAGACCTCACAGTGTACACACACACTAGGAAGTGCTGGGAACACAACCACAGCCCCAGTGCCAGACATAGTTGTGTGCCTATGTGTGCGAACACGTGCGCACACACACACCTGTCCAGGCGCACAGGTCTCTGTAGGGATCACTGCAGGACAGACCGACGCTCCTAGCTCACCCCCCCTTTTCCCCCCCATCCTGTCTCCTTCCATCTGTCTATCCATTTCCGTCAACCAGTCCCAGTGAGGCCCTGGTCACTCCTTCCCGTGTCCCCTCCCCATCTACCCACCCACCCATCCATGAGTCCATCTGCCTGTCCTGCTGTCTGTGGCCAGCCCAGCAGTAAGCAATCCATCCACACCCGGGGTCCTATGCCTCATGTCTGCCACAACCTCTCCACCAAGACCCTGTCCCCTCTCTCAGCAGGGTCTCTCATCACTCAGCCCCTCCCTCACCCAGCCTTCCTCCACCCCCTCATCTGTCTCCCTCATCTGTCAGTCTGTCCATCTATCCATCCTTCCTTCCCCCATGGGTCCGGCCCCATCCATCACTTCCCAGACAGTCTTGCCCAGCCAGGTAGTCACCTCTTGGCAGCTGCTGCCTGTCCGTCTGTCTGTCCATCAGCCCATCCATCCATCTGTCTGCCATCCCATCCATCACGCCCCAGCCACTTGTCCACACTTGCCACCGGTCACATATTCCCTGGCCTGGCCGGGGCCCCTGAGGGGGGGCGGGGTGCGTGCATCTGGACACATGTGCTCACTTCCGTAGCCCCCTCTGTGACCTGGGACATGCATTTGTGCTGAACCCCGCGCTGAGCTGGAGGGGGCCCGAGACCCGGACACAGCCCTGCCTTGAGGAGCACGTGCCGGTGTGAGTGCGCGTGAGAGCGTGTAAAGCAACTAGGAGCCTTGTCGGGGGGGCTGGGGGCGGGAGGGGGGCTGCGACCGACCGACCGACCGTGTGTCCTTGCGGTGTATTGTGTGAATTCTGCCCCTTAGGCATCAGTGAGCTATTCAAAAATAAGTACCTAATTTGAAAAAAAGTACCCAGCCTCTATTCTTCTCTCCCGATCGCGGAGGAGGGGCCTGCCCCGGGCCCCACGGTGAGGGCGCGGAGCCGGG
The DNA here is from genome assembly GCA_030068075.1 of Paguma larvata. Taxonomy (NCBI): domain Eukaryota; kingdom Metazoa; phylum Chordata; class Mammalia; order Carnivora; family Viverridae; genus Paguma; species Paguma larvata. Next base: position 11,505,416 of record CM057833.1, read on the forward strand.
CGAGCGGCGGGAGGGCGCGGAGACGGCCCGCAGGAGCCGGCCACGTGGCCAGGGAGAGGCGCGGGGTGGGGGGCGGAGGGGGGCGGAGGGGGCGCCGGCGCGCGGGATGGGCGACCGAGAGGGGGCGGGGCTCTGCCGCGCGGGGTCCCCCCACCTGCCCGGAACAGGGCCCGCCGCCTCTAGGGCCCGCGGCGGGGGGCGCCCGGGGGAAGGCCGGAGGGGGCGGCCTCGGCCACCGCGCGCCGTCTCGCGCCCCGCCCGCCCCTGCTTCCGCGCCCTGCAGGTGTCCCCCTTGGAGGGTCGCCGCGAGCACTTTATGGCCGGGGGCCCAGCCCCTTCCCCCGCTGCGAGAAACCGCCCCTGCGCCTCCCAAACCGGGGCGAACCCGCGGAGGGGCAGCCCCCGTCGCCATGGAAACGGAGGCGGCCCCGGGGACGGCGACGGGGGACCGGGGCGTCTGGGGGCGCGCGGTGGGCGACCGGCGCTCCCCTGCGCGTTTTGCCAACAGTTTGCTGGTTCTTCCCCTCGAGGCGCCCCTCCTCCGCCAGCCCCATCGCCCTGCCTTTAAAAGTCACCTCCTCCAGAAAGCCTTCAGCCACTACACCTGACCTGGCGGCCTCATAACAGTAATAATTAACAATAATCACAGTGGGCGTTAGCGAGCTTTATCTCGGTGCCAGGCACTGGGCTACCGCTTCGCATTCCTCATCGTTTGTCCTCATGCCGACCCTGTAGGGAAGGCAGATGAGAAAACTAAGGCTGACAGATGGTCTGCCTCGGGTCTCACAGCTCGAAAACTCCAGCCTCGTTCTGGGCTCCGTTTCCCCATCTGTAGAAGGGGAAGATTGCACCTGGGACTTGCCGACAGACCAGCCAAGGGCAGGAGCGGGACCGCAGGCTTGTGTGCGTTTGGGCTGAGTGTAACACCTCGGCTGTAGACGGCCTGCTGGGTTTGTCCCAGCGAAGGTCTCAGGCACGTTCGGACCGTCCCCGCTGCCGAACTGACATTTCCCTGCGTGAGAGGGGAAAAGCCTGTGAATCGTGCCTGGGGCTGGGCTGACTTGGGGGTCTACCCTAGAAGCAGAATGCTGCTGACAGGGTGGGGGTGGGGAGTGAGAGCTCTCTTTGGGGTCCTGGGAACCCTGCGATGGCCCCCAAGTTCATATCCACCTGTACGTGCAGCTGTGTGAAGGTCTCCGAGCAAGGATGGGCACTCTGCATGAGAGCGAGGCGGGGTTCTGAGCAGGGCTGCACCGGCATAGGTGAGGGCCCAGGTGAGTGTGCAGGAATGCGTGCATGCCCGCGTCTGTATAGCCTGTCCCAGGGCAAGCGCGTGGGGCGGGGGAGGGAGGTGCTGGCCTCTGCAGATACTGTATATTCAGGCATGCACGAGGTCAGGAGCCTCAGAACGGTCCTGGCCGCCACTTAGAGAGGTGGGGGGGCTTGCCGGTACAACCGGGGTGTGTGTCTGCAGGTGTGTGCGCCTGTGCCTGGGTGTATGCAGAGGGGCGGGCAGGGTGGGGTGGGGCAGGAGGGCTGCCTGCAGTTCGAACCCTATAATAGAGCCTCGCTGTCTCGCCAGGCCCGGAGGAGCAGGCCGATAATCATTGTTTTGTGTAGGGGATCCACCTCGTGTCACAGCCTGAAAATGTGCCTCTGGGCCAGTCTGACAGAGACACCCCCCACCTCCCCAGCTGGGGCCTGACCCTAGGCTGATCCCCGCGGGGGTGAAGTTGTGTCTCCGGGCCCTGCCCTGCCTTCCTCACCCTCAAATTGGCCCCACCAGGCCCAGCAGGTCCAGGGCCTGGACTCTCCACAGTCCTGCAAGTTAGCCGCCCTGCCTGCCTGCCTCCGTCCTCAGACTGTGAACCCTCCAAGGCAAAGGGCAGGAACTCCTCCAGCCGACTGGGGGCCTTTTCCAGGTATGGAGTGGATGCTCTCTGATCAGAGTAGAGAGAGTCCCAGGGCAGAGGCCAGGCCTTCCGCCATCGGCCTGGATGGGGTGGGGGGGTGGGGGGTGCGTATCGCAGACGCTGCCCTTTTCAGCCCTAACCCCCCCAAGTCGTTGTCTTCTCTTCTAGCCGCCTCCCCCCAAGCCCGAGAGAGGATCCAGAGCTGTGGGACAAAGCTGCCAGGCGGGCGGGGGATGGGACATTCTTCCCCAGCCCTGTCACCTCCCAGTCGTCCTAGCTATCAAAAACCACCAAAACCAGACATGGAAACTCCTGGCATTCTGACCCCCACGCCCCACCCTGCCCCACCCTGTCTCCCCCATCCTGGCACCCAGTGCCCGCCACCCACCAGTTCTGTTGCAAGGAAGTCCCAGGGGAGCAGAGGCCGGCATCCGGACCCCTCTGAGTCCTCGGCCCCTCCTGGAGCCGGTCCCTCCACCTGTCCCTTTTCCCTCCACCTGTCCCCTTCTGCACCGGATGCCCAAGTGGGGTGGTGCCCAGGAGCATTGCTCATAAAGATCCAGAGATCTGAAGCCAGGTGCCGCCAGATCAAAGTCTGGCCCGGAGGGTGAGACCCGCTGGGGGAAGTGACTTATCCCTCATCTAGGAGGAGGTCGTAGGACCTTCCACTTTCTCTTCCTCCTCAGGGCTTGGAGAGACCCCGGGCTGATGCCTGCAGGGAAGGGAAACTGAGGCCCAGTGGGGAAGCCAATCCAGGCTCATACGGCCAGGCCTGAAGGGTCCCTCCCCTCCCCTGCTGTGTTGAGCACAGGTCCGGGGTTCACAGGCCTGTCGGAGTCCTTTATTCACTAAAGACCCGGCCGCACCTCAGTTTCCCCATATGAACCGTGGAGAATATCAATAGTGATTCACTTTTATTATATGAGATAAGGACCTGGATAAAGCAGCCGGCCCGGCGCCGGGCGCACAGAAAGGTGCTTAGCAAAGCCGCTGCCTCCCTTATGGTCTAAAGTCCCCCCTCTGGGGCCGGAGAGCCCCCGCTTCCCCAACATTCTCAAAGGGCGTGTCTTACCTCCCCCAGGCACACCTCAGACGTCCACCCCGCCTCCCCCCACTATGTCTAGCCTGTGTCCCCAGATGTGAACCCTAAGGCTGCCCCCCCTCCTCCAAAGGGAAGTAGAACTTCCTCCTCCCCTCCTGCCACCACCCTCCTGGTGATTTGCTGGGAGTGACAGGGCTGCCCAGCCTGCTGACTCAGCGCCTGGAGCTGGGGCTTGCTTAGCAACGGGCACCACCGGCCTGGGGCAAACAGAGCCATGGGCGGCCACACCCCCACCACAGGAATGCAGCGGCATTCCCCGGAGGTGCCGTGGCTCCGCGCCTGCAGCTGGGGTGGGGAGGCAGGTGGGCACCTTCCTCTGCCACCTTGGCCCCAGGAGGGAGGCGGCCGCCGCACGCCAGGGGGGGGGGTGGTGGTGCCCAGGGTCCCCGGCTGCCCAGGCCCTGGGGCCGGCCCCCAGGGGTCCCAGCCCACAACCAGGGCCTGGCATGCTGAGGAGAGAGGGCTGCGGAGCAAGGTCGTGAGGCTCTGAAATCTTCACAAGCTGTGTAACCTTGGGCAAGGCCTCTCCGAGCCTCAGTTTCCTCAACTGTCAGGTAGGGAAGAAATCACGGCAGCCCCCTGGTGGCATCGCCGTGGGTACCGGAGGAAAGAGCGCAGGTCCAGAGCTTAGCGCCAGCCAGTCTCACTGCCAGGATTCAGGGAAAGGGACCTTCGGTTACCAAGCAACAGAAGGAAGGGCGTCCTCCCTGAGTCCCCAGACCCCACTGCTCCCACGGGCCCAGGGGCTCCAGTGCCCCCCCCACCTCAGGTGGTCGGGGGAAGGGGCTTCCCACAGGACACTCTCTCTCTCCTGCGTCTGCCCCTGCCAGCTGGTGTCTCGTTCTCCTCTCTGTCTGCCATTGTCCCTTTCTCTGTCTTTGGAAGAGGCCATGGGACAGGGGTGTCTTGGGCACAGAGGAGCCTCGTGTCATGAAGAAAGCCCTGCCTGGGAGCCGGGTTACCTGGATTCACACCCCCGTTCTGCCTCTGCCTTGCTGTGTGACCTTGGGCCAGTCCCTTCCCTTCTCTAGCCTTCCTTTTCCCACCGTCGCCCACATTGCCGGAGGCTGTGAGGAGCTCCCAAGACCAGGACGTGCCCAACGCAGAGCAGGGACCCCCTGGGACTGCCTGCAGCCCGGTCCCCCAGCCTCCCACCACCTCCTGTAATCCCCCTAGATCTGCCGGCCTTTGATACTCCTGTTGGGGCTGAGCCGGGGTTCTGAATAGGAAGCGGAGGGCTCAGGGGCTCCGGGGAAGCGGCGGGAGCGGAGCCTGCGGGCCCCTCGCCATTCACCACTAAGCCTGGATCCGGACTCCTTTGTGCCAAGAACAAAACCCAGGGGATCAGCTGTTCTCAGACCTGCCGCTCTCAGCTCCGGAAGGGACGGGAGTCTGGGCCTCAGGGTGGGCTGTGCCCCCTCCGTGGGCCCTGGGATGCAGGGGGGGGGGTGGCCTCACACCCCGGAAGTTCCTCCTACCTCAGGGCATGGGACTGTCTAGGTGAGCAAACCTCAGTTCAAATCCCGCATCTTACTGGTGACACTTGGGTAAGTGTATTAGCCCTTCTGAGCCTCAGTTTCGTGGTCTGTAAAGTGAGCATTATAATGGCTCCAGGCCTTGTGGGGCTCGACGATTCACTAAGATGATGTATTCAGGGCTTGGCAGGGCCCAGGGCCCAGCAGACGCTCTACGAATACAAGCCACTATTTTTTTAAAATAATTTTTTAAGGGACGCCTGGGTGGCTCAGTCGGTTGAGCGGCCGACTTCGCCTCGGGTCATGATCTCACAGTCTGTGAGTTCGAGCCCTGCATCCGGCTCTGTGCTGACAGCTCGGAGCCTGGAGCCTGCTTCGGATTCTGTGTCTCCCTCTCTCTCTGCCCTCTCCTGCTCACGCTCTGTCTCTATGTCTCAAAAATAAATAAACATCAAAAAAATATTTTAAAAAAATAATTTTTTAAATGTTTATTTTTCAGAGAGACAGGGACAGAGTGCGAGTGGGGGAGGGGCAGAGAGGAAGAGGGAGACACAGAATCCGAAGCAGACTCCAGGCTCTGAGCTGTCAGCACAGAGCCTGAAGTGGAGCTTGAACTCACAAACCATGAGATCATGACCTGAGCCAAAGTCGGACGCTCAACCGACTGAGCCACCCAGGCGCCCCCAAATACTGGCCACTATTAAAGTACTTTTATTCTTCCCCAGGTACATGAGGTTTAGGCCAGAACAATTCTTGGCTCTGAGTGCAAAATGTGTGTGTGTGTGTGTGTGTGTGTGTGTGTGAAAGAGAGAGGGAGAGAGAGAGATGGGGGGCTCTGAGCAAGCCTGGCCAGGCATACTGGGAGACAAAGCCCTAGACCGCCTGCCTACTCTTCCTTCCAGAAGGCCCAGGGCACCTGGCTCACTCCCCGCCTAGTGCCCTGGGCCTGGGGCCGCAGGCACTAAAAGGAGGGGTGGAGAGAGGAGGGGTGGAGAGACCCTGAGCCTCCGGGAGATCCTGGACTCCTGCTGACCAGGACCCAGGTTCAAGTCTGAGCTTGTCCCTTCCTTCTGGCCCTCAGCCCCAGGCCTCCTGGTGGCTACTTGCTCCCCGCCTGGAAGGCCAAACCCTCCGGCAGAGACATCCCCCTTAGTTGGGTCTGAGAGAGGCCTCTCCTGGGAGCCTCGGGCCTGAGCCACTGTCAGGGGACGAGGCTCTGTCGGAGGTGGCTGAGATCAGGCCCCAGGCAGTCATTACTTGAGTTCCAGGCAGGGGGCCAGGAGGCCCGTGGTCACACTCGGAGGAGGGCCTGGGCTCCGGCCAACCGTCAGCCGCCCAGATTGTTGGTTGGGTTTTATTTTAAACAAGAACTTTGAGTGGAAACATGTGTCTCTCCTTCTCCCCCTCTCCCTCTCTCCCTCTCTTTCTCCCCCATTTCATTCTCAAATATTTCTTTTTTTGTGTGCCTACTTTTCTGTTTGTTTTTTGTTTTTGTTTTGTCTTGCCCTATTTCTGTCTCTGTCTCTATCTCTGTCTTTGTCTTTCTATCTCTTGACTTCTCTACCTCTCTGTCTCTGTCTCCATCTCTTTGTCTTTGTCTTCCTATCTCTTGACTTCTCTATCTCTCTGTATCTCTTTCTCTCTGGCTTTCAGGGGTCTGGAGTAGCACTGACTTCCTCCCTCGGGGTATGGCCCAGGCCCCTGGCATCCCACCCCACCCCGCAGATGAAGTCCCCCGTGGGTTCTGTGGTCCCCTGCAGGAATTCTGCCCAGGGAGGGCTGCGAGTCCCCTGCAGGGGAGGGGCTGTCTGAGCAGCTGAGGCTCCCGAGTCCAAATCCTCCACCCTCCTGTTTTCCCTCCTAAGCGCCAGCTTCTCCCGGATCTGCCCCTTCTTGTGTCCATTTTCCGTACGAGGCATCTAGAAAATAATTCTGCAGCTAAGATGAGTTTTCAACCAGTGATCTGGTCCAAACCTCCCACTTTGCAGCCAGAGAGACCGGTGCCAGGAGGGACCGTGACTGGCCCAAGGCAGCAGGGAGAAATGAGAGCAGAGTTGGGCGAACCTAGCTCCCTGCTCGCGGGCAGCATCGCTCACGTGTCAGGAAGGGGCGGGTCCCACCCGGACTCACAGTCCCTGCACTTCTCAGGCCCCAGGTGTTCCAGAAGGGGGGGGTCTGCTTCCTAGGGGGTGACAGATCTCCCCGGAGTGGTCACCAGCACCCCCCGGGAAATGGCAGAGCTTGGCCGGGCACCCCTTTCCTCCAGGATGGCTTGTTATTGGGTCCCCACCTTCCAGCCCCTCTGCCACTCACCAGGTAGCAAAGGAGAGAGACTGAACATCCAGGGACTGTGTCCAGGCTCCAGCTCTGCCTCTGAGTCCTTGTGTGACTGTGGACATGACCTTTTGTCCTCACCGGCCTCAGTTTCCCCATTTCTGTATCAGAAGGTTTGTTTTCACTAGGCACCGTCTTGCCCTAATATTTGATGGTGTTCTCGTCTCTTTTCACAGAACGAAACTTCTGGAACACCTGTTCAGGAATGCAGTCCTCCCTCCCAAGGGACCCTTTTCCACACGACCGGTCCCTGGCTGCAAATGCCTTTGGTGCCACAAGCAAGGGGAGAGATGCGGAGTGGGGGCTGTCGCCATGACCCGGCACCCCTTGTCAAAGCCGTGCCCCTTTGGGTGCCCAGGGTCCTGCCAGAGCTCAGTAGGACTAGGAGGAGCCGCCTGGGTGGCAGAGGGGACTTCCTCCCCTCTCCCGTGGTGCCAGGAGGTAAGCCAGCGTAAACGAAGGGGATTAGCCAGACAGGGGCAGGTGAGCCTGTCTTTCCAGATTTGAGCAAACTCTGTCACCACCCCTGGGCTGCTCTGCCCTCCCTCTGCCCACTTCTGAAAGTGGCCCGCAGGGCAGGGCAAGGCAGGGGGTGCTACATGGTCACCTCCACTGGGCAACTCAAATCCTTGGGCCCGGGGCCAGGGAGGAAGACCGGGCTGCCCAGGGGCCCTGGGTGGGAAGGGAATGAGGTCCCAGTCCCCCTCGCCCAGCTGGTGCTCCTTTCTGCCCTCCGGGTCCCCAGCAACACGCCCTGGCCAGGGGCTGAAAGGTGTGCCCTTGTGCCTCGCTGATCTCCTCACTTCTGGGCCGGATGACTCACTTCACAGATGAGGAAACTGAGGCACAGAGTGGGGAAGAGTCTTGCCCGAGTTACACAGACCTGGCTCTGGCTGGCTCAGAGCGAGGGGGCTGTTAAATTTGCATGGATTTTGGGGCGCCTGGGGGGCTCAGTCTGTTGAGCATCCGACTTCGGCTCAGGTCATGATCTCACCGTCTGTGAGTTTGAGCCCTGCGTTGGGCTCTGTGCTGACAGCTCAGAGCCTGGAGCCTGCTTCACATTCTGTGTCTCCCTCTCTCTCTGCCCCTCCCCCACTCATGCTCTGCCTCTCTCTGTCTCAAAATTAAATAAACATCAAAAAAAATTAAAAAAAAAATTTGCATAGATTTTGCAAGCCCGAGGTCACTAGTACTTTGAAATCAGCTACAAGCGTAAGTATTTACACCATGGCAATTGGCAACTGACGCAAACCAAGATTTTGTGGGTTTTTTTTTGCTTGCTCATTTGTTTTGTTTCTTCCTTTCAGACAGCGGGTGGTGAAATATTTACCAGCTCACCACTGGTTGGAGGCCACAGCTTTTAGAGATAGTGTCTCTAGAAGGGTCTGTAGCTTAGAAAGTTTCTGAGCTTTGCAAGACTGCACCCTTGTCTCCAGATCTGTCACATGTCGGAGGCTGACTCCAAAGCCAAAGAAATTTTTTCCTTCCCTTGTGATGCCAAGGGCTAGCTTCTCTCTCTACCCCACCATAATAACATCCCATCCCGTGCAAGAACGTCCTGGCTGTCCCTTGGGGCAGGGATTAAAGGTACTGCAGGGTTCGGAGCGCCTGGCCAGCTCGCCCTAACCTCTGACACCATGTGATCAATTCCATAAATATTTACCAAGCTCCTCACTTAACCTCCCGGAGCCTGTCCCTTCAGCTGTAAAAAAAAAAAAAAAAAAATGTTCATCAGCCTATGGGGCACCTGGTGGCTCAGTCAGTTAAGTGTCCAACTTCGGCTCAGGTCATGATCTTATGATTCAAGAGTTTGAGCCCCGCGTCAGGCTGTGTGCTGACGGCTCATGAGAGCCTGGAGCCTGCTTCGGATTCTGCGTCTCCCTCTCTCTGCCTCTCCCCCACTCATGCTCTGTCTCTCTCTCTCAAAAGTCAATAAATATTTAAAAATTTTTTTAAAAAGTAAGGCTCATCAGCCTAACAGCATCTGTCCATCCACTCATTCAGCCTGTGGCTCCCGTGTGCCAGTCAGGCGGCAGCTTGGAAAAATGTCTGCTTGGAGTCCCGACTCTGCCACTAGCTTCCGGGGTTGACCTTGGGCCTCAACCTTCCCATTTATCTGCACGCCGACATCGTCTGTAGGGTTTCCTTCTGACCTCTCCCACCTCGGGGCTGTTGCAGGCTTGGGAGGGCCTCGGTGGAAGAACTTTGGGAAATGCAAACACGGTCATCAGGGTAACCAGCCGGGCTGGGGACACAAAGGATCAGCAGTGGCTAACACCCCGGGGACAAAACACACCCCTGTGATTCACGCCCGCAGTGGTCCCCGTTTCTGTTTACTTGAATGCAGAGTTCAGAAAGCAGGGAGGTGTGAGACACTCGACTTCCTGATGGGGTAATAACACAGCAACAGCTAATATTCGGTGAGTACTTAGTGTGTGCCAGCGCCTGGGCTAAGCACACACTGTATCTCGTTTGATCCTTTCGACGAACTGGTGTGATACCCCGTTTTGTAGATAACACAGCCAAAGCCCAGAGCAGGGGAAGTGACTTGACCAAGGTCACTCATTCGTCCAAAAATATTTGTTGATGAGGGGTTACTGTTTCATGGGGACAGAAGTCCCAAGTCTGAGCTTGGGAGTTGAGAAAGTTCTTTTCCATTTTAAATATATCTTTTTAATGTTTATTTATTTAAACAAATTTGTTTTAATGTTTATTTATTTTTGAAGGAGGTAGAAACAGAGCGTGAGCAGGGGAGGGGCAGAGAGAGAGGGAGACAAAGAATCCAGAGCAGGCTCCAGGCTCTGAGCCGTCAGCACAGAGCCCGACGCAGGGCTCGAACTCACAGACCGTGAGATCATGACCTGAGCCGAAGCTGGACGCTTAACTGACTGAGCCACCCAGGCACCCTAATGTTCATTTATTTTTGAGAGAGACAGCATGGGAGGGAAGGGAGACAGAGAGAGAGAGAGAGAGAGAGAGGATCTAAAGCAGACTCTGCACTGTTAACAGAGAGCCCGATACGGGACTTGAACTCATGAACCATGAAATCATCACCTAAGCTCAAGTCAGATGCCTGACTGATTGAGTCAGCCAGGCGCCCCTGGGAGGTTGAGAAAGTTCTACAGATGGACGGCAGAGATGGCTGCACCGCCGTGTGACTGTACAGTAATGCCATGGAGCTGAGTACTTAAAAATGCCTGCGATGGTCAATATCATGGTAGGTGTATTTTACCACAATAAAAAATTAATTGAAAAAGTATCTATCAATCCCTAACATGGTTCTAGGCACTGTACTGGGCCTTGGACAGTGGCGAATAAAGCAATTATCTCTGCCTTCGTGGAGCTGACCTTCTAGAGCAGCGCCATCCAAGAGAACGTTCCATGGACAGAATGATGGATGGATGGCAACGTTCCACGGCTGCTCTGTGCCACACGATGGCCACCAGCCACAAGTGGCTGCTGAGCGCCTGAAATGCGGCTAATGCCCCCGAGGAACTGGCTTTCATTTCATTTCAATTAATTTAAATTTAAATAGGCACCTGTGGCTAGTGCCTCGGGAACTGGACAGCGGGGTTCTAGGCCAGTCCCGTGGCAGGCGAGTACCCTAGCCGAAACCCAGCAGCGCGGGCCCCCTGCGCCAGAATCACCAGGGCGGCTCCGAGGACAGGGCCCGGGAGGCTGTATTTTGGCAGAGTCCCGGGCGGTTCCCATGGATAATAGTGCCAGTTTGAGACCCACTCGCCCGGCTGTGGTGAGTTTGACTTAGGTCTGCCCTGTGCGGGGCTCCTGGGGCTTCAGGTCTGCTGGAGGGTGGAGGGGGGGGAGTGCCCAAGCTCAGGGCTTCCCCAACCCAGCCATCCCCGCCCCCCCCCACTCCCCCACCTAGAAGATAACTAGTCCCGGCTACCGGCTGAGATCCCTTACTGGCTCTTCCCTGCGGAGAAAAGAGGCGGCCTCTCTAGAGTCAACACCGAGGGGCACCAGCATCAGCCCGCTCAGGGCTCTGGCCCTAGCTGGTGGGCAGCGGGAGAGAGAGAGACCTGGCCTAGCACCCCACCCTGCACACCAGCCTGGTCAAGCAAAGGCAGGAAGGAAGCGACAGCAGCCCGGGCCGGGCGGCCAGGGACCAGTAGGGACAGGGGTGAGGGGTGACGCAGGCCTCAAGAATTTGAAAACAAACATTTAGCCAACGGAGGAAGAGGCTGCTGTGGGTCGCTGAGCCGGGGCGGGCCCGGTTCCCTCCCTCCCCGGGCAGAGGCGAGTCCCAGCCCTGCTGGCAGTGGCCGCCAGCTGAAACTAGTGCCCGGGGCGGGAAGGCCTTTGGGGGCGACGGGGACCCCATGGGCTCTGCCCAGACACTGGAGCATCCTGGCCGGGGTGAGGAGAGGAGGCAGCAGAGAGCAGGGAGGACGCAGGAGGAGGCTCAGTGGCAACATTTTGCTCATGGAGGCTTCATTGAGCACCCAGGGCAGGCAGCGAATTCAGAGACAAAAGCACTGCCCAGCTAGGGAAGGAAGCAGACACAGGGAGAGAGAATACTGAGGGAAGCCCAGGAGTCTGTGAGCCCTCTGCAGAGGAAGTCAGAGAAGGCTTCCTGGAAGAGGCGGCACCGAAGCCAAGCCCTGAAGGACGAATTCTGCCAGGGCAGAACAGACTCTTGCTCATCTCACCCCTCCTTCTCCCAAGGCCGGCATTCAGTGAGTGGACGAGTGAGCAAGCGAGTGACCAGCAGACACCTACGATGAATGAATGAATGAATGAATGAAGTCTGAAGTCTCAAGGTCCAGACTGCAAAGTCCATCTTTCCACCCCTCAGCTCCCAAACTCCCTTTACAGGCCTGGGGCTATGCTCCCGCTCAGCACCCACAGACTCGAGCCAGCCTGCATGGTTCGAGTCCCAACCCAGTCACTTACCAGCTGTGTGACTTTGAGCAACTTACTTAATTTCTCTGTGCCCGGGGCTGGGCGGGGGAGGGGGGGTGTGGGTCCACTCTCCATAAAATGGAAGCACTAATGCTGTCTACTTTGTAAAGTTTCCGTGAAGACCGAGTGAGTTCGGACAAGGAAAGCGCTGGGAACCGTGAGAGGCATGCAGTGAGCACTGCATAAGTGTTTGCTGACGTGACTTAGATGCCAGCTCACTCATTCACTGGCTCACTCGCTGATGCACTTCCTGATTCATTCCCTTGTTCAATCCGCCACTCACTCACACGCCCCTCCCTCTTTGCCAGCCAACCCCCCCCCAGCCCTCCCCAAGCCCAGGCCCTCTCCTCCCTGCCCCCCGGGCGCCTCTTCGCCAGGCCTGGAGGGTGCCTGCTGCACCGCTGATTACTGTAACGCTTTCATGCATCCCCCCCCCCCCCAACCCAAAACAAAGAAGAAGAAAACCAGACCCCTGTCTGTCACTAGCAGAACCAGGTTGTGGGCGGTAAGCCTCCGGCACAGGGCCTTCGGGCCACGGACTCTCCCCTGGAGCTGCCCCAGAGGCGGCCACGCTGGCTTCCCGGCAACCCCCCCCCCAACACTGGGCGGCCGGGCCCACTCCCCTCTTCATCAGGCCAGGTTCTTCCAAATCTCAACCTCCCCCTGCCCGTGGCCCCTGGCGCTGCCAGCTTCGCGCCCGGCCGGGGTACTCGAGCCCCCACCGCCTGAGCCAGGAGCCCAGAGCCGGCTGCCAACGCGATGGCTTCGAAGCTTGAAGCCATCTCACAAGGGAGCAATTAGAGCCTCACGCTGAGCATCAGCGATTGCGTGCTGATTACTGTTAGATGGGCAGGCGGAGGATTCCACAGCTTCCTTCTTTCCCACAGGCCCTGGGAGAACAGGTCATGCTGGGGAAGAGTCAAAAAAAAAAAAAAAACATTTCCTGAACACCTCCAGCGAGCCGGGCGCCCCGTGCGGCACTTTCTAGAGTTTAACAGCATGGCACAGTGGGCATGACAATTTGCATGGGAATCGAGGCTCAGAGAGGTAAAGGGACCCGCCCAAGGCCGCACAGCCAAGAAACGTGGTTTGGGGAATCAAATCTGTACCGAGACAGGGGCGCCTGGCATCGAGGAAGCATCGAGGTGTGGGGGGTGGGGCGGCGGGGGAGTGGGCACTGCCAGGGGTCCTGAGACCCCGTCCTGCCCCAGGGATGAGCAAGGCGCTGGCGTCTGGGAAGGTGGGGAGGGGCTGGGGCTGGGCATGAGGTGATGTTTGGGCCAGAGGGTGGGGAGGGAGGGGAGGAGAGCGAGAGAGGCAGGGCCAGGTGCCCGGCAGGAACAATGGCACGGGGCGGGTAACGGGAGCCCGGCCAGCTCCGGGCTCCTGGGCAGGCCCTCCTGGGCCCCGGGAGCAGCAGGCTCCTCCCGTCGCGCTGCCAGGGTGATACCGGCCTGGATCAGCCGACTCAGCGATTGTATCGGCCTTTTCCTGGAAGACGGCAGACGCGGCGGGGGAGTCCGGAAGGGAGGCACCTGTTGGGAAAGGGGGGTGCGGGCACCCCATCCCGCGTGTATTTGCCTCCCGGAGATGTGGCCAGTCTTCCCCGGCGCGCTCAGACCCCAAAGCCCCCGGACCCAGCGGTCAGCGCCGGCTGCTGGGGCCGAGTCCAGGGTGGGCCAGGGCCTCGAGTGACCGGCGCTGCTGGCCACTACCTCAGCCAAGCCGCACAGCGTCCCCGGGCACGTCCACACCTGCCCTCTACGGCGCCTCGTTTCACCCCGCCCTGCCAGGGGCAGGCACAGACGGGTGTGAAAGCAAGGCCTATGCGACACCATCCAGTGTCCTCTTTCTCTGGAGAAGGCCACTGCCACCCTGCCAAGGGGCACGGCTTCAGGGGCACCGTGGGGTGCGGTCTGAGGCGTCCCACTGCCGACCGAGGGGTCCAGGAGAGGGACGGGGCGGGAGCACCCCCGTCTGAGGGGCCGGCCAGGGCGGATCGCAAGCATTCGTCACGCCTTACGGGGGATAACAGCATCAGGGGCCGGGCCACTGCAGACTGCATGATCCCCTCGCCCAAGCAGGGCACGGGCAAATGGAGGGAGGGCAGAGGCGTCAGGGGGGCCATGTGGAGGGGCCGAAGCCCGGTCGGGGAGCAGAGAGAGGCTGCGGGCGTCTCGACATCATCGCTCCCCCAGAGACGCCGTGAGAACCGTGGCCGGTGGACGAGCCCTGGCTTCGTGGGCCAGGAGCGGCTGCGGAGCTGGGGAGGGGGCGGAGCTGGGGAGGGGGCGGAGCTGGGGAGGGGGCGGTTGTTACTGGAAACTGGAAACGGCTTCAGGGAGTAGGCTCTGGGCGGGGGTGGGGGGGGTGGGGGGGGCCTGGGTTCAAAGCAGCTCCGCCTCTTATTTGCTGTGTGACCTCAGGCAAGTCACTGCCCCTCTCTGAGCTGCAGTTTCCTCCTTCGTAAAATCTGGATGTGACAAATAGAACCTGCTCGGACGGCTGTTACAGGGGTTCAAGGAGGAAATCGATGCCGGCGAAGTGGCAAACAACATTTACTACCCGGTGGTAGTGATTTTTATGGTCCCATTATGTAGCCAAGAACTCGGCATAAAGCCTGGGACATCACAGGCCCAAGGGGGTAGTCTCCAGAGCCTCTGGGGACACGCGTCTTTCGGTTTTAGGAATCCTCCCTTGCCCTTCACCCCACCTTCAGGGCAAGTCTCAGAGGGAAGGGACTCTGGACCCAGCGGGGACACACCTCCACCCATGAATTCAATAAACCTGAAGCAGCCCGGAGTGCCGCCTGTGCTGGGAACCCTGAAGGCGTCAGCCCGGCTCTCAAGGTGCCGACTGTCCAGTGGGAGCAGGGAGATGGCGACTTGCACCGCGACGCTGATGCCCGGGAGACGTCGCTGTCAGGGAAGGAGGCGGCCCGGACCGGCCCTGGAGTCGGCACTGGGGGCTTCCTGGAGGAGGGGGCACAACCAACCGCCATCTTGCTCGTCAGACGTCTTCTCAGAGTCTCAGGGTTGAGCCCGGGACTGGGCACGTGCTCCTACTTTGCGGAGGCTGTGACCCCTGCCCAGCCCCCCCTGCCCCGCGTCCCTAACCTCCCCCCTGCTCCCCAGCTAAGCCTCAGGTGGGCTCCTACCTAAGTGCTGGGAGGAGTAGGCGGGGCACCACCCAGGGGACCCCCGCGTCCCAGCCCGGAGCTCTGCTGCCCCCCAGTGGCAGGACTGAGGAGGACGCTGCGCCCACTAGGGGAAACCAGGTGACAGCAGCAATTATCATAAAAATAAAATGGCGATGACGATACTCACCACTTTACAAACTGTAATCACAGGCTGCAGGACCCTGGACTGGAATCAGCTGGGGCCTTAACTCCTGAGTCAGGTTCCAACCGGCTGTGTGACCTTGGACAAGTCGAGTCACCTCCCTGGGCCTCCGAGTTCTCTGTAGAACGGGTGACAAAACTGCGTTGTCGTGTAAGGATTCAGTGACCCAACGCCAGGTGCCCAGGCGGCGCCATCGTTAATAGCGACTCTCGCGCAGCCTGCCGGACGTCGCCTCCCCTTGGAACGATGGTCTTTTTTGCAAAGTCCTTTTTCGAAATGTCCCCTCCTTTACTCTGCACTGTTATTCCCATTTAACAGGTGAGGGGACTGAGGCTCTCAGAAAGGGGCAGGCGCTTGCCGGGAGCCTCGTGGCTGGTACGCGGTCCGGCAGGGCTCAGAGCCAGCTTGGCCCGACTCCGGCCCCGCCCCCCTCCCCTCCCCCCCCCACCCCCCCCCCCCCAGCGCCGGCTCCCCACACCCTTCTTTGGAAACCAGAAAGCGCCTCCGAATCCCCCGCATCCTAATGGCCTCATCCAAACAAGCAGGCCCCGCCTCTGCCCCCATGGGCCTCTTGCTCCAGCTTCTCCCCTCCTTCCCGGCCAGGTCCCCAGCCCTCAGGACGGCTCGTGAGAGGGGGGGGCTTGAGAGTGGCTTCCAAAGATCACCCTGTCCGTCCCTCTGTGCCCCGCCCAAGCACAAACAGGTGACTGTTTGTTGGTCCTGTTCTTCATGCTGCTCAAGAGAGGCCACAGCTCCGCTTCCTCTCCCCGCCCTGCTGCTGCGGTTCCCACAGCCGGGAATTCCTCGACCGTCCGTCTCTGGTCACCGGAGTCCCTCCTGCCACCGGGCCGGCCCCCTTCCTTGTGCTCTTTCTCCCACGGGTGTCAGAAATACAGTCCAGGGAACACACTTGAGGCCTGGCGGGAGGAACCCCGGAATGGGGAAGGGTCACTCGGGGACAGGAAGTGAGAGCCGAGCCCAGGTTCGACCCCAGGTCAGGGCGGCGAGAGTGGCCAAGGTGGTTTCCTGGTGCCCAGGACAGCCTCGGCCCAGGCGGGGCAGCCTCACCCACAGCCTGAGGGCGCCCAGGCCCACCCCCTGCCCCGCTGGCACCGTGTGGCTCATGGGCTCCGAGGAGCAGAGCAGGTCTGAGGGCCCATGAAGAGCTCGGGCTCAGGAGTTGTGTGGGACTGGGTTCAAATCCCCTCACACCCCTCTAGAAACGCTTGCTGAGTGTCTCCGAGCCAGGCACGGCATTCAGCTCTGAGGCCAAAGCCAAGGCCCCTGCCCCATGCAGCTCCTGGCCCAACCCCGAGGTGACAGTGAGCAAGTCAATAAGTGGACCGACGAGAAATCCCCGCGTGAGGAGGGAAGGTGGGGAGGCCACCTCTCTGAGGGTGATCCCGGAAGTTCTCCGGAGGACGTAGCGTTTGGGTCACGGCCGGAACAACGAGAAGGAGCCAGACCCAAAGAAAGGACGGGAGAACGCCCCGGGAAGAGCGAACGGTCTGGGCAAAAGCCCTGAGGTTGGAACGAGCTTGGGGAAACGGCCAGGGCAGCAGGCCCGCGTGGAGCCTGAGTGTATGGACTCACACGCCACCTTTCTCTCTGAATGGCCGATTTCTAGTCTGTGAAATGGGTTCAACGAGACTCGCTGAATCGGAGATGGACGTGGGGTCCTTACATCGGGGCCTCGGTGGTCCTGAAATACTTGACCTTCTCTCATTGCTCTAATAACAGGCCCATCGGTGGTATGAGTCAGAGTTTGGTTTCAGCACCATCCCCCAGTCCCAGACTGGGGCTGCCCGACCCGCTAATCGGTTCTGGAAGGGTTTTAGGCCTTGTCCACGGGCGCTGCGTTTCACAGTTTACAGAGCACCCCTCCCCCTCCCGCTGCCCCGCAGAGCGGCTGGTTGAGGAGACCCTTAGAGTCATCAATGGCAAGGGCTCTGGTCCGGGGGTCACGGCGGGTGCTCAGGGAGTGTCGGGGGCAGGTCCTGCCGCGCTGCTGTCCCCACGGCGAGCTTTCGCAGGCCACAGGCCTTTCTTGCCAAACTTCCGTCATCTGCAAAACAGGCGGTTTTCCAACCCCGCGGATCCTTAAGGCCGGATGGTTCTGGCTCCCAGCCGAACTGCGGGAATTGGGAATCGGAAGGCAACTCTCCATCAAAACCCAGACCAGGGTCCTCCCACCTGGAAGCAGAGCAGGAGGAGGCCAAGGTCAAGATCAGATCCAGGACTTGAGCCACAGACTCCTTCTCTCTCCCTGACTGGAAAGGCCTTTTGTAAGTCGCTAGTTCCCAGAGGAGGGCAAGTCCCGGGTCTCTGCTCCGCCGTAGCCTGTTCCTACCATCTCCATGTCAACTGTGAGATGTAGCTTGGGTGGCACTGCCTCCAGGAAGCCCGCCCTGATCTCCTGTGAGAGCCGGCTGCTGCTTTATTCGCCCACCCGCAGCCCCAGGCTTTCTCTACCAGGGCAAAGCTTCTGTTGACGGTTCACTCCGATGCATCAGGGACGCAGATCTGACGTGGGCAGCTCAACGAACCGTCCCCCGAATGAGCGGCCTGTGCAATGGGCATCCTCAGACTCCTCCCCGCCCACGATGGCCCCACCCCGATGCCTACACCGTCAGTGAGTGCTGCCTGCTTTTTACGAGAATACAATCATCTGAGAAGTGGGGCTTTTCTCGCGTTGCGTGAAGATTATGTCCTTACACACGCCTGCAGCCGGTTTCTCCTCGTGACTCTGTAGCGTTTCCCGCGGGAATAGACCGCACACTATCCATTTGGCCACTGATGGGCATTTGGGTCATTTCTAATATTTTGGTCATTAATGAACCGGACCGCTATGAACATTCTAGCTCGTGTCTTTCAGGGCATACCTGTACACATTTCTGTTGGGTCTGTACCCCAAGAACTGGATTCGCTGGGTCACTGGGTGGGCTTGTACTCAGCCTCAGCAGATGCAGCCGAACTATTTGTCAAAGTATTGTGCCCGTTAGTACCCTCCCCAACGGTATGGGGGAGATCCTGCTGTCCCCACTTTTACCAACTCTCACGTCTGTCTGGGAGCCCCCCTGCATTGTGTCCGGTCTCTTGTCTGTCTCACCTGTCACAGAGAGCGGATGCTTCTGTGACCCCGTCTCCCATCCATGGGAGACACAGACGAGAGAGGTGAATGAAGGTGATTGGAAAGAAGGAGAGAGATGGAGAGGGAAGGAGGGAAGGAGGAAAAAACGAAGGAAGGAAGAAGGGATGGAAGGAAGGGAGGAAAGGAAAGGAAGGAAAAGAAAAGGAAGGAGGGAAGGAATGAAGGGAGGGAAAGGATTAAAGGAAAGGGAGGAAGGAAGGGAAGGGAAGGGAAGGGAAGGAAAGGAAAAGAAAGAGAAGGAAAGGGAAGGAAAGGAATGGAAAGGAAAGGAAAGGAAAGGAAAGGAAAGGAAAGGAAAGGAAAGGAAAGGAAAGGAAAGGAAAGGAAAAGGGAAGGAAAGAGAAGAGAGGGAAGGAAGGAAAGGAAAGGGAAAGGAAAGGAAGGAAAAATGAAAGAAAAAGAAAGGAAAGGAAGGAAGGGAGGAAGCGAGAGAAGGGGGAAGAGAATCAACAAAGAGGCAAGAGGCCGTCTCCATGCTGTGGGGCTTCCCGCCGCTGCCCCAAGGGTTAGCGCCTGCTGGGACTGAAGCTTTGGCTCCTGGTTCACCCTGAAACCCCAGCGTGCCCTGTAAATGAACACTCGAGTAAATTTCTTTCTCCACAGTTTCCTTTGAGGATAAAATCTTCGAAAGAATAGTTTAGGGCCTGGGGTCTGCTGGGAGTGGTGGAGGAAAGCAGGGTCCCCTCGGTCACTGTAGAGAAGGGTCAGCCTTGGGTGGGAAGGGGGTTCCAGGAAGCCTTGAGATTGGCTCCCAGAGGTACGTGGCTCAGAGACTGGCTGAGCAGACAGCCCCAGGGGCCAAAACCTCTACCCCAGACACGCCCGCCCCCATCTCCTGTCCTGCCAGACCCATCCCACCTTCCTCCCTCTCCCACGGCAAGCAGGGGCAGGGCCCGAGGCCTTTGGCCAAGGCCAGGTACCCAGGCCAGGCCTACCGCGCAGAGGCACGTACCACAGAGAGAGGGGTTACCTCGAGGTGCTACCTCCTGGGTAGGTGGCAAACGAGGGAAGTGGGTCTGGCGGGGCCTTGTGCAGCCCTCGCCTCCCTGCCTGGCAGCATGGCCCCAAAGCCAGCGCCAGCCGCCCCACCCCAACCCCCACAACCCCAGCCCCCAGCAGCCTGGCACAGACTCGGGTGCCAGCCAGAACCCGGATATGCCAGGGCAGGTTGAATGAGGAGAACTTGTTTCCTCCATGTTGCCAGTCTGGTGCCAGCTTGGCTCTCCCAGTGCAGACTCAGCATTGGAAGAAGCAGAGAGTCTCTTTGGTCTTTACTCGATGCAGGAATCCCGTTCCTGGCGTTCCTTGAATCTTTACGGGACAGAGACCTGACCGCCTCACAAGGGCCCCTCATGCTCTGGCATGCGTGCAGCTCTGACACAATAAAAGTCCCCATTTTTGGCAACTTCTTATGGACCAGGCACTGTGTCGATCTTACGAATTCTCTTTCACAGAGGCTCCATGGAGTAGGCATTACTATCACCAGCCCCATTTTGAAGATGGCTTAGAGCCATTATGCGTCTTACTTAAAATCACATGATATAGATAGATGATAGAGAGATCGATAGATGATTGATTGATAGATAGATACATAGATAGATGATAGATAGATGGATAGATAGATAGACGATGGATTTCCTACCTCTGTCCAATGGGAGAGCCTAGAAGCAGCGACACCTCAATAGCAATGAGCACACCCAGTGCCCAGATCTTGGTTTCTAAATACCACTGTCCAGTAAAAGAAACTATACCCCTTAGAGAAATGGCTGATTCTACTCAGGTAGGGTAAATGCAAGGTGAGCCTGGAGCGTCTCATAGTGCCAGAAAGTAAGGCAGTGCTCAAAAAACAAAAGGACGATGGGGCACCCGGGTGGCTCAGTTGGTTAAGGATCTGACTTCGGCTCAGGTCATGATCTCACAGTTCGTGGGTTCAAGCCCCATGTTGGGCTCTGCGCTGACAGCTCAGAGCCTGGAGCCTGCTTCAGATTCTGTGTCTCCCTCTCTCTCTGCCCTTCTTCCGCTCCCACTCTGTTTCTCTCTCAAAAATAAGTAAACATTAACAAAAATTTTTTTAAACAAACAAAAGGACAGGGAGATGTCAAAGAGACACAGGAGCCTATCTGAAAAAGCTCCCAAAGGGCAAAGCTGGAATAATTTGAACAATAAAATACATAACTTAGTATTGAATTATAACTCAAAGGAAAGATGAATAAAGGCAAAGGTACATGCCTTTATAATAAATGACTGATTACATAAGTAGGGAAAAGAAACAAATCTTCCTTACAGAAGAACCCCAAATAATATATGTAGATATATCCACACTTGAGTGTGGGTTCCACTTGCTTCCGGAGAGCAGAGTAGGGACAGGGAAAATAGGGGTGCCTGGCTGGCTTAGTTGGTAGCGTGTGTGGCTCTTGATCTCGGGGTTGGGGTTCCACCCCCATGTTGGGTGTAGAGATTACTTAAAAAATAAAATCAGGGCACCTGGGTGGCTCAGTTGGTTAAGCGTTCAACGTTAGGTTTAGGTCATGATTTTATGGTTTGTGGGTTTGGGCCCCACATCGGGCTCTCTGCTATCAGCATGGAGCCTGCTTCCCATCTTCTGTCTCCCCCTCTCTCTGCCCTTGCCCCTTTCACACTCTCTCTCTCAAAATAAATAAATAAACATTAAAAAAATAAAAGTCAGGGTACCTGGGTGGCTCAGTGGGTTAAGCATCTGACTCTTGATTTTGGCTCAGGTCATGATCTCACAGTTTGTGAGTTCGAGCCCTGCTCCGTGCTGACAGCATGGAGCCTACTTGAGAGTCTCTCTCTCTCCCTCTGCCCCTTCCCCCTGCTCATATACTCTCTCTCAAAATAAATAAACAAACTTAAAAATGTTAAAAATGTTTTAATTTAAAGTTCTAAAATCTAAAAAAACAAAAAAAAGGAAAGGGGAAATAGTAACTTCACAGTGGGAAAGGCTGGCAGACGCCAGCTTAACCATATAATCAATGTTGACATCACCCGGGCTAAGTCACGTGGGCAGCACGTGCCTCATGAGATCATGTGACAAGAAGGGCGCTCTGCCTCTGAGGTATTCTCCCCTCAAACCCATAACTCCTGCCCAGTCATAAGAAAAGCATCAGATAAACCCAAATAGAGGGACAATCCAACGAAATTCTGACCAGAACGCCTTAAAACTGTCAAGGTCATGGAAACCATGGAAAGATGGAGAAAGTGTTGCGGACCAGAGGACACCAAGGAGACGTGAGGACAACGTGCAATGTGAGATCCTGGCCCGGATCCTGGCCCAGAAAAAGGACACTAGTGGGAACACTGGTGAAATCGGAATAAAATCTGGAGTCCAGTTAAGAGTCACGGACCGAAGTTGGTTTCTTAGTTTGACAACGGTACCATGGTGATGTTACATGTTAGCAGCAGTGAAAACGGGGAAAGGGGCAGATGGAACGCTGTACCGTCTCTGCAACGTTTCTGTAAATCTACAATTATGCCTAAGTAAAGACTTCATTTTATTAGAAAAAAAAATCAAACGGGTTGGGGCGTCTGGGGGGCTCAGTCAGTTGAGCATCTGACTCTTGATTTCGGTTCAGGCCATGATCCCAGGGTCATGGGATTAAGCCCCACATGGGGCTCCGTGCTGAGTGTGGAGCCTCCTTAATATTCTCTCCCTTTCCCTTTGCCCCTCTCCCCAATCACACACTCTTTCTTTAAAATAAAATAAAATAATAAAATAAAATAATCGCATGGGAATAAATGTCTGAACCAGGATTCGAATTCAAATGTGTCTGCCCCTTAGCCCATAAGCTCCACCGTCTCCACACCGCCTCATGGTAGAAAGCCATTCCCAAAAATCTTGATGGGTCTGAGCTCCTCCCCATCTGCCCATGTCTGCCTTCCAGGACCACCCTGGCTCCTATTTTCTTTGCTCCGTGGCCTCCTTTTGAGGGATGAGGATGCTCCGTGCCGCCGCCCCCCCCCCAGGTGTGTTCACATCTCCAAGCTCATTCCCAGGTGCTTCTACTCTCTCGACTGATTTGGGTTTCGATGAACACTGGCCTCCCCAGCAGCTACCACTGCCGTGCAGGAGCCATCGAACTCCACTTGGGAATCCATGGGGTTCCAGGAAAGATAACTCCCCAACCAGGGTCCAGAGATAAAGCACATGACCTAAGCTAGGTCTGTCAGATGCACACCACCCCCCTGGCCACTATGACCGGCCCAGAGGCAGCCACATGACCCAAGCTCATCTAATCACAAAACATCCCAGGACTTCAACAGGGGACGCTGGGACAAAGACAATTCCCTCCTTCCATGCCGGATGTGAAGGAAGCAGCCCCGGAAGCCTCAGGATGAAGACGACACCAAGGACCACAGAGGAGAAAAATGGAAAGAGCTGGGTCCTCGGTGACAGCACACCTTGCTTGAAGCTCCCCTGGCCCGTAGACTTCTTAGCTATGAGAACTGTGGCAGGTAGGCTGAGAAATGGTCCCCTAAGAGACATCTACATCCTAATCCTGAGACTTGTGAATGTTATCTTACATGATAAACAAGGGGGAGGACAGATTTTTTTTAAAGTTTATTTATTTTTGAGAGAGAGAGAGAGCAGGGCAGAGGCAGAGAGAGAGGATCCAAAGTGGGCTCTGCTGCTGTCAGCACAGAGCCCAATGCGGGCTCAAACTCAGGAACTGTGAGATCATGACCTGAGCTCAAGTCAGATGCTTAACCAGCTGAGTCACCCAGGCGCCCCACAAGGTGGGGGATAGATTTTTCAGGTGGGATTTGAGTTAAGGATTATGAGAGATTATCTGGGTGGACCCCAAATGCAATCACACGTATCCTTATACTTGGGAGGCAGAGGGAGATTTGACCTAGACACACAGAGGAGAAGGCAATGTGACCGCAGAGGCAGAGACTGGAGCGATGTGGCCACAAGCCAAGGAAAGCTTGTAGCCACCAGAGCTGGAAGAGACAAAGGACAATTCTCCCCTGGGGCACACACCCATGCAGGACAGGGGACGGCCCTGCCAACACCTGGATTTTGGCCCAATGATATTGACTTCGGATTTCTAGCATCCAGAACAGTCAGAGCATAAATTTCTGTTGTTTTAAGTCACCTAATTTGTGATCATTTGTTACAGAAAGCTGTAAGAAACAAAGACAAGAGGGGCGCCTGGGTGGCTCAGTTGGTTGAGCGTCCAACATCGGCTCAGGTCATGATCTCACGGTTTGTGGGTTTGAGCCCCGCGTCGGGCTCTGTGCTGACAGCTCAGAGCCTGGAGACTGCTTCGGATTCTGTGTCTGCCTCTCTCTCTGCTCCTTCCCCACTCACACTTTGTCTCACTCTGTCTCTCAAAAATAAATAAATGTCAAAAAAAAAAATTAAAAAAGAAACAAACACAAGAACTAATAAATTCTCTTTAATCTCTAGGCCTATTCAAATTGGGTATTTTGTCAATTGCATTCAAAAGCAGTCTAATTCATACACAGCCCTGCTGTCACCCTCCTCTGGTTAAAAGGTGAACTCCAAGGGGGCGCCTGGGTGGCTCAGTCAGATAAGTGTCCGACTTCGGCTCAGGTCATGATCTCATGGTTTGTGGGTTTGAGCCCCGAGTTGGGCTCTGTGCTGACAGCTTGGAGCCTGGAACCTGCTTCGGATTCTGTGTCTCCCTCTCTCTTTGCCCCTCCCTCATTCACATTCTGTCTCTGTGTCTCAAAAATGAATGTTAAAAAAATTAAAAAAAAAAAAAAAGAGACGAACTCTATGGGAAGACAATGTCCCACCGGGAGGCAGCCAGAGACACCCCCCCACCGACCTTTAGTTGGGGAAGTGCGGCAAGGGGTAGGGGGCGGGCAGCTCACAGACTCCATGTAAAGGCATCATGGGAGTTTATTTACAGAAAAGTCACAGCAACCAGGGCCCATGCAGGTTGTGGCCAGAAGACCCCTGGTGTGTGTATATATATATACAGGTCCCAGCAGTCAACAGCGCCAGAGCTGTCCTCAGCCACGCCCCCGCCAGAAGCACCAAGAGTCCGGCACGGGGAAGGGAGTGGGCCCCCATCCTTGCCAGATATCACGGGTCACCTGTGCCAGAGGAAGGACCCGGCGTTGGCCCCGAAGCATGGACATTGAAGAACATGAAGGCAGGCCGTGTGTACTCTCGACGGCACAGCAGCCATGGCCTGGGGCGTGGGACACCACAGGTCCCTCCAGACTTGTCCAGGAGCCGGGCGTGGAGCTGATGTCCCAGGCCACGGCTGCCCGTCACGCGGGGGGCTCCCCCAGTTTGCTGGTGGCGCTTGTGATCCGCTTATTCTCCCGGAGGTTCCGGAGGCGGGCACTGAGGCTGCTGATCTCTTCCACGTGGGCCTGGGGCACCCACCCCTTCTCACCGTCTGCCAGGCGGACCCCCTCCAGCCAGCCTACAGGCACACAGGCCGGGAGCGGCAGCGGTGAGTGGCATCGGAGGGACACCAGGGCCGGGTCTGCGAGGGAACGCCTAGGCCCTGATGCAAGCCTCGTCTGCACCTCCAGGGCAGAGGTGACATCATCCCAGCACCTCCCAGCTCCAGGAAGGACCCTGCCTCCAGTAGTCTTGTAGATGAACTTCTGACCTGTTTTTCCTGACATCGTCTACAAAGGGTATTTCCCACTCTCCCCCCATCGGTCACTCCGAGTCCTACATCTTTCTGAGCGGGAAGTTCCTCCTCTTGTCTAACTTGATTCCTGCATGCTGTGGTTGACCAACACTTGCATAACCTTTTCCTTGTGATATCTTAGCCATCTAGCTACCTCCTACCCAGCCAAGCCCCATCAGGGAGGGCCTTCCCAGGAGGCCTTTCTCACCGTCACTGGTTTGCGTCCTCACTGCCAGGATGTCCGTCTTCTCCAGGGTCAGCTCATCCGGCTGCAGTGCCTTGTATGTCCTGACACACTGAACCTGGGGGCGGTCTGACAGCCCAGAGGGAGAGTGAGGGAGTCCCCAGGGGGTATCACAGGGGGCAGGAAGGGGTAGGAGGAGGAAGTGAAGGGGTAGGTGGGTGGCCGCTAGGGCTTCATTTTCTCTGCGCCTCCCTCTGCCCACCCTGGCCACTCTCCTCTCTCACCCGAAACACAAGCCCGAGGGGACTCCGGGCCCTCCCAGCTCCACTTCTTGCTTCTGCGCCCAGGGCTCTCACCTCCCCAGCTCGGCCTGACACCTTGATGCTGACCTCTAGGCCGATGTCCCACTGCCCCCAGACACCCCCCACAAAACGGTAATGGCCCTTTCATATGCCCCCGTTACTGCTCCGGGGCTGCCTCTAATCTGTCCTTCTCACTGGTTTCACATCCCATCACTCCCCCGATGATTATAACCCTCCAGGGCTTCCCAGTCCTCTTGGAACAAAATAAAACCCAAAGTCCTCCTCGCAGCCTCCAGAGCCACGCATGGGATGGCCTTGCCTTCTTGCTAGCCTCCCCTCCTCCCCTCTTCTTCCCCCTCCCCCCTGCTCATGAAGCTCAGCAACACGGGCTGCCCTGCTGTTCCCCAGATACTCGGAATTCCCTTCTGCCTCAGGCCCTTGGTGCTGGCTGCTCCTCCTCCCAGGGGTGCTTTTCCCCAGATATTTTCATGACTGGCCCTCTTCCTCCTTCAGGGGCCTTCCCTGGCCACCTGTCTGGAGTGGGGGGCTCGCCTCGCAGCCCAAACAGGACTCCCAGCCCAAGCCAGACAAGCTGCTTCGGTCCAGGCCCTGGGCTCTTCCTACCGCAGCAGGCAGGCTGGCAGTGTTGGGAAAACCACAGACTTGGGGGCCAGACCTGGCGTGAATCCTGGCTCCGCTCCCCACTGGCTACCTGACCTTGGGCAAGTCATTTAACATTTCTGAGCCTGCTTTCTTGGATACAAAAAAATCAGGAGTCTAGTTAACAGGCTCGGCATGAGGATTAAGTAAAACAAATGCATACAAAAGTCCCTAATACCAGGCCTGACTCATGGCAGGTATGGGGAGAAACGAGGCCCCTTCCTCTCCCTTCCTCTCCCTTCGTTAGCTCGGCCCTAACTCCCCTGCTCAAAAACCTTCAGTCGCTGCCTGGAGTCGGCTGCCTCGAGGTCCTCTGTGATTGGGCAGCACTCTGGCTGACCAGCCTCATTCACGCCCCAGAGGGAAGCCTCGACCTCACCCCACCCACCCCCTGGCCACTTTGGTTCCTGTCCTCTTTACAACCCAGGCAAAGACGGAGACGGACCCGGGTTCCAGGCTCAGCTCTGCCACTTACTAGTTGAGTGAACTCAAACAGGTCACTTTAGCTCTCTGAACCTGTTTTCTAACCTGTGAAATGGGTGTCTGCAGGGATGAGATGGGAGGATATAAAGGGCTCTGTCATCTCCAGGGTGCTGCCCATGCACACAGGGTCGGCCTGTCCTGTGTAAAACCCGCCCCTCCTTCAAGGTTCCGCACAGCCGCCCCTGACGGCCCCGGGCCAGTCATCCCTATCCCTGCCGGGCCTGCTGCTGGCAACACACACCGGGACTGGAGGGAAGGGAAGGGCAGCAAGGGATCCGGCCCTGGGGGGTGTGGGCCTGGAAGTGGGTGACAGGTGTGGGGGGGTGCTGCAGCAGGCTGCTACCTTGACCTTCGCTGAAGACCTCCGTGTCCTCCCGGGAGCTGGAGGGGCACATGGCCGAGATCCACCGCCGCTTTTCACTTCTAGGGAGGGGGGGGGCTGAGCTGTCACAAGGCGCAAAGTGCAATCTCCCAGGGCCAGAGTGGTGACACGGGGCTGGGAGGATCCAGTACGAGGTCCAGACTCAGGACCCGCCCCCGGGCCCACCCCACGGCCCTGTCCCCAAGCCTGTGCTCCGCCCGGCTCTGAGCAGGAGGACAGAGCCAGCCCGGAAGCCCCTGGACGCCAGCTCCGCCCGTGTCCTGCCTCAAGCCACCGCCCTCCCCACGCCCGCGGGGCCCACTCACTCCGTCCGGGCCCTCAGCAGGAACTGGTGCTTCGCGTGTTGCCCGTGGAGGAGCTGCAGGAGGAACACGTGGCCGGGGATGCCCTGCAGCTTCAGGCTCAGGTCCTTCACCTGGAGCTCGGCCATCTTGGCGTGGACAAAAACGGCGAACTTGCCTAGCCTGCGGGGCCGGGGAGGTGAGGTCAGCCTGGGGGGGGGGTGATGTCAGCCTGGCTCGTCCCCAGCCCCACCCTCACTCAGGACAGGTGAGTTAGGTGAGTTCGATCGCAAGGAGAAGGGGATGGCTGCCCCTCCGGCTCCCTCCCCAAGGAAACTGTGCAAGACATCGCTTCCCTAACAGCCAGCGCGGTCCCCGCAAGCAATGGGGAGCCCGTTCCTGCTGGCTCCCTGACAGAAGGGGACGGTGAGGAAAGCTGGTCCCTGCCCCAGGCCTTCTCTCTGAACCTCTGCCTTGAGTCTCTGTTCTACAGAGCCCACGGACCGCCCCTCGGATGAGACCCCGCACTGTTTAGTGTCTGCCCCTCTCACCGGTATAGAACCTGAACTTGGTCTCTTTACCCCGCTCGATCCCAGGGCTTCGCCCTGCCTGGCCCACAGTCTGGGTTCAATAAATACTCGTGGGAAGAAGGGGCAGGTGGGTGGGTCAAGGATGTCCCACAGACTCCTTCTTCTCAGCCCGCCTACACCGGAGTCCGTATCTCTCACTCCAAACCTGATCGCGTCACTCTTCCCCATCCCGGGAAACACTCCCTCGGGCTGCCCAGGAGGAAACTCGACCGTCATTGTCGCCTCTTCCCTGCCTCTCCCCGCCAGCTCCATCCTGACTCCCTGTTGTTCCTGGAATCCACTTACCACTTCTGAAGCATCTATTGTCCCCTGGGGACAACTACACTACCTTTTGATCTCTCCCCTTCCATCCCCTGAACTCGCTGGGAGGAGGAGGTCACTCATCTGCTTCGCTCTCCACACTCCCCATGGCCCTCCGGACACCCGACCTCTGTAACAGTACAGAGACTTGCAACACTCCAGCTTCCTTCTCCTGCCCTTCCCCTCTACAAACCCAGCCAGATTAGGCTTCATCATCCCCTAAACACAATCTGCTGTTGTACCTTCCTGTGACTTTGCCACATAGCCTCCCAAACTCCTCCTTCTCTACCTGGCCAACTCCTATGTACCCTTCAAAACCCAGCTCAGATGTCCCTTCCTCTTGGAAGCTTTACTGACTCTCACCCCATGCCAGGGGATGCTACGGTACGAGTACACCTTTCCATCAAGACCCTAGCCAGGCGGCTATCAGCATGTATTTGAATTGTTCCGAGAGCCCCTGTAGGGAGAAAGCAAGTCTCATTCATCTTTACGTCCCTAGCACCCAAAAGGGCGCGGTAGAGGGGACTGGGGTTCAGGGACATTTGAGTGAACGAATAAGTCAGGAATGAACCCTTCCCATAGTGTAAGTCCATTCTCCCTCGCATCCAGTCTTAAGGCTTACCTCCCTCAGAAAGTCTTATCGCTCATCCCAAACTTATTAATCACAGCTAATATTGGGTGTTCACCAGGTGCCAGGCACTGTGCTATGGTCTTTCCATGTATTAGTATCACACCGAATCGCCCTCCGTGGAAGTGTCTATCTTACAGACGGAAGACAGGATAATACAACAGTTAAGAGCCTGGGATCGGACACCAGGCGGACCTGGCTTCCTGGCTCCTACACTTTACTTGCCCCACGATCTCGAGAATAATAAGGGAGCCCACTTTCCACGGAGATGTTTAAAGGAGCGGGGAGAGAAATCCACACAGCCTGCCTGGCACGGACTCAGGAAATGTTGGCCAGCATCGTTATGACTCGGGGCGGAGCCGGGACTCCAGGATTGTGCTCTCTCGATCTTTGCTCTACTTGGCTTGGGCTCAGAGCGGCGTCGAGTCCTCCACAGACGGTCCAGCCCTTGGTTCTTAGGTCCGGAAACTGGAATGGACTCGCCTCACATGCCTGCCTTTCCCGGGGGCGCCTGCAAGGCTCGGGGTGCCTGGGCGGCACCGTCTGACTGCGGTTCTCGGACTGGTCTTGAGCCTGGCTCCCGTCTCCCTCCCCCGACCCTGCCCAGACTCACTCCTTCCGCCGGGAGAGCAGCAAGCAGTCATTGAAGAGGTGCAGGTAGACCGCCTTGCTGGACAGCTTCAGCTTGGCAGGGGGCGCCGCGGGCAGTGGGGCCAGCTCCACCAGCTCCCCGTGCCGAACCAGCCAGCGGGCCTGAGAGATTAGTGGGAAGATCTGGAAGCATAGAAGAGGCAAGCGGGAGGGCAGGTCAGGCCCGGGACGGCAGGGCAAAGAGCACGGAGCGGGGGACGGGAGGGGGCGGGCAGTGATGAACCGGCCCCCGGCCCCCAGGGAGGGAGGGAACAAGAGCGGCCCCTTTGCGGAGCCCACCCCCCACCCCCCCACCCCCGCCGGCTGCGGGGACGCGCACCTTGCCCTCGAAGTGGATCTTCTTGCTCAGGTGGATGAGCTCCTCTGTTCTCTTCATGGACTGCACACTGGCATTGCACTCCTGCACCAGCTGGGGAGGCCGCAAGCGGGTCACCTGCAGCCCCTGCCAGCCCCGGCTCCCAGAGCCCAGCCTCAGACTCCCTCCTGGGGACCAGAGGCTCTGCGGGCTGGGGCTCATTCGGAGATAGGCTGGTGTCTGGGGGCGGCCCTCGGGGGCTGAGCTCACCTCCTTGAGCGCGTTGAAGGCCTTGGTGGCCACGTCTTCATCGTCCGAGCCCTGGGCTGTCCTCTTCAGGATGTTCTGGAGGGCGGGGGTCGGTGCGGTGAGGCGGGCCATGACCTCCACCTGGAACCCCGCCCACCCGCGGGTTCCCAGAGGGGCTGCGGAGGGCACAGCCCCGTCCGCCTCGCACGGCCCTCACTGTCGGCCGGTGCCCGCTCGGTACCTCCACCAGCATCTTGAGGCGGGTGATCCTCTGAAACGGCAGGATGAGGAAGGAGGTGAGGGGCAGCCGCTGGCAGACGGGAGACTCCTCCAGGCGCGCCAGGATGCCAGGGAACTTGGGGTTCTCCAGACTGAAAGATGGGGAGGGGCCTGGGGTCACAGATGGGTTCTCGGTCCCACGAACTGCCAGGATCCAGGACCCCGGCCACCACCCTGGGTTTTTCTGGTGCCTCTTGCCGTTGGATCGAACCTCATCCTCAGCAGAGAGCCCGGTTTGGGAACTCCTCCCCTCCTTCCTCACCCAGTCCTCTGCACCTGCTCCTCTATCCTCCCCCTCCCCCTTCAGAGACTCCCGCCCTACAGCAGGCGCTGGTAGGTGCGCTCCTGGTAGGCCTGGTTGGTGACGTAGGGCAGGTACACTCGGCGGAAGGCTGGGCAGTGGTGCAACACGATATCGCACACGCTGAAGCGCAGGACATCTGCCTCTAGCCGCTGCTCCAGGTCCTGCAGGAACCTGAGGGTTCAGGCCAGGGGTCAGTCTCAGGGCCAAGGAGAGAGCCCAGACCCGCCCCCACCCCCGCCACACCCCTGGCCGGACCACCCCCTCACCTCTCGCTGGTGCTCTTGACCTCAGGCAGTTTGGAGAACAGCCACTGCTTGTCCTGCACCCCCAGACATTCGCTCAGCTCAGCAGAGCCTAAGAAGTGGCCCACGGCCACCGACAGGCTGTGGATGTATGAGGCCTCGGACGTGATCAGCTCAAACTTGGCCTGAGTGTGGGTGGACGCGGGGTTGAAAGGGCCGGGACAGCCCAGCGCTGACACCATGACCTCACTTACCTCCCGCCCCCCTCACCCTCCTTTCCCCCGGCTGCCCAAAACCTGGACACCACCACGTCTGCGCAAGCCCTGGACACCACCACGTCGGACGGCGCACCCTCGTGTCCCCGCCCCTTCTCTAGCCCCACCTCCGAGTACCTGGGGGCAGGCGGGTTTAGGGGACCCACCTCCTGCCGCGCGCTATTATTCACACCCAACTGAAGACCTTGACTGAGCCCCTAGCTCCACCCGTCGTGCCGGGCCCTAGTCCAGGACCAGCTAAGTCCCTCGCCCACCACGCGTTTTCTCTCCGGAGGGCTCTGCCCCTCTCCTGTCCTCGCTTTCCCGAGCCCACCTCGGCGGGCCCCGCCTGACTCCGCCCCTCCTCTGGCCCTGTCGGCCCCGCCCCTGATCCCGCCCCCTCGTCCGGCTGCTGCCCTCGCCTACCGCGCTGCTCCCAGCCCGCTAGCAGCCAGCCCGCCTCGTCAGGTCCTTGCACCCACCTTTCGCACCGACAGTCCCGCCGGCCCCGCCCGCCCTCTCGTGGCCCCGCCTTCCCCGCCGAGTCCCCTGCCCACCTCCGGCCGGCTGCCGTCCCACAAGCCCAGTACCCCAGCGCCCCGCCGAGTCCCCGGACCTCGTCCCCCTGGCCCCGCCCCTTCTGCGGCCCCAGGGCCCCCTCCCCGGCTGGCAGCCCCGCCCACCCCGCCGCGCCGACCCCGGGCGCCCACCTCCTGCAGCTTGCAGTCGCGCAGGCTCAGCGTGGCCAGGACGCCGCTGCCGCGCACGTCGGGGATGTCCTGCCACAGCGAGAAGGTGGAGCCTCGCGCCGAGCGCTGCGCGCGGAAGGAGCTGCTCGGGGAGAGGTTGGCGCGCGGCGGCCCGGGCCCCTCCTCCGCGCCCTCCGCCTCGTCCCCCGGGCCCTCCTCCTCGCGCTGCTGCCGCCGCAGTTCGCGGGCGCTGGCCACGTCGCTGTATTCCTGGTAGAGGACCGCTGGGCGGGGAGAGGGGCGGGGGAGGGCCGTGGGGCGCTCCTGCCCGGCTCCCCGAGAGCCCGCCTCACGAAGCGCGCCTTTCGGAAGGTTCGGGTGGCGGGACGCGGCGGACCCGAGCACGCTCTCCCTCCCTCCTCCCCCCTTCCATAAACACTGCTTGCGCGCCCACTGTGTGCCGTGCTTGCTGCTGAGAGTCATGTCTCTCCCTCCCGCAGGATCGCAACCTCTGGACTCTCCAAGCCCCCAGCCCCCGGCCCTTCCTCCCACGTACTGTTTAGGAGAAACCGTGACTGGCGCCGCTCGCTGGCGCTCCTGGAACCCAGAGCCAGCTCTTCCTGCGCGTCCAACCTATTGCAAAGGGGCAGTGTCAGGGCCCGTCTTCCCTGCACCCCTCCTCGGACCGAGCTCGAAGTAGGAGATGGTACCTGGGCTCGGGCCAGCCGCTAGGGTCCCTGCTCAGGTCAACAGGGGCTGGCGTCGCCGTACCGTCCACCCTCATCTCTCCACTGCGCGATTCTCTTCCAGATGCTTTCCCTGGAGAGGGCGAGAGCTGAGGGTGGGTGGCTCCGAGAATGGCGCTGGGCACCCGGGGTGCCTACTCCAGCTGACCAGCACCCTGTCTCAGGGGCGCGATGGGCCCCATGCTGCACCTGGTTCATGACCTGCTCTTAGGGCGCCCGGGGAGAAGCTGGTACCTTCCCGAGCTGCTCCGCCGCCTGACCCCGGGGTCAGCACCCTGGCCGCAGAATTCCGCCCCAGGCGCAGGGAAGAGTGCAGCCGGGTCATCAACTCAGAGGCTGAGAAGCGCCTCCGCTCAGGCCCCTCCAGGCCTAACCGGGAGGGCCCGGACAGCTCCGGTGACCTGGGCTCCTCTGTGCTCAGGGCTTGCTCAGCCAGGCGGCCGGGCTCCAGGAAGACAGCATGGGCCTCAGGGCTGCCAGGGAGCTCTTCACGCTGGTACACCCGCATCTTGCGCCCTAGGGGAAAGTGGGGTGAGAGCACAGGCTGGCATCCACTGGGCGCTCTCTCCACTCCTGCCTGCCGCTACCCTGTGGCCCTGAGCATCTGAAGGACGTGCCTCAGAGAAAGTCCGTTTGTGCCAGGATCTGGTCCCCCCAAAAACGGGGTCAGCAAGAGGGGTAGAGAGAGCACAGTGCTTGACCGCAGTGGGCAAAGGGCCAAGGAGCCCAAGGCAGCCACTCCTCTGCTGGGCAACGCCCCCCAACTCCCTTGTCCTCTCTGGGCGCCAGTTCCTTCCCTTAGCACTAAAATCCACCACCTGTCCTGCCTCTTTGGAGAACTCGGGAGCTTAAGGGTGGTAAGAGAACCACTCAACCTCTCCCCTGCCTGCCCCGCTGGGCCACCACCCCCTCACCCAGAGTGACTCACAGGCTGACTTCTTCTCCGAGCCGTGGCTGGCCCGGCGCTGTGGCTGCGAGTGCTGGGGACTCCAGGGTCCCTCCAGAGCTGGGGGCTGGGCACTAGGACAGTGTGGCCAGCTGCCAGCCCTGCTGGGCCGCATCCCCCCGCTGGCGGAGAGCTCGGTGTCTGAGACTCCCGGGGATGGTGGCCATAGCAGCCCTTGGAGAGGAGCAGGGGTCCCCAGGGACCAGCGGCTGCCAGGAGCCTGCAGCTCCGCTGGGCCGACGGAGAAGAGAGCCAGACACACGGGGCTCGGAGGCTGCGGTGTGGGCAGCTCCGCGAAGGACAGACTCTCCTGCTGGCACACAGCTACTGGGTGGCGGGCAGTGCCACGTGGCCCGGCCAGGTGGGACTGGAGGGTGGCAGGTGGCCCGCAGTCCATTTCTCCTTTGCTCTGCCACCCACCTGGACCTGCAGGGGAAAAGGTATCCAAGGCAGACACCGAACGGCCACCTTTGTCTTGGAGGCCTGGACAAAGCCTTGCGTACAGACGTCTGTACCCACACTCACCCACCTGATTGCCTGGCAGCAGCTCGTACTTAAGCTCACGCTTATTTGACACTCACTGGATGGCAGACCAAGGGCTTTAGATGTATTATTGCCTTTACACAGCAACCCTGAGCCGATGCTCTTATCACCCCCATTTTACAGGTGAGGAAAGCGAGGCACAGAGGTTATTTGGCAGATGGGGGAGCCGGGATTCGAAGCGAGGCAGTCTAGCTTCTGAGTCCGCTCTTTTAACCACCTGGTACGTCTTCAGCTCTCGCTGACATGGGGTCAGACATACAGGTGCCTCCGCGTCACACGAACACATGGATGCGCCATGCACTCACATACGTGTTTTCTTCCAAAACGCACAGGGCAATACCCACTCTCACAGGTACACTCAGACATTTCAAGTTCCCAGGCTGGCACACTCACACGCTTCTCACACAACCACATATGTTCACAGTCTCTCTCTCTCTCTCTCTCACACACACACACGCTGACCATCAGATATTTTTGTGCCCGCTCAAGCTTTCTCTCACTCCTGTTCCATTCACACTCACACACCAAGAGACAGACACAAACACACAGGCCCAGAAGTCCTTGCTTTGGTGTTACCCAACCTCCTCTCCCATGCCTGGAGTTACAGTCTTCAGCGCTGAGTGGTGCCCACACCCTGCCAAGCTGGCTGGGAGGGTCACAGACTGGCGGGCGGGCCACCACCCAGCTCAGGCTCGGCCCTCCCGGGAGAAGGGCAGGGAGATGTCCCGGTTCCCCAGCTTGGAGCGAGAGAAGGGTCCTTCCCTGCCCCAGCTCCCAGTCCCCGGGATCAAGCCAGGCTGACCGGGTCCTCTCTGGGCAGGAAGTCATGCCAAGGAGTCTGCCGGAGCCTCGGGACAGGCCTAATGGTTGAGGGATCGGCCCCCCCTCCCGCAGCCCTTCCCCGGTGGCCCTCCGCTGGCCGCCCTCCGGCAGCCCCCTCACCTCTCCAGCCGAGGGCCGCTGATGTTCTACTCCGGCAGGGGAAGCCCTCTCTCTGCCCAGCTGGCTGGGGGAGATCCCACCCAGACAAAGAGTTTGATTCATCAAACCCTGTGGTGAGGCAAGCGGGAGGGAGGGAGGGAGCAGGCAGCGGGCTGGGCGGGGGCCTACCCTAGCCTGGCCTCACTGTGGGCAGGCAGGGCAGCACGGACCCCCCCCCCCAGAGGCCCCCTCAGGCCAGAGGAGCAGTGCCCAGCCTGGCAGGGCAAGGAGACCCAGGGGACAGAGACAGCGATAGAGACCCAGAGATATGGAGACCCTTTAGGCAGCATCTCAGAACGGAGACCCCCAAAACACTCAAACCCAGAAAACCACAGACATTCAGGGACCCAGAGATGGAGACAGAGAGACAGAGACACTGAAAATTTCACAGACCAGATACTCAGAGACAGACGAGGAGCACGGAAAAGCCCAGGGAGACAGATGGATAAATGTTTTGTGCCCCGTGGGGTTGCCAGTCCAGCAAGGGAGCTAAAACTGAAGACAGTTACAATCTGGGTCGGCAGGAGCCCAGGCAGAGGAACCATCGGCGCTCAACTTGACCCGAGCATTCCAGGAAGGCTTCCTGGAGGAAGTAACAGCGAACTGTTCCAGCTGAAATACCCATGGACCCAGTAAACATAGATAGGGAGAAAATCTTGACCTTGAGAGGAACAGTGAGAGTGTCAGTGACCTTGAGAGGGAGGGATGGAGGAGAAGACCCCGTGGGGGACCACTCTGCACAGTGGCCCAACTGCTCCCCTGCTGCCCAACTGCTCCCCTGCTCTCTTCAGTCCCGGCCCCAGGCCAGGTGGGGCTGCTCCTAAGAGACAATTCCTCCTCAGAGGCCAGGCCCTCCCCACAGGGACAGCTTTTGCTTGTACCTTAAACCTCTGTCCATCTGAGCACGGCTCTGTTTTCTCACCTGGTAAACAGGCTAGCCATGCCAGCTTTAAAACACGAATATGAGAATTCATGCTAGCACGCGCCAAGCGCCCAGCACATAGTGGAAGCTTTGTAGTTGATAGTCATTCTGCTAAGTATGGTGATTAGTCTTTCTCTAGTCAGGCAGGTGGCTTGGGCCATCGCACAGATGGGGAAAGCGAGGCAGCGAGGATGACATCCACTCTTCTTTGTAGGAGCATGTGGAAAGACACGTGAGACCACTGCCCACCAGAGAGGTCTCTGTCTCTCCAGGAATCTGAAGTCCTCAACGCAGAAGTCCTACTGGCTTCTGCGAGGACCCATATGCAAGAATACACACGGGCCTCTGTTCCCTTGTATTCTGGGTGACCCTCTCCACTTGGATTCTGGAAGCCCCTGGAAGGCGAGGAGCACACATCCCCTGTGCCCTTCTGAGTTACAGGGATAAACGGGCAAAATCATGGAGGCCTTGGGGCAGGAGCACCCCCGTATTAAAGACTTAGAGGAGGAGGCTGGGCGAGTGCTGAGGGAAGGCGGTAGGAGCCTTTCTGGAGAGACGAAGCTAGAGGTGGGTCCCTGGGGGAGGAAGTCAGGAGGGAGTCAGCCTCCACCTCTGTCCAGACCAAAGGGCAATGGCAATGACCCTGGCATATCAGGAGAGACATGGGCTGAGATACCAGCGCCGTGGGCTTCCAAAGATGTGGCCCACTCACCCTCAGTGTTGGGGACCAAGGAGGTGTAAAGCTCTGTTCATATGTATGTGGCTCATCTCTGCGGGGGTGGGGGTGGGGGGAAGAAAAAGCCTCAGGAAGGGAACTGGCCCCCAGAAGCAGGGACATTCCCTGCCCCAGACATGATCACAGGATCTCCCAGGGCCGGCGGTCACTCTGGAGCCCACGGGGGAAAGCCCCTGCCATGGTTTAAGCCCAGTGTTGACAGTGACGGGCTGTGTGGCCTTAGGCAAGTCACAGCCTGTTCCTGGGCCTCAGTGTCCCCATCTGTAAGGTAGCACGTAAGGGCCCTCCTGGCTGCCCCCTCTAGGAGACCTGTGTCATCATGAGTGTCTCTGCAGGCGGCAAAGAGTGGGCAGGGGCCAGAGAGGGTCCCATCCAGTGGGAACTGCTAGTTACACAGACAATGGGCCCACTTGGCAAGGCTGGCAGAGAGGGTCTCTGGCTACTACCCTGGTGCAGGGAGAGCACCTCTGGCTTCCCGTGCCCGGGTTTTCCCTGCTCCCTCTCTGGTGCCCCTTGCCCCGATGCCCCGAGCAGTAGGGCCCTGCCACAGCCCCTCTGCCTCGCAAGGGACAAAGCCAAGTGGCAGGTCACGGCTGGAAAGGGGATCCAGGCCAAACAGGCTGTGGAGCCCCAGGAGGCCATGAGTGGGTGGGAGCCAGGATCAGAGACCAGGCAGGCAGCACAAAGGACTCCCTCTGGGAAGACTGGCGGGCGCAGGGTGGGGCCCTACCTCAGCCAGGGAGCTCCGTCCAGCCTCCGACACGGTCCAGGGCTCCAGACCACCTGGGGGCTCTGGGGTTGTAGCCGGGTCCTCAGGGGGCGATGTCGGCATGGCCCCCCAGAGCCAGGCAGGGCAAGATCCTGGGTATTGTGTGGGGCGGGGAGGGGGGAGGCGAAGGCGGAGGGAACCTCGCAGGCGGGCGGACGGCTGTCTCAACGTGCCTGCTCCCCGCCCCCCTTCCTCAGAACCGGTTTGGCCAGTCTGGGGTACTCGAGGGGGGCTGGAACAATGGGAGTCCTATGCCCAGGAGAGGCTCCGAAGGACCCCAGACCGCTGTCCTAAAGATGGGGGAAGCACTGCTTTCCCTCCCGGGGAACAGGTCACCCCCTCTTCTGGAGCTTCCCAAATGGGAGACGCTAATCACACAGACAATGGGAGTGGAGGGGCTTCACAGAGACTGGACTCCTCGGGGACCCTGAGAATTCTGCAGGGCGCTGACCCTCTCTGAGCCGGCTACAGCATCTATAAAATGGGAACGCTCATCTCTGTGGTGGGGAGATGGAAATCGACAAAGTTCGGTGACCTGATGCATTGAGGACCATCCTGGCCGGCCCTTCCAGGATCAATGCTCTCATGAGTGACCCATCCTCCCCCGGTGCATGGAATGAGCCACCTTTCCATTTCTGATGGCCTCCTCCACCAGGAAGCCTTCCCAGACTCGAGTCTACACCAAAGGAGCGCCCAGGAAACCAATAGCCCAAGTAGGACCAGCCTCCAGTAAGGAGGGCCTACCCTGCGGCAAGCACACAATCTTCCCAAGCCTTCTTCCTAATACCATCTGCCATTTATTTAAGCCCTCGGTAATTGCCAGGCTCTTAGTAGTAATGTGAATAGGTACACAAACACCAATACCTGTGCTGCTAATAGCTTATTGTACACTATGTACCAGGCACTGTTCTGAGCACCTCACACTTACTTACAGTTTTTCCTCACCGTCCAAAAGTAGATCGTTCCTATGAAATCTTTCCTAAGCCAAACGACATAAAACCCAAGAAGCAATTATCATTGATTTATATGGAAAAAATGTTTTTAGCATTTCCATTCCCCCAAAAATAACCTCTCTTGGATCTTTCGGATACATAGGGCATGTCTTGCTAACAGATGCACAAAATAAATCAAGATAAGGCACAGATGACACCGTTCAAAGCTCCGGGGGCTTGATACTGGCGTGCTGAGGGCCGTGCCAGGGCAAAGCGGGGTGGGGTCGGGCTCTCTGCTCAGGGCGTCTGCTGCCTCTGTAAGGGGTCGCTGCACAACGAATGTGGAACGCTATTTTCCCTTTTCACCTTTTTCTGGAAAAGCAAAAATGTTCTTTGGATTCCTTCTGGTTAGCGGAAAGAGGTACTAATACAGGTCTTCCGGGAAAGCCAAGCCAAACTTTTGAAATGTTTCATTTGATCTCTGCCACGAGCTGTGAGGTTGATACTGTTACTGCTCCCAGTTATGAGGACAGGAGGCCTGTGGAGGTTAAATCAGGGGAGGCATCGCATTAAATGCATTAAATCTCTCGTTGGCTCTATGAAGTCTCTATTTTACAGATAAGAAACTGAGTTTCCAGGAATGAAATAACTCGCCTGAGGTCAGAACTAACATTCAAACCCAGGGCTCTGGCTCAACCACCACCCCGGGTTCTTAACACAGGACTGCATCACCAGGCTTTGGGGAGGATCTGGTGAAAAGCGTGTAAACATCCATCAGGAGATGTCTCGGCTCTCCCTGCTAAACCCTTTTACCAGTATTCATACACTGCAGGCCTCTGCCAGTATATGCGGCAGGGCTCCTGGGCCCAGATCCCAACGAACTCTCCCCCACCGACGGTGACCATTCAATACTGAGGGATTAGGGTCCCTCCACTCCCTCGGCCTCCAGAGCATCCCGACATGATGACGAGACACTACGCAGTGTGTGCGGGAACCAGGTGTCCATGGAGAGGTAGCACGTGCAGGTGGGGTGGGTGGTGCAGAGAGAGGTTTATCGCTAGCTTTGCATATAGAACAGGGGATGGGGACAGGGAGAGGAAGGCAATGCAGGACTAGCGGTCTTCGGAGAGCTCTCCAAGGCCAACCTTGGGGCCGCTGGCCAAGGTACTGCCCAGACCCCCAGCCAGAAGCAGAGGACCCCCAATGGAAGGAAGCATCTGAGGAACCTAGGTTTCTGGAAGTCCCCTCCTCACTTGCCCCTGGTCCTGGGCCCTGGGGACAGCGCCCCTGCTGCAGAGGACAGAAAGCATGGCTTGGTCAGGCTAAATAGACTGACGCTCGAGAGCAGAGGACACGGGGGCGGGATAATATAATCGAAGGGGCAGAGTAGGGGCGGAGTTTGGTGAAGGGCGGGGCCAGGCAGAAACCGCGGACTCTGGCCAATTCCCTGTCAGCGAGAGGCCGAACCAGAGGGCGGAGCAAGAGCGGGCTGAGCTAAGGCCTGGGGGCGGGCCGAGGGGCGTGGCCAGAGGGGGAGGAGCCAGGATCGTTAGCCTTGCTGACGGAAAGCAGCGCCTCCCGGTTGTCCGCAGGCTGCTGCTCAGCCAGACAGCACTCGCGCTTTACCCTGGCAGCCGGGGCGGCTGGCACGTCGGGCACGAGCCAGGCGAGGAGGCGCGCGGAGAACACCACATGCTGGGGGAGCGGGAGCCAAAAAGAGAACGAGTCTCTTAGCTGCTGAACTTAGAAGTGCAAGGCACCATGCTGAGGGTTTCCCGGGTATTAATTCATTTAATCCTCACCGCAACAGTAGGAGGTGAGTACAATTACTACTCCTGTTTTACAGGTGAAGAAACTGAAGCATAAAGCAGTTATCATTTGCCCAAAGACACGGAGGTGTAATTCGAAACCCGTCACGCTAGGGACCCTGGTAGAGAGGCAAGGACTGGAGAAAGGGTTCTGAGCAAAGCTGGAGGGGTCAGGCCTCCTCGCCTTCCTCCAGCTCTGTTGCCTAAAGATAATAGTAGTAGTAGTGCTTCTAATTTGTTACTACAGTGGACTGGGCGCTGTACAAGTGCTTGACGCCGAATCTTCCTTACGACCCTATGAAGTAGGTCCTAGTCTATAGCATACCGCGTTTACAGCTGGTCGGCGGCAGCGACCGAACTCGAACCCAGGTCTGTCCGATACACAAATGCCACGAACGAGACGATGAGGCCCAGACGCACGCCAGCAGCTTTCAGTAGAAGAGGGGGAGGGTCCCCTGTGCGTCGCGAAAGGCGGGGTACGCGAGCTGAGGAGCGCGCGGGGTCCCGCGAGGCTCTCGCGCCCCTCCCCGCCCTGGAGCCTGGCCCCGCTCCTTCGGCCCTGACCCCTCCAGCTCTGCCAGGCTGTCCGCTGAGCCGACTCAGCTTCCTGTCCTTCCAGTTAGGCCCCGCTCCACGCCCCCCACGGGCTCCCTGCTCCGCCTCCAGATTTCAGCACCCCGCCCCCTCCCCAGTCAGGCCCGGGCTCCAGAGCCCCGCCCCTCCCAGCGAGGCCCAGACCCCAGCCTGGAGGCTCCCAGGCAAGGTGGGCCGGAGGTGTGGGCGCAGGTGTGAAGCTGACCGAGCCGTACAGCAGGCTGTGGTGTTCGTACAGCAGACGCATGAAGTCCGAGGTGAAGGCGACGAGGAAAGCCTACAGGGCCAGAGGGACTCCAGGGCCCGGTCTCCAAACTCACCCCCACCTGGGTCCAAACCCACTCCCGCGGGCAGAAAGAGCACGCGCCCTTAACCCTAGCCCCCTGCCTCTATTTCCCTATCTCTGACCCTGGAATTCAGCCCCATTTCCCTATTCTTAAACCGCCTTTCCCAGTCTCTGACCCCCATTTCCCCTTCTGCCCCTGAATTCCCCTCTGCTGCCCCATGCTCATCATAGTGAGCAGAAGGTGGGCCAGGGCCTCAAGCAGAAGCAGGCAGATTCCAATCCCCTCTGCCTGCTTAGCCGACGGCGGCCAAGACTCACACGTGAACTTGTGGGTGTCCAGCCGGATCTCCACCCAGCTGTTGAACACAGCAAAGAGGGTTCTCAGCAGGAAGCCTGCCGCAAAGATGGTGATGAGCCCAAATTGCAGCACCGGGAAGTGGGACGTCAGACCTGGGTCACCTTGAGGGCTGAGTGAATGAATGAACACAGGTGTTGAAGTTTCATGTTTACCCAATGATGCGTTAGGACCTCACAGTTGAGAAAATTGAAGCCCAGGGAAATCGAGGACCAATTTCAAGGTCAACAGCAAGACCTTGGTAGGAACGAATCTGAAGGTTCAAGGATGATGCCACTCTGTTGGCCCACTTTGTTGGGAGGCAACAGTCCAGGATAGCGTAGGGGGTCCACACTTGCCTTTGAGGAATGCCGTGTAGAAGGGAAAGTAGAAAATAGACAAACTCAAAGCGAAGACTCTGAAAGTGAAGGTCTTCACAGAAGGTCTGGGTTCTGTGCATCTCTGGGCAGAGGGCAAAGGTGGTCAGAGTTCTGTTGGCTGTAAGGGGGAAGGCACAGCTCAGCAGGGTCAGTCCGTATGCTTCTGTCCCCAGCCTACTTTCACTTAATGCCAGCCATGCACTGCTGGCTATCTTCATTTGAGGATGGTTGAGTAGGCTAGGGACACCAAGATGGGAGCTGAAGTCTTTGAGGTGTACGGAGCCTTGCCCCAGGGCTCCCAGTACTCAAATGATGCCTGGGGACCCCTGCGAGCCCCTGCCCTCACTCGCCCCACCTGGCGAGCTGCTCAGCCAGCAGGGTATAGACCTGGCCCAAGAGGAGGATCGGCACCAGGTCTGATCTTGGCAGAGTCATGGCCATCACCTGAAGCCCAGCCAGGGGTAGGAGGCATCTGAAGACGCCGTGTTGTGCCTGGAGTCTAGAACAGTGCTCCCAGCCTCTGCTGCCCCAGGGGGCACACACTTGGGTCATGAACACGGGGTTGCCTGTGTGAAAAACGACATCGCTGATGAAGGCACAGTTAATGATGACTGACACCAGGAAACTCATCACCACACAGAGAGGGGCGCCAGCGAGGAGGGTTGTCAGGATTGGAAGGCAGGCCACCAGGATCCCAGCCCACCCTGGAGGGTATGGTCCTTCCAGAGCAAGTGCCCAAAGCCCCCTCACCATGACGAGGGGGTGGCTGAAGAGCTGGGGAGTAGGTGGGGAAGGCAGTGTGGGCAAAAGGACTCCTTCGAGCCTGTCCCTGGCTCCTGGGCCCAAAGCACA
This sequence comes from Paguma larvata, assembly GCA_030068075.1. Taxonomy (NCBI): domain Eukaryota; kingdom Metazoa; phylum Chordata; class Mammalia; order Carnivora; family Viverridae; genus Paguma; species Paguma larvata. Next base: position 11,547,898 of record CM057833.1, read on the forward strand.
CTCCGGACATGCACAGTCCTGTCCCTGAAGAGGCAATGAATGTGCTTCCTATGGTCCAACAGGCTGAGTGTCACAACCCTGAGGTGGGGGAGCCCCCATCTGTTTCTGCCTGTGCAGGAAATTCTGAAAGTACAGGAATGAGGTCCCATTTATTTCTGTTTCTGCAGGGCCTTTCCGTGCCCAAGGGCCTGGCTAAGAAAGAGCCTGTGGATGGGTGGATGGATGGATGGATGGATGGGTAGGTAGATGGGAAGGTGAACAGAAATGTGAACGACAAATGGATGCACTTGTGGGAGGGGGTTGGATAGACCGACACGTGGGTGGGCAGATGAAAGTGTGGTGGGATGGCTGCTGGACATAATGTATAAGAGCGCACGTGTTAGTGTATCCAGTAACGCGTAACTGACTGCACGCTATTCTACAGTAGATACTGGATACAATACGGTAACAACCTGGACAACGCCCAAGCCCTAATGGGCTTTACAGTCTAGTTGGGAGACAGACATCAAACAAAGAAGCACAAATACGTAATTGTGAAGAAGTCCTAAGCAGGAACGATGCTAAGTAAGCAAAAGGTGGAGGGGCAGTCTCTCACGGTGGTGGTGGTGGCAGAGGGGGCAGGGAGGAACCATGTGTGCAAAGGCAGGGCCATTCTTTAGGTCACATGAGTTGTATACGGCACTATTCTAGGGGCGCCATTCACAGTGACTTTGTTACCTCAATGTTTCCTTTCTGCTTCTTCAGTGCTCCCACATGTGTTTAACCTAATGCGTCCCACATGAGAACGGGTCCAACTGGAAGGCTGCGGGGAGAACAATGCACAATGCGATTTGTATTTTCAAAAGATCACCCTGGCAGCTGAAAACGAAATAAGTAGGGCAAACCCAGGAGCAAGGAGACCTTTGGAAGGCTACCACAGCGGTTCAGGTGGCTTGGACTGGGGGCAGGGGGCAGGGGAGGGAGTGGCAGTGGAGGTGGAGAGAAGCAGATTCAGAATCGGTGAGTAGGTGTTCAGATGGGCTGGTGGGTGGCTGGCTGGCTGGGCGAGTGGAATGCTTCTCTCCTTCTTCCCTGTTCGGACAAAGTTTCTCTTTGAGGCCCTAAATGCACGCAGTGTTTAACCTCACCAAATCTTATATCATCTTGATATCAGGGGTGGGTGGCAAAGTAACCCAGGAGGTGAGGGAAGGAGCCGTATTTGGATCCTAGAATTTTGGACTACAAAGTCTAGGCTCTTCCCAGCATGCCTTGTGGTTTGTGAGAACTCTGGGAAATGGAGTTCTGGGCGTGGCGGGCTGAGCTGGGCATCACCTCCCCTTCCAGGAAGTCACTGCGGTCCCAGCGGCAGACCAGGGTGATGCTCTTGCACTGCCTCGCCTCCAGGAAGGCCGCGCCCAGAAGGACACGAAGGTGCTGAAGGATACAGTCCCCAGATAGAGAAGTCGCCCAACTGCAACAGAGGGAGAGGGGACATACTGCAGGGCCAGCACTGCCTTCCCCACAGCCAGGCCCAGGTGTCCCAAACACCTGGCTCTTGTCCCTGGCACACCTTGCTTGGAATTACTCCACATGGCACAGATATGGCAGAGTGGGCACATGAGGAAGCTACGCTCATGGCACAGATCTGTTCCCTATGAGCAAAAAGTGCCCATCCTGGGAGAGTCTATCCTCAACCAGCCATTCGATCTGGCCCAGCGAGCCCATCCTCCTGCCCCTCGCTCCAGCCACTGATGCTGGTGTGTTGGTGCCCATGGCACTAAGGCCAGACATGAAGACCAGGGTGCCCACAAGGGCAGCAGGCAGGCAGCAGCGAGGCCGTGCAGAAGCCTGAAAGGTGACAAAGTTCCTGAGCCACCAGCTCCCAGCCCCCACCCCCAGGGCCAGGTAAAGTAGATGGCCACCTTCTCCCTTTGCAAAGTACTCTCGCACGTGGTGCAGGGGCTGGTACTTGTTCCAGCATCTCCAGCAAGCCCAGGAGCAGTACAGCAATCAGGGAGGGGTGGAGTCCGCACCAGGCACCTGGTACCCGGACAGGTCAAAGGACCCCAGGGAAGACTGCGGGGTTCCCTCCTGATGCCCCAGCAGTGGGAGAGAGCTGATCTTGAGTCATCTCCAGTTCATGTGGTGGGAAGGCTGCAGGGTCGACTCCGGCCAGCAGACAGGAAACGGCCATCTCTGCGTTTCTGCTTCCTATAGACTGCCACCTGCCTGGCGTCCGCTCCCTCCCCTTAAAGTCCCTGCTCCACCATCCCCTCTCCCCCAGGCAGTTGTCTCACCACCCCTGCCTCTCCGTGTTGGAGACATAGGAGTCGTGGGAATCACTGCCTCGGAATCTGGGAGCAGAGCAGGGGTCAGAAGGCCTCGGCCCAGTGCGAGACCTAACACAAGGGGAGCGCAGGGCCTAGTCTCTAGGCTGGCGACAGAGGGTTGAGACGCGCCGGCCGTTAAAGCCAGAGAGCCCACCCACCCACAAAGTTCAGCCAGGGACGGTGTGTTCCAGCCAGATGAGCATCTGGGGGCGACTGAACGGGTAGGAATCAGGCACCGGGAGCCGCCAGGACACGGACCAGCTAAAGACCTCAAGCGCGTCGGGCGGGGGTTGCCTGCGGATCCAGGGAGCAAAGCGCCCCGCCCCTCTGCGGAAGGCCCCGCCCCGCCTCACGTGGCTCGCCGCGCGCCGCGGCCCGGACGCCCGCCGGAGTCTCGCGGCTGCTGGCCCGGCCACGTGTTGCTGCAGAGAGTTGCTCCGACGCAGGCGCCGCGGCGGCCCCGCAGCGCGGTCCGAATCCCGCTCGGGTCGGGAACTCGGCAACCGGCCGACCCCTCCCCGGCCCACTACCCCGGGTTCTTCCGCGTGGAACGGGAGCCGCTCCCAGGGCGCGCTCAGCTTGGCGGGGCGCACAGTGGGCCGGAGCCCCGAGCCCCTTCCCTTGCGACCCCGGCCGAGAGGTGACAGATCCCATTCTGTGCGAGGGCCCTTTCCGCCTTCAAAAGCGCCTTGACGGAGGGGCGTTTTCTCATTTGAAATTCAAACGGGGAGGGAACTAGCACCCCTGTTGAATAAACGCGGGTGACGCTGAGTAGGCCTGCCTCCTAGAGTCGTGGCTGCTGTTTCTCGTGTGTTAGGCATCACAGGGGGGTGGGGGAGGGTGACACCACGGTAAAGCCCATTTTACAGATGAGGTGCTGAAGTCGCTTGCGGAGGTCGCCGAGCTTCTTAGGGGAGCCCGCGCGCAGATTCCGCTGGAACTCACAGCGCCAGGGCCACTGCGGGAGTCGCTGCTACTCCGAAGGCTGGGGCACCAAGGGAGTCGCTGCCACTCCGAAGGCTGGGGCACCAAGGGTTCCACCGCCGGGGGGTGGGGGGGGGTGGAGGGCAGTTAGGAACTGTCAGCCTCACTTCCCTCCTGGGCAGGAAGCCTGGGCCTATCAGTCCCGGTGAAGCCAGAATTAAGGGAAATAATTTGTGCTGCAGCAAGAGGATTGGGTTTAGCTCCAAGGAGGAACGGCCCATTGCAAGAAACGGACAAGAGATGCCAGGGAAGAGGGGCTTCAAGAGAGGGACTGCGGGTTGGCTACTCGGGCCTCGGGTGACGCGTCTCAAGGATTTTGGTTTTCCTGCCGCGGGAAAGGTTGTCCCCGGAGTCTAAGGCACAAATGCTGACGCAGGACGCGCAGAGACACGGTCGTCGTTGGGGTCCTTGTCCGTGGTACCATCACGGTCCTGGGCACAGCAGGACGGAAGCAAGGGGGAGAGGACCCTGGAGCAGTTACTGGTGCCAGGAGTTCCTCCAGTCTCCGTGGTCCCCAGCTCACCCCTCGCTGAATATACATTCGGCCGCCCTGGCGCAGCCCACGGACTCCCTTCTCTTCGACAGAACCACCATCACCACCATAAGAACGACGAAGATAACAGCCACCATTTACTGTGCCCTTAACTTGGTGCCCGGCGCAGCGCTAAGCATTTTCCACGCATGTGCCTACGACGCAAAGGAAGGCGTGCTACTGTCAGTCTTCATGTTACAGATCAATCAGTGCATGGGAATTAAAGCCAATGGTCCAAGGTCCCAGTTCTCTCTCACCTTCCTTCCGACGCCCTCCCCACCCCCAGCCTCAGGCAGTCCTCCTTGCTCCCAGAATCCTCCCCAACGTTCTAGAATGGAGCTGAACACCAGCTTCCCCCACCCCCACTGCCCCAGCCTCTGGGTCTGAGGTCACAGGGGGGGAAGAACGTCCCCCACTTCCCAGCTTCACTTCCCACCCCCAGCTTGGCCCATCTGGGGATCTGGCCCCAGGCAGCTCCAACTTGTCCTGGCCTCTGAGCCCCCTGCCTCCATCTGGGCACTCCCTCTCCCCGCCAAGCCTGTGCCTGGCACAGGGGCATCACAGCTGGCACCAGGCTGCCTAGGGAGTAAGGAGATCCAGGGCAAGACCAGGAAGCCCCACCCGGAATCGGGACTCAGTCAGGGCCCCGGAGGCCCACCCAGCAGCCTTTGCAGGTGGGGTTCCTGCAGCCCCTTCCTAGCCTGGGGCCAGCTTCCTCACCTGGGGTCCTCCCTGTTCCCCAGGAGGACAGCCAGCCTGGGCTGGCAGCAAAGAAGAACTTTTCACTTGTCAGCTCAGCTCAGCCTGACCTGGGAAGCGAGGGGGGGGGTGGAGAAAAAGGGAAGGAGGGGGAGGAGGGGGGGACCAGCATTGCACTTCCCCTCCTACAGGCAGCCCCCTGGCTTCACAGGTGGAAAAGGAGGGAGGACCGGGAGAGGACCTATGATAGGCAGAATCCAGAAGATTGCATTAGGGGATGAGGGGGAGGGGTGGTCCAAGGGCTGAGAGCATCGGTGCTGCTTCGTGGCTCTGCAACCCTGGCCAAATGCCTGTCCCTCTCTGGACCTCAGCTTCTCTGCCTGAGTCTCTTCGTGCTGCCGTAACAGGATACCACGGACCAGGTGGCTTACGAACGACAGACATTTATTTCCCACAGCTCTGAAGGTGGGAAGTCCAAGATCAAGGCTCCAGCAGGCTCCTCGAGGACCGTCTCCCTGGCTGATAGCCTGCACTTCTGGTCTTCATTGGGTGGGAGGGGCTACAGAGCCCAAGAGCACGACTCCCAGGAGGCCCCGCCCTCATGACCTCCCTCTCAAAGGTCCCTCAAATGCCATCACATTAGGGATTTGGATTTCAAAGTGTAAATTTTGGGGGGACACGTTCCGTCCATGGCACTCCCCATCCGTAGGCTCTGTCGAGACTGTTTGGGGAAGGAAGAGGCGGCTGGTGGATCCTGACTCTGGGAAGAACAGCAGCGGGGCTGGGCCCCAGCCCATCTCCCCCTCCCCCCTCCCCCCCCTCCCCTCCGGAGAAAGTCATCCCTCCGACCTGCTTCCCTCCAGGGCCCCAAAGTTCAATGGCTCCAGGGCCCTGAGGAGCAAGTGAGGCTTCCCTTTTCCCAACGGTCCCTCGAAGTCAGGGCCCACCCCTGACCCAGTCTGGGGCATGGTCACTACCCCTCCCTTCCAGGGAGCCTCAGGGCCCATGGAGGGGTGGGGCGAGTGGAGACAGACTTGCCCTGAGCTGTTGCGAGGCTTAATCTAATGGTGGAGCTTGGGGCACCAAAGCAGGGAGAAGGTGGCCTTGGGACACTTGCCCCAAGTGGCCTCTCCCTCCAGGCCCTGAGAGGGGAGCTGTATCCTGAGCCCGGCCCCTCTCCCTGGACAGCGTACCCAGGACCCCGCTACAGACTGTGCAGTGTCCAGAGCTTCAAGATGGCCCAAGCGGAGCGTCAAATCAGGTGGGAGGGCCCCTCTGAGGGTGGGACCCTGCAGACGGCCCTGTAGGCGGCCCAGGAAGCCGGCTCGAACTCACACGCGTGTGTCCACACACTCTTCTCACTCCGTCTCCACGTGGCCCTGCCCAGGGAACACACTGTAAGTGCGGCCACCCACTGTCACGGTAATGGCTCCCAGCTCTGCACTGCCACGGAGGCCCCCCGGACAGGCACCCTGCGGCAGGGCTCGCAGGGGCACAGAAAGTGACGCTGGGATGGCGGGCGGCCGGGCGCCGGGTCCCCGTCCCACCGGCCTCCCCACCTTGTCCTTACACAGGGAAACAGCAACGAGAACTGTTCACCTCCTTGGTTTGGGGTGAAGGTGGGTGACTGGTGACTCTCTGACTGGCGCAGGGCTAACCAGGAGGAAACTGGCCTGCTGGCGCAGAGCTGGGGCCCAAGAAGGAGGCAGCAGCTTCCTTTCTGGGGGAGTTTCAAGCCCAGAGATGACTGGCTCATGACACAGGCACCTGTGGCTAGGGCGTCACATTCGGGCCAAGAGGCGACCTTCACCGGGTCCCTCTCCCAAGCTTTGCTGTTGCCTCCTGGGGTAAGGTCTACGGGAGCTAAGAACAGAAAAGAACGGGCTGAGCCAGCTGCCTGGAAGCAGAGCTGAAGCCTGCAGGGGGCAGGTCTGTGGCTCCGGAGCGGAAGCCAGCCCACCAGCTGTGCCACCATAAGGCTTGGGGTCCTGTGCAGGGACACTCCTTCTCTGGGGTATGGGACAAGCTCAGGGCTCAGCTGTGAACCAGCACTGGTTCTTTAGGCCCTGGAAGGGGTGACAGACCTACGGGTGGTGCCCAGGGTAGCAGACATCATGCAGGTGGTCAGTGTGCCAGGAGTGTGAGCCAGAGTGGGGATGGATGAACCTCCTGCGTGTGCCAGCGGGGAGGTGTGCACATGCGTGGAGGGTGGTGTTTTAGGCTGGGATGTGTGAGCATGCCTGTGAGGATGCGGTGTACACAGCTGAGGGCTCCAAGGCTCAGCTGGCTTTGGGGGTCACACATCTGGGCCCCCAGGCCCTTCCAGCTCAGACTCAGGCCAGGCCTCAGCCCAGGGTTCCAACCAGGGTACCATCAGGGTGTGCCAGAGAGTATAAAGACCCTCTTCGTCAGCGCCCACCCCCATACTTTAGCCTGCATTCACCAGTGTCTCTGGTGGATGGGGCAGAGGTGAGACACAAGAATGGGCACGTTCACTCGCTCTCCTGCTCCTGCCCTTGCTGGCTTCCCACCGGGCAGAGCTGCCCAACAGAGCAACTCACCCCCTGACCCCACCTGCTCCAGTCCCCGGCCCTGTCCGGTGAGCGTTCTGATTCCCCAGGCTGGTGCCCCCCCGCCCACCCCCGCCCCAGGTCCCAAGCCTAGCCTGACACCTTCATGATCAAGAAAGGTACGGCAGAGTGAGGGCTCACCTCCTGAACGTGAAGGTGGACTACATTTCCCAGCCTGCCCCGCAGCTCCACATAACCACGTGACTGGGTGTTGGCCAATGGAAGGCGGGCAGAGGGCACACCTCTAGAGGCCAGGGCCGGGGGAAACCTGCTGGCTGACCTTCCACTCGCACTCACTCCCCCTCTGCCGACCGGATGTTGATGCCCCAGCGGCAACTGGGAAGCCACGCGCTAACGACCTCGGAGTCAGGGTCTCTGCGCGAGTTCATTCAGCGGAGCCCCAGATCCACCTTCACTTCCACCTGAAGGGAGGCTGGGCAAGAAAGGAACTTTATAGATTTCAGGGTCTGTCTGGTACAGCGGATGGTGTTGCCTCAACGAATACAGGCTCTTGATTGAAGTCACTTGAGGTCCAGAGATACCCGGCTGGGAGACCCCCTCTTCCCAGTCACCATCTCTGGGACAACAGCAGGTGGGGGGAAGGGGAGAAGATTGAGCCCTACGGCCCTGCCCCTATACTTCCTCAGTTTCCAGAGCCTAGACCCTCCAAGGTAGAGGGAGAAGGCCAGGGGGCCCCCGGCCACCCTCAGGCCACTGAGGCACAGAGCCTCGTGCCCCCACCTCACTGCGGTGACTTCTGCAAGGAGCACGCTGCTGGGGCAGGAGGCTTCTCAGGACACCGCCCTCCTCGTCCTCCGACAGGCCCCTCCGGCCAGCCCTCGGGATGAGATCGACGTTCCTGCCTCGACCTTGGGACCTCGTCCTGTCCCTCTGCCTTGGGTCCGGAGGGGGTGGGGGGAGCAGGGATCAGCTGGGGGTGTTCTCCGAGGTGTCTGGGAGCAGGCCAGCGGCCACCTGGTCCTGGTGCCACAGCTGTTCCGCCAGGCCGTTGAGCACGTGGGCGATGTCGGCCAGCCCAGCCCGCCCGTCCAGCGTGTGCCCATCCGCCAGCCGCCGCCCCGGCACACTCTTCACCCGCAACAGGGGCAGTTCCCAGGCCTGCCGGAAGGCCGCGAGGTCACGCTCAGGCACGTCAGTGTGCATGTACTGGTCGAATCTGGAGGAGGGTCAAGGAGTCTCTGCTTTCTGCCTCATCGCGCCCAGCCTTAGCCCTCTTCCCCGGAGCCCCATCCTAGGGGGGCTGGGGGGGGGGACTGCGGCAGCCTTTAAGATGACACCCATGGGCGTAGAGCCCACAGCTGGGCAGAGGCAGGGTCCCCGATCCCCTCACTCTGTGCCTTGCCAGGTGCGGCCTCAGACTGTCCTCAGGGCCACCCAAAGGATACTTGGAGCCGATGACCATTCTGACCACACCAGGGGCCTCGCCGGCTACTCGGGCCAGCTGTCCAGGGAGGTCTTCAAAGGAGGCGCGGTCGGTGAAGGAGAAGAGGAAGAGGAAGGCGTCTGTTTTCTCCTGGCAAGCCTGGGGACGGAGAGGCTGATGCGAGGCTTGTAACCAGGCGGCCGGAACCTCCTGTCGGCCGCAGGGCCCTGAGAACTCTCGGCACACCCCCTCCTTCCACAGGCCCGGTCCCCATGGCCAGCTGGGCCTTCTCCCACCCGGGGCAGCACCCCCGGGCCGTGCCCCATTCTGCCTCCTGCAGACCAGGCCCACCGCAGACAACCGGCCCCTCCCAGGCCCACCCGCCTGCTCACCGGCAGCATGTGGTCGAACTTCCTGAGCGCAGACTCCCCGCAGTCCCAGAACTCAAAGCGGAACATGACGACACGGTCGCTGGCCTGCAGCTTGGCTGGCCAAAACACCACGGTGGTCTGGATGCCTGGGGGGGGGGGCAGTCAGCTGTTCAGCGTGGGAGAGGCGGAGTGGAGAGGGGAAGGGGGCCAGGAAGGAACAGGAAGAAGATACATCCCTGGCGGGCCACCGGCCTGATGCTCAAGGCATAGTCGCTGACCGGGGAAAATTCTCGGTCTGATGGGGGAACGCCGGCTGCCCTGGATGAGCCTCCAGGCTGCCAGGGAGATGCAGCCCGAGCCCCGGCCATGGCAAAGCAGTTCCGCTTGTACGTACAGGGGGACCCGACCGTACTGGAGACTGGAGGATGATGCAACATGGTCGGTCGACATCCGATGGAAGGAACCAGAAAAGAAGATGGGTGTTCCCTGAGCACCTGCCTCGTGCCAGCTCAGTGCTAGGCACACTACCAGCACGGTCTCTAGTACCAATCCCACAACACCACCCTGGGGTCGGTACTGTTCTCTCTGCTGGGTGGAGGAGCCAGCGCAGGCTACGCTGTTCCAAGGCTGCGGAGTAAATGGTGGGTTGGGGGACGGTCTTTCCCCCACCCCAGGGGAGGCCTCCGCGGACGCACTCACCGGTGGTCTCGTGGTGTACCACGGGCACCTCCAGGCCGGCCAGCTTGGCCACCAGTGCTGTCTTGCCCACGCCACTCTTCCCAGACACGAAGATCTTGTAGCTGGCCGTGTCAACGGCCACGGGTGGGGGCAGCACTGGCCGCTCCAGCAGCCCTGGGACAAGAAGGGAGCCAGGTGGGGTGAAGGGTCTGCCTGCACCTGCCCCATCAGACCCATCAGCTCTGAGGGCTTTTCGGTGCCAGCTCTCCCTGGTTCTCTACACTCATCACAGAGGCCTGGGACACGGGCAGGGGCCCTGGATGAGCGCTGCTGCAAACACCTGTGCTCTGCGAGCTGCGCCAAGGCCCGCTCCAAATAATACCGAATGACTTTTCTTTTTTTTGAATTTTTTTTAATGTTTATTTATTTTTGAGACAGAGAGAGACAGAGCACGGGTGGGGGAGGGGCAGAGAGAGAGAGAGAGGCACAGAATCAGAAACAGGCTCCAGGCTCTGAGCTGTCAGCACAGAGCCCGACGCGGGGCTCGAACTCACGGACCATGAGATCATGACCTGAGCTGTAGTCGGACGCTCAACCAACTGAGCCACCCAGGCGCCCCCCGAATTACTTTTCTTTAAAGTTTGGTGCCCTGAGAGGCACCTGGACGGCTCAGTCGGTTAAGCGGCCCACTCTAGCACAGGTCATGATCTTGGGGTTTGTGAGTTTGAGCCCCGCGTCGGGCTGTGTGCTGACAGCTCAGAGCCTGGAGCCTGCTTCGGATTCTGTGTCTCCCTCTCTCTCTCCCCCTCCCCTGCTCGGGCTCTGTCTCTCTCTCTCTCTCTCTCAAAATAATAGGCGAACGTTAACAAAAACAAACAAATAAATAAATAATGTTTGATGCCCGAGATTGTTTCTATTGACACTATTATCACGTGTTCTAGATTTCCCACGTGTAAAGGCAAGGTTTTTCATAATTCTTTCCTCAGTGGAGAAATGGCAGCAAAAATATTCTCAGTTACTGTAAATAAACTCGTTAGAATCAATACACTGAGATCTTTATGAATGCTTTTAATTTGCAAAAAAAAAAAGTCTGAATTATGATACACGCATGGGCTTAGCATCTGAAAGTCCTAAGCTGTGGGTTGCCCTGTCATTCTCTTCTCTGGTCTTAAACTTCCTGGCGCTTTGTTTCTTCTGGCCAGAGCTGAGCTCTCGTGGTAGATGCCAGACCCCTCTCTGACCCGTGTGTGCAACTGGCTTCATCCTGGGAGACAGTAGGATATGGAAGAGGCTTGCCTCTACTTACCAGGCTGGGTCTGGGACAAGTCTGTAGGGTGCGCCGTTGGGGGCAGACAGGAGTCTGTTGTGTAACATGCCCAGCAGAGGGCCTGGCACCCAGGTAAGAACTCCATCAACAGCCTCTCTGGTGACAGTGTTCTTGGCAGGGTTTGGGCTGTTTCCATGCTCCTGGCTCTGATGATGGAATTAGCTCTAAGGAGATTGGGGGGGGGGGGGGGCGGGGCAGGGATAGGGCTTCCAGAGGTCTCCAAGGCTGAGGAGTCGGGTAGAGCAGGCCCTCACTGTCTTACTTCTTTGCTCCCCCGCCCTGGGAACAACAGGTAACCCCCGTTCTCCCGGGGGAGCGGCAGGCTTGGGGGCAGGCACTCACCGAACACCCGTCTGCGGCTCTTGCGCAGGATGCAGGCTAAATACTCCTTGCCCTCGGCGCTCTCGTGCCAGTCTGGGACAATCACCGAGCCCGGAGCGGGTGGTCTGGCCATGGCGGGCTCCGCGAAGGGGCAGGGAGATGGCAGAATTCTGAGTAGGGGACGGGAGAGGGTAACTGTCGCGAGCTGGACCTGCGGTCCCTCTCAACCTGCTGACTCTTCCTCGGAGCCCCAACTCCCTCCTTGGAGTGTGTGTGTGTGTGGGGGGGGGAGAGATCGGTTACGGCACGCCGTCCTCATTATCCCCATTAGACCTTTTGGAGTCCGAGCTTCCTTTCACAGTCCTGGGGGGTTACCCACTCCCCGTCTCCCTCTTATTACCCAGAAGGTGCAATTCCATAGTCCCTTCGTCCCCGTACTGCTCCCTGGACGGTCATCCCATTATTGCCCCGGGTGGGGGGGCATTTACACATCCCCCTCTCCCTGTCGTCTCAGGGCAGCAGCGAGGGGTTTTAGACAGCCCTGCTTCTCCTCTGCCTCCTCGATCCCAACTCCCGGGGCCACCCAGCCCTCACCATCAGAAGTCCCCGTCGGTGAACGGGCCCCGGCGGAGCTGGTCCCTTTAAGAATCCACCCGCGCTCCCGCCGGGTTGCTTCCGCCCGGCTTGCGTCTGGCTTCGGAGCGCGCGCAGCCTGCTTGGGCGTCGGAGCTCGAGGCGCATGTGCGAAAGCTGTTGTCAAGGAGACGCCGGGGGCGGGGCTGGCCCTTCTAGTCCTCCGCTATCACCCCGCGGGGACACCTGGACTGGGCCTACCGTCAGGGCCGTGGGTCTCGTCCATCGCTCAGTCCGATTCCCAGGCTTTCCTCCAAAACGTCATCAAATCCCCCTCCTCCAGGAGCTTTCTCTGCCTCAGTGCCTCAGTTTCCTCTTCTATAAAATACTATTACCTCCGAGGGTTTTTTACAACTCTGCTCAGCCCATAGCGGTGCCCAATGAGTTTAGTTATTGTTGCTTATTATTATTATTATTGCTCTATTAATTCTGCTCGGCAGGACCCAGAGATGAGTTAAACACCTTTGGCTTCACAAGTGGGAACCGGCAGCTCAGAGAAGCTAAGGGTCTTGCTCAAGGTTTTAAAAATGAGTCAGAGGGGGGCGCCTGGGTGGCTCAGTGGTTGAGCATCCGATTTGGCTCAGGTCATGATCTCACAGCTTGTGAGTTCGAGCCCCCGCGTTGGGCTCTGTGCTGACAGCTCAGAGCCTGGAGCCTCCTTCAGGTTCTGTGTCTCCCCATGTCTCTGCCCTCTGATGCTCACCCTCTGTCTCTCAATTAAAAAAAAAAAAATGAGTCAGAGGGCCACAGGAAAGTAGCAGCCATTCATTTGATTGATCTCATCCGTTCAACAAATAATTACTGAGCACCTATTATGTGTTCTGCCCATTCTAGGCGCTGGCAATAGAATGACTAACAAGAAATACTTCACTCCTGGGGCTGACATTTCAGCACTGAGGCCATGAGCCCCCCCTCCACTGTTCCAACGATGGGCACCGACCTGTTACCAGAAGGTGGGTGCTCAGTAAATGCCTGTTAGTTGGACCGGATGCAGGTAGGTCTTTGCTGAGAGGTTGTCTATTACGCTTCATTTTTTTTTCCTGTATCTTCGTGCGGAGCCTTCACGTAGGACGAATCACTGTTTTGTAAGGAATCATCTATAAGGTAACCTTTCCTGAAGGCCGACTAAGTGCCAGACAGTGCGGGCTTGACAGAGGTTAACCTCATTTAAGTCTATGAACAAACCTATATAGGAATATTCTCGTCCTTCTCTTCTTTTACTGGTGAGGAAACTCAGACAACATGACGACCTGGGGTGCCATCCCACAGCTGGCCAGTGGAAAAACTGGACTCAGGACCTAGGATTCCTGGACTCTTAACATCTGTTCTGCCCGACTGGGTCTCATGTTTTTTTAAACTTTGCCCCCAGCCACTAGGAGAGCCCTTCTTAAGGCTGAAAACAGCCAAAGGGTCAGCAACACACAAGGCATTGAGGTCTATTGTGTCGAGAGAGTGAAGGGGGCGTGGCTGTGTGGGACAGGGCGCTTGCCAGGCAGAAACACAACAGATGAGCACTGGATTCTGCAGCTTGAAACCCCTGCCCACGCTCCCAGGTTGCGAGGCTGCCTTTCCTGTCGTTCCTACGGAATCTGCCCGGATGCGGGACTGGTCACATCGTGTGGAGCGCCCTCTCTCCGCGCCACCATGCAGGGCTCAGATCTGACTTAGCCCCGAGTTTCCGCACTTCGTATTCCGCCCTGCCCGGTGGAGGGCTCAGGGAGTGTGAGGAAACGAAGTGACTTGGCAGAACGAGCTTGCCAGTTACCCTGGAGGCCAGACGTGAAGTCCTCGTGGACAGAGGGGGAGGCTGGTGACCAGAGGCGCGAGGGGCCAGAGGTTTTTAGGGGAATCAGCCTTCTCCGCCCTCAGGAGCTCACGGAGAGGACACCACAGGGGGCATCAGGAGCCTGTTCAAAACCTGGATTCTTGGGGTCCCTCCTCCAGAGATTCTGCTTTGGGGGGGCCAGATGGGCCTGTAAGCTTGCACACGAACACGGGGCAGTTCAGAAGTTGGGATCTGTATCAGTCCGTTGCGGCGGCCATAACGGAATGCCACAGATTGGTGGGGGGCGGGGGGGCTTAAACAGCAGCAATCTATTTTCTCACAGTTCTGGAAGCTGGAAGTCCAAACTCAAGGTGCCAGCAGGGCTGGTTCCTGGCAGGCCTTTTCTTCCTGGCCTGCAGGCAGCTGCTTCCCGGTGTGTCCTACAAGGCCTAATCTCGGCACACACACCCTTGGTGTCTCTTCCTTTTATAAGGTCACCAGTATTATTGGATTAGGGCCCTATTACCTCATTTAACCTTTATTATCTCCTTAAAGGCCTTGTCTCCAAGAGTCACATTGGGGGTCAGGGCTTTCACATACGGATTTTGGCGGGGAGTGATGGGGGGCCACGCACAATTCGGTGCACGGAAGGGCCCACGGGCCTCACTTAGACACCGCTGCTGGTGACGAGAGCCAGTCTACGGTGAGAGCCTGGGAGTGACGGGGCCAGAATTTCGTTTCAGAGGATGCTCGTGGACCATTGTGGTCTAGTGAGTTCTGCTTTCCTGTGCCCCCTCTGACCACTGAGTGTCCCTCTAAAGCAAGATGTTTCTCCTCTTAAGCCTACAGGTGGCCCATCTCTCTAAAGAAACTTTCTCATTTCTTCATGGTTTGGTCTCCCTCCATCCCCCAAATTGATTTGACACCTTCTGGAGAGGGTCCCATAAGGCCTGGATGGGCAGACACACAGGCCTGAGGCCCTCGGGGGCAGCGGCAGGTGGGGTGCCCAGGAGGGTGAGGGGAGAAGGGACAGCGGATTTGGGTTTCTGTCTCTTCTCCTGCCTGGACACTGCGGCGGTTTCCTGCAGGTTTCCCTGCTTGCCTTCTGGAATGCCACGGAGGCGCCACGGAGGCTACGTAAACCCAGCGAGGTCACCCCCGTGCTGACGGCTTTCCAATAGTTTCCATTGCGCTCAGAACGAAATCCAGACTCCACGCCACCGAGGCCGTCCGCGACTGGCCCTGACAACCTCTTGCTTTCACTTCAATGGTGGCGCTTCCCCCTTGCCCAATGCCCTCCGGCGAGCCTGGCCTTTTGTCCCCACATGGGGCCTCTGCCTGCACGGCCCCCACTACCTCCCGTGGATAGCTCCCTCCCCTGCACAGAGGCCTTCCTCCTCCTCCTCAAGGATTCGCCCTTACCCCACCCCACCCCCGCCGAGGCTCACTCCTTCATGCCATCCTGTTCTTGATTCTGAAAAAAAATTTTTTTTTAAAAAGATTTTTAAGTAATCTCTACACCCAACATGGGGCTTGAACTTACAACCCCGAGATAAGAGTCGCGTGCTCTACCACCTGAACTAGCCAGGCGCCCCTTGATTCTGAGCCCCCTGAGGATAGGGCCCTTGTCTTTTTGTTCTGTTATATCCCCGTATCGGTTTCCTAACCTGCAGTAACAAAGTACCCCAGACTGGGTGGCTTAAACAACACACACGTGTTTTCTCAGTTCCGGAGATTAGAAATTATACATCAGTGGGTCACCTGGGGGGCTCAGTCGGTTAAGCATCTGACTTCAGCTCAGGTCATGATCTCACGGTTCATGAGGTTGAAAGCCCCGCGTCAGGCTCTGTGCTGACAGCTCAGAGCCTGGAGCCTCCTTCAGATTCTGTGTCTCCTCTCTCTCTGCCCTTCCCCTGCTCATGCTCTGTCTCTCTGTGTCTCTCAAAAATAAACAAACAGTAAAAAAAATTTTTTTAAAGAAATGATACATCAAAGAGTTTGTAGGGTTGGTTCCTTCTGAGGGCCGGGAGGGAAGGACCTACTCCAGGCCTCTCTCTTTGGCTTGCGGGTGGCCATCTCCTCACGGCTTCACGCCACCTTCCCTCCATACGAGTCCGAGTGCAAATTTGCTCTTAACAAGGACACTAGTCATAGTGTCTTAACAAGGACCCATCCTAATGACCTCATTTTAACTTAATCACCTCACTAAGGACCTTATCTCCAGATATGATTACATTCTGAGGTTCTGCGGGTTAGGACTTCAATATAAGAATGGGAGGGGGCGGCAAAGGGACACAGTCTAGCCCATAATAACCCCTGCTAGCTAGAATATGTTGGACATATAGGAAACCCTCAATAGAAACGTGCTGGCTGCCTGGCTGTGGCTGCAGCTTGGGGAATGGCCTGAAGAGGGCGCCTGGAAGAAGCGACCAGTTAGGAAGCCAGGCAAAGGTTCCAGGCGAGGGGATGAAGACATCTTCTTGTCAAACACTCCCTGCGCCTGGCCGGACACTGGGAAGACAACTGTAAAGCCGGTACAGGCCCCGCCCTTGTGTATTCCACACTCCGGTGGGGACGAAGTCAAGTACCCGCCAACTGCACCCTCAAGCAGGTCAGGAGGGCAGATTGAAAATGCCGACTCCATTTAAATATAGGATTTGGGGCCGGAGCTGCCAAACCATCCCCAGGGAGTTCTTCTGAGCCGGAATGTGCCAGGCCCGCGCTTGGCAGCAAGGTTGGTGTCCTTGACCTTGACGGCCTCATGTATCGCTTCCCTGCCTAAAACCCCCAGATGGCCCCCGCTGCACCTGCAGTCACGTCCGCCCCTCCCTCCCTGCGGCCTACAGGTTCGCTTGCGCCACACGCTCCAGACACACTGGCCTGGCCTCTGCCCCTTGAATTGGTCCCGCTCACGCCTGCCTCCGAGCCCCTGCTCCTGCTGTTCTCCGCACGGCTGCTCTCAGGTTCAGGTCTCAGCTGCAACGGCTCCTCCTCAGAAAGGCCTTCTCTGATGAGCCCGAGCCCATCACGCTTTGCCACATCTCACTTTAGTTCTGCTCAGGGTACTCATCTGGAACGGTCCTGCTTATTAGCTCGTTACATTTGCCCCTTCTCCCTCACCCCTACTGAGACGTGGCCTCCACGGGGCAGGGGGAGGGCGGTGCCTGGCACGCAGCAGCATTAGTACCTGTTTAACGCAGGGGTGAGTGCCGGCCTCCTCCCCCTTGAAGCAGGCAGCCGCCAGGGGCTGCGTTCTCCCCCTACACACTGGTGGCCGCTGCCTGGGCCCAGCTCCCACTCCTCCCTGCCTCTCGTCCCCATCTCCAGTTCCTTCTCCAGTTCTGCCCCATGCACCCCAGCCACACTGACCTTCTCGGAAGGGCTGGATTTCTGTGCCTTTGCAAAGGCTCTTCCATCTACGGGAATACCCTTCTCCTTTCTTCCTCTGGCACCGGCCACAGCCCCTCTCGCCCTAGGGTCTTGGGGTCCCTAGCACCTCATCTGATTTCTCTCCTTCTGACTGGAGCAAGTACAAGCCTTTACCTTTGCCGACTCATGTTTAAGAAACAGCCTTGTTTCCTGACTTGACTTAGAATCTGTCTGCAGACATTTTAATCCAGTAATTTCTTGGTAAGCTTGTATTTAATGGATTTCTCATTCTCTACAGTTTAAAGTCAAGCTCCTCGAGGTTGTTTCTTTTCATCACCCCCTCCTCCGGTCCTGGGGCTCACGTTCAGTGTGTAGGGGGTGTCGCCCAAATGCCGGGGAAGCAGGTCTGCGGAGGCGGTGTCCTCTGTCCTGGGCCTTTGGGGGCCTCCCGCCACGGAGAGAACTGTCCTCCGAGTCTGGACGGCCCCAGCTCCGCTGGCCTCTCCTCCCACTGTGGATTCCGGTCATAAGCTCCCTTCCCTGCTACATCTGAGGGGATGACCCCTGGTTGACAAATCCATACGGGTCACTCTGCACTGTCCTCAGCCCCAGATCCCAGCCCCTCTGGGTATGCCGGACCTCCCACTGCCCTTCTGCGCCCTTCCTGGACCACAGTGAGTCTGTCTTCCCAGAGGGAGGCCTGCCGACATCCTAATTCCTGACTGCCAGAGGCCAGGCCTGGGACCTCCCCAAGAAAGGCTCTATTCTCATTTCAGTGGGGTGAGGCTGGGGCAAGGAGAAGCCCATCTGTGGGCTGTCTCTGGCTTCTGAAGGACTGTCCCGCCCTTGACTGGCTATTTGGTTATAGACAGGTCTGATTCTGCTTCCTTTGTACCTTTTTGGTCCAGTCCCTGAACTGTCTTTGGCTTCTGAAGCTCAGGATTGGTCACCTTTGTTCGGCCCAGTGTGATACCTCCCTGGGTCGTGAGGAGGCTGTGAGCAGGCCTCTCTTCAGCCATCTGTGTTCCAGCGCTGTGAGGGTCGGTACGCGCTCAGGCAAGGTGTGCTGGAACACACGCCACCCCAGGGCAGTCCTGGGCTCTCCTGGCCTTGCTGACGGCTGGGTGCGGCAGCTTCCTTCTTCCTTCCAGGTTTCTGCCCGGTAAGGCCTGGACCCCAGCCCTCTCTCTCTTCCCTGCAGTGGGTGGGCAGACGGGCTCCCTGGTGGGGAACAGGCACACTCTGCCAGGCTTCTGAGGCATTTACTTATAACATCAGCTCAGCTTTGTGCGTGCTGACAGGGCCCGGGCCCATGGCCCAGTCCAGCGGAGAAAACACTGGCTTTCCCATAGCTGGGCGCTGAGGCAGGGAGGGTGGGGAGGGCAACCTGGTATGGTGTTCAGACCTGCGGCAGAGGCTGGGGAAGGGGCCCTACCCAGGCTTTACCAACTGTGGGAGGGGAGAAATGGGCATGTTTCTCCTCCAGCCCATTCGGTTTGCCTCTCAAGTCGGCCTTTGATAGAGTGCCCGGGTCACAAAACCTTTCACGGGGCGCCCCCAAGTGGTCTTTTGGGGAAGCACATGCACTCTATTGATCAACAAGTTCCTGCTGAATCCAGCTAAGTCGCTCACCTGTGAGGCTAGCGGCATCACTGCCATTGGAGTGACAAAACTGAGGCTCAGATGGGACCAAGGGACCCCGATGTGCCCTTTCAGCTCTCGAGTTGTGAGATGACTCGTCTCAGCCCAAAGTGACAGAGCCGGCTTTTGACCCAAGGTCTTTTCTGGTTCCGTCGGCCCTTGTTCCTGTCCCGCAGCCTCTCTAGGAAGTCCTTTCCGAGCGGAAAGCCATGTAGGGTCCTCTGCCCCCATTCGTGACCTGATGCACACAGCAGGTCCATCGTCCCCTTGAGCACTTCCAGCAGCGGTGACTCTACCTCACGAAGCATCCCCAGGAGCACTGGAGTGCTTTTGTCGGGGGCATATAGTCGGCAAGTGGGGAGAGTTATGGCCACTGAGAGCAGAAGGCAGACCTAAGCCAGGCGTGCTCCCCTGCTTTGGGGGGGGGGTGGTGACAAGGCACAGAGAAGCAAGGGTCCAGTGTCCTGCGGCAGCACTACAGCAGGCCAGCCTGCAAGATTTTGAGGTGATGCCTCCTGTCTTGCTGGACAAGCAGGGTGCTCAAAGGCTGGCTTTTTGCAGGCTCCCAGATGAGAGCGATGGGAGGCGCAGCCTTGGGCCGCAGGGCTGGCTGAGGGTACTGACAGGTGCGATGCCTTGGCCCCCTTCTAAGTCAGGGAGTCCTGCACTGCCTACCTACAGAGCCAGCTGGAGGAGAGTGGCAAAGGCCTGAGAAGGAGAGGGGACAGTGTGAAGCTGCCCCTTCCCTGGCTAGGTGCTGTGATTGACACCCAAATGCGCATAGGCCTCGGCCGTAGAGACCCAGGGGACGGGCTAGGGAGTCTCATGCCAGGCCGGCCGGCATGAGAAGGCAGTGGCTGCCACCCCCCGCCAGGCCTTGGGAGAGTCACGGATCGTCTCTGCTCTTCCCCACATTAAGGTTTCTCCCCAAATCGGCTCGTCCCCTCTTCTGTGCTGCCACACGCCCTCTGATCTGGGGCTGCTCATGTTGCGGTCTTCGTGTTCAGGTCGTCTCTGGAGCAGAAGCATGCTCCTCAGGGGGTAGGAGCACGGCCTTTGGCTGGGACAGACCGAGTGAGGATGTGGTCCGGGAGGCTTTACAGGTCTGACCCGTCCTGAAGACTGGGCATGGGGGGCCTTCCTCAGGCACCGGTGTCTGCCCCCTTCCCCAGGCCCACCAATCGCCCCTAGCACCCTACCCACCAAACACTGCCTCCTCAACATTCCACAGACTTCCCAGGCAATGCTTGAATTCCCCCAACGGGTGCCAGACTGGTTGAGCCTAACACACAGCTCTGACCATAATTCTTCCCAGTGATGCCGAAATCTCTCCCCTAGAGCTTCTACCCACCGGACCTTGTTCGGCCCAACAGACCTCACCATGAGCAAGTTCAACCCTTCCGCAGGGCAACTGTGAAGGAATTCAGAACAATCACGCTGCTTCCTGCCAATTCGGTAGCAGCCAGCACGTGGTGCTGGGCCACTTGCCCCCAGGGCGCTTCCTCAGACCCTGCTGTGGTTTGCTAGATGCCTTCAAGTATGGCAAACGGAAAAGACAGCATGAGACTGCATGCTGTTAGAAACGGGAGGTTCATCCCACAGCTGGGGAAGCACAAACGTGCAGACGGGAGGGGAGTGCAGGCATACCTGACCCTGGGACAGAGCCGGTACGGTACACGCCGAACGGAGAGAACGTGACGGAGCTCAGCACAAAGGCCCGTGGGCTTAAGAAACCAGCACGCACTTGGCAAGCGGCTGCAGCACTGGGGCAGCCCCCTCCCCTGTGGTCGGGTCTCCTCCCAAGCCCCCCGAGGCTGGGCAGACTCGTGTCATCGGTCCCCAGTCGACACTTCCAAACTGGGAGCCAACCAAGTGTGCCCTTGTACCTGGGCATCAGGACACCCTACGTGCCAGAGGCAGAACTCGACTAGCACACGGAAGAACACGGTCCAGAGGGGAGATCAGGCAACCAGACGATTCCGACCTGACCTATGGCAGCAGCTGCTACTTCCTGCTCTCGAGACGCAAAAGTCTCAGAGGTTCTCACGGTGACGTCTACAAGAGGACCCCGCGACGACCAGACACGCATAATCCTTAGCAGGGGCACGCTTATGACCGTTTACACGACGAGCCCAGGCCTCTCCTTCGTGATCCTGTGTTTCCCTCAAGGGTTAATTATAAAGAACAGCCGCCGTCTAACGAGCTCCTACCACGTGCCAGGCCCCGTGCTCGCGCTTTCGTACACGACTTCAGTTCAGCCTCGTGCTCCTTTCAGATAAAAAGTATGTTTACAGATGAGGAAACTCATATTCAAGGTGAAGTGCTCAGTGGGGAAGGCCAGGTCAGACCAGAGACCCCCAGGGCTTCGGGCCTGCTTCTAACCGCCGTCTGCTGTGCTGTCCCACGATCGCAGGGCCCCGTGTCCTCGTCCATGCTCAGGAGGCCAGTGACGATGTGGTTGCTGTCCTGGCCCCCCGGGCCTCTGCTCAAGCTTTTCACCTTTCTGGGGTGCGTACCACAGGGCAGTGGCTGGGGCTCTGCAACACCGAGTCCTCGCGCAGGACTGAGGGCGCGGTGTTCTCAGCAGATGGGGCTGCCCCCGGGGAAGGGCCTCTCTCCGCCTCAACCCCAAGACACAACCCTCCCAGGGGAGGAGAGAGTTTCCCAACCACCTCGCTTCCAACTTCCATCTCCAACCTCAATTGCCTGCGACTACAGCTTTCTTTCTTCTTTCTTTTCTACTAATAAAACAGTTAAGGCAATTCTGTCCATTTTGTTTTATTTGTTAAATTGCTAAAAAGTCATCAGGGAAAACCTTAACAAAAAATGAAATCGACAGAGATTTAAATATTAATGAAGTCCACTTTTCATTCCTACACTGTTACGTGCCTAAGATGACCGTCTCAGGGTAAGCCACCCGGGACCCCTGAGTTGTAGGGAAACATCACTCAGAGCACCAGCTTCGCCAGGGCACGACGGGTGTGCGCTGACGTGAACCCTGGTTGGTGGGAAGGGAGCAGAGCGAGGAAAGAGAGCAGGGCTGGAGGTAACACCTGGGGGTTGCTCTCATTTGACAATGAACACAGTGAGAGGGAGCCACTTACTGGTGACCGTGCAGAACATGCCTTCTGCACTTCGCGGGGAGGCTGCACGGGATGCAGGCCTCAAAGTCCGGCCTCCTTGCCGCTGGGAGTGTTCAGATCCTCCCCTGACTTGTGAACGCAAAGCGGAGGACATCACCATGCCTGGATCACCACAGGGACGAGGACAGACCGACAAACCCACCAGGAACATCACTTTTAAGGGGAAGGAAAGAAGCAAAGCAGAAGGAAACAGAGAAAGTCAGAGGACAGGAAGTGTCCCGCTCTTCTCCATCAGCTGGCGGCTTTCTGCCCTCCAAAGTCAAGACTTCTCAGGCTGGTTTTCTTTCATCCTCCTCTTCTTTTCTCCAGAGAGTTCCGACACAGTTCCTAGGATAGTTCATGGTTTTAGCTCTTGATACAGAACTCGGACATTATAATCAGATCGATCCGCGGAAGGCTGGGAGGAGAGTGAGCCCAGTATTACAACTAAATTTAAGCTTGTTTCGACGCCTGATCTGTGCTCCTACAATACGGAAGCTGGGGGGCGGTGTTTGTGCAACCCACCATCCACGTTAGCAGAAATGCAAGTGAAAACACAGAACCCTCTCTGCTGCCCAGGCTGCAAAGTGAGAAAACGGAAGTTCTGTCCAAGAGGGAAGGAAGACACCAAGACTCTGACGTGAGAGCCTCAACGGGCGGCCAGTGAAGGCGACGGGACACAGAGCTCTCGAAGGCACACTTGCAGGAACGAAGGGGTTAAAGCTTCAAGTAGGAACAAAACGTATTTTAAATACTTAAATACTGATAAATATTTTGCTAATTTAGGTGGTCCTGAAGGCTTAAGAAATCGTCTCCCTCCTTTTTCTCAGGGAATTTTAAGACAAAACTGGTGTCATGTCAAAACCAGAGTTGTGGTTAACTGCGACCTGACGGAAGCACGCCCGGTGCCGTGAGAACGCTCTCCGCGGCCGAGGCGCCTGGAGTTCCACCGCACGTGCGGCTTCACACGGGCCCGAAGACACAGTTGCCTTGACTGTGTCGAGTCGCTCTCCTAAGGCATCTGCCCACAGCGCCCAGGAGCCACCAAGACCAACACACCGGGTGCAGACGAGGCAGATTTTTCTTGAGGAGCTGCAAAGAGTCTGGTTCGGAGCGGCATGGATAATACTGGAAGCCACGGAGTGCCGAGGAGCCGGTTCCTCTCTAAAAAGCATCGTCACCTCCACTGCCTCCCTGTGGGGGAAACGAGGCAATCCACAAGCTAAGAGCTGGCTTAGGGAGGCCACGGGACAAAGGGAAGGATCACAAAATGGAGAATGTGAACTTTCAGGCTTCCCGATACTTTATATTTAAATAGGAACCGAGTTGGGAGACGCTGTCCATGCCCGAGTGCGATGTCACAAGCAAGGTTCGGCAACAGCAACAATGCAGGAGCTAGTCTTACGGGCCAGCTCTCCCTTGTGAATAAGGACCCCCACGTGATCCAGCGGTCTTTGCCAAAGAAGGACCGGCAACAGCCCAAGAGCGCGGTGTCTAGAAAGCTAAGCGCTGAGCTCTGAGTAGTGGACACCACAGCAAGTAGACATGGTAGTTTCCTCATCTAAGGGAGCACGTGGAACCGTTTCTGGAACACAGACCGCTCCCTGTGAGCGGGCCCCTTCCTGGGCCTGGCACCACAGGGGCTTTCCCACCGAGACCACATTGTAACAGCTAATGGCGAGGGGAAAGAATTCAACATGATGTAATAGGAGAAAACACACTTATCAGACAGACTGCTAAGTGCTGGCCGAGAGCCAGGACCCAGGGCCAGCCGTGGCGGGCTTGTGCTTGGGAAATGCAAACGAGAAAAAGGGGGGCGGAAAGATGGGAAATGTGAGGTTTTGAAATTCAAATCCTAAAGACAACGTACAAATCCTCTTTCCACTGATGAGAAATCACCCCAAATCCACATTTAAGTGGTGACGTTGGACTTCATTCTAACGTCTCCTACGTCTAGCCCATGGTTTATAGAGATTGGTAACTTCCAGTAAGATTGGTAACCTGTAACTTCCTGTGTCAACCAAAGACATGCTCTGGTTGGCTGCACTTTATCTCAGAAACGGCGTGAAATAAAGACCCAAACCTTATTTGCATCACGCGTGAACAGGATCACAAAGGAGGGGCCCCTCCTGAGCTCGGCCTTGCGTCGAAGAGGCTAAGCACGTGATGCTCGACCCAATCACTGCTCGACGGCCAGGCGGAAAGATGCATGTCATAACAAGGGCAAAAATCATTTCTAGAAGGAACTGTTACTAGGATTTCCTTCCAGGATCGATTTCCACATGGTAAGAATATGGAAGGCGGGGCCCCACGTGCTTTGGCAGTAAAAAGAAGCCCGAAAGGAAAAAACAGTATTTTCTGATGCTTCGAGGATTTCTCATGATACTGGCATCTTGGAATTCCCTACCAGCCTCCTAAATGGTATCAGAGAAAGGGTTCCAGAAGTATCTCTAAGAGATTTCCCTGGGCATCTTAGCTTTGCAAAAGAAACAGAAAATGAGAAAGCTTTTAGGGCTTAAAAAATAAATCCACGTATGCCCAAAAAAAAAAAAAAAAAACACAAAAAGGAAAAGGCAGCCTCTGAGGATCAAGCTTTAAGGGAACAAATGTGGTTTTTGGCAACTTGCAATCAAATACGATTGTCAGGAAATTCCAAAATTGGACACCAAAATGTTTTTTCTGAGACACAGAGGGAGCACGCAAAAGACCGGAGGACACGAGGTGGACAGGCGTGTCTGCATAAACATCGTCTCACGGTGATCCTGGCACACCCCCGTGGAAAAGAGTTCCTGGCTGGGTAACTGCTCAGCCACAAGGGCAGAACGGGGCCAGGCAGAGGGCATTACCGCTCGGGTCCTCTGTGGTTGTCAAGGGAAGGGAGGAACAGTTCCGCCCTGCCAGCTCCTGGGGCTCGTGGGTCCGGAGCCTCCACTTGTGCACCTTACACACGCTCGTTCTTTCTCTAACTCCAGGAAGGCCACAGAAGGACTTATGGGGGCTCTTCAGTTGCCTTAGGTAAGGTCTGACATTAGTCTGTTCCCTAAATTCTTGGTCTAGTTGCCAGCAATGTAGAAAAAGGCAGCCGAGCCTCTGCTAAAACACAGCAACAATTTGATCTGAACCAGGACGGAGACCTCTCCCTCTCTGTAAACAGAGTTGGCTATATAATATATATTTATATATTTATATATAATTTTTTTCGTAATGGAGGTTTGACCCCAGCCTGCAGTGAGTGAGGTTGGGAACTGGGGGTTTGGTTTATGGGGTAATTCTGTCCTCTGTTTTCCCAATTCTCAGTCCAAATGCTTGCACGCTGGAAAATTAAAAGCCACGGAAAGGGAAGGGGGTTTAGAACATATTATCTCTTTGCTCGCACAAAGTACAAGGCGTTTGTTTTTGGATAGTACTTCACATTCTGTTTCTTGTCCATGAGTCCTCCAAATATGATGAGCTCACCCCTGCCTTGTACCACTGTGTGCAGGCTGGTTTCAGGAGGTCCGACAACAGAACTGCTATTAAACACTTTCCATTTGACCCGTCCCTTCTCCTTGGTGTCTTTAATGTCTAGCACGTACATCTGCATGGGCTTGCAGTTCATACTCTGGTACAAAGGTTTGCCAACATTTAGGGACTGTGGAGGGTGGTGGCCCAGGCGGCGGGCAATGGGAGGTAAGGAATGTCCGTCCCCTTGGGCAGGCCCCGGGCGGGGAACGGGTGCGGTCTCTCCACTGCTCAGATTCTGGCTCCCGGGGGAGCCTGGAGAAGACCCCAGAGGAGGACTCAGTGCCGCGGAGGCTGAGGGGCCTTTGGATGACATTGCTTTGATGGCTTCCAGGCTCCGACGCAGGGCACCTGGGGAGACAGCTCCTGCAAGGGCACTGGCCACGTGCGGTGGGGTATGCACACCATTGGTCTGTTCAGGAGGGTGTCTCATGCTTCCCCCAACTGTCCTGTTGTCCACACCCTCCATATGATTGCTACTCGAAGTGGGTTTCAGATCCCAATTCAGATCTATCGATCCTAACCTCAGATCTTTCTGATCCGGTAGTGACCCTCGTCGGGGCGCCAGAGAAAGTCCCATTTTGAGGTCATATCCTTCAGTGGTGGACGGAGTGCCGGGAGATACGGCCTGCACAGGGCTGTCCAAGGAAGAGCCACCGAGAGCCGCTGTTCCTGGAGACAAATTCCCACCATTGAGGATGGGAGAGCCATCTCCTCTGGCTGGGGAAAGACTCCCTTCCCGGGAACTCGAGGGGGTCTGCCTTTGAGCTCTGGGCCTCAGTGTTCCCCAGCGGCCGTTAACACAAGGAGCCTCATCCATGCTCCTTACTGGAGACTGAGAGCGGTACTCTCGGGTTTCGGGAACCAGGGCTGGAGGAGTGGCACTGATAGGTGACGGGCGTGAGTTCAAACTCGGGCTGAGAGGAGCTCTCCCACTAGGAGCCTGACTGAAGACCACCACACACTGCCCCACCTGGAAGACAAAAGACCTGTGCTCAGTTCTGATCATTCGTTTAAACATCAAACATCGTATCAAGAGCTTGTAGGAAGAAGGCCAGGCATTTTGTAGGTACCTGAGATACAGAGATGAAAACAATGTCGTCTGCCTTCTAGGCTAGATGGGGAGATAGACATGGGAATAATTTTTGCTGGAGCGTGACAGGTGCTACCATTAGAGTTGTGTGTGCAGGATAGGGGAGGGGGGGGAGGGAGGAATCAGTCTTGGTTTGGGGACCCTGAAGAAAACGTTCACGGACAAGAAAGAGATGCTTAAAGCTGGCACTAAAAGGATCGGTGGGGTATATGGGGTGGGAGGGCGTGCCTGGCTGGCTTAGTCAGGAGAATGTGTGGCTCTTGATCTTGAGGTTGTGAGTTCAAGCCCCACATTGGGTGTTGAGATTACATAAATAAACAAACTTTAAAATAAAAAAACCCAACAAAAACAAAAAGATCAGTGGGGCCCACACAGGTTTCTCATCTAGAGGTTCATATATGAGCAATGCCCACGGAGTTACGGTTAATGTCCACTTCTCTTATGCCATCAGGGTGTTTTTCATTTCCGTGCAAATTTGCTTGGCAATCTGATGTGCTAATATGGCTCTACGGTTAGGACCTCCGCTCTCACGGTGGGTCTGTCAGTTCCCTGCTTACCCGGCACGCTGGATGGCACCACAGTTCTGGAGCCCCGTGATCTTCATTTTCTACCTTGAGTGGCTGCCAGGCCCAGGGACCTGAGTGCATGTGCAACAACCAAGCATCCTTGAAGAGCTGGAAGAGAAGGACCAACGATAGGGCTCGGGTGCGGTGCACGTTACAGCACACACACACACAGTCCGGATCTCAAAGCCATGCTGTTTGGTCTAGAGAGTGTGTGCGCTCTTCAGAAAGGAAAGCAAAATTTTTGGTTAGTCATTCATTCATGCTTTCTGGCCTGGGATATTAAATTGGGCTTGTGACCTATGAATGAATTTTAAGTGGTTCTGAATTTTGCCTGTGGTAGTATGTGTATGTGGGTAGGGTTGATAACACATATCCTTAACTCTGTGAATGTGCATTCTTAAATAAATTCCATGTAAACCGTTTTTCTGTCCCACTCCTCCTTGAAAAAATGACAGCAGTATTACAGCGTAAAGAGGAAGTAGGAGTAGGAAGAATATAGATATGAATATTTAAGGGGCGCCCGGGTGGCTCAGTCAGTTAAGAGTCTGACTTCGGCTCAGGTCATGATCTCACAACTCATGAGTTCAAGCCCCATGACAGGGCTCTGTGCTGACAGCTCAGAGCCTGGAGCCTGCTTCAGATTCTGTGCCTCCCTCCCTCTGACCCTCCCCTGCTCATGCTCTGCCTCTCTCTCCTTCAAAAATAAACACTTAAAAAAATTTAAACAAATATTTAAGAGATGAACATCTCTGATTAAAAGTACCTCTCCCCCTTCAAAAAAAGGGGGAAAAAAAAAAAAGCAGAGCTCAGCCAGAAACCACAAAGGTTATATACCCAAAGTGAAAAAGGTATTCTCTAAATACAAATGACGTGTCAGCTTACAAGATGACACAGCGGAATGAGTTTTGAACACTTAGCAACACATGCGTCGGAATGCCACACCAGCAATACTCACAGCATTGGGACCGCCACACCCTCCAAGGATTAAGATCGTTGCATCATCTATGACAATCTGGGGAGGGGAAGACATTTAAAATAAAACTACAAGACACAGGCTCCTGACCTCCTATGCATCAGCGGGATATGGAAACAGCCCACCCAGATCCCGAATGAGAGTGTTCTCGGCGCTGTAAGTTTCCCAGTCTCCCAACACCATGTCGGTTCTGATCCTTGTGAACAACTACTGGTGATTCACCTGAACGGATATATTCTTTGTTGATCGAACACTAACATGAGCGTACCGACCACATAAAATGCAGGGTTCTCTTGAGAAATGAAAGAGCAAAGTAAATGCTTTGGGGAGAGGCATAATATAAAGCCACTAAAAATTAATACAACCCATTAGAAGTTGAAAAATAAATACCAGCAAAAAAGAACGACAAAGTCTCTTTGGCTTATGCATGTTAGCATCTTACCTGACTCCCTCCTCCCTTTCCCATCCTAACTGGAAGATGCTACAGTGTTTGCTGAATAGTTATTTTAATTCCTGAGCACCTGAGATTGGCCACCTCGAGGATGAGGACTGGGGCCGGAGATGTTCGGCTTGGACCACGCCCACTGCTCGAGGTCAAGGACCCAGACATCGTTGCTCCTGTAAGACAAGGAAGGGAGGAGGCAG
The DNA here is from genome assembly GCA_030068075.1 of Paguma larvata. NCBI lineage: Eukaryota > Metazoa > Chordata > Mammalia > Carnivora > Viverridae > Paguma > Paguma larvata. The sequence continues at coordinate 11,576,381 of CM057833.1, forward strand.
GAGTTGGGAGCCACCGGGGACCCCAGAGCTGATATAAATGAAGCTACATTTATACTTTATTTATTTATTATTATTTTTAAGCAGGCTCTAACCCTGAGGTCAAGAGCTGCACGCTCTACAAACTGAGCCAGCCAGGTGGCCCTTGAAGTCACGTTTATAAAGATGCCTAGCAAAGTGCCATGCTCATAGCATCTTAAACTATAGTTTTCTTCCCCTTCTTTCCCTGGAACCCATCTCAAGAACTTCAAACCTTTGCTCTTCCCACTGACCGCTAAGTCCTCTTTTGAGTCAAGCCTACGGCGACATAGTAGTGTCCAAAGTAAGAATGAACTTTGGTTAGAAGTTTAATTGGAAATAGCTACTGGTCAAGATACAGTCGTTCAAAAGCCAAAACCACAAGGAAGAGAAAAAACTGATGCAACAGGTAGCTCTGTCACTGTGCAGGAGATAAAGATTTATCAGTCCTGGCTCCGAAAATGAATTTCCTCATGGCTAATGAGGTTTGCAGTTTCATCAAGGACACACTGGCATCTCCAACCCCGAGAGGCCCGTATGGCAAGGACAGACTCCTGGAAGCCAGTCTCTGTTTTACGGTCACCTCGCGAAGGTCCTTTATTCACACAGAGGCGCACGGAACGAGATCTCTAATACCGTAAAGCTCTCCACCCTCTCATCTGCAGGGCAGCTCACCGTCTCGCAACTGTTTGAAAACAGGAAGATGTGGAGTCCCCTGCCTGCCGGGGAGCAGGGTTGGGTCTGGAATGGTTTTACTGCTGACAGCTCATCAACCTCCCTTTAGGAGCACAGGGAAAATGACCACCACTGCAGCCACCACCACATCAGATAAAGAGGGATTGAGACGGATGGCTCTGGCTCTTGACTCTGGCCTGAGCGGGTCAGTTGTGGCCGGAGATGATGAGGACAGTGGGTGAATCAGACCTGACAGTTTTCTTGCTCCCACCCACTCCCCGACCCACCCTGTCAGGAGAATGAACAATCAGCCTAGTTGTCCTGTCAATCCGGCTCTCTCGCCTAAAGCCCAAAGGGCACAGGCTGGGTCATAAAGGAGAAGACGAAGGCGAAGGCGAAGGCACTCTGTGCTTCTGGGAAAGCAGCCTTCCGTAAGCACAGGTAGAACAGACAAGGTGGAGGCTGTATCAGAATTTGATCGCACTGAATGAACCAGACACCAAAGAAAAAGATTCTAACCACTCTGATTTTATGGAGGAAGGTCTTCAATGTCCTGCTCTACGATTAGGGGATCAAAAACTAGAATGCTAGGAAGCAGCGGCTGGTTGGATTAATTAGAACCATGCTCCGGAACACTAACCTGACCAGTTCACTCGTCTGACCTGGTATTTCCAGGAGTATTTACCTTCAGGTTGACAGGCAGCAAACCACACATACTTACATTTGCCGGGATCCTAAGGAGCCACCAAAGACAATCATTTTATCAGCTATCACACAGGAGGAGTGGCCAGCCATGGGAGGTGGCCCATGGGTTGTCACAATGCAGTTCCACCTAATATAAAGAGACAGAAGGAAGCCAAGAGGTCAGCACCACCTGGTCGCATGTGTTCAAGGTGGAACAGTCACCCAGTATCCATGTGAAATGACAGTTCTATCACCTTCAGTGGAGATACTGTTAGGGTAATAAATGGGGAATGGGGCAGAAGGTATTTACGCCTTTCCTACAAACCTGCTAAGGCCATATTCACTTCCAAGTTCTCAGTGTGTGTGGCTCACAGAGGCAGAGTGGCGAGATGACCAGGGAAGCCGTCACGGCTCTGTGCTGCCCCAGCCTAGCGTGCTAAAGCAGCACCGCCTTCTCCTCTCTACAGTCCTGATCGGCTGCAACTACCAGGAGCCGGGCACTCAGTATCCATTATAAGAACAAAGGAAAAAGTCAGGAGTCACTCTCGGGGACACAGAAGGGAACAATGAACCATCTGAATCCACAGCACACCTGGGGAATCAGCAGCCGAAACTGAAGAACCCCCTATCCTCCAACTGGCACGTTCATTTTTCTAGGAAGAGGAATAAATCTCTTTCACTTTTTCTCTTGGGAATAGAGGTTCATAGCTTTAGTTTTTTTCTTTCAATTTTTTTTAACCTTTTTTCTAAACTTAAAAAAAAACTTTCTAAAATGTAAACTCAACACTCAAGCTCTACCAGCTTGAACTCACAACCTGGAGATCAAGAGTTGTGTGCTCTACCAACTAAGCCTGCCAGGCACGCCTTAGCTTTAGGTTTTAAGGTGATCGTAAACTCTCTGAAACTGTCAGCAAAATCTGTGTGTATGTAAATTTTTTTCCTGGAAAAGAGTCCATAGCTTTTACCAAATTCTCAAAGAGATTCCTGGTCACAAAAAAGAGAAGGAATCTATTCATTTAATTATTACATATATATTTTTTAACTCATTTAGAGAGAGAGCAAGTGAGCATAAGCAGGGGAGGGGCAGAGGGAGAGGGAGAAAGAGAATCCTAAGCTGGTTCCATGCCCAGTGAGGAACCCAGAGCAGAGCCCAAGAAGGGGCTCGATCTCAGGATGGCAAGATCATGACCTGAGCTGAAATCAAGAGTCAGACGCTTCACTGACGGAGCCACCCAGGCACCCCAGGAATCCATTTATTTAAAATCTTTTATTTCAGATTGAAAGAATCTTATCTTCGTGGCTTACCAGTTTTTAGAGGGTGAGTAAGTGTGTATTTCATCAAAGAATCTCTCTGGTTGGTGTAGGGGATAAGGGCTTGGCCGCGTCCAGCCACCAAACAGCACCAGCAGGTCCTTGTACACGACCAGAGTTGCTCCGGCTTTAGGGGAAGGATAGGACCCTAGGAAAGTCAGTAACATCATGGTGAGGATTCAGGGTCTCACGAGCCATAGGTGGGCTGTCTATGTATCACCTTTCCCTGGAAGAATCACAAAAGGGGAACCAACACTACAAAACATAAGGGAATGGCAGAGACAAAACTGGTTTGCAGGTCTGACAGAAAACCATCACCAATTTACACATTTTTTTTTTAGTATAGTTGACGCACAATGTTACAACATAGTGATTCCACAAGTTTATTACATTATGCTAAGTTCAACACAAGTGTAGCTACCATCTGTTACTATATACCAACTACTACAATATCACTGATTATCAATTTGTACGTCTTTTATAATTAAAACAGAGAAACCTGAGTTAGAGGAAAGTTACTTAGTTTGCTTACCTGAAATTAGGGATGAGAGTACCTATCTCATAAGGCTGTTCTGAATATTAAATAATACATTTGAAGCACACAGCACAGTGCCTGGCACATAGTAGGTGCTCAGTAAATGTTGACTCTCCTGCCCATCCCTTTAGTGAGCTTCATAGACATCACAAAGGAAAGAAAATAACAGATCTAGGGTGTATATATATATATATACAGGCTAGTTCCCAGATGCAACTTAAAAATCAGTGCTGTTACCAAAAGGCGAAAAGGGAGGCATGCAGTTCTCATGTTAGCACAGTGACCTTTGGGTCTCTAACCGTGGGCTTCACGAGCACAAGTGGGGGCTGAATTTCAGGCTCAGTATGAAGACCTTCCAATGAAACAGTAGGCCATGTACCAAGAGTGGCCATGAAGGCCCTCCAGGCTGGATCTGTGAGCTATGTTGACCAAATTTTGGAACAACGGAAATGTGGCTTATGCTAGAAAACCTCAAGGATAACAAACACCACCCAGGAGCATGATTTTTCAGAGCCCTTTCTGTCTTTTATGTAACAACTGCTGCTTCTCCCAGTCTCTTACTCTGTGTGCCACCTTTAATTAGCGTAAGACCAAAGAAATTTGTCTCAATGCATATGTAAATATATACATATGTACCCAGGTATCAGTAAGTACTAATACTCAAGAAAAAAAATTGTTGAGGCTGCATTTAAAAAACAAAAATCATCAGCAGAAGGAATCCCCACAGTGTATGAACCTCAGGACAGCTGAGGTGTTCCCATTCAGGCAGACAGAGGTGCCTTCCCCTTCAGCAAAGGGTTTTGGGGACATGGTGTTGATGACAAAGTCTCAAGGTTGAAAAAATGGAATAAGTGACGGTCTCCCTGGGATCCAACTTAAGAGTAACTTACCATGACTAATGAGAAGGTACCAATTCTCAGAGTATGGAGTGGGCATCTAAGAGTGCTCTGTGGCATCAGCTACTCCGAATACTCTCCTAATAGAACAGACACCGAATGGGACAGGACTCGATCGCAGAAGTGAGCCTTTCTAGGAACGACTCTCCTATCAATCGGCAGCACTGACTGAGGTAACACTGGCCGGGGGACTGCATGAGTTCGCTCTTGCTGCCCTCACACCCCACAGGTATCATGACTAGGGGGCTCTCGTTCTTCACAGAGTCTTGTGATTTCTGGTGAAGACTCTTTGCCTTCCCAGGAGGAAGCCTCCTAGACCAGCTAGAAAACCTAACTGATACAATGGTCTAGTTAAAATGCTAGTATTATCCCAAAATTATTTAATTTGTGAAATATCAAACAAAGCTTCAAGTTCTTGTCCTTGGAACTCATAAATACTATGAAAAAATTGGAAAAAGTTTAAAAGCCTACCAGACTAAAAATTGGATTTGGATTTGAAATACTGGAAATCCTTGCTTTTAAAATCAAGTATATAAAATGAAGCAGCACCATTTGCAATGAAATGGATATAGAGAGTATTATGCTAAGCAAAATAAATCAGTGAGAGAATGACAAATATGGTATATACACAATGGAATAGTACTTGGCGATCAAGAAGAATGAAATCTTGCCATTTACAACAATGTGGATGGAACCAGAGTGTATTATTTGCTAAGGGAAATAAGTCAGAGAAAGACAAGTATCATATGATTTCACTCATACGTGGAATTTAAGGAACACAACAGATGAACAGAGAAGAAAGGAAGGAAAAATAAGATCAAAACAAAGAGAGAGGCAAACCATAAGAGTCTTAAATACAGAGAACAAACTGAGGGTTGCTGGAGGGGAGGTGGGGGGAATGGGCTAAATGGGTGATGGGCAGTAAGGAGGGCACTTGTTGGGATGAGCACTGGGTGTTGTATGTAAGTGATGAATCACTGGGTTCTAGTCCTGAAACCAACACTACACTGTACATTAACTAACTGGAATTAAAAAAAAAAAGAAAGAAAAATGGTAATCAACAAGAGAAAAAAAAAGACCAAACAAACAAATGAGCAAAGGGAAAAAGAGAGAGAGAAACGAACAGACTCCTAACTATAGAGAGCACACTGACGGCTACCAGAGGGGAGGTGGGCAGGGGCATGGCTTACTAGGTGAGGGGGATTACGGAGTGCACCTGTTGTGACGAGCACAGGGTATTGTATCAAATGCTGAATCACTATATTATACACCTGAAACTAATACTACACTGTATGTTAACTGACCGGAAGTTAAATAAAACCTTAAAAAAACAACATGAAGCGGCAGACCAAGGGTTCCCAAAACAGCACGACACGGAAACATTAGGGTGGAGCACGTGACTACTGAGCTCAGGGTTGTGAGGTGAAGTGCCATGTGGGGCCTAGAGGTTACTTTAAAAAATAAATAAATTAAATTAAAAAACATGGAAACAACTAAATGGAATTTATTTTTATTTTTATTTTACTTTTTGAGAGAGAGAAAGCAGGGGAGAGGGAGACAGGGAGAGAGAGAATCTCAAGCAGGCACTGTGCTGCTGGCACTGTGAGTCCAACACAGGGCTAATCCCACAATCCTGGAATCATAACCTGAGCTGAAATCGAGTCAGATGTTCACCTGACTGAGCCACCAAGGCGCCTCCAAACAGAACTTTTAGTTGAACATTTGTAGCAAATTTGTATTGAAAAATTTTAAGTGCGTATGCTTTCAATCAGCAATTCCATTTCTAAGGATTAATCCAATGACAGCTGGGCAAAATTAAAAAAGAAATAGATACAAGGAAGCTCCTTGGAAGCGTTAAAGTAAACCAAGAAGTGCCCATGTGAAAACAGTACGTGGTGATTAAAAATCATGGGGCTCTAGGGGCTCTAGGGGCGCCCGGGAGGCTCAGGTCACAATCTAACAGTTTGTGAGTTCGAGTCCTGCGTCAGGCTCTCTGCTGTCAGCACAGAGCCAGCTTTGGCTCCTCTGTCCCCCAATCTCTGTGTACCTCCCCTGCTCACACTCTCTCAAAAATAAACAATCATTAATAAAAATTATGTGGCTCTTTATTTGTCTTAGAACAATCAATGCCCATGCTTTATTAGGTGAAAACGGAAAGTAGCAAGTGACAGTGTGTCTATGTTTTAGGGGTTATGGGGAAGGTAGGAATGGATGGATAACTTGATTTTTACTTTTTTTTAAAGTTTATTTATTTTGAGAGAGAGAGAGGGAGAGGGAGAGGGAGGGAGAGAGAGAATCCCAAGCAGGGTGTGCGCTGTCAGTGGATCCATTATGAATCATGAGATCATGACCTGAGTGGAAATCAAGTCAGTTTAACTGACTGAGCCACCCGGGTGCCCCAGGTGACTTAATTTTTAAGAGAAATTGCAATTACAACTATTAACTATTGCTACTACTAATGATAATGACTAATATTTATTAAGCATTTATCATATGCTAGGCACCTAAGTGCTTTACATATATAAACTAATTTAATCCTTCCCCCAAACCCCTAGTTTTATTCCCATTCTACAGATGAGCACACAGAGGCACAGCTCATTTAAATAGCTTACCCAAGGTCACAGAACTAGTAAGTGGCTGGAGCCAGGATTCTGACCCATTTAGTCTGGATTTAAAACTCATTCTTAGCCATTATATTAAACCGCCCTTCATGCATACAGACACATTCCTTCTGAGTAGATGCCATAAACAAGTCAGACACGTTAAAAGGTGGGAGTGTTTCAAAGCTGAAAAAGCACTTTCCTAAGTCTTAATTAGGTAGGCCACAGAGACAGATGAGAGGTTAGTAAATTGAACAGAAGGCGATTCTTAGGACCTCTTTTTCTCCACCAGGTTCTGGGCCACACCGTTGCCTCTATTACAGGACCCAGACCCTTATCTGTTCTCTGGACTCTCCAAGGAGAGGTAAGTTGGGGTCAGTGACAATGACAACTCAACCCTTAAGGCTTCTCTTAGGTAAGGACTTTCCAAAGTGACTTCACAAATATCTTGACCTTTCAGAGAGCCCAAATCCTTCCCTCTACTTCCTATCCCAAGGAGTGGGAGAACTCCCTGATCCAGTATTTCCAAGGCCTGTTCATGTCACAAATACACACTTTAATTTCAGCATCTTAATATTTTGACCCAAATAAGTAGGATCATACTTAAAGTTAAGTGTTCCTCCACCTAAGTTTGTAAGTAAAGTGGGAAAAAATTACCATACGAAAACAAATGAAGCAGTGGGAGAGGGCAGGCAGAGAATTCAACATACAACTCCTACATGGTTCCGGCAAGGAGGGGTCAAGGATCCTGGTGTATCAAATTTTCTATAACCCCAATTATGCATATGTCTGTATTTGTTGCAAATTCGATACTTTTAAATTCTTGTTACTTTAAAAATCAACAGTGTGAAGCCTCTCTAAAAAGTCCCTAATTTTATCATTTCTTTTTCTTTTAATGTTCATTTATTTTTGAGTGGGAGAGAGGGAGAGAATGTGAGCCAGGGAGGGTCAGAGAGAGAAAGGAAGAGAGAATCCCAAGCAGGCTCCATGCTGTCCACACAGAGCCCGATGAAGGGCTCGAACTCATGAACTGTGAGATCATGACCTGAGTTGAGATCAAGAGTCCAATGCTTAACTGACCGAGCCAGCCACCCAGGCACCCTGAAAAGCAAGCTATTTAAAGAGTACTTAAAGCTTTCTAAAAATAGATACATATATACATGACCATACACCATGAGATAAGAGAAATAATTAAATTTTATAAGAAATAGCCCAAGACAAAATGTGAGGCTCAAACTTTGAAGGATTGTACCTGTGTGCACCTAATTCATCCCATACAGTAGCAAGAACGATATCATACAGTTGTTTCCATAATTTTTTTAAGTTTATTTGAGACACAGAGAACATGTGGGCATATGTGCGCACACTCGCACCCACAAGAGTGCAGGAGGAGAAGAGGGGGGGGGAGGGGAGAGAGAGGGAGGGAGGGAGGGAGGGAGGGAGAGAGGGAATCCCAAGCACACTCCATGCTGACAGCACAGAGCCTGACACAGGGCATGGTCCTGTGAATGACAAAAATCATGACCTGAGCTGGAACCAAGAGTCTGATGCTCAAAATGACTGAGCCACCCAGGTACCCCCCACCAGCCTTAATAACTTTTTTTTTATTAAAAAAATTTTTTAAGTTTATTTATTTTGAGAGAGAGTGCAAGTGGGGGAGGGGTGGAGCGAGAGGGAGCGAGAGGGAGCGAGAGGGAGAGAGAGAGAATCCCAAACAGGCTCTGCGCTACCAGCACAGAGCCTGACGTGGTACTCAAACCCATGAAGCAGGAGATCATGCCCCAAGCTGAAACCAAGAGTTGGACACTTAACCGACGGAGCCACCCAGGTGCCCCTTAAATATTTTTTTAAAGTTTATTTTTGAGAGAAGAGAAAGAGAGAGAGGGAGAGAGAGAGCAAGCAGGGGAAGGGCAGAGAGAGAGAGGGAGCCAGAAGCTCTGAAGTGGGCTCCGTGCTGAGAGTGCAGAGCCCAACGTGGGGCTCGACTCACAAACCGTGAGATCATGACCTTAGCTGAAGCTGGATGCTTAACTGACTGACCCACCCAGGTACCCCCCAAAAAATTTTAAGTGTATTTATTTATTTTGAGAGAGAGAGAGAGTGAGAGAACGAGAGAGAACGAGAGAGAACAGAGGAGGGGCAGAGAGAGAGAGAATCCCAAGCAGGCTCCACGTTGTTAGTGTGGAGCCCAACACAGGGCTGGAACTCACAAACTGTGAGATCATGACCTGAGCTGCAATGGGAGTCCAATGCTTAACTGACTGAGCCCCAGGCGCCCCAATACATTTTAATTAACACACACTGGCCGACCACACTACAGACGGAGTCACTGGGAATCTGGTAGAGTCTAAGGTACTCTGACACTTACAGACACTCCACAGTTAAAAGGCCCATCATCGTCATGGTGACATATGATGAAATAAATCCTCTGCCCTCAAGAAAACTTACATACGAAAGTTTTATACTCATTAGGATGTTCCTTGGCCTACCTTTAAAAGAACGAGGCTACCGAGCCTCCAGACAGAGTCTAAAACCGTTGTACCACAAAACTGGAGGGAGAACGGGTGTCGCTCCCATGCAGCTCTCATCGAGCGCCACGGGACCAAATGTGCCGTATCAAACTTGGAGGGGCATGTTACTCGGGCCTGTTCCCCCAGAGCCTATGGTTAGCCTCCCAGGCTTCCCTGCCCCAAATTCCAAAGGCCTCCTAACTGCACAGCAGCTATCATCAATGGAGCAAATCTCTGAACAAGGCACAAGCCAAAAAGGCAGCTGCGGGAAACTGGATAATCAGACAGGCGCCCTATACACAGAACGAACGCCCCCTGAAATTGCTAATTAGTTCAGATGTTTCCCAAGGTTCCTATGAAATCAGGAAATTTCACATGTGAAAGAGAGTGGTAGAATTACGAGGCATTCTTGTTTACTTTTGCAAAGAAGATGGTAAAACGGCGAAGCGATTCCGAATTCTGGCTTGGTTTCCTGGCTGCTTTCCCACAGCTGGAGTTTCTATTCGCACAGAAGCAAGGACCAGAGGAGCAGCTCTACTGCTGGACACAAGACACAACAAGGACTGGTCTTCATTAGGGATGCCTATATTTTATGCACAACTAAAAAACTATTTCTACATCTCTATACCACGATCGTTTTTTGTCAATATTATTGGGATGTTATTAAAAGGGTCTACACAATAGCCGCCAGCCCCCTGGAATGTTAGTTCTCAAACTCCAGCTTCTGTTAGAAACAGGTGGAGGACTTGTTCCAGCGCAGACTGCCGGGCCTCACTCTGCACTTCCTATTTGGTAGGTGTGGGGGGGGCCTAGAACTTACATTTCTAACAAGGCTTCCAAGTGATGCACGTGTTTGGGGACTAGACTTCGAGAACCTTTGAGTGACCCTGTTAGAAAGTGCTCCAAAATGACATTAACATGGAATATATGCAGTTTTTTCTAAGCATACTCAGTATATGACTATATGGAACCCTCGTTATGGTTAACAGAGTAAGGACAAGGGTCCAAGATGGGCTCTCCTTGACAAATGCTCTGCTCATGGGGGTGCTGAAAAGAACACTCACATTTTCAAGTATACAAACATTTCTCCAGTCGTCCTCATCTATACGTCACTGAACTTACGCTTTGCAAAATAAATAAAAGAAAAAAACATGTTTGACCTACTGGCTTTCAGGTAAATCACTTTAAGACTTACTTATAGCAACATAGGTGACCTGCTAATAGTTCTCCATGACTCTGAAAACAGAAAGGTTTAAGACTAGGAGTTAGGGACTTACAGGAGGTGAAGTTTGAAAACAACTATAAGCACGAAAAATTTAACCATGGGACTCATGAGCATTCCAATAAATCCAGAAGAAAGGTACTGGACAAAATCTTTACTTTACAGAATTCCATAATGTTGTGGTATGTGATATGTTTGTTTTTTTTTAATTTTTTAATTTTTATTTAATTTCTATTTGAGAGACAGAGAGAGCGAGCACCCGTGCACGAGCGGGGGAGAGAGGCAGAGGGTGAGAGAATCCCAAGCAAGCTCCACGCTCAGTGCAAAGTCCTACACAGGGCTCACTCCCACAATCATGAAATCATGCCCTGTGTTAGGCTCTGTGCTGACGGTGCAGAGCCTGCTTGGGATTCTCTCTCCCTCTCTCTGCCTCTCCCCTGTTCTCTTTCAAAAACATAATGTTTTGTTTTGCAGATTTTTAAAAAATGTCTATTTTTCGGAGAGAGCAAGCACACATATGCATGCACGGGGGGGAGGGGCATACAGAGAGAGGGAGACAGAGAATCCCAAGCAGGTTCCTCACTGTCAGTAGAGAGCTGGAATCAGGGCTTGAACTCAGGAACCATGAGACATGACCTGAGCCTAAATCAAGCTTAACCGACTGAGCCACTCTAGAGACTGGTTCTTATCCAGCAATCAAAAAGTTTTCCCCAGGATGCCTTCAAACCTTTTATAGTAATAATGCGAAAGGGGACATTAAAGAATAACTGCTGAGGTTTCGGGCCGCAGTCCCACTTCGTTTTAGCAACTCTTCGCACACACTCGCTTCCTCAGGGTAGACCCAAAGAAAGGCGCCCCCCCCACCCCCGCAAGCTGCATCTGCAGGACACTAAGTCCTTCCCACACAAACTGGCCTCAAGGGCAAAGCAAGACCAGATAGACCAGACTGACCAACAACTGTATCCTCGGTTTCTTTTGCGTGGGCACTTCTCTGCGGGAGCCAGGAGCCTTGAGTTGGTGTGTGTGTAGTGGGCAGGGGAGATGAATTTTGCTGACAGAATCCAAGCTGGGTCTTGGGAAGCCGACCAAGCCTTTGGCTTCATGGAGCTGTCATTATGGTACTGTGTGAAGTGACTGACCTTGATAGCAAGAGTTCGGAGGTCAGGAAAAGAATAATTTGGAAAGGCATTTCCCAGAACACCATATTAGCATCTGAATTAGAAAACCTAGAGGGCAGGAGAGGACAGGCTGGCACTGATAACTTAGGAGGCGAGAAATTCCTTAAAGAAAAACTGCTGGAGTTATAATTTAACTGCTTATATCTTTAAACTGTCGATTTTATAGGTAATACTCTGTCATGGAAACAAGAAAGGCATGTTTCACAGTTTTATCATTTGAGGAATGGAGAGACAAAAGGAAAACTGAGAAGAACATTTTACAATTTCTGAGTGTAAAGTCCGTCTTGGGTTGTAAACACCTAGAAGACTAACTGTTCCAAAGTGTCTCCAAAGTACACAGCCAAGGACCACAGGGGTCTGTCCAGAACAGGTATCAGTCTCTCCCCTGATAATGAAAATATTTCCAATTGACCACGATGTGGCCAAGAGTAACTACAAGAAGTCTTTGCATTTACAGAGATGCCCTCAGAAGAGGCAACTATATGGTCCTTATTCTACAGAAACAAAGTAGGAAGCAAATACAAAGTTACTCTTTGGTAAAGTCTCTACAGAATCCCTAAACTGCTTTCCAGAACTTGGTTCTCGTCAAGTGTGCTATTTAAACTCAGTTTAAAATAGGGACTTGAGTCACTCACAGAGAACATGGTACTAAATTCTTCTGCACGGCCATGGCCTTCTTCCGGACCTCTGCCAGCACATCCCTTCCCATCCTGGGCTAAAGAGCCTCCTGGAGGGGGAAGGGTCCTTTATCAACCCAACCCCAGAACTTAGCACACTGTGTTGACATTATCCATTTTGACTCTCCCAGTAAGATTACACTATCCTAAAGGGCGGGAACTGTTTCTCATGAAAACGCTGAACTAAACCCAATCGGAAACCAAACGGTTAACAGATCCCTCATGAGTTGGGATAAGAAGTGGCTTCAGTTAATCACAAGCTTCCCTGGAGGCATCAGTCAGCAGGGGTAAGGCAAAACACTTTTCTGGGTGTCTCCCTTACAATGCCCCCCCCCTTTTTTTTCCTTTTCCTTTTCCTATTTTATTCTTCAGCTGTAACATGGCCAGAAATTTACTGATTGATATCAAAACAACCCACTGATATTAAGACAAAAGCCTGTCTGGATCTTGGGCTTCAGGGCATACATTTTCATTATTATAATTATACCTACATCTTTAAAAACATCACTCCTTGGGTCACTTCTAGAACATCTAAAACAAGAGGAACTTTTGTAATTGGCATGAGAAATGTTTAGATCCTGTATGACTGCATATACCACGGGCATTAAAAAAGAAAAGATACTGCATACTGGCATTGTTTTCACTTCTAAATAAACCCATGAGAAAGGCCACTTGATGAATAGGGCAGGACTTATCAGCTAAAAATTAACAACATGAAAACCAATAATAGTTCCTTGTTACCATTTCAAGTGGTCTTTAGATCCAATTTCTCCTGGAAGAGAGGAGGTCCACGGTCAGTTTAATCAGATAACTTGTTAATTGCACTTCTAATGGGGGTTGGAGAGTGGGTACTCTTTGAAGTGGCTCTGTTTAGAAGTAAAAACAATGTTGCTAGTCATAAAGTTTCTGGCCTGGTGTCAAAGCAGGAAAATCCTAGTCAGGAAGGAGAGAGCCAAACTGAAATACGGTATAATCTTATTTACTCCCTCCCCTGGAAGACGGAGGCTTACCCAGACTCGTGCTATGCAAATCTTCCCACTCTTCTCCCCAGGAGGAGAGAATGCGTACCCACCTTAGACAAGTGTGTATTCTGGAAAAATCCCAGCATCTGAACTTTGTAAATACAGGAAGGGTTCCTTCCTTTCCTAGGGGAACCCAGGGGCTCTGCTCTCATTCACCTGTCCTGAGACCACCACAGACCCAGGTTGTTCCGGGACTGCAAATGGTTAGAGGAGACAAGGAGAAATCACCAACTCATAAAGAAGATTCACTAGGAACGGGCCCAGGGATCAGGAAGGAACTAATATAATATATTACAAAGAACTTAAAGTAGTTGCCTAAGTAACATCCTATGCCTTCTTCACAGAGATTAGCACACGGAAGTGGTATCTGAGTCCTGGGTGCTTTTCTTCTATGAAAACAGAAAAATGTTTAAAACACTTCACAAGCGTTTTAATCAAAAGCACATCATCTTAATAAAAACACTTAACTGGCCTTAAAAATAAACTGTAACAAATTGCAAACAGAATCCAAATTCATTAGTTTGCTACTTTCCTCTTCATAAATCAGATTTCCTTTAACAATCTATCCATCCATACAGAAGTCCTGGCTCAATGCAGTTTATAACCTACTGTAAACACCTCCGTCTACTCTCTTGCATCACCAGTTATTTTCTTCTTAGTGTTTTAGATTTTCTTTGTATTGATTGATTTGTTTATGGTCTGTCTTCCCCCAACGGACCTGTGTCTTATTCACTCCTATATCCGCCACAGCTAGGACAGCACTGGGCGTCAACACTCAATAAAGGCATGAAGATGAGTAAACAAAGGGTTGAAGCCAATCCCTTTTCAAGCTTTGGGAACTTGAGGATAACTTCTGACCACTCTCCACTCCACTCCCTGGCTAGTACTTCAGTACATGTAAAGATGTCAGCTAAATCAGATTCTACACCCCCTCCATCTGAATACTGTGTTGCATGTAATCTGAACAAAAACAATGGAAGGCAGGAATCACCATCTCTATTCTAAAGGTGAGGCAAATGAGATGTTACATAACCTGTTTACAGTCACCGGTTACTAAGCAACAGAGATCTGATGCAAACCTGTGTTTGTCTGGCACAAAAACCAAGCTCTTAGTGTTATTACCAACCAGCCTCCCTCTTCTCACAACACATCCCTCCCAACATTTTAGGTAGGGAGGCCCTAATTATGGGCAGTACCTTTAAGTATTAGCCAAGTACTTTCCTCCCCAAAGATCTATAACACTTAGCTGTATCATCAGATCTTCCTATTTAGAGCAAGATTAAGAGAAAAGAGAACTCTCTGGGATACTCACTGTATCTAGATTATGTCTTTTTTTTTTTTAAGGTTGTTTTAAAAGTTATTTCTACCCTCAATATGGGGCTCAAACTTACAACCCCCAAGATCAAGAGTCGCGTGCCAGCCAGGCGCCCCTGGAACAGTTCTTAAAGTTGACAAGCAGATCTTAAGTAAGAAATGAGTGATGTGTCCACGAACATATAAGAATGTTGACTGCAACTATATTCAAAGTAGAAATAACCCAAGTATTCATCAACAGAAGAACAGGTTAAAAAAAAGGTAGTATATTCACATTATGGAACACTCACAGCAACAAAAAGGAGTAAGCCCCTGATAAACACAACCACACAGATGAATCTCAAACAGCCCAAGATGGATCTCAAGTCTCTTAGAACTCCTCTGTGGGGAGTGGTACTGACATGAAAAGGGCATGAGAGAACTTTCTGAGGTGACAGAAGTATTTCGTATCTTGATCTGGGTGACAGTCACATGGGCGTATACATACTTTAAAAAGTCTGAGTTGTGCGCAGAGAGCAAATCTAAGTTAAGATTTGTTCATTTCACTATACGTAAATGATGTCTTAATAAAGTATTAAGAAAAAGAGAATAGCTAACATCAGAGCTGACAGAATGAAGTGAACTGTAAATCATGTTTATACCCCTGTCACATGGCATCAGCCACTACTTTTACCAGTAAACAGAAAGACCAATCCACCGCCAGAAAATTCATTACATGAGGTCTTTGAGAGCATATTCCTCACATAAAATGCAACTAAGCTGTAACTCACATATGTAAATCAAACAGCAAGAAACATCTTAAGACAATGAACTTCAGAAACATTACTAAAGGGGAAAGAAGGCAAAAAGGAACACAGCATAAAAGCCAACAAATCAAATATAAACTAGCCCATAATCACTCCTAGAGAGAACTGTGGAACAGAGGAAATTATGAGGCCCACTGCTTGTTTGAAAAAGTAGAATTAAAGCAGCATTTCAAGAGTTCATATCCCAAAGAGGAGATGAGAGGTAGCTTCTGAGCTTTGAAAAGTTAAAGTAGTCTCTAAGAATTTAAGTTGATATTTCAACTTAATAAATGACCAATCACAACTCTCACCCACCTAGGAAGACCAACCACCCTGCAGATTCTTTATAAAGAATCTCCTCAAAGTCACAAGAACTGGAAAACTTGAGCAACCAGCCCAATCCTGATTGTACAGAGAATAAACAGCCAAATGACATGCGCTGGGCATGAGCTGGTGCAAGGCACTGGCAAATCTAGAAACCAGCAGTGTCATGGGGGAGGAGTCAGAAATGACCCTAGCGTAGTATCTTTTGTGCCCCCCTCCCCCGCCACAGGATTAGGGTTCTGCACTTTCATTCAGGACACAAAATAAAATTAATAAATCTATATAGCATTGGAGACAGGAATAAGGCATCATACAAAATGACGTTTACTGTGCTCATAAAACACCAAGTGCTATTGTTGGGGGTGGGGAGTGGTTATGTGGATACCTGAGGAAAACAGAAACACTGGATGGTCTGAGAGTTTTACTGCACAGGAAATGCAAGAGCAACCAAAAACTGCCTGTCAAGATGGTAGGCAGACAGGATAGCAGTGCAGATATGAAAACTCAGAATTCTAATGAAAGTCACTATTTATGCTCAGTGACACTCGAGACATCTACAATAAGAAAAGGTATGGCACAAAAACAGACACTCAGATCAACGGAACCGAATAAAGAATCCAGAAACAGACCCACAAACGTATGGCCAACTAATCTTTGACAAAGCAGGAAAGAATATCCAATGGAACAAAGACAGTCTCTTCAGCAAGTCATGCTGGGGAAACTGGACAGCGACATGCAGAAGAATGAACCTGGACTACTTTCTTACACCACACACAAAAATAAAATGGATGAAAGACCTAAATATAAGACAGGAAGCCATCAAAATTCTCGAGGAGAAAGCAGGCAAAAACCTCTTTGACCTTGGCCACAGCAACACATCTCTGGAGGCAAGGGAAACAAAAGCAAAAATGAACTATTGGGATCTCATCAAAATAAAAAGCTTCTTGCACAGCGAAGGAAACAATCAGCAAAACTAAAAGGCAACTGACAGAATGGGATAAGATATTTGCAAACAACATATCAGATAAAGGGTTAGTATCCAAAATCTATAAGGAACTTATCAAACTCAACACCCAAAAAACAAATAATCCAGGGAAGAAATGGGCCAAAGACAGGAATAGACACTTATCCAAAGAAGACATCCTGATGGCCAACAGACACATGAAACGATGCTCAACATTACTCATCATCAGGGAAATACAAATCAAAACCACAATGGGATACCACCTCACGCCTGTCAGGATTAGCTAACATCAACAACTCAGGCAACAACAGACGTTGGCGAGGATGTGGAGAAAGAGGATCTCTTTTGCACTGCTGGTGGGAATGCAAACTGGTACAGTCACTATGGAAAACAGTATGGAGGTTCCTCAAAAAATTAAAAATAGAACTACCCTATGACCCAGCAATTGCACTATTAGGTATTTATCCAAGGATACAGGTATGCTGTTTTGAACAGACACATGTACCCCAATGTTTACAGCAGCACTATCAACAATAGCCTAAGTATGGAAAGAGCCCAAATATCCATCAGTGGATGAATGGATAAAGAAGATTTCGTCTATATGTACAATGGAGTATTACTCGGCAATCAAAAAAAATGAAATCTTGCCATTTGCCGCTACGTGGATGGAACTACAGGGTATTATGCTAAGCTAAATTACCCAGTCAGAGAAAGACAAATATCATATGACTTCACTCATATGAGGCCTTTAAGACACAGGACAGATGAACATAACAGGAGGGACACAAAAAGTATAAAAACAGGGAGGGGGTCAAAACATAAGAGAGTCTTAAATATGGAGAACAAACAGAGGGTTATCGGAGGAGTTGTGGGAGGCGGGATGGGTTAAGTGGGTGAGAGGCATTAAGAAATCTACTCCTGAAATCACTGTTGTATTATATGCTAACTAACTTGGCTATAAATTAAAAAAATAATAAAATAAAATAAAATAATAAAATAAAGTAAGAAAAGGTAGGGGTGCCCAGGTAGCTCTGTCAGTTAAACGTCCAACTTCAGCTCAGGTCATGATCTCACAGTCTGTGTGTTTGAGCCCTGCATTAGGCTCTGTGCTGACAATGTGGAGCCTGCTTGGGATTTTCTCTCTCCCCCTCTCTCTGCTTGTCCCCTGCTCTCTCTCTCTCTCTCTCAAAATAAATAAACTTAAAGTTAAAATAAATAAATTAAATAAGAAAAGGTTTATAGAGTTTTAAGAAAGGACAGAAAAGCTCATGAGCTGGAGCAAGTAAATAAAAGTTAGAGGATGCAGAATTTTCAACATGAACAGATTTTAATACATTTTGGCAATCAAGACATTTGATAACCAAGAAAAGATCCAGGGGCACCTGAGTGGCTCAGTCAGTTGAGTGTGCAACTTTGGCTCAGGTTGTGATCTCAAGGTTTGTGAGTTTGGGCCCTGCAATGGGCCCTCTGCTGTCAGCACAGAGCCTCTGTCCCCCTCTCTCAAAAACAAGTAAATGTTAAAAATTTTTAAAAAGGGAAGCTCCTGGGTGGCTCAGCTGGTTAAGTGTCCGACTTCGGCTCAGGTCATGATCTCGTCATTCGTGAGTTTGAGCCCGACATCGGGCTCTGTGCTGAAAGCTCAGAGTCTGAAGCCTGCTTTGGATTCTGTGTCTCCCTCTCTCTGCCTTTCCCTTGCTCACACTCTGTTTCTCTCTCTCAAGAATAAACAAACATTTTAAAAAATTAAAAACAAAACAAAACAAAGATCCATAGGTAGAATTAATTGGGCTTTCTCATTCACAAAGAAAATATGAGAACAGTGAGGTCAATGATTTGTTTTTAGGACAAAGAATAGAAGCTTGGAGTGTGTTTGCAGTCCTCTTGTTATATGGTTTGATATTTACCAGTTGATAGGCATCTGCCTCTCTCTCTCATCTCCACAGAACTGGGATTCTCAGAACGTATCTGCAAATAATAGTAAGTTTTAAAAATGTATAAAGTGTTTAGATTCAAAACAATGCTACGAAGTGGAATCTAATGCCTGTGAAAGACTAATAAGTATTTTAAAAAATTCCACATCCAACTATTTCAATGTCAATACTGACACCTAGGACCTAATTACCAAGGGAAGGACTGGGTGATCTTTTCCAGAATGCTCTCCTGGTTAGCTGCTCTGGCTACACCTGGTGCCAGTCCCAGACTCCCTTATTTGTTCTGACATTTCCTGGACATGTTACCACAGACTCTGAAAAGAGCAGTAGAGAATCTAAGACTAAACTTTTCTACTGACACAGGACAGCAAAGCTTCATCAACAGATCCAGGAGCCCCGTGTGCATCATTTTTAAGATATCATTTACAGAGTAAGAGAAATAAAACACTTTGGGCAGTTATTTCTGGGCAGTTCCAGAACTTTCCAGCTTTAAGGATACTCTGGCCTTCCCACAGACATCTGATATGACCAATATTCTTTCTTTTTCCTGGCCAATTCCAAAAGTAAACTAGCTTTTCTGCTAGATTACTCAGTGATTTTGGAAGAAGTGATTATTTGTTTAGGGAACAGTCTTAATGAAAACAAAATTATTTCCAGTAGAGCTTTTGACTCTGCATGGCTGGAAAGATCTTGATGTGTTATGTCATAATAAAAAAGATGGTGCTTTCAACATTCTGCTCCCCACCAAAAAAATGTGAAAAGGCAAGTCATAGTGATACTTAAAAATTCTGTAAGCTGTGAAAAGGTTTCCTCAAATGACATCCCCTCGGCTCAGCCTTTTCTGACTCTGATGACAGACATGGCCAGATGCTTAGTCTTTCCCCCCAAATTCAATAAAGTATCAAGGACCAAGGGTAACTACAAATAAAGGGAATCACAGGAAAAGAAAGAAAAATAAACTAGAAAAAAGAATTTTAAAGGAAGGACCAAAAAAGGAAAAATTTTCTAGTAATCTAATAAACGCTATCTCAGTCAGGTGATTAAGGTCAAGATCAATGGTGAAAAATCATGTTCACAGTATGTACCCCCTTGATAGGATGTGATGAGGACACTTTACTGCTGTGGAGTTCCTCCCCAAACCTGTAACTCTAATCAATCACAAGAGAAACACCAGACAAACCCAAAATGAATGATAGTCCACAAAATATCTGACAGTACTCTTCAAAACTGTCAAGATCATCACGCTAGGAAAGTCTGAGAAACTATCACAGCCAAGAGGAGTCTAAGGAGACACAAAGACTAAATGTAATGTATCCTGGTTGGGATTGGGGAACAGAAAAAAGGTATTAGAGTTAGAAGAAAAAAAAAATCGGGGCACCTGGGTGGCTCAGTCGGTTGGGTGTCTGACTTCAGCTCAGGTCATGATCTCACAGTCTGTGAGTTCAAGCCCCGCGTCAGGCTTTGCACCCACAGCTCAGAGCCTGGAGCCTGCTTTGGATTCTGTGTCTCCCTCTCTCTTTCTCTCTCTGGCCCTCCCCCACTCACACTCTGTCTCTGTCTCGAAAAAAGAATAAAGAACAGACTTTAGTTACTAATAATGTATCAGTACTGGTTCATTGTCATAAATGAGCTATACTAATGCAAGATGTTAACAACAGGGAAAGGTAGGTGTGGAGTATACGGGAACTCTGTTTTATTCTAAAATAAGTCTATTTAAAAAGTTTTTTTTTTTAAATATGTGAGATAAATTATAGAAAAATAAAACTACTCACAGCATGGCAGAGGAGAAGAACACAGAGTTTAGAGACAAAATCTTGGGTTTCAATCACTGCACCATCATTTATTGGCTGTGTGATCTTAGGTAAACTACTGGGTGATTTTCTGAGCGTCAGCTTCCTCCTCTGTAAAATGGGAGTGATGGCAGCGCCAGCCTGACTGGGTGGCTCTGAGGGTTAGGTAGTGTGCTACCTAGAGAAGAATCTGAGACAACCAACACCCCACCCCTAAAACCTTTTCAAGGGTGCCATCCGCACACATTTCCTCAGACAGCAGGCCACTCCTGACTAACCAGAGTAGAAGGTAGCCATTTCTACAAAGAAGCAATTAAGAGAGCACAGAGCAGTCATGCTTCTCCCTTAAAGACAGTTAAGGAGTCCAGCTTTGTGCATTACACACTCGCCTAACAGACTGCGATAACCAAGTGAAGTCACGGACTGCACAACAGGAAAAGCCCAAAGATTTTGGAAGGATCCAGGATTTCTGAATTTAGCCAGGTTTAGATCAACTGGGACATTTTCTCTTCTTTATAAATGTAGACCCACCACTCTATTCCCAACCTCTCGAGATTACGTGAGTCTGGTATGAGGCAGAGGGATCTATTATTTTTAGTAAGCTTGTTCCCAGGTGACTTGGACAGAAGTGATCTGCTCTGTGACTTTTAGGAACAGTGATCTTGTCTCTTCCTCTTTCACAGAGAAGGAATCGAGGCCCAACAAATACGGAAGTGATCAAGGATTAAGTTCAGAGGCAAGTGGCTCAGGAGTGGCAAGGGTAGCTTGGTTGTGTATCTCTGTCCCTAAGTGTTTTCTAAAACAAAGGGTCTGATCCATAAGCCATCACTTGGAATTTCCTGTGTGATTGATAGGGTAGAAACTGAAAAGCAAAAAAATGTATCGGACAAAAAGATTCTATAGGGAGAATGTAGTGGGAAAATCAACTGTACCCTAGGACTAGTTAACAGAGAAGACAAGTTGAGTTTTAAATCTTTAACATTTATCAACTCTCCTACCTGTGGAAAATTCTAAAACTGAAATTTGTTCCCCTTTTATAAAAGGGTGTGGGCTAATCTTGAAGAAGTTCTGAAAAAAGAACACTCCAATTTTAAGAGTAAAAATGTGTGCTTGAAAATCTCTACTTTGATTTAAAGTAACCAAAAAAGGCTGTGACTTATGATGTTATTATATATTAAACAGACGCCAAAATTAGCCTTCGTCTGACTAAAGGGTATTTTAGAAACAGTATTTAAACATTAGTCTTTTGAAGGACATGTCCGTCCCAAGAACTGTGCATTTGCTCGGGAATCCACACGGGCTGATTAAGAATTAAGGTGTTCCCTCAGTACAACCCCAGAAGGTGGAAGATCCAACTTCCTGGCACACCTGGCAAAGACTACAATGTAGACGACCGTACACTCATAGTCACCGCCAGAATGCCCAATGGCCTCTGTTCTGCTCCACCCTGTTATTTTATCTAAGCGATAAAGCAATCAGTTAGAACTTCTACCGGTTCCCACATCCACCCGGCCGCCAGCATCTGTAATCACATACTCCTTCCTTCCTGCTCCTGTGGATAAATGGTCAACGCTCCCACCCATGGCCGATCCTCTCCCTTTCTCACCCCTCGAGAACAAGCTCTAATAATCCTTCCTCTCTGTCCACTTGAGTCTTCCCTCTAGATCATTTCCAGCAGCATGAATATGGTATAAATCTGCCATCTTAAAAAACAAACCTCTCCAATCTACATTCCCCTCCACTTAGCACCTGGTTTCTCTCCTCTCTTTTACCGCAAAATTCTTCAAAACCTGTAATGCACTGTTTATATACTTCCTGTCTTCAACTCCTCTCTTCCCCTTGTCTTGAAACCATTCCAAATACATTTTCGTCCTTATCACTCACTGAAAATACTCTTGACTAAACTTAAGGACAATTCTAAGTCCCCAAATGACTTCTTCCCTGAGTAGGACCCGGCTGATTATTTCCTCCTCTCCGGTAAACACTTTCAAGTCCAGTGGCTTCTCAGATGCCTCGTTCTCCTGTTCTCCCCCACCTCCGCGGGTACATCTTTTCTAGTTCTCTGCTGTTTCTCCTCTCTCCCTGATCTCCCAGCGCTGCTATGTCCCAGGCTTGCCGTCTTCTATCTTCCCTCACTTCCCTGGTGATCTCGCCTGGGAGTCCATCATGCTAACAACTCCCATACGGCTATCTACACAAGTGTCGAGCCTGCGGGTCTCCCTGGGACCCAGACACATCTCCACCTGGACGTCCGAATGTGTGTTTCGAATATAATATGTTTCAAACTGAGTTTCTCACCTCTCCTGAACCTTGCCAACCCTGACCACTCACGGTCTTACCCATCTCAGTTAATGGCAACACCATTCCCTCAAATGCCCAGGCTAAAAATGCCCAGGGCAGTCCTGGACTCCTCTCTTATCATACTCCACATTCAAACCCTGGGCAAATCCCATTGGCTCTCTTCAGTCCATCCAGTTGTTAACTTTCTGCTAACACCCAATTCCAAGTCACCGTTTCTTGCCTAGATTATTGCTACCACTTCTTAGCTGGTCTCCTCATTCTTAGACTTGTCTTCTCACATACTCGTCTCAGAAACCTAAATGACCACTCATTTCTCTCGAAAACTGTGAAAAAGTCTCCACGACAGCCTGAAAGCCTTATGTGTATGACACATTTCCATCCATTGTTTGTCCAACTCCATCTCCTAGAACAGT
Organism: Paguma larvata; assembly: GCA_030068075.1. Classification (NCBI taxonomy): domain Eukaryota; kingdom Metazoa; phylum Chordata; class Mammalia; order Carnivora; family Viverridae; genus Paguma; species Paguma larvata. Next base: position 11,599,528 of record CM057833.1, read on the forward strand.
CTCCTTTGTTCACTCCGATTCCTCATCACCCCTTGACTGTCCCAAGCACACTCCCACCTCTGGGCCTTTGCACTGGTTATTCTGTTTGGAATATTCTTTTACTTAGATATCCACTTGGTTCACTTCTGGTACCCAATCAAATCTTTAATACTACCTTCTCCATTGGGTCTACCCTTATCAATCTAGTTATAACTCCCTATTCCTGGCCCTCCTTACCATGCTATAACTTTGCTTCAGTAGCATTAATCATCTTCGAACACACTATATTATGTTATTTGTCATTTTATTTATTTATTTTTTTAAATGTTTTTATTTTATTTTTGAGAGACACAGAGACAGAGTGTGAGCAAGGGAAGGCCAGAGAGAGAGGGAGACACAGAATGTGAAGCAGGCTCCAGGCTCTGAGCTGTCAGCACAGAGCCCGACGCGGGGCTCGAACTCACAGACTGTGAGATCATGACCTGAGCTGAAGTCGGCCGCTCAACCGACTGAGCCACCCAGGCGCCCCTATTTGTCATTTTAAATATGTCTTCCCTCAATTGGATTTGATCTCCATTAAGAGCAGGGATTTTTGTCTGTTTTACTCACTCATGTATCCCCAGCATCTACAACAATGCCAGGCACAGAGTAGGAAATCCACAAATACTTGCTGCGAGGACAAATGAAGGATGAGAGTAGAATTAACGAACAATACGAAGGACTGTGCTGCTATTTACGGGAAGTCTCACACTCGATTTTAAACATCAAACTCTCATAACAACTAATCACTTGATCTACCACTTAAATGTGTAAAGAAATAAAAAAATTAAACTTCTTCCAAATACTTACTGTCCATTTTAGCAAATGGACCCACTATCTACCCAGCTGTCAAACCTGAAGCATAAGTCAGCCTCGACTGGCCCTCTGACCCTCCCACGGCCAATCCATCAAGAAGTCCTGTCGATTCTATCAGAATTTCAGCTCGAATTCATCCGTTTCCCTTCATCTCTACTCCTAGGACTCTAGTCCAAGTCATCACACCTCCTCACCCGTACCATGCAATGGCCTCCGAGCTGTTCTCTCGGCTTTGTCTTCCTGTCTTCTTCAATCCATTTCATGAACAGCAGCAAAAGTATTCTTTAAAATGTAAATTGGACCATATTTCTCCACTTAAAATCTCAGAATCTCTCAGACGCTGGAGTGAGAACGAGTCAGCTCCACCCGTGCCACTCCGCTCCCTGCTTAGTACACTGTGTCCCCAAAGGTGTACTTTCAGGTCCTCTTACATGTGCTATTCTTTGCTGCCCCAGGGCCTCTGCACATGCTGGCCTCACATTTTCCACTCTTCGTCCTTCAAATCTCAGCAAAAAAAAAAATGTTGCCTCCTGTTTAAAGCATCTCTCTCCCTCTTATTCTGGCTCATTCCTTGTTTCCTCCATACTTTGTAATAATTTGCTTACTTGTTTTTGTTTCTCTCCCATTATGAGATACGAGATCTGCTTCATGGGGGGGGCTGCATGAGCAGCTGTAAAAGGAAGGGGGGAGCACCTCACTGGAAACATCTGAGAAGCACTAGCTATAGGTAGCTCTGGCTCAACCAGAAGAGTTATCATTCGAACACTTGTCACCAACACACTCCCCCTACTGAAGAGCTTCTATCACTGCAAAAGAAACGAAAAGGATTCAGAGGCAAGTCACATTAATTCCAATGGTTATGGACTGAACTGTGTCCTCTCAAAATTCATATGTTGAAGTCCCAACCCAACGTGATGGCCTTTGGAGATGGGTCCTTTGGGAGATTAATCAGGCTTAGATGAAGTCATAAAGCTGAGGCCCTTTAAATGGGACTGGTGCCCTTATAAGAAGACGACGAGCCACCAGAACTCTGTCTCTGCCAGGCGAGACAGAGCAAGAGGGCAGCTGTCTGCAAGCCCAGAACACAACCCTCACCGGCACCCAGGTCTTAGACTCCTAGCCTCCAGGACCATGAGAAATAAAGTTCTGTTGTTTAAGCCCCTAGTCTGTGGTATTTTGCTATGGCAGCCTGAGCTGGCTAGGAATCCACCCCACATGAGAGGGCTCCTGTCTCAGGTGCAGTGTCAGTCAATAAACAAAGAAAAAGACACCTGATGCAGTGGTACCCTCCAGAAAGACACTTCGTTACAAATGAAACTGCCCCACTGCTTGTCTGCTCCTCCTCTCCACAGCGCTACACTTTCAAAGACTGAACCCTGTTTACGTTATTGCTTTAAATACTCTCTGCTTACAAATACAACTGAGGAGACTCCACAGCTGACACCCTCCCCTCAGCCAGCTTCCACCCTGCCCACCTCCGCACATGGAAACGGGTGAGTCGGGTGAGTCGGCCACACCGAGGCCCGTCAACAACTGAGTGTTGTTCAGAAAGACTCATGATGTTTCAGTGAGGAAGTAATCTCGGCTGGGACTCTGACAGCACACAGAAACATGTCCTCAGGCAATCTTCCCATGGGATTTCTGCCTGAAGGAGAATCTCATAGGATTCTTTACTGAAAACTAGTGCTTGTTTGTTTAAAAAAGTAGACATTTCAAAACACTGTTCTCCCTCCTCTAAAACTGGGCTCTAATTGTAGATTAGAGTGAAGTGGCAAGCAGATTCCTTGAGACACTTGGTTAGAAAATTAAACCTTCCGAAGCTTCTATGTTTTATAAAAGGAAACAATCTACCACTGTATTTTTAAAGTCAGTTATTTCTCTGGTACTTTACCTTGAGGATCTCAAAACACAGTCTTAGTGGTTTAAAAAAAAGTCCCACGTCTACCTTACAGAGGGAAATAAGAGAAAATAAACACAGTGGTTAGCAGTATGCTGTGAAGGTCCCACAGGCCAGGACCCCACATCTAGAAGGCCAACCCCCGGGCCAAAGTATCAAAAGCACAGAGCTTGGTTACAAAACAGTATTAGCATTCTGTGACTGGAATCGTCAGAGCTGCTCTGAAAGGGGCCCGGACACCAAGTACACTGGCAACAGGAAGGATGCCTAAGTTGAAGAGATCTTCTACACTTTAGATCTGTGATTCCAAATATTAATCAATATTGCTCTAAGTGCAATAGGGGACAAAGGGCTAGAAAAGGAAACCCTCCAAAGTACACAATTCTGAGGGCCCTAAAATAGTACTAACTTCCAAAATTTTTAAGATTAACACTTGATCTTCTTTCTAATGATTTTAATAAAGAATTTCATCTGTACAAAACCCAGCCCCACCTGTGAGTACCTGTCAGTAGGTCCTGCCTCCTAGATTTGTCTATGGGGGGAGGAACAGGAGCTTACAGCTTTGGGGAAGCAAAATACAGGTTCTTCTCTTGAAAAGGTTTTAAGCCCCTGGCCTAGACATCCACCACAGCGGTCATTACAGAAAACCAGAGAAGCAAAAAGTAGCCATTTGAAAATAGAATCATCTAGTCCTACTCCATACTTGTCCCAAGATGCAGCCACCTGTTCCCTGATACACGGAGAATTGGCTATTATGCCAGGAAATGAAACTCAGGTCTCTTCACTCTCAGCCCAGGGCCCTTTCTACTATACCAAGTCGCTTCCCATGTAAGGAATCTGCCCAGGAAAACCTGAGTCTCCTTAGTCCTACAGTGAATTCCAAACCTGAAAAGCCACATGAATGTCTGGGAAAAGCTTGTCAACAAATCTAGTAGAGTACTTCATGCTCGGTGGACTCTATTTCTCCATCACACCAGCCCCTTCAGTCCTACGCTGTGTGTTTTCAAACTGTCCTGTCTCAAGAATGCAAAAACAAATCCCTGAAAGGTTAAATCAAAAAGGAGAAAATAATCGGGCGCCTGGGTGGCTCAGTTGGTTAAGCGTCCGACTTCAGCTCAGGTCATGATCTCACAGTTTGTGAGTTCAAGCCCAGAGTCTGGCTCTGTGCTGACAGCTCTGAGCCTGGAACCTGTTTCAGATTCTGTTCTCCCGCTCTCTCTCTCTGCCCCTTCCCCATTCGTGCTCTGTCTCTCAAAAATGAATAAACATATTTAAAAAGTTTTTTTAAAAAAGGAGAAAATAATCTAGTTTCTTTCTGCCAGAATTTCAGCATAGTGGTACTGTGCAGGAAGGTACCTACTGGAGAATCTTCCCACATTCCTGAGTTGTTAGGAGTAACCAGCAGAGGCATGTCCCATACACTCCCCAAATATCTGAGCTGGCAACAACAAAAGATACTCAGAGATCTTAGCCCTGGAACAACAGCTCTGTCAGTCAACTACCGTTCTCACGATGCTGTGTCTGCTTGCTTCAACTTCATACCAAAAAGCACATCACACCAGTGCAAGTACTTGAGAAAACCACACAAATGAACTCACACGGGAGCACAGCAATTCTGGCAGGGTGCCAATACTAATAATAAAATATAATTTTTTTTATTCAAAGACCTTATACAAACACATTACTTTTAGCATTTACACAGATGTCCCCCGGGGCCCTAGTGGAGACCAGCACCGAAACAGATCAGGTAGCATTTCCATGCTTACCTGGTAAGAAGGCAAAGATCAGCAAAGATCTCTTACCTGAAGCCAAAGGTCGGATCCACTCTTTGCTGTTTAGGTCAAGTCTCCAGAGGTCATTGAAGGCTGCATTGCAGCTGCTCTGGGTGCAGCCTCCAAACACGTACATAGACTGATTAGCGTCATAATAGCATGCACCTAGAAAGAAACCAATAAATGCATAACTGATGTTTAATTCTGAAGTCCCTCTAACACCTTAACTGTAACACTTATCTTTCAAAGAGATCAATAATTTCACCCATTCTGCAACTCTGTGGCCAGGTACCAACTTTCTATAACCAGCCTCGTCTTCGGATTGGTTAATATCACATTACTCTTTAAAGTAAGGCCAGAGAGGGGCACCTGGCTGACAGCTGGAGGAGCGTGAAACTCTTGAACTTGGCGTCATGAGTTTGGGCCCCATGTTGGGTGTGGAGATTATGAAAAATAAATAAATAAGCTTAAGAAAATAAAGTAAAATAAAAGAAGGTTCAGAGAAAAGCTATAGAAATATTACTTCTGAGAACACTAAGCAAATGGACAACATTACCATTAAATAAGACCGTAAAATTCCAGCAAGAGCCACAAGAATTCAAATTATGGGTGCTCAATGGTAAAATTTCAGTACAGCTGCACAGTTAACCTAAATCTGTATCCTCACCCTCTAGGGCTGGGCAGAGAGAGTCAGTGCTAACAGATGCATGCCGTCCTCCCGTTTCTCTCCTCCTGCCCTCTTCATATTGCTTTTGCTTTCAAATGAAACCAGAAGCACAAACTAGTAAACACATCTTTATATGAAGAGAATGAAAGAAAACAATTTTAATCAGTGCCATGAAGTAACCACACGTAAAGATCAATGTATCTCAGGAATTTCAGATGTAGGATGGTCCCCAAGCTATGGAGAGAAAAGGCACGGAAGTCACTAAGCCCCAACTGCATCTGAAAGCTACCAAAATGGGCTGTCTGGTACTGAACAGAAAACCAGAGAAGTAGCATTTAAAAGCACCAAGGTCTCTGAGAAGAGCCTTTTCAATCAGATGATTATACACCCCTCACCAATGGGCACCATCCCAAAGAAAAGGGATAAGGACTACGAGAAGGGCTGGGCTGTTCCCCCAAAACCAGAGGACCAGAACCAAAGTCTAGAGGAGAGGCGCCGCCGCCTTGCTTCGCCCTGGAAGTTCATTCAGTCTCTGTCCTTTGGAAGCGATGAGCCCACTCCTTACAGACGTGCATTTACATGCTGGCTCTCAGGAAGAGCAAAACCTTCCTTTCCATTCATTTCATGCATACTGGTGAGAAAAAAAAGAAACCTCAACGTCCGCGTGAAGCTGGGCTGGAACAGTCAAGCATCACATGAGAGCAAAAGGGGAAAGTGAAAAGAAACTCAGACATTCAGCCCGCTAGCGCGTGGTTTCAGTGACCGGTCAGCTTGTGTGCGGGCCTAGTGCGGTCTGGCACACCTCTGTTCAAGACCTCTTCTGAACTCTGGCACCACTTAGTCCTGAGTCCAGAAAAAGGGAAATGCTACTGCTATAATTATCTCTGTGATATGTACTAGCTCTGGGAATAACCCTCCTTTTTTTTCTTAAATCGGCCCGTCCCATGGGCTCTTTAAGGAATCTCTACACTAGAAAGGCCAAGTCAGAAAAGTGCAGGAGTGAAGATGTGCCGCAGCAGTGTAGTCAGTCACTTGCACCCAGTGATCTCGGCCAGTGGAAGGCACAGATCCAAATCATCTTGACCTCTGACACTGTGCAACGATGGCGCTGCAGACTTCAAATTAACAGACGCACTACAGTATATGAAGATTTAAGTGATCTTACATTTTCCACTAACTTTCTTTGCCTTTGAAAATAACTTCTAATCTGTATCAGTTTTAAAATCCAGATCCCAGGGGCCCTTGGGTGGCTCAATAGGTTAAGTGTCTGACTCTTGATTTTGGTTCAGGTCATGATTTCATGGTTCAGTTCATGAGAGGAGCCCTGCCTCAGGCTCCTGGCTGGGCGTGGAGCCTGCTTGGGATTCTCTCTCTCCCTCTCCCTCTGCCCCTCCCCCCCCAAAAAACAAAATCCACATCCTAACAAGAAAGTCTATCAAGAAGTAAAATCCTACGAAACTCCAGTGCTCATATTTCAGATTGGTTAAAAACTGCAAATAAATCGAGCCTGGGTGGCTCGATCAGTGAAGTGTCCGACTCTTGATTTAGGCTCAGGTCCTGATCTCACGGTTGAGTCCGAGCCCTGTGTCAGACTCTTCTTCACTGACAGCGTGGAACCTGCTTGGGATTCTCTCTCTCTCCCTCTTTCTCTGACCCTCCCCTGCTTGCACACAGAGGCCTGCATGCCATCTCTCTCTCTCAAAAATAAATGAATAAACACACACACAAAAAAGAACTACGGATAATGAAAGATCGAGTTTAGCTGATATTAGACAAGAAGTAATTGCTCGAGCCACATTTCAGTCTCCACTAAAGGAGCTGAGCTTCAGGTATCTTGGTCTTCTATCTTTCTTGAACTGAATACTCCAACAAATTGACTGAAATTCTGAACTGAACCAACTGGTACCAGGCATAAAAGAATATTCTTTTCTTCTTGATAACCCATACTTAGGGAAAATAAATTAGCAATGTCCAATGGCTTCTGAAACCTTAATGTGTGTCCATTATAACAATTTTTAATAAGGCGGATCTGTGATGTTGTAACTAAGAGTCGAGGGCTCATTTATGTCCCCTCCCCCCCACCCCCCCACCCCCGTTCTTCAAAGACCAACTCTTAGCCATTGCTCCCGTCATATAGCAAGGAGCGCAATGCCCTTATTTTTCAAAGAGGTAGTGAACATTCTTCTTCTCTATTTGGATTGAAAACCCAGCCAGCAGCTGGGCCCCATGAGGTTCTTGCCACATGTATTTTAATCCTTTACTAAAATAAGGCAATGAGCATTCTCCTGCTTCTCTTTGAACAAAGGTTTCTGGAAGAGGAAGGCACAGGCCAAACTATGCAAAGCTAGCAGGACTAAAATGACAAGTTTCACACACTGTGTCCTCAATGCCTATCAGTTAATTAGCCACTAAGCTTCAAGGAGAAGGGAGTCAATCTGGACAGCTATGTTTAAAACGCCAATATAATGGAATGAGAAAACAGTCATCAACAACACACTCAATTATTAAGCATCCTACCAAACTTTTGTCTATTTTTATTTAAGACACCTAACATGTTGGTCTGGGTGGGAGTGGGGAGACTCAGCAAGTTCAATGGGCCTTTTGGAAAAAATTAAGAATTTAAGCAAATACTAGTGTTCAAGTAGTCATTTCCCTTTTACCAACATTCTCCATCCAAATAGTTTTCTTTTCAAAATATCTAGACCATTGGAATGTGCAATACAAAAGTTATAGTTCATAGTACAGTATGAATACTCTAAGAAGTAACATTAAGAATGTTTATTCTAGGGGTGCCTGGGTGGCTCAGTCAGTTCCAACTCTTGGTTTGGGCTCAGGTCCTGATCTCATGGTTTCGTGGATTCTGCGCTGGCTGAGTGCAGCCTGCTTGGGATTCTCTCTTTCTTTCCCCCTCTCTCACTTGTGCCGTCTGTCTCTCTCAAAATAAATAAATAAACTTAAAAAAAATAAAAGAATGCTTATTCTAATTGCTACATTTCTTCAAATTTTCTGAAATGGCTTGATTGCTCCATGAACAACTATTGCAAAACATACATTTCCAGTTAGTATCGAATAATCCCTACTCAAAGACAAGTCAAATATTCATATTAACACAGAACAAGCAAGCAGTATCCTGAACACTTCCCCACCACAGTATACTCCTCTATGCAAGACGTTCCAGTTGTTTCAGACCTCCCATGATGCCTGGGAGTCACTTGAGAAATGTCTGCTGAACTCTGAACTTTTGCACATTCAGATGTTAAATTCTCTTTTGTTTCACACTTGTTTCCAGGGAAAGGTCCTGAGGCATGTATCCCATGCCCAGAGAGACTATGCCGTCAGTGTCTCCCGTCTGCAAGCCGGGACAGAGTTGATAAGGCCTGGAATTACATAACTACGGAACAAGCAAGGCTGGTTGCCCAGTTTGGGCCTGCTTAGCTACTGCAGGAGCACAACTAGAGTGGGTGTGACATGACCTGACCCTATTCGCAGCCTAAACTGAAATACAAACAGCATGATGCTGCAGACTCACCAGACCCCTGTATTAATCTGAAAAGGACATTCTCTTGTTAGTCAAGGCTTGCATGATCGCTCATGCGCCCACTCACCAAAGAGTTAGGAAAACTGGCTTCATTCTACTTCCCTTGCCTTTTTGTCCCAGACTTTTCCACAGGAAAGCAGCTGTACTGCTACACCTCTGTTACACTTAATTTCACAGAATTCAATAGATTTCAACTATGAACCAAGTGTTGTGAAAGGGGCACGGATGTGGATGTCTAAGACCTGGAACCTGCCTGTCCTCAAGTAGACAACCGCTTGTGGAGGAGACCTCTTCATCGTCCCATCACTCTGCAGTTTAAAACATATTTTTGTGGGGCGCCTGGGGGGCCCAGTCGGTTGAGCGTCCGACTTCAGCTCAGGTCATGATCTCACGGTTCATGGATTCGATCCCCGCGTCGGGCTCTGTGCTGACAGCTCGGAGCCTGGAGCCTGCTTTGAATTTTGTGTCTCCCTGTTGCTCTGCCTCTCCCCTGCTTGTGCTCTCTCTCTCTCAAAAATAAACATTAAAAAAAATTTAAAATAAAACATATTTTTGCACGTGTTCCCTTGATTAGTTTTCCTAGCAGCCCTGTGGCATAAACAGACTTTGTTACACATCTTTTACATATGAGATGTAGGTTAGAAGAGACAAGGAGGGGCGCCTGGCTGACTCAGTCAGTGAAACGTGTGACTCTTGATCTTGGGGCCATGAGTTTGAGCCCCACGTTGGGGCATAGAGATTACTTAAAAGTAAAAAATATTTTAAAAATAAAAATAAAAAAAGAAGAGCCAAGGAACTTGGCTCCCAAGTTTAAAAATCCTCTTTCATATGCAGCCTCTCCAACACAGACAATTATGGCGACAGACAGATGGTAATAAACGGTAAGAGAAAGGCAGGAAGAGTGTTTTAGGGGCATATAAGCAGAGGAAAAAAAAGACCTTAATCTCCATGGCAGGGAATTTGAGAGGAGTTTGTGAAGAGGTGGCTTTTGGCTTTATCTCTGAGATGGGTTTAGAGGACAGAACACTGATAGGCCAACACGTCCAGGGGTGAAAAAGGAACTGGAGAGAAAGGGAGAAGGAAATCAGGGCATCCAAACAAGGCCATTTATCAGGGAAGTATAAGACCTAACAAGGAGTCTCGTGTGGGTGAAGCCCGGCTGTGTGAGGATGTGGCAGAGATTCAGGCCGAAAGAGTGAGCTGGGGCCTTGAAAGTCAAGGGGAGTGGAATCTGATCCATCAGTGTGGAAAGTCGGAAGAGTGACGAGACTGGTCTGACTTTCAGGCTCGCGATGGTTCCCGACAGGGGCTCCTGTCATTTTAGGCAGGTCCATTCTTCATGCAGGAGCAGCCCACTCACTGCAGGACACCGAGCATCCTGGTCCTTGCCTACTAGATGCATCCAGTGCTATCCAGTCAAGCAAATGAACAATCACCGTACAGATTTCCAAATGCCTGAGGAGGTGGCACTGTCCCCGTTTCAGAGATGGTTGCCAGTAGTGCCTCGTTCAGGTTCAGGTGAAGAACCTGAACTTCTTATTTATGTAAGAAGACCATTTAGAAAAGATTTAGGAAAGAGAGAATGATTAGCTCATAAACGTGAGTGATGGGAAAATAAGGACAGATAAGAGAGACACCTGCAGAGACGGACGGAATCAATAAGATCTGACTTTTGTTATTAAACAAGAGGAATTGAAGATAAATCCAAGAATTCAAGCTTGTGTAACTGAGAGAATGATAATGCAATTAACTAAATTATGGAGAGGAGAAAATTGGGGGGGAACTACGGAATTTCACTTCTGACTAGTTACGACGCATCTGTGCATCTCTGTGGCAACATGAGCAAAGAGTTGGAAATGCAGACCTCCAGCTCAGTGTGAGTCAGGAATAAGAAATAAAATTGAGGGGTGTCTGGGTGCTTAGTCAGTTGGATCCAACTATTTGACTTCGGCTCGAGTCATGATCCCAGGGTCATTGGATCGAGCCCTGTGTCAGGCTCCATACTGAGCATGGAGCCTGCTGAGATTCTCTCCCTCTCCTCTCCTGCCAGCCCTTCTCTCCCACTTAGGGGCTCTCACTCTCTCTCTCTCTCAAAAAAGAAAGAAAGAAAGAAAGAAAGAAAGAAAGAAAGAAAGAAAGAAAGAAAGAAAGAAAGAAAGGAAGAAAGAGAGAAAGAAAGAAAGAGAGAAAGCAAGCAAGCAAGCTGGGGAGAAACATGCAGTAGAAAGAGGAAGGAGCTAAGGAAAGACACTGAAGGAATTCTTTGTTTTCAATCTATTTTGAAAAATGCCCATTTCCATGTAATGGTCCTCTTCAGTCTCCTGGCATGCAGAGAGAAAGGAAACAGTGAGAGATGAGCTGAGAGAGAGGAAATGAGACACATAGTCACCTTTTTAAAAGTCTATGGCACCTTTGGGGCACCTGGGTGGTTTAGTTGGTTAAACGTCTGACTTCGACTCAGGTCATGATCTTGCGATTTGTGGGTTCGAGCCCCACATCAGGCTCCGTGAACTGTGAGATCACAACCTGAGCTGAAATCAAGAGACGCTCAATGGACTGAGCCATTCGGGCACCCCGTTTTTGTTTTTCAGTAGTTGCCTTTTTCACTATGTTGATGTTTGCACTACTGGTACAAAAGCAATGCTGGGTAAAACTGTTACAGCCTGTACAAAACTCAAGGCAAGGGCATTAAAATAAAGAAAGCCAGTTCTGACTTCACAGACCCGAAACGGGGTCTCCTAGATTCCGCAAAGGGGTCTCCTAGATTCCCCAGAGACCCAGGAAACACACTTTGAGATCCAGTGCCCTAGAGGTTTACAACAGTAAAAGTAAAAAATAGCTCCTCGAGAGAACGGAGAACACAGCAATAATTTGGCCTGCTCCTTTGATCTATTTAGATCCAGTTCAAAGACAATGATAAATTATAATTATGTACTGAATTTTCCTCTGGAATGAGACTACGACATAGGGTTTGGGGCAGCCAGTCTCCAAGATGGCCGCCAAAGCTCCTCACTGCCTGGTGTTTACCCTGCTGGTCAATCTCTGTATGACCGATAGAACGGAGCAGGGAAGAGATTCAATTCTGAGATTAGGTTGTAAAAGACACCATGGCTTCTGTCTTGGTCTCTCTCTCTCTCTCTGATCATTCTGTGGGAAGCCAGTTACCAAGTCATGAGCAGCTCCACATAGAGGTCCAAGTCCTTTTTATAAAAAATGTTTATTTATGAGAGAGAGAGACACACACACACACAGAATCTGAAGCAGGCTCCAGGCTCTGAGCTGTCAGAGTACAGAGCCCAATGCAGGGCTCGAACCCACGAGCTGCGAGGTCGTAAACGGAGCCGAAATCCGATGCCCAACCAGCTAAGCCACCCAGGCGCCCCCAGAGGTCCAAGTCCTAAGGACAAGATGCCTCCTGTGCACAGTTACTTGAGTGAACTTGGAAGCAGATCCCCTGGGCCCCAGTTGAGCCTTCAGGTGACTACAGTCCTGGCTGACGGACTAGCTGCAACCTCATCAGACACCCTGAGCCAGAACCTCCTAGCTAACCACTCCCAGATTCCTGACCCTTGGGAACTCTGTGGGATAATAAATGTTTCAAGCTGCTAAGTTTTTTTTTTAAACAATATGAATAACCAATACATTCTCCTTCCCTCAAGAGTTCCAAATATCCACAGTTATCATGATAAGCATTGAATAGTGTACAGAAGTACTGAATCACTACACTGAACACCTGAAACATAAAACACTGTATATTAACTATACTGTAATTAAAATAAAAAACTTAATAACAAAAAGAGTTCAAAGTTAGTGTTAGTATTAAAGAGTATAAAAAAGTATCAAAATTAGTATTCCAGATAACAACATAGGCTCAGAACAGGAAAATTTTTTCTATGAGCTAAAGAGTTGAGAGGTTTCATGACGGAGCTAAAACCTCAACGGAGTCTTCAAGGAAAGGCAGGCTTCGGCTAAGTGGATACGAACACTCCAGGCAGGAAGAATCCAGCTTGACAAGGTGACAGATTGAAAGAGGAGAACTCTTGGGAAAAGTTGGGAGATGAAGTGCTCAATCTGAACACAGGCCAAATTAAAGAGGGCTCTGAGCCTAAGACTAAGTTTAGCTTTTATCTTGTAAGCAATAGGCACTGAAGGCTTCAGAACAGGGAAGTAATATAATTAAAGCTGCAATTACGAGAAAGTTTCTAAACGCTCCCCCCGACCCGCCACGAGCCTTCTTTATGGAGAACCATTAATAATACGCCTTTACTGGCCTAAAAGATACCACATCTTAATCTCATGATTAGGTATGAATCACTAATAGAATAAAATGGGGTCTACGAAAATCAAATGAAAATGGAGAGTTAATTCTAGAATGTAAACACTCTAAATTAGGGGCGCCTGGGTGGCTCAGTCAGTTAAGTGTCCAACTTTGGCTCGGGTCATGATCTTATGGTTCGTGAGTTCAAGCCCTGCGTCGGGTTCTGTGCTGACAGCTCAGAGCCTGGAACCTGCTTCAGATTCTGTGTCTCCCTCTCTCTCTGCCCCTCCCCTGCTTGTACTCTCTCTCTCTCTCTCTCTCTCTCAAAAATAAATAAACATTAAAAAGATTTATTAGGGGCGCCTGGGTGGCTCAGTCGGTTAAGTGTCCGACTTCAGCTCAGGTCATGATCTCAGCTCAGGTCTGTGAGTTCGAGCCCCGCGTCGGGCTCTGTGCTGACGGCTCAGAGCCTGAAGCCTGTTTCGGATTCTGTGTCTCCCTCGCTCTCTGCCCCTGCCCTTCTCACGCTGTGTCTCTCTGTCTCTCAAAAATAAATAAATGTAAAAAAAAAAAAAAAAAGATTTTTTAAATTTAAAAAAAAACCTCTAAATTATACGTTATTTGCCAGAGCATTTATAATTTTACTATTTAAATCGGTATTTTATAATTAGTACCCTTCATGTTCAAAATTTTTGTGTGACCTCAGCCAAATTCAGTGTTTGCTAAACATATACTATGTTAAAATAAAGAATTATGTTAACACTTGGTGTTAAACCCTGGCTACCCCTAAGTAGGATATCATTAATACCCTCCTGCACTTCTTTGTTTCCCTCTTACTTGATGCCAATGTTCAAGTCTAAGATGACAACCTTGACCTCTCTGGGGTAGAGACACCAGAAAAAGTCAAATATAAAATTATACCAAGGCACCTATGCTGTACTTAGGCTCACACTCTTCCCTGATTCTGAAGTTAATATAAATTCTCATTTTACATTCTCTTCATTAAAAAGTCAAAAGAAATACATGCCTCCAAAGGAAGTTTTGGAACTATGACCCCGGGCAGGGTGGCGTCTGCTCTCGCAGTAAATACTCACTGTGTGAGAACCGCTGAGTGATCGGGGTTCCAGGGTAAGGGTAAGTCCGACTCTCCCACTGAATGTTTCCTTCCTGGACGGCCTTTATGAAACCGTGGTAACACTGGTGGGCTACACCTGAAGACAGAAATAACAAATGCTTCAGCCTGGGCACTTCACCTTTCAATCGAATTATTGAAACTGCATTTATTAACTTATCAACTGTCCTGTCACTTTTATAAAGCCTAAGTTTCTTAGAGGAACTCCAATTTCTCTTATTTTTCAGTCAAAAGTAAGAAATAGAATTTCGAAAGTAAAAGAAATGTACTTCGACAAGTAGAAGTACTTCGACAAGTAGAAGCCATGTCGCCATGGCTCAGGGAAGCTACGAAGTTAGCTCACACCATATGTAACTCTGCGCCCCTTTGTGTCGTGTCTTAAAGCAACACATTAAAATAGTTGGTAGGGGCGCCTGGCCAGCTCAGTCTGTAGAGTATGCGACCCTTGATCTTAGGGTTGTAAGTTTGAGGCCCACAATGGGCATAAAGTTTATTTTAAAAATAAACAATTGGGATGCCTAGGTGGCTTAGTCAGTTAAGCATCCAACTCTTGCTTTTGGCTCAGGTCACGATATTGTGGTTCGTGCGATTGAGCCCCAAGTCGGGCTCCATGCTGACAACACATTCTGCTTGGGAGTCTTTCTCTCTCTCCCTCTCCTACTCACACTTTTTCTCTTTCTCTCTCAAAAAAAATAAATAAGCTTAAAAAAATTAAAAATTAGGGGCACCTGGGTAGCTCAGTTGGGTAAGTGTCCAACTTTGGCTCAGGTCATGATCTCACAATTTGTGAGTTTAAGCCCCACATCAAAGCTCTGTGCTGACAGCTCAGAGCCTGGAGCCTGTTTCAGATTCTGTGTCTCCCTTTCTCTCTGCAACCCCTCCTGCTCACACTCTGTCTTTCTCTCAAAACAAACAAACAAACAAACAAACATTAAAAAATTTTTAAAAATTAAATTAAATAATTGGTATTGTTTAAACAAAGCAAAGGGACTGGAGAATAATTTAGCTTTGTGAGAAAGAGCAAGGTAAAACAGTGTCTGGAATATAAATAACGGGTGTTCATAAACACTATGGTTAGACCACGGCAGCCAAGCATAGTCCATCTTAATAAACAAGAAGATAATAATTAGCTTACGCTGAATTATGAAATGATTTATAACTAAGGAAAGCTGTTTTAAAAAGTGAGTGCTTACTATAATTGTGGATACGTGTCATTACACATTTTTTTCAAACCCAGAGAAAGTGTACCTCAATGTAATCAAACCCACACAGTGCACCCCAGTGTAATCAAACCCACAGAGAGTTCACCCCAATGTAAATTATGGACTTCGGGTGGTGATGACGTGTCCATGCAGGTTCGTCACGTGTAACAAATGCACCACTCTGGTCGGGGATGTGGATAGTAGGGGAGGCTGTGAACGTGGGAAAACAAGAAATCTCTGATCTTTCTGCTCAATTTTGCTGTGAACCTAAAACCACTCTAAAAAATAAAGTCTATGGGGGCACCTGGGTGGCTCAGTCAGCTGAGAATCTGACTTGGGCTCAGGCTGTGATCTCACAGTTCATGAATTTAAACCCTAATTGGGATCTCTGATGTCAGCATGGAGCCTACTAAGGATCTTCTGATCCTTTGTCTCCCTCTCTTCGCCCCTTCCCAGCTTGAGCTCTAAGAAAGAAAAAGAAAGAGAAAGAGAAAGGGAAAGGGAGAGAGAAAAAGGGAGAAAGGGAGAAAGGGAGAAAGGGAGGAAGGAAGGAAGGAAGGAAGGAAGGAAGGAAGGAAGGAAGGAAGGAAGGAGAAAGAGAAAGAAAGAAAGAAAGAAAGAAAGAAAGAAAGAAAGAAAGAAAGAAAGAAAGAAAGAAGGAAGGAAGAAAGAAAGGAAGGAAGGAAGGAAGGAAGGGGAGGGGGAAGGGAGGAAGGAAGGTAGGTCTTTGTTTTTTAAAAGATGAGAGCTTCAGGTTTCTGAAACAATCTATCTTTTTAACACATGAAATGACTGCCTTATTTCAAAGAGCAACATTTTGAATGAAGAGGATAACAAATTATGTTACGGTTTGAAAAATGTACCATTTTTGAATTCATGTCACCTCAGCGGATCCTGGATCACAATATTTAAACATGATTCCAATGGTGATTACTATCTCTTGGCTGAACTCACAGTTAAGAACTGGAATATTAAAAAGATAGTCATTTTTTTTTAATGTTTATTTAATTTTGAGAAAGAGAGGCAGAGTGTGAGCAGGGGAGGGTCGGAGAGAGAGGGAGACACAGAATCTGAAGCAGGCTCCAGGCTCCGAGCTGTCAGCACAGAGCCTGACACAGGGCTTGAACCCACAAACCATGAGATAATGACCTGAGCCAAAGTCGGACACTTAACCGACTGAGCCACCCAGGCATCCCAAGACAGTCATCTTTAATGTGTTGACTGCACTGCCAACTATACTCTGATGAAGAAAGTAATACAGATTTGCAAATGTTGAATTGAGGTAAGGCAGTAATGAATAAGAGACAGATTCATATATAGAGAAGGGGGAAAACGCTGTCCTGGCAGTGACTTCCTTCTCCCAGAAGATCTAAGACTGTAAGTACTAGGTCAGGGTTCCTCTCCCTTTAAAACACACACACACACACACACACACACACACACACACACACACACACACCCCAAAATAGTAAGAATACCAAATAAAACCAAGAATAAACTCATGGATTTGATTAGATCATGGCCCCCCATCTGTGATTCTCCACCTCTATTTTAGAAGAGGAGCCATCTAGTACCACAAGTAGGCATCCAACGTCTGCTGAAGAGCCCGTGGGATCTGCAAAGAGAAAGCAGGCTGCGCACCAGCATTGCCAGTCGTAAGCAGATGACAAAATCTAAAGGTTTTTTTCTGTCCTATTTCTGACTGCCTGTTCCCACCAGGAAAGAACAAACTGATATAAACCCTTGCTTTGATCAAAGTTTATTCAACTGGCTTGGTTTTCATTCACAAATGGGCCCTTTCCAGTTAAAATGCAATGAAGCCAAATAACTGCTATCTATTAATTAAAAACACACTACCCTGGTAAGTACAACGTTTAGCTGAAGTTGAAATCTTGATTAGAAAATGGAAGAGGGGTATGTGGATGGCTCACTGTGTTAAGCCTCTGCCTCCTGATTTCAGCTCACGTCACAGTTCTTGGGATCGAGCTCCAAGCAGGGCTCTGAAGATTGACAGTGAGGAGCCTGCTTGGGATTCTCTTTCTCCCTCTGTGCCTCCCCCCACTCATGCTCACTCATGTGCTCTCACTCTCTTTCCCCCCCCAAAAAAAAATGAATAAACATTAAGAAAAGAAAAAAGAAGAGGTGGCTGGGTGGCTCAGCTGGTTAAGCATCCAACTTTGGCTCATGTCATGATCTCATGGTTTGTGGATTTGAGCCCCGCATTTGGCTCTTTGCTGTCAGCACAGAGCCTGCTTCAGATTCTCTGTCTCTGTCTGTCTCTCTCTCTCTGCCCCTCCCCTGCTTGCATTCTTTCTCTCTCTCTCTCTCAAAAATAAACAAACATTAAAAAAAAAAGAAGAAAGAAAATGGAACAAAAAAGGAGTAACTCATTTTAAAAAGTAAAAGAAGGGTGCCTGAGTGGCTCAGTCAGTTAAGTATATAACTTCTGCTCAGGTCATGATCTTGCAGTCTGTGAGTTCGAGTCCCTCATCAGGCTCTGTGCTGACAGCTCAGAGCCTGGAGCCTGCTTCACTCTGTCTCTGTCTCTCAAAAATAAACATTAAAAAAAAAAACCATTTTAAAAAGCAAAAAGATATGCATAGGGCCTATATCACTAGACAGATAAAATCAAGCAGTAAATGCTTACACAACCCCGTATTTGCCACAATTAGCTACTTTAGAAACAAAATGATATCCTCATAAAGAACACAGACTCAAAAGCCAGACCACCTGAATGTGAATCTCTGACCCCCGTACTGCCCGTGTGACCTTGGGTAAGTACTCAACCATGCCTCACACTGTTTCTGCAGCTATTCAGAGCCTGCAGGGAGGACAGTAAAGCAGTCGCAACAATGCCCAACGACGGTAAGAGGCGTATTAACGTTAGCTGTGCTGTTATCCCACATCCATCCCTACTTCGCCTGTTCAAACGACACAATTTACCAGATCGAACTCTAAAAATATGCAGAAAAAGAATCCACATTTTAAAACTGCAAGTTGGATTAAATACTACAAAATTCAAGCTGTTCGTAAAACTAACCAGAATTAAGAGAAGAGGAAAATGTACAGAGTTAATCGTCTAACACTAAATTTCAGAACCATAATAGATTTAAGAGAGAACAGAGAAAATGAAATTGGGAGCTTAAAAATAAACCATGAAAACAAATTTAAGTAGATAAATAAGCTCTCCACTTTGCACGGTACCTTTGATAAGTCGATACCACTGTTTGCAGACAAGGGCTGCAGGTTTTGTGCTCCTGGTACGGTGAAAGAAAGGACAGGATATACTCCAAGACCTCTTCTGGCAGCTCAGACATGGGCCTATTATGTCTCGTCTCCTCAACCTCCAGCACTGGGTGGGGTTCCTCATCTTGCTCCATTGTCCCTTCCAGCACAGTTTCTTCTTGGTCCACAGCCATGAAACTGTCATCTTCACTGTCCGAGGAGCTGGCCATGACATTCCACTCAACAGCTATAGTGGGAAATGAACAAACATCAGCATACACTGTCGGAAGCTCTGAAATAACTCTGCCACATGCATCCAAGCTGCGCATGATTTTTTTAGACCCTCGGTGTGAAATCTGTTCCTCGGCACTTTCCCACACTGGTTGTGAGCCACCTTCATTTGACAGGTAGAGCTCAGAAACGAAGCCCATCCCAAATACCTAACAAATCCCTAACGGCTTTTTTCTTTCCCAACGCTTAATTATTTATTTTGAGAGACAGAGAGAACGCATGCGGGATGGGCAGAGAGACAAGGAGAAAGAATCCCAAGTAGCCTCCACACTGTCAGTGCAGGGCCAACATGGGACTCGATCCCAAGATCCTGGGATCATGATCTGAGCTGAAACCAAGACTAAGGCACTCAACCGACTTGAGCCAGTCAGGCCCCCTTACAGGCTTCTGATGGTATTTTTTCTCTCCGCAGCAAATCAGAATGACAGCCGAGTTCTGGCACAACCATAAAACAGAAAAATTGTTCCCGGACAGCTCCTCTAAGGCAAGCATCTGACTAGCAGCAAAGGGAACAGCAACTAAACTCCCTTGGCCAGTAACATGATTCGAGACCTCAGAGTTCAAAGGAAAAACGAACTGAGGGTCCGTCCTACAAAGAGTAATAAGGACATTCTGAGGCTGTGGATTAAGAAAAGTTTTTCTTACATAAGACAATTCACTTACGAGGATTACAAACATCCCAAGAATAGGCTTAACCAGCTAAAATACCAAATACAAGGCAACATTTATATCAGAAAACATCAAAACAGATCCAGGGAGTAAAAAACCAGAAACAATATATATGCCCATAAAAAATGTAACATAAGTTGTGGTACATTTACACATGGAATTCACACAATGGAATGCAGCAAGGAACTACAGACACCCACGCCGATGAGTCTCTCCAACATACTGAGCAAAAGAAGACAGAAGAGTACACACTACATGACCATGCTTATCAGATTCAGAACTAGGTAAAATTAATTCATGCTATTGCAAGTGAGTGCCGCAGGGGTGCTGGTGAAGTTGTTTCCTGATTGGGTAATGTTATACGGATCTGTTCAGCTTGTGATAAATTCACCAAGATGAGCACTTAATGTTTAATGCACTTATCTAAAGTTTACCAAAATAAGTCACTATCAACAGTTACCTCTTGTGAAGGTATTTAAAAAAATCATTATGGTTGATTTTTAATTTCTTTTCTGTATTCTCTAAATTTTCTAGAAAGAGCACAGCATGTTGAAATATACATGCAGAGGCAGGCAACTAATTTACACCATTCCCCTGATGTTTCATGCATAGCCTCAGGTAAAAAACAGTAAAATGAAGGGAATAGGGTGATTTATGTAAGAAGTGTGTCACAGATTAGATTATCCAGGAAGCAAATGCTAAAAAAACAAAACTCGGAATGAAAACAGGTTTAATGGGGAGAAGAAAAAAGGAGGAATCAGGACTGGGCAGGAGGAGCAGAGTACAATGCAGATTTGACAAGGCCAATGCCGGGAACAAGGATAGTCAGTTAGAAGGCTCCAGAATGCAGTCTGTCTGTCACCGTTCTGCTCAGCCACTGGCTGGGGGCCTCTCCAAAGCGGAGGCTGACCCTGAAGCGACTATGGGCTTTCTTTAGCTACACTCCTCACAGATGGGCAGGAAGTCTTTTCTGGAAGGGACATCTGAGTTCGCTTTCTTATTTTCTAACATGTCTATTCCTCTTGACCACACACACCTACCACCCGCCATGACGTTCACCTTATAAATTTCCAGCATTCCCTCTAGCACTGATGCAAAGAACAAAAAATAAGGGGAAGAGAATACTGATTCTGAAATACACCTGGGGCTTTGGGAAAGATCGGAACTGTTCCAGGGGCACCTGGCTAGCTCCGTCGGTAGGGCATGCAGCACGTGATCTCAAGGATTGTGAGTTTGAGCCCCGTGTCGGTTATAGAGATTATTTTTTTTTAAATCCTTTTTTTTATTACAATTTTTTTTAAAAGAGGGCGAGGGCAGGGGAGAGGGGCAGAGGGAGACAGAGAGAGACTCTTAAGCGGGACTGGAGCCTGACGCGGGGCTCCGTCCCATGACCCAGGATTATGACACCTGAGCTGAGATCAACAGCCAGACACTGAACCGAGACGCCCAGGCACACGCCACCAAATAAAATCTTAAAAAAAAAAAAAGATCTGAAAGGGGCGCCTGGGTGGCTCAGTAGATTAAGTGGCCGACTTCATCTCAGGTCATGATCTCACGGTCTGTGAGTTCGAGCCCCACATAGGGCTCTGTGCTGACGGCTCATCAGAGCCTGGAGCCTGCTTCAGATTCTGTATCTCCCTCTCTCTCTACCCTTCCCCTGTTCACACTCTGTCTCTATGTCTCTCAAAAATAAATAAACGTTAAAAAAAAATTAAAAAAAAAAAAGACCTGAAATGTTCCCAAAGGTGAGGGGGACAAGGAGAGCAAAGAACAGAAGCTTCCTACCTCATCTCTACCACTCCTGTGATTCATACAGGAATTGTGTACATCATCTTAAAAACTGGAAGGATGATCACACCAAGGAAAATGAAAACATGAGTCAACTCATGAAACTGTTTCCAAGAAACTCCTCTATCAAATTAGCTCACGATACGACAACGTGTCCTGGCAGAGTGGCTGCTGGAGTCTTGCTGATGGTGAAGGATTGGTGGCGAGCTGCAAGTTGCGGGGCAGCCGAAATCCCGCCAGATGGCACAGCGGCAGAGGAAGGTGGCGGCAATGTCCTCCATTCCCCTGAAGTAGGGAGGGACTGCTTACTGTAGGTTAACGTAACTGTATCAGATACAGGACTCGAGATAGTTGCTCCCCATTCTGGGTGAGCGGTTCTTCCACATGCTTAACTTCCTACAGGAGGCCTTTCCATTTCCAGCTGTAACACCTACCCGGAAGAGTACGTTTTTGAGTACAATATAAAACAAAAATGAAAATATTTTTCTGGGGGAAAAGGGTACCTTTTACTACTGGAAAAAATTACTTCCCATATTCCCTCTTATTCGCCCCTCTACAAGTTACCATTCCTCACCTCCCACTGGCTACCTTCCCTAATTCACTGACTTTCTCATATTTTTAACCCCCCACTCAGCTCTGGAATTCACCAAGGAAAAGAGTCCAAAGAAACAGATTCCTTGAGTGTGGCTGCAGCTTTCACATTTGAATTAAACATAGCATCTCAAATATAGTTGTTCTTTACTCGACAACTTGACAGTGAGTCTGGGGTCTGCTTCCGAACAAACTGAATCAATGAAGGTTGCAAAAGGTTATTTGTATAATACTACTTTTTCCCCAAGCAAAATAAATTTGTTTGGCTCAATAAAACAACTTCTTAGTCACTTTCCAAATCTTCTTAAAGTACAATTAGTAAGCCTACATAAAGGGATGCAAACTTTTGTAATACCCAGTTTTAAGTAATTCTCACCATTCAACCATTTTACTGTCCACAAAAGCATCAAACCTAATGCTCCTGGGGGCATGTTTGCGAACTTGGCCCTGAGCACAGATGCCAGTGAGAACACACAGGACTGGGCTCAGATGCAATTCCTCTGTAATTACACTTCCAGCACCAATTTGCACGGTCCCTCATTTTCGCTTCCATGATGAGGTAATGAAATCATCACTTACATTCCCACAGGATCTGGAGGCATTTTGAAACAGTTTTTTTCATGCCTAAAGAGGTCCCATAAAACACTTCACATGCAATTGTTGGTCACTCACTGACTGTGGTTTTCATGAAGTCTTTATTATTTTTTAAGATTTTATTTTCAAAGTAATCTCTGCATCCAATGTGGAACTTGAACTTACAATTCCGAGCTCAGGAGTTGCTTCTCTACAGACTGTGCCAGCCAGGTACTGAGGTTTTCATGGAGTCTTTATTTTTTTAAGATTTTTTTTTTTTTTTAAGTAATCTCTAGACCCAACACAGGGCTCAAACCAGCCTGGGTGGCTCAGTCAGTTAAGCGTCCGACTTCAGCTCAGGTCATGATCTCACAGTCTGTGAGTTCGAGCCCCGCGTCGGGCTCTGTGCTGATGGCTCAGAACCTGGAGCCTGCTTCGGATTCTGTGTCTGCCTCTCTCTGCCCTTCCCCCGCTCACGCTCTGTCTCTATGTCTCTCAAAAATAAATAAACGTTAAAAAAATTTTTAAAAGAAATCTTCCATACCCTTCACATGTGTAATGGACTTCTTAGTTAGGACTTCTTAGTTTCCCCAAGTGTTGGGGACAAACAACAAACGAAGTCGGTTTACTAGAATCCGAGCTCCTTGAGGGCAGAGACCATTTGCCTGGCCATCTTGTCTTGCTGGCACTAGATATTCAAATTAGCACAAGGTTTACTGAAATTTCTACTCACAACACCTGTGTGCTGACTTCATGTTATTTTATAATAGAAATTACATCATCAGTACATCCAGGAATAGCTGACCCTACCCTTATATGTCACTGGATGCTGTCAAGATATTTTATTGGTCAGAACAAACCTCTCTCTCTGGTTCCTTGAATTTTGACCTTTTAAGGTGTACACTGGCCTGTGAGTCCGCTGCTGGACTCCTAAACCATACCCACTGACCCTGTGCTGGGGCAAGAGGATGGCACTGAAGAAACCATTTATTTGGCCCAGCAGTGTCACTACTATACTACACTATACATAGTATACTACCAGGCTACATCCAACTAAATACAAATCACTTTCAAAATTCCAAATACCTTGGGGCACCTGACTGGCTCAGGCCCCATGTTGCCTGAGGGTCGTGAGCTCAAGCCCCATGTTGGGTATAGAGCTTATTAAAAAAAAAAAAAATCCAAATATCCTGCCCTACTGAAGTATAAGTTAAGATTTTGAGGTAGAGAGTCTGCCTACTGTTTCTAGCCATAATGCTGTGTGATCCAGGGTAAGTCACATAGAGCAACATGGGGAAACCCCTTTATCCCTAAGTAATGAAAATTCCCTACCAATTCTGTAAAGGTAGCAGATATCAACAAACTTCTCTGAACTCCTTGGAGGAAAGTGATTAACTTGGGAAGAGTTAAAATCAATGCACAGAAATTCAGGATAGGAATGAAACTACTTTGCTATTCATGTAAAAGTTATTATCGGATCCTAGTGCAATATTTGATTAATTACGCCTTGGTTTCTGTACATTAGACATCTGACAATCCTCCTGGAGTAAACATGTCTTTATGGAAATCAAAATACACTTTACCTACCTAAAAGGAACCTGAAGATTTAAAATGCAATCAAGATAGGGGCCCCTGGGTGGCTCAGTCCAGCACTGACAGTGCGGAGCCTGCTTGGGATTCTCTCTCTCCCTCTTTCTCTGCCTCTCCCCCTCATGTGCGCGCTCTCTCTCAAAAATAAACAAACATTTAAAGTGCAATTGAGATTATTCTTCACAATTTCAAAAGGCTTTTTAAAAATTCAATAAGGGAACATCTTACTGACAGTAAAATAAAGCACTGAGACTTAACTGAAAAACACGTGGCTGGACTGAATGCAAAGCACCCCCAGTCGTCCCTCAACATACGGGCTTCTGAGGCTTCAGGATATTAGTATGAACTCATGAAATTACCCACCTTAGCAGCACTAACATGAGCTAAAAGATATTAGATTCTACCCTTAAAAATATACTGTTAAGTGAAGATTTACAGAAGATCACAATGATTCAATCTAAGATAACAAGACTTCTTATTAATATACATTATTATTATAGTATTAAGTCAAATGAAAGAGTTAGAGAAAATGGGAAAATGGGGAGGGTGCCTGGGTGGCTCAGTTGGTTAAGTCTCTGACTCCTGATTTCGATTTAGGTTATGATCTCACGGTTTGTGAGACCTGCATTGGGCTCTGTGCTGACAGCATGAAGCCAGCTTGGGAATCTGTCTCCCTCTCTCTCTCTGTCCCTCCCCTGCTTGCTTTCTCTCAAAAAATAAACTAACTAAAAAAAAAAAGAAAAAGAAAATGGGAAAATAGAAATTCATACCTTCATGCATTCAACAAGTATCAATGAGACATTTGCTAAACATGAAAATACTATGTGGGGCACCTGGGTGGCTTAGTCCATTAAGCATCTGACTCTGGATTTCAGCTCACGTCATGATCTCATGATGCACGAGTTCAAGCTTCAAGCTGAGCTCAGTGCTGACAGCATGGAGCCTGCTTGGAAGTCTCTTTCACCCGCTCTTTCTGCCCTCCCTACCCTGTGCAAACACGCTCCCCTCTCTCTCAAAATAAGTAAACTTTAAAAAAATACTGTGCTTACATTCCTTGAGAATTGAAAAAAAAAAAGAGGGTATGCCACTACTTCCTCTCAAGGGAATTAACACGGTAAGAACTAAAGACACCTAAATAAAGAATACCAACACAGGACAGACCTGTGGTATGAAAGAAGAAGCTTTAGGAGTCCAGGAGGAGATGGCTTCCAACTAGTCCGAGCAGGAAATTACACAAAGGCAAGCATTTCAACTTTGAAGAATAGGCAGGATTTCAGAGAATGAAGTGGGGGAAGGGGGAAGGATAAAATCTTCAAATTACTATCTCTTGAAATGATATTCTTTGCTACTTACAAAACTACCGTTAGGACAATGGTAAAAACTATTTTTTACTCGATGGGTGTTTTACCATTTGTACACTACTTAATATTTTATCTACATTAACAGAAGCTCATAATCTGGAGACTCCTTAGTTCCTGACAGTCAATGTTGTGACAAAGTCTAGGAACAGAACAATTTGGCATAACTACTGTTGCTATTAACAAACTGTGAGCTATTTTGACAAGCAAACTCAGAGAGCTGTTTCTGCAAAGCACTCCAAACCTAATAAGACATACCAGCTGCAGTAAGTTTTTTTAAGTGGCTAACTCATCAATGTGTTATCAAATTCTCTCTTCAATGAAATAGAAAAATATTTTGCTAATTAGTATACTTTTTTCTTTACAATGGCTGATATTAAATGAAAGCACTTTATGACTGCTATAGAGTAGTAGGAGAAATGTACAGTTCTCGGGGCGTTCTCCGTGTTCATATGTAGAAGCCAAAGGGATTTGTTATTACTACTATAAACGGTCAACAAAAATGTGGTTTCATATCATGAATGGAAATACTCTAGGTTCTGAAAATTCCATATGGAAGAACCACATATTCTAGGTTCAGTGAAATGCTTCGTTTGGTAGAAAGAGTATACAGAACTTTAATATGCAAATTTGTATTGTGTGAGAGCTTGAATTTTTAGATTTTTTCAATCTTTAGATTTTAAGAGAAGACAGTAGTAATTTACAAAATATAGAATAATTTGGATTGTAATAATTTAACATATAACAGTAATTTTAAACAAAAGGCTTTCATTTGAGGTACAGTATAAATCAGAGAGGAGTTAGAGGAGAAAAAAGGTACACTAAAAGGTGCCTTATTCTAGGGAGCCTCCTGGGTGGCTCAGTCCGTTAAACGTCTGACTCTTGATTTTGGCTGAGGTCATGATCTCATAGCTCATGGATTAAGCCCCACATCAGGCTCTGTCTGCACTGATGGCTGAGGCCTGCATGGGATTCTCTGTCTCTCTCTTGCTCTGCCCCACTCCCACTAGCATTCCCTTCCTCTCTCTCTCAAAATAAACAAACATTTTTAAAAAGGTGCCTTATTCTGGGTTTGGAAATTTTTTCCCTCTCAAAAATAATTACTTAAGAAATTAAGAAAAATGGGGGCATCCGGGTGGCTCAACTGGTTGGGAATCCAACTCTTGATCTCGGCTAAGGTCATGATCTCAGGGTTTGTGAGATGGAACCCTGCAACAGGCTCTGCGCTGACACCATGGAGTCAGCTTGGAGCATGGAGTCTCTCCCTCTCCTCTGCCCCTCTCTCTCTCTCTCTCAAAATAAATAAATAAATATTTAAAAATAAGAAAAATGCAAAAGTGGCAAATAACCATACTGCAACAGCTGTAAACTGTATTAACACAAAGTGACTGTATCAGGCTATAAGAAATGCTCAGAACATACACACCTCTCTCTCTACATGCTCTGGCTCCCGCAATACTATGCACCTGCCTGCAGTACTAGAAATTACAACCGCAGTTGTCTGCCTGCCTCCTCCTCTCCCTTAAGGGCACGATAGAAAATTGCTTTCTGCATCCATACAAGCCCTCAGCAAAAGGTTGCTGAATGAATGAGCAAACACAACTTTATGAATTCATTTTAGAGTCAACAACAAAACCTAAATGTTAATTCCTACATATTCTGATGAAAGAAACAAACCATATCCAAAAGATAAAAAGCAATAAAATCAGAGTTCAGATGGCCAAAGACTAATAAAATTCAGAGGGCAGAGTAAAAACAGACATGAGTAAGTGGGAATTTTTATTTATAAACTAAAAACATACAGTATCAGGCATCTGAGTGGCTCAGTCAGTTATGCACCTTCCCTCTGAGAGGACTGCACAAAACTCACTGCCTGCCAGGGTTCTCTTAGCCTTTTGTGGAAATTTCTTTCACAGTGGTTCCCAGACTTCTGATTTTCATAAATCAGCAATTTTTTTTGGACTGACATAGGGTCAACAAATTTTTATTTTCCCAAATAAGGACAAGGGGGAAAAAAAGACACCATATACACAAATTCTACCATCTAATATAGTTTCACAAAAGGACATTTAAAAATCTGAACAAGGTAGAAGATCACGGTGTTTGAATAAAATGTCTTCCTTCCAAGAAAGGAAACCATACACACACATACACACATATGCACACACCCTCAAGACAATGAGTATGAATGAGTAGTTTTGGGCACCACTACTGTGGCATGATGTTTTTTTTTTATCTTTTTAACTTTTTTTATTTATTATTGAGAGACAGAGAGACACAGAGCATAAGCATGGGGAGGGCAGAGAGAGGGGAAGACACTGAATCTGAAGGAGGATCCAGGCTCTCAGCTGTCAGCACAGAGCCCAACACGGGGCTCGAACTCACAAACTGCAAGAACATGACCTGAGCTGAAGTCGGACACTAACTAACCGAGCCACCCAGGTGCCCCCATGATATTTCATTTTAACGCTTAGCTTTGTGGAGGGGAAAAAATCCCACAATTAAAATGTTATATAATCTGAATTTTTAAATTTTTAAAATTTTAATTCCAGTATAGTTAACACACAACGTTCTATTAGTTTCAGGTGTGAAATACAGTGGTTCAATTCTGTACGTTACTCAGTGCTCATCGTGGTAAGTGTGCTCTTTAATCCCCCCACCTATCTCACTCCCCCCCCACCAGCCTCCCCTGTGGTATCCATCTGCTTCTTCTCTATAGGTTAAGAGAGTCTGTTTCTTGGTTTGTCTCTTTTTTCCTTTACTCATTTGTTTTATTTCCTAAATTTCACTTTAGTGATATCATATGATATTTGTCTTCCTCTGAGTTATTTCACTTAGCATTATACTCTCAAGCTCCCATCCATGCTGTTTCAAATGGCAAGATTTCATTCTCTTTAAATGGCCGAATAACATTCCTGTGTGTGTGTGTGTGTGTGTGTGTGTGTGCGCGCGCGCGCTGCGCTGCGTGTTGGTTCTTCTTTATCCAGTCATCTACTGACAGACACACAGGCTGCTTCCATAATTTGGCACCTGGGTGGCTCAGTCAGTTAAGCGTCCAACTTCGGCTCAAGTCATGATCTCTCGGTCTGGCTCTCTGCTGTCAGCACAGAGCCTGCTTCGGATCCTCTGTCTCCTCTGCCGCTCCCCCAATTGCGCGTGCATGTTCCCTCTCAAATAAACATTAAATTTAAAAAAACTAATGCTGCTATAAACACAGAGTGCATTATCCCTTTGGATTAGTGTTCTTGTATTTTCTGGGGAAACACCCAGTAGTGACATTACTGGATCACATGGCAGTTCTATTTTAGTTTTTTGAGGCAACTCCATACCGTTTTCCACAGTGGCTACACCAGTTTGCATTCCCACAAAAAGTGCAAGAAAGTTCTTTTTTCTTCATATCCACCCTAACACTTGTTGTTTATTGTGTTTATGCTTTTAGCCATTCTCACAGGTGTGAGGTGACATCTCATTGTAGTTTTGATTTGTATTTCCCTGATGCTGAATGAAGTTGAGCATCTTTTCATGAGTCTGTAGGCCATTTGTATGTCTTCTTCGGAGACATGTCTGTTCATATCTTTTGCTCATTTTTTAATTGGATTATTTGGTTTTGAGGTGCTGAGTTGTATCGATTCTTTATATATTTTGGATGCTAACCATTTATCGGATATGTCATTTGCAAATATCTTCTCTCATTCAGTAGTTTTGATGACGAGTTTTAGTTTTGATGACTGTTTCCTTTGCTGTGCAGAAGCTTTTTATTTTGAGGCAGTTCCTATGGTTTGTTTTTGTTTTTGTTTTCCTTGTCCAAAGAGACCTATCTAGAAAGCTGTTGCCATGGTTGGTGTCAGAGAAATTGCTGCCTGTTCCAGGAATTTTTGATTTCAGGTCTCACATTTAGATCTTTGATCCATTTTGACTTTACTCCTTTGTATGGTGTAAGAAAGTAGTCCAATTTCATTCTTTTGGATGTAGCCGTACAGTTTTCCCAGCGCATTTGAAGAGACTATCTTTTTCCCATTGCAATACTCTTCCCTCCTCTGTCAAAGGTTCATTAACCATATAATTGTGGGATTATTTCTGAGTTTTTTATTCTATTCCATTGATCTTGTGTCTATTCTTGTACCATGCTGTTTTTATTACTACAGCTTTATAATTACAGTATCATGTCATCTGCAAATAGTGGAAGTTTTACTTCTTCCTAACCGATTTGGACACCTTTTATTTCTTTTTGTTGTCTGATTGTTGTGGCTAGGACTTCCAGTACCATGTTGAATAAAAGTGGTAAGAGCAGACACCTCTGTCTTGTTCCTGACCTCAGGTGACAATCTCTCAGCTTCTCCCCAACTGAAGATATTAACTGTGAGTTTTTCATATATGGACTTTACATTCCCTCTAAACCTACTTTGTTGACGGTTTTCTTCATGAATGGATGTTGTACTTTGTCAGATAGTTTTTCTGGATCTATTGAAATGATTGTATGGTTTTTATCCTTTCTCTTATTTTTTAAAATGTTTTTATTTATATTTGAGAGACAGCATGAGTTAGGGAGGGAAAGAGAAGGAGACAGAGGATCCGAAGCAGGCTCCGCGCTGACAGCAGCAAGCCCATGTGGGGCCCGAACCCATACACTGCAAGATAACGACCCAAGCCAAAGTCAGACACTCAACCAGCTGAGCCACCCAGGCATCCCACCCTTTCTCTTATTGATGTGATATATCATACAAATCGATTTGTAAGTATTAAACCATCCTTGCATCCCAGGAATAAATCCCACTTGACTGTGAATGATTTTTTTTATTATATTATTGGATTTGGTTTGCCAGTATTTCGTCGAGGATTTTTGCACTTGTGTTCATCAGAAATATTGGTCTCTGGTTACCTTTTTTTGTAGTGTCTTTATCTGGTTTTGGTATCAGGATAATGCTGGCTTCACAGAATGCATTTGGAAGTTTCCCTTCCTCTTCCATTTTCTGAGAAGTTTGAGAATAGTTTGAGAATAGCTATTAATTCTTCTTTAACTGTTTAGTAGAATTCACCTGTGAAGCTGCCTGGCCCTGGAGTTTTGTTTACTGGGAGTTTTTTGATTACTAATTCAATTCCACTGCTGGTAATTGGTCTGTTCAAATTTTTCTATTTCTTCCTGTTTCAGTTTTGGTAGATAATACATTTCTAGGAATTTATTCATTTCTTTTAGGTTGTTATTTAAAAAAAAACTAGCTGTTCCCAGTATGCAGGGAAAACATCCCCTAATGATACAAAAACAGAGACAATAATGGCTACTGGCAAGTATATATGAAAGATAAATGCAACCTGATTTTTTTTTAGAAATATCTTAGCTGTTCTTTAGTTGGCCTTTTTAATAATGCTTTTTAATTTACAATGCTTTCACTCTTGCATTTTCTCCACTAAATTCTTAAGGTCTGTTTATTTTTTTAAGGTCTATATTTTTATTAAGATTTAACTATATTACTTTTTTTTTTAACTCTAACTGAGTATATTAGTCACATTTTATTACTGTTTTTGGGGGTATTACAGTCAAACCGCAGAGTTTCAAAACTTTTCATGGAAACTAAAGTTTTAAGCATCAGGTTCTCACATGAGATACTATTTGTGCTACAAAAAAACCCCACAAGTCTAAACTTCATTCCAAAACTATATAAGCTAGAAAACTCTTCAAGATCCAGTGGAAAGTCTGAAATAATAAAGAAAACACAAGTCTCTCCTGGGTTAAAGATTGACCACCACCTCATGGCTTCAGTTTTAAGAAAGGCTAATAACCTTTCTGGTTCACTCATTCATTGCAAATCTATTTCAATGGAAGGAGAAATTTTTAAAAATCAAATTCATTTTACTTTATACAAGTAAATATTTGTGTAAGTATTTCCTTCAGAAGGAGAAATTCATACATAAGAAGAAAAAAGTTTGGGGCATCTGGGTGGCTCGGTCAGTTAAGCATCCGACTCTTGATCTTGGCTCAGGTCATGAACCCCTGGTTCGTGAGATGGAGCGCTGAGTTGGGCTCTGCACGACAGCATGAAGCCTGCTTGGGATTCTCTCTCCCTCTCCCTCTCCCTCTGCCCCTCCCCTATTTGCCTGTTTACATGAGTGCACTCTCTCTCTCTCAAAATAAATAAACATAGGCGTGCCTGGGTGGCTCAGTTGGTTAAGTGTCTCTGGCTCTTGGTTTCAGCTCAAATCATGATGTCGTGGTCCTTGAGCTCAAGCCCCACGTCAGGCTCTATGCTGACAGCACGAAGCCTGCTTGAGATTCTCTCTCCCTCTCTCCCTGCCCACCTCTACTCTCATGAACATTCTCTCTCTCAAAAACAAATAAATGAACTTAGAATATATATTTAGAAGTGAAATTGCAGGGTATAGGTACAAGTATGTACATCTCTCCTAGATAATGTCAAATTGTCTTCTGAAGTCATTATTCCAATGCACACTCCCACCTGCAGTGTATGTAACAAATGAATTTAATGTAGTTCTTTAAAGTTTATTTATTTATAAGTAATCTCTACATCCAACATGGGGCTGGAACTCATGACACCAAGATTAAGAGCTGCATGGTCTTCCAACTGAGCGAACTGGGCACCTCACTTTTATTTTATTTTAAAATCATGAGGGCACCTGTCTGGCTCAGTCGATTAAATGTCTGACTTCAGCTCAGGTCATGATCTCACAGTTCTTGAGTTCAAGCCCCACATCAAGCTCTGCGCTAATAGCTCAGAGCCTGGAGTCTGCTTCAGGCTCTGTGTCTCCCTCGCTCTCTGCCCCTTCCCCACTTGCACTCTTGTCTTTCTCTCTTTTAAAAATGAAAAAACATTAAAAAATTTTTTTGGTAAAATAAAATCTTAAAAAACTGATATTGCACTTATATGTTTAACATTTTTAATTTCTCCAACACAGTAGGAAAGCAGACTATTATTATTGTTATTATTATTGTATGAAGGAAGATCAAATGTATCTATTTTTCTCCCAAAAAAGGAACATTTATGAAACAGATGAAAAGATTTAAAGGACTAAACTTTGATAAGTCATCTGGACGGAAAGTAAATAAAGTCATTCTATTGGACCCTGGAAAACATCTTATTTGGTTTAATTCTTCCTATCAACAATATGAATGTTTTGACAAAATGAATAAAATTACAAGGCAATAGCTACCAAAGCATACCAGGGATTTAAGAATAAGATTAATGTCTCTTTCTCACAGATTTCAATTCAGTCATTTTGAACTACTTATTCCTGTGATAGACTAAGCTCTTTTCCCATTGCTGGTCTTTGTTCTTGCTAGCTACCCGCCCCCCTTCCTAAAATACCCTTCCCCTGCTTGCCAGCTTGGCAAATTCCTACTTGTTATTTAAGAGTTATGCCTTGTGAGATCCTCCCATCCCCTCCAGCTCATTAAGTATTCTTTCTGGCCTTCTATTCATTTTGTACAGTATCGTCATTATCTAAGAGCTGTATAAATATTTGTTGAGTTAGGTGGCCTACAAGACCTAAGCCAACATTAGATAAATAACACAGATAGTTTCTACTTTTCATCACTTCACAAGTTATAATTCTGCTCATTAATAACTCGTCTAATTAAAACCCATACTTCACTTCTTATTGCTATGGTTTCCAATAAAGTCCAGCCAAAGTAACAGCACAAAAGGCACTCAAGATTCAACATATACAGCCCAAATTTTGCTCAGGCAGACAATATGCTGTAAGGGGTCTAGGAACATGTAGAAATGACCACTGCCAACTGCCCTTTTATGTGTGCTGTATCACACCGCCCTTCAGATGAGTAGTGTGATGGCTGAAAATCTTCAATACTCTGTAAGAGTCCACACATTTAGGGCACCTGGGTGGCTCAGTTGGTTGAGCCTCTGACTCTTGATTTTGGCTCAGATCATGATCTCACAGTCATGAGATCTAGGATGGCATCATTGGGATCCATGATGAGCTTGGAGCCTGTTTAAGATTTCTTATCCACCACCCCCCACCAGGTATGCACATGCATGCTGTCAAAAAAAAAAAAAAAAAGGAGGGGCGCCTGGGTGGCTCAGTTCAATAAGTGTCCGACTTCGACCCAGGTCACAATCTCTGAGTTCATGAGTTCAAGCCCCACATCAGGCTGTCTGCTGTTAGCCTGGAGTCTGCTTTGGATCCTCTGGCGTGCTCTCTCTCTCTGCCTCTCCCCTACTTGTGCGTTCTCGCTCTGGCTCTCTCGCTCGCTCTCTCTCAAAACTAAACATTAAAAAAAAAAAAAGGAGTCCACACATTTAAAAGGATGGAGTCAGGAAAATTGATTTCCATCTTTGGCCTTCTTTAAGTCTGCTCTGACTTGAGAGAAACTGATTTTGCATACTATATCAATTATTTGGTAAAAAAAAAAATCTAGAAATTTCAAAATATGGCATTTTATATCATTTCTATAAAAATAAGTGAAGACTGTGCAAAATATAAATGTAGTCAAAGAAATCTTATTAATATTGAATTCAGCTATCAGACACAAATATGTGAAGGCAAAATTTTGTACTTACTTAAAATTGATTCTACAGACAAAACGAATGCCCTCATACAACACTACTGGTGTGTGGAGTCGAAGGTCAATTGTATGGTCTGTTCTAAACAACCGACTTTAAAAATTCTTTAAAAGAAACCCACAAGAACATAATATAAACAAAATACTGCTAATTTCACTGCTTCATGTGTACTATTCTGGATCAGTTTACAATCTCTGAAATAAAACTGACATGCATTGAGAGAATTCCCACCCAGACGATAACAATATCATACAGAAGAAAGATAACAGTTGTGTTATTAGGAGTTAGCTACTTCTCCGTTACTTCTGCTAAGCTGCAAACCATAAATCCGGCCCTCAGGAGAAATACTAAGTAGAGAGCACATGAAGATCGACTGTATGGGCAAACCTGTGCACAGAAACATTCGAATGTTCTATTCTTATACACTGAAATTCTTTGGATGAAAGCAAACCCGCATTACTTTTTTTTTTTTAATGTTTATTTATTTTGGAGAAAGACAGAGACAGAGTGTGAGTGGGGGAGAGAGACACAGAATTCAAAGCGGGCTCCAGGTTCCAGGCTCCACGCTGCCAGAGCAGAGCCTGACGCGGGGCTCGAACTCATGAACCGTGAGATCATGACCTGAGCCGAAGTCAGGCACTGAACCAACTAAGCCACCCAGGCGCCCCACAAACCCCCATTAAATGGGTGTGTTATAAAGGTAAAGGGTGATCTTGATAGATTATCAGGAAGGAAAGAAAAAATTTTAATAAATAAATTACCTAATTTTATATCAAGCTGGTGGCATAACACCACAGAGAGAGGAATTAATTCAAGCAGTTTTAAAGTACAGTATTTTTAACTACATATCTTCTGTGAGTTATATTTTAAGTACAAAACCATGGAGTACCTGGCTGGCTCAGTCGATAGACCATGTGACTCTTGGTCTCGGGATCCTCTCTCTTTCTCTGCTCTAACCCCATTTGCATGCTCTGTCTCTTAAAATCAATAAACTTAAAATAAAAAGAAATATAGGTACACTATACGATAAAGCAAATAAACATGTTAACAGTATTAAAAAGCAAAAAAATTCAGCATAAACAAAGAGATAAAAGTATAAAATTAAAAAGGTCAAATAAAAACCCTGTAATCATACATTTGAATCAGACGTGTCAGTAGAGGGGCGCCTGGGTGGCTCAATCGGTTAAGCATCTGACTTTGGCTCAGGTCATGATCTCACTGTTCATGGGTTGGAGCCCCTGCATCAGGCTCTATGCTAACAGCTCAGAGCCTGGAGCCTGCTTTGAATTCTGTGTCTCCCTCTCTCTCTCTGCCCTTCCCCTGCTTGCACTCTGTCTCTCAAAAATAAATAATAAACATCAAAAAAATTTCTTTTTAAAGTATCAATAGGAACTCATTTTTTTTTCCTCTTTAAAGAAAGCATTTCTGGGGCACCTGGGTGGCTCAGTAGGTTAACTGTCCAATTTCAGCTCAGGTCATGATCTTGAGGTTCACGAGTTCGAGCTCCACATCAGGCTCTGTGCTGACAGCTCAGAGCCTGAAGCCTGCTTCGGATCCTGTGTCTCCTTCTCTTTCTGCTCCTCCCCCACTCCTCCCCTCTCCACCCCCCCTTCTCTACTTGCGCTCTTTCTTTCCCTGTCTCAAAATAAACTATGAAAGAAAAAAAGAAAGAAAGAAAAAGAGAAGAGAAAAGACAAAGAGAAAGAGAAAAAAGAAAGCAAGCGAGCATCTCTTGGGGCACCTGGCCGGCTCAGTCAGTAGAGCATCCTACTCTTGATCTTGGAGTCGTGAGTTGGAGCCCTGTGTTGGGGGTAGAGATTACTTTGAAAAAGATTCAAAAGCAATGACCTCTCAGTAGTAAAGAGTACCCTAGAACCCAGATTGTAGTCTTTATATCCAACTTTCCACTAAAATGATGGTCTCCTTGGAGAAATGGCTGTTTCTAAAACTGGGGCAGGAAATGTACAAGGTGAGCCTGGACCATCTTGTTGGGCCCAAAGCAAGGAGACTATTAAAGACTAACGTAGGGGCACCTGGGTGGCTCAGTCAGTGTTAAGTGTCCAACTTCGGCTCAGGTCATGCTCCCTCCATTCATGGGTTCGAGGCCCTCATCAGGCTCTGTGCTGAAAGTGTGGAGCCTGGAGTGTGCTTTAGATTCTGCGTCTCCCTCTCTCTGACCCTCCCCCACTTGCACTGTTTCTCTCTCTCAAAAATAAACATAAAAAAAAAAGACTAATATAGGCATGTCAAAAAGTCATGGGACCCAAATAAAAGGCACTCCCACAGGCCTAGAAGGAAACAATTTGAGCATCGAAACCACAAAAAAACAAAACTACTATGGATTCAAATGTGAAATATACAAAAATCTGTATGTTCATCATGCTACTAAAAAAATTTCATTGGTTATCAGGGGAGGTTACTAAAGGGACTAATTCATGATTACTCTAAAATTACCTGAAAAACAAGGGGAAGACTCAAGTCTCTTTCCCACTTTCCTATACTAATCAAGAGAGTAACCGAATAGTTGATGTGGTAAAGTTCTTTTCTGAGAAATTCCACTTATATGAAGAAGGAAGAACAGAATAAGAAAATTACCATTTTGCAATAATTTATAATCAACAAAAAGGTACTAAAATCATTCCATGAAAGGTTGATGGAAAACATTCTAATGAAGAGATCAGGTTACTATCATCTGAACCCAGTGCTGAAACTGAACATGGTTAAAACTGGAGACCTCTGGAGGCGCCTGGATGGCTCAGTCAATTGAGAGTCTAACTCTTAATTCTGGCTCAGGTCATGATCCCAGGGTTATAGGATAGAGCCCCACATCAGGCTCCATGCTGAGCACGAAGCCTGCTTGAGAATCTCTCCTCCCGCCCCCTCACGCTTGCACACACTCTCTGTCTCTAATTAAAACTAAAAAGTGAGACCTCTAGAAATTATGCATCATGAGCCAAACAATGGCAAGTTTGCAGGACTGCCTATGAAGCATTCTTGCTTTAATTTAATTTAAACATTTAGCCTCTAGATCAAGCTAAATGATACCGCAAGCAAGTAATCAGATAAATGCAGACTATGACACATTCTGATATTCAAAAGACTGATACCCCAAGCTGTCTGCTTGGAGGCAATATCTGGACTTCAGTGAAGTAAGGGGGAACCAAAAGAGCTGATTAACCTTTCTGAGTTGAGGAGACAGATAAAAGAGTTCAGAGAGGCTGAAGAAGTTAGACCTTCGGGGCAAAATTCCAGGAAGGAAGGAAGCTACACAGAAAAAGAACTAAAATCTGCATAGCATCCTCTTGAATCTTTGCTAAGTATTGGGCAACACATGCATAGTGAAACGCCACAAAGTCAGGCAAAGAATGACACAGAACCTGGTCAATTCCCGCAGCTCACAAGCAGAAAAATATTCAAGCTCCAGTAAGTCAGAGTAAAGAGTCCTTAGTGATCACCAGAGGTGTCCGGTAGAGGCCCGAGAGGGCTCACCCTTAGCATAGGGCTGAACTGTCCCTGAAATGAAGGCTACTCTAGACCTACCTAGCAAGACTTTAGGACAGATCTCAAAAACATAAATATGATCAGCAGGCAACTTAACTACCAAAACACTCATTATAGAAAGACAACAAAAGCCAGACACTCATCCAACACCCAACCAAAAATTACTAGATGTGCCAAGAGACAAAAAGAAAAAAAGGAGGGACGCCTGGGTGGCTCAGTTGGTTAAGCGGCCGACTTCGGCTCAGGTCATGATCTCACAGTGTCTGAGTTCGAGCCCCGCATCAGGCTCTGTGCTGGCAGCTCGGAGCCTGGAGCCTGCTTCAGATTCTGTGTCTCCCTCTCTCTCTGCTCTTCCCCTGCTCATACTCTGTCTCTATGTCTCTCAAAAATAAATAAACGTTAAAAAAAAAAAAGTTTAAAAAAAAAAAAAGAAAAAAAAAGGAAAAAAGAGCCACCGCCTTGGTGGCTCAGTGCGTTGGTGTCCAACTTCAGCTCAGGCCATGGTCTCACAGTTTGTGAGTTCGAGCCCCATGTCAGACTCTGTGTTGACAGCTCAAAACCTGGAGCCTGCTTCAGATTCTATGTCTTCCTCTCTCTCTGCCCTTTCCCTGCTCGTGCTGTCTCTCTTTCAAAATAAATAAACATTAAATAAATAAATAAATAATAAGTAAACAAAAACCATACTAAGAGAAAGGTCAGTCAATAGGAACTAACCTGGAAATGGCAAATGGAACTAAAAGATAAGGACATTAAAATTCTAAGAACTTTATTACACTCAAGGACTTCAAGGGAAACATCACTATAACAGAGAAAGAAACAGGAAATATCTAAAAGAAAAGAAACTTCTAGGGATGAAAAATATATGAAATGAAAATATTATTATTGTATGCAATTAATGACAGATAGAGCATGCAGAAGAAAAGAATCAGTTGAAATTTAAGATACAGCAACACGAACTATCCAAAACGAAACACATAAAGAAAAGACTGAAAAAAACTAACAAAGTCTCAGTGACCTTGGGCACAATCAGAGGGTCTAACACACACACAACTGGAGTCCTTATGGAAAAGAGGGGAGGGGCCAGATAAAGATTTTAAGAAGTAATGGTGAAAAAATTTCCCAATTTGATGACAACTATAAACCCAAAGATCCAAGAATCTGAACAAACCAAGCAGGGTAAAAACACATGCACAAAGACAAAAACCACACCAAGTCGTATTATAATCAAACTGCAGAGAACCAGTGATAATGACTGTCAGAAACTGCCACGGCACCTGGGTGGCTCAGTGGGTTAAGCATCTGACTCTTGATTTTGGCTCAGTTCATGACCCCACAGTTTGTGAGTTCAAGCCACGCACTGGGCTGTGTGCTAATAGTGCAGAACCTATTTGGGATTCTCTCTCCCCACCTATCTGCACCTCCTCCACGCATGCTCATGTACTCTCTCTCAAAATAAATAAAGTTAAAAAAAAAAAAAGAAACTATGAAAGCTGGAAGATAAAGAAATGACATTTCAAAGTGCGGAAAGAAAAAAAAATCAATTGGAAATCTACAAGCATGAAAATATCCATAAAGATGAAGGCGAAGGGGCGCCTGCCCGGCTCAGCGGGAAGAGCATGGGAGTCTTGATCCTGGGGTCACGTGTTTGAGCCCCACATTGGGTACAGAGATTACTTAAATGAACTTAATAAAAAAAAAAAGGAGGGACACCTGGGTGATTCAGTTGGTTAAGCGTCCCATCTCGGCTCAGGTTGTGATCTTGCCATCCATGGGTTCAAGCCCTCCCTGCACTGGACTCTGCTGTCAGAGTGGAGCCTGCTAGGGATTCTCTTTCCCTCTCTCTCTCTCTCTCAAAATAAATAAACATTAAAAAAAATAGAAAAAGAAAACAAAAAACAAACCCAAGACCCAAAAATCAATTAAAGATGAGTACCTGTTATTTGGGAAATGACAGGATATCTACAATTTGCTTTCAAACACTCTACCACACCCCTGCCCAAAAGTATGGAGACGGAGACAGAGACAGACAAGATGAACACGAGGTGTTAGATCACCAAGGGATGAATCACTGGAATCTACTCCTGAAATCATTATTGCACTATATGCTAACTTGGAGGTAAATTAATTAAAAAAAAAAAAAGTTTGGAGATAGATGAGATAGGACAGGTAAGATGTTGGTAATTTTTTAAGCTAGGTAAGTACAGAGAGATCCACTACAGTAGCCCATTTATGAATATATTTGACATTTCCCTTTACATAAAGTTAAAGAAGTAAGAAGAAAAAGGTTTGCCCAAACTCTATGCATGAATTAAGAGCATACTACTGAAGAGGGGTTGCTGAACACAGTGGCAAAACTGTGATTCTGCCACAAGAATCCTCAAAACAAAGGTGCCACATTAGTTGTTAAAATGTACAGAAATACTTTTGTACACATATGAATTAGACTGGCAAGGAAAGTATATCAGGGAATCACAACTGCCTGAAAAAAAACTATATTTAAATTTTTTAATTCTATTTAAGCATTTCCTTTAAAAGCCTTCATTTCCTTAGCTATAAAATGTGAGTGATAATAATATATATCTCATAAACACATCATGAGGATTAAGTGTCTTAATGCATGTAAATACTCGGAAAGTGTAAGGCATACAGTAAATACTCAAATGATTTTTGCACTTTGTTTTACATTTCTATCTGCAGAGGTATGGTTAAAGCACAACACTTTAAACAAGCCAGTAGTGAAAGCAAATCTGTTTTACCATGTATACCAACTTTACCCCAGATGATAGGGGTCCTCTGAAGAAAGCAGTGGTATATTGTAAAACAGTAAGTTAGATGAATCAATGTTCTTAGTAAGCACAAAAATGTAAACATACTCAGCTTTATTTCAATATGATTTGCAAAACAGTGTGCCCTATACTGTTACACAGGAACACAAAAATTACTCCAAGAAGTTTGCACTTTGCAATGACTTATGCCAGGAGTTCTAAGCCTCGCCATGAAATTTCCATTGAAAGCAGTGCCACATACTACTGGTCCAAAAGGAGACTAAATACCGTCAGGATCTGGTGGTTTCACTTGATTTTGGTTTCCAGTGAGCATAATGCTGTAGTCAGAGCTCCTCTGGAGAGGTCTTTGTACACACAAGGCACACACAGAGAAATTACAACATATATGTGTATATATTCTATTTCTCTTTAACGTCAAGTAATATCCCACAATTAATAACCTCATCCTGCTAACTTTAAAATTTCCTGAAACTATTTTTCATCATGTAACATGTATCGCTTGATTTCCAAATGATTAAAAAAAATTTTTTTTTAATGTTTATTTTTGAGACAGAGAGAGACAGGGATGGGTGGGGGAAGGGCAGAGAGAGAGGGAGACACAGAATCTGAAGCAGGCTCCAGGCTCTGAGCTGTCAGCACAGGGCCCGACGCGGGGCTCGAACCCACAGACCGTGAGATCATGACCTGAGCCGAAGTTGGACACTACCGACTGAGCCAGCCAGGTACCCCTCCAAATGATTTTAGAATCTCTAGTTTCACTTTGATAGAAGAGTTTGTTACTGTTACTTTGTATAAATAATATTCCTATTTCTGCCAGAGTAGAACATTTTGAATGTAAATAAAAAATACTGTCTTTTAAATTTTGAAAAGCAAACATTTTTCTAATTATGGTCCTCTACAAACAATTAGTATGCAAACTACATTTACTGATAAAGTAACTAAATCTAGGCAATTTATTTATACTAATGCTCATTTGCTTATATTATACTAAAAGAGAAAATATATTTTCTCTTATTTCCCTCCAAAATGATCGACAGCTGATTTTTTTTTTTTGAGAGAGAAAAAAAAGAAAGAAAGGCAGAGGGAGGGAGAGAGAGAACCCCAAGCAGGCTCCATGCCCAGCGCAGGACCCCAAGGAGGGGCTCGATCCCATGACCCTGGGATCATGACCTGAGCTGAAATCAAGAGCCAGACTCTCAACGGACTGGGCCACCCAGGCACCCCTACAGCTGAGTTCTTGACTAAAATATTCCAATTCAGGAAGCTGAATATAATGAAAACTTTCTTTTAAAATCAGCTTAGCAGAATTTGTAAGTTCTGCTTATAAAATGCAGTGTTACTTGAAGGAAGCCTAGAATTATAGATTTAGGTGTTTACTTTAATTTTATAAAGAAAAGCCTACTAAAAAACAGATTAGCATAAATATCTTCATTATTACTTCCTATTTACAGTGCTATGACCAGAAGAAGGAGCTCTTTGCAAATTTAAAGAATTGACAGAAAAAAAAGTATTCAGAATTTAAACAACACGATTACAAATTCTACAAATGTTTGCTGTCTACCAGACTCTGATTTAGAAAGAAATACACAATTGCATACATATATACACACACATATATATACATACGGGGAGTGTGGGGAACACTTGAGATTTCGATGTTACAAAAGACTTTTATTACTAACCTTCACCCACAGCAGTATAATTTCAAATTTGTAATAATCAATATGTAGTCACTTATATGCAAAGATAGAATCATTAACACTCTTCTGTTTATCTTCTATTTTAAATTTTCGAGTTCTTTAGTCAGAACTGACATAGTAGTTTTTACACTGCTGAGCCCCCTCTGCTGGTTTAGCAGCAGCAGTTATCCAAAACTCAGTTGCAGTACTAATGATTACACTTTCATTACATTAATGAAATAAGTTAATCGGTATTTCATTATGTATACATTTCATAAAATGTATATTTTCAACGTAAAGAAAGTTGCATTAACGTTAGACCTAAAAAGGGAAGTCGGGGCGCCTGGGTGGCTCAGTCGGTTAAGCGGCCGACTTCAGCTCTGGTCATGATCTCATGGTCTGTGAGTTCGAGCCCCGCGTCGGGCTCTGTGCTGAGGGCTCAGAGCCTGGATCCTGCTTCAGATTCTGTAGCTCCCTCTCTCTGTGTCCTTCCCCTGCTCATCCTCTGTCTCTATGTCTCACAAAGATAAAATAAAAACGTTAAAAAAAATTTAAAAAAAAAAGGGAAGTCATAAGGAAAAAAAGTTCTGTGCATTAGCACAGAAAGACATGCTTCACCAACTCCTTTTTTTTTTTTAAATATTTATTTTTGAGACAGAGAGAGACAGAGCATGAGCGGGGGAGGGGCAGAGAGCGAGGGAGACACAGAATCCGAAGCAGGCTCCAGGCTCCAAGCTGTCAGCACAGAGCCCGACGTGGGGCTCAGACTCATGAACCATGAGATCATGACCTGAGCCGAAATCGGATGCTCAACCGACTGAGCCACCCAGGCGCCCCCACCAAATCCTTTTTAAAATTTATTTGTAAGTCTCTATGCTCAACAAACTCTCGACCCCAAGATCAAGTCACATGCTCTACCAACTGAGCCAGCCAGATGCCCTTAACCAACTCATTTTTACAGTCACAAAAATGACTTCATAAAGCAAAATCTAATTTGTACAATATTGCTCATTTACAAATAAAATCTGGGAGTGCCTGGGTGGCTCAGTCGGTTAAGGGTCTGGCTCTTGATTTCAGCTCAGGTCATGATCTCACAGTTTGAGAGTTCTAACCCCACATCAGGCTCTGTGCTGACAGTGATGAGCATGCTTGGAATTCTCTCTCTCTGTCCCTCCCCTGCTCACATGCATGCTCCCTCTCTCTCAAAATAAATAGAAACTTAAATATAAGATAAAAATAAAAATTGTCACTCATATTAATACCTACACAACAATACTATCACTAGTGTTATGAATAATAAATATATACTAAACTACACTAACATGCATGGGAATGATGATCAAAATTCATTATGGTTATTTTAGAGAACAAGGCAACTGGGACTGAAAGGGGAACATACAGGCTTTAACTGTTACCTGATCTTATATTTTCTTTTTTAGAAAAATCTGAAGCAAATATGGCAAAAAGATAAACTTGATAAAGCTATAATGTTAAAAAAATATTACTGCCCCTAAAAGTATTTTTCTGTAAAATGTGGTTTAAGACATTGTATTTCTTAAAAAAAAAGAAAAAGAAAAAGAAAGAAGAAATCCAAGAAAATGAAGTATCATTCTTGAATCATTCTACTAGCACTTCAAATTAAGTGTGTAAAATCTTCTAGTGAAATTAAACAAGAAGAATCAATCTTATGTGTGGGAAAGATGAAAAAATTGCTAGGAAAGAGGTTTGCTTTTTAAAAAGCAAGAAGAATAAAGAAATGTATTACTGGTTACATAAAAAGGTGAATATACTTAATGTCACTGAACTATACATTTAAAATGGCTAAAATGGTTAATTTTATGTCATGTATATTTTACCACAATAAAAAAGAAAAGTATTATGAGTCAAGTCAGTTTAAATTGAAGCAAGACAAATTTTATTCACAGGGAAAAAGTAAGCACAAAAATTCCAAGGGGGAATTCCTACTTAATAGCAGAAATCCAAAACTGAAAGTGCAGCTGACAG
Organism: Paguma larvata; assembly: GCA_030068075.1. Taxonomy (NCBI): domain Eukaryota; kingdom Metazoa; phylum Chordata; class Mammalia; order Carnivora; family Viverridae; genus Paguma; species Paguma larvata. The sequence continues at coordinate 11,643,417 of CM057833.1, forward strand.
CACCCTGATGTAATCCTATCTCAGCCACGGATCAAAAAATATGAAAAATGGCACAAGAGAAAAAATATTTTTTGTCACTCCTATGGACAAAAAATTGAAACAGCAAATCTTAAATGTATTATGAAGAACACATTTCTGAAAATTTCTAATTTCACCTGTTACCACTATTTAGATTCCTTAAATTCAGTTTAATTCTTGATGGCTATAATTCCCCTGGGTCTCTATTACCTCTCTGATCCCTCGTTCTGAGGTTCTTTTCTCCTTTCATACCTAAATGTGGAGGTGGCCCCTAAAATTCCATTTTGCTTTCTCTTTCCTTGCCACATGCTCTCCTTAGACAATCACATGGTTTCGAACATAACCACTAAGAGAATGACTCACTAGACAGTGTGATCCTTGAGGTTACAGACTGCTGTATCCATCTAATATGCGCAGCAAAGGCAGATTCGATTAAACATTTGTTCGGGATGGACGGACGGATGGACAGGAGAATCACTCCACAACTCTTCTGTAGGCCTGATTCTCCTGAACTACATCTCTCCATTTTCATATTCTTATTGCCTTCTGGATAGGTGATGCCAAATTCACATATCCCAAAACCTAGCGGCCATTTTTTTTAAGTCTACTTATTTTGTGAGACAGAAAAAGCATGTAGGGGAGGGACGGAGAAAGAGGGAGAGAGAGAGAATCCCAAGCAGGCTCCACACTGTCTGCAGAGCCTAATGTGGGGCTCGAACCCATGAACCAAGAGATCATGACCTGAGCCAAAGTCAAGAGTACTGTGCATAACGACTGAGTCACCCAGGTGCCCCTAGCGGTCATCTTTTATCTTTCCTTTTCTCTTCCCTCCCACTTCTAATCTGTTGTCAAATTCCACCCCGAGTCCCCCAGCATTCATCTTTCTTTCCGCTTCTCTCCACTGCTGCCCAAATCATCTCTTAACTAAACTATTATAACAAAGAGAAGGAAGGACTTGGTTTTTCCACTGCTTACTCCTTCCTTCTCCAATTTTTTTTTTAAGTAATCTCTACACCCAACCTGGGGCTCAACCCCACGATCCTGAGATCAAGAGTCAAATGTTCCACCAACTGAGCCAGTCAGGCACCCCTCCAATTTACTCTTTATTTTACTTCAGAATTAATTTTCATGTGCAAATCTGGACCGAAAACTTTCATCGAGTGGGGGGATGGGTGAAACAGAAAAAAGGGATTAAGAGATATACACTTCCAGGGGCACCTGGGTGACTCAGTTGGTTGAGTTATATCGACTCTTGATTTTGGTTCAGGCCCTGGATCCCAGGGTTATGGGATCAACCCCTGCACTGGGTTCCCCGCTGAGCATGGAGTCTGCCTAACATTCTCTCTCTCTCTCTGCCCCTCTCCCCTGCTCTCTCTCTAAAATAAAGGTACAAACTTCCATTTATAAAATAAATAAGTCACAGAGAAGAAAAATACAGCATAAAGAATACAGCCAGCAATCTGAAATAATTTTGTACAGTGATAGATGGTGGTGACTATACTTATCATGGATGAGCACTGAGTAATGTACAGAATTATCGAATCAGGGCGCCTGGGGGCTCAGTCAGTTCAGTGTCCGACTTTGGCTCAGGTCATGACCTCACGGTTTGTGGGTTCAAGCTCCACACTGGGCTTTGTGCGATAGTGCAGAGCCTGCTTGGTTTCTCTGTCTCCCTCCCTCTCTCTCACTGTCCCTCCCCTTCTCATGCTCTCTCTCTCTTTCAAAAATAAATAAAAATTAAAAAAAAGAATTATCAGAGCAATGCTGCACACCTGAAACTAATATAACATTGTATATTAATTATACTTCAGTAAAAAAAGCTTTCATCAATTGCTAAATACCTTTTCTTTAGCATTTAAGGTCTTTAACATTGCATTTTACATGTTTTTTTATTGTAAAATATATGTAACATAAACTGTAACACCGAAATCATTTTAAGTACATATTTCAATGGCATTAAGTGCATTCACATTGTAAATCAGCACCACTATCCATCTCCAGAACTTTTTCATCATCTTAAACTCCCTATCCATTAAGCACGAACTCCCCATTTCTCCCCTCTCCTACACCCCCAGAAACTCCTACTCTACTTTCTGTCCCTACGAATTGGACTGTTCTAGGTACCTCATGTAGGAAGACAGTACATATTTGTCCTTCTGTGGTTTATTTCAGTTAGCATAATGTCTTCAGGCTTCATCTACATTGTAGCATATGTCGGAATTGCATTCCTTTCTAAGGCTGGATAATATTTATCATACGGAATAGTGTAACATTGTATTTTAATATCCCATTCATCTGTCAATAGACATTTGGGTTGTTTTCACTTTTTGTCGACTGTACATATGCTACTATGAGTATTGATGCACAAATATCTGTCTGAATTCCTCTTCAATTCTTCTAGATACATACCTAGATATGGAATTATTAGATCATATGGTAATTCTATGTTTAATTTTTTGAGGAACTGGCATCTACAGCTAGCATAACACTTTAAAGTCACCACAATCTGGGTCAAACCCTGCTTTTTGTGTGCTTCCCCCACGCCAGCCTAGTCCTCTATCAATCTGACAAACTAAATTTCCATACAGCCTCTTCCTCCTGCCTCAGTGATCCCTTGCTCTTGATGCCCTCTGTTTGAGATACAGTTTCATTCGTGCAAATCTGCCTATACTTCAAGGCTGGCTCAAGCACCACCTACTCTAGAAAACCTTCCCTGATTGCTCCAACTAGAAGGGACCTTTTTCTGAATTTCCTTTATATTTCCTTCTTTCTACCGTATATAATAATCAGGTACACACCTTTCTCAGCAAGTACGGGTTATGCATCTAATTATGTATGTAGTGCCTTTAGGAACTAGCAGTAGTAGACAATGAATGAACAGAATGGATCAATGACAAAAGAATAAAGATAAAATAGAACTCAAAATTTCCTTTTTATTTTTAAATTTTATTTAAATCCAAGCAGGTTAACATATAATGTAATAATGATTTCAAGAGTAGAATTTAGTGATTCACCGCTTACACAGAACACTCAGTGCTCATCCCAACAAGTGCCCCCTTAACGCCCATCATCATTTAGCCCCTCCCCCAGCCACCTTCCCTCCAGCAACCCTCGATTTGTTCTCTGTATTTAACAGTCTCTTATGGTTTGTCTCCCTCTCTCTTTTTATCTTATTTTTCTTTCCCTTCCCTAATTCAAAATCTCCAATCAAGCTGAGGGCAATGAAGGAAAACTAAACCACACTTGTTAAAATCTTTTTTAAAATGTTATCTGTCAACATTTTAAATGCACATGCTAGGGATCCTTGAGTGGCTCAGTTGGTTAAGTGTCCAACTCTTGATTTTGGGTCAGGTCATGATCTCACGGTTCCTGAGTTCCAGCCCCGCCTGGAGCTCCGCGCTGACAGCACGGAGCCTGCGCTGACAGCGCGGAGAGCCTGGGATTCTCTCTCTCTCCCTGTCTGCCCCTCCCTTACACACATGCATGTGTGCTTGCTCAAGATCACTCTCTTAAAATAAATAAAGAAATAAATATCTTCCAAATTTTCAGTAAATCCAACTTGGCTCCAATTTTTAAATGTAAAAATACATATTTAAAGGTAGAATATTCTATAGCCTAATTAATAAAAAAGACACCTAAGAGATTTTATAATATTCCTGCCAAAAATAAATATAAGAAAACTAGCAATTTTGTAATGTTCAGAATCAAAGTGCTAAGTGGTTTACATATAACAACTATATATCTTTAAGTAGGGGAAAGAAACAAATTCTGTATTAATGGGTGCTCTCCAGAGACGACTAAACATCAAGGCTTAATGTTATAGTTAAAATTGTTCTAAAATTGTTTGAAACTTGTCAGACTTTTTTTTTCTTAGCTTCACTACTTTAAAATTGAGCAAAAGAAGACAGCAAAAGAATACATAAAGTATGGTCCCATTTACATAAAGTTGACAAACAGGCAAAACTAAACTACTGTTTAGAGATACATATGCAGGTGATAAAACTATCAAGAAAAGCAAGGAAATTATCACAAAAGAAAGAATAATGGTTACTTCTGGGGCACCCTAGCGTAGAACCCGCTTGGGATTCTCTCTCCCTCTCTCTCCCCCCCTCCCCTGCTCCCACTCTCTTTCAAAATAAATAAATAAACTTAGAAAAAAAAAAAGAATAGTGGTTACTTTCAAGAGATAAGTAGGTGTAAAAAAAAAAGAGAGATAAATGGGCATAATCAAAGGCGGGTACACTGGAAGTGCTTCCAATCTCAAGCAATATTCTATTTCTTGACTTGGTGGTGGTTACATAGGTGTTTACTTATAATTATTCTTTAAACACATATATTTTATGCATTTTTCTGCATGTCTCGTAATACTTAAAAATCTAGCTGAACCTAACCTTTAACACTATTTAATAGTAACATGTACAGATTTCTGCAGCTAAACTTTTACCCTGAACAGGTGCTCATATATTTAATCTGGAACAGTTTCAGGGGTGCTTGGCTGGCTCGGTCAGTGTAGCATGTGACTCTTGATCTCGGGGTTGTAAATTTGAGCCCCATGTTGGGTGTGATTACTCAAAAGAATAAAAACTTAAAAAATAATAAAATAAAATAGTTTCGGCTAACAGTGCACAGCAAAATCAACCTGCCAAAGGTACGAAGAACCACCAAATCACTAGACACTCAGATAAAAAGGAGGAATTCTCTTAAGGTCCAGTGCTTCTTAAGTTGTAACTACAGATTTAGACTCAGTAGGCCTGGGGTGCGACCTGACATTCCTCTGCATTCTGACGCTGGTGATGCCAGTGCTGCCAGCCCACTGACTCTGAGCATCAAGTTCCTGAGTGACCATTAAAACGCGGCTGGTGTCAGGGGCGCCTGGGTGGCTCAGTCGGTTAAGTGTCTGACTGCTGATTTCGGCTCAGGTCATCATCTCATTATGTGTGGGTTCGAGCCCACATCAGGCTCTGCACTGACGCTGCAGGAGCCTGCTTGGGATTCTCTCTCTCTCCCTCTCTTTGCTCCTAACTCCCCCAAAAATAAACTGTAAAAAAAAAAAAAAAATGTAGCTGGTGCCAAGATAATAAAAGGAAAGGGAACCAACAGGTATTGAGAGTATTGCCGACGCCTTGCCTCAGCTAACCCTACCCCAACTCCACAAGGGGGTATTACTGGTCATGTTTTACGGATGAGCAGACAGGGCTCAGATAAATTAATTTGCCCATGATTACACAATGTTGTAAAAACAAGAACTTGAAATTCTATGACTCCATTTTTTAAAAAAGAGACAGTATAAATCGGGCTGAAATTAATTTAAAATAATTTTCAAGGGGTGCCTGGGTGACTCAGTCGGTTAAGCATCCGACTTAGCTCAGTCATGATCTCACGGGTTCAGGGGTTTAAGGCCTGCATTGGGCTCTGTGCTGACAGTGCAGAGCCTGCTTGGATTCTCTCTCTCTTCCCCTCCCCGACTCGTTCTCGTTTGCTCTCAAAATAACTTAAAATTATTCTCAAAAAATATATATAGCACTTTCTATTTCATAGTATCTTGCACACAGACTTTTACCTTCCCCATTAGCTCATTCGTCAAAATGTCCTTCCCTTAAGGCACCCAGGGGGCTCAGTCAGGGAAGCGTCCACTGTTGATATTGCTCAGTTGTGATCTCAGGGTGGCGACACAGAGCCCCATGTCGGGCTCCTGCTCAGTGTGGAGCCTACTTAAGATTCCATTCTCTCTCTGTCCATCTCCCTGGCTCTCTCTAAAATGAAAATAAAGATAATAATAAACAAAATACCTTTCCCTTTGTTATTCCCTCTGCCACGATGCTGATCGCTGTCACTGTCATCCACATTTAAACAATTCAGCCAACCTTATCTACCATCCGACATCCCCAAGTTTAGTCTCTTGCCCATCAGCCTACTCTGAGGTCTCCAGGAAGGAATTCACTAACTGTGAGCAAACGAGCAAGGTGAAACGGTGTTTCAGGAAGCCGAATTCAAAGTACTCTACTAGCCCGTGATACTCCTATCCAATTTGTTTGCATACACAGCTAGCTTCCTCACCCAAACATATTTTGCAAAGAACATGATACATTTTGACAAGATGCTGTAAGGGAACGGAAATTTTTATTTACGTTCATACTTCTTCTCCTGGTGGCAGTCAGAGCAAAGAAATCATGAAAGGTAAATAATCTCTTGACTAGTCCCTATCCCCCTATCCCTCGGAAACCTCAAGGACAGTGGCATGTGCACATGAAGTAAATCTTTGTTTCACAAGCTTATTTGACCATTGGGGAAAAAAAAATCTAATAAGTAAATTCCCCAGAGACTATCAGAAAATAGGGATGAGTCCAGGAATCCACCCTCAGTAGTACTTTTAAAACTTAACCTAATGTTCTCATGTATAGTTTCCCTATGCCTTGCATATTTTACTAAGCAATAGGTTTAAAATCTGGCTGATAGGGGCGCCTGGGTGGCTTGGTCGGTTAAGCATCCAACTTCAGCTCAGGTCATGATCTCATAGTTCATGGGTTCAAGCCCCACATGAGGCTCTCTGCTGTCAGCGCAGAACCTGCTTTGGATCCTCCGTCTCCCTCTCTCTCTGCCCCACCCGCCCTCCCTCTCAAAAATAAATGAATATTTAAAATTATTTTTAAATTTTAAAAAATTGTAACAATAAAATATGGCTAATAAAATTTCCAGAAAAATATAAAATATTATAGCAGGAGATCTGAGAGATTATAAAGCAATTGAACCCTTATTTTACTTATGAGGAGAAACTGAGGTCAGAAAACATGCAACTTCCTAAGGCGGTGCAGCTAACTGGTGACAAAACTGTGTCTCGATGCTCCTTCTAACAGACCATACCAAGATCTATTTTCAAAAGAGCAGCAGTGAAGCATTCCTTACTGATGTTTATCAAAGACTGACTAGAACAAACCTGGCACATCCACACGACAAAAACGCTGTGAAAGTTATTCAGGATTACCTGCTCCATCAAGGCAAGACCCCCAAGACATAGCGAGAAAGGTGCTGAACAGTGTACATAATACGGCAACCTTTTGTGTAAGAAAGGAGGAAAAAGAATATATGCAGATGTTTGCTTATTCTTGCCAAAAAAAAAAAAGAAAAAAGAAAGAAAGAAAACTGAAAAGGATAAACTAAAATCTAATAAAACTGAGGGATAAGGGGACAGTCCAAGCACCAGCCATGTGGCACATCTTGGCAACTCCTCATAGTCCCAGCTCGGAAAGTGGCAGCCGTGCTTGAGTGGCATCTTGAGGTGACCCTCCTCCACATTCTTCAAAAGTTCCCCCAATTGTTAAGATAATGGTTTCCTACAGTTACGAATCTCTAAGTTACACCCGACTCCTTCTTTATCTGTCTTGCATCACGAATTCTCTACATTAAATCTCCTCTATCTGAATACCCAGTACATTCTCCATTCTCTTGACTGGATCATGAAGAAATGTTAAGGGTAAAAAGAATCACGAAGGAATCTTAAATTTGCCTCAGTAATTTTGTTAGAATATAGATACTATTTTTTAATTTCTTATGTCTACTGGATGATAAAGCAAATAAATGTGAACAGTACTTAAAAAAAAACAAGATTTCCAGTTAAAGAGAGACAAATATAAAATCTAAAGAAAAAAATCCCGCAATATGTTTGAATTAAACTGGAAATATCAATACAAAGTTCTGACTACTAAAGAACACACTTTCCAATTCTGCCCATCGTAAGGACCTAGAAATAAAGAAGACCCAGTAGCAGTGAGCATTCCCGGCACTCAGATCTTGGGTTTCTAGCAGCATTCCCTATAGAAGAAACTAGGTTTTCTTAGAAAAATCACTGATTTTAGGTCAAGGACAGGGACAGTACCAGGTGAACCTGGGATATCTTGTTGTGACTGAAAACAATCCAAAGACCAACGAGAGCATCAAAAGGATACAACACCAGCTTTAAGAGACTTAACTGGCCAAAGCTTAGCATCAAAAAGACTCATGGCTGCAACTAAGTGTAAAATGATGAATAAATTTACTTGCCACCACTGGGGTGACTGTTTACTAAGAAAATCTAGAGTGAAAAGCAAAGTACTAAATGCTCTACCTGATTAGGAGAGATTTTTAGTAGCTCGTTCTCACTCGATGGTTCCTTGCCAGCTAATAAGTGTGGAAGGGAGAGTAATAATAATCATCCTTCTCCAACCTCCAATGAAACAACTGATTCAAACAAGGATCATGAATGGATGCTAAAACCAACAAGTCAAAGACAGTTGAGAAATAGCTTACTTGCATTATGTTAAACTGCCACCGGATCACAGTAAAGGCAAAGCTTTACAATGGAAAGATCAAGATTTTCACATTAACCAAGCGATCAAATTTTGCATCATTATACCAGGAAAAAACATGAGATCAAGTATGATACAATATGAGTACACAGCATCACAAAAGATTGCAGATACAAGTATAATCAAGCCTTCAGAGTTGTCTCAAAAGGGGATAAAGGAGTTAGTTAGATGACACGAGGAAACACTGAGACCAATCGTGAATGTGGAAGAGTCTACCAGAAAACCAGACTGGTATCTTCAAAAAGTCAATGCCATTTAGGGAAAGAAAAAGGAGGGGGTGTCGTCAATGGGAGTGGGTTTTAGATTAAGAAGCAAAAACTAAGTAACAGCCAAATGCAATTTAGGAATCCTCATTGGTTCCTGGTTCCTGCTTTAGTCCTCTGCGCCTGTATTCCTCCGTCCCCAGAACTGAACACTAAACATTCTGCTTTGTGTCTTTCAGCCTGAGTATTACCTTTTCACGGAGGCCTTCTCTAAACCACCCAATCTCTCTCTCTTTCTTTAATATATTTTGTCAGATTGGCTTATATACAACACCCAGTGCTCATCTCAACAAACGCCCTCCTCAGTGCCCATCACCCATTTTTCCCTCTCCCCCACCACCCCCATCAATTCTGTTTCTCAGAAAACTCATAAGGAACATAAATCTGTAAAAATCAAAAGTATATTCTACATGAATATGTGAGTGCCTAATACATAACCACTAAATGTACGAACAGGGCACTAAAAATATTACATATGAATTACACTGCATGATATATCCCTTTCAAGCTATTTGGCAGAAATTAATTAGCATAATAATTTTCATTTTGGGTATTAACTTTAACCTAATTGTGCAAGGATGAGTCGTTCTGTGGTAGTGCATACAGGAGACACTATACAGAGCTGCAGACAGCAGTTAATGAAAAAGAAAAAAATAAAAAGACTCCCTACCTGGGAAGATGAATGTTCTTGTACAAACGAACATAATATACACGAGACAAGGCAAGGTACAATGAAGGTCAGAGAGGTCAAAAGATATGTAGAGAAAAGAGGCAATTATCAGTTACCACAGGTTCTTTTTTTTTTTTAAGATTTTAAAATGTTTATTTATTTTTATTTTTAGCGTTTTTATTTTATTTTTGAGAGACATAGAGACAGAGAGTGAGCACGGGAAGGGCAGAGAGAGAGGGAGACACAGAATCTGAAGCAGGTTCCAGGCTCTGAGCCGTCAGCATAGAGCCCGACGCGGGGCTTGAACTCACAGACCATGAGATCATGACCTGAGCCGAAGTCGGCCGCCTAACTGACTGAGCCACCCAGGCGCCCCTAAATGTTTATTTTTGAGAGACAGAAAGCACAAGCAGGAAATAGAGGGAGAGAGAGAGAGGGAGGGAGGAAGAGAGAGAGAGAGAGAGAGAGAGAGAGAGAGTGTAAAAGAGAGAGAGAGAGAATCTGAAGCAGGCTCCAGGCGCTGAGCTGTTAGCACAGAGTCCAACGAGGCGCTCAAACCTACAAACCGTGACATCATGACCTGAGTCCAAGTCTTAACTGACTGAGCCACCCAGGCCTCCCAGTTACCATGGGTTCTTGATCAGAGGAGAAACATTCGAACAATATCCCTTAAGACTGGTCTGTCAAAATACCGTCACGTCAGTCTTAACCATTTTTTCCAAAGATTACTGAGAAGAAAATCTCAAATAACAGCAGCTACTGTTTACTGGAGGTTAACCATATGCTAGGCATTTAAATATCTTACACACATCATGAGATAGAAAGTTTTTTAAATGTTTGTTTATTTTTGAGAGAGAGAGACAGAGCATGAGCAGGGAAGGGGCAGAGAGAGAGGGAGACACAGAATCTGAAGCAGACTCTAGGCTCTGAGCTGTCAGTACAGAGCCTGACTCAGGGTTTGAATTCAGGAGCAGCAAGATAATGATCTGAGCCAAAGTTGGTCACCTAACCAACTGAGCCACCCAGTGGCCCCTGAGGTAGGAATTGTAATTGCCATTTTGAAGATGAGGGAGACTGAGATCATAAAACTAGCAAATGGCAGAACCCTGGCAACAAGGGCAGCTAAGAACTATAATACTAATTTGGTCTGCCTTCAGCTCATGAAAGCCTGGTCTAGAGTCATGGCAAAGTCAAGGAAATCTAAGGGATACTGAGGAAATCTAAGGGATACTGTTAATACAGAAAGAGAACTACGTGGCAGGAGACAGGAGATGAAAGAACACGTGTGTGTATTTACGTATGTGTGTGTGTTATATATATATAAAAGATTCGAAGTTGTATGGTCTATCAGACCAGAATAATTATTCTACCTACAGATATGCGACTATTGTGAAGGGAACTTGTTTGGTAAAGGTTTTTATCTTAACAGAGGAGAGAGATGAGACAATGGACTCAGCTGTGAACACCTGGGACAGCAGAGACTATGCTCTGTGAAGTCCCTGGAGAACCAAGACGCATAAAAGAAAGATCATATCGAGATGGATCTAAAAGACATCAGGGCAGTGGTGTCAAATGAAGCCACGAATAAGCCCAGTTCTCCAATCAAGGATAAAGAGAAGCATGAGGGGCGCCTGGGTGGCTCAGTCGGTTGAGCGTCCGACTTTGGCTCAGGTCATGATCTTGCAGTTCGTGAGTTCGAGCCCCGCGTCGGGCTCTGTGCTGACAGCTTAGAGCCTGGAGCCTGCTTCAGATTCTGTGTCTCCCTCTCTCTCTGCCCCTCCCCCACTCATGCTCTCTCTCTGTCTCAAAAATAAATAAACATTAAAAAAATAAATAAATAAAAATTAAAAAAAAAAGAGAAGCATGAGGGAAAAAATAAAACACGTAGTCCTGTGATAGGACGGGCACACCACTACGAAGCAGCCAGGAGAGGGGCATGTGGGTGGCCCAGTCAGACAACTCTTGATCTCAGTTCAGGGCATGATCTCACAGTTCACGGGACGGAGCCCTGTGTTGGGCTCTGCACTGACAGGCAGAGCCTGCTTGGGATTCTCTTTCCCCTTCTCTTTCTCTCTGCCTCTCTCTTGCCCTTACTCTCTCAAAATAGATAGATAAACTTAAAAAAGAAGAAGGAGTTAAGTTCCCCTTGTCCCAGTTTTATTTTTCTTGAATTTATTTATTTTTATTTAAAAAATTTTTAAGTTTATTTTTTTAATATGTATTTTTTGAGAGACAGAGTGCAAGTGGGGGAGGGGCAGAGAGAGGGAGGCACAGAATCTGAAGCAGGCTCCAGGCTCTGAGCTGTCAGCACAGAGCCCGACCTGAGGCTCAACCTCGTGAACATAACCTAAGCCAAAGTTGGACATTGAACCAAGTGAGCCACCCAGGCACCCCAGCTATTTATTTTTGAAACTTCTATAACCAACCTGGGGCTCGAACTCACAATCCCAAGATCAAGAGCTGCATGCTCTACCAACTGGGCCAGCCAGGCGCCCCTCTCTGTCCCAGTTTTGATGTTCCATAAAAACAGCATAATAGAGGTGCCTGGGTGGCTCAGTTGGTTGAGCATCTAACTCTTGATTTCAGCTTGGGTCATGATCTTGTGGTTGTGGGATCCAGCCTCCCCGGCACGTGCTCATGCGCTCCGTGGGGGATGGTGGTGCGTGCATGTGTCTCTCTCTCTCAAAATAAATAAACATTAAAAAAAAACAATAATGTCTAAGATTTGGAAGTCTACTACGTGCTAGGCAATGTGCTAAGATCACATACATTCCCACATTTAATTGTCCCATAACATAGGTATCAGTATCCTCGTTTTATAGATGAGAAACAGACATAGAGAAGCCAAGGTCCAATATCTATAGAAAGGAGAACTATGGGCCTGAGACGACCTGGGACCAAAGCGTAGGATCTTAATTACATATGTTAAAATAAGTGGTTATCAAGCCATCCTACAGAGCATAGACAAACCATTAAGTTACCTTTTTTAAAACTGTTATTGTGATAATACATACATACACATACACGCCATCTTAACAGTTTTTAGGACACCTGGGTGGCTCAGTCGGTTAAGCGTCGACTTTGGCTCAGGTTATGGTCTCATGGTACGTGGGTTCAAGCCCCACCTTGGGCTATGTGCTGACTGTGCAGAGCCAACTTAGGATTTTCTCTCTCCCTCTCTCTGCCCCTCTCCAATGAGTGCGCGTGCTCTCTCACGCTCTCTCAAAATATCTCTCACTCTCTCTTGAAATAAATAAACTTAAAAAAAATCAATCTTTCTCCAAACAATGCACCAAGAGGTTCATTCTGGAAAAAAATTCCTGTTCCCTATTAGCAACATGAACCATTTATTTTTTTAAACTTGCTTATTTACTTACAGAGAGAAAGAGAGAGCGCGCATGGACAGGAGCAGCAGAGAGAGAGGGAGAGAGCAAGAATCCCAAGCAGGCTCTGCACTGTCAGCACAGAATCCAACACAGGGCTGGAACTCACGAACCGTGAGATCATGACCGGAGCAGAAGTCGGACGCTTAACAGACTGAGAAACCCAGGCGTCCTACATGAACCAAGCATTTAAAATGAGACTAATAAGGGGCGCTCGGATGGCTCAGTCAGTTAAGCATCCGACTTCAGCTCGGGTCGTGATCTCACAGTTCATGAGTTCAACCCCTGCACTGGGCTCTGTACTGACGGCTCAGAGCCTAGAGCCTGCTTCAGATTCAGTGTCTCCCTCTCTCTCTGACCCTCCCCGACTCATGCTCTGTCTCTCTGTCTCTCTCAAAAATAAACGAACATTAAAAAAGATTTTTTTAATAAAATGAGAATAATATGGGAAACACAAATTTGGAAATAATGTCACACTAGTGAATTCCTTAAAATAGTTGAAATAAAAATATCCTTAATAGGTATCCCTAAACAGGGGCACCTGGCTGGCTCAGTTGGTAGAACATGTGACACTGGATCTCAGGGTCATGAGGTCAAGCCCAACATTGGGCACAGAGCTTAGTTAAAAATAAAAAAAATTTTTAAAGTATTCTTGGGGCACCTGGGTGACTCAGTTATGTGTCTGACTCTCGATCTCGGGTCAGGTGATGAGGCCATGGTTTGTGGAATTGAGCCCTGCATCAGGTTCTGGGCTGATGGTGTGGAGATTCTCTCTCTCCCTCTCTGCCCCTCCCCTGCGTTCTCTTTCTCTCTCTCAAAAATAAATAAATAGGGCACCCAGGTGGCTCAGTTAAGCGTCCGACTCCTGATTGCAGCCTGGGTCACGATCTTATGGTTCGTGGCTTTGAGCCCCCCGTCGGGCTTCATGCTGATGGTACGGGGCCTGCTTATGCTTTTCCCTCTCTCCCTCTCTCTGCCCCTTCAGCACTCTTTCTCTCTTTCTCAAAATAAACAAACTTTAAAAATAAACTTTTTTAAAAAGTATCCAAAATACTGAATATTCCAAAGGAATATTAATAGCTGAAACTAAATTGTTTGCTTTTACTGAAATTAACTGAACTACCTCAAATGTATATATTACTAGAAGATAAAATAAGTTACTGTCCAGAATAGTAAAATTTTATGTAAAAATTTACGAGTAACCAATACTTCATACAACATCTATATATTTATCATAAATAAACAAGCAACCAAGCACTACAGGATTATTTCCACTTTGGAAGCAAATCACAGTCACGCTGGAAAAAATTAAATTAAAAACTTGAGAAAAGGGGGACATGGGTGGCTCAGTCAGTTAAGCATCCAACTCTTGGTTTCGGCTCAGGTCATGATCTCACAGTTTCGTGGGCTCTGTGCTGACCACGTAGAGCCTGCTTGGGATTCTCTCTCTTCTCCCTCTCTCTCTGCCCGTCCCCAACTCATCCTGTCTCCGTCTCTCTCTAAAGAAGAAATTTTTAAAACGTTTTAATTAAATAAATAAATAAAAACTAAGGAGAAAACTTTACAAATTAAAAAGTAGAAATTCAATAGAGAACACATCAAAATTCAAATCAAATTTGACTTCCAATGCATGCATGAGTAAGGAAGTGCAAAATTAAACTATAGGAAAATCACTAAGTCATAATTTTATAAGACGTTTAGAAGGTTACTAAAAACAATTTAGTTCTTTTTTTTTCAACACTTTTTTTTAGCTTAAAGTAAGCTATACGCCCAACGTGGGGCTTGAACTCACGACCCCAAGATCAAGAGTTGCATGCTCTTCCAAACAAGCCAGCCAGATGCCCCAATACAGGGCAATTTTTTTAATATTTTATATTTTTAAAGCAATCTCAACACCTACAGGGACCTGGAACTCATAATCCCAAGACCAAGAATCCCACGCTCCACCAACAGAGCCAGCTAGGCGCCTCTGGGCAATTTTTAAATGACTTGTCCATTGTCCTTGCACATGTAAAAAACTTGCAATGCCGAAAAATAAATGAACACATCACCCTCACTTTTCTGTCAACCACAACATTAAAGCCCTCATTTTTAGTGCTGAGTGTTTACATGGTACATGTAAGTATGAGTGTTACCAAATTGTAAATGTTCGATTAATACTGTACCACTTGAAGATTCTACACACCCAAAACCATAAAATTTTCACAATGTGGGTGACAACATGCTTAATTAATTATAACACTCCCACAGCACTAAGCTGAGGAACTTGTACTGGGCCGCAGAAATTCAATACCACAGATGCTAAGCAACCTCAATCTACATGAATAAGTTCTATAAAATAGTTCAGTATGGTTCCGGTTTAAGTGGTCAGCTTCACCCAAAAAGGCAAAGGACTTTCTCGTAACCACTTACAGCCAACATCCTAAGGGACTCACAACTAAACACTAACCGAACATGATCAAATTAAAATCATACAGTACTTCCTGCGCCAGTTTACAAAACAAAAACAAAAACAGCATCACCCTAAAGCTGTCACCATTCAGTCATCCGAGATATTTTACCTGCAGCTGCAGTGTTTGTGTTTGCTGCCCGGCTTATGACTCACTCGCAGGTCCTCCCAAGACTCTGCTGGAGTTTTGAGAATGCAGAAATCATAACTGGGGCATACTGTGTGGGAGGTGTCATGACAGTGAATGAATAAAAGGGGGGAAGAACTCATGATAAAAATTGTTTTAAGTTCTTATAAAAAGCAAGTCACTCACAAAAAGCAGATTTTTCTGCAGAATAGGAAAGGCTGGGGCGAAGCCTGCCTTGACCCCCCCCCCCCACCGCCGGCTGCATTTTGTGCACTTCTCACACGACAGTATACTTAACCGGTTTCCTCGTCTGGCTCCCCCACCAGACTACAGGCAACTTGAGACCCAGAGGTGTCGTAGCTTAGAATCGTTAGTACCTACGTCCCAAAATGCCCAGCATGTTTCGAGGGCCCTCGGCAGGGATTTTCATAAAACTGATCACTGAATAATCAACCTTACATTTACCTCTTATTTTACAAAGAACCTTCACAAAACATTAGCTCTTTTGACTCACATAACAATCGCGGAGTGGAAAAGGCCATTAGTTAACCAAATGGTTTCTGGCTTTAGGAAGAATTGTTAACGCGCAGACTAAAACAACCTTGAAGTCGCGGAAGATAATCACGTATTTGTTTGTCTTTGAGATAACTTATCCTTGGGACCTCGATATTCTTGTAAATCCCAGAGGTTTTACTAGCATTTTCTGTGCCTGCTCTTCCTAAGAGGCAGGAATCGCCCACCGCCCTGCATCTTACAGAAGAGTTTTAACTACATAAAGCAGCGTCACACAAAGGCTCTTTTAGAAAGCAGACAGGAAAGAGCATCTGAAGCTACTTTTTTTTTTTTCCCCCTGATCCTATTCTTCTCGTGGCCCTGGGAAGGTGAAGAATTGCAAAAGACAAAACGCTGGAGAAGGAATGATGTCATGGTTGTCATGAAGTGGCATCGATACCTGACGATGATTTAGCACAACCACGCAACACATTATGCCAAGATGCTTGCTGTCAGACCATCGGGATCTTTTACTGCATTAATTTCGTGACTCAATTAGCAAACCGAAATGTAAAGTGGCTCTCCAATTTTCTATGATGAAGAGGTTATCCGCTCACGTTTATGTCCTCATGAAAGGCACTAAGAAAATTTACAAATTCCTATGGGGAAAGGCTTTAAGAAAAGGAAAAAACAAAAACAAAAAAAAAACAAAACAAAAAAAAACCCCAAAGAATTAGCTAATATTAAACCAAACACTTGTCATTTTAACAATTAAAAGCTTTTTGAAGTGGACGAAACATCGGTCCATAGAGATTAACAGATTTATACCGGGTTTGTCAAAAGCAAACAGTTTACAGCGTATAAAAATGACAACACAGAATACAAAGGACACCCAATCAGAGCACGTGAACGTGCTCAAAGTTAGGAATCTGACACAGAGTCGCTATTCGCTGTAAAAGCCACAGGATGAATTTTAAGCGTTCGGTTCTCAGTGGGGTATTTCCCCCTCTGATTTCCTTCTCCCTTCCCTATGAGGTCATCATTTTAAACCTAAGCAAAATAAATTTAAGTTACGAAGGCAGTCGGTGCGTCCAAGCCCAAGGCCGTGGCCTCAACAATCGCCCACAGCACGATTCCACCTGACTCGATCATTCTTCAAGGAAAGAGGCCACAAGGCTTCAAACCGGCTTCCCAACGTGACATAAACGAAATCGAAATCTCCAAATTAGCAACTGCACAGCAACGAAAACTTACCCTCAAAAAGGAATAACAGGCACAGAAAAGGTCCTTGCCAGCGAGTGAGAACGGGAACGTGTCTGGGTCTGCACCCAGAGCAATCCGAATCCCACCATCGAAACACTCCCAGGACTTGGGCAATTAAGAAAAGCAGCTTTTCTTTCCCTAATAAAATTTTGGGAGATCTAACAGACGAAAGCAATTGGCTATTCCCGAATCTCAAAACTGCAAAGGTTTCAAGCAAACGAAGACTCCATTAGCACCTAAGTTAGCCCGCAGAGACCATGATCTCAGAACGGGCTGCTCTCGGTTTACGGATCCGTTCCCTCCCTCCGCCGTGCCCTCTGCACAACGTGGATGGCCGCCTCCGTCAAGGAGCCCCGCAGTTCCCACCTCGCTGGAGGAACACTCGAAAAGCTACGCGGTAAGCCAGGCTGCTTATGTTTTATTTTTTAAAGCCCGTTGCAAAACCTCTCCTTTGCAGCCGCAGCCCCTAATTTTGGAAGGCACTGGGCTCCGGCTCCTCAGCGCGAAGCGCTACGGGATTCGGGGGCTGGGCGGACGACGGTCTGACACCCTCACAGCCGTCCTTGCTCTGGTCATATCCCCTTTCGTGGCCCCGGTGAGCGGACGTGTACCGCCCTGCTTGAGGAGAGGGGCCGGGTGGAAAGGGGCACTCCTCCTCCCTGCCTAACCCAGGGAGGCCGGGAATGACGACAGCAAGGCCCCCAGGCCAGCCAGCACCGACCCCCGCGCAGGATGCACGTCCTGCGCGGCTCCCGGGACGGCCCCTGCCCCCTGCGGGCATGGGGCATAAAGGGCAGAAGGCGCCGGCTCCCCGCCGCGGCCCCAGGAGGGGGAGAGGCCTCACCTGGCCCAGCCCGCGCCACGCTCTCGGGTTCGCTCCGCTGGCGACGGCGACGAGGGAGCCGGGGACAGGGCCAGAGCAGAGGCGCGCCGCCTCAGGCCGCGCTTGCCGCACTCGGGCTCCTCACAGCTGGCGGGACCCCGAGCCGCCCGGAGCCGCCATCTTCCTCCACTCAAACGCCGCCGCCGCCGCCGCTGCTGCTCTGGCCGGGAGAAGACAGCGCGGAGTGCGCATGCGCTGGGGGCCGGCGCGGAGGACGCGCTCGCACAGACGTCAGCGCGGCGGGACCGCGCGAGGCGGCCTGACGGCGGAGCCATGTTGGGAAGGGTTGTGGTCCTGGGCAGAGGTTCTCCAGAGGTTGGAACGCCGCCTGGGGGTGTGAAGCTGGAGTAAAGAAAGCGCCCGCTTTTGTTGAGTCCCTGGAACCGACCTCAGAGCTGCACCCACACTCCTTTGCACTGCCTAGGAGCAACTGGGCAGTTTTCCCTGTGGCTTGAGACTGTGATAGACCCCTGGCCTGGAATTAGCTCATTTGGACCCCCCCCCCCAGGCCTGATGAGCGCAAGGGAGGGCAGTGATGAATGGAAGTGCTCTAGGGTGTCAACTGAAGAAGGGAAACAACGTGCCTTGATCGTGCAATCGAAGTGTCCCTTAACGGAAGCAATCACTGTGTGACTCATTACTAGCTCCATTTATCAGATGAGGAAAACTGAGGTGCAAAGTGGTATCGGTATATTTTCCCAAGGCCACCCATCCGAGGGGCAGGGTGAGGGTGGAGGAGGCAGGACGGAATTTGGACTTAGGCATATATGATTCCCAGGCTCCAGTACTTTATGGTATCACTGTCACCAGGCAGTGGGGTCCAGCAAAGAGCCCCTGCCAGGGGAGCAATCTGGTGTGTAGGTGAGAATCTTCATGGACTCACACATGGTCTAAGGAAATGCCAGAAATGCAGAGCCCAAGGGCTTTAGTCTTCACCCCTTGTGCCTGAGACTGAAGGCGTCTTAAGCTGCCAGCCCGTCACTCTGGACTAAGGTGGACCTTCTGGGATAGCTCTTTGGACATGGGTTTGGGTCAGAACCCAAGTCCCCTCTCAGGTTGGGAGGGCAGGGTGCTGTTGCGGAGACTTGGGTCAGCCTCACTCCAGCAAGCACTGGATCTGTGTTCCTCAAACTTGAATCATGCAGAAACCCCTGGGGATAGACTCATAGAATCCCAGTGTGAGAAACACTGATTTAAGAAACTCAAGTCTTTCCGGGGCACCTGGGTGGCTCAGTGGGTTAAGCATCTGACTATTGATTTCGGCTGAGGTCATGATCTCGTGGTTTGTGGGTTTGAGCCCCATGTGGGGGTCACTGCGCTGATGGTGCAGAGCCTGCTTGGGATTCTTGGTCTCCCTCTCTCTCGCTCCTCCCCCGTTTGCTCTCTCTCTCTCTCTCTCAAAATAAATACATAAACATTTAAAAATTAAAAAAAAAAAAGGAACTCAAGTCTTTCAAGTAAGAAACATGGAAATGTCACTATGTAAGAGAAATTTAGCAACTGCAACTGGTAAAAGAAATATTAAAATCCTGTCATTAAGGGGCACGTGGGTGGCTCAGTCGGTTAACTCTGACTCTTGATGTTGGCCCAGGTCATGATGTCACGGTTTATGAGTTCGAGCCCCCCACCGGGTTCCACACTGACAGTACCGAACCTGCTTGGGATTCTCTCTCTCTCCCTCTTTCTCCCTCTCTGCCCCTCCCCAGCTTGTTCTCTCTCAAAAATAAATAAATAAACATTTAAAATAGGAGGGCCTGGGTGGCTCAGTTGGTTGAGTGCCTATGTTGGCTCAGGTCATGATCTCACGGTTGGTTCGTGAGTTCGACTCCCGCGTCAGGCTCTGTGCTGACAGCTCAGAGCCTGGAGCCTGCTTCAGATTCCGTGTCTCCCTCTCTCCCTCTCTCTCTGCTCCTCCCCCGCTCACACTCTGTCTCTGTCTCTCAAAAATAAATAAACATTGAAAAAAATTAAACATAAATAAATAAAATATAATAAAATCCTGTCATTAAAAACTCAAGCATAAAAAATCGCCATAGAGCTTGTGACCAATCCTACCACCCACCAAAACAGTCGTTAGAGCTCAATGTTAGAAACACTGGATGGGCTACTAAGTGCTTCCTTCTAAAAATGCAGGTTCCAGGGCTGGCCCGAGACCCCCACCTCAGACTTTCTCTAAAATGTTCCAGGACTTCCGATGCCCAGGTTGGTTTGGAACTGCTGGGTCATGTTAGAACAGGTTAAAACACAGAACCACTCCGCCCTGCATCTCCTCGCTCAAAGACAACAGATACTGCTGTTTCGTTCACAGCTTTATTACCTAATTTGGCCACTAAGAGAGCATTCCGTCAACAAATATTTACCGAGCGCCTACTATATGCAAAACCATGTAATGTGTATAGTAATATATTTTTATTTATTTTATCTTATTTAAATGTTTATTTATTTTGAGAAGGAGAGAGCACAGACGCAGCTGGGCACATACAGGCAGAGGGAAGGGCAGAGAAAGAGGAAGAGAGAGAGAATCCCAAGCAGGCTCCATGCTCCCAGGGCAGAGCCTAATGCAGGGCTCCGTCTCACAATCACGAGACCGTGACGTGAGCCAAAATCAAGAGTCAGTCACTGAACGGACTGAGCCACCCAGGCGCCCCTAGTAATATATTTTGAAATAAAATTAACAAAGTCCCTTGTCCCCATGGAGGTCCCCTACATTACTGAGAGAGACAGACAATAATAAGAAATAAGCCAATATGAAAGTATAAATCGTGATAAGAATGGAAGCATTATTATTAAAACAAAATTGTCCATAATAATCACAGCTGATGTTTATCGTTTGGTCTTATGTGTCAACCTGTCAAGTAGGTGCCATCATTGTGCTGATTTTGCAGTTGAAACTGAGAAGGGGCGCCTGGCTGGCTCAGTCAGTGGAGCATGCGATGCTTGATCTCAGGGTTGTGAGTTCAAGCCCCACGGTGGGTGCAGAAATTCCTAAAAATAAAATCTTTAGGGGGCGCCTGGGTGGCTCAGTCGCTTAAGCGCCGACTTCAGCTCAGGTCATGATCTCACGGTCTGTGAGTTCGAGCCCTGCGTTGGGCTCTGTGCTGACAGCTCAGAGCCTGGAGCCTGTTTCAGATTCTGTGTCTCCCTGTCTCTCTGCCCCTCCCCCACTCATGCTCTGTGTCTCTCTGTCTCAAAAATAAATAAACATTAAAAAAATTCTCATTTATTTTTAATTTTTTACTCTTTATTTATTTTTGAGAGAGCGCGAGCGGAGGACGGGCAGAGAGGGAGACACAGAATCGGAAGCAGGCTCCAGGCTCTGAGCTGTCAGCTGTGTTACTGTTACCGCACAGAACTGTTACATATTATTAGCTATATTCCCCATTGTACATTGTATCCCTGTGTCTTATTTTATAACTAGAAGTCTGACCCTTGTCATCTCCTTCTATTTTGCCCATTCTCTGACCCCTCCGTCTGGCAACCACCAGATTGTTCTCCGTATCAATTTCTTTCGGTTTTGTTTTGTTTGTTCATTGGTTTTGTTTATTTTTTTTAAGTTTATTTAATTATTGTTTAAGTAATCTCTATGCCTAACGTGGGGTGTGAACTCACAACCCCGAGATTAAGTGTCCCAGGCTCCACCACGTGAGCCAGCCAGCTGTCCCTGTTTTGTTTTTCAGTTACCACATAAAAGTGAAATCATACAGGGGCGCCTGGTTGGCTCCGTTGGTTAAGCATCCAACTGTTGATTTTGGCTCAGGCTCGTGATCTCCCAGTTTGTGATTGAGCCCCAAGCCGGGCTCCTTGCTGACAGCGCAGACCCTGTCTGGAATTCTCTCGCTCTCGCTCTCAGTCTCTCTCTCTCTCTCCTCCCCTCCCCCACTTGTACACACAGCACACGTGTGCTCTCTCAAAACAAAAAATAAGTGAAATCACAGAGTATTTGTCTTTCTCTGACTTATTTCATTTAGCACAATATCCTCTAGGTCCATCGTGTTGTCACGGATGGCAACATTTAATTCTTTCTTTATGGCTGAGTAATACTCGATTGTATGAATATATCACATCTTTGTCCATTCATGGACATTTGGCTGTTATAAGCCATGCTTCAACGGACAGAGGGATGCATGCATGTTTTTGAAGCAGTGTTTTTGTTTTCTTTGGATAAATACCCAGACGTGGAATTGCTAGATGTTACGGTAGCTCTGGTTTTGATTTTTCCAGGAAGGTCCAGGCCGGTTTCCCCAGTGGCCGTGCCAATTTACATTCCCTCCAACCGCGCACAAGGGCTCCCTTTTCTCTCCTTCCTCACCGACCTTCTTATTCTTTTTCAGCACAGCCATTTTCACAGGTGTGAGGCGATACCTCTTTGCGGCTTTGATTTGCGTTTCTCTGATGATGAGTGATGTTGAGCCTCAAAACCTAGGTTATTGAACTCTATGCAGTGTTGCTTCTTTTTTTTATATGCATTTATTTTTTTTTACTTTTTTTTTAACGTTTATTTATTTTTGAGACAGAGAGACAGAACATGAGCGGGGGAGGGGCAGAGAGAGAGGGAGACACAGAATCCGAAACAGGCTCCAGGCTCTGAGCCAGTCAGCACAGAGCCCGACGCGGGGCCCCGAACCCACAGACCGTGAGATCATGACCTGAGCCGAAGTCGGACGCTCAACCGACTGAGCCACCCAGGCGCCCCCAGTGTTGCTTCTGACAGACAGGAGGGGAGGGATTGAGGCCGGCTTATATACGGTCTGAAATATCAGCAGGAAAACTGGATATTACCTTCTGCGGAGACTTGGGGGCAGGGAGGAATAATCTGTCTGCAGTGTGAAGGCCAGTTGGGATATGATTGGAGACAATGAGACAAGAGATGAGAGGGGTGGCTGTCGCCTCTCTGATAAGTGTAAAAAAGACAAGTTTTCCTCCAGGGTCTATTGCAATCACCAACTACTGAAATTAATTTTTTTTTTAAGTTTATTTCTTTTTGAGAGAAAGAGACAGAGCGTGAGTGGGAGAGGGAAACACAGAATCCCAAGCAGGCTCCAGGCTCTGAGCTGTCAGCCCAGAGCCCGATGCGGGGCCCGAACTCACAAGCAGTGAGATCATGACCTGAGCCGAAGTCGGATGCTCAGCCGACTGAGCCACCCAGGCGCCCCTAATTTCTTATGTATATACTTATGTAGAGCAAGTAAGTTATAAACATAGGACAACATTCAAAGGGTGCAAAGGGACATATAAAAATTAAATCCATCCTACCAGTCCCCTGGCTACCCCTCTCCTCCACCGAAGCAAGTGCCATCGCAAATTCCTTATATCTTTCCGGAGATGCATACGCCAACAAACACATACACATACGGCGACTCCTGGGTGGCTCGGTGGCAAGAGCATACGACTCTGGATCTCTGGGCTGTGAGCCCCACGTTTGGGGCAGAGATTACTTAAAAAAACAAAACAAGAACACATACAACCAATAAATAAATAAACCTACAGAGAACGGCAAACTAAGCTTGCTGCTCTTTACCTTGCTGCTTTTTTTAATAAGTTTTTTTTAATGTTTCTTTATTTTTGAGAGAGAGAGAGACAGCACATGAGCAGGAGAGGGGCAGAGAGAGAGAGAGAGAGAATCCCAAGCAGGCTCCAGGTTCCGAGCCGTCAGCACAGAACCCGATGCAAGACTCGAACTCACGAACCGTGAGATCGTGACCTGAGCTGAAGTTGGAGGCTTAACCGACTGAGCCCCCCAGACACCCGCGTACCATGTATTTTTTTAAACAAATTCTCTACAGATGGATATTTGTCGCTACTGTTTTGCGATTATAAACAAAGTAGCAAAGAATATCCTTGTACTTTTGTTATTTGCATAAAGCAAATGTATCCACAGGGAAATCTCCTAGAAATGCGACTGGCAGACTGGCACGTAATGTACACTTTAAATATTGGAAGTTTGCCCTTTCTTTTCTCTTCTTCTTCCTTCCTTTCCTTCTTTCCCATTTATTTCTTAACACAAGTGTCTACCTAGGCTCCGTTAGTGCGTCAGATGGAAAATTAATTCCTACCTCATATCAGAGTGTTTTATGCGATGTATCAAAGGTGTCTGCAGTTTGAGCACAAGTCCCCAACGCGAATAGTGTATGAAATGTATTTCACGGGAAAGAGAAACTCACGTTTTAGGATATCCGCTAACATCTATATGTAGCCCTGCTTCAACTTCTGGGGCTTTCCCCTGACGGAAGAAAATCGCCACCACTTCCTCAATTTTAGAACTTATTTGGTCCCATCCCCTCATTTTACAGATGAGGAAGGGACTTGCCCAAGGTCACAGGGGTCTATGGGATTAACTAGGGCTGGTGTCCTGGTAGCCCATTTGGTGGAACAAAAACTGTTTCCTTTGCTGCATGCTCCGATGGTCTCCAAGGTCTTGATCTTTCTGGTCTCCTAGAAAATTCAGTCTCAGGAACGTCCAGCTAATTCCTTTGCGAAGGTGCGAAGCCAAATATAACAAAATTGTAAGGAACTATCTCCCTCTGCTGGTAACATTCTACAACTACATAGTCTTAAAAAAAAAAAAAAGCATCAGCTGCAATGATGAAAAATTAATCATACCTTCAGAGTGAGACTCAGGCGACACCCGATAGACAACCTCATCCCCCTTGCTGTCCCCAAGGCTCAGTCAGTATAATTCACTTAAGAGAACGAGTTCACAGAAGAATGTATTCAAAGCAAATATAGCTCCAATATAGCATGCAACTCTTGATCTCCAGGTTGTAGGTTCAAGCCCCATGTTGGGTGGAGAGCTTACTTAAACATAAACTCTTCAGGGGTGTCTGGGTGACTCTGTCCATGAAGAATGCGACTCTAGATATCGGCTCAGCTCATGATCTTGCAGCCCTGCCCTGAAGTGTGCCTCCACACTCTCTCTCTTCTCCACACCCTCTCTCAAAATAAATAAACTTAAAAAAATAAATAAAATCCTTTAAAAAAATCCAACAAAGTAAATACAGTTCCAGAGAGTGAACAAGACAAAATCTCTTTTCTCTGACATTGTTCAGACTGTTCATAATATTAGATTTTAGACACAGAGAATTTGAGCTGCTAATGGAATGTCCAGGGGAGACGCCAATTAGAAGCTTAGATTAAGAATTGGAAACACCAGATCAGGTCAGGGCTGGCAGTCAACTTTGGGAGTCTTTAGCATTCAGTAGATGCCTTACGCCATGAGCGTCTAGGTAAAAACAATGGACTGAGGACACACCCAGAGATGATCTATATTTCAGAGACAGGAAGTCATGAAACCAGAACTAGTAAGCATGTCACTTTAACTTCTAAATAAAAACTAGTAACATTTAACACATGATTGCAGCTTGTATAATAATTATTAGGAATACAAATTGCAAAAATTCTTGGGGTGCGTGGGTGGCTCAGTCAGTTGGGTGTCCAACTAGGGTTTTAGCTAGGGCCATGATCTTGTGGTTTTGTGGGTTCAAGCCCCACATCAGGCTCTGTGCGGCTGGCAGTATAGAGCCTGCTTGGGCTTCTCTCTCTCTCTCTCTCTCTCTCTGTCCCTCCCCCACTCACACTATCTCTGTCTCTCTCAAAATAACTAAATAGGCTTAAAAAAATAAAAAAATTCTAAACAGGAAGCTGTTTAGACTTCTCTACTTTAGAAAGATTAATGACATGCTAAAAACATGAGAAGAAACACGTTCCAAGTTAGGTAATTTGATTACAAATAGCTAAATGCAACACTACCAAATGACAGGTTTTTAAGACTAGGGGGCCTATGGGAATACGACAGTGAGAGTAAAAATACATGGTGTTTGCTTTTCCCCCTGTTTGTGTGTTTTGGGAAAGAAAGGATGATTAGAGAATTGCAAGTTTTCTTAGGGAGGCAAGACACCGCCATAATGATAACAGGTGACCCTTGGAACTCTAACTATGGGTCAAGCATTGTCCAAGACTTCTCAGCATGTAACTAGTTTAATTGTTCCAATCGACTTTTGAAGCAGCCACTACTATTATTATCATCTTTTTTTTTACACTTGGGGAAACTGAGGCACAGAACCCATAAGTAACTTGCATAAGATCACACAAGCTTGTTCAAGTTGGAAGTGTCCAAGGTTGAACTTCAAAGTTCGAGGTCTCTACTTCTGTAGAGAAATGAAGCAGGAATACCGTTTAGGAGGATGCATAAATAAATGTTTAAGGAAATGCTAATGTATATATCTGTCATTGAAGACTCGGGAAAAACTTTCATAGTTCTGGTTGGCCAGCTCAGGTGCAGAATTATCAACTTAAACGGTCGTTTTAGTTAACAGATGCTTGGCATATGCTTTACGTGAAGGAAAAACTGTAACGATTTTCATCTTATCACATAGAAATAATAAAATGTGTTATGCATCAGCAGATACTTTTCATCCTCTAGTGAGGTATAAAAATATTTTAAGAACTTTGAAAAAAACGTCATCTGCAGTTCATAAAGATTACCACTTTAAAAAAAAAAAAAGTTTTCAGTAGTTGCCTGCCCTTAGAAAAGATGGCTCCAAAGAACACACTTTCCGTACTCAGGACGATGACTTCACGTGGGCTCTCCCATTCAGCACAAGAGCTAACACGTTGCCCTTAAGAAAAATGGCAACCTTCTGGTTCCTCTGCCCTTTTCCATGATGGCTTTCTCGATAATCGAGAGCCCCGGCCTGGTGCTTCTTCCGGGCTTGGCAAGGGGCGGGGTCCATTGAGTAAAGCCTTGCGTGCCGGCGCCCGCGACGGAGGCGCGCTTCAGGGCGCAGGCGCGGGGAGGGGGTGGGGGAGGAGGGAAAGCGGCGAGTAAGATGGAAGATGAGGAGGTCGCTGAGAGCTGGGAGGAGGCGGCAGACAGCGGGGTAAGGAGGAGCCGCCGCCGCGGGGCAGGGCCGGGCGGGACCTGGCGTGAGGGAAGCCTCCGGGGAGCGGGCCTGGGGATGGTTCTCCCCAAGGAAGGGCCCCACACGCCGGGCCGGGGGTGGAGGAGAGGCCCCCGGTCCCTGAGCGCCGTGAAGGCCTCTTAAAGGGGCCGCGTTCCATTTCTCTCTCCACCTTCGCCGGGTGCGCCTCCCTCCATCCCCCCGACGTGCGCGTCACCCGGGGCGCCCCACCCGC
Source organism: Paguma larvata (assembly GCA_030068075.1). Classification (NCBI taxonomy): domain Eukaryota; kingdom Metazoa; phylum Chordata; class Mammalia; order Carnivora; family Viverridae; genus Paguma; species Paguma larvata. The sequence goes on from CM057833.1 coordinate 11,670,439, forward strand.
CGTCCAGGGCCTCTTTGCCTGGCCCCCGCGCCCGTTCTCTCGTCCCGGGACTCTCTGGCCCTTCCTCTCTTGTCGCCGCCCCCCCCACCCCCGTCCGAGTCACCATTTTAAAGTTCATGTGCTCTGATGAGGAGCGACACACCATGTGGGGGGGGGGGGTTGCTGCGCGGACTGGGGCGGCGTGCCCGGCTCCGGAAAAGAGCAGCGGCGGCCAGGAGGGGAAATTGAGTCGTCTCCGGGTCCCTCCACTCAGTGCTAAAATTCCCCATTGCTTTGCGCCTTCCGCCACGGTGGGCGAGTCTGGGCTTTTTTCTTTTTCACTTTTACTCCCGAGAGCCCGTTGCAGGCGGGTCTCCCGGGGACCCCGCCAGAACAACCGAAAGCCCAGCGGGCAGCCCCTCTCCCCGGGGACCCACCCAACGATCTGAGCCCGGGGCGAAGGTCTCAGAGACTACTTGCCCGGGTCGGGGCGGGGGGGCGGGGGGGAGGGGTGCGATTTGTAAAGTAGCCGCATTCCTGGCAGAGGAGGGAGGGGGCAATGGACCCTTCGACTTTGCTTTTGGAGTTTTTATTTGACCTCTAGACGCTGTAGGGAGACAGTTTATCCCGAGCTGAAACAGCCGGAACCAATTCTGTTAGGTTCGTGATTAATTTGGGTCTTTTCAGAGTTTGTGGTTCGGTGGTGACCCTTGCGAAGATGCGGAGGTAGCCTTTCGGCCTCCCGGTGCTCGTGTCTGTTCAGTGCTGGCTCGAGTGACCTCCACCTTCAAGGTTTATGGGTTGGGAGTGGGGCGTGGAGAGCTGAGTGTACCAGGCTAGAACAGGAGTTGGGGTTCCCCCCCCCAGGCGCCTTTGAGGGTGCTCCGCAGAGCTGGAAGAGGCAGGAAAGTTGACCCTCGCTGCAGAGGGGGAATCTCTCTGCGGGAATGTTGAAACTTGGCTTCGCTTCGAAGTTTTTTCTGGTGGTTCAGCATTTCTTTCGCGGTGTTTATGTTTTTCCACTTAGCTTAATTAAGAACTTGAAGAATTAGTTCGTTCAGGAGGTATTTGATACAGTTCTTATGTGCTGACCATCTTTCTTGGATTTTGACTTGAGTAAGGAGAGCAATTGAAAGATTTTCTAGCGAGCAACAGGTGTCGTCTGGGTGTTTATTCAGCAGACATTTTTTCGAGCGTCTGTATGTGCTGGGCAGTGTGTGTAGCAGTGACTTCGTGCCGTAGAATGCAAAATTTCCGGGGACAGGCATTTATTACCGGCCACTAATAAGAGTGCATCATTCAGACATGTGCATCATGCCCATCCTCCTGCAAAAAAAAAAAAAAAGCCTGGCCTGTAATTTGAATGTGACTCAAATGATAAGTTTCTTGAGCATCTTGGCATTTCTTTGTTTGTTTCTGACCTGTTTACAAGGGACGTGAGCTTTTCATGTCAAAAAGAAAATGAAAACAAAAATGAATGCAGGATTCAGAAATTTGGGGATCACTTGTGCTTTTCAGAACGGGTAAGTCGCTTCGGGGTCAGCTAGCGCGGGCCCACGGTTTATAGCCCAGCGAACCCCAGGGGTGTAGGGTTTGGCTTCGCTCTTTCTGACGTTGCTCAGCACTCTTTCCTACGCGTTAGTAAAACCCTTTAGAAGTGCCGGGACACAGAGGTGGGACCCAAACCTTGCCTCGTTGTCGTAAGAGCAGCAGCTGCCAAAATGCAGGTTCCTTCTGTATCTTTTATTTCATTGAACCATTGAAAGACCCTGTAGAGTTATTGTCCTTTCATAAACAAGGAAACTGACGTTTAGGGAGTAACCTGCCTTGCTCCAGGTCACGCGGATAGTAGGTAGGGAGCTGGGATTGGACGCCAAAGCCTGTCTGACTCCAAGGCCGAGTTCACTCTGTCGCATTTTGCCGCCTCTCTTCCCGGGACCTGTGGAAGACTTAGGAGTTGGGCCTTACCTTTACGGCTTAACATGTTTGCTTTGGGCTTCTAATCGAAGGCTCGCCTGAATTTGATTCCCTTTTTCGAATTTCACGAAGGGTTTTGTAGAGGTGCACTTCGGAAGGAAGGGTGTCAGGGAAGGGATGGAGGACTATGTCCACACCCCTGGGAAACCAACTGATGGTACGCGTCTCAGATGGAGCCAGTTACGTGTGTACAAGTCCTGGCTTCAAGTTATCCTTTCTCCCCCCTGAAACGTGGTCATGGGTGTCAGCACCCACTCTTCCAAACACACAACCTGGATGGTGAGAAGACTAGTAAATGGGGGTTCGCTGATTTTTAAAGTGAACCCTCAAACTTTATATAACCTGGAGGTAGTTCTAATCCTTCAAAGTAGAGGCTTTGGGGCGATCCCTGCCCTCAGCACCACAGATATTTTGACAGCATCCTGGAGGGTTGGTTTTTTTTTTTTTTTAATGTTTATTTATTTTGAGAGAGACCGCACCTTGCCCATGTGGGGGGTGGAGGACAGGCAGAGAGAGAGAGAGAGAGAGAGAGAGAGTATCCCAGGCAGGCTCCTGCTGTATTCACAGAGCCCAATGCAGGACTCAGTCTCACTAACCTTGAGATCATGACCTGACCTGAAATCGGGAGTCAAATGCTTAACCTGACTGAGCCACCTAGATTCCCTTGGAATTTCTTAAGTGTCAGTACGTCCGAGGTCATTTTTTTCTTGCATATTTTCAAAATAATATTGAGTCCTATCGTGTGATTCTAGGGAAGACTTTGAGAAACACTCCAGACATTCTGTAAACAACCTGCTTTTTGCTTTTAGTTAGTGTAGTGAACACTGATCTGATACAGAACTATTCCTTTCCTGTATCCTCCCAAGGAGTTACATCTCCAATCAAAGGACAGTTCAAGGACTATAACTTACATCCTACTAAGGAAATGCTTCTTTCAAAATATACCGCCTTTGGGAGAAACGAACATGTAAATTGAGTTCATTTTGATTCAAACTCTTAAATTCGGTCCTTTGTTTTAAGCACATTTCAAGGGACAAATAGAGCATTTTGTAATCGGAAGACATCTTTGTGCTCCAATAAAAAAACAAAATCAGATCAACAGTTTGGTTAATTTCTGACAGTTTGAAGCTTTATGTGTTCACTTGTTTAGAAAACAGGGGCGCCTGGGTGGCTCCGTCGGTTAAGTGGCCGACCTCGGCTCAGGTCATGATCTCGCGGTCTGTGAGTTCGAGCCCCGCGTCGGGCTCTGTGCTGACAGCTCAGAGCCTGGAGCCTGCTTCGGATTCTGTGCCTCCCTCTCTCTCTCTCTGCCCCTTCCTGGCTCGCGCTCTGTCTCTCTCTCTCAAAAGTAAATAAACGTTGACGAAATATTAAAAAAAAAGAAAACAACAGCAACGACAAAAGGCATAACCTAGTCCATCTTGTCGGTAATGGGCTAACCTGATGGGAGGGAGACAGACCCTACATAAATGGACTTGGACTGGTAGTTACAATGCATTGGCAGCGTCTCTGATTTCTTTGCATCTCAAAAGTTGCCTTTGTTCTTTGCCAAGGGCAAGTCATGTAACTAATAGGAAGAAAGTGTATCTTAAGTTGAAGGATGACCGGTCTGACTTCTGGACTAAGAATTCAAATTTATGTTTACTTTCAACACTCGCTGAACCTCTAAACATTACCCCATCAGCGATGCTGGACACCATACATGTCTGTAGGAAGGGGTCGGTAAACCCTCCATACTTACTGGGCACCAGGCACTGGGCAGTGGACGAGTCAGATGGGAAGGCAGTACATTCTTTGGAAGAGACATAGATGGGGTACCATGGCTGGAGTCAGAGACAGCCTGGTGGAAAGAAGGTGATGATGAATTAAGGCAATGATGAATTAAGCTGTAGAAAGTCTGGGAGGGGTGGGTGGAGGGCAGGGCCAATGCGTATACGTATGGGCAGCAAGGGAAGAATGTGCCGCGTTGGGAGAGCTACAAATACTTCCTTCTGGCTGTGGGGTAAGGGGTTGGCAGGGCCGAATGGAAAGAGATGAGGCCAGAGAGGTATGCAGGGGCCAGATCGGGAAGGGCCTCGTTGTGCTTGGTTCTGGGGAGCTTGGACTTTGTCCTGACAGCACAAGAGAGCTTTGAAGGCTTTTTTAATTTTTTTTTTTTTTTGAAGCATAGTAGTGGCATAGATTTTTTTTTTAATGTTTATTTACTTATTTTGAGACAGAGAGCATGGGTGAGCGCTCGAGCACGGGGGAGCGGTAAAGACAGAGGGAGAGAGAGAATCCCAAGCAGGCCCTATGCAGTCAGCACACGGCCCAACATGGGGCTTGATCCCACGAACCAAATCATGACTTGAGCTGAAATCAAGAGTCAGAGGTTTAATCAACCGAGCCACCCAGGCATTCTTGGCATAGATTTTAAATTAATTTTAAATTAATTAAATTAATTTTAAATTAATTTAAATTAATTTTTAAATTAAGAGATAACTTTGATTTACTTCTGTGTGTGTGTGTGCGCGTGTGCATGTGCACGCGCGCACGGGTGATTTTTATTAAAGCAGGGGGACGGGACCCATGGGCTGCCTGATTTTACTCCTTATTCTTTAGAGAAGAGGCCATCTCCCTGAAGCAGGGCTTCCACCTTACTTTGGGGTCCTCAGCGCTTCCTGTGACTGCCGTCATTATGGAATATTTACCGTGGCTGTGGGTAGTGGGCAGATAACGGTTATTTCGGGGCTACCTGCTGTTGGTTTCTTTGTCCTTCCAGTAAAGAAGACATTTAAGATTTGTGGTTTCGGAAAGTACAAGTCCAGGTGTGCCATGCCCGAAGGAGCCATTGCTGAGCTATTCCAGGTCTTTCTGGGAAGGTTGGGTCTTAGGATTGTGGTGTGCTCAGAGCGGTTTCCTGTAAAGCCTTTGGCCGGTTTAGACATGATCATGCTGAGCAGTGTGTCCCTGTGGTTCTGGAAGAAGTAGGATAATGCGCTTTTCACTCGTAACTTCCCTGCTCCTTTCATTGAGGCTGCTTGTTCCCAGCATGCTCTAGGTGTTCGAGAGAGCTGCCGTGGTCGCCGTGGGCTGGAAATGCAGACCGTCTCGGGCCTTCTTGCTTTAACGTCTACAACAGGAGAGAACTTAGTGTATCTTCGCAAAGCGTTTGGTAAATTCCTGCAAGAGAAAAGGCAGCGTTGTCTCGATCTGAGGACTCAGGCGTGTTCGTGGGGCCGGATCTCTCTTTCCAGTTTCCACCTTTGTACTGCGGTGGCTTCCCCACAGTTCATGTCCGTTTCCGGCTGTTTCAGGTAGAAGCCTTCGCCGAGGTACGGTGTGTTCTTTCCTGCACACCTGGCCCACAGGAATAGAGACTCTTTTCTGTCAGGACAGTTACTGACTTGTTGGTTTCCTAGAAGACTGAGTTTAGCTACTTACATCTGTGGCCAAAACACAGAGTGAATGTGTGTGTGTGTTTTAAGCAGTAACCATAGAGATGTCTCTTGCTGAAGTGTTCTAACCGGTAGCCTCTGCCAAGCGTCCTTCTCTTTAACATTCAGCTCCGTCGTGCAGGATGTTCGATGGGAAGGCGGAGGTGAAAACCCACCACCGCAGAAATTAGCAACAAATCCTGACCTCAGTCTTCATGTTGGTAAAAAATCTTATCCCCGAGGGTAAGACCTTTCAAAATGTCCTTCCAGGAAGTCGTCCCCTCGCTGCACCCAACACTCTTTCCCTTTTAAAGAGGGAACACAGTTCATGCTTATAACACGAACACAGGAAATAACAGTCATTCCTTCCTAAAAGGAATAATATGACAGTGGAAATTGCATTCTTCAGGGTCGTGATCCTTAGACTGTTCGAACTCGAGTCTGGAGAGGTCAGGATTGCCCTCACTCTTCCTAAACCTTTTTTTAATTTAATTTAATTTTATTTTTTAATGTTTATTTATTTTCGAGAGAGAGAGAGAGAGAGAGAGAGAGAGCACGAACCAAGGAGGGGCAGAGAGAGAGGGAGACACAGAATCTGAAGCAGGTTCCAGGCTCCAGCCTGTCAGCACAGAGCCTGACGTGGGGCTCGAACTCGTGAAATGCGACATCATGACTTGAACTGAAGTCGGATGCCTAACGGACTGAGCCACCCCGGTGCCCCTCTTGCTAGACCTTGAGAGCCAAATCCCCAGCCCTCATGCTCTGGCATTCGGCATACTCTTGGCCAAATACGAGCATTTGTGACCCCCCAGCTCTCAGTGCTGTTTTTGCTACCTAGTTGCACATCTCACTGGTGAGTAGATTCTGCCCATAAGCCCACAGGCTCCCAAGTCCTGCTGGCCTCTCTTGGAAGGGCTTCTTAGATAGCATCTTCAGGGCTCGCTGCAGGCTTTGCGGAGTGCATTTTTACATTCGTTATCCCGGTCAGTCTCCGCGACCCGTGACCTGGTGGTGCGTACGTGTTTTTATTCCTGGCGGCCGGGAGAGGAAGTCACTTGGCTGATCTCAACTCAGCTACTGGCATCCTGAGCCCACACTCGTAGGGACCTTTTTGGACTGTTTGCCTTTGCTTCTCCGCAGATAATTAACCAGTTAACTGCTTTAGGATGTTGTGTTGCTAGTTCCCTTGAAGTATTGTTATTTGTTTCACCTGGGATTGACCTGCCTCTGTAGTCTGATGATGCGTTAATGAATTTCTTGTCTCTGAGAAACTTGAATTTGCTTTCCGAGAGCCAAAAGGACAAAGCTGCTGTCGGTGGTGGTTTTAAACTAAAAATTTTTTTAATTTAATTTTTAAAGATTTATTTATTTTTGAGAGCTTGCAAGCAGGGAAGGGGCGGGCGGGGGGTGGGGGCAGGAGATCCAAAGCGGGCTCTGTGCTGGCAGCATCGAGCCTGTTGCCAGACTCAGACCCACAAGCCATGAGATCGTGACCTGAGCTGAAGTCAGACGCTCAACTGACTGACCCACCAGGCGCCCCTAAAGTTTTATTTTAAGTAGGCTCCACACCCAGTGTGGGTCTCGAACTCCTGACCCAAGATGAAGAGGCGCATGCTCCACTGACTGAACCAGCGAGGTGCCCCCGCTGTCGGTGTAACTCTAAGAACAGTGACTGCAAATCAGTGACATGCCGGTTGAAATCTTGATCATAATTGGGAAATAACATAACATCCGGCCAAGTGAAAAGAGATAATAGAAATATGTTTTGCTCAGCTCTCTGAGAAGATGTAACCACTCGGCTCACTATCTTAAGGATCCAGCATCTGTAGTTGCAGACTGCCCGCCCTTGGGTATTCAGCCTGCATGCTTTCGCGGGGCGCACACTCTGTTCACATGTTGGATTCAGATGCTCTTCCCCGGGTCTCGATTGCTCTCCTGTCCTTCGGAGTCCCCACTTTATTTATTGTGTGACCGGTTGTGTTCTGTCCTGCTTACTTTCTCGGCTTGGCCTGGAGGCATTGTGTTTGCTGCCCCTGCTTAGTGCCATGATTCTCAGTACTCTTTGATGACTGTGCCTTCGTGTGTTTGGATGAAACCTGCTTGGTGGTGTAGGGGGGGAGGTAAGAATGACTGTTCCGTCCCCCAGAGTCCAAATGCATCGTAATTCCTTCTGGGAGAGGAGCCTTGCCGTCTTCATAAAAGGAGGAAAGAGTAGGTCACTTCTGCCAGTCAGTGACCCATTTCCTCCATCCGCGGCCAGAACAGAAGTCTGAAGGCTAGGCTGACTCTTGAGGTGCCAGGTCTGGCTTGGGGCAGATCACGGCCTCAGCAGCTCCTTTTCCTCTTTTGTCCCCGGGGGTTAATAAAGGCCTCCCGGCCTGGCGGTGAGGGTTAAACGGGGCACTTAGTGAAGCAGGCACACAGGCGGATGTTGGAGCGGAGAGAGAGATGGCCAGGACTGTGAGGGCCGTGTTCCCTGGCCCCCCGGCCCTCCAGTAGGGGCCTCTGGCTGGCTCGAGTGGCAGGTTCCTAAGACTGACTGAGGGGTCTCTTTCTTGCTGCGCCTGAGAACTAACACACAGTTTTCTCTGAATTGTAAGGGAAAGGCAATAACAAACGTGGAGGAAGGGGAGCCCCGTGAGATTCTACCCACTATTTTATTCCAGGGACAGGGCTCGCCACTGTTAGCCCCTCCCGCCCGCTCCGCTCCTTTAAGGTAAAGGGTTGCGTGGGTTCCTTCCCCCGTGGAGACTCTGAAGAGCTCTCAGCCCTGGGGCCCTCCCGCCTGGGACGCATCTGTGTCTCCAGGCTTGTTCCGCACCGAAGAATGATTTCCTTTCGGGGACTTCTTCACAGACTTAAGGTCTGGACTCTGTTGTGGTCCGCCATTGTGGTGGTCCTTCCTTAGGACCCCTGAGCTTGCACTGGCCTGGCCTGGCCTGGGGTGCGAAGGGGGCAGGTGGGTGTTCCCTGTCCGCCTTTATCCTGCCTCCGTAGTTCCTGCGGCCACCCACTAGCCATTCCTTTTGCTTCCTCCTCTTGAGGTTTAGGATCCAGTTTTGTCCTTTGCTAGTCGAGTGGCCTTAGGCAAATCATTTAACTCCTGAGCGTGCAGCACAGCTGCCGTGAGTCTCATGGATCATGGCGGGGGCGGGAGGTGGTGAAGGGAGGGCCGGAGCCTTCCTTACACACACCTGTGGCAGGTGCTTGGCGTGTGCTGCCGCCGCAACCCCCACGGCTGACAAATGCCTGTGACAGCCTCAGCTCGTACTGTGAACACAGTAGTGTTGCTGCCTTCAGACCCAGATAGACCCAGTTCAGATTCTGGCTCCCCTCTGTACCAGCTGTGGAACCATGGTCAAGGTACATAACCTCTCAGAATTGGTTTCTAAATCATTTGTAAAATGGGGCGCTCTCTCTCTCTGTCTCTCTTTTAATGTTAAGTTTTGGGAGAGAGGGTGCTAGCAGGGGAGGGGAAGAGAAAAGGGGACAGAGGATCCAAAGTGGGCTCCAAGCTGAGACCGCAGAGCCTGATGCTGGGCTTGAACTCCCTAACCGTGAGATCATGACCTGAGCCGAAGCAGGAAGCTTAACTGACTGAGCCACCCAGGCGCCCCCAAATGGGGCTATATCGCTAAAATCCTGTTTCACAGGATGGTTCCTTAGTTCACGTGTTGGCTACTGTTTTAGGCGCTATGGACAGCTGTAGCAAATGAACTTTCTTCTCCTACAACTTGCTTTGTAGTGGAGAAAGATGGATAGTAGACAATAATGCTTTATATACACACCCAATGAAGTAAAATAAGAGAGATAAAGAACATAGAAAGTGATTGGCAGAGGTGCCACGGTGTGGGGGGGGCGGGGGGAGGAAGGTCGGAGGAGGCCTCTCAGTAAAGATCGGCAGAGGGACCCAAAGGAAGTGAGAAAGCATGTGTGCAGAAGAAGCTGCTGTAAGTGCATTCCAGGCAGAGGGAACAGCGAGTGCAAAGGTCCCGAGGCTGGAGCGTGCGTGTTTTATTTGAGGACCAGTGGGGGCGGGGGCCCAGTGGTAGGAAATGAAGTCAGAGGCAGCAGGGAGCCGGATCCCATAGAGACTAGTAGGCTCTGGTGGGTATTACCGAGATAAGAAGCCATGTGAGGGTATTGAGCAGAGGCTGACTTGGTTTTTAAAAGGATGATTCATTCTGGTTGTTACGTGTAAAATAAACTGTAAGGGGAAGAGTGGAAACACAGACTGATGAAGATGCTATTTCAGCTGTCCGTTCAAGGGCTGTGGTAATTGGGGCCAGGGAGGTCACAGCAGCAAAAGCGTTGAGAAAATTTCAGGATCTGTTTTGCAAGTAGAACCAACAATGTGGGGGATGAAAGAGGCATAAGACTGGGATTCCTGAGGTGGGGGGAGGGGAGGGAGCGTGGGAGGAGCCGGGCTTGGGTAAGTGAATGAAATCAAGAGTTTGGTTTGGGGCCTGGGGAGTTTAGAAAAAACTTGTGAAATCAGAGTGGGAGTGGCGAGCTGGCAGCCGAAAGGCCGTGGAACTAGATGAGGTCGCCGAATAAGCCAGCGGAGTCACAGAGGACGGAGGTGCAGACTCGCCAACCTCCGGGGCCTGGAGACGAAGAGGAGCCTGTCCTGTTCAGGGGACATCAAGGACGGGCTGTGAGAGGAGCCTCCAGGCGGCGGAGAGGGGACCGGCGGGCTGGGATGGACAGTGCGCTCAGGACGGAGTGTTGAGCGGTGTCGGGCGCTGCCGAGAGGCTGAGGGAAGTGACGGTGTGGAGTTGACTGTTGCGTCTGCCAGCAGTGGAGGTCATTGGCAACTCGGGCGAGTTTCAGCAGGATGGTGGGGCGTAGGAGCAAGATTGATGTGCGGTGGTGTCACTCAGAGCAGGGCCTGGGCCGGACCGTGGGCACGGGGCGAGCGCTGGCTGGCGGCACACCGAATGACAGGACCCGCCGGTGCACCTCGGTGAACAGCAGGCCGCTGGCCTCTTGGGGCCCTGAGGTGCTCAGCTGCTGGTTGCTGAAATAGTAAAATAGTAAATGTATAACAGATACATCTTAGATCTCAGGCAGTGTCGTCAGAGAGAAGCACCATGCGACCCACACGTGTGATTTAAAACTTTCCCGAAGCCACATTTAAAAAGTATGAGGAAACAGGTGCAATTGATTTTAATATTTTTTTAATTTTATTTACTTAAGTAGTCTTTGTACCCCCAGCATAGGGCTTGAACTCACAACCCTGAGATCAAGAGTCGCATGCTCCACTTGCTGAGTTAGCTAGGCACCCTGAATTTGAATATTTTAAACGGAATGCAGCATACCACGTGACCATATCACGGTCAGCACATTATCAGTGTGGAAAACACGTTAGTGAGCTGTTTTGCATTCTTTTTTTTTGTGATAAGTCTGGGAAGCCTGCTGTGCGTTCGGCGTTCACAGCACATCTCAGTTGGGACTGGCCACGTGTGAAGTGCTCACCAGCCACGTGTGGCGGTGGCCACTGGACTGGGTGGCGTGGCTGGAAAGTGTGCCCAAAGGATTTCCTCTTCCTGGGCAGGTGTAGAGAGCTCCTGAAAGCCTTAATGAACTTGGGAAGGAAAGCAGGAAGTGGCGTCCCTTCCAAGCAAGTGAGAATTGTTTTGTCTCTGCCTCATATGCTGCTCCCTCCCCGCCCCCCCCCCCAAGCCCTTCTTGGTTTTCTGGAGCCCCGGGTTTCTTCACATTCTTATCTTGCTGGCCTTAAAAAGTATGGCTGACGTTCTGCAGCAGCTTTTCGAGTCGCTTGGATATCAGCCAATAAAGACCTTTGCTGTCGGCAGCTCGAGTGATACCCGAGGGATTTCGGTTGAGGATCTCTCTTATTTGGGGGTCCCTCTTTTTTCCTTTCCCTTTTCCTCTGTCCATGCCTCTCTCTTTCTTGAGAGTCTGTTCTTTAGGTCTCCGCCATTTTCTCTGACTCCTAGCAGGTCCACCTCCACCCCCTCCCCGTTTCTCTTTTCACGACACTGTACAGCCACCACAGCGACGCGGTCCGCCGACCGGTCCTCTCCCTCCGGGCTGGGCTCTCCTCTTCAGCAAAGGTTGCCTCGCCTCTGGGCGTCCAGCCTTATAGTCAATTTGCCACAAATGCTTGTCTCCAACTTTTTTTTCCTTTTTTTGTCACATCGAAGCAAAAGGACAATGGCTTTTGAGATACATTAACAAAGCGTAGACTTCCTTAGGGCGGGAATTTTAAAACTGTATCCTGCGCCCCTGCCATGACCCATTTAACGTGGAGTGTTTTCCTTGCTGTGGGAGTAGCAGAGGAGGGAGGAGTGTTCTGTGTTCCTTCAAACAGACTAACCTGTCTGTATTTAAAAAAAAAAGCGAGAGAAAAAAGGCAACTGATGAACTCATGGCCTGGATGTCTTAGCTCTCAACTTCTGCCTTTTTCAAGATTTTACTTTTAAGTAATCTCTGCAGCCAACATGAGGCTCGAACCCACAACCCCAAGATCAAGAGTCGTATGCCCCACCCCCACCGGCGGAGCCAACCAGCAAAAAGCTTTTTGCTTTTTTTTTTTTTTTTTTGACTTAACCAATCATGTTTGTCCAGGAGTTGAGTTAGTGTTTTGAACCTGACCGTGTTCCTGAATGAAGCGTCGCTGTAGAATCAAGCCTGGGGTGATGAGACTTTGGGGGCTTCGCCCCCTCCCTGGAATTAGCTAGGGGCGGTAGATGAAGCTCTGTCCCGGTCACTGCCATACTGGTCACTGCCGCACCGCCGACTAGAGGAACCAGGCAGGGGCTGAAACAGTGGGCAGAGTTGGTGCGAAGGTGGTTTGGAAAAGCCTGCGGATCATGCCTGGACTGGCGCGCACTAAAAGTACGCAGACCTTTTGATCTGGTAGTTTTACGCCAGATTTTACTGGCGCTAGCTGTGAATCCCTGTGCTTCCCTCCCGAGTGAAACTGAGGCTCTCGCGGGAACAGGCAGAATCCCATCCAGACGTGTGATCTGGGAGGTGTCGGGGCCTTGCTGGGGACACAGGGGGCCCTGTAGCCAGGGGAGTGGGTGCTGAGGTCCTGCCCAAGACTTCCGGAGAGCAGGCCCAGCCTGGCACTGTTGCCCGTGCTGGGAGTTCAGGGCCACACGTGTTGGAACGAGGCCTGCCTTCTCCTTCCCAGCATCTTCTCTGCTTTGCGCTGGTCAGGGTCTGCCAGGCTCCAGTTCTGAGAGAAACCTTGTACCTTGTCTCTTCTTAGATTCCCCCCACTGTCTGTCTGCAGACGTGTGCTCCCCCAACTGGGGATAGCTGGACACGACCAGGCAAGCCTGTGGGCCATAGTGGTGCGCAGAGAGCCCGAGGGGAAAGTCAGGAAATGTCATCTGAAATGGAAGCTGACAAAGGGAAGCAAATCATCGGAAAAGTCACTTAAATAGTAACTTTGGGTGATAGAAAGAGGTTATTTCCTAACTCAGAGCCGGGAGCCTCCACTTAATACAAGATTTCTTGGATTCTTAGAAGTCGTGTTCATCACACTGGCGAGCAGGGGTTCTGGTTGTCGGAGGAGGGGCACTGTGGTGGGAGCAGGAGAATCAGCGTCTTTGGCCTTGAGTTGGCGGGAGGCTGGGAGTGGACGGCGGGGACCAGGCGCCAGACGCAGTGTAGCCGAGGAGGATTTGGGTTCGTTCACTGTCTCTTGTGAGTTTGGCTAATTTGTATTTTGTTTTTTATTTTTATTTTTTTGAGAGAGCTTGCGTGCCAGGGGGAGAGGAGCAAAGGGAGAGGGAGAATCTTTTTATTTATTTATTTATTTTATTTATTTTGGAGAGAGTGTGCGCTCAAGCGGGGGAGGGGGACAGAGGGTCCAAAGCAGGCTCTGCACTAAAAGCAGCGAGCCTGATGCGGGGCTTGAACTCACAAACCATGACATTGTGACTTGAGCCAAAGTCAGACACGTAACTGAGCCACCCAGGTGCTCTGAGGGAGAGAGAATCTTAAGCACAGAGCCCAGTGTGGGGCTCGATCTCATGACCCTGGGATCATGACCTGAGCAAAAATCAAGTCAGACGCTCAACCTACTGAGCCCTCCCGGTGCCCCCCAGGCCTTCATCCATCACCCCTGGGTAACTAGGCACACTGGTAAAGTCTATTTCTTGAATATTCAGGTCCGAGAGTATAGCCGTGATGATGATGAACTTGAACTTGCTGTAATTTGCCCCAAGGCCCGGAGTAGCCTATTTACTTCTCTCCTTTGCCTTTCTTCCTCTTCCCTCCCTTCTAGCCTTTTTTCCCCCTTCTCATCCCCCTCTTAGTGCCACAGCAGTGACTCTGCCCTTGCAACCTGCCTCCCCTCGCACATTCATCCCCATCCTCTCGTCTCCTTTGTTCCTTTTGAAGGAAGTGGCTGTGTAACAAGTTAGGCCGAGGCGTCCCCTTCCCTGCTCTTCCCTCCATATGCCTCCTTTCCCCAGCTTCCTGTGGGGGCTCACTAGGGTCAGCATTCCAAGGTTAAGGGCATCAGCAGCCACGGAGGCTGTGCTTTTTCCCTCAGGTGAGTCCAGTTTGCAGACATTGTGTCTGATTTCCTTCACCTTGTGGCTGTGGCCTCTCCTTTAGCTCCCACAAAGGACCGGTGCTGTCCAGAACTACCTCGCTCCCCCCCCCCCGGGGCTCCTCACGACCTCCCGCCTCCCTCTTTCCTTCTGGTTTTGCTTGTTCTCTCGGGCCAAGAAGGGTTTAACCGCCTTTTGTAGAGACGTAGCCCCACAGAGCAGGTGGTACCTGTGTCTAGTAACAGCAAACCTTTTTTTTTTTTTAATGTTTGTTTATGTTGAGAGAGAATCCCAAGCACGTTCCGTGCTGTCAGCACAGAGTCCAACGCGGGGCTCAATCCCACGAACTGTGAGATCATGACCTGAGCCGAGATCAAGAGTCAGACACTTAACCGACTGAGCCACCCAGGCGCCCCTGCAACAGCAGACCTTTTGCTTAGGATTTTGACCCAAAGAGGAGACCCCGCTCCGCCTCCCCCCTCCCCGCCCCCAATCAGAACACAACACATTATCTTCTGGAGTCTACTCAGTGCTACTTGGCAAAAAATAGCCAGGAAAAGTCACGGGAAGTCATGCCCAGCGCCTCACCTCTGATATGCTTCTGCTCTAACACTTGCCCTGTGTCCCGGCAATCCCTCGTCACTCCGGGAAGGCCTAGAGTGATGAGCTTCTGTGTGGGTTTCTTCCACTGCCTGTGGAGGGTGAACCTCTAACACCGAAGCCTTGACTTTGGGCCAGGGTTCTGTGCCTCCTTATGAAAAGAGAAGGTGCCCTTGGGTGATAAGGTTTCTTGTTGGGGCTCACATCCAGACGCTTCCTCACACAGCATCCTGGGGCCTTTTAGCTCCGCCGGGCTGCCGCATCTCTAGAGGAGACCAGCATTCTCCTTGGAGCGTGCCCGGGAGGAAAGTTTTGGTTTGGTGCAGCTCTTTGGAGCACGAGACTGCGAGCAGATCGATTGCAAGGCCGTGTCCAAAAAGAGAACGGACTGACTCATGACACCTGGAGGGACTCCAGAGGGAGCCGCGGCGGCCTCTGCATTCGCTGGCCGGGCACTCCCTCTCAGCCGGGCCAGCTCTGGGCACGCCGGTGTCGGCGGGCCGTCTGGACACAGTCAGGATCAGCTTTCTGCCCAGGCTGTCGGCCTTTATATCCCATCCTCTAACCCGGTGGGAGAACTCGTCCTCCGCTCTGACGAGTCACCCTGCCTGATGCGATGGGGCTTGAAGGGAGTGTTCGTTACTAGAGTGCCGGAGAGCAGCGTGGAATTCCGGGGAGATGAGGGAGAGAAGACCAGCGTCTGATGGCTTTGCTGCCTCCAGGGGTTCAAGCGGCTGCGGGATCGCAGCAGCATCAGGAGGGCCTAAGAGGCCTCAGTTCTTGGGCTGCCTCCAGAGTTTACTACTTTGTGAAGTTGAGCATGTCACTTCACCTCCACGGGCCACTTTGTACCTTCATCTGACGGAGCAGGATGTCCATCAAGCCTGGGATGTGTGACTGGAAATGAGTGGTTGGGGAAGCGTCTTGACAATCATGAAGTATTATATTGACGTAGGTGGTTATTTCTAAAGCCGGTAGCTTATGTTATGTGCCAGGGATGCTGGTTACGTTCTAATTTGGGACAGAGGCCCATTTACTCAGACGTGGTCCCGAAAGCCCTCTCGAAGGGCCTTTCTCTCCCCAGCCTCCCTTTGCCGGGCGTGGGCAGATTCCCTGTCTTCCCTAAGGCCCTCTGGAAAAAAAGGAAGCAGTTTGCTCTCCTGAGAGAAACCTGCATGGGTTTCTCAAATTCAGCTAAAGTAATGTGTATTTCACCACCGTTAAAAAAAAAATTGACTGCCATGTTAGGCCCCTTTGCCTGTATGCCTTACTTGGCCTCATCGTGACATGAAAGTGAGAGTTCACGTAATAAAGTTTAAAAATGTAGAGCTTTCCCATAAACATCTGGAATTTGGTTTTGCCTAAAATAGCAGCTCTGGCCCTGTAAGCCAAGGCTCTGCTGCCTGTCCTGTGGAGGGCCTGGGTTCTGACCCTGTTCGAAGGCCTCTAAATCCCACAGATGTTAAACCTTGCATGTATGGTGGGGACACTTGAGTAGGAAGTATTGTGTTCAGATTGGAGCAAAATGAGAACACTGTGGAGCTTTAAAACTGCGAGTTATTTGAAGAAAGCCTTGAAAAGTCCTTAAATGGTAATAGACATTAGGCTAACTTAAGACTTAGTATCTACTCAAGTTATTAACACTGGAATCCATAAAAAAAAAAATAATAATAATAACAAGAATTACAATTCCGACACAGACTGTGCTGTGGGCATAGATTCTCTCTGAGTGTCTGCCAGTTCACAGGAAACACCCAGGCTGTGCTCCCAGTCTCGGCACCCTTCTCCCTTCAGTCACTGGAGCGGTTGAATGCCAGCTCGTGTTCTAAGCTTGAGTAAGAAGTCTTCCGTCTAGTGGCCTCCTAGCCCCTCCAGAGAGTTGAGGGGACCCTCAGAATGCAGTCTGTTTTGCTTGGCTAAATATATTCTGGGTACGTCTTTAAAAAAAATTTTTTTTTAAAGCATAGATCAGCACCTATCAGAATGAGTGTCAGTGTCAAACTGGATTGACTCTGGCTTCGTATGTTAGTCCAGCTTCATAGTGTTTATAGGAGACAGAAGAGCATGAAAAGATGAGAAGGAAAAGAGGGAAACATTCCAGGGAGTACTGCCCAAAAGAAAACTGGCCTAGCTTTATTAATACTAAATCATAGATTTTAAAGCAAAGACGATCATTTCATAATAACAAACTGGGTAATTTACTAGAAAACAATCTCTGATTTTTTTTCCATAGTCAGTAAATTTAACAAATCAGCAAGAATTCAGAAGTTCTGAACATGATAGTTGACTGCCTCGAACTGTATCCATCAACTGTAGAATATAGTCCTTTCAGGACGGTGGGAACATTCCTGAAAACTGGCTACATGCTCGGCCCTGAGGTGGTTCTCAGTAAATTTCAAAGACTTCGCTGGCAGTTAAAGGTGGTGATTCTTAGCGTTTTGCAAGTTAGAGACTCCTTTGAAAATCCCATATACTCTTTAAGTCAAGATTCTCAACCTCAGCACTACCGACGTTTGGGACTAGGCAGTGTTTGCTGTGAGAGCTGCTCTGTGCATTGTAGGAGCTGAGCAGCCTGGACTCTGCCCGCTAGCTGCCGGTAGCATGTCTCCTCTAGTAGTGGCCAGCAGAAAGGTGTCCAGACGTCGCTAAATTGGCCCCTGGTGGGCAGAACCGCCCCTGGTTGAGAACCACTCTTATTTTTAAGTCTTTTTTCAGAGAGACAACTGAATTTTTTTCATACAGTTTTTTCCTTCTCCAATAGCTAAATGGCGGTGTCCTCACTGAGGACAGTTGAGTGGGATGTTCTGTACGAAAAAGCAGTAGGCCAGCCAAGGAGCCTGAAGGTTCGGTGTTTGCTCTGTGCACAGCTCCCCTGTCCAGTGGACAGACCCTGGTGCACGAGGGTGTGGAAACGTCAGAGTTCCGGACCCTGAGGGCTCACCGCCATCCAGTTTCCCAGATGTTAGGCCTCTGTTTTGTTCTGGGCCTTTGGCTAGGTGCTGGTCACAGAGTTCAAGTCCCTACCAGTGGAGATAAAAAGGCTATACATTTGTGATACATGTGATCATGAAGGAATGTAAAAGGGAGGGCTTATGTCTGAGAAGCGGGTGATTAACCAAGTATGGGACCAGAGAAGACTTTGCCAAGGAGAGGCAGACATCAGGCTGGGTGTTGCAGGAGAAATGGGAGTTGGCAAAGGGAAGGGTACTGCAGGCAGGGGACCAGTGTGCTGCTGGGTCCTGGGGGTTAGTGACAGCTCAGTCTCACAGTGATGCAGAACAGGAACAGAAGACCAAGGAAGGTAGGGGCGAGGCCTGCTGGGAGCTT
The DNA here is from genome assembly GCA_030068075.1 of Paguma larvata. Classification (NCBI taxonomy): domain Eukaryota; kingdom Metazoa; phylum Chordata; class Mammalia; order Carnivora; family Viverridae; genus Paguma; species Paguma larvata. Next base: position 11,688,276 of record CM057833.1, read on the forward strand.
GGACTTGATCTAACAAGCAGCGGAAGGGGTTTTCATGGGGACTGACACGACCAGATTTGTGTTTGGAAAGTTGGCTCGAGCGGCTCCGTGAGGGACAGGCTGGAGGCCAGGGGACCAGTTGGAAGCTATGCAGAGAACCAGCTGCATGATGAGGTCTAGAACTGTCACCGCGGCCATGGGGATGGAGGGAGATGAACCCTCAGGGAGTCAGGTTCCCGAACCCCAGAGTCTAGTAAAGGGAGGTCTGCACCCGTTACCTCAGAGGAAACAGCAGTGTCCCTGGTCAGAGGACACCATCCTTAGCTCTGAAAATAAAGACATAAGTTTTTATCTAAGAGAGATTTTTTTCCACTTTTTATATACATTTTTTTCCTCTAGGAAATAGACAGACGGTTGGAAAAAAAACTGAAGATCACACAAAAGGAGAGGTAAGGCTGCTGTCTGGTCTGAGGGCTCATGCTCCCCGCCGTGTGAGAGCTGGGCAGTCAGTGGTGTTGTCCAGGTGGCCGTCAGGTTTAGCAGGGCAGGCCCCCGGGCAGGCTCCTGAGCGTGTCCCTCAAGGGCATGGTGACTCGAGGCTTTGAGAGTGAGGCTGGAGTGTCGCATCTGCCTTCTGACCTAGTGGGTGCCCTGCCCGGGGTGGCCCGGTGGAGAGTGGGGAGATGGTAAGTCAGAGAGCTTAGGTTTCAGGCCTGGCTCTGTTCCAGTTGCTCCGAGGTTCGGGACAAGTTGTTTTCCCCTCTGGACACCAGTTTCTTTCTCTGTGACATAACGAGAGTGGACAGATGATTTCTCTGGGCCCTCTGTGACGTGGCGGCTAAGGGCATTGTGGGGGTATTCTGGAAGAAAAGATTCTCAGAAATTCTCAAAGACCTTTTTAAGGATACTTTCCCCACCTAGACAGGGGAGAAGGTGGGTTTCAGGGCAGGTGAAATTGAGCTCCGCAGTCTGTCTTTGGGCTTAGGTAAGCTGTCGGCCTCCCGCAGGGACTGGCGACAGAGGAGGAGGAGAGGAGGAGAGGGCCGCCCCGGACTTGCTCATCGTTCCCCGGGGACGCTGGGGCGCCCTGCCCGCCCGCTAGTGTGCTGGCTCCGTGTCTGTCTGCGCGTCTCAGCAGCTGCACCGAAGTCCAGTTACAGTCCCCTTTCCACGCTCTTCCTGTCCCGCCCGGGACTCCTTCCAGCTCCCCTGGCAGCAGCTGAGGTCACCAGCCCCTTCCCCTCCTGACGACCGTGGCTCTGAAAACAGGCCCCTGTAGGCCGTTTGGTTCTGAAGAGAAGCTAGTTGACTGCTCTGGGGAGGGGCTTGTGGCTACTGAGGGGCGGTCGCTCCTGCCTGGATCCCTTTTTCTCCTGTGGTGTTTGTTTCTTTCCCTCCTGTGTTGTTTTCCTCCTCTCCTCGTGGACACTGCTGCCCGGTGTGCACACCCCACAGCCTGCGACAGTGCTGCTCCTCTGAGCGCTGCCAAGCACTGTCCCTAGGCTCGTCCTTCACCCCAGCCCCGCCGCGCCCAGGATACCAGGGAGCCCCGGTGAGGGAGGTGTCTCTGCTCAGAAACTCTTTTGGAGAGACGACCCGGTTGTCTGGTGTGGCCGGCCTCTGGGAGGCACAGGTCACTTCCCAGAAGGCTGAGGCAGTTTGGTAAATCCTGTCCTGACGCCAGGCAGGGATGGCGGAGTGGGCCCCTTCGTAGTGTTTGACTGGTGTGCGCACGCGCGGTGGAAGGCTGTGGCTGGAGTGAACGCTTTGCTGAGCCCTAAGCTAAGGGGCTCCCCCTACACCAGCCTGTTACCCTCTGCTCTGTGTAGGGAAGTTGCGATTTTAACTGACACCATTGGATTCTGGGCACGAAATGTTTTGCCACAGGGGCCAAACAGTGGTTGGTGTGACTGTGAGCCCGGGGAGGGAAGTCCCAGGATGAGCTGGTGTTCCGGCCCCCTGTGCCTGGGGCGAGGTCTGGGAAGCAGGCCGGAGGACCACGTGAGCTTGTGGCCAGGTTGCTCTTGTGAGAAACCCAGGAGTGAGAGTGCTGCTGTCTGGCCCGAGGCCAGAGAATAACGAACAGAATTAGGAGGAGGGAGGGGAAGGCGATGGGGGTGGTCGAGGGACACGGATGGGGCCTCCGCAGTCAGGGGCAGGACTTGTGAAGCTCTGTTTGCTCTTTGTCAGCAGGAAATCCAAATCTCCTCCCAAAGTGCCCATTGTGATTCAGGACGATAGCCTTCCCACGGGGCCCCCCCCACAGATCCGCATCCTCAAGAGGCCCACCAGCAACGGTGTGGTCAGCAGCCCCAACTCCACCAGCAGGCCAGCCCTTCCCGTCAAGTCCCTCGCACAGCGGGAGGCAGAGTACGCCGAGGCCCGGAAGCGGATCCTGGGCAGCGCCAGCCCCGAGGAGGAACAGGAGAAACCCATCCTCGACAGGTGAGTGTGGCCGGCAGGCTGGCCGTCGACCGCTGTGCCCGGCCACCTTACAGCAGGGACGGAGGAGCGGCCAGGCTGCACGTAGAGTCGTGAGAAGCTGGCAGAACTGGGACTGGAACCAGGGCGGCTCCAGCCGCCAGCCTCGGTCTAGTGGGCGGGTTCAGTGTCTGCTGCGCTGGCTCAGGACTGCCGGCGTTGAGGCGGTGCTTTGCTGGCGTGCTGCCTCTGCAGGCGTCGGGGGGCGGTGTGGCATGGAGGTTAAAGGCGTGGACTTTGAGTCAGAACCTACCATTCCCTTCCATTCAGGGCTGCCTAGCCTCTCTGTGCCCTCAGAGCCCAATGTGGGGGGGAGGGGAACAGGACGATGATCGGACCTGCCCGTCAGCTCGTGTGCAAGTGAATGAGCGTAGCGTCCTGAGGACCGCACCTGGCACGGTGGATGGTGCCCCATGAAGATGTTATCTTCTGGGTCTCAAAATAGCTCTTTGTAATGTTTTGTGAATTTTCTGAATCCTTTTTCGTTCCGGGCACTTTTTTCTCTGTGGTCCTAGAGGTTGCATTCTATAATCTGTCACCTCCTGCTAGAGCAGTATTTGTTAGAACGGCTTCTCTGTGACTTTGAGAGGCCTCCTCGGGCTTGCTCTTCTGGGGCTCGTACCTCCTTCCCATCCCTTCGTTGTTCGATAGACTTCGGTTCTTCTCTAAGCCTCCACCTGGCAGAGTAGAAAAAGGCTGCTCTCTTAGGCTCCTGTTTGGAGAGAAGCAGGAGGGCAGCAGCGGCTGACGCTGGACCCCCCACTGAGCTCTCGGTCTGGGGACTTTGCCTTTGCTGCTACTCTGGCAAGTCTGTGCCACGCTGAGGTCACTGCCCCTGGACAAGATGGGCCCTTGAGCACTCCCCTTGCCCTTGGGTTTTGGGGGAGGAGTGCTGTTAGCACTCGAGGTGAACGGAGGCCACCTGCGCCACCTGCCCGGCTTGGAAGGCTCCCTGAGTCCATGTGTCGGAGAAGCGGGTTCACGGAGCCAGAGCTGGCTCATAGCCACTTCGGCTTCTGCCCCGGCTGCAGTTGTAAGATTCGGGGACCTCTCTGATGTCCTTTTTCAGGCCTTCCTCTGATCTTCTTCCCTCCAGGCCAACCAGGATCTCCCAACCTGAGGACAGCAGGCAGCCCAATAATGTGATCAGACAGCCTTTGGGTCCAGATGGGTCACAAGGCTTCAAACAACGCAGATAAACGCGTGCAGGAAAGGATGCTGCCGCTGCCGCCGTCACCGCCTCTTGGGTCGTCCGCCACGGGTCGCACTGCCGTGGCAGACAGCTGGACTTGAGCAGAGGGAACGACCTGACTTACTTGCACTGTGATCCCCTTTGCTCCGCCCACTGTGACCTTGAACCCCATGCACTGTGACCTCCCTCCTTCCCCCCCTCTTCCCCCTGCGATTGGCACGTCTACAAGGGCTGTCCCAAGTCAATGGAAAGGGAAAGGGTGGGGGTTAGGGGAGGGTTGGGGGGACCCGCGAAGGACTCAGAGTAGAGAGTCAGACAGTGCCACTTGGCCGCTTGGGGTAAAGCCAGTGCCAGCAATAACAGTTTATCATGCTCATTAATTTGAGATTTCAAAACACAGATGAGATCTCCTGCCCGCCCACCCCCAAGTGCATGTCTTCATCACTTAAAAGCAAGTTCCATTTGAAAATATCCTTTCTTTTTTTTTTTTCCTCTTTCCTATTTTTTGTTTGTTTATACAAATATCTGATTTGCAAGAAAAAGTGCATGGGAGGGCTTTTAGCAGTTTAATGAATTTTTAACTGAGAAAGGGTAGTTTGGTAGTCTCCTTAAAAATGCTTCTGGGAAGTTCCCTAGAAACATTAACCAATAGGGTTTTGGTGAGCTTAGCTTCTGTGTTCCTACTGCCGCCCGGAAAAGGGGCGGGGCTCTGTGGCCCCGAGGACATATGAGCACCCCATGCCTATACCTCCCTCCCCCGGCTGAGTCCCAGGGGCATCTCGGCCCTGCCTGGAGACCGGGCTAGCTCTATAGGCTCAGAGAGCCTGGGGAGGGTGCTAACCCCACCTCTAGTATTCTGGGAGTTAGGGAAAGCGAACAGACTTTCCCTTCCCATACCCCTCAGGGCGGTTCCCTGCCAGCCAGCCTTGCTCTTTCCAGAAGAGAGCAGGGAGTGAGAGGCACTCCGAGCTCAGAAGTGAGGGGCGCGAGCCTTGCTCAGGGTTCGGCTGTTGGTGCAAGGAGAGCCAGGAGAGAGTGGTTCCAGCACTCTGAGCCTCCTGCCTAGTGTGCTCGGAAGGCGGAGAGAGCTTCCCTCTCTCCCGGGTCTGTGAGCGCCGTCTGCGCGGATGGTCCCAGCCTCGTGGCCGGGCCTGGTACGTTTCCTTTGTGAAGTCGCTACCGTGGGAGCAGACCGTTCTGAATACATTTGGGAAAAGGCAAGCTGTGCATTGCGAAGGTTGGCGATGACAGCCTGGTTCTCCATAAACCCCGGCTACCCTTCACCCGTTTTTCCAGAGCGAGGGCTTGGAAGGAAGGCGGTTTCCGCCTCTGTCCCCGGAGCCTAGAGACTTGCGGTGGCTCTCGAAGGTGGAAGAGGCTAAGAGGGCCGCTGCCCAGAGCAGCTGCGTGTTTGTGTGTGTACAGTCCGGGTCCTCTCAGGCTTTCTGGTCTCTTCCATTGCACTGCGCCTTATCCCTCAGCCAGCCAGGTGGCCTCCCCACTCAGCGGATGAGTTGTGACTGTGTGGTATGACGTTCTGTGATTAGGGCATCCGGCGGTGGCCAGGGTGGCAAGCAGGGTTTCGCAGGCTCACTCCACCTTGGGTTCACCTCTCAGCCTTGCCCCGTGGGAAGGTGGGCCGGGCCCAGCACGCCGCGTCCCACTGCCGCTCCCGCTTAGGAGGAAGGGCCGGCCGCCAGAAGCAGCAGCCAGGCCCTAGCACAGCCTTAGAACCGCGAGAGGCCGGGAAGCTGCCCGCGAGCAGAGCCGGAACGGAACTGTAGTCGTGAAGGACCCCAGAGCGTTGGGTTGTGCCCACGGGCTCTTCTGAGGAGGCGCGCCCTCCAGGAGTGGGCAAGGGAGAAAGCTGGCTGCTGTCCTCATAGTTCCCCTGCCCTGACCAAGTTTCCTCATTCTACATGTACAGTGTCCGTCCCTCGTGTAATTGTGGTTTCTGGCCCAAGATGAGACTGTCCTTTCAGTTGGAGACGGGCACAGAGGTAGGCCAGGTGGCACGGCCGGGAGTGCCGGTGCTCAGCCATCCGAACCACCTGTTCTTGCCCCCCTCCCCCGGTGGGAGCCAGCGGGAAGGCTGGCCGATGGGCGTCTGCGGGCTGAGGATGTAGTAGGGACTGGCGTTCCCGCCGCCTCTGGCCAAAGACGGGGCTCTGCCCGCTGCGGGCCTGCCACCAGCTGCCATCAGTCGTGCCCTTGGCTTCCCAGATGGAGAGGTGGCGGGCACAATTTTAAAAAGAAAGAAAGAAGTGAAAACAAGGAACTGTATTGTGTTGGGGGGAGGCGGGAGGGGAGATGGGAGAATGGTTTGGATTTTGTGTGTGGGTTTTTTGTTTTTGTTTTGTTTTTTTTGTTTTGTAGTTGTCTGTAACTTTCCTTAAGTGCTTCTTTTTTTTTTTAATTTTTTTTTTTTTTAAAGTAAGCTGCAGGCTTTGGCTTGGAAAACCCCAGGGGGGTGGGGGGCAGAAACCTGAGGCTGCTGCCCCTTTATCTGCCTCCGTGGTACTGTCCCCTTCCCCCAGCTCCTCCCTGACCCCATGAGCCAGGCCGCAGACCTTCCAGCTAACCGCTTCCCATGAGCCACTATTCTGATGTCAGCCTATAACCAAAGGAGCTGGGGGTCCCGGGCCTGGTGACCAACCCTTCTCAGCCCACTCAATCAGGGTGCTCCCCACCTGCAGGCAGGAGGCAACACCCTATCTGCTACCATCAGCCCCTTCCAGAGCCCACTGCCCCGCCCTGCCCTGTCCAGCCCAGCCATACCCTGCTCTGCCCCGTGTGGGGATGCTCTGCTCAGGGATGGGCCGGCAGGGCTGCCCCAGCCTCCCTGGTGAGCAGAGACTCTGGAAACCTCTGGGGTCCTGTTTTCTGACCGTGTGATCCCAGGGGTGCACATGGGCCCCTTGGGTGTCTGAACAGAAGGGCATGGGAGGGAGGGCCGTACCCCTGCAGTCCTGCTCTGCTGGTCTAGCGGGCAGCTGCCCACCCCACCCCACCCCGCACCGCGGGCTCCTGAGTCGGCAGATTAAGCATTTTATAAATTGTATTTTAAATACATGTTTTAAACTTGTCAGAGCCTTGTCCTCATTTCAGCCCCTGGCCTCCTAACCTCTTGCCGTGCCTGCCTGTTTAACCGCTGGGGGAAGCTACCCCTGCTCAGTCCCGGGGAGGGGCTCGCTCTTTGTTAGAGAAATAGGCCCGGGGTGGTATGCGGGTTGGGGGGCAAAGACCCACACACCCGCAGGTTCCAAGAGAAGGGCCCCTGTGGGTCCCGGGGCTCTGTTGGTGAGAGCGTGGCCGAGACCCCTCCTGCCCTCCTGCAGGGTCTGGCCGCCCCTTTCAGGGTCCAGAATCTTTCCCAGGTACTTCCCTTAGATTCACCACGCCCCCCGAGCAAGTGGGGTGGGATGCGTGCTGTCGTTGTGGGCATCCTAGTCCAAAGGGGGAGGCACTCCTCTGCGGAGGGTCCCAGTTTTGTGCTTCGAGAGCGCGGAGGAGGTCAAGACTCTGCGCCCTGGGTCCCTCTAGCGGGAGGGACTTCCCTCCCCGGCAGGGTTCTGAGGTATGTCTCGGTTCAGGGTTTCCCGGTCCCGGGGGAGGCCGGGGCCCTGCACGCCAAGAGCCGAGTGGAGGGGGTGAAAGCCCCGGGGGCCTTCCCTGGCTCCAGACACAGAGGCCAAGGTTTTCAGTGTTTATTGGCTTACCACAAAAGCCAACTCCAGCCTCGGAACCTGCCTGATGGCCTGTCCCTCTGCAGGCCTGGCACAGCAGCCGCGCGGAGTCGGGACTCCAGAGTCAGTGGCTTCGAGCCGGCACAGAGCTGAGCCACTTTCGGCTCTCAGAGCTGTGTTCCCTAGGGAGAGGCCGGAGAAGGGCGAGAGGAGATGAGCCGCCCCCGCGTGCCCCAGGGGAGAGGAGGCTTCCCTGGGGAGTGATGGAGCCCAGCAGTCGGGCTCGGGGGCCTGAGGGCAAGTCCAGGCTGCTTTTACCCCAAAGTGCCTGGAAGGCGACCGGCAGGGGAAGCTTCCCTCCACCCAGCGGTCCCTGTCTCCTGCTGCTCCTCACACAGGAGTCAGACTCAGGCAGAGAACTTGAGAGCTAAACCCCCTGTGTGGGAAAGGCAGGCGGTGCCCGCCTCAGAGAAAGACGGTATGTGCCACCGAGTCCGGGCACAGGAAGGCACAAGTGCCGTGACTTAGGCACGATCGACGTGGCACACGGCCCCTCAACAGAGGTTAATTTGTCACTGCTTCCTTCCTTTCCCGCTTTTCCTCCCTGGAGCAGCAGTATCCCGGTGTCATCTCTTGGAAGGATGGATTCCCCTCGGGTTAGGTCAGGGCCTCGTAGAGGAGGAGGTGGGAGGGCCTGGGCCGGAGCCCCTGCCTTCCCGACACCCACCTGCTTCCTTGAGACCCTGACTGGAAGAGGAGGCTCTGGATGTCGGGGCCCAGGCTGGCGGGGGTGCACTGGTCTAGCAGGTAGTGGCTGCCCTGCTTTCTTCGGACCACCCTCTTGTCCAGCCGCGGGTAGAGCGGGATGCAGGGCACCTGGGCGTAGGGGCTCTGCAGATTGGCAGCTGGCAAGGGAGGAGGAGGCAGGAGGGGGGAATGCTTCAGAGCACGCCCAGCCTCGGGAGGCCGGCTGACCCAACTGAAATCCCAGCTCTGCCACATAATGAGCCGGGTGGGTTTGGGCGAGTCCCTTAACCTCTCTGAGCCTCTGTGTAAGCTGGAGGTGATGGCCATTCAAGGGGTAATACACGCGGAGCGCTCCGCTAAATTCGGAGCACAGCGTAGGGGCTAGTGACACCGGGCACCGGAGGACGCGTCATTGTGATGAGTCCTGGGAGTCCGGTCGGTACCCCAGAGAGACCCTGGAAAGCTCCCAGCCCATCACTTGGCACACAGTAGGAATCTATTCAGTGGCACCTGCTCTCACGGGGAGGCAGCCTTGCCCGGTGAAGAGAGCACAGGTTTTGGAGTCGGACCTGGGTATGAACTGCCCTTGCTGACCCACGCTAGTTGCGGGGGCTTGGGCGAGTTGCTTAAACTTCTTCAGTTTCACTGTTCTCTTCTGTAAGATGGGGTAAACACGTGATGGTGAGGGTTAAATTCTAGCGCGTGTACGAAGTCCCCAGCATGGGGAGTGGCCCCAGCGGGTGACCAGCGAATGGTGAGCTGAGATTGCTAATCCCCCTCTGTTCTCGGTTAATTGAGGCTCTCGGGACCAACACGTGCCCAGAGTTCAGGGATGGGGGGCTCCTGTCAAGAGAGCTAGAGGTGGAGGAGTGATTTTTCAGCCCATCGACCACCACTGACAGTTAAGCCCGATGTGGGAAACCAGGTCTCGCGGCAACGAGGCGTGGCTGCCGGGGCCCCGGGGAAAGGGGCCAGGTGGCCAGGAAAGCCGAGAACTCCCCACGCCCGGGGCCCTCACCGTAGTTCTGCTGCTTCAGCCGGCTCAGGATCCGGAGGACCCTTCGTTCCGGGACTTCCAGGGTGTCTGCCTGCTGGGGGTTGCAGGGAAGCTTCTTCCGGGACCTCAGCCGGCCTATGGTCGACTCCATCTCTCGGGCCTTACAGGTGCCTTCCTTCAGCTTCTTCTGGTAATAGCTGGGGAGGCAGCGTCCACCCAGCTCAGCCTGTCTGCGTTTAATTCACCCTCTGCCCCACTCAGTCTTTCTGAGCCCCTGTTCTGTCTGGCCAGCTCTGGGACGGGGACACAAGCCCAGGTGTTGGGAGACTGGGTTTTAGTCCCAGCCCTGCCATTAACTTCCCACGACTGTGGGCATGTCACTGCCTTGCTTTGGGCTCCAGTCGCCCCTAAAGGGAAATGGTTCTCTCTCCCCTGTCACTGCAAGTCACTTGACTTCTCTGGGCTTCAGGTTTCCCCGGGTAAGACGGATCTGTTTTCATGTTCTGGGATTAAATAAACAGGCCATCAAGTGCTCAAGCAGACTGACCCATGGAAAGAGCTTTGGTAAATGTTACAATGGTTTCTGCCCCTGGTATGTTTGCTTAGATGTACAATGCTCTGTAAGGCAGCTGTGCTCCTCAGCTTTGAGTTTTATTTCCTTGACTCATCGCTACTTGCCTACCCACTGGACTGCAGCACCGTCCATTCTTTCAGTAAATATTCAGTGGGTGTTTACTGCATGCCGGCTGCTTACCTGCGAGCTTGGGGGAAGCAGTGCGAGAGATCTCCACATAGGTCCCTGCCTCCTAGTCTCTCCACCCCTCTCACTCCAGCCACTGCTGCGGTGACCACTTTCACACGGACTTTGAGCAGCTTTGCACAGGGACAGTCCGAGATGGCCTCACCTCAGAAGCCTCTTGCCTGGGGCTTCTCTGACACCTAAGCAACCCAGAAGTCCAGGGGAATTAAACCAAACGAGCTAGCCACTGAGGGATTCAGGTTTCTTTTTGTTCTGACAAGATTCTGAGCCACCTTTCGGTCTCCTCGGAAGGTCCTGGGGGTGGTTCACTCAGTCACACATGCTCGCATTGGCTGCTTCTCTGTTCGCATCCCTTCTGTTTCTCCTTCCTGGATTCACTTTCTAAAATCAACCACCTAGGCGCACACCTGGTGGGAGAGTCAGACCGCGAACAAATAAATACAATCCCATGTCAGTAGTGATGGGTGTTCGGAGAGTGAGTAAAAAGCTGGAGAGTCGGGTAGTGATGAAGGGCTGTTTTTGCACACAGTGCTCAGTACAAGTCTCAGAGGTGGTGATGTTTGAGGAGAATGAGGGGAGAGAGCAAGTCGGATGGATATCTCTGGAGAAACAGTCTTTCAGGTGGAGAGAATGGCATGTGGGGAGGCCATGAGGTGAGAAAGAGCACAGTGAGCTCTAGGAATGGCAAGGAGGCCAGAAGGGCTAGAGCCTTCTGTGTGGAAAAGAGGGGGAGACGTGGGTGTGGGCGGCAAGATGGGAGGTCCAGACTGCCCAGGGCTTTGAGGCAGCGGTGAAGGATGGACGTGATACTCGGTATTGGGAAACCCTCAGGCTTAAGCTACTGGTTCTGCTAGGGCCTCTGCTGATCTCTGGGGCCTGGAATTTGGGGGTTTTAATGAGCTTCACACACGGAACATAGAAAATGAATACCAGAGCCCTCACGTGCAAGTTGGATCTGGACCCCTATATAAAACTAGGATCTGAAAAGGCAACATGTTGAGTAAAAAGATGAACTAGAAAATAACTTCACCCCACAGAGGCCAAAAGGACATGAGCAAAGTGTGTGCAACTTTCTTGGTCACAATTTTAAAGGAAATTGCTTGCTCTCCACTTCCTCTCTACCTTTTTCAAGGACTTGAATTAAGATGTATTGCTCATAAATTGGCTTAGGATTGACCTAAGGAATGGTGGAACAATCAATTAGAAAGAAACTGTAAGTTGTGTGCTGAGCAGCCTTGTCTTCCTGCCTGCTTCTCCTGGACTGTCGACATAAGAGAGAAATAAACTATCTTGTTTGAACTATAGTGCACTGGGGTCTATTCCTGAACTAATATGCCAATCTACAATTCTATACCCAGCTAAACTGTTCAGTTCAGTACATGTGAATATAAACACTTGAAGACACATAAAATCTCAAAACTTTTGCATCCCATGGATTCTTTTTCAAGAAGCTACTGGAGGACATGCTTTTCCAAAATGAGGGCATAAACCAAAATAGAAAATGAATACATACATACAGAAAACAGGCAACCCAACACAGAAGCAAAGGTAAAGGAAGATGGTGAAGGGAGACCCCCAACTGCCATAAAGGACAAGTATAGATTAGATCCCTGAAGCTTAAAAGAATAGGACCATTTCAAGGGCTGGCATTACCGCACCAGTTGTTGAATCACTGCCTTTTTAACCCAAAAAAGCTACTAGGGAAACATCTCCCATTATTATTATTTTTAAGTTTATTTATTTTGAGAGAGAGAGAGTGCAAGAGAGCATGAGTGGGAGGAGGGCAGAGACAGGGAGGGAGAGAGTCCCAAGCAGGCTCTGCACTGTCAATGCAGAGCCCGATGCAGTGTTCGAACCCACGAACTATGAGATCGTGATCTGAGCCAAAGTCAGACGCTTAACCCACTGAGCCATCCAAATGCCCCTCCCAAACCAAACCAAGAAAGATTAAGCAAACCAAGAAAAAGTAAGACAAACAGAATCCTAATCAGAAGAAAGGAAGAATGCCTAGGATGACAACAGACTCCTAAGATGACAGCTCTGCAACAGGCCTAAAAAGAACCCAAAAATAAGAGTGGGATTATTTAGAACGTGCCTCCAAGAAAAAGAAACCCTAAGAAGGCACAGAAATTATTAATGAGTAAAAAAAAAACAAAAACAAAAACACCATCGAGGCAATTGTCAATTTCAGGAACTAAAAAGACAAGGAAATGAAATCACAAAATACTCAGCTATTAAAAATTGCATAATGGGGCACCTGAGGGGCTCAGTTGGTTAAGCTTCCGACTTCAGCTCAGGTCATGATCATGTGGTTCATGAGTTCGAGCCCTGCCTCAGGTTTTGTGCTGACAGATCAGAGCCTGGAGTCTGCTTCAGATTCTGTGTCTCCACCTCTCTCTGTTCCTCCCCTGCTCACACTCTGTCTCTCTCAAAAATAAAGATTAAAGATAATTTAAAAAACAAAACCAAAAAAATTGCATAAGCATAATAATAGAACCCCCCTCCAAATTATTTAGTCAAAAATGATATTAGAATGCATAGAGGAGAGCTTCGGGGATAGTTGTATCAGACAGCTAAATCCATACATTAATAGGAAGTCAGAAGTCTAAAAATCACTAATCAAACTATTATAGTACATGCATATTATTTAGAAGCAAGGAGAGAGTCCAACAGTATTTGCCCTGGTATGGGAGACTCCAGGGAGTGGGAAGCGTGATGAAGAGTGGTGTGGGGAAGTGCAATTGTTTATTATGAAGCTTTTTGGACTATTTGGCTTTTTAAACAATGTACACATTACTTTAGCTTTTTAAGAATTAACTCAAAGGATAAAGAAAGTTCTGTCAGTTGACTACTAACCAAAAGAAGTTGGGATAGCCATATTAATATTTAAAAAACTAGGCCTTAAAAAAAAAATCACTAGAGACACAAATGATGACCACAGAATGATACAATGTTCAGTTCGTCAGGAAATACAAAATTCTAAACATGAAATACAAAGGAAAGCCTGATAGAGCTACAAGGAGAAGTAGACAATCTCATTGTCACGGAAGTGACGACAGATACTCAGCTCTGCCAGTGTGGCATCGAGGAATCCACAGACTATATGATAGATGAATGGATGTGGCTGTGTTCTGATGAAAGTTTAACTATAAAAACAGAGCCAGCTCTATGTGGCCTGCGGTCCACAATTTGCTGACCTCCATCAACTACAGACCTTCCCTAAAACTAAAATCCACAGGAGGAAGAGTTTGGAAGTTGACTCTACCAAGTTAGAAGGTTTAGGTAACACCTAGGCTTTTCACAAGTATGCCGTAACAAAGTCAAAAAGCCAAGGCTACATAAATTCAGAGTGATCGGCCGGTAATTGAACTGCCTCCAAGACAAAAACTTAACACTCATCAAGGGAAGAGTCTGGTCTCTAAACACAACAGAATCCAGTCTCTAAACCATATCATCTGAAATGTCCAGGACACAATACAAAATTATCAGACATGCAAAGAAACAGGAAAATGTCGTCCCTAGTAAGGCCCATAAAAATAAACTCATGGGAAGCAACCTTGAGGTAGCCCAGATGTTGGATTTAGTAGACAGCGGCTTTAAGGAGTTATTAAAAATATATTGAAATAATTGAAGGAAAATGTGATCTTAATGAATAGAGAAACATAGACCTGAAACAAATGGAAATTTTAGAACCAAAAGGTACAATAACTGAAGTGAAAAATTCACTGAATGGGCTTCATAGGAGATTGGAGAGAGCAGAAAGAAAAATTACTAAACTTGAAGACAGATCAGTAGAAGTCATCCCATCTGAAAACAGGAAAAAAGAAATTAAAGACAAATGAACAGAATTCTGTTTCTGACCATAATGAAGCAACTGGTACTGAACTCGTCCTCCTGGCATGAATACCTAGATCCATGAACAAAATACATGAAACACTTGTTAGATATTGAACAATGGGCAGCACAAGACTATAATCCCAGAGAGAAGACAAACCGATGAGGTGATCTCTATAGAGCTTGGCCTGGGGATACTTTCCGGACTGCAGGGCAGGAAGTGGTATCCCACGCAGAACAGTAGATTCCCTGAGGTAAGGGGACAGACGTTGTAGTTGGGGAAGATGGAGACCACTGGGATTAGTGTATGAGAATACCAGAGAGGGGAGCCGCGCAAAGAAAGAGTTGCAGAAATACGCGTGGGATACTCTTTAAGTCTTCGATGGCATACCGAGCAGTACACACATGGTGTGAAATTTTATGAAGCCAGACGAAGAACAAAAAACAGGAGTGTATTCAGGAACACAAACAAATGTGTTCATCAGAAAGCACCACTACATACCAGAAAAAAAGACCACTACCAAATTTGTCCAAGGCATGGTAGACCAACTGGAACCCTCATATTGTTAGTAAGATCGGAAGATGGCACGGCCACTTGGAAGAAGGTGTGGTGATTTCTCAGAAGTAATTCCCTTCTGCAGATTCACCCAAGAGAAATAAAAATGTGTCCACAAAAAGACTCGTGCAAAAATGTTAATGGCAGCTTTATTCATTATAACCCCTCGCTGGAAAGCCATCCGTATGGGGCGCCTGGGTGGCTCAGTCGGGTAAGCGTAGGACTTCGGCTCTGGTCATGATCTTGTGGTTTGTGGGTTCGAGCCCCATGTCAAGCTCTGGGCTGACAGCTGGGATCCTGGAGCCTGCTTTGGATTCCGGGTGTGTGTCTCTCTCTGCCCCTCCCCTGTTCATGCTCTGTCTCTCTCTCAAAAATAAATAAAAACATTAAAAAAGGGGGGGGGGTGCCTGGATGGCTCAGTCAGTTAAGCATCTTTGCTCAAGTCCTGATCTCACAGCTCATGAGTTCAAGCCCCGAGTTGGCTCAGTGCTGACGGCCTGGAGCCTACTTTGGATCCTGTGTCTCCGCCTCTCTCTGCCTCTCCCCTGCTCATGCTCTACCTCTCTCTCTCTCTCTCTCAAAAATAAACATTTAAAAATCAATCAATCAATAAAATAAAAATGAAAACAAAAAAAAGAAACCCATCCACAAAACTAACCGACCGTGGTAGACGCATGAGTGGAACACACTAAGCAGTAACAAGGCGGGAACACCGACACCCCCAACATCAGCAAAAGCATTGCGCTGAGTTTAAGAAGCCAACACTCATACCTACGTTTCCATTAACGTGAAGTTGCCTACAGACAAAGCCCATCTGAGGTGGAAAACAAACCAGAAGAGCGATTGCCTGAGCAGGGGTGGGTTCAGAGACGCCCCGGGAAGCATCACGAGGGCGCTTTCTGGAGTGACGGGAAAGCTCCGTACGACTTGAGAGGGGTCCGGGTTGCCCGGGTGTGGGCTTTGGCCGAGCCTCCAACACCGATGGTCTGTGTGCTTCACTGAATGTAAATTACGCCTCAAGAAATGATTAAAAAAAAATTCTCTAGAATTTCAAGCTCTAACTAAATATCTATCTTCACTTATTGAGATGTTTGGTGAAGTATTTAGAGGGAAATGACTCTATTTGGAAATGAATTGAAAACCAATACAGGTTGAGGACTAGAGAGCTGGGTAGACAAAAGGTAAAACAAGTATGTCCGATTGGCAACAGTGAAATCTCTACGTATAATACACACATATACAAACGCTCACCGGGAAATTCTTTCAAATTGCTGTATATTTGAGATTTTCAATAAACAAAGGAAAAAAAACCAAGCAGTTGAAAACGTAAAAACAGGAAGCCAGGGAGTAATGATTCGTTCTTGGTTGGGGCGAGAGTGCTTTGTGATTGGGGCAGGACCCCCGGGGCTTTGTGGTTACTGGACACGATCTATTTTTAAACTGGGGAAATGGACGCGTGGGAATTTGTTTCACTGATTTTGAAATTATACATTGATGTTCTTCAGAGTTATATATTTAGAGTAATTTGCAGATGCCGGGGGGATAAAGAGCTTTTGTCTTTGGGGTTGCTAAGCTGGAACGGCCTGCTGTCATTCCCCCTCCGCTGGCCCCACGTGGACAAGGCCCGGTCTCAGGGACAGGGACAGGCCCCTGTGAGATACACAGACCAGCTAGGGCATTCTGCCGGCCTGTTTTGCTGTTAGCCCTTGAGCGCCGATGTTCCTTTTGTACCAAGCCACGCCTTCCTTAGATGCACCACTGACCCCCCCGCCAGCCCTCTCTGGAAACATGGGGAGGCTTCCATCTCTAGTGTTCTCTGGCCCTGGGCGGCCTCCCTCACGTTCCTTTTCTGGGATTGCTACACTGATACGGCAAGAAAGAATTCCTCTTGCTGCTGAGGTGGTTAAACCAGGAGGGCGTGGGTTTGGGGTTGCCAGGTGCCATCCTTCCCACTGCCAGAAGAGCCTCGGTGAGCTTGGAGCCAGTGTATGGAGATGAGTAGGAGGGATAAAGCCTCAGTGGTATCATCCCGTCTCCTGGATCCAGCCATCCCTGAGACATGTCGGTTATGTGAGCCAATAAACTCCCCCGTTTGCTGAAACCGGTTTTAGTTGGGTGTCTTTCACTCGTAACTAAGAACCCTAACTATCAGCTGGCAACATACTAGGTGCCATTTCTGGGTCTGCAACCCTCCGCCCCCAACCGCCAGCCCCCACTCACTTGGTGATCTCCTCCAGGGCTGCCTCGGGTAAGGCCAGCATCTCCACCAGCAGGGACAGGATCTCGAAGAGCAGAGTGTGGGGGTTGGGGGGAGCCGTGTCCGTCAGGGCGCTCTGTTCTGGGGACACGGGGTGATGTCTGCTATTACCATCTGGTAGTTCCGGATACCCGCCCTCCACCAGCCAGCAGCTACTACCCCCCACGCGCCCCCCCCCCCGAAAGCTCTCACTGCTCCAGGCTCATCCCTGCTCACCCACGGAGGAGAAGAAACGCCTGGTGTCTGTCATCACAGCCAAGAAGTCTTTGAAGCCCACGCGACCGTCTCCTGTGGAGGCCAGAGGTAGAACGGTGGGCAAGGGGCCTTCCGGAGTAGGTCCGGGCGTTGCAGCCCGGGCATGGTCATTGGCATGTACTCAACGGGGTCGATGATAAAACACATATACAACACACGCTGAACACATATATAAGATCTATCCGATGCATATTATCTATGGTGCAGATAGGAAAGTAGGAGGCCAAAATTAAAATTTCCTGCGTTGGAAGCTCTTAGAACTTGGGTCCTGGAGGTAGCAGCCCGGATTCAGAATCCCAGTCACTTACTATCTGTGCAACCTTGGCCAAGTCTCTTAACCCCCCTGAGCCTTAGTTTTCTCATCTATAGTTAACACCTATGTCATGATCACACAAAGTGCTTAGAACAGGGCCATGCGTCTCATACGAGCTCAGGAAATATCAGCAACTGTAAGCATTACCGTGTGCACGTCACTGCATGCAAATCGTGTACTCCCAAGATTCCCACCTCGGCCTTCCAGGCCCTGCAGGACCCGCCTGTTTCCTGTCTCCAGCCTCACCTGGTGCCAAGCGCCTCCGGGACGAGCCTGTTCTTCCACAGGAGGCCACGTCCTGTTTTCTGGGCCTTTGCACATGCTTGCTTCCTCTCCCTGGATGCTCTCTACTGCCCTCCAACTCTTCCACTTAGGAAACATCCTATGTGCGCTTCTGCCTGACTACCGTTCCCCAGAGAAGTCAGACCTGACCCAGCCAGCTGCCCCATTAACCGCTCTCATAAAACCCGGGTACTCCAAGCACACGCCCATAAGATCTGGAATTTAATGGAGGTTCTGGAAGGCAGGGACTGGGTCCGTTTTGTTCTGCACTGTATCCTCAGGGCTTAAGACAGGTAGGTCGCGGGGGCGCCTGGCCGGCTCAGCTGGAGGAACGTGCGACTCGATCTCAAGGTCGTGAGTTCTAGCCCCACATCGGGTGTAGAGAGTACTTGATTACTTAAATAAATAAAACTTAAAAAAAAAAAGAAAGACAGGTAGGTCTTAGCAAATGTTCTCTGAGCTACTAGACAAGTGAATGAAGGGTCTCTAATCCTGAAAACCGCCCTCTGGAGGTGCTTAATACTCTTCTCCCCATGTCACAGATGAAGCCTGAGGCACAGAGGATAGAAGGCAGTTGCCAGAGAGTCACATGGGGCAGAGCTGGGGTCAATTCCTGGCTGGCGTGTGTGGATCCGCCCTGGTGCAGTGATGGAGGAAGCATAGTAGGCCAGGTGGTGGCCAGGACCCTTGCGGCTGCACCGCTCCCCAAGTCGTGCCTCTAGCCAGTCAAACCACGCGAGATTCTCCTCACCCCGCCTCTTCTTCCCTTTGTCTAGGTTATTTCTACCCCCGGGAATGCCCTTCTTCCTCTTCTCCCCACCTAACCCCTATAGAATCTTTCGCAATTGGGCTCAGGCGTCACCTCCTCCGGGAAGCCTTCCTTCCTGATCCCTTCCTCCCAGCTTCCCTTGATGACTCCTGCTTCTGTGTCCCTGTCTCTGTGAGCACCTCAAGGGCAGGTCTCACGGGTCTTCGGCATCTCTTACTTCTCAGTGCCCAGCACAGGGATGGGCACACAGTGAGCACTTAATAAACACTTAGTGGAAGAATAATTCCAGCGGCTAGTGTCTCCCGGACGCGTTCTGAGCACCAGGCATTGTGCTCAGTGCTTTGCCTGGATTATCTCATTTGCTTTTCAGCAGCCCGGTGACACGGACGCTGCCATCAGCCCCATTTTACAGAAACGGGCTCGGCGAACTTCCGTGACTTGTCCGAGGTCACACGGCTGGTCAAAGGAGCCACCGAGTCACGGAAGAACGGCCTGTGAAGCACACGTGAGGGCCTGAAAGGGAGGCGTCTCAGAAATCACCTCCGTCCTGGGGTCAGAAGTAGGTCACGGTCATCTCCGGGTCCCCAGAACCCGGCACTGAGCAGGTGCTCTGAGAGCGTTCACTTTGGGGGACCAGGACCAGCTACGTAATCTGCGGGCCCCTGTGCAAAACGAAAGTGCAGGGGGTGGGGGGCCCCCCGCTCAAAAATGATGGCAGGTTTCCAGACTGCAACCGCAGACTTTAAACCGCGGGCAGGTCCTTTAAGCGCGGAGCCCCGTGGGACTCTAAGGTGCCCCACGGCCGCCCCGCCGGGGACTGAGAATGACACCTCCCCTCCCCCCCCCACTCACCGTCCACGTCAGCACTCTTCAGGGCGTCCTCCACCTGAGCCGGCGTCAGGGAGACGCCCACGAGCAACAGCACGCTCTCCAGGCTCCGGGCGTCCACCTGCCCGCGGCCGTTGAAGATCTCGAAGTAGCTGCGGAAGGCTGCGGGGGGGCGGCGGGGGCGGCGGGGGCGCGTGAGGCGGGGACAACCCTCGTTCCCGCCATTCATCCGGCCACCCTCCTGCCCCGCATCCCTTAACACCACGGCCGGGCGGAGGGGCGGGGGCTGACGACAGAGCCACGGCGGAAGGCACGGCCCCGCGCACCCACTCTGCTCTCTGGGACAAGGGCAGGCCGAGGGTTCGGCGCATGCGCCACATGCTAGGCCCCTTAGCGACCTTCGTTTTGTACCAGGAGGGCGCCCGCTTTCGAGGGCACCCCTGCGGTGCGCCGGGCCCTGTGCTAGGCTCTTGGGAGTCACGTTCTCCCATGAAGTTTCTTAGGAATGTAAGAATGTTCCTTTTGTAAAGATAGGGAAACTGAGGCTTAGAGATGAGGCGAACGGGGCAGGTCTTTCTGACTCTTCGGTTTTGGTGCTCTGCGGTCTGTACTCTGCGTGGACGGGTCTTCTAGGATAGCTTGGCGGGACCAGAGCAGAGGGCTGGAAGGAGACGAGAAAATTCCAGAGCAGCACCGACTGATACCAAAGCCACGGCCTGGTCATAACATGAGGGTGCCTGGCTTCGCAGCTCGCAGCCAAATGCAGGGAGAAGCAACCGACCTAGAGACACAGCAGGCTCAGCCGGTGCGTAGTAAGCCGAGTGGCTGTTACAGGCTGAACTGCATCCCCACCAAGATTCTTCTGTTGCAGCCCTAGACCCTACGACCTTAGCATGTGACTGTATTAGAGACAGGGTCTTTATTTAAAGAGGCGGTTAAGTTAAATTAAAAAAAATTTTTTTTATTTTAATGTTTATTTATGGTTGAAAGAGAGACAGACAGAACGTGAACAAGGGAGGGGCAGAGAGAGAGAGAGGTAGATACAGAATTAAGAGCAGGCTCCAGGCTCCGAGCTGTCAGCACAGAGCCTGACACAGCTCGAACCCAAGAACTGCGAGATCATGACCTGAGCCGTTGTTGGACGCCTAATCGACTGAGCCACCCTGGCGCCCCTTAAAATTTTTTTTAATGTTCCAGAGCAATCTACACATTCACTACAATCCCAATCAAAATTGCACCAGCATTCTTCTCAGAGCTAGAGCAAACAATCCTAAAATTTGTATGGAACCACAAAAGACCCCGAATAGCCAAAGTAATACTGAAGAAGAAAACCAAAGCGGGAGGCATCACCATCCCAGACTTTAGCCTCTACTACAAAGCGGTAGTCATCAAGACAGCATGGTATTGGCACAAGAACAGACACATAGACCAATGGAATAGAATAGAGAACCCAGAAGTGGACCTACAACCATATGGCCAACTAATCTTTGACAAAGCAGGAAAGAGTATCCAATGGAAAAAAGACAGCCTCTTTAACAAATGGTGCTGGGAGAACTGGACAGCAACATGCAGAAGAATGAAACTAGACCACTTCCTTACACCACTCACAAAAATAAACTCTAAGTGGATGAAGGACTTGAATGTGAGACAGGAAACCATCAAAATCCTAGAGGAGAAAGCAGGAAAAAAACCTCTTTGACCTGAGCCGCAGCACTTTCCTATGCGACACATCTCCAAAGGCGAGGGAATTAAAAGCAAAAATGAACTATTGGGACCTCATCAAGATAAAAAGCTTCTGCACGGCAAAGGAAACAACCAACAAAACTAATAGACAACAGACGGAATGGGAAAGGGTAATTGCAAATGACATATCGGATAAAGGACTAGTATCTAAAATCTATAAAGAACTTACCAAACTCCACACCCGAAAAACAAATATCCAGTGAAGAAATGGGCGGAAGATATGAACAGACACTTCTCCAAAGAGGACATTCAGATGGCCAACAGACACATGAAACGATGCTCAATGTCACTCATCATCAGGGAAACACAAATCAAAACCACACTGAGATACCACCTTACACCGGTTCGAGTGGCTAAAATGAACAAATCAGGAAACTATAGATGCCTGGCGGGGATGTGGAGAAGCAGGCACCCTCCTACACTGTTGGTGGGAATGCAAACTGGGGCAGCCACTCTGGAGAACGGTGTGGAGGTTCCTCAAAAAAATGAAAATAGAGCTACCCTATGACCCAGCAATAGCACTGCTAGGAATCTACCCAAGAGACACAGGAATGCTGATGCACAGGGGCCCGTGTACCCCAATGTTCATAGCAGCACTTTCAACAACAGCCAAATCATGGAAAGAGACCAAGTGCCCATCAACTGACGAATGGATAAAGAAGATGTGGTACATATATACAATGGACTACTACGCGGCAATGAGAAAGAATGAAGTCTGGCCATGTGTAGCAACATGGATGGACCTGGAGGGTATTATGTTAAGTGAAATAAGTCAGTCAGAGAAAGACAGATACCATATGTTTCCTCGCATAGGTGGACTTTGTGAGACTAAGCAAAAACCATGGGGGAGGGGAAGAGGGGAAAGGGAAAAAAGACAGAGAGGGAGGGAGACAAAACATAAGAGACTCTCAAAGACTAAGAACAAACTGAGGGTGAGGGGGTGTGAGAGGGGAGAGAGTGTGTGAGGGGCACAGAGGAGGGCACTTGTTGGGATGAGCACTGGATGTTATATGGAAACCAATTTGAAAATAAATTATTAAAAAAAAAGAAAAAAATTTTTAATGTTAATTTTTTGGGGCACCTGGGTGGCTCAGTTGGTTGAGCGTCCGACTTCAGCTCAGGTCGTGATCTTGAGGTTCATGAGTTCGAGCCCCATGTCAGGCTCTGTGCTGGCAGCTCAGAGCCTGGAGTCTTCTTTGGATTCTGTGTCTCCCTCTCTCTGCCCCTCCCTAGCTCACTCTCTCTCTCTCTCTCTCTGTCTCTCTCAGAAATAAATAAACATTAAAAAAATTAATGTTAATTTTTGTGTGTGTGTGTGTGTGCAAGACAGAGAGACAAAGTACAGGAGGGGGAGGGGCAGGGAGAGATGGAGACACAGAATCCGAAGCAGGCTCCAGGCTTCGTGCTGTCAGCACAGAGCCCGATGTGGGGCTCGAACTCATGAACCGCAAGATCACAACCTGAGCTGGAGTCAGACACCTAACCGAATGAGCCCCCCAGGCGCCCCTGGAGATGGTTAAGTTAAAATGTGGCAGTAGCAGGGGTCCTGATCCAATCTGACCAATGTGCTTACAAGAAAAGGAAACATGGAAACACAAGAGACACCAGGGATGGGTGTGCACAGAGGAAAGACCACGTGAGGACACCAGGAGAAGGCGGCCGCCTGCAAGCCAAGGAGAGAGGCCTCAGAAGAAACCCAATCTGCCGACACCTTGAGCTTGGACTTCTAACCTTGAGAACTGTGAGCAAACAAATGCTCCCCCATGCGTTTGTGACACTGTTATGGTGGTCCCAAGCGAACTATACAATTGCCATGGGCAAGTCGCCGTACTTCTCTGAGCCTCGATTTTCCTATCTGTGAGATGGACAGAACAGTGCCTCTTCTGAGAGCAGTTGTGTTAACTCAGTGCCTGGCACATGATAGACTCTGAAGTCTGGCACACAGAGCAGACCCCAGGGAGGGGTCATGGGGAGCCACAGAGTACATTCAGGGAGGTTAGAAGGGGCCACGGCAGCGGCTGATGGAGGGGGTCCCTGACTTGGGGGAGGAGTGAAGGAAGGAGTACAGATGTGCGCTCTCCTGGGGCTGGGGTGGGGTGCGGCGGGGCCGTAGGCAGCCCGAGAAGCACACGGAGGCAGCACCGGCCCCTCCTCCTTGCGGGCAAGTGGGGTCTTGGGGCCCAGCCCCAAGAACGATGGGGACAAAGGCCACAGTGTCTCCCCGGGGTGGGTGTTCAGAACTGTAACATTTTTTGGTAGGAAATGGGACTTGTCCAGGGCCAGTCGTCTTGTTAAATGGTGAGGGAGGGTCCGGGGCAGATGGGGGGCCTGGAGCCCTGACCCCCGCCCGGGCCGCCTCCAGAGGACCAGCAGAGCGGGCTGGGCTTGGGGGAGGCAGAAATGCCTCAACCTACAGAACTTTGCAGGACTTGCTCCGTTTGTTCAGAGAGGACCCCGAGGGAGAGGCCCGGCACGAGCTCTGACTCCCCCAGCCAGCCGCCACTCTGCACTGTCCCCCGAGCTGAGTAGTCCCCCTGGCGCCCACGACACAGGACTGTGGTGTGGTCTGGAGTCCCCACTCCCACCCGGGCCCATAGCCTTCCAAGGCCCGGCGGGCTTCCCGGGGCAGGCCTGCCCTCACCTTCTCCTGCCCTCGCCTTCCTCCTGCCCTCACCTTCCTCCTGCTTCAGGGTGAGGTGCTCCTCCAACCTCTCCTCCCAGTTCTGATACAGCTTGAGGAGGCCTCGCTCTTCCAGCTCCTGCCTGCGGAGGACAGACCCGGGGCCGGGGGCACACGTCCGGCCGCCCACCCTGGCCCGGGGCCACCCCCAGAAGCTAGGGGAGGGCGAGGGGAAGGCGGGGCAGGGGAGGGCACAGGGAAGACCCTGAGGGAGGCTTGGGGAAGTCAGGAGGGTCTCAGAGTGACCCCCCGGGGAGGAGGAGGCAGGGGCAAGGGGACAGGAGGGGAAGGGACACACCAGGGGAGGGTTAGAAAGAGAAAAGCTGTCAGAAATGGGGGAAAAAGACCTAGCCGGGGGGGGGGGGGGGGGGGAGGGAGGGAAGGGCCCAGAAGTGAGGGGAAATGGAGAGAAGATACATGAGCAGGAACAGGTGCAGTGACAGGGACAAGAGTCCGGAAGAGAGGTGCCAGGGACACTGGGACACAGGCTGTGACCTTGGGCGCCCTTTGCGAGGTGGCTCCTACCGTGCCTTGGTGCCACTCAGGCTCCTCTCTCTGCTCGGGTGCAAGAGTTCTGCCCTTCTCCAGCCCGGGTCCAGGGTGGCGGCCGGCAGGGCCGCCACGGGCCCTGGGACTGGGGCCCCCCCGGGGGTGGGGACCGACCCGGGGGCTGGTGACCGGGCCCAGGACGGGGCCATCGCAGGGGCCGACGCCGGGGTCTGAGGCAGGGTCAGAAGCAGGCTCGGGCCTGAGGTGGGCACGGGGGTCAGGGTCCTGGGGGACTTCCGGTTTGGCAAGGCCCGGGCCTTGGCTGTCACCCTCCGATGCGTGGCCTCCTCCTCCTCCACCTCCAGCAAGCACTTCATGAAGCCTTGCCGGAGGTTCCCGAGGCTCTGGGTCCCTGCGGCCACCAAGGGCTCCTGAGGCTGCTTCTGCACGGGGTCCAGGTCCCTCCTCTCTCCAGTGTCCCTCACTTCCTGGGGACAGGGCATGGGAGGGGATCGGGAGGCCTCTGGCCAGCCAGACTGTCCCACGGGCCTTCTCCTGCCACCTGCTCTCCAGGGTAGCAGGACCTCGTCCGCCTCTTTTATCCATAACTGCCCAGTGATGACCCATGCTGGGCACCTAATAAATGCCCACTCACTCGTCCGGCCAGTCCAGCCACCTCCTGCACCTGTCCCTCCCGGGACAGGGATGGGCCGTCCCCAGCCCACCTGCAGCCACCGGGCCATGCCGCGCAGACACCTGCCCGGCCCTCCCTCCTGAACGAGGTGCAGCTCTCGCCACACACTCTGTCCCTAAAGCTTCAGCTCTCCTCTGTCCCTCAGCACGAACATGAAACGTCTTCCTTCTAGAACATTCTCCCCCTGACAAACCCCTCCAGCTGCCAGCCTGGGGTTCTGCCCATCCTTCCAAGCTCCAGAGTACAAGGGCATCCTTGGACCCCCCCGCCCACCCAAGACTCACACACATGTGTACACACATGCACACGTGCAAACACGCACGCGGGCACGTCCACGTGCACGCTCACACTTACACCTCCCCCAGCTGGACTCCAAATACTATCACAGTCCCTCCTTCCTCTTCCTGCCCGCCTGTGCCCTCCCCATCCCCCACTCTGGCTCTACTTACTGGCTGAGGAACAGGCCCTGGTGTTGGCTGGGTCTCCACACCCTTGACCCTAAACGAGGGAGAGACCCCGGAATGGCAGAGGGACTCAGCTCGAGACCTGTCCTTTGCGGCGACCTTCCCTCGGCCCCCGGGACACTCAGGTCCACTGCCCAGCCCGATCCCTGCGTCCCTCCGGCCTCCTAATCTCAGAGGGGCCCCTCATTCCCTCTCATCCCCATGTGAGGACAAGGCCCTTAAGGTACAGGTTTGCAGAGCAAAGAATTCTGAGCGATCATACAGATGGGGAAACTGAGGCCCAGAGGGGCATGACTTGCCAGAGGTCCTACATCAGGTCAGGAGCAGTCAGGGCTAGAATTCACCTCACCTGTAACTTACCGCAAGCGTGACCTTGTTGGGTCAGGGAGTGGGCTGGGGAATGGCATCAGAGGACGGCTTACCTTCCTTTGGGCGGGTCAGGTCCCGGCGCGGATGGTGGGAAGGCATTGGCCATCTTTTCCTCCAGACTTGCCATGGGCGTTAGGGGCACTGCCCCCTGAAAACTGTCCTCATGTCCCCAGGGGCCAGGCTCCGGCAGAGCCCCCTGTGGCCTGAGATGTGGGGTGTCTGCCTCCTTGGCAGGCTTGTCTCCCGGTTGCTGCCCACAGCTGTCTGAGGCGCAAGAAGGCTTCACAGGCTGTACCATGTCTGCCCCATTAGCTGCCTGGTGACCTGAGGGAGCCTGACACTCCGGGCCCTGCCAAGGACAAGGATACCACCGTGAGGAGCCCCCTCCTGGCTCCCAGGTGAACCTCCACACTCACCTGGAGACCAACTATCACAGGCTCACTCTGATCCAGGCACCGCAAGCATCGTCTTACCGAGTGCTCCCAGCACCCCTAGAAAGTAGCACAGATTTTCGTTTTCAGGGATGAAGACGCTGAGGGCCACAGGAGTCATGGCCAACCCAAAGTCCTAGACACAGAAGGGGAACTTGGAGGAAGTGAGGCAGCTCCCTTTCAGTGGGATTTCCCAAGGAGTGTTCAAAGCACAAGGATCCTTCACGGTGCTCCCTAAGAAAGGAGTTTCACGTTAACTGATTTCAGGGCTTATTATAAAGTGACTTATGATCAAGACAGTGTGGTACTGGCATAAGGACAGACGGATGAATGGAACAAAGAGAGTCCAGAAATAGGCTTACACGTGCACACTCAACTGATTTGCAACCAAGCTACGAACTCAGTGTGGAGAGGAGAGTCTTCAGCAAATGGCGCTGGAGTGGATGGATGGTCGTACGCAAAAAACCGAACCACCAACCAACACGCACCCATGCGCAAGGATCAACTCAAGAAGGATCCTAAATAGGGGCGTCTAGGTGGCTCAGTCGGTTAAGCGTCCGACTTCAGCTCAGGTCATGATCTCACGGTTCGTGAGTTCGGGCCCCACATCGGGCTCTGTGCTAACAGCTCAGAGCCTGGAGCCTGCTTCAGATTCTGTGTCTCCCTCTCTCTCTCTAACCCGCCAGTGCTCATACTCTATCTCTCTCCCTCTCTCTCTCTAAAAAATAAATAAACATTAAAAAAAATTTAAAAAAAAGAATCCTAAATGTAAATGTTAAGCCTAAAATTATAAAACTTCTTGAAGAAAACATAGGAGAACATCCAATGTGTCCTTGGGTTAAGCAAAGATGTCTATGAAATAACACCAAAAAAAAATCAAGCCTGAAAGAAAATATTGATAAATACGGCCTTATCAAAATTCAGAACTTCTGTTCTTTGAAAGTCACTGTTAAGGGAGTGGAAGAGACAAGACGTGGCCTGGGGAAAAACGTTTGCCAAGCACACATCTGGTAAAGGACTTGTATTCAGAATATATAAGAACTCTCCAAATTCAATCAGAAGAAAACAAATGGCCTGATTTTTTTTTAAAGGTGGTAAGTGAAAGGATAATCCACAAAATGGAAGAAAAAAGTGTGTAAATCATAGATGGCATAAGAGTATCCACCCTATGTAAAGAACTCCTACAACTCAACAATAAAATAACTAATCCACTGAAAACGACGGGCAAAGGATTTGAACAGACATTTTTCCAGAGAAGAAATACAGATGGCCTAGAAGCATATTTAAAAATCCTTAACATCGTTAGTCATTAGGAAAATGCAAATTAAGGCCACCGTGAGAATCCACGTGGTACCCATCAGAACACTTAAAGACTGGCCCTACCAAGTTCAGGCGAGGATGCGGAGCATCCGGAATTCCAATAGTCTGGTGGGGTTGTAAAATGGCACAACCACTTTTTTTTTTATATAATAGTTTATTTTCAAATTGGTTTACATATAACACCCAGTGTTCATCCCAACACGTGCCCTCTTTAATGGCACAACCACTTTGGGGAAAACTTGGGCAGGTTCTTAATAAGCTCAACATATGCCTACCATACGGTCCATGCTACTCCTCGCTCTTTCTTTGCTCAGCAGAAATGAAAGCCTTCGTTCACGCGGACGCGAGTGTCGGAGTTTTATTTGTCCTTGTCAAAAAGGGAGAACAAACCAATTGTCCGTCGGCGAGCGAAGGGACGAGGACACAAGGGAGACGGCGTACAATGGAATGTCGCTCAGCAACAGAAAGAACGAAGGGCTGATCTTTCCACAGCAAGGCTGAACCTCAGCATAACCAGGCCGAGCGAAAAAAGACGGATGAAAAGAATGTACACCGTTCGCTTCTGTTTATGGAAAATTCGAGGAAACACAAACAAACCCATAGAGACAAAGAAGCGTATCAGTGGGGGCCTGGGGTTGGGGTGAGGAAGGGGGGGCAGGAAGGAATACAAGGGGCCTGCGGGAGTTTTGGGGGGGGAGGCGTGACCGATCGTGTTTGCTTTCTCGATTGTGGGGCTGGGTTCACGGGTGTGTCCCTACGTCCGACACATCAAACCGTGGGCTTGAAGTGTGTGTGAGCGTGTGTCCGTTATGCCTCGCTGAAGCTTTAAGAAAATAGTCTTAAAAGGAAAATAAGTAAAAAGCTGTTTTGCAGCCCAAAGAGTTCCAGAAAGCTCTAACCGTCTCCTGCGAGGTCCTGCCAAAGCTCGGCAGCTAAGGAGCAGCTTCCAGGAGATCCCGGCATAGAGGAAACTTTGTCTGAGCTTTGTTAATTCCGGCACGTGCCCAGTTTTATTGCACACGTAAATAAAACGGGTCCTCCCTGCCTCTGCCACCCGTTGACATACTGTGGGGCCACTCCTCCCCAGAAACAGGTTGTAAAGCCTTGCTGGGGGCAATCAGGAATATCCAGAACATTCCAGTGACCCATGCAGACTGGGCACTCGGCCTCGCCAGGGCACAGAGAGGAGCAGACCCGTAATGGGGTGTGGGGGGGGGCCTGGGAGGCTCCTTCGTCTCCCCCGTGGGACAGTCTTTCTGTACCCTCCTGCCACGTCTCCGTGGACATTACCTGGTGGCTCTCGGGGGCCTGACCCTCCGCCGTCCCCGGGTTCTGCTGTCTCCCCTGCTGGTCCTCCGTCTCCTTCCCTGAGCCCTGTTGTGGGTGTCCTTCCTGTGCTGCGGGGACCCTGGAAGGCGGCACTCCCAGCTCACTTCCTGGCATGCCCTGCTCAGGGCCTCCTTGTGGTGATCCGGGCCCTTGCTGGGGTGCCGGGGCTGACCGCTTCTTCCTGGGGGGCACGACAAAGCGACACCTCAGCTCCTGGATCGGGCCACAGTTTTAAGTTCTTAGCCTCCTTTGTATTCCCCGGAGCACCCGTACAGGACTGGGCACACCATAGGTGCATACTTAATGCTGGAGAGAATGCATGGAGGACCGACATGAGCTCCCCAAATCCCAGATACTATGATGTCAACGTTTAGAGGAGTTCGGGTGTTATTATTATTGTTGTTGTTGTTGTTTAGAAGAAAAAGAAAAATCAGGGGCGCCTGACTGGCTCAGTCGGTGGAGCATGTGACTCTTGACCTCAGGGTCGTGAGTGCAAGCCCCACACTGGGAGTAGAGGTTCCTTAAAAATAAAAAGTCTTAGGGGCGCCTGGGTGGCTCAGTCGGTTGAGCGTCCGACTTCGGCTCTGGTCATGATCTCACGATTTGTGGGTTCGAGCCCCGCATCAGGCTCTGTGGTGAACACTTGCTCGGAGCCCGGAGCCCGCTTCGGATTCTGAGCTCCTTCTCTCCCTGCTCCTCCTCCACTCGCACTGTGTCTCACTCTGTCTCTCAAAAATAAATAAATGCAAAAAAAATTTTTTAAATAAATAAAAAATAAAAAGTCTTTAAAAAAAAGAAAAGGAAAAGTCAGAGAGAATAGAGGCTGAGGGACTTGAAGCTTGAGCCTGGGCTCATTACGCTGAAGGAGACAGTTCAGGATTGCAAGCTGCGCCCGTCTGACCTCGTCTCTTGTTCCGGAGTATTTCCCCCGGCCTTCTTCCTACGGAGGAGGAGGAGCGTGTGTATTTGTCACGGGGGGTTGGTTCATTACCACCTTCAAACAATTGCCTGACTTTACAAGGTTACGATTATATCGTATATACAGTCTTGCAATCTTTTTTCAATGACCATTTTAACCTAATTTTTTTCCATGCCGAAAAGTCTTTCATAAACACGCCTTTTAAGCGAAAGTAGGAAAATTCCATATTCTATAGAAAAGCATATTTGACTTTACCATTCGTCTGTAGGCGGGTATTTAGGGCATCCTGGCATTTCCCAATTTTTTCGGATTTAAAATGACGTGGCAGAGAAAAAAACTTGTGTAAAACTTTGCGTGCCTCTCCGATTATTCCCTTAGGGTGTATTTCTAGAAACGGCTGAAGGGAAAGGTACTTTTAAGGCCATTTAAACAAATGGCCAAGTTGTTGCACAGATGTGTTGAAATGGTTTCTATTTCTGCCAGCGAGGTATATGGTTCGCATCTCAAAGGGGGCTCTGACTTAGCTTCGATTCATTCTCCTGACTTTCTGTGTAGAAGAGATTATTCAGAGGCTTTTGGTTACGAGGAAATTAAAACGCTAAGCTGACTAGTCTGAACTGTTTCTATTTCCCACATCTTTCCCTTTTTGCTTCTCTCTCTTTCTGTCTCAATTTTCTCTTTTTTAATTTTTATTATTAAAAAAATTGTTAATGTTTGTATTTATTTTTGAGAGAGAGAGACAGAGTGTGAGCAGGGAGGGACAGAGAGAGGGAGACACAGAATCCGAAGCAGGCCCCAGGCTCTGAGCCCGACGCAGGGCTCGAACTCACAGACTGCGAGATCATGACCTGAGCTGAAGTCGGACGCTTAACCGACTGAGCCGCCCAGGTGCCCCTCAATTTTCTCTTTTTAAAAAGATTGCACTCTGGAGCACCTGGCTGGCTCAGTCGGTGGATCACATGACTCTTGATCTCGGGGTTCTGAGTTTGAGCCCTATGTTGGGTGTAGAGATTACTTAAAAATAAAATCTTTAAAATGCAAGAATCTTACTGTAGACAAGTTAAAAATACAATATGTAGAAAATAGTAACAGTCATGCTATGTAAATGCGTGTTTCTGAATCTCAGCCTCTCGTTTGTTCGTTCTTCCATTAATTCAGTGAATTCATGTTTATTGAGCATCTACTAGGTGCCAGGCACAGTCCCAGGCATGAGGGATTTGAGGCTGAGCAGGACACATAAAAGCAGCTTGTGCTCCAGTGGGTCCAGAAGCCAGTGCAGACGGAAGGTTCGGGAAGCGATTACGTAGCGGCATTTGCATCCCGTGGCTCCGCGGTAGGCTGGGAGTCCTGCCTCGTCCCGGTCCCCCAGGCGCTCCCAGAGTCCTCTCCCAGACCTTCTTTAAGAAGTCCCCAGCTCACCCAGGTCCCGGTCCTGCCGGATGCCTCTGCTCCTGGGTCCTGAGCTCCCGAGGCCCTTCCTCTGAGGCTTCCCTGTGTTCTGGCCCCTTCTCTGGCCCCCCTGGGGCTGACGAGGGCTGCTTCCCACTGCCCGTCCCTGGAGCATCTGGAAACACAGCCTGGAACAGAGATGCCCACGCGCTAGCCCACGGCCACAAGTGCCCATTGTGGAAGGCTCCTCCCTCTCTCTGGACAGGGTCCAGGCCTCAGGGGCAGGGACGTCCTGGGCCTGACTGGGGAAGGTGCTGGAGAGAGGTGAGGAGGAGGAGGAGGGGGAGGAGCAGGGGAGGGGGAGGAGACAGCGAGGCTGGAGAGAGTGCCTAGTCAGACCTGGCCCAACCCGGCAGCGCTAACGGCTCTAGCAGAAACCCAGAGTCCAGGGTGGCACCTGAGCCAAGGGAACCCCCTGAGGACAGCCCGACAGAGCCGCCCGGGGGACGTCGCGGCCCTCAGAAGATCCAGGAGAGGCTCCCACAGTTTCCGCTCCTTCAGAGATCAGGCTCTGGAACCGGGTGTTGAGGCCCATCTTAACCTATCAGCCCCTGGCTGAGCCCGTGACCTGGAGCCGGCTCCGAGCCTCACCCAAGGCAGCAAACTCCAGGTGACCCGCCTCCATCAGTTGGTGACAGTTGTTCTAGTGCGAGGCTGTGACGAGAGCCAACACCGAGGGCACCTACCGCGGGAAGCAGGGCCTGCGGGGGGACCCAGGGATTGAACCCAGTCGGTCCTCACCCTGACACACACAAGGCATGGGGCTCAAGGCGGGGCGTGGCCCTGCCCAAGGTCACACGTAATCAGAGTGAGACCTGTGACCTTCCTTGTGGAAGAAATACATCAGGGCTTGTAGAGGCGAAGGAAGCCCTGAACGCCGGCCCCAGCCTCCTTCTAAGACGCCCCCCCCCCCTTTCAGACGCTCTCTCTCCCTGCCCCCAAGGGAAGCCATGATTTATAACAGAAGCTACAGGGAGAGGGTAACCCTTGACCCAAGGGAATGTCGACTTTTTTTTTATGGTGACATTTTTGGCTCTGGGGAAACCAGACGGGAAGGAAGGCTTTCTCGTGCTCTTAGTTCATGCCACTTGGCACTTAAAAGCATGGCTGCAAAGAGGCCGAGAGGTAGGATGACGCTTAGGACTCAGGCTGAGGCCTGGGGAGGGTCATGGCGGGAAGCCTGCAGCAGCCGTCGGGGGAATCAAGGTTCTAAAGGGGGCCGGGGGCACGGAGGAGAGTAAGTAGGGATTCTGGTTTTGTTCACCCAGCATCCATCCTGATAGAAGAAGCCAGCATTGTGTGTGTGTGTGTGTGTGTGTGAGAGAGAGAGAGAGAGAGAGAGAGAACCCCGTTCAGCCCATGGGGTTCAGTGGTGCCAAGGGAGTACCCCCTCTGGCTCTGTTATACCAAGAGATCCGAGCCCCTCTGCTCTGCCCTGGTGGCTAATTCAGGGACGAGCATGTGACCACGACCTGGGCCAATCGCAGCGATACCAGAGACCTCCTTCGACTCTTGCCAAGAGGCTCTCTTCCTGTTGGGGGTGCTATACCAGAGGATGTCAGATGAGAAGATTTTAACCCGAAGCGGCCAGGGCAATCCTCGCCATCCTGCAGGGAGAGCCCGCCCGGGAGTGTCCCGCTGGAAGGCGGAGCCAACAGACATCCATTTAGCACCTTGATCCAGCCATACCTGAACTGGTAGATTTGCTATTTACCCCAGCTGACTGTATTCTCATTCCTGCCTGATCCAGTTTGAACTGGGTTTTGTGTCACTTGTAATTGAATCTTAATGAAAGCAGTTGGGGAGGAAGCCTGGGCAGGGGAGGGGAAAGGGGCCCGTTGGGAAGAGGCCGGTCAGAACGCGAGTCGCAGGGCCCTACCTGGCTGACTCCCGGTGCGGCAGGCTCCGCACCGGGCCTCTTGCTGGTGGTGCTCATGCCAGGACTTGGCTGGGCCCCCGGAGCCTTGATCCTTCCCTCCACGTGCATCCGGGCGTTTCCATCGTCCATTGTGCCACAGCCGATGAGGGTACCAAGTGAGGGGCATCAGTCGCCGTGGTCCCACGGGAGAAATCCAGTCACGGTTCCACCAAGCCCATTCAGCAGCCCAACGGGGAACCTGTAACACAGAGGGCCCGGCTCCAGGGAAGAGTCAGGGCCCGGCCTGCCCCGGAGGGGCATGCTGGCTAGTCCCCTGCGTTTTACCCACGTAGTCGTCCTAATTCTCACGGCGACTCCGAGGAGCAAAGTCACTTGCTCTGGGTCCAATGCCAGCTCAGCCACGGAGCAGGAAGCCAAGCGGGGCCTGTTGGGTCCCCAAATATACGTGCACTTTCTCCTACCTCCCAGCATTTCCTCACGGGCACTCTTTGGTCCTGATATTGGTCCCATGAGGTACACCACACACACACACAAAGTTCTGAGGCCAAATGCATTTAGAAAGTGCTGAGTTAAAATAGAACAGGCTGGTGCTGCAGACCTTCTCAGGGCCTTTAGTGTGCATATTAAATATGCATTTTAAAGAGTGCCCCAGAATGTCACCGTGTTGTTGCTGCTATGGGTGAGAACTCCCAAGTTCTTCTTGGGGTTCAGGAACAAGAGTTGGGAACACTTGTCTTGGGAGCCCCGGGGTCTCCGGTAGCAACATGGAGTTCGCCGAAGCATGGCCACCCTGCCCTGGACGCACCCCTTTCTAAAGCCTTTCCTGGGGTCTCTCCTGCCTCTCCCGTCCAGTCCCTTGCCATCCCCCCTACGCAAACGTGCTGTTTGAATCTGAGCGGCCTCCCGCAATCCGAATCCCACACACCCCCAGCCTCGGGGCCCGCACCCCGCTTCTCTGCCTCTCCAACACCCCCTGCCCCCACCCATTCTTCAACCTCCCCCGTTTTCTCCAAGTTTCCAGCCGCCTTGGCCCTCCCTCCAGCATCTGGATTCTCTGAGGGAACATTCATGCTCTTTCTACGGGTGCATGGCGGACCCCTTCATACCGTTAACGATTTCTAGGGGGAAATCCACCCCCCCACCCCCCCAGGGCGACCCTGGGACCTTGAAGATCTCGATGGATGGTGCTGTCACTTTCAAGCACGGCAGGCCAGCCCACAGACGCAGGAACCTTCTACTTGCTGGGGACGTCTGTGTGCCTAACCGCTCTGTGAGATCACTGGGTTCAGCCCCGGGGCTCAGAGGAGCCCAGCGTCCGGTCCAGGGCAACACAGCCGGTCTGGATTCAGACCCGGGCCTGTGTGGCTCCCGGGACTGCGTGTCTCACCGTATTACCTTGCATCCAAAGAAGCCCAAGCCGCTCATTCCTTTACCTACACAACCAACAGCGGTTTAAGGCGCATGTGCCCAAGCTGGGCACTGCGCCCGGTCCTGAGGACACACTGGCTGTTCTGAAGGCTCTCACAGTTTTCCGGGGGCACAGAGCAGCCACGATCCCGGAGCCCCACTCTCTCCTCCTTTCCTCCCACCCCTACCTACACTCTGATCCTTCCTGCAGTCATGCCTGCGCCCCTACAATGCAGGTGAGACCTCCGTCCCGTGGGGCGCCCACCCCAGGCCGGCGCCCGGCTCCCAAAGGGTCTAGTCGCTCACTCGGTACAGGGAGGTCAGTGCTGTGACCAAGCCCCTCCCTCTCCCTTGGAAGTTGCTCGCTCCTCCTGTCTCTGCCCCATGAGGGGTCCCTGCGCATCCCCCTTGCCTCCGGGCATTCCTTCTCCAGGGGCCGATGACCCATCTGGGAGGACCGCCCTCCAGCCCCCTCGCACACGCCCCCCATTGTCCTCTGTCCACGCCTCAGAACCCTCGGGCCCCAATATTCCACAAGCTGGAATTTTAAGGGGGCAGAGGCTCCAGAGGAAGTCCGGCCCCCTCCCCGTGTCCCCATCTGGAACTCACGAACTCTGTGAGAATCTGAACGAGGGGACGCCCCCCAACCCTAGGAGATGGGCATGGAATCTGAGGACAGAACTGGGGGCGGTGGCACATAGAGACAGCCATCTCCTGGCACTTGGCACCTTCTCTCTTTGTCCGCGGCTTTGTGGAGACTCCATTCACATCCCATACAATTCTCCCTCTTATTAATTAGTTTTTTAATTTTTTATCTTTCTTATTTTTGAGAAAGAGAGAGAGCTGGCAAGCTGGGAAGGGCGGAAGGGGCAGAGAGAGAGAGAGAGAGAGAGAGAGAGAGAGACAGACAGAGAGAATCCCTAGCAGGCTCCACACTCAGCACAGAGCCCGACATGGGGCTTGATCCCTCAACTGTGAGATCACGACCCGAGCCAGTATCGGGTCACACGCTCAACTGACTGAGCCCCCCAGGTGCCCCACAGTTCTCCCACTTAAAGTGTACAATTCAAGGGTGCCTGGGGGACTCAGTAAGTTAAGCGTCCCACTCTTGACTTCGGCTCAGGTCATGATCTCACAGTTCATGAGTTCGAGCCCCACATCAGGCTCTGTGCTGACAGTGCAGAGCCTGCTTGGGATTCTCTCTCTCTCTTTCTCTCTCTCTCTCTCTCTCTCAAAATAAATGAATGAACTTAAAAAAATAAAGTGTATAATTCAATGGCTTATAATATATTCACAGAATTCTTTAATGACCACCCCAATATTAGAACAACTGTATCACCCTAAAAAGACACTCCACACCCCGTAGCCATCACCTCGACCCTCACACCCCACCCCACCCCTAGGCAACCCCCCAATCTACTTTCTGCCTTGCACGTGTGCCTGTCCCGAACATTTCATATAAATGGGCTCATGCAACACATGGTCCTTGGTGACCGGCTCCTTTCACTTGCCAAAACGTTGTCAAGATTCGGTCCCTTTTGTGGCCAACATACTGTATTTCGTATATCCATTTATCAGTTAACGGACATTCGTGCGTTTCTACTTGTCGGCTCTTATGAGGAGTGCTGCCATAAACATTCGTGAACCGATTTTTGTGCAAATGTTTGTTTTCATTTCTCTTGAATATACGGCTAGGAAAGTAATTGCTGGGTTATATGCTAACTCGACGTTTGGTTTCTTGGGTAATTGCCGATGGTTTTCCAAGGGGGAGGCATCATTTTACGTTCCCGACTGCAGTGTAGGAGGGTTCCAAGTTTTCTACATCCCGACGAACACTCTTTATTATCTGCCTTTTAAATTCTCGCCGTCGCCGTGGGCGTGGGTGTGAAGAGGAATCGCACCGTGGTTTTGGTTTGCCTTTCCCGACAGTCGATGAGGTGGAGCACCTTTCTTTCTTTCAACTTATCTATTTACTTTAAAAAAACATTTTTTTTTTGAGACAGAGGCAGAGCGTGAGCGGGGGAGGGGCAGAGAGAGGGGGAGACACAGAATCCAAAGCAGTCTCCAGGCTCTGAGTTGTGAGCCCAGAGCCCGACGCGAGGCTCGAACTCACAACCATGAGGTCACGACCTGAGCCGAAGTCAGACGCTTAACCGACTGAGCCGCCCAGGCGCCCCTAAAAGATTTTAGTTTTACGTAATCTCTAAGCTCAGTGTGGGGCTCAGACTCACAACCCCGGGATCAAGAGTTGCATGTTCCTCCGACTGAGCCAGCCAGCCGCCCCGAGGTGGAGCATCCTCCCGTGTGCCTATTGGCTATTCATGTATCTTCTTGGGGAAAATGTCCGCAAGAGTCCATTATTCATGTATAAGTTGGATTATTTGTCTCTTTACTATTGAATGGTAAGAGTTCTTTATATATTCTAGATGCAAGTCCCTTGTCGATATAGAATTTGCAAGGTTATTCTCCCATCATGTGCCTTCTATTTCCACTTGTCCTTTGAAGCACAAAAGTTTTAAATTTTATAGAAGTCTTATTTATCTATTTTTTCCTTTTTTAATGTTTATTTATTTTGGGGAGAGGAAGAGAGAGACAGAGGATGAGTAGGGGAGACAGAGCATAAGAAAGGCAGGCAGAGAATCAGAAGCAGGCTCCAGGCTCCGAGCTGTCAGCACAGAACCCGACACGGGGCTTGAACTCACGAATGTGAGATCATGACCTGAGCCGAAGTCGGATGCTTAACCGACTGAGCCACCTAGATGCCCCAATTTTTTTCTTTTTAAAAGAAATGTTTATGTGTTTATTTTGAGAGAGAGAGAGAGAGAGAGAGAGAGCAGGGTAGAAGTGCAGAGGGAGAGATGGAGAGAATCCCAAGCAGGTTCCATGCTCAGCGCAGAGCCCGATGCAGGGCTGGATCCCACGACCATGAGATCACAAGCTGAGCTGAAGTCCAGAGTCTGATGCTTAACCAACTGAGCCATCCAGGCACCCCTATCTAGTTTTTATTTTGTTGCTTGTGCTTTTAGTGTCATTTCTTTCTTTCTTTTTATGTTCTTTTAGCGTCATTTCTAAGAATTCATTAGATTCTTTTTTACTAGAACACAAATCCAAGGTCATGAAGATTTAGGTCTCTGCTTTCTTCTAAAAGTTGTGTAGTTTTAGCTCTTACACTTAGACCTAGGATCTATTTTTAATTCATTTCGCATATGGTGTGAGGTAGGGATCGAACCTCATCCTTCTGCATGTGGATATCAGCACCACTTGTTGAAAAGACTATTGTTTCTCTATTGAATCATTTTGGCACACTTCCGGAAAGTCACCTGACTGTAAACATGAGGGTTATTTCTGGATTCTCAGTTCTAGTCCTCTGATCTCCAAGTCCACCCTTATTTTGGTACTATACGGTCTTGATTGCTGTAGCTTTGTCGTAAGTCTTAAAACCAGGAAGTGTGAGTTCTCCAACTTTGTTCTTCTTCAAGATCGTTTTGTTAGTGAGTGCCCTTTTATAACTGGTTTCCCCATCTGAGAAATGGGGGAAATTTCTCTTAGAAACGTCTATGATGAAAGAAAGATAGAGCAGAGAAAGATGATAAGTGACCTAGGATATGTATTTCAGGAGGCCACCAAGGACAGCGGTTCACGTCAAACCCTCGCCCTGGCCCTGGCGCTACCAGGAGGCGTCTGGATGAGTCAGCAAGGTTTTGCTTCTCTGCTCACTTCCTCATGCTTGGGATGGGCTCTGTTGGAACTTATATATACTCCGCTTGTTGGGTTGAGTTGAAAGTTTGGTAAATAATGTAACTAACCCGGGAGTAGATGGTAGGTCCAATTGCTCTCTGCAGCACAGGTGTAGGAAGGCATTTCAGGGGTGTCCAGCTCTGAGGCTGGGATTTGAGAACAAGGCAAGGGGCTGTTTGACCTCCTCCAACTCAAGGACCATGTGGTTTCCCTGGGCTTGTCACTGTTTCAGTGGCCTCCATCACACAATGGAGAGAACAACCCTCACCCTGCCCGCCTCACAGGGATTGTTATGTCCATGTAACACCTTCCGGAGGGCCTTCCCCGACTTCCCAAGGCTGAGTTGGGTCTCTCTTCTCTTTGTGTGCCCGCCTCACACAAATCTCGGTGGAACCTCCAAATGTTGCAGGGTGTTGTCAAAAAAAGACCACCAAATGCCAAATAGAAGCGAGGCAAGATTTTATTTACGGCCGGGCCAAACCTGATCTCCTGATGTTAAGGAGAAAATGCAGAGAATGGCGCTGAACAAAGGCAGCAGTGGGCTTATATGGGTTTTAGCAAGTTAGGGTACATCATAAATTAGTTAACCAATTATAATTTACAACATATTTTGGTAGCCAATTACATAGATGTTACCTTTGACGGGGCCTATTGCTTCAAGGTTCTTTGTCTTAAGTGAGCTTTAAATGACCAATTATAGTTAGACACTTCAGACACTGCGGGACAGCAGTTACGTGACTTTTTGCATGTTGGCCTTCCTTTTATCAGCTCAAAACAGTAGGGTGAGAGCTCACTGTAATCTAAGTTAGCTATGTAGCAAGCAAGCAAAGTTACAGGAGTGAGACAGGCAGTTAATCCCTTCTGGTAACTAACAGGGAACTGCATAGGCTTCTATCTCAATGTTTTAGCAGTTACCATACAGTTGGTCAGAACAGTAAATAGGGAGATGCATTTGCAAAGCAATTTACAGAAGCCAAAACAGCCGGTTAATGGTTTTTATTATTGACTCAGGTTTGTTAACCTACAACATTCCCCACTCCTGTTTGTTAGTAATTCAAATCTTTGAAGTCCTTAGTCTGGTATTTGGGATAGTGGGGCATATTGGCCACGTAATATCATGAGTTTTATAGACTGGATTTTTGATTTATGAACTGAATCAATAGTTTTATCAAACAGGGTCTTACAGTTACAGTTAGAAGGAGAGCAGTAAGGGGTCTAGCAAGCGCACTCAGGAGAGTTATTAGCCAAGGGGACCAGGAAAATACAGACTCATACCAATTTTGATTATCTTATTTCGGCTCGGGGAGCTGGGGGAACTGGAGCCCTTTTGCTTTACCCTGCAGCTATTACAGCAGGGGCTTTTTTTAGAGTTTTTTTTAGACCCAGGTTAATGATATTTTTTAGGCCCTGCACAGATTTTCCTGTTAGCCCCATAGCGACTGTGCCTGTCTTAGGTTGTCCCCCCTCTGAGGGATCTTACCCGTCATTGGCTAACCAGCCATCGTCTTGGGTTAAACAGGGCAACTTGAATTGGAAACCACAGCTCCATGGCTTCCCTGCCCAGCACCGGGCTGTAGACATGCTTGCCTTTTAGCAGGGTCTAGGCTCTGGGCAATTGGCCTTTGAACCTTAGGTCTTTACCCTGAGCATCACCATCAGGGCTATTGTCTTTTGGTCCCAGGCATTTCCCCCTTTTTTGCTTTAAAAGCAAAAGTTTTGAATTTTACCAAAAGAGATTTTATGCTGTGACTCAGCACTTTAAAGATTACTGGTAGAAATAGTAAAATAATAAACATTAAAATTGAGACTCCAGTATTGATCATCATAGAAACAAAAGAGGAATGGCGCACAAAGTCAGACAAATTATTATACAAATTGGTTGCAATATCATCAGCATTAAACTTTTCTCGAGCTTTGTCAATATCAGTTATTTGCTGATGAAGCTTTGGCAAGTTAAAACTTATCAGAATGATTTTAGACCCCCAGTATGTGTCTTTGCACCTTATCTCAAGAGTGTTTAGTTTTATTAAAATGCAAAGGAGTAACACAAATCCATTTAAAATTAGAAGGACATCTTTAAGGAGAGCTAAATTTTCAAGGTAAGTATTTTTTTGTCCCATGGACAGAATAGCCTTTTCCAAAACATCAACTTTATTATTTAATTTTTGATCAATGATTTTTGAGAGGTTAATGTCATAGT
The DNA here is from genome assembly GCA_030068075.1 of Paguma larvata. Classification (NCBI taxonomy): domain Eukaryota; kingdom Metazoa; phylum Chordata; class Mammalia; order Carnivora; family Viverridae; genus Paguma; species Paguma larvata. Next base: position 11,728,323 of record CM057833.1, read on the forward strand.
AACATTTTTGAATAGCTCATTAGTAAATTGGGCAGTGTGTACCTCTTGTGCAAGAGTAATAGTAGAAACGGCCATAGAACCCATAATAGCAATTAGAGCAGTTATACCCAAAATCAAGTCTCTAATAAATATTTTAGTCACATGAGAGTATTACTGATCTCCTAGATGACTTGTAAACCATAATTATCATACCAGGGAAGAGTTAGTTTTAACAGGAAGTATAACATAAGGGGGTTGCTTAACAATTATTATGAATTTTACATTAATGTTTAGAGATATATAATCCATCAAAGTACAAGCAAAATAGGTAACAGAATAACTCCTATTTGCAGTCAGGAAAACATAAATTATACCCTGTGCAGTGGTGGAGATAAGAATTGTATAAGGTGTTTGTACACAAGTTTGAACATTATAAGAAGTAAGTTTTTTTGGTGGGGTCAAAGTGACCGGGTGAGCAGCAGCATCTAGGTCCTGGTGGGGCGGTGCTAGTGTTCTGCGGGCTTGGGCTGTCCTTGTCAAGTGGCGGCTCAGTGGCTGATAGCAGGACAGAGGAAGGTGAGTCTTGTTTGGTGGTGGAGGCATGGAGGATTCCACATAGGGCTGGACTAGGCCTCCGGAATCCACAGGAGAAGTTTGCGTCCTGTGGAAATACACAAGCATACCTTCGCCCCAGGTTAACATTACGTTTGGCCTCTTCTGTTGGCCAGAAAGAAGGTCTTTCCATTTAACCAGTGCTTTAGGCTTTTCCGGTAGGATTCCAATGTCGGAACATGTTAGAATGTCCCGCTGCATCAACATGTAATTATTGATCACAAACAGAGCATGGTTAAGAATATGATGAGGGGAACCATACTTAAGTTTTTTCTCCTGTAATTTTTTGAGTTTTTAAGGTTTGATGGGCTTTTTCCATAATGCCTTGGCCTTGAGGGTTATAAGGAATACCCATGGTATGAGCGATCTGAAAAGCTGCAAAAGATTTTTAAAGACCAATACAGCTGGACTAGGAAGGGGATCAGCCTTAGCCAACTTAGGAAAAATAATAAGATGTTTTTTGAACTGTAAAAGAGGATGGTCTGGGAGATGAAAAAGAATTTTACCACCAAATCTTTCTAGGGCTTTTTGCCAATCTTCACTGCTTTGTAATAGACATTCCAATTGATCTTTGTTATAGGGAATAATAACATTTGTCACGTCATATTCAAATAATTCTTTACTACGTTTGCATCCCTTTTTTAGTAAAGTAGCCAGTAGTGCTGGATAGGATATAACTATTTTTCTGGGCGAAGAGGGCAAATGTAACCATTCTAAAGGTGCCTTGTGTTAAACCTCATTAAAAGCCTGTAAAACCAAACAGTTTTAAAGCTTGATTCACAAACTTTGACATAGGGTGGGGCTATTTTTTATGCCCTGAGGCAAAAGTTTCTATTGGTACCTCTGAGAAGGCTGCTTAAGGTTTTCAGAAGGCAGGCTAAAGGCAAATCTAGGGCAATCTTCCCGGTGTAGGGGAAGAGTGATAAAACAATCTTGTAAGTCTATTATAACAATTTGAAAATCGTTTGGAACAGCTATAGGAGAGGAGAAGCTGTCATCAAGGGTATTGTCACCATTTTTCCAGCCTTTGGATCAAAGGAGGAGGAATTTTAATCCTAACTCTGTGTATTTTCAAAATCCATGTCTTTAATCTTAGTCCGTCTTGACCACACATAAAATTCTTTTTTTTTTTTTTTTTTAAGATTTTTCCTTCACTAACCTTCTACAACTTGTCTTTGGCATTTAGATTTTGTCCCAAGCCATTATTTTTAAATAACCAGTCACATTTAGGACAAAATTGCTTTCTTTTACTTTCGGCAAAATATGTATTCCCATTTCTTATATCTTTTTTACATATCTCTTACTTTCCTACATACAGAGTTGTTTTCCTTATTTCCATCAGTCTTAAGTACACTTTGCAGAACTTTAACTGCTAGAGATCTTAGTCTCCAGTAAAAACTAAATAGTAACCAATTGTGAACTTTGTGTTATATCAGAATTTGTTAGATGGCAAACTTATGAATCCATTAAGCACACAGTATGTTTTTTTCATAGTTCCAAATATCCTTAGGTTTTTTTTTTTTTTTTTTTTGCAACAGGTCTAAATCACAAACCTACACTTAGTAATTAGTGCTTTAGTTTCTTATCTCATTAGATAGCCAATGAATTCGATCTCAAGTTTTCATGCAAGCCAAACTTTTAACACTTTCAGTTACCGAGGACTTTGAAAGCTGTCTTAACATTTACCCATGAAAACTATGAGGCAAAGTTAACCATTATTTTTAGGCTTCCTTTTGCTAACAAATTGGAAGAAATAACATGAGCTCGTCTGACCTTTAGTAAGCCTTAGTAGAATAAAGTTTCATATTTAATGTTGATAACTTTAAAGACAGACCTATCAAACTTAAATTTATTTAAACACCAAATATGTTTTATTTACTATTTAAATCCTGGGAAGTTTGCTAAAACCTCAGGAAGTTAGTATAAAGCATGTCCTAAATACAGATCATTATAAATCTTAAAACTTTATTTATTTAACCAAGGTGGCAGTATAAGATCTTAAAGGCCAATGTATAGCATCATATAGTTGTTAGCAAAACTTAGCTCCTTTAACATTGAGAAGTTTTTACTAAGCAATTAAAGACCTGATAAAGATGAAACCTAAAGCCTTGGGTTTTTTTCTATAAACAGAAGAGAAAAACCTTTGTTTACACTGTCTTATCAAGAGCAGACTAGTCCAAGAAACCTTTGCGTTTTGAACAGAGAGAAAAGCGGAATTTCAACCTTATACCAGTGTACTTTTAAGGTTTAAAGAGGCATTATTTGCATTATGACAGAGTGGGGAGGGGAGCAGGGAGGAGACTGGGGAGAGGAGTTAGAAGGAGTGGCACCAGATGATGACGTTTTGACCTGTTTTTGATGTTCTCTCTGCTATGGAGGTGGGTCCTCCAGCAGGTCGACCCAAGTCACAGCATACGGTTCCTGGTTGGGGTGAACACCATGACAAATTCTGCAGACGGCATTAAGCAAGGTTAAGATTATAGGAGCTCTCTGGAGGCCAGTTCACTTTAGAGAATGTTGGCCAGTCCAGCTGGCAGTGTGTCCGCAGCCAGGATGGCTTCAGGTTGTTAAAGCCATAGCTCTTTCCTTTTTCCTGAAACTGGAGAAGTTATTTAACATACATTCAAGAGATGAACAAGGCTTAGACGGAGACTGACCCATAACGGAGGTTAAACAGTGGGTCACACCTAAGATAAAGATAGGCCAACAAGAAACGTTTAACAGGACACACAGCAGAACAAACAGTTGGGGTGATCAAGCCCAACCCAAATGGTCCAGAGTTCCAATTGGTCCGGAGACCCAAATGGTCCGAAGACCTAAATGACCCAAGGACCCAAATGGTGAGTGGGGACGTCTCCTCCAAACACCGGCGCTAGGGGGAAGTAAGCTGCGTCCAGCCTTCCCTCCAAGCTACAAAACAAATCTGGCCAGCAAAGCAGAAAACAGAAAACAGAAAACAGAAAATTGGTGCCGCCTCGCATACCTTACTTAAGTCTGAAGACGGAAGGCTGGGGCCGAGGAACATCATCTCGGGAGCTCCCCCCTAGCTGTTCCGCTTCAGTCTTTGAACTTTGGGTGGTCTTGAAAAAGATCTCGGTGGAACCTCCAAATGTTGCAGGGTGTTGTCAAAAAAAGACCACCAAATGCCAAATAGAAGCGAGGCAAGATTTTATTTACGGCCGGGCCAAACCTGATCTCCTGATGTTAAGGAGAAAATGCAGAGAATGGCGCTGAACAAAGGCAGCAGTGGGCTTATATGGGTTTTAGCAAGTTAGGGTACATCATAAATTAGTTAACCAATTATAATTTACAACATATTTTGGTAGCCAATTACATAGATGTTACCTTTGACGGGGCCTATTGCTTCAAGGTTCTTTGTCTTAAGTGAGCTTTAAATGACCAATTATAGTTAGACACTTCAGACACTGCGGGACAGCAGTTACGTGACTTTTTGCATGTTGGCCTTCCTTTTATCAGCTCAAAACAGTAGGGTGAGAGCTCACTGTAATCTAAGTTAGCTATGTAGCAAGCAAGCAAAGTTACAGGAGTGAGACAGGCAGTTAATCCCTTCTGGTAACTAACAGGGAACTGCATAGGCTTCTATCTCAATGTTTTAGCAGTTACCATACAGTTGGTCAGAACAGTAAATAGGGAGATGCATTTGCAAAGCAATTTACAGAAGCCAAAACAGCCGGTTAATGGTTTTTATTATTGACTCAGGTTTGTTAACCTACAACATGAGGCTGGGATTTGAGAACAAGGCAAGGGGCTGTTTGACCTCCTCCAACTCAAGGACCATGTGGTTTCCCTGGGCTTGTCACTGTTTCAGTGGCCTCCATCACACAATGGAGAGAACAACCCTCACCCTGCCCGCCTCACAGGGATTGTTGTGTCCATGTAACACCTTCCGGAGGGCCTTCCCCGACTTCCCAAGGCTGAGTTGGGTCTCTCTTCTCTTCTGTTGGTGCCCACGGTGCCTGCGAATTCTTCCATCAGAGCTCTACCCACTGTGCATTGCAAAAGACTTTTATGCTCTGCCTCCTCTGATCTGTGAGCTCCATGAAGGCAAGAGCTGGGTTGGCTTCATCTCTGTGGCCCCAAGCACCCAGCACCCGGCACAGGGTGGGTGCTCAATTCCTGTCTGTGTGAGACGGAACTGAACTGAACGCTCTCTGAACACATCGTGAGGCCTGGCTGCCCGCGGCATGGAGCGATGCTTCCCTTCGAGATTCGTGAGAGGGAGGCTTCCTACCTGTGATGGCCATGTGGAGGGCCAGACAGTCACCGTGGGCTGCCTTCGTGCTGCTTGGCTTCCAAGTGGTAGAAGCTCAGTGCTGATTACGGACGCCATCCCAGAGTTCAGCTCTCGAGACCCGGCCCGAGACGCTCTCCCAGCGGAAAGTTCTCTCACCCAGCGAGTCTGGGTGCTTTGCTCCTTGGATCCCCCATTTCCCCCTGGGGTGTTCAGTACACATTGATGCAAGGAGTCAGAGTGTGCAGAGAGAAAACACAGCGGCCCCTCCCCAAATTGCCAGTTGGTTTTGGGATGCCGCCAACTGAACACACGCGCTGACGGTGCGTGTGTAAATGACATTCGCTCGTTCATTTGCTGTGCACTTCCTCTGTGCCAGATCTCATGCTGCTGAATCCAGGGTCTGCAGGGGACAGGGACAGGCAAGAGGCTCTCGGTCTGGTGGGAGAGCAGGCATAGAAACCGCATGGCGAGAGTGCGAGGGGGTAAGATTGTCAGTGCGGGGGTGCGCCCTCCCTGCCCCCTGCCCCTCTCGCTGTCTCTCCCCCTCCGCCTTTGAAGGGGAGTTCCGTCTTGGCCACTCCAGGACTTATGGGAAATGAGAGACAGGAGCAAAGAAGGAGGAAGAAGAAATCTCATTTTCTGGGTCTTTCTCAGTTTCTTCTTCGTTGGGGAGAATCGGGGTTATATGAGCAATGTTGAAATTAGAGGTGAAATCAATTCACATGAAAAGAAATTAACTTCACCCCCACCGGGATGGCTGCCATCAAAGAAAGCGGAAAACAAGCATCGGGAAGGACGCGGGACGATCGGAACCCTTGTTCATTGCTGGTGGGAACGTGCATGGTGTGGCCTCTGTGGAAAACAGATCGGCGGGTCCTCAGAAAGCAAAACATAAAATTACCCTACGGCCCAGCAAATCCGCCTCTAGCTATATATATATACTCAAGAGAACTGAAAACAAGGACGCAGACGTATCAGCAATGATCATTCGCAGTAGCCAAAGGGTGGAAACAACCCAATGTCCATCAACAGAGGAACGGAGAAACGAAATGGGGACCATCCACACAAGGGGCTATCGCTCGGCCGTCAACAGGAATGAAATTCTCAAAATGCTATGACAGGAAGGAACCTTGGAAACATTAGACTAAGAAAAGAAACCAAGGACCAAACCAAGAAGAGGCAAATTCACAGAGATGGAAAGTAGAACAGAGGTTACCAGGGGCTGGCGGGAGCGGAGAAACGGGGTGTTATTGCTTAATGGGGACAGAGTTCCTGCTTGGGATGATGGGGAAAAAAGTTCTGGAAATAGCGGTGACAGCTACGTGCAGTACTGCGTGTGTACGTATACCACTGAATCGCACACTTAGACGGCTAACACGGTAAAGTTTATGTCATGTATATTTCACCGCAATAAAAATAATCTTTTTTGTTGTTTTTTAATTTATTTTTTTTAATGTTTTTATTTTATTTTTGAGAGACATAGAGACAGAGCATGAGCAGGGGAAGGGCAGAGAGAGAGGGAGACACAGAATCGGAAGCAGGCTCCAGGCTCTGATGAGCTGTCAGCACAGAGTCCCACGCGGGGCTCAAACTCACAGACGGTGAGCTTATGACCTGAGCTGAAGTCAGCCACTCCACCGACTAAGCCACCCACGCACCCCAGTTTTTTTATTTCTTTTTGAGAGAGAGAGTGCGAGAGCATAGGGGAGGGACAGGAAGGGAGACGGAGAATCCCAAGCAGGCTGTGTGCCTTTAGCACAGAGTCCCACGCGGGGCTCGAACCCGTGAACCCCGAGATCGTGACCTGAGCTGAAATTAAAGTCGGATGCTCAACCGACTGAGCCATCCAGGTGCCCGGATAAAAAAAGATCTTTTTTCTTTCTTAATATTTATTTATTTATTTTGAGAGACAGTGTGCGTGCGAGCTGGGGAGTAGCAGAGACAGAGACTCCCAAGCAGGCTCTGCACTGTTAGCGCAGAGGCCAACTCGGGGCTAGATCCCAGGAACCGTGAGATCGTGACTTGAGCCGAACTCAAAAGTCAGAAGCTTAACCCACCGAGCTACCCAGGCACCCCCTTTTTAAGGGGGGGATTGTTTTTAAATGCTTGTTTAATGATTGTTTTTTTAATGCTTTTTAATGACTGGGCCCTGGGTACATGGTGGGTTAGACTAAGGGTGGGGGGTCAGGGCATCCCACTTAATGCTGGGTCAGGTAAGCATCTCTCAAGGAGGAGTAGCCTCAGGGAATCTTCTGGAGTCAGGAGAAGGAAGGACATTCAGGAAGAGCAGAGGGAAGCCGGGCGGTGGAGAGAGAGGTTTCGGGGTGAGCTGCGTAGGTAGATCCAGCTTCCAATCTCAGCCAACTGGGTCCAGGTGTAAGATGGGGATGCCCCACGACCAGAGAGCCGATTGCAGCAGGGTCTGTACCGAAGTTGTCTCTAGTGTCCAGGAGGCCGGCCGGAGCGGGAAGCCCCCGCCAAGGCTCTTGGACCTCATCACGACGACTCTAGAATCCGTCGGCCGCATGTCTTGAGCCAGAGCGGCCAGCAGAGGGCGCGCGGGAGACAAACGTGCTGAGGACCGCAAGCCGCCGCTCTAGCCTGACCCGGGTCATAGAGTCGCGCCGTTTCCGGCTCTGGGGCTGGGAAGGAGCCGGAAGTCCGGGGGGCTCCGGGCGTCGAGATGGAGGAGGGCGCGTACGAGTCGGTGCTCTGTGTCAAGCCGGAGGTCCACGTCTACCGCATCCCGCCGCGAGCCACCAACCGTGGTTACAGGTGACCGCTCGCCTCCGGCCCAGGCGAACCTCGATTTAACCCCTTCCCCGCCGGCCGACACGCCCACTTGGGAGCCGAGGACGGCCCCGGCGGGTGTAGGGGAGAGGCGGGAGGTAATGCTGCGGCTTCTCCCAGGTCGAGGTCAGAGCAGGGAGAGGGACCCAGACTTTGGGCCGTCTGAGTCCGACGCACGGGGCTCCGGGCGCGCGGAAGGCGTTAAAGCCGTGTCTAAGGTGTGGGCTGCCGGGTACCCTAAAAGTGGTTCTTTTCAGCGCTAACTGGCTTCGAAGGGAACCTTGAAAAGTCTGAAGGGGGGGCGGGCGTCCTATCTCGGGCGGAAATCCCCAGGGGAAGGAAGGGAGCCGAGAACCGGCCAAAGTGACCCGTCCGAGCTGTAAGCGGGCGGCCAAAGCCCAGGGACCCCTCCCTGCCCAGCTCCCTTCGCACGAACCTCACACCCTGTCACAGCCTGTGGCGGTTGGGAGGAGTCCATCGGCGTTTCTCCGGTAATAAACAAGTGCTCGTAGTGTCAGGAAGGGAACGCAGGACGGTGGCGGTTGGAAGGAGACTTCGTTTCACGGTGTCCTTTTTTGTGCCGTTTGCACTTTGTGACCGTGCGTGCGCGTTAGCTATGAAAGGAGGAAGAAGAAAAGATGTACTTGTCACAGACCGCCTGATGGGTGGCTATTTCGTGCCACCGGGCTGGGGGTGGGGTGGCTCTTGAAGGCAGTGTTTGTCTCAGTCAGTTGGCAATACCAGAATTCTCCCGCACCCGCGAGAATGGTGGCGTGTCCGCATCCCTGGCCTCTTGTTATAACAGACTCGCAGCTGATTTTCTGGAGAACAGATGGTTTTCCTGAACACCTATTACTTCCATGATGTCAACAATAGAAGCAATTACAGAAACACTTTCTGCCATCAAACTGGAGATGGGACACCGAACCGAGGGTGGTCACTTCCTGCGATCCCCTTAAGTAGGATGGGCTTTGTCCCTCCTGGCCCCCCAGAGAGCGAGTCTCCGAGTGTCAGGGCTGGCTGGTGCAGCGTGGAGGAAGCCGGCAGCCCCCGCACGTCGCCCCCAGAGCTCTGCTCAGCTTGAATCTGAGCCCGGCGTTGTCCCGTTAAGAGGAACTGAAACTGACTTGTGAGTTGAGAGTCCGCATTTGTGGGGCCTACGACACCAGCCGCGTCCACGCTACCGTGTGGCTCCAAGTCCTGACTTCTGCTCAGGGACTTCCAAAAAGAGCCTCTTGGAAACACCCGAGGTTCTTGGTATTTTGGGGGTTTTACTAAACTGCTTCTTAGAAGTAGGATTGTGACGTTACTGCTTGAAAAGTCCCCCCAGAAGCTATCGCGACAGGGCCGTGGTGTCCTGGGGCACCTTCGAGATTAGACTTCCTGCGCACCCGCCCCCTTGTCTCACAGGGACGGTTCTCCGTTTTCTCTCTCTCCTAATGATGGCGCCCTCCTTTGAAGGAGGACTGCCTTTGAAGATCGAAGATCGTGTTGGGGTCCCAGATGGTCGCTCCGGTGGGTGCAGCCTGGCAGCGTCTTACACGGCAGGCCCAGTAGCTGCTTCCTTCACAGAGAGAGAAAACGGCAGGGGCGGGCGCCCGGCTGGCTCAGTCAGTTAAGCGCCTGCTTCTGGCTCAGGTCATGACCTCACAGTTCGGGAGTTCGAGCCCCGCGTTGGGATCTCTGCTGTCTGCGCAGAGCCGCTTCAGATCCCCCCTTTCTCTGCCCTTCCCCCGCTCCCAAAAGTACACACTCAAAAAACAAAAACAAAAAACTGGGAAGTCCTACTTCGGAGAAGGTCCCTGTAGTCTGGAACCGGGGTCAGCGGACGGCGACCCACCGTGTTTCTGCATGTCTCACAACTAAGATGGATTTTTACATTTTTAAATAGTTGGGGAACATTTAAAAAAAAAGAAAGAATATTTCTTAATTGAAAATTTTACAAGATTCAGATTTTTAGTGTTTGTAAAGCTGCACTGAAATACAGTCGCACTCAGTAGAAAACATTTAGATAAGATACTCAAAGCCCTGACACGCTCACGTACAGCGTATGACCGCTTTCACACTACGGCAGCAGCGTGAGCGGGTGTGACGGAGGTGGGTCTGGCCCTTTTCAGAGAAGGTTTGCCAACCTCTGGCCTGGAGCAGGCAGCCGGGCGCCCTTCCCAGTCCTGTCTCCAGCACTGGAGTGACGGAGCAGGGGCCTCTGGCCTAGGCTCAATGGTTTTTGTCCTCTTAGGGCCGCGGAGTGGCAGCTGGACCAGCCATCGTGGAGTGGCCGGCTGCGGATCACTGCGAAGGGGCAGGTGGCCTACATCAAGCTGGAGGACAGGACCTCAGGTAAAGGCACGGCAGGCCCCCGTGGGGCCGAGATGCCACACCTCCTACTCTGTCAAGGGAGCGGCAGCCCGGCCCTGGCCAGTCGCTCAGGGGTCATGGGAACCGACCCCGGAAATCAGGCCCAACTCTACCTTTAAAGCGGCTCCATTCCCCCCACCTTTAATTGTAAAGCCACCTCTCTGGTGTAAAAGGGAGTATTTCCGGTCAGGCACCTGTTTTTCCTTAAGAAAGTACCAATTTCGGAGCCCAGGGCGAGGAGACCTGCAGGTCGGTCCCAGGGAGGAAGCCCCAGAGCTTGCCTGGAGACACGCGGCCCTGGGCGGGTGAGCTCGGCTGCTCACTCAGGAATTCTGTGTATCCGCTAAGTGGTGGCTCCCGCACTGACCACGCCCGTTCGCCGAAAGAGCCGGAAACTGTCCTGCTCAGCGCTTTTCTGGCGAAAGGCCGAGCCAGGCTGGGCTGTGTCGGGTCAGCTGGCAGATGTCACCTTAGGGCAAACCGGGAAGTCCCGTGCCGGTGGTGCCGCTGGGCGGGCTGCGGAGGGCATCGCGGCCTGAGGCGGCCCCGGCCCCCGGAGCAGGGATGGGGCACAGCGCGCCTGCTCGGTCGTTTGTTTTTCTAACCTATAGAGACTGTTCTTTGTGGGGCAGGACAGAGTGTAAAGAGTCACAGGCACCACGGGCTGCCTCTTCTCAGAACCGTGTCACTTGTGTCTGAGCTGTGAGGCCTGCTCGAGCCCCGTGACCGCTAGCACCTCGGCCTCCTTTTTGGGACAGGGATCGCGTCCGCTCATGTTCCACCAGGTTGTGGGAGATGCGAAGTGAGCACGTACTTAGCCGAGTGCTTTGTGAACCTGCAAGGTGCTCCGAAGCGTCGCTTGTTCTGGAATGCGAGCTGGCAGCGTGTCGGCTGCAGAGCAGGCCGAGAAGACTGCCCCCGGGACTAGGCCAGACAGCTCTGACTGTGAGGCTGGCCCGGTCGTTCTGGGTGGCATCCCAAGGGATGGCAGCGCCTGTTTCCCGGGAGCCTTGGGAGCTGACTTGAGGGTGGCCGCCGAGTGTAACAGTGACTGCTGAGAGCTGAGCCTGCCCTGTGGGAGCCACCCCAGGGTGCTCTCAGCTTGGGGTCACGCCCCCTGGGTCCTCTTTGTCTCTCGTTCCGCAGTCATTTCAGGCCAGGGTTTCTCAGCCTCAGTGCTCGTGACAGTGAGGCCAGGTGAGTGTCGTGGGCTGGGCAGTCAGATTTAAGATGTTTAGCAGCATGTCTGGCCCCTGTGTGCCGGATGCCCGGAGCGCCCGCCCTCCCCCAAGTCGTGAACCCCAGAAATGTCTCCACGCGTTGCCACGTCTCCCCTGGGGGGAAGGCGGGCAAACTCAGCCCTGGTTGAGAATCCCCGCCCTCGCCCGAAGGCATCCAGGTGAGTCTGGATGCCGGGGACCCAACTGGGGGGTCAGAGAAATTCTCAGGAGGCTACAGACTCTTCAGGGACACCGACCTCGGTTCACTTGGGCCTTGATTGCGGTCACCTCTGAACCCGCACTCAGCGGTAAATCCTCGGTTGAGTGCTGAGCGCGTGACCGGAGATCGGCACCTGTGGAAGTGACGCGGGTCCAGGGTGTCCCCAGAGGGCTGTGCTGCGCTGGCGCCCGGAGAGCCAGACACACGGGGGTGCGCCTCGCAAGGGCTCCTTTTAAGGCCGGTGGCCCTCTTGTCCCGGGTCAGCTGCTTCAGCTGCTTCTGTGGGCGCCCAGACCCTCTTTCCCCCGGGTTCCCCAGCCCGTCTGCAGGCCTGCCTCAGGCACCAGGCCTTTTCTGAGGTGCTCGCCTGCTCCCGGGCCCTCGCGTGCAGACGGGTAACGTTGGGGGTGAGGCGGGCAGGCTGTAGCCGCGCACTCCCGCGGGAACGGAGTCCAGCATTGCTGGAGCTTTAGATTTAAGAGAAGCCAGAACCTGGATTGTTTTACGTGTAATTTGATTTTGAAGAGTTTGGCAATTAAATTAAAAATATTAAGACTGGGCCGTATCTGACCTCTAAGCCACCTCTGACTTAAACCTTTCCTTGGTTATATTTCTTGTGTCTTCCGGTCCGTTGGAACAGATTGGGTCTTAACTCCAGAGTGAGGCTTGCCTGTCTGCCTTTCAGGGAAGAGGCCCTGGGGGTGTGGAGACCTGCCAGGCGGGAAGGGGGCTCGGGGCTCACCCTAACTTGTGCTTCCAGGGGAGCTCTTTGCCCAGGCCCCGGTGGATCAGTTTCCTGGCACAGCCGTGGAGAGCGTGACGGACTCGAGCAGGTACTTCGTTATCCGCATCGAAGATGGAAACGGTGCGTGCGGGTCCTGGGGGTTCCTGCTGGAGAGCAAGGTTTCCTCTGCCTCTGGCGAGTGGGATTAATCCTGTGTCGTCCCCCAGGGCGCCGGGCCTTTATTGGAATTGGCTTCGGGGACCGCGGCGACGCCTTTGACTTCAACGTCGCGTTGCAGGACCATTTCAAGTGAGTGGTTCCGGACGCATGCGCTCACGCCCCCTCCCTTCTTTCCCTGGACGGAGTGGTTCCCCCGCTTAGGGTGTCCAGGCGGTCGTGTGGGATTCATCTGGTGGCGGGGCCTCGGGGGGACCCGCTGGGCCTGTGGGGCAGGCCGCCTTCTCTGCTTTCGGGTCATCTCCTTTGCCCAGGGGCAGCTGGCCCAGCCTCTGGGATGCCATTCCTCTTCCCGTACCTGGCACCAGAGGTGCCAGAGTCCGTGCGAGGCTCGGGTGGCCTTGCTGAGCCTGGTCCCTGTGACACGATAAGCGGTGCGACCCTAGGCCACCCGCCAGATGTCCTGGGAGTCCTCTGTAAAGCTAAAGTCCTTTCTGGAAGACAGGACAGGAAGGACTGTGCCCCCGCCACCTGCAGGCCCCCACCTCTGGCTGTTGGCACGTTGGAGAGAGTGCAGCCACTCACGTGGGCGCCTCGGGCGCTTCCCTGACCTGGTGTCCCTGGATGGGTATCGGATGGAGGTGGGGGGACCTTCGTGTTGCTCTCTACCGCCGGGGCCTCTGCCTGGTCTCACCACCTACCTTCCGAGTCCTTGGGCGCGGGTGTGGATACACCGTCTCAGTTCTCATGCCGGGTGCTGGGGAGGAGAGGGCCAGGGTCGATTTCCTAAATTGGTGTCGGGAGCACCGCGTACATAAACGAGCTAACCGCGTTTTCATAGCGTCGTTGAGACGCACGGCATTGCTGTCCCGTTTTGCCGATGAGGTAAATGGCGCGGCTACTTCTGTGACAGAGTCAGGATTTGGATTCAGGTCCAACTAGCGAGCCCGCGTGTGCTCTTTCTGCAGGGCACCTGGTCTCGTCGTCACCTTTTTCTTCCTGTTCTCTCCCCAGGTGGGTGAAACAGCAGTGTGAATTTGCAAAACAAGCCCAGAACCCCGACCTGAGCCCCAAGTTGGACCTAGGCTTCAAAGAGGGCCAGACCATCAAGCTCAACATCGCGGTGAGCCCCACGCTCGCTTGGCTTTGTCGGCCCCCTTTTCCCACAGTTCAGTTCCGTCAGTTGAGCTGATGTTTGCTGAGCAGCTGCCTGTGCCGGGGACTGTGCCGGGGTCTGTGCCGGGGGTGAGCGAGAGGGCTCAGCTGTCGTGGAGCTCAGAGTTAAACAGACATGGACAGGACGAGCTGTGACTACAACCTGTCCGGGGAGGGGACATGCTCAGTACTGTGAGCTCCTAGAGGAGGGGCACGTGGCCCGGAGCTTGGGGAAGCCAGGAAAGCTTTCTAGAAGAAGCCAGAGCCTTCTGCTCTGGGCAGAAGGGCATTGAGGTGGATGCTGGGAGTCATGGGCAGCTTCTGCTAGTGGTGGTGTCCTGACACCCCGTGTCTTCGTCCTGAGCTGCCCGGCATCTGGGGGTGTCCCCTTGTTAGCTCCTGTTGAGAATGGGCAAAGGTCGTGCCGGGCCAGGTGGCCACGGCTTGGTCCTCACCCGGCTGCAGGGAGCAGGGTGGGAGTGATCTGGGGGAGCCAAGGACCAAACGGAAATGCTGTTTGAAGAAACTTTATAACCCTAACAAAATGCTCTTCCTTTTTACTTACACTGTCTTTCTCTCTCCTCTTTTCTGCTTCGTGCTGGTGATGATTTGGGACCCTTGCAGTTGGCCACCTGGCCCTTAAGAGAAAATACCGGTCACGCCCCGTGGACTGGTTGGGATGTGATTCCTCTCTTGCTGGGAGGGGACTAGCATTTAATGAGCATCAGCTGTGTGCCAGGTAGTGCTCTTAGGCACTTACAGGACTCAAACCTTCCCCCAATTCACGGGCAAGGAAATTGAGGCTTAGAGAGACTAAGGGACCTGCCCGGGACTTAGAGCTGGAAATAACCAGCCCAGCTGGACTCTCACTGAGGGCTCCGAGGCTTCTGACTTCAGGGCTGTGGTCTTAGCATTGGATTAAGCTGCTGCTCTCCTTACAAGGTGGGGACTGAGTCGTCATCCTTGTAACTAGCACTGGTTTCTGACTCCGGTTTCGGGGATACTTTTAAGGCCTTATTGAAGTATGGTATGCGTACAGAGAAGTGCGCGTGTTATCAACGTAGAAGTCAGTGAATTTCTGAAAACCACATGCGCCCACGCCAACGAGCCCCAGATCAAGAAGCAGAGATCGTCGGCCCTCTGGAAGCCCCGCTCCTGCTCCACAGGCTCAAGGAACCACTGTCCTGATGGCGAATGTGCTAGATTTTGTTTGTAACTTTTACGAATGAATCCTGCACTTGTGCTCTCGTGTGTGCGGCCCCTTTCCTTTACCCGGCGCAGCAGTTGCCAGAGCCTCTGTCTCGTAGTAGCGGCTTGTCCGTCGTCGCCATGGTGGCGTTTCATTAAGAGAGTGTCCCAGTGTTCCCGCTCAGCGCCGACGCTCCTTGGCGTAGGTGCCGGTTTGGAGCCGTTGCAGATGGGGCGGCCGTGAACGTGCAAGTGCGTGGTTTCTGGTGCCCGTGAGCGCGCGTTCTTGTGAGCTCTGTGTCCAGGAGCCGAACCGCTGGGCCGTCTGTTCGCGTGCTCCGCTTTCTAGATTCACCGGAACTGCTTTTCCGAGCAGTTTTCCAGTTCACGCTCCCACAAGCGGTGCAGGAGCGCCTGGTCGCTCCCTCCCCACTTCGGTCCTTCACATTCTACACTGTAGCCATTGGGGGGGCGGGGGTGTCATGGCGTAGCTCTAGTCTTGATTTGTAGTTTTGCTCTGTGTTTCCCTGATGATTCATGAAGCCAGTGCTGAGTCTTAAAATCAAATGTATTTGGGAATAGTTCCAAAATTGTGGTGCATTGAGTACTGTTCGTACCAGCGAGAGTGCCCGTCTTGTGGTTATACAGATGTTTGGGGCTCGGGGGCTGCCTCGGCCCTCCCCGTGGGGTTTGCCGGTGGGAGCGGGACCCCAGCAGAGCTGACTGGCCTGCGTTCCTCTCCTCTCCTTAGAACATGAAGAAGAAGGAAGGAGCAGCTGGGACTCCCCGAGCCCGGCCCGCCAGCACAGGGGGACTGAACCTGCTTCCCCCGCCCCCAGGGGGGAAAACCTCCACCCTGTTCCCTCCCCCTGGGGAGCAGCTGTCTGCGGGGGGGTCCCTCGGCCAGACAGCAGTTGCTCCCAGTTCAGGTCAGTACTTGCTGCTAAACCCGCCCCTGTGGATTCCTCTCCCCCCGGGGGGCGGGGGCCCCTCAGCGTTCCCTCCTGCGCTCACACCGTGACCCATCATTTGGTACCTGTGTGTGACAAACTAGAAGGTGAGCGCCACAAAGCCGATCCTGCCCAGACTGGGTAGGGGCTCCCTCTGTTCTCCGATGCCCGCCACTAACCGCCTCCGGGCCTCTGTCTGCTCCGGAGGGACAGGGGCTGCGGCTTGTTCCTGGCTGTGAAATCATCCGCACGTGGGTTCCTGGTTCTCAGAGGCTGCTCAGTGTTTGTCGAGTGGCTGGGTGATGGAGACACGGTCTGCTCACGTCAGCTACTGGCATCTAGTAGGGGAGAGCGGTCACAGGCACAAAGAGCAAATGCGTGGTTCCACGAGGTACCAGCCAGCATGGTGTGGGGAGGCATCACGGAAGAGCTGGAATCGAACTGGGCCTTGAAGGAAGGAGATCGGGGCAGGGGATGCTTAGCATTGCAGAGAGAGAAGAGTGTGAGCGGGGCTCAGATTTATTTTTTTAATTAATTAATTTTGAGAGAGTGCACGTGAGAGTAGGGCAGGGGCAGGGAGAGAGAATCTTAAGCAGTCTCCACATTGTCAACACAGACCAGTGCAGGGCTCCATCCCACGAACCGTGCGTGAGCTCATGACCTGAGCTGAAATCAAGAGTCAGACGCTCAACCGACTGAGCCACCCAGGCGCCCCATGGCTCAGGTTATTAAACATCGGGTGTATTTAAGGTTACGGATGTAGCGTAAGTCTGCCAAGGTGCGTGGTGGGAAATAAACTTGGGAGTTTGGTTTGGAGCAGGCTCCTTGGTAAGGCCCTCAGTGCTGGGAAGCCGGGAGGCACTCCCCCAGCATGCTCCGCTGGTGCCCGTCCCGAGGTGTAAGGATCACCTTTTGGAGACCCTGGGATTCCAGGAGTTCGTGCCTGTTACCAGCCGCTGATAATGGTGGGGAGCTAGCCCATTTCCTTGGCCTCCCCACCCTACCTGCCCCGCCTAGCCGGATGTGCCTGGCCTTCCCCACCTGGGTGATTGTCACCAGCCCACTGTCTCCACACAGATCTCACCAGGTTCGGGTGGGGGGGGGGGCAGGATCTAGGCAAGAATCCTGCTTTCATTCTCTTTTAAGGGTGTGGACGTTGGCTTCCCTATCTGGAGGTCAGGCCTCCAACCTCAGCCTTGCGGGGAGTTCGCAGCCCAGCAGGGGGCAGGAGTAGCAGTCGGCGAGCCCCGGGCGAGCCCCGGCCCCGACACCAGGAACTATTTTAGCATCCTGTAGGACCACCTGCCTTGGCATCACCAGGGACAGGGGCGGGAACGACTGCGTTCTTAGTGTTGTGTGCTTGCCGGGGTCTGAGAGCCAGTCTTAGGCCTTCCCGTGGTTGCTGGTGGGTTTTCAGCAGCTGATAAGGAAGAGGTGTGTGTGCCAGGCGGTGTTTTCGGCCCTGGGGACACTGCGAGTGCAGCACCACGCTCCTGCTCTCAAGGGCTGCGTTCTGTGCCAGACAGGCAGGTAGCGAGTCTCCAGACGAAATGGTGTCAGAAGGCGGCCCCGGTGGCTTCGTCGGTTAAGCATCCGACTCTCGAGCTCAGCTCAGGTCTTGATCCCAGGGTCATGAGTTCAAGCCCTGAGTTGGGTTCCACGCCGGGCGTGGTGCAGCCTACTTGACCAAACAGAACAAAACACAGGCCAGTTCTGTGAAGTCAGCACTGTTATTGTCTCCATTTGAGAGATAAGGGAACTGAGACCGGAGGAATGTGCATGAAGTCACGTTGGTCGGCCTGTCTTCCCCCAGGGACTGTGAGGGGGCTTGAAAGATAGTGCACTTCAAAGCACTGCTTAAGCACTTGGCGAGCTGTAAAACCAAACACTTGAGGGCCCTGGTTGTATCTGATCTCCCAGCCCGGAGCAGATTGGACATAGCAAATTGGTGAGCAGGCAGAGGGTGGCAGGCTCGGGGCCTTCGGAAGGGACGGGTAGCGCTGGGAGAGGTGCCAGAAAGCACAGAAGCGGGCCCTGCGGCCCCATTGTGCCCCTTTGACGAAGAGGTACACACAGATACCAGCTTCCGTGGCTGCTTCTAGAAGCCTCTCCCCAAACTCTAACCAGTTTGGGTCCCAGCATTTGCCACGTGTCTGGAGCATAACTTTTTCATTCGATTGATCCAGACACTGGACCGAGGGCTTCGTGTGAAGACGACCTTGCACCTCTGGTGGGCGCTCTCCATTCAGGAGGCCCGGGCAGGAGGTGGTCATTGTAAACAGATTGCCGACGCAAACGGTTGGAAACAAGGTCGGCTTCAGGCGTGAGCGACAGGTGAGGTGTGACTCCTCCTTGCTGGCACCTTCGCCTCCGCCTCGTACGTGGCTGTCCCCTCTGCTCCAGGAGCCCTCGAGGGCTTGGGAGCTGATGGCGGAGGCGTGGCAGCTCGCTGGGTTTTGTTGCCCCAGAGCAGGTCTCCGTGTGTCTTTCTCAGCCGCCTGGAGTCAGGAGTCTGATTTCGGGGTCACTGAGACCCTCCCCCAAAAAGAGGGATCTCTGACTCTTGTGTCTCCTTTTCTTTTCTCCCTACCCATCGGATTCGGGGACATCAGTAGGAGGTGCCACCGTGTCCTGGCCGCAACCCAAGCCTGCCACTCCCGCCACCGCCGACATCTGGGGAGACTTCACCAAATCCACAGGGTGAGGAGGGTCACATTTTCGTGGTGGGGCCGGGGCCGGGGCTGTTTCTCTAGAAACCGGGGATCGCCCCGGGCGCTTTTGTTCTGGTGTTCGGAGCAACAGCTCTCACTTGGACGTGTTCGGGCCAGCCGGCGGGCAGAGCGCCCGAGTGCCTGCTTTGGGTGGCACCCTCCTTCTCCCCGGAGGCTTTTTGCTGTTCTCTGCTGCTGGGTGACCTGGGGCTACCCTTTGCCCCTCATTCTGGTCTTCAGGCCACCTCACCAGGTGCTTTGGCTCGATAAAATGTCAAGCCTTTCCTTGGAGTCGAGGTGAAGAGATGCTAAAAACTGACTGTATTCTATGGGCAGGCTGCCGGGCAGGACCCGCACGTGCTGTCTGTAGAGGACCAGAAAGCACGTGGTGTAGACTCTGTAGAACTCGCGGCCTCCGTTGCGCTCGTGTGGCTCCGAGGCAGCCACAGATGGCGTGGCAGCGGGTGGGCCTGGCTGCGCAGGAACAGGCAGAGGACTGTACTTACAGAAACAGGCAGAGGACTAGATTTGGTCCCTGGGCTGTAGTTTGCTGACCCCTGCTCCAGAACATTCGGGGACTGACTTCTTGGAGCTCTTTCTGCCCGGAGAGAAGCCACGTTTTTTATCGACTTTATATTTTCGAACACCTGAACTCTCCCACCCCTCCCTCTTTTCCCTTTTACAGGTCGACCTCCAGCCAGACTCAACCAGGCACAGGCTGGGTCCAGTTCTGATCTGAGTGCACCCCTCTTTTTCCTCGTACGACTTCTGGAAAGGAGCCGCCTCGCCTGGGCCAAAGGAGGGGGGACAGAGCACTGCGCGGCCAGCCTCTGTTGGGAGCAGGACTCTCTCCACCTCGCCTGACTTTCTTGACAGACTGGCGTGTTAGGCAGTGAATTGGCACCATGTCGCACGGTTCCCTGGGATTCGGGCGTGCGACCAGTACAGAGGAGGAGAAACTCCAGCATCCCCGTCTCTGTTCTCTTGACACGAGAGGCTCCGCGACCGCCGCTTCCATCACAGTGACCCGTATTAAACACAAGCCCCCAAAGCAAAAGAAGGGGTCGAGTGTGCTGCCTGGACTCAGATCGGCCCCTCTCGGTGGTTACGGTGTCACGTGATCAGTATCCAGAAGGAGGGCCTCGTGCACTCCCACTGGCTGGAGCCACTTCATTCACGGTGCCTGCAGAGGGGGATTCCTTCCTGGTCACTGGCAGGCTTATAGGCTGCGGCTTGAACAGATAATCAGGAGGGGAGCCAGGAGTGTTAACCAGCTTTTTAAACCTTTTTTAATACTCGCTTTGCTAACGTGCTGACCTGCACTAACTCGTCCTTGCAAAAGGGACAGCTCCTGCGACGCCCGGCAGGGGCCCCCGAGAGCATTCCATGGTGTCGGCCGCAGGGACCGCGCTGAGCTTCAGAAAGCAGTGTTCGTCTTGGCCAAGTGGCCTGGTTGCCGGGGCTTCCGGGCCAGGCGGGCACTGCGGGGCCGAGGCAGGCTTCGCTGGGAGCCAGGCAGAAGAGTGTTCGAGCAGGAAGGTTGGAACCGCCCTCACGGAGGTGGGGGTTCGGCCTTCCTGTCCACCGCTGGCTCCCTGGGTGGTTTCTGAAGTGCCTTGTGTGCAGACAACCTCTTAACTTTCTTTTCTCCCTCAGAGACTGTACATGACAGACTGAAGGGGGTTCTGCGTGGACTGGAAGTCCAGGGTAGCCTGTAGTACCGGTTTGTAAGACATGATTTTTTCCAAGCACACCTCTAAATTTGCTTTTATCGGCACACTTTACCTCTTAATTGAAAGATCTATTTTTTGAAGGGTCAAGACGATGAAATGAAAAAAATGTTGGCCTTTTTGTGGGACCAGCTTCCTAAGATAAAGAAATAAATATTTTTACTTATGTCAACGTATGTCAAAGATGAACGTGTTTTCAGCAGCATGGCCACCAAACCATCCAGAATGCCACAGCTAGACTCCCAGCCACCTCTCACCACTGGTCACGTGTCCGGATTGAAGTCTGGTGTCAGATTAGCCAAAATGGGAGAACTCAGTCTTACTGCCCTAAGACAGCCAGTAACTTCTCTCCTGTGCACCTAGAAGAGCAGTCTCTCCGCCATCCTCAGATGTTCTGGGCTCCTCGCCGTGTAATGTGGGAGGGGGACCCCTGCCTCCCACCGAGACCTCACCGTGGAAGGATCTCCGGAAACAGGGTGGATGGACACGCAGAGGCCATGGCACTTCCCGTGCCTGAGGGTTTGGTAAGAAACCCTCAGCAGGTTGTGCTGTTGGTTACGGAATGAAACAGCTGCTCTGGCTAATAAACCAGGTCAGGGGCACATAGAAAATTAGAATTGAGGACCCTCTGGCCTCTGAGAGAGTAAGGAATTCCATCAAAGGAATCTCAGAACTTTGGGTCCCTTGCCCACACGTCCCACCGTTTTTCTTCCTCAGCACGTGGTGGCTGCAAAGGAGGAAGCTTACACTTCCTTGGGTGGAAGTACGTCCCCTTGGAGGTGGGCGCCTGGGTTCCGGTGGTGGACCTTGGCTTTGGGTCTAGGCTCTCTCCTGGTTAGGTGTGTGACCACGGGCTCCTTCCTTAACTCAGGTGTCACTCGGAGGAGACACACCAGCATTCGTAGGTGCCCATCTCATAGTGTGGCCTTAGTCACCTTCCCCTAGAATCAGATCGCCTGCCTGGAACCATCACTCGTGACGGGGGTGGTGGTCAGGCCGCTGGCAAAGCAGCCGTCAAGGATCTAACTTGAAAAACACCTTGGTGGGTCCGTGGGGGTGGGGGCGGGGGCAAGAAACAGTTTGACGTTCTCCCATCGCCTACTGGGATCCTGACTGGAAAAAAACCTGCTACAGGGCCAGGGTCCCCAGGAAAATCCCCAATACCAAACCAGTCATCTCTTCAATTAGACACCTGACCGGGGCTTCCAAATTGGTGGGGTGGGGGCTGGGGAACGTGAGGCCTGGGCTGTACTCTACAGAGCTAGGGGATTTGAATACCCTGACCCGCAAAGGTGGCCCCTGTGTTTACCCCCACCCGGTGTGCACACCTCGTGTGTAACCCCCTCCTTTGATATAGGCCAGACCCGTTCCTTCTAAGCAGTACAATAAGGCAAAGGTGACAAGATGTCACTTCTGTGATTAAGTTACAGAACATCACATCTGACTTGCTAAGATCCCCTCTCACTGGCTTTAGAGAAGCAAGGGGCCATGTGTGTGCTGCCCTCCTCGTCAGAGGGCCCAAGAGGCAAGGAACTGAGGGCAGCCCCCAGCTGACAGCTAACAGGAGACCAGAGCTCCTGGTCTGGCAAGTCTGCAAGGAATAGGGCACGTGCCCAAACCACTTGAGCTTGGAAGCTGGTCCTTCCCCAGTTGGTCATTCAGATGAGCCCCAGCCCTGGCCAAACCTTGACTGCAGCCGTGCAGAGGACTGGGTGAAGCTGGGCCCAGACTCCGGACCCAGCGCAGCTGAGCCAGTAAATGTTTTAAGCTGTTAAATTTGTGGTAATCCAGTCGACGCAGCAACAGATAACTAATACAGGAAGTGAGCAAAGCGTGTTTGAAGTAGGAGTCCTGGGGCGCCTGGGTGGCTCAGTCGGTTGAGCGTCTGACTTTGGCCCGGGTCACAATCTCAGGGTTCATGAGTTCAAGGCCTGCATCGGGCTCTGTGTGAACAGCTCAGCGTGGAGCCTGCTTTGGATTCTGTGTCTCCTTCTCTCTCTGCCTTCCCCCGCTCGTGCTCTGTCTCTGTCTCTCAAAAATAAATATTAAAAAAATAATAAGAAGAAATAAACTTTAAAAAAACAACTTAGAAACAAAGACAGCCAGTGGACACAGTTAACCGGAATGGCTGTCCTCCACGGCTCCTGGTCAAGGTGGTTTTGCTGATGGTGGGCAGAGTCCAACCCAGCCCAGCACCGGGATTTGGCAGGCGTTTGGACCCTAGCAACCCTGGGGTGGTAATTCCAGTCACTTGTTTTTCAGTTACCTGAGTTGCAGATTTAGAACCCACTGCGGTGAGCAGGTGAGGCCCTGGCGCAGTTCCCTCCCGGTGGCTGGTTTCGGGGTCACTGGGCTGAGCAGCATCTAGTGTGGGGCAGGGTGAGTGGGCAGCGGCTCGGGATTCAGATGACTGCAGGCCAGGCTGAGCTGAGCAGAGTCCCTGGTTCAGCACAGAAGGGGGCCCGCCTCTTCACGGAGAGGGGAGCCAGAGGCCTCCTGAGGAGGCCGGGATAAGTATGTGATTGCCCGCAGCAGGCTCCTATTATGGGCTCCGGGGCAAAGAGGGTCGGGAGAGAGTCACTGTGTGTGCTGTCCCTCCCAAAGTCTCACGTGATCTAGGGGGAAGAGCCTGGGATTGAGTCACTGATCTCCGTGATGCGTATCCTTGGGCCAGTGACTGCACCTCTCTGAGTCTCCAGAAACAGCCCTAGAACCTGCCTCGCAGCCTAGATCCTGTTTCACAGAACGTTCAGAGGATGTTCTGAGGATGAAAGAGAAAATCTAAGAGGAAGCCGCCAGCGCGGTGTGGTCTGCAGCTGGTGTAGGCTGCCTCCCAGCTGCAGGTACTGGTAACCAAGCGAGGCCTGGTGCAGGCAACAGGCGGGTGGGCTGGAGGGAGGGGCAGGGATGGGAGCCGAGCCCAGACCCTGGCGCTGTGAGGAGCACTCTGGAGTGAGGGCTCTGCAGAGATAGCATCCAGGGTGGACTGGTGAGGCCATGAGCCTGTCAGGGCCTAGGTAGGGCCCCAGCGAGTCTGGGGAGTCCAGACAGAGCGACACAGAGCTGGGCCACCCCAGGGGTCAGCCACCCCTTCCTTGGGAGATTGCGCCCTTCTCCTCCCAACCTTGCAGCTCCCCCTCTTTCTCCCCCAACTCTAGGGATTGACCCAAACCTTTCTTGACCAACAGCTAGCTCTCAGCCCTGGCCCAGGTTATAGCCTTTGTTTTTGTCTTTTCATTTATTTATTTTTGAGATGGGGGAGAGGTGGGGGGGGGGAGGGAGAGAGAGAGAGAATCCCAAGCAGGTTCTACATTATTGGCATGGAGCCCTTTGTGGGGCTCGAACTCACAAACCGTGCGATCATGACCTGAGCCTTAATCAAGAGTCAGATGCTTAACCGACTGAAACACCCAGGCGCCCCAGGCTACAGCCTTGCCTGTGCCATCCCAGGTTGTCAGAGCTTAAAGGCCACATTCGCAGGCTCAAGCGCGGGCTCTCAGATCTAAAACCCAGGCTCTTCTTTGACAAAGATGAAACTCCCACTCACACCCTCCTACCCATCCGTACCCAGCCGTAGGCCTTCTTTCCTCTCTGGGTATTTCCTACTTTCCAAATATAAAATAAAATTAACATGCTTTTTCAGACAAAGCACACCCCTCTCTCAGCCCTAGAGATTCAGACCTGCCTCCTCCTTTGAAAATGGATGATTTGATTCAATGCTTTGGAGAACAGAGGGGGCGGATAGAATCTAACTTGTTACAGTAGAAAGGACATACTACTGTTTAGTTTCCAAAGCATGATTTCCTCAGCAGCTGGCTGGCTTAGTCCACAGAGCATGCGACCGTTGGTCCTGGGTTTGTCAGCTTGGCACCACGTTGGGTATAAAGATTACTTAAAAAAAAAAAACAGGGGGAGCACCTGGGTGGCTCAGTCTGTTGAGCATCTGACTTCAGCTCAGGTCATGATCTCATGGTTTGTGTGTTTGAGCCCCGCCTTGGGCTCTGTGCTGACAGCTCAGAGCCTGAAGCCTACTTCATGTTCTGGGTCTCCCTCTCTCCCTGCCCCTCCCCTACTCATGCTCTCTCTCAAAAATAAACATTAAAAAATTTTTTTAAGAAAAAGGGCATAATCAATCTATGTATGTATGTATCTATCAATCAATCAAAAACATGGTTTCCTCTGTGGTCTGATCCCTGTCCCATTTGGAGAAGGCATATGTTTGTGAGAAGTGGGCAGCAGATGGGTTTCCACTATTTCACAGATGAACAGACTGAGGCCAGAATGCCTCAGGCACGATTGCAGGACTGTCAGAAAATGTTCTGCCTGGGGAGTCTTTGAAGCCGCAGTGCTGTTACTGTGAGCTCCGAGGTGCGGGCGGGCAGGGCAGAGAATGCCCCCTCAGTCTGGTGGAGGCCAGAGGTTAAGAGTTTTAGACCTTTAAGTCCTGGCCAGCGAACACGAGTGAGACCGCCGCGGACTCTGCAGCTGGGTGCGGGCTCCGATTCTGCTCTGCCACCTTGCAGCTTAGCGACCTTGACTTGCTTCCTCTTCAGTTTACCGTTATGCAAAAGGAGCGAATAATCCCCGCTCGCTGGGTTGTCAGGAACAGTAAATGCGATTGTGTTGGAAAAGCCCTCAACCCACTACCCGCCACCAGCAAGCGCTCAATAGACCGAGCGCGCTGCACTCTCTGCAGCCGCCACTCCCAGGGCCGCGCCTTCCTCCGCGGCCCAGGCGGGAACGCGGACGGGGCGGGCGCTGGCGCTGGCCCCGCCCCCAGAACCGCCCCCGGACCGGCCCCGGCCCCGCCCCGCCCGGCCTGTTCCGCGGCGGCGGTGGCGGTGGCGGCGCGCGAAGGTAGGAGGCCGCGGGCGCGCGCTCCGGCGGACGGAGGCCGCGAGGCTGAGGTGGCGGCGCGCGCGGGCGGGAAGGCGGGCGCGCGCCAAGGGGGCGGGCCGGAGCCGGCGTCCCCGGGCCCTGGGGAAACCCCGCGCCCTCGCCGCCTTCCCGCACCCCCCGACCGTGCAGGCGTCCTGTGTGTCCCCCCCGCTCCAAGCCCTGCCCCGACTCTCGGGGGCGAGGGGCCGGGCGCGTCGGCGGCCTGCGGGGCCCGGCGTTCTGAGGCCCCGAGGGGCGTCCCCGTCCCGGGTCCCCTCGTTCCGCCGGCCGGGCCGCCGCGGGAGGCCCTTCCCGAACGTCGCCACTAACTGCGGCTCCCGGGCTGCGGCTTCCTGTGGGCCCAGCACCGTCCCTGCCTTCCTCCCGCGGGAAGGCGTCTCACCCCCGCTGCGACCGGCAAAACGCAAAGCAGCCGCGTTTTACCGATAAGGAAACCGAGGCCCAGAGCGTTGCCCAAGATGGCACAGCCTGTGCAGGGATTTGGGCCCTCCTTGCGTTTCTCCACGTGGGGGCTGGGGTTGGCATTTTGCACGGGCTCGCTCCGGGTTTGTATGCAAACCCGAGGCCAGCTCCCTCTGAGGCTGGGGCTTGTCTGGGACATTGGGACACTGTGCGGAGGGTCCACGAGGGTACCTTCTGTTCATCGGAGATTTTTACGATTTTCCTTAGCTGAGCTCACAGCAGGTGCTTTTACGATTTTCCTTAGCTGAGCTCACAGCAGGTGCTTAATAAACAAACAAGTCCCGTGGCGGGAGCAGCCCGAGGCTACAGCAACCCGGTGGGCTCCTTGGTCAGAAGCAGGGTTCAGGAACGACCTCAGGAGTCAGAACCCCTGGATCTTGAGGGTTTGCCTGACTTAGCGCAGGGAGGGCACTCCCCAGGCCAAGCCCTGGGGAGGAGCCCTTGGACACCAGGCCCCCTTCCCACTCGGTCGCGGGTGGGGGACACTGTCAGGTTTTTACCCTGAGTTCAGGGGATGCAGCAGGTGCTGGCTCTGTGTTTCCTGGGGTCCGTCTGGGATCCCGGTCTGTGGGTGATGTCATATGGCCGGGACTTGCCCTACGTGACCCCCACCAAAGCTCAGGGAAATCGTTTTTCAAATTTTTTCATTTAGTTTCTTATATTTTGTTTCTTAGCATGCGTGCATGCATGCATGCATAAATGCATAAATGCATTCATTCATTCAACAGCTGTTCATGGAGCTCGGGGCCTTAGGCACGGTGGAGATAGCACTGAACATGGCCAACTTGATCCCTGCCCTTGGAGGAGACAGGCAACATATGTTAGTGAATGACTACTTTAGCCGCGAGTGGAGAGGACTAGCTCCCCAGAAGGTGATATTAGTGAGGCAAGATCCGGCCGACAAGCAGGAGTCAGTCACGTAAAAGAGGGCAGAGCGTTGCAGGCAGGGAAAATGGCAGGTGCAAGGGTCCTGAGGTGGGAACATGCCTGATAATGTTTTGCTGAGACTCAAGAAGGCCGGCGTGGCTGGAGTGGAATGAGCAGGGCCCCGATTGGGGAAGCCTCGTATGCTGTGGTAGGACTTTCAATTTTGTTGCTTAATTTTGAGTACCATAGGAAGCAGCATGCATGTTGAGGGAGGTGTGGAACTGAGCCGAAGAGGGATGTGATCTTTCTGCTGTGAGAATAGACTGGAATCGAGGGACCAGCGGGGAAGCAGGGAGACCCATGACAGTGGCTTTTATATACGCATCAGAGAGCCGGGCTGGTGCGTGGCACACAGTACTTGCTACGTGATGGTAGCCATTGCTGTTATTGTTCAAAACCCTGGAACCAGGCATGCCTGGGTCTCACACGTGGCTTCAGCCGCTCCTGCTGGGTAACTCTGAGCAAGTTATTTAACTTCCCTGAGCCTTAGTCTTGTCATCTGGAAAGTGGGTAGAACGGTGCTGGCACCGCAGGGCTGTCGAGGTTAAGACAGATAAGGCACCAATGCAGAGTTATGGGCAGAGGGCCGGGCTCTCGGTGGGTTCAACATTCTTGTTATAATTTCTAGTCGGCAGTAGGAGGATAAAGAAGGCAGAAGTGGGTAAGAACATGGGTGCGTTTGAAACTCACGAGCAGTCCCGGAGGGACTCTTTGGCTCGTTCCGGGGGACGGCAGGCTTGGGGCGCCGGCCAGAGCCCAGCGGGGGTGGGGAGGGAACGAGCGCAAAGAGTATCTCTTCGGTCTTTACTCGCCAAACAGTGGCTGCCGGATGCTGCCGTGTACCAGGCAACGAGGTTCCAGGCTGGGTACCGGGAAGAGCCGGTGGTATTAGTGGGAGAAATGACCACACTAATAAGAGCCAACACTATCCGCTGTTTAACAACCTATAATCGTTAGGGTGACACTAGCTGATGTAACAGCGAAACCCTGAAATCTCAGGGGCTTAACAGAAGTTCATTTCTCATTCATGCAAAGTCCTGCTGGGTGTTCGGCAGGTGGCTTTCTACACGGTGACCCACGGACCCAGAACCTTCCGGCGTGTGGCTCTGGCATCCCCCAGGGCCTTGGCGTGATTTCCTCCCAGTTGGTGGACAGGGAAGCGGACAAACAGCTCCTCATGAGAGAGCTTGCATGGGCCGGGTCTGAACTCTTTTTATCTAATCCTTTTTTTTATGTTTATTTATTTTTGAGAGACATAGAGACAAAGCGTGAGCAGGAGAAGGGCAGAGAGAGAGGGGGAGACACAGAATCTGAAGCAGGCTCCAGGCTCTGAGCCATCAGCACAGAGCCCGACGCGGGGCACGAACCCACAGACCGTGAGATCATGGCCTGAGCTGAAGTCGGCCACTTAACCGACTGAGCCACCCAGGCGCCCCGGCACTTACCTCTTTGGCCCGGTGTGCCCTGTCTCCTGGTTTTCTGTTGGCAGAACAGATTTCCTAGTTGAGGGTGAGAGGGTCCAGCCTGACCGATGGGATTTATGCAGCACCTGCCGCATTCCTGGGTCTGACCTAGACACAGGGGTACAGTCTTCAAGGGAAAATGCCTGGCCTTGGGGCACGTATTGGGAGGTCGCCTGGCCCAAGTGGAATGAGCTTTGGGCTTCCCACTTCCCTGCGGCGGGTCACTTTGAATAGGTAAGAGCCCTAAGTTCTCTAAGCCTTGGTTTTCTCATCTGGAAATGGGTTGAGGTGAGGATTTACTGAGATAATGCGAATATGACTCCTATGGAACAAGGCACTTAGAGCGGAGGGCACCCTGAGGCCGAGGGGCCACAGGTGGCAGGAGTGATGCTCACGAGAATAGAAACCGGAGCTGCCAGCTCCTTGCTCGCTGCATGCCCCGTGCGGTTCTAACCCGCTTGTACTTTTCAGCCCACCCGGTCCTCGGGGACTCTGTGCGGTAGGCCCAGCAGTCCCATTTTAGAGACGAGGAGACCGAGGTTCAGAGAGGTACCTTGTCCAAGGTCATACTGCCCACAAGGCGCAGAGCTGGGACTCCCGCGTTACCCCAGATCCACGGCTCAGTCCGGAGTTTTGGGCCTAACTGCGGCAGGCAGTGTCCTTGTCACAGGGCAGAACAGGGAGGTGGTCGTGGGATACAGGGACCGCACATTTCGGATTTCCAAGTGAACGAAACCGATACTTATCACGTACTCACTGTGAGCCTGGCGCTGAGCCACGCTCTCTGCGCACACCACGGTTGTTTGTTTAGATTCCCAGACGACTCTGGGAGTTGGGTGCCAATATTATCTGCATCTTACAAGAGGACAGTGAGGCTCAGAGAGGCGAAGTTGCTTTCCCAGAGGCACACAGCCTGTGTGTGTGTGTGTGGGGGAGTGGGGGCGAAGGGGTGAGGGGATTCAGATCACTTGGGGAGGGCGAGTCCGCAGCCTGCGATCTTTGCCCTGAACCTGATGTGGGAAAACGTCATCCCAGCACCGTTCGAATACATTCTTAGCAAGTCACGTGACCCCCATCTGGGTCAGCAAAGGAGGTCTCAAAGACTAGCCTTTCCCGCCTCCTGATGCTGACCCCGCCCCCTAGGCTTGGAGGGCTCTAGGACCCAGCCGCTGGGGAGAGCGGACTCGTGTGTGTGTGTGTGTGTGTGTGTGTGTGTGTGTGTGTGTGTGTGTAAGGGGGGGGGTCCCCTCATCTCCAGGTCCCTCCTCTTCCTTCTCTCTACAGCCTTTCCCTTTCTCCCCCACCACCTCCCCCTTTCCTCCCCTCCCCCCCTTCATCCCTTCTCTTCCCTCTCTTCCCTCCCCTCCTCTCCTTTCCCAGCCCCTCCCCCTCCCTCACCCCTCCCCCTTCCTCACCCCTCCACCTCGGTGGTCACATGGTGGGCACCGCCGGATTTAAGCCTAATCTGCCCTGTGCTCAGCACAGCGGTCTGGCTGTGGGGTTGGAGAGCTGAGCTAGTCTCTGGGGCCCTGGAGAAGGGCCTGGAGGGGGGTGCCCACAGCTTCCCCCTTCATGAGCCTGGGGCTGGAGGAATCGGTGGAGGCCCAGCTGGCACTGGAGACGGTCATCCAGGTGGGTCCTGAGGACTGAGCCCAGGGCAGGGGAGCAAGGGTCTAGCAGGGTCGGACGAGTGGTAGGTGCGTCTTGGGGTCATGGGGTGGGAGGGGTGGGTGGTGGGGTGCACAGGGGGCCCCAGCTTGCAGCTCCCAGCCAGACTGGGGGTAGAGAGGTGCTCTGAGCAAAACTGGGTGCCAGTATTATCTGCATCTCACAAGAGGACAGTGAGGCTCCCTTATCCCAGCGCCCTGTGGGGAACGGGGCTCTCCGCTCCCAGAACGAAGGCTCGAGGTGGCGTCTGCTAAGCCAGTGGAATCCTCATCCATTGTAGGGTTGGAGCTGGACTGGGGCCCCAACGCTGTGCTGCCCCGATGGGTTTTGCGAGTGGGCCACGCGGTTTGGTTCGCTTCCTCTGGCCCTCCGCGGGGCCTCCTTCCCGGGGCAGGAGGCACCCGAGCGCGCCCTCCCTTGGGCCTTTTTTCCATTGTAACTCCCAGGCTTCCCTTCCAGGGATCTCCGAAGGGTCGCACGGGCACCCACATCTTGGGCGGCAGGACTTTGTTCCTCTCCCATCCAGGCCAGGGAGAGCAGGGTCCCTGGTCCCCTTCGGACTCTCTCTCTCCCTCCCCCTACAGACACTGGAGAGCAGCGTCCTGAGGGCAGGCCGGGAGAAGGGCCCGAGTGCGAGTGCGCAGGACCCAGCTCAGGACTCTCCGCTCGGCCGCCTGCCCGCCTGCATCAGGGAGATCGTCACCCGCAACCTCTCCCAGCCCGAGAGCCCAGGTGCCGCCCTTCATTCGCCCCCACCGACGCCGCCGGCCTCTCACCCCTTCCCACATCCCCCTCTCCCGCGGCCCGTGATGACAGTAATGACTGCAGCTTCCATTTCTCGAATACTCACCGTGAGGCAGGCACAACCCTGTGATGGAGGGGCCCACTTTACAGATGAGGAAATGGAGGCTCCGAGATATAGTTTGGCCAGGGTTGTTCTCCAGGCGATGGTGCTAGACAGTGGGGATGAGCACGCCCACCCGCAGCCCACAGCAGAGACTTGGACCCAAGCACCACGTTCCCTCCCAGGGAAGGTGTGAGCTCGGCTGAACCCGAGATTACAGGGGGAGGGCGGCTCAGTTTAGCTCAGGGCTTTGCAGAAGTCCCGGGGATGGTCCTGTCCATTCCCCGCTAGGGCAGAGAGGCTGATGGGCCCCTGTGCCTCGTGGTAGGTGGCATCTACAACCACCCGTGTGGTTTGCGAGTCTGGGAAGGGCACACTGAGTTACAGCTGGTGTGTTGGCAGCTGTCTTCGGTGGCGATTCTGGGGCTCTGCCGCAGTCCTCGTCCAACCTCAGCCTCCTCGGGAGGACCAGGGATGCTGGGGCCCCTGGGAGCCAGGCTAGGAGAGCCTTAGAGAGCCCTCACCTCAGGCTGGAAGAGCCTAAAGACCTGTGGTGTGTGTCCGGTTCTCCTGGGATGGAAGGGGAGCCCACAGGGCGGGGGGACCCTTCCACTTCTCCCTTTTTCCCCCTCTTCCTCTTCCCCCTCTCTCTTCCTCTTCCTCCTCCTCCCCCCAACATGACCTATACGATCTTCAGCGCTGGCTTCAGAAGTTACACGAAGCCCTTCCCTTAAGGGAGGTCTTCCTGGTCTCCCGGTAGGGTCTGGTTACCGTTCCACTCAGTTTACAGATCAGCAAAACTGAGGCCCGGAGAAGAGTCATACTTAGAGAAGGAAGGAGCTAGAACTCTGGACCGAGCCTCCCTCCAGCAAGCTCTGGGCCCGTCTCTCTGCCCACCTTCCTGTTCTTCAGCTCTGTTTGTGTGCTCTGGTGCTCACGGCCACTCTCAGGGGCCCAGTCCCGCTTCCTGCCTCCGGTGACGTTTGTTGAGCGCCTGTAGTGGGAGGGTGTCCTCCGGACCTGGGGGGAAGGAAGCCGACCATGCGCCTGCTGTCCCCCTCCAGCCCCGCTGCCGGCCACGGAGATGGCGTCCGTGCTGTCACTGCAGGAGGAGAACCAGCTGCTGCAGCAGGAGCTGTCCCGCGTGGAGGACCTGCTGGCCCAGAGCCGCGCCGAGCGTGACGAGCTGGCCATCAAGTACAACGCGGTCAGCGAGAGGGTGGGTGCTGCCTGGGGGCCGAGAGCTGGGCCACGGCGCTCGCCCGATGCGAGGGTGGGGAGACAGCCCGGCCAGGCCTGGAGTCCGGCTGGACTGGGGATAGATTGTGGCCCTGCCAGCACGAGTGGCCTCGAGCAAATCACTGTGATCTCCGAGTCCGTTTTCTGTCTTGGGGATGCCAGGATGATGTGGGCTTAGGAGGAGCCGACAGGTGAATAAAGCACCTGTCACCAGGGGTGACACTGGGGGTGGGAGCACAGAGAGTAAGAACCCTAGAGACCCCTGCCACCCCTTGAGCGTCTGGACATCTCTCTGTGCTCTCATGTCCGCGGATCTTGGGGTCCACCCACGGGCGGCTGGACACTGAGGCAGGCAGGCGGAGCGGGCCCGGGCAGCATTCCGCAGGCCTTCTGGGGCCACTGCAGACCTGCTGCCACACCCCCCATGGGACCAAGGACCAGCCAAGGAAGGAAGGAGAAGCCAGGCCTGCCTCTAAGTCCAGACGGGATTCGCATTTCCAGGGGCTTGTGCTGCAGGCTTGCGGGGCCCCCAGGGCCCGGGGCAGGAGGTCGCCGTGGGCCAGGGCCAGGAGCACACGCTGTTTTTGATGCGCTGTCTCCTTTGGGCCCCCAAGCTCGCGAGAGGTGACGCTAGGGAGTTGGTGGCTGCAAGTTGGTGAGAGATTTGCAGGAGGGAGGGCGTGTCTAGATGGGGGGTGTGTGGGTGGTAATAACAGTCATAATAGTAGCTGCCGTTTATTGAGCACTTACTACGTGCCAGGCACTTTACTGGGTGCTTTATGTTTGATGCACCAAGGTTGGGACCCTGATGACCTCACGTGATGGAGGAGGTAGCGGCCTCCAAGAGCGAGAGCACCGTGCTTGGGGTCACGCAGCAGCGAAGCCTAGGTCTCTCCACCCCCAGCCCCAGCTGCGCACCCCAGGTTTGTTTTCTGGGTGGAGGAAAAGACGACTGGGCTGGGAGTTCCAGGGGGCAGTTGGAAAGCTGGAAGGACCTTGGACATGACCCTCTGGATGTAGCGAAGAGACTGGAGCCCAGAGACAGGCTGGCCTAGAGCCCCGTGTGTGGAAGGCAGAGCCAGGTTAGCTGAGGACCCCTGGGCTGGGCCTGTCCACGCAGGGGCTTGCGTATACTCCTGTTGGGAAGAAGGACCCGCATTCACGCCTCTGGTTGTGAGGTGCGCCAGCGCCCTGGTATTTTGCTCGCCCGGACAGGCCCCCGACGTGTTGAGACGTGCAGAGGAACAGGATGGGGGGCCCAGAGTGGCCCCAGCGCCGGGGACAGGGCACGGTTACTTTTCCCAGGGTTTGCGGGAGGGGTGCTGGGTGAGCTGGCCCGAGTCCCACATTGTCGGTGGTGCCGGGGCCTTGAGCCAGCCCTCTTCCAGTTTAGCCCTCTCATCTTTTGGCCCCTGGCACAATGCCAGGCCCCCGGGGGCTGTCTCTGAAATGCCAACTTCTGACGCACAGTGCAGCTAGCGGGGCCCTCCGAGCCGGCAGGGGCAGAAAAGGAGAGGCGGGAGGAGGTGGGCTTCTGTTCTGCCATGACGCACTGCCGAGGCTGGGGCTGCAGCAGGCCAGAGGCTGGGGCGTGTGTGTGTGTGTGTGGGGGGGGTGCTGTATTCGTCTAGAAGATTCCCTCATGTGGCCAGGGAGGCCCCTGAGGAGCATGTAGAGGGAGCCTGGTGTTTCCCTTTTGTCTGTCTGAGGTGGTGTGAGTGAGGCCCCACCTGCGGGCAGGGCTTGGATGTCAGTGACCTCAAAGGCTGTCCTGGGGGGTGGGCTCACAGAGGCATCGGAGCCTGGAGGTCCCCTCATTACAGATGGGGAAACGGGCCCAGAGCAGGGACCTGATAGGCCCACGGTCAGCGGTGGAGCTGGGTGAAGAGCCCCGGCCCAGGGCTCTGCCGTCCTGGGGCACCCTGTGCCTGCCGCCCACTTGCTCCCAGGGTGCAGGTGGTGGGGCCTGTCCCTGCGGCCATAACTGCTACACGAGGAATAGTTTGGAAGCCAGTCAGTGAGGTTGTCCAGACCCTTTTAAACCTCGCAGCGTCTCTGGGAAAAGGAAGTGGAGGCATGGTCAAGGTCTGTGTCCTGTTGATGCATGTAGGGAAACTGAGGCAGAGGCTCGCAGGGGCCACTTCCCAGGTCACAAGGAGGACCTCATGGTCCCGGCGGAGCAGGTGTTGGGGGAGGCAGCTGGGCAGGGGAAGGAAGCCATGGCCACATCCGCCGGGCTCCACAGGACAGACCCCCTGGGCTCCGCCAGGGGCCATGGCAACCTGGACAGAGCGAGTGAATGGCGGTAGCAGGGCAGGGGTTGCTAGGGGCGACGGTAAACTTCTTCCAGCCTCAGCATGGTGACGCCTCTTTCCCTTTTGAATTACAAGTAAAACAGAAAGGCTGTTTTGTGAGGGGTAAAGTTTGTGGAAAGGAGTGAGGCGTGGCCGGGAGTGGCCCTGGTCTGGCCGGGAGCACTGGGGAAGCGGGTGGGGCACCCAACGACTGTCCGACCCCTCTAAGTCACAGCAGCAAAGAGCACCTGTGTGCAAAATACCCAGAGCCCAGGCTGCGATTGGACCCCACACGAGACACATCACGGAAACACAAGTCCCCCGTAGGGATACTCTCAGATTCGTGGACTGGACACAGCGTAAGTCACACCCACAGCCAGACAGCACACAGTCCCCCATTCACGGCATGTACCACCCATGCGCACGGCCACACGAACGACAGACACCATCCTGCGGACCACGTGATACGTGGTCTCATCTCATGGCCGCACGCAGCCAAAGGCGCGCGTACCTGCACATCGCGTAGAGTTGCTGATCCACACGTGACAGACACATGCAGAGCCCAGACACGCGCCCCAGACCCCGCCTCATGGGCCCTGCACGCAGACATAAACACATGCATCACAACCTAGACCTGTGGCCACAGAGGCCACCTCACTGAGGTCCCCATGAAGGTCTAGACACAGAGACACACAGGGTCGCATGTGGAGACAGAGGACAAAACACACCCAGCCACAGCCAGATGCACGCGGTGTCTCAGTGCTGCCATCACCGCACTCAGATGCAGTAGACACTCTGCCTGTCACCTGCCTTAGGTGGGCTCCCTGCAGACACTGGCCACGGGCCCGCAGCCAACCTTCCAGGCCGGAGCTCCCAAGCAGTCCCCACCGGCCCCTCTCTATGGGTGGCACCCCAGTGGCCACTGTCGCCCTGCCCCAGCACTGACCCCCAGCATGTGGGCTGGAGTGGGTGGCGTTGGCGGTGGTTCGTTGAGCGGCTCCTGGGCATACTGGGTGAATCGAGGCCCGGAGGGCTGGCCTGGTCGGGACCCGTTATTCAGCCAGGGTGGGAG
This sequence comes from Paguma larvata, assembly GCA_030068075.1. Taxonomy (NCBI): domain Eukaryota; kingdom Metazoa; phylum Chordata; class Mammalia; order Carnivora; family Viverridae; genus Paguma; species Paguma larvata. Next base: position 11,763,260 of record CM057833.1, read on the forward strand.
TAGTTGCCCTTGCTGTTGGCTTCCCTGGGGCCTCATGTGGGAGGGCACGCAGATGCCGGGCCTGGGCTAGCAGGCCCGGCAGTGGGGCGGTGGATGGCGAGCGTGGGCCTGGGTCGGGGTCAGCTGGGCTCGGCTGTCTCCCCCTTGATTCTCCCTGAGCAGTGTCACCGTTCCGTCAGGCCTGCTCACCCTCAGCTTCCTGTTCCCTCCTCCCTTCGCCAACAGCTTGAGGAGGCTGATGGGTCCCCCTGGGGCCAGCAGGTGCCTAAGGGGTTAGGAGGCTCAGCCAGAGTGGGGCAGGCATCCTGACAGTGATGACAACGTCGCAGGCTCTGACAATGAAGGGGCTGCCAGCTGCCTGGGGGTGGGGCAGGGTGCTGACGGCAGCTTCCCGTAAGGTGAGGGGGGGGGTAACCTGAGGCTGGGATGAGACCGTATTAATAATCACGCCTTATGTTAGAGAGTTCGTACCTCTGCCAGAGCACTGTCGGGGGGGAGTAGGGTGGGGCGGGGACTTGATTTGTATCACCCTGGGGATGCTTGAGACCGCCCGTGTGCCTCGTGTGTGCGCATGTCTCTAAGCTCAGTGTGCACGTGTGTATATTTTAGCTTCTGTTTGAACGCGTTCACATTCGCTCATGCGACTAATTCATGATCTCAACAAACACGCCACTGCCACTCTTCTGGGTCTGTGATACGATGGGGAACAGAAATCTAGTTTTCCTGAGCATGCTTTTCGTGGTGGTGGGGAGACATTGGCCTGGAGCTAACAACCCACCACAGCCAGTTAGGTGTTGGGAGCAGAGGCTCACTGTGCACTGTGCACGGAGGGTGTGATGCTTACCTCCAGGGCGCGGCTTCGTGTTTTGCGTGCAAATGTTCCCGGGCCCACCTGCACGTGTCTGTCCGTGCCTCGTCCATGTGTCCCTGCATGCTCCGTCTGGGTGGGCGCACAGCTGCGTTACCCCGTGCACGCGTGCATCACATCCTGGGCTTGCCTGTCTGTGCCTGCAAGGCATCGTGGGTCTGTGCCCAGCCCGGTGCCCTCTGCAGAGCTCTGTGCCTGCTCTCCCGAGGGGCCTGCGCCGCTCACGCAGGCACCTTCCCTGCAGCTGGAGCAGGCTGTGCGGCTGGAGTCTGGGGAGCCAGGAACACAGGAGCCCATGGGGCTGGTGCGGCAGAGCGTGGAGCTGCGGAGGCAGCTGCAGGAGGAGCAGGCCTCCTACCGGCGCAAGCTGCAGGCCTACCAGGAAGGCCAGCAGCGGCAGGCCCAGCTCGTGCAGCGGCTGCAGGCCAAGGTCAGGGCTACCCACTCCTGTTCCTCCTGTCCCCCATGTGCTCGCTTTGCCCTGCCCCCAGCCCCTGGGGCTAACCTTCCCCTCCCCACCCGTCCGCAGACCCTCCAGTACAAGAAGAAGTGCTCGGAGCTGGAGCAAGAGCTGCTAGAGAGATCCACAGAGCTGGAGCGGCAGCGGCTGAGGGTGGGTGTGGGGGTGCAGGGGGGGGGGCAAGGCCGGCCCTTCCCTCTACTTGCCCAGGCTGATGCCCCCACTTCTCCCACGCAGGACACAGAGCACAGCCATGACCTGGAGAGTGCCCTCATCCGTCTGGAGGAGGAGCAGCAGAGGTGGGGTGAGGCAGGGAGGGAGCCTAGCTGGTGGGGCTGGCCTCTCCTGCCACGTGCCCACCGGTCCCGGTCCCTTTCGTGCCCCCCCCCCGCCATGCAGGAGTGCCAGCCTGGCCCAGGTGAACTCCATGCTCCGAGAGCAGCTGGACCAGGCCAGCTCGGCCAACCAGGCTCTGAGTGAGGACATACGCAAGGTGACTACTGACTGGACACGCAGCCGTAAGGAGCTGGAGCAGCGGGAGGCGGCGTGGAGGCGAGAGGAGGAGGTGGGCATGGTGGTGCCCGGAGGCCGCCGTGGGGTCAGGGTCCCAGCCTGGCCGGAGGGGAAGGGCCACGGGAGAGTGGTGAGGACTAAGCGGTCGGGAGGAGAGGGAGAGGGATGGCCTGCTGGCCCATGAGCCCTTCAGGAGAGGCAAATAGTTGTCATTGTTAAGAGCTGGCCTCGCTTAGCCCACACTACACGCCTGGCATGCGTTTTCTCTTCTGTTCCTCGCAATAACTGTGTGTGGTAGGTGCTGTCACGCTCATTTTAAAGAGAAGTTAAGTAACCTGCCCACGGTCATGCAGCTGGCAGCTGGGATGCAAACCCAGGTCTAGCTCCAGCACTTTCTGCCCTTTGCGCTGCCTCTTGCAGCCGCGCAGCCCGTGGAGGCATTGCAACCCAGGTCCCTGTGCGAGAGGGAGGCTTGAGAGCCCGAGCGGGGGACAGCTCCACGCCTAGCCCTGTGCGCAGGCGCAGGCCGGGCGCTTGCCCAGGGGAAAGACCCACTTCCCCGCGGAGCGGGTCTCTCTCACACGGTGGTCGGAGTTGGGGAAGGAGGCGGGGCCGGGAAGGGGCGGGGCCTGGAGGGGGCGGGGCCGACCCTCACTCAGCCCGCCTTCCCTCCAGTCCTTCAACACCTACGTCAGCAATGAGCACAGCCGCCTGCTCCTCCTCTGGAGGCAGGTTGTGGGGGTCCGACGGCTGGTCAGCGAGCTGAAGATGTCCACCGAGAGGTGAGGCCCGGCTGGCGGAGGGGCGGCCTGGGGGGACGCTGCCGCCGCAGGAGACAGCCCCAATTTTTACATCGAATTCAACTCAGCGCAGCTGCACTTTAGTCCCGCCTAACACACCTACTGTGTGCCGGGCCCTGTGGCGAGGCAGAGACCAGAAGTAAGAGTTAATTCCTACCGCCATCTTGGCAGTCAGCATTTACTCGGTGTTTGCTCTGAGCTAGGCTCTGTGGCCGTTTCCTTTCTTCTGATGGACACGGCCCCTGTGAGGAAGGAACTGTGATAATCCCCACTTCACAGATGAGGGCACCGAGGCTCAGAGAGGTGAGTGACCGTCCCAAGGTCACACAACAGTAAGTAAGAGGCCTCGTCAGGAATTACAGGCTTTAACCCACTAGACTCGTCAGCTTCTGCTACAGGACCTCGCAAGCTCTAGTGAGGAAGAGATATGGACCCCCAAATTCTAGACTGAGGAAATGAGTGGCAGTGACCGCTGGAAGAGACGGAATATCTGTTGGGGTTGGGGAGGTCAGAGGAACACTTCACAGAGGAGGTGGAATTCGCACCGACCTCGAGGGCCGGTAGGAGACAGGAGCGCTCCAAGCAGAAGGAGGAGCCAGAGCAAAGGCTGGGAGGCAGGAGGAGGTGGCAGCGAGTGGCGTTGGAACAAAAGGCAGGCGAAGGGAGGCCAGGTTGGGAGAGCCGGAGAGGCCCCTGTGAGCAGGGGAGCTCGGTCCTGCGGGATCTTTGAGCAGGTGAGGCGGCCGGGAGGGGCGAGGCAGGCAGAGCACTTCCTCTCCTTTCTTGCAGCAGTATTTCATTTAATTATTTTTTTAACGATCTTTTGTTAAAGGTTTAAAAATTTTTATTTTATTTATTTATTTAAATAGTTTATTTTCAAATTGGTTTACATATAACACCCAGTGTTCATCCCAACATGTGCCCTCCTCAGTGCCTGTTACCCCCTCTCCCCCCTTCCTCACCCCCCTCACCCTCAGTTTGTTCTTAGTCTTTGAGAGTCTCTTATGTTTTATCTCCCTCCCTCTCTGTGTCTTGTTTTTCTTTCCCCTCTTCCCCTCCCCCTGGTTTTTGCTTAGTCTCACAAAGTCCACCTATTCGTGGAAACATATGGTATCTGTCTTTTTCTGACTGACTTATTTCACTTAACATAATACCCTCCAGGTCCATCCATGTTGCTACACGTGGCCAGACTTCATTTTTTCTCATTGCCACGTAGTAGTCCATTGTATATAAGTACCATAACTTCTTTACCCACTCGTCAGTTGATGGGCACTTGGTCTCTTTCCATGATTTGGCTATTGTCGAAAGTGCTGCTATGAACATTGGGGTACACGTGCTCCTATGCATCAGCATTCCTGTGTCTCTTGGGTAGATTCCCAGCAGGGCTATTGCTGGGTCATAGGGTAGTTCTATTTTCATTTTTTTGAGGAACCTCCACACCGTTCTCCAGAGCGGCTGCCCCAGTTTGCATTCCCACCAAGAGTGTAGGAGGGTGCCTGCTTCTCCACATCCCCGCCAGCATCTATAGTTTCCTGATTTGTTCATTTTAGCCACTCGAACCAGCGTGAGGTGGTATTTCAGTGTGGTTTTGATTTGTGTTTCCCTGATGATGAGTGAATTCGAGCATCGTTTCATGTGTCTGTTGGCCATCTGGATGTCCTCTTTGGAGAAGTGTCTGTTCATATCTTCTGCCCATTTCTTCACTGGATTATTTGTTTTTCGGGTGTGGAGTTTGGTAAGTTCTTTATAGATTTTGTATACTAGCCCTTTATCCGATATGTCATTTGCGATTATCTTTTCCCATTCTGTCGGTTACCTATCAGTTTTGTTGTTGTTTCCTTTGCCGTGCAGAAGCTTTTTATCTTGATGAAGTCAGATAGTTCATTTTTGCTTTTAATTCCCTCGCCTTTGAAGATGTGTCAAGTAAGAAATTGCTGCAACTGAGATCAAAAAGGTTTTTCCCTGCTTTTTCCTCTAGGATTTTGATGGTTTCCTGTTCACATTCAGGTCCTTCATCCATTTAGAGTTTATTTTTGTGAGTGGTGTAAGGAAGTGGTCTAGTTTCATTCTTCTGCATGTTGCTGTCCAGTTCTCCCAGCACCATTTGTTAAAGAGGCTGTCTTTTTTCCACTGGATACTCTTTCCTGCTTTGTCAAAGATTAGTTGGCCATATGCTTATAGGTACATTTCTGACTTTTCTATTCTATTCCATTGGTCTGTGTGTCTGTTCTTGTGCCAATACTATACTGTCTTGATGACTACTGCTTTGTAGTAGAGGTTAAAGTCTGGGATGGTGATGCCTCCCGCCTTGGTTTTATTCTTCAGTATTACTTTGGCTATTCGGGGTCTTTTGTGGTTCCATACAAATTTTAGGATTGTTTGCTCTAGCTTTGAGAAAAATGCTGGTGCAATTTTGATTGGGATTGCATTGAATGTGTAGATTGCTTTGGGTAGTATTGCTATTTTAATGGTATTTATTATTCCAATCCATGAGCATGGGATGTTTTTCCATTTCCTTGTGTCTTCCTCCATTTCCTTTATAAGTTTTTTATAGTTTTCTTTTTTTTAATTTTTTTTAATGTTTATTTTACTTTTTGACAGAGAAACAGAGTGTGAGCAGGGGAGGGGCAGAGAAAGAGGGAGATACAGAATCTGAAGCAGGCTCCAGGCTCTGAGCTGTCAGCACAGAGCCAGACGCAGGGCTCGAACTTGCAAACTGTGAGATCATGACCTGAGCCGAAGTCAGTGCTCAACTGCCTGAGCCACCCAGGCGCCCCAATTTTTTATAGTTTTCAATGTAGAGATCTTTTACATCCTTGGCTAGGTTTCTTCCTAGGTATTTTATGGTTTTTGGTGCAATTGTGAATGGGATTCGCTTCTTTATTTCTCTTTCTATTGCTTCATTGTTGGTGTAAAGGAGTGCAACCGATTTCCGTACGTTGATTTTGTATCCTGCAACTCTGCCAGATTCATGGATCAGTTCTCGTAGGCTTTTGGTGGATTCTGTCGGGTTTTCCATATAAAGTATCATGTCGTCTGCGAAAAGTGAAAGTTTGACTTCCTCCTTGCCTATCCTGATGCCTTTTATTTTGCTTCCTTGTCTGATTGCTGATGCTAGGACCTCCAACACTATGTTAAATAGCAGTGGTGAGAGTGGACATCCCTGTTGCGTTCCTGATCTCAGGGGGATAAAAAAAATTTTTTTAACGTTTATTCATTTTTGAGAGAGAGAGAGTGGGGGGATGGGGAGGGGCAGAGAGAGGGAGACGCAGGATCTGACGCAGGCTCCAGGCTCTGTGCTGTCGTGGGGCTTAAACCCACCAACTGTGAGATCCTGACCTGAGCTGAAGGTGGACGCTTCACCGACGGAGCCCCCCAGGCGCCCCAGGCGATCTTTTTTTAAAGTCATCAGATTTCAGTGTCCAAATTTCTAACCGGCCCGTCAGTGTCATGGATGGTTTTGCTTCTCTTTTTGTGTTTATAATTTGTTCGAATTGGGACCCATCATAGATGCTCCCCGAACGTGATCGGATGACTTGCCTCTTCAGTCTTCTCATTTATTTGTTTAGGAAACCAGAGTCCCACAGTCTGGATTCTGGGATGGTGTTGAACCCCTTTGTCCCCTGTATTTCTTGTAAATTGGATGTTGGATCTAAGCCTCGGTCAGATTTGGGTTCAGGGTTTTGTTTTTGTTTTTTTAACCAAGACTTCTTCATAAGTGCTGTGCGCTCTTGCATTAGGAAACCCCAATGCCCGGGTGTCTCTTTTTGTACATCGGAAGCCCTCGATGCTCAGCGCCATGACTCAGACACTTATTGGGCGTCACCAACTCATGAATGTCCCATTCTGTCACTTCTTCGTGTATTAGCTGGAATTCTTCTATGAGGCACTTCCTCTCCTTACTATTAGGCACCCAGTGGTATAGTTGATTCAGGAAAGGAAGGGATTTAGCCTTTGAGATAGATATATATATAGATATATATATATAGGTATATATATATATTTTTTTTTTTAAGTAAGCTTCTCCCCCAGTGTGAGATTTGAACTCAGGAGACCAAGATTAAGAGTTGCACGTTCTACAGACTGAGCCAGCCAGTTGCCCCAAATATGTATTCTTTTTAAATAGCATTTAAAAATTTAATTATTTTACTTTTGAATAACGTACATATTCACAAGATTCAAATTTCTTTTTTTTTTTAATATTTTTAAATGTTATTTATTTTTTTTTGAAAGCAAGAGAGACAGAGCACAGAATGGGGGCAGGGCAGAGAGAGAGGGAGACACAGAATCTGAAGCAGGTTCCAGGCTCCGAGCTGTCAGCACAGAGCCTGACACAGGGCTTGAGCTCACAGACTGCGAGATCATGACCTGAGCCGAAGTCGGATGCTTAACCGACTGAGCCACCCAGGTGCCCCAAGATGCAAATTTCTAAAGGGTGTACAGTGAAGAGTCTCCCTCCCCTTCTGGCCCAGACGCTTCCCTCCCAGTTTCCTACATGAGCTTCCAGGCTTATTTTATACAAGCAAATACAGTAGATCTCTCTCTCTTTTTCTCTATTCTGTCCCCCCCCACCTTTGTTCTATACTTATGGTAGAATTTTTTTCTTTGTGTTCTTGAAAATATTTTCTTCACCTAATAGTTATAACTGCAGGGTGGCTCCCTCTCAAGCTCTGAACAGCATCCTCAGTTGTCTTGGTTACAGACTATTCCATTGAATGGATATGCCAGATTTATTTAATACTAGCCCTCTTTTTTTCTCTGGCTAAAATTTTTAGTGTATTTATTTTCAATTTTTCCCCCATCTACATTGTTTACCTAGAAATGACCAATTTTGTTGTGGACCTCTTTAATTAATGAATTATTTTTAATTTGCGTCCAAGTTAGTTAGCACATAGGGCAATAACGATTTCAGGAGTAGTTTCCAGTGATTCATCCCCCGTGTGTAGTAACACCCAGTGCTCATCCCAACAAGTGTCCTTAATGCCCCTGGCCCATTTAGCCCATCCCCCCACCCACAACCCCTCCAGCAACCCTCAGTTTGTTCTCTATATTTAAGTCTCTTATGTTTTGTCCCCCTCTCTGTTTTTACATTGTTTTTGCTTCCCTTCCCTTATGTTCATCTGTTTTGTATTTTAAATTCCGCACATGATTGAAGTCATATGATATTTGTCTTTCTCTGACTGACCAATTTCGCTTAGCATAATACCCTCTAGTCCTACCCACGCTGTTGCAAATGGCAAGATTTCTTTCTTTTTGATTGCCGAATAATACTCCATTCTCTATATGTGCCACATCTTCTCTATCCATTCATCCGTTGATGGACATTTAGGCTCTTTCCATACTTTGGTTATTGTCGATAGCGCTGCTATAAACTTTGGGGTGTGTGTGCCCCTCAGAACAACACACCTGTATCCTTTGGATAAATACCTAGTAGTGTATTTATGTAGTAGTGCTGGGTCTCAGGTAGTTCTAGTTTTAAGTTATCTTTTTACTTTATGCAAATCAATATATTTTTTAATTTATTTTTGAGGGAGAGAGAGAGGGAGACAGCACAAACCGGAGAGGGGCAGAGAGAGAGGGAGACACAGAATCTGAGGCAGGCTCCAGGCTCTGAGCTGTTGGCACAGAGCCTGATGCCAGGCTCGAACCCACGAGCTGGGAGGTCATGACCTGAGCCAAAGTCAGACACTTAAATGGCTGAGCCACCCAGGCGCCCCACAATATTTTTTTTGTTATTTATTTTGAGAGGGAGAGAGCACAAGTGGGGGAGGGACAGAGAGAGAGGGAGAGAGAATCCCAAGCATGGTCAGCGCAGAGCCCGATGCGGGGCTGGAACCCACAAACCATGAGATCATGACCTGATCTAAAGTCAGATGCTTAACCGACTGAGCCCCCCTCTTTTGATGCACAGGTAGGTCGTCGCCAGTATTTCTTACATGAGCAGTACCGCAGGGGATCACTTTATACACAGGTCACTTCCCGTGCCTTGGGCCATATCTGTAGATAGATTCGTAGGGGTGTAGTCGGTGGGTCAAAGAACCTACCGGTTTATACTTTTCAGAGCGCTTCCCAGTCGCCCTGCGTTGTGGTTACGCCCACGTACCCTCCCGCCAGCAGCGTAGGGATGGCCTGTTTCTTCATTGCCTCACCTACACTGTGTGTGATGTGACTTCTTTTTTGCCAATCCGATAGTGGCATCCCACTCTTTGCATCCTGGGATAGTTTTAATTTATACTTGGGAGCCTCCCCCCGATCATATCCCCATTCTGTGCTCTCTCCACCAGGGACCTGCTGCAGCTGGGAGGGGAGCTGGCCCGGACCTCAAGGGCCATCCAGGAGGCGGACCTGGGGCTGAGCGCGGGCCTGCGGCTGGCTGAGAGCCGAGCAGAGGCGGCCCTGGAGAAGCAGGCACTGCTGCAGGCCCAGCTGGAGGAGCAGCTGCGGGACAAGGTGCTCCAGGAGAAGGACCTGGCCCAGCTGCAGGTGCAGAGCAACCTGGACAAGGCCAACCTCAGTGCCAGGTGGGTGCCTGGTAGGCGCCGCGCGAGGCCAGCTTCCCTGCGGACTGCGCGTCTGGGGACGCAGGGAAGAGCAAGTGTCTCTTCGCCGGGGATGGGCCCTTCCCCTCTGTGAGCTTAGCCAGTCTTCCCAGGCACCCCGTTTGGCAGAGGGAGAGACTGAGGTTCAGGGGGCTCTTGTCTAGAGCACGTTATGAGCAGTTTAACCACTGATGCTGCAACTTATGCTCCTAGCTCCTGCGACCTAGACGAGTCCCGGAGATAAAGTGAGTGGCAACCGCAGTCTCCTTTTATTTAGTTAGTTTTTATTTTTTTGAGAGAGAGAGGGTGCAAGTGAGCGAGGGGCAGAGAGAGAGAGAAGTGGGGCTCATCCGAAGCAGGGCTTGTGCTCACCGAAGTGGGGCTCGAGCTTACCCGATGGGGGACTCGAACTCCTGAACTGTGAGATCTTGACCTGAGCCAAAGTCAGATGCTTAACGACTGAGCCACCCAGGCGCTCCCATTCCCCTTTTACAGATGAGCAGTCTGAAGTCCAGAGAGAAGTGACTTGCTCAAGTTACTTAATCCTAGCCCCCCCCCAACCAAGGTTTGGGCAAGCCAAACCCATTGCTGGTGGGTTTGAAGAGAGGCTGGGGTGGGTCTCGCATTCACCTCTGTCACTGCCCTTCCTCCAGAGTGACAGAGCTGGCCCTGACCGTGGAGCGCCTTCAGAACCAGAATCTGGAGAAGGATCGGGTCAACAAGGCCCTTACCGAGAAGCTTGAGGCCCTGGTGAGATGCGGCTGCCCCTGAAATGTGGCAGGGTGGGATCGGGAGACCGACCAGATCCGCAGATGAGGGCCACGTTTGCAAGGGCCACCCCTAGCTTCCATTCAGATTCAGTTTCACCCCTCATTAATTGAGCACCTAGTGCGCGCCAGGCTTAGTGGGAGCACCTACTGTGCGCCAGGCTTAGGGGGAGCACCTAGTGTGCGCTAGGCTTAGTGGGAGCACATCCACCTCCTTTATCCCATTTCATTCTCTCAGCAGCCCTGTGGCATTCCCATTACACAGATGAGGAAACTGAGGCCCAAGGGGAAATACTGTCTAGGGTCTCAGAGCCAGCAAGCTGGGGCTTGAAAAGATGCCTGTCTTTTAGGCTAGCACAGGACTCCTTCTCTAGGAACTGAGCTGCTTCCCCCCAGAAGGACACCCTCAAGGGTACTGCCTGGGTTGGTCATCCTTCCGTGTGGGCCTGGCCTGGTTCTATGTCCAGCTCTCCTCCAGTAGGCTGTGTGACCTACATGGTGGCGCGGCACTTCTCTGGGCCTGGTCTGTTCAGTGAGGGCACTGGGGATGCCATGGGGTCTACCATGTAGACCTCTGGGCATGGCCTTAGAGGCCACCTGATGGGCAGGGTGGGGGGCACGGAGGGAGATGTAGGTGAAGTTTCGGACTAGGTCAGAGACCCCGACCATCCCTTCTCTGTCTCCCGCACACCACCCCAGGAATCCCTGCGGCTCCGGGAGCAGGCGGCCCTGGAGACCGAGGACGGAGAGGGGCTGCAGCAGACCCTGAGAGACCTGGCACAGGTGGGGGGGGTGCCGGGGCAGGGAGGGGCCCTGTGGTTCGGGGCCACCACGGCCTCTGGTGGCCTTGAGCTGAACTGCAAGCGGCTGGGGGCCCTGGGGACCGAGGCTGCCGTTGGACACCTCTGCCAGCTGCGCCTGGCCTCTACCCCGAGGGGAGCCCCGGTCCGAGAGGGGGAGGCACTGCACGTTCCAGGCCCATCTGGGAGAATCGCCCAGCGATGTCTCGGCAATACACAGGGGGACTAGGCGGCGTGCCGCGCGAGGGCTGTGAGCCAGGGGAGGTGGAATCGGGAAGCCCCGTGGGAACGTCCGGAAGCGGGACACGCGGCCCCGCCGCCGCCCCACTGCCTCGCCTGGGCTTCTTGGTCCATCTGATCCGCGGCCCCCTCCTCACTGGCCTGGCCGCCCCGCCTCAGGCCGTCCTGTCGGACATGGAGAGCGGTGTCCAGCTAAGCGGCTCCGAGCGCACGGGGGACGCGTCGGACGGCAGCCTGCGGGGGCTCTCGGGCCCCCGGACCCCCTCCCCGCCGCGGCGCTCCTCGCCTGGCCGCGGCCGATCCCCGCGCCGAGGCCCATCCCCGGCCTGCTCCGACTCCTCCACACTCGCCCTCATCCACTCGGCCCTACACAAGCGCCAGCTGCAGGTCCAGGTAGGCGGGGCACCAGCGCCCTGGGGCGGAGCCAGGATGGGGGGAAGGGCGTGGGCCATCCGGGGCGGAGCCAGTGTTGTAGGGGTGGAGCCGGGGTGAGGGGACGGGGGAGGCGCCTGAGCCTGAGCATTTTGGGTGGCGCCAAAACCCAGAGTTGGAACCACTGAGTCAGGTCCCATGGAGGTGGCCGAGAGCTCCGGGGCCGATCTGAGCCCAGAGTGGGAGGTACTTGGGCAGCTGAGGGCGGAGCCTGGGGCAGAGCCAGAGTCCTGGTATGGAAAGAAGAGGTTCCGAGACAGGCAGAGCCAGGACCCTGGAAAAAGCCCCGGGGGGGGAGGGGGAGGAATCAATCTAGGATGAGAGGAGCTGGGGGAGCTAGGGGCGAGGAGGACTCTGGGGGAGACTCAGAACCCGGATACAAAGGGGAGGAGCCTGGGAGCCCTGGGGTGGTCAGAATCGGGAAGAGGTCGGAGTGTGCCTGGTGGTTTGGCTGGGGCTTAGGTCGGTGTGTCCGAGGATATGGAGGTCGGAGCCCTGGCAGAGCACTCAGAAGGGGGGTGGGGGCACAGTGAACCGGAGCGACACCTAGCCCGGAGGGCTTAGCCCCCCTCTCCTGCCTCAGGCCTAGGCCACAGAGTAGGCCGCGTGTATTCCTGGAGTGGGCAGAGAGTAGGGGCCACTCCGGGAGCTTCCTAGGGCTCCCCCAGACTCAGTGGTTCCGGTGCCACAGGACATGCGTGGGCGCTATGAGGCCAGCCAGGACCTCCTGGGCACCCTGCGGAAGCAGCTCAGTGACAGCGAGGGTGAGCGCCGCGGCCTAGAGGAACAGCTGCAGCGACTTCGGGACAAGACCAGTGGGGCCACCCAGGCTCATGAGGATGCCCAGCGCGAGGCCCAGCGTCTGCGGGGCACCATCGACCTTCTGAACAGGTGCCCGGGAGGTCAGGGGTGGGTGCCCGGATCTGGTGCCAGCCTGAGCCTGTAAGCACGTGGATTGCATTAACAGGGTCATAACTGGCCGTGCGTGTCTGTTAAAATCCAAATGAATTAGGGGTCCCTGGGTGGCTCAGTCCGTGAGGTGTCTGACCCTGATTTCCACCCAGGTCATGATCTCACAGTTGGTGAGTTCGAGCCCCACATTGGGCTCTGTGCTGACAGCACAGAACTTGCTTGAGATTCTGTCTCTCTCTCTCTCTGCTCCTCCCCTGCTCCCTCTCTTATCTTTGTCTCTCTCAAAAAATAAAGAAATGCTATAGAAATTATATTAATGGAGCATTTTAAAAAGTAAAAGTTCCGTCCCTCAGTTGTCCTCGACACACTTTAAAAGCTCAGTAGCCACAGATGACCGTAGAATGTTCCATCAGCTCAGAGAGTTCCAATGACAGTGCCGTTGTAGACTCTGTCACTGGAGATCTTTGAGACAAGAAATTATCCACCCTTAGCTGTCTGGTTATTTTTGTTGTTGTTGTTGTTGTTGTTTGCTGTTTCTCCTCATAAATGTAATTGCAGAATTAAAAGTTTGAAAAAGGAAGGGGAGGGGCACCTGGGTGGCTCAGTCGGTTAAGCCTCTGACTTCGGCTCAAGTCATGATCTCACGGTTCGTGACTTCGAGCCCCACGTCGGGCTCTGTGCTGACAGCTCAGAGCCTGGAGCCTGCTTCAGATTCTGTGTCTCCCTCTCTCCCTGCCCCTCCCCAGCTCGCGCTCTGTCTCTCTCTCTCTCTCTCTCTCTCTCTCTCTCTCAAAAATAAATAAACATTAAGAAATTAAAAAGAGAAGAAAAGAGAAGGGACATAAAAAGGCAGGCCCTCTCACAGCCTCACCTGCCCGTCCTCACTGTTAGGAAGCACTGGGCCTGCTCCCCGCTGTGCCTCCTGGCAGTGAGGTAGAAAAGGCTTCTAGTGCACCTGCCACGTGCCAGGCTCGTTGCCAAGGGCTTTAGGCAGATTATTGAATTAGTCTTCCCATCGAACTCCCACAGGCCAGAGCTGTGACTATCCCGAGGTTGAGAGACCTGTCCAGGCTGACACGCAGTGTGGCCGGGGGTAGGAGTTAGAATTCGGGTCCATGTGAGAGCAAAGCCCGTGCCCCCCAGGCCTTGGGAGGAGGGCTGCCACGTAGCTGCGTGCACAGCAGACTCCCTGTTTTGCATTCTGCCATTTTTACGTCATGTCTTGTTGTGTGGTTTTTCCCACCCACCGCAGCCTTCCTGTCTGGTATACTTACCGGCGGCCACTTCCAGTGAAGAGGTGGGGCAGGGGAGGCTATGCCGGCGATCGGCCCTAAGCTGAGGCCCAAGCTGAGAACCCCGCCGGCTCGGAAGGAGGGGTTACAGACGCACCTCTCCCACCCCGTTTCCTTGACTGCCTGAACCGGGGCAAGAGGCGGCACTCTGTAAACCTCCAGAGTTCCCAGTTGCCATCCCCCCACTCCCCTGCAGGCTCCCCCTTGCCGCTGGCCTGTGCAGCTGGGCACACTCCTCTCTATTGGGCCTTCCAGAATCGAGGGGCATTTCCTGGTCACACGGACTAGCCCGTGTGTCCTGAGAGCCTAGCGTGGCCTTTTCAACCTGGCCGGGTGGTTGGAGATCATGCCAGTGCCTCCATCCATTCCCCTGGGTGGCCTGGGGGAGAAGGAAGGCCGGTGTCCTCTGCCGGGAAGAGTCAGCTCCAGGGAGATGCAGATGGAGCCAGTCGTGCATGGGTGGGGTCGGGAAGGCTTCCTGGAGGCAGGTGCCTTAGAGGTCAGAGGGCATGGCTCACGCAAGGACAGCAGCGCAGCCCTCTTCACTGGGGACCCCCTCCAGCTCTCCCTCCTCTCGTCCCGCAGGGAGAAGGACAGCCTGGCCCACAGCCTGCAGGCGGCTCAGCAGCAGGCCTGAGGAGCTGCGGCAGGAGCGGGAGAAGCTGCAGGCGGCTCAGGAGGAGCTGCGGCACCAGCGGGACCGGCTGGAGGAGGAGCGGGAGGACACGGCGCGGGACCGCGAGCGGACTCGCAGGGAGCTTGAGCGCAGGTGAGTGGCTTCTGGCCTCCCCTGCCCGAAACGGACCTTGGGGGTCCCAACGGTCTCCCTGGGGGCCAGGGAGGACCCATGGTGTCCCAGACGTCCTGAGGAGTCTTCTGGCACCTCTCTGGTGTAGGGTCTTCTAACCAGCCCCGTTTTGGGAAACTGAGGCTCAGGGAGGGAGAGTCACTAACCTGGGGTCGGAGAGCTGCTATGGGGCAGGAGTGTGGATGGTGGCAACAGCAATAACTAAAATAGCAGCAGTAACACTAGTATCATTGTTTAAACTGAAAGAGTAATAATACTAGTATTACCAAGTACCAGGCACCGCTTGAAGCACTGAGGTTCTCTCTCTCTCTCTTTTTTAACGTTTATTTATTTTTCAGAGAAAGAGAGAGAACAGGGGAGGGACAGAGAGAGAGAGAGAGGATCCCAAACAGGCTCTGTGCTGGTAGCGCAGGACCCGAAGTGGGGCTCAAACTCCCGAACCGTGAAATCATGACCTGAATCAAAGTCGGCCGCTCACCCGGCTGAGCCACCCCACACCCCTACACGGAGGTTCTCTTGGTCAGCCCTCATGGCACCTCTGCTCTAGGTCTCATCCCCATTTTGTGGATGGTGAAACTGAGGCAGAGAAGGGCCCCGTAATTTGACCAAGGTCACACAGCCGGTTCCTAGAAGAGCCAGGATTTGAACCCCAGCATTCTGCCTTTAGAGTTAATGTCTGGACGCTGTGCTATTTACTCCACCGAGGCAGAGTAACAGTGGTATTTATACGTCGTGGTAGCAGATATTGTTCTTGCTCCTCCACGCTGTTGGGGAGATACGGCAGGCACTGTTTTCAGCACTTCGTGTTCAGGAGGTCACGTATCCTTATAACAATTTCATGAGGCAGCTGGTACCCCATCTTGCAGGTGTGAAAACTGAGGCTCAGGGTCCCAGAGCCAAAAGCGGTGGGCTTGGCTGTCCTTGGGAGCGAGGCTCTGGCCTCCAGGGCTCTTGGCTCAGGGCTGGCATCTGGCCCGCGCCAGCGCTGTCTGGCTGTGGGCGACCGAGCAGGGAAGTGACGTGGGGCACCCGGCCCCGCTGTGTCCCACAGCCACAGACAGCTGGAGCAGCTGGAAGTGAAACGCTCCGGGCTGGCGAAGGAGCTGGTGGAGGTGAGGGAGGCGCTGAGCTGTGCCACGCTGCAGCGGGACGTGCTGCAGGCTGAGAAGGCCGAGGTGGCCGAGGCGCTGACCAAGGTGGGTCCCCTAGGCCCCGGGCCTTCTCCCTGTGGCCGCACGCTGCTCCTTGTCTCAGGCAGGCCCCTGACCCCGAGCACAGGCTGATCCCGTCCACCCAGACCACCGGCGGCCCTCGGACCCCAGTCATAAGTGAACTGACCTCCGTTAGCGGTCATGTCCTCACTTTTCCAGATGCGTCCGGGGCCACGCCTGTCGTTCGGGTCATCCTGTCCCCTCTCTGGACACAGGTCCTGGGGTCTGTGGGAGCTGGAGACATAGTCCTTGGTGGGCGCCTGCCCCACCCCTGTAGTCTGGGTCCTGAGCAGTGTCCCCTTAGAGCTCGCTCCGTGGGGCCCTCAGACCCCGGCCCTGGCCTCCGTGAGCTGGGGTTCACTTGCCCCTGCACAGCGCTGCCACATGTGGCTTCTTTTGGGTAGCTTCGTAGGCAGCGGGCCTGGAGTGATGGTTTTCCGTCTCACGTCGTGTCTTCCCTCGCCCCCCACCCCCTCTCTGAGGGTCCTGTCTCTCTGCCTCTTGTTTCCTCCCCAACCTCCTGCCTCCGTGCCTCCGCCCTCTCCCATCTCTGTGTCTCTGCACCTCGCTTCCTGCCTCTCCCTGCCTCTTCTCTCTCCGTCTCTCCTGTCCGCCGGTCTCTGGCTGCCCCGGCCCCGGCCCTGCAGGCCGAGGCTGGCCGCGTGGAGCTCGAGCTCTCAATGACCAAGCTGAGGGTGGAGGAGGCCTCTCTGCGGGACTCCTTGTCCAAGCTGAGCGCCCTCAACGAGAGCCTCGCCCAGGACAAGCTGGGTCTGAACCACCTCGTCGCCCAGGTATGCCGTGTGCCCGTGGGTCCCCCATCTGCCCTGCCCAGAAACCCTACTCAGCAAGGTGCCCCAGGCCCCGCCTCAGCCCCCACCCCTCACCCCTGCCTCGGTGCCTCTCTCCCTGTACACCTCTGGCCTGTACCTGTCCCGGTCACTGCCTCTCTCTCTGGTCTGACTCCATCTGTGTCTTCTCTCTCATGGTCTGGGAGAAAAGAAGCTCCATGGGCCCTCCTCTCTACTGCCTCCTCCTCAGTGTCCCCAAACCCTTACCCTCAGGGAGCCTCCCCTGGGCTGGCCGTGATGGGAGGGTGGGTGGGGAGGAGAGGGCACCCGTGGCCCTGGGCGGGACCCCCTTCCCCTGGTGGAGGGCCCGAGCGGATTCACTTGCACCCGCCCCCGCAGCTGGAAGAGGAAAAGGCGGCCCTGGTGGGCCGGCAGCGGCAGGTGGAACAGGAGGCCTGCCTGGTGCGGGAGGAGCAGGTGCGGCTGGAGCAGCTGCGGCTGGAGCAGGAGGTGGAGCAGCAGGGCCTGGAGGGCTCCCTGCGGGCGGCGGAGCAGGCCCGGGAGGCCCTGGAGTACCAGCTTCCTCCGTTGCGCCAGGAGCGCTGCCGACTGCAGGAGCAGCTGGCCCAGGTGGGGGGGGGAGGGGAACAGGGAGGGGGAGGGGGTTTCAGGCCCCCAGCCTCCTGCATCCCGTCCTGGGATGGCTTTCAGGCCTACGAGCCTGATTCTGGGCTTAAATCCCGCCCTCCCTCTGCTAGCTGGGAGCCTCGGACAAGCTCCCCAACCGCCTGATGCCTCAGTTGACCCATCTGTAACATGGGGCTAATAGTTCTTATCCCAAAAGGTTGTTCCGAAGAGCACACCCATGTAGGCACTTGGTAGACGAATCACCACACGGTAAAAATTCATGATCTGATAACCAGACAGGAGAATTTTTGAATTGGAATCTTAGACTCTTTGGGACCTAGTGGAAGGCATCTTAGGATTTCAGGAATCCAGAGACCTCGATATAGTGGCTGTCTTGAAGGGCCCAGGTTCCTGGGAGGGGCTTCTAGGGGATGGGCCTCAGGTCACAGGACACACGGCTGTAGGTTCTCACGCTGAGTCTGTTTTGTGTATTTAGCTCCTCTGAAATTTTTGGGCACAGAAAGCATTCTGTTACTCCCCAAACTGAGTGAGGACACTTATTTTTATTTTATTTTTTTATTTGAGAGAGAAAGAGAGTGAAGGAGAGGGGCAGAAGGAGAGAGACTCTCAAGCGGGCCCCACACTCAGCGCAGAACCTGACGTGGGGCTCAATCCCACCAACCATGAGATCATGACTTGAGCCTAGATCAGGAGTCAGGTGCTCAACTGACTGAACCACCCAGGCTCCCCTGACACTTAATTTTTTTTAATGTTTATTTATTTGGGTCTAAAACAATTTTTTTTAATGTTTATTTTTTTGAGAGAGAGAGAGTGAGCATGTGTGAGGGGGAGGGGCAGAGAGAGAGAGAGAGGGAGAGACAGAATCCTAACCCGGCTCTGTGCTATGAGCTCGGAGTCCAGTGCGGGGCTCGATCTCACAAACTATGAGGTCACGATCTGAGCCGAAGTTGAGAGTCGGACATTTACCCCACTGAGCCACCCAACCGCCCCCGACACTTATTTTGTGTGGGTGTGCATTGCAGGTCCAGAGAAGGCTGTGATTTGTCCAGGTACACACAGCACAACAGGGTGGAGCCTGAGCTTGAACCCAGGTCTCTCCCGGCTGGGGATCGGCGTTGCTCCATGACGGGCGGCCGGGGAATTTGGGGAGTGGTACTCACGGTGCCTGGGTGGGGGGGCCAGCTCTCCCGGCAGCTGAGCGGGCGGGAGCAGGAGCTGGAGCAGGCACGGCGGGAGATGCAGCGGCAGGCGGAGGCGCTGGAGCGGGCGGCCCGGGAGAAGGAGGCCCTGGCCAAAGAGCGGGCCGGCCTGGCGGTGCAGCTGGCCGCAGCCGAGCGAGAAGGCCGGACCCTCTCAGAGGAGGCCACACGCTTACGGTAAGGTCTCGGGCTCTGCCCGGCCCTCCATGGAGCGGAGGAGGGGGGGTCTGCCTGAGGCCACACTGACCAGCCGCGCCCTGGCATTGGCCCACGGGGCGGTTACTTAGGAGCCAGGCTTGCCGACAGGTTCTGGCTAGGGCCCAGCCTTCCCTGGGGAGCGTGGGCCCGGCCGAGCAGGTAGGCTGGCACCTGGCCCGCGGCTGGCCACGCCCTGGGAGCCACAGCTTCCTGGGGCCCAGGAGGCTGAGTCCCAAGGCCTCAGGGATTGGATGTGCCGCAGCCTGGAGAAGGAAGCCCTGGAGAGTAGCCTGTTTGAGGTGCAGCGGCAGCTGACGCAGCTCGAGGCCCGCCGGGAGCAGCTGGAAGCCGATGGGCGGGCCCTGCTGCTGGCCAAGGAGACCCTGACTGGTACGGGGCGTAGGGGGGCCGAACTGGGGGTGGGGGGCTCCAGGCTCCAGCCTGGTCTGTAACCGCTTAGGCTCTGGGGGGCTCTGGAAGTCGGGAGCACTGGCTCTGGAGTCTGGCTGGCCCGAGTTCTAATTCTGCTTTTGCTACTTAGATCTGAGCTCTCTCGAGCAAGCCTCCTCTCTCTCTCGGTTCCTCAGTGACAGTTAGAGGTGGCAATGCTTCTCTCATAAGGCTGTTGCCAGGACGAGGCGAGGAAAGTGTGCGAAGGCCTTGGCCCGGGCCCGGTTCAGCCAGCGGGAGCTGCTTCTCTCCTCCTCGGGGGTCCTGAGGTCCACGTTCTCTGCAGAGCCGTGCACTCTCTCGGCCCCACTCCCGCAGCCCCCCTTCCCTCCACGTTACCCACCCAGGGGCTCAACTCGGGGGCTCCTCTTACTCAACAAGCACTCACTGGCCATCTACCGGGGCCATAGAAATTTCACCTCTACCTGAGCCAGACAGAACCGGGAAGGCAAATGCTGACAGAGTCTCTGGTGGGCTGCCAACCCAGGAGGCGGTTTTTAGATTGTTCACAGTGGGGCGTGACATCCCCCTGGCCACCTCCTTTAGTGCTGACAGCCACCAGGTATGTTTACGGCAATCAGTCATTAAAGGGGGCGCCTTACAGAAAGCTGTGCCGCTCTGGAAAATTACCCTGTCTTCTCTGAGCCTGCATTTGCTCATCTGTAGATCGGGCACGAGATAAGCCACCTAGGTGTGTGCTGAAGGTGCAGCGAGAATGATCTCTCGGGTGCTCAGCCAGGAGTGTGCCCCCTGTGCGCACTCAGTCAATAATGGGGGTCGTTATAGTTTTGCTGACCTCCCCATCTGGCAGTGGGGGAGGTGTCTTCCTCATGTCATTTCATTTCTTTGATGCCATTCCCAGTCGATGGGAGAGGGGACAGGGCCAATAGACTCATGCGGCAGAGGGGGAGACTGAGGCCCAGAGAGAGTGGAAGCGTCTCCAAGGGAACTCGGCCTA
The DNA here is from genome assembly GCA_030068075.1 of Paguma larvata. Classification (NCBI taxonomy): domain Eukaryota; kingdom Metazoa; phylum Chordata; class Mammalia; order Carnivora; family Viverridae; genus Paguma; species Paguma larvata. The sequence goes on from CM057833.1 coordinate 11,783,146, forward strand.
GACCCCGGGTGGGCCCTCTGTCCTCTGGGATTTTGCCCCCGTGGCTCCTCCGGTGTGAGTCCGCTGGCCCTCGGGAAGGTTCTGACGCAAGCCTTGGCCCTTCCTGTGCAGGGGAGCTGGCGGGCCTGCGGCAGCAGATGACAACTGCAGAGGAGAAGGTGGCTCTGGACAAGGAGCTGATGGCCCAGAAGCTGGTGCAGGCTGAGCGGGAGGCCCAGACCTCTCTGCGGGAGCAGCGGGCCGCCCACGAGGAGGACTTGCAACGACTCCAGCGAGAGAAGGTTCGGGCAGCTGATCGGGGCAGGCAGGGCTCTGAGCTGGTGTCTCCTCTGTGCCCTCCGGCAACTCACCCTCCTCACTCGGCCTCAGTCTCCAAGTCTGTGAGATGGAACTTCATCTCTGTTCCAGGGGCCCTGAGGGCAGCTGTGAGGATCCACTGGGGATGCCTTATCAAACATGCAGATTCCCAGGCCCCGAATCTGGTTCCGCCCTGGCGATCTTGATGCAGGGGGTCCGCAGCCACATTTGGGAAACGCTGACCTAATGTATAGTAGGAAAGCACTTCTGTTTTTTAAGTTCGTTCACTTATTTTGAGACAGCACACGTGTGTGCAAGCAGGGGAGGGGCAGAGAGAGAGGGAGAGAGATCTCAAGTGGGCTCTGCACCGTCAGCCCAGCCTGATGCGGAGACTCACAAAGATGAGATGACCTGAGCTGAAGTCAGATGCTTAATGGACTGAGAGAGCTAAGCACCCCTGGGAAACACTTCCATTTGCTAAGAAGTGGCTGTTTGCATACGAAAGACCATTCTGGGACTTGAGCACTTAGAAAGGCAAGAGCCAGGTCACAGGAAGACAGAACAGAGCTATCTAGAGTTTCTTTGCCTGGGTTTGGGCCTGATCTTGGTCACATATTGGTCAGGGTGCCTAAGCCTCAGTGCCATCATTTCCCCACCTGTCACGATGAGGATAACGACAGTATAGACTATTGTGGAGATGAGATGACCCAGTCCATAGAAAGGGTTAGAATAACGACTGGCACTTCCTAAGTGCTCCGTAAACGCTGATTGTTGTTAAAAATATGGGACTAAGACACTGTCCAGAACCCATGTTGGACAGGGCTGCCTCTGACAGAGGTTCGGGCTGTTGTGAACCCCCATGGTCGGCTTAGAGTTGGGTGGATAGTATCTCCCTTCTCCGGCAGGTGGCAGCAAAGCACTTGAAGAAGGGGCACCTCTGCCTACCTTTCCCAAGGTTGCTAGGGCCTCGTGTTGGGGCCAAGTACCTGCTGGGACCACGAGGGGGCCGTTCTTTCTTTGCCTGTGGATTCTACCTACCCACCCATCCACCCAGTCCCCAGGGAGCCAGACTCCTGTGTCCTCTCTGCCTCCTCCTGTGCCGTCTGACTTGGCCTCTTAGTATCACCAGATCTGCTCTCTTCTGTCCAGCCGTCGCTGCCATCCCCAGGCCCCCTTCGCTCCTCGCAGCACCCCCAGCTCCTCACCACCCCGGCCCCGGTCCCGATCCCCCTTCCACAGCTTCTGAGCAACGCCTGGATCCAGAACACAGGGTGCTCCTTGTCACCCTGGCCTGAGGCTCTCTGTCCCCGACTCTTCTCAGAATCGGCCGACCCCTCTCTACAGCCCACAAGGCCTGGTCTGGCCTGGCCGCTGCCCGTGGCTCTGGCTCATGGCCCCCTCTAGTCCAAGCTCCAGTGACCTTAAATACAGTGTCTCGGGTATTCTCTTTTCCTCCGGGCCCGGGGCTGGACTCTGGGCCTGGAGTTCTGTTGCTTTTCTCTCTTGACCTGCCTGACTGCTGCTCATCTCTCCTTTGGGAAACGTTCTCTGACCCCCAGGCCAGACCCCCGCCGCTCCCTGGGGCACACACAGCCCTGGTGTGACCCTGTCACAGCGCTTATCACTCACCCCACCTTGTAGTTACCTGGTGGCCGGCCTGCCTCTTAGGGTCTGGGCTACAAGTGGCTCCTGCTGGCCCGAGGCAGGGGAGGGGCCGCCTGGGTCCCGCCTCATGGGTCTCACGGGGCCGGGGGCCTGGCCCGCAGGAGGCAGCGTGGCGGGAGCTGGAGGCTGAGCGGGCCCAGCTGCAGAGTCAGCTTCAGCAGGAGCGAGAGGAGCTGCTGGCGCGGCTGGAGGCGGAGAAGGAGGAGCTGAGCGAGGAGATCGCCGCCCTGCAGCAGGAGCGCGACGAGGGCCTCCTCCTGGCCGAGAGCGAGAAGCAGCAGGTTCGTGAGCCCCGGCGAGGCCTCCGCTGCTGCCCGAGGGGCCCCTGTCCCGGGGCTGGTCCCTGCTCAGCCACCCAGCAGCTGGGAGCTAGGGGTCCCTTCCTGGGCCTTAGTGTCCTCACCTGCAGGACGGCGGTGGATTGAAGCGGCGTGTGTGAAGCATTGCTGAGACCACGCTCAGTGAGCCGCGCCTGGTGCGTGGGGGGAACTCACAGAGCGGCTGTCACACCCGTGACCCTCGGGAGCACCGGGTCCGAGAGAGCTGGCCCACAGCCCACCGTCCCTTCCGGCGCTCCGGACTGGCCGTGGTGTGCCCAGGGCTGCCTTCTGAGCAGTCCCTGTGATACCCCCATGTCTCAGCCGAGCCCTCCTCCAAAGAGCTAACTCCTGCCTTTTCCCATCTCCTGAAGCAGACAGGCCGGGCCGTGCCCATCTCCTGTCCTTACTGGCTGTGTCACTCTGAGCAACCCACTCTACCTCTTTGAGTCCGTTTCCTCGTCTGTAAAAGGGGAATGACGAAGGGCAAGGATTCTTGTGGCAAGTTGGCAGGGTTTCTAAGTTGTGTCCGTGTCCAGACTTACTGTTACGGCGGTTGTGCCCTTTTCTGGGGCTATGGAGGGGGCGAGTCCACACCACCTCCCTGGGTCCGCCTGTGGTGACCCAGACTAGGCACCGAGCCCCCAGTGGGCACGTTTCCCAGGGCAGGGTTGGGGGGGGGCCCAGCATGCCCCCATGACCAGCCGAGCCCCCAAGCCCTTTGCTCCTACTTCTGCCCAGGCCCTGTCCCTGAAGGAGTCTGAGAAGACTGCGCTGTCAGAGAAGTTGCTGGGTACACAGCACAGCCTGGCCGCCGTCGCCCTGGAGATGGAGCGGCAGAAGAGAGACGCCCAGAGCCGGCAGGAGCAGGACCGGGTAGGGCAGGCCAGGTGGGCGGGCCTCCATCTGAGCCAGGAGGCACGACCCCACCCGGAGGGGCCCCCTGTCCGAGGGGGAGGCCCCTGGGGAAGCCCCCAGGCTGTGAGGGGAGCTTCAGCCCTTCCGTGGGGTCCCCCATCAGAGGGAGGCGGAGGAACTCTGCCTGGTGAATCCTAGTCTGAGAGAGAGCGCAGCCTTGGGGACAGCGCTCCCTGGGCATCAAGGGATCGGCAGTGTGGCAGGCCGGCGGGAAGGGCCATGTTTGGAGCTGAAGGTGGCCAGTCGAGCTGGCCCTGCTGGGAACAGCTAGGGGAGGGGGCCAGGGGCACCGAGTCTGAGGAGTCCGTCTGTCCTAGAGCACCGTGAACGCCCTGACGTCCGAGCTGCGGGACCTACGGGCCCAGCTTGAGGAGGCGGCCGCAGCCCACGCCCAGGAGGCCAAGAGGCTGCAGGAACAGGCCCGGAACCTGGACAGGCAGCGGGAATCCTCCGTGCGCGAGGTGAGCCGTCCACCGCCCCTCTTCCGGGCAGCACACCCTAACTGCCTCTGGGCCTGGCCTGCTGGTGGCTGGAAGAGCGCGTGAGGTTTGTCCCTGCATTTGAGAACGAGCGACAGCCAGAGTAGAAAGGAGGCGGTGGTAAGCCTTTATTAAGTACTTGTATCCACGTGGGACTCGGCTGTGTCGGGGCCCCTGCCCTCTTGGCGTCCCTCCGTAGAAAGCTCCTGGTGGGTGATTGTTTCAGGCCCAAACACCACTGACTCGGGCACGCTTTGCCCCAAGTCAGAACTCACACCTGTCGTCTGAGTCGCTGCGGAGCGATGGGGCGGGTGCCTGTGGCCGGGGACGCAGGTGCGGGCTGGCTTCTGCCAGGTGCCGGCTCGAGGAGGGCCTGTACCCTGTCCCGTGACAACCTGCCACCCTCGCAGGCAGAAGAGCTTCGGACGCAGCTGCGCCTGCTGGAGGACGCCCGGGACGGGTTGCGGCGGGAGCTGCTGGAGGCCCAGCGCAAGGCGCGCGACAGTCAGGATGGCCGTGAGGCCCAGCGCCAGGAGGCCGGCGAGCTGCGGCGCAGCCTGGGCGAGGGCGCCAAGGAGCGCGAGGCCCTGCGGCGTTCCAACGAGGAGCTGCGGGCAGCCGTGAAGAAGGCCGAGAGCGAACGGATCAGGTGGGGCGACACAGGGGCAGGGCCAGCCCGGGGTCCTTCACCGAGCCCATCCTTCACATGTCCCTGGAAACTAAGTTCACCCCCAAGGTTCTGGGGAAATCTGGGGACGGGGAGTCTGTGCCCTTGAACCACAGCTGGGCACGAGGGTGGTTTTAGGTGATTTTCCCATCTGCAGGGAGGGGAAAGGTATCAGCTGACCCCACCTGCTGGTGTCACCCTGGAGACTAGCCCCAACCCTGGAGTCGCCAGTCGGCCTCTTGCGGCCTTGGGCCTGGCCCCTGGCCCTACAGGGCTTAGCTCAGGAAGGGCCACGCGGGCAAGTAACACTTGGGACACCTCTAGGCTGAGAGCCAGTCAGACCGACTCTGGGGATTAGGGAAACAGACTTTTTTCTTAAATTTATTTATTTATTTTGAGAGACAGAGTGAGCGGGGGAGGGGCAGAGAGAGAGGGAGAGAGAGAATCCCAAGTGGGCCCTCACTGTCAGCGCAGAGGCTGACGCGGGACTTGAACTCACGAACCATGAGATCATGACCTGAGCCGAAGCTGAGTCAGACACTTAACCGACTGAGCCCCCTGGGCGCCCCGAGGGGAAGAGACTTCTGGGTAGATCCACACTCTGCACTCTTCCTGGGACCCGTGACTGCCGCTGACCTCTGCCCTCTGCCTCCTCCCCGCTCCAGCTTGAAGCTTGCCAACGAGGACAAGGAGCAGAAGCTGGTGCTCCTCACGGAGGCGCGGGTGGCCGCGGGCAGGGAGGCCGAGGAGCTGCGGGCCGGGCTGCAGGAAGTGGAGCGCTCCCGGCTGGAGGCCCGCAGGGAGCTGCAGGAGCTCCGGCGGCAGGTACCCCCACCCCTGGGGCCCCTGCCGCATGCTGCTGGACCGGTAGCACCCCCTCTCTGGAGCCTGGGTCTCCCGGGATGTGACACCAGGGCCTTGAACTGTAACAAGGCTTCGCAACTTACCTGCAACTGTGTGCAAAAGTTCATGTGTGCACGTGTGTGTGTGTGTGTGTGTGTGTGTACGTACATTCGCATAGATAGTTGTCACAGTTCTCCAAGGAGAGGGTCTGGAGCTCTCGACCAGATCTCAGAGGAATCCACGCACAACGGAAGGCGTAGACTCTGTGAGCTGGATCAGGAGCTGGCAAACGCGCGTCACAGCCCAGCAGGAAACACTCCCAGCTCCATAGGCCATACGGCCTTTGTCGCGATTACTCAGCCCCGCCAGCACAGCAGCCCCACGCGGTACATACGTGTGTGGGCGCGTGTTCCATTAAAACTTTGTCGATGGACACTGAAATTTGATTTTATGTCATTTTTCACATGTAAGAACTACCGTTCTTGGGTTTCCTTTTCACCATTTCAGAACGAACCACGTCCAACTATTTACAAACATGGCTCAGGCTTTCCCAGAAGACTTCAGGAACAGGCACTACCCCCTTTGGGACCCTCGGCTCTGCCTCGTGCAGAGATGTCACAGCCTGACTACCAAATCCTCTTCATCCGGCACCAGCACCCCCCTTTACCCCTTCGGGCCCCTTCCTGTTGGGTTGAAGTCCTGGGAAGCCACAGGAGTCCCTGAAAGGAAGTCGTATTCACGTGCCAGGCTCTTGCTGGGTGTTTTGCCTGCACCCTCACTCTAGCTCTGGGGGGTAGGTGGACCTCACCCCCCACCTGCTCCTGTGGGGAAATAGGGACTTAGAACATACCTGTGTATTCCGCTCATCTGAGATTAAATCCCAGTCTGCTGCTTGTGGGCTGTGTGGCTTTGAGCGAGTCACTTCTCTCTGAGCTCCGCTGTCTGTTAAATAAGGATAATATCAGTACCTGGCCTGATTAAACGAGTTCATACAATTGAAGCGCTTAGAACAGGCCTGGACACGTGGTAAGCACGCCATGGAAGTCAGGCATCACCGTAGAGGAAGGGGACCAGGAGGCCTGTGGTTCCCGCCCTGCAGAATTCTCTTCCCTTGCGGGCCCACCACTCCCCATGAAACGCAGTTACGATTAGGCAGTAAACGGAGGTGACTGGTGTCCGGGTGCCTGGCATGGCCTGAGTTGTCTGGAGCAGGTTCCCAGTGGGTTCGAGGTGGTGTTCAATGTCTGTGTCCCCAGGGCAGTGGGTCCCGAGTGTTCCCCGTGCCTGGACAGGACAAGGTACAGGGGCAGACTTGAACGGGCCCTCACCACCCTGGGCTGGGAGGGGCTGTGAATGCTGGGTCCTACCGTGTCTGCTCTCTCCCACAGATGAAGATGCTGGACGGTGAGAACACCAGGCTGGGCCGGGAGCTGGTGGAACTGCAGGGCCGCCTGGCACAGGGCGAGCGGGCAGAAAAGGAGGGCCGGCGGGAGGCCCTGGGCCTCCGACAGAAGCTGCTGAAGGGCGAGGCCAGCCTGGAGGCCATTCGGCAGGAGGTAACCCGGGTGTGGATGGGGAGGGTCTTAGGAGGCAGTTGGGGGGTGCCCTGTTCCCCTCTCCCCGCAAGAAACAGGTGGGGACTCCAGTGTTGGAGTCTTTCTGAGAGATCACTCCCCAGGACTCGTTCCTGTCCTCCACCCCTTGAGATTCTTCCCCAGGTATAATAGTAATAGTTGCAAGAACTGTGTAGTGGGGTGGGGGGGGTTGCTCTATAGACACAACCTTGTTTGATTCTCCCAGCAGCCTAATGAGAGGCAGGCACTCTTACCCCGGTTTTCAAAGAGAACCACTTAGGCTCAGAGAGGTCAAGGGATCTACTCAAGGTCACACAGCCACCCAGCTCTGTCTGACTCCAAAGCCTCTACTCTTTCCATTCTGCTTCTCTGTTGTGTCGCTTCAGCGAATCTACTGTGTGACCGTGGCTAAGTCGCTAACCTCTCTGTGGTTCAGAGCACTGATGGGATGGGGCCCTCGCATACGTCCTGGCATCCAGGTGCTCTGGGACTGGTGGTCTCGAGTGAAACTGACGGCTACAAGGGGTTGGTTTACCCTCTCAACCAGAGGAGTGCGTGAGGGATCATGCACTCCGTCAGAAAATAATTTTTTAGTACGTGCCCCATGGTGTGATTTATTGATAAGTTACGTGCACTGAGAGGCAGTACAGCCTCTTGGTTGAAAGAACAGCCGCTGGACCCACTGAGCTTGGCTTTGAATCCTGGCTCTCTGAGGACTAGCAGCGTGGCTTCGACTACCTGATGCAACTGCTCTGTGCCTCAGTTTCCTCCTTTGTGAACCGGAGATGATTCATGGTGGTTGAGCTGAGTTTGTTTGGAAAGTACTTAGTGCCTGGCACTGATAAGTCCTGTCCGTGGAGTGTGGCTGTTAGTCCAGCACTGATAAGTTGTGCATATTACAAGGCATATACACAGAAGGAAGAGAAAAAGATTCTAGCAGTTAACCCCCACACTCCCGCGGCTGTTCCCGCACACCCCGCCTGGGTGGAGACCACTAAAGAAGCAAGTGTGGTGCCAGCCACTTTTGGGTGGCTGGGCTCCAGGCGGGGTTTGGGTTGGGGGTAGCCTTGCTGACCCCCACCTCCGGGCGCTGCCCGCCCCAGCTCCAGGGAGCCCAGAGGAAGCTGCAGGAACAAGAGGGCGAGTTCCGGGCCCGCGAGCGAAGCCTGCTGGGCTCCCTGGAGGAGGCGCGCGGCGCCGAGAAGCTGCAGCTGGACCACGCCCGCAGCCTGGAGCTGAAGCTGGAGGCGGTGCGGGCCGAAGCCGCGGAGCTGGGGCTGCGGCTGAGCGCGGCCGAGGGCCGGGCACAAGGCCTGGAGGCCGAGCTGGCCCGCGTGGAGGCGCAGCGGCGCGCAGCCGAGACCCAGCTGGGCGGCCTGCGCTCGGCCCTGCGCCGGGGCCTGGGCCTCGGGCGCACCCCCAGCCCGGCCCCGCTGCCCTCGCCGGGTTCACCAGTTCGGAGCGCGCCGGCTGGAGGTGAGTGCCGCACCCCGGAGGCGGGGAGGGGCGGGGCGCCGGGCGGGTCTTGTTGAGACCACGCCCGTGACCACGCCCCCAAGCGGGTCTCAGCTTGAGAGCCCCTGCTGGCTGGGCCACGCCTCTCCTTTAACGACCAGTCTCAATCCCCGCCCCCATATCACTTTCTTCCCTTTGGGGAGTCTGCCCAAGTTCTTACTCTAAGCTGATTCTGCTCCTTTGGTTGCTTCATTTTAAAGGGGGTAGTAGTGCCTTTTCTGTTTAAAAAATTTTTTGAGTGTTAATTTTTGAGAGAGCGAGAGCGTTCGCGAGTAGAGGGGAGAGAGGGAGAGAGAGGGAGAGAATCGGAAGCAGACTCCAGGCTTTGAACTGTTAGCACAGAGCTGGCCGCGGGGCTTGAACTCGCGAACCTCGAGATCATGACCTGAGCTGAAGTCCAACGCTCAACTGACTGAGCCACCCAGGTGCCCCTGATGGTGCTTATTCTTAATGCCCCTGACTCCTCCGGGACTTCGGGGCTCCACCCTCTATAATTGATCCTCACCCTGTCTCTCCATCAGTCTCCCACCCCTAGCCTGATGCTCGTCCGTAGTGGGCTTGTGACCCCCGCATCACAGCCAGACAGGTACATACCCAGCCTAAAACCCCTTCCAGCAGCTCCTTCAGAAATCCTTCCAGTCCCAGTTGCTCCCAGGGCCCCATGGACGACCGTGGGAGTGTCAGCGCTGCGCTACAGGGCGTGTGAGCCGACCTGTCGGAGCGTCCTGGTCTCCGCCTGACATACTCTTAATCTTGATTCCTAGGGCCCAGAATAGAACCTCTGGAAACTTAGCCCTGTGGGCACGTCGCTGTGGGATGCTGGGCTGTTGCCTCTTCAGGTCCACAGATTTAGCCCGTGGGTCACATCCAATCAGCTATGCAGTATTTATTAAGCACTGGCTGTGTGCTGAACACAGGCTAAATATGGGAGGAGCCCTAAGCAAACTACTGTTTCTGCTCTTCGGGAGTTTAGAGTCTAGGGATAGGAGCAGACAACAAATGGGATATGTGAATGAAATAGAGAATGTTCTGGGTGGTAGTAAGGGCTGGAAAATAGGTAAGGACAAATACATTAAAGGACATTGCTAGTGAGAATGTAAAACAGCACAGCTGCTGTGGAAAACAGTTTGGCAGTTCCTCAAAAAACTTAGAATTACTGGCTGCCTGGGGGGCTCAGTCGCTTAAGCGCCCAACTTCAGCTCCAGACACGATCTCGGGGTTTGTGGGTTTGAGCCCCGTGACGGGCTCTGTGCTGACAGCTCAGACCCTGGAGCCTGCTGTGGATTCTGTGTCTCCCTCTCTCTCTGCCCCTCCCCTGCTCACGCTCTGTCTGACTCTCAAAAATAGACAAACAGTGAAAATAATAATAATAATAATAATAATAATAATAATAATAAAACATAATAAAAATCTTAGAATCATCATGTGCCCCAGCAATTCCGCCCCTAGGTGTATAACCCAAAGAACTGAAAACGGGGACTCGAACAGATACGTGTACACCAACCATTTGTAGCATGATTACTCACAGTAGCCGAAAGGCGGACTCAGCCAGTGTCCATCGACAGAGGAATAGATACACAAAATGTGGTGTAGCCGTACAAAGGAGTACAATTCAGCCTTAAAAAGCAATGCTGTTCTGATACATGTTACAACATGGAAGAGTCTTGACAATATTATGCTAAGTGAAAGAAGCCAGTCACAGAAGGACACTTGCATGAAATACCTAGAAAAGACAAATTTATAGAGACAGAATGTAGATTACAGGTTACCAGGGACTGGAGGGAGGGGAGAATTGGGAGTTACCGCTTAGTGGGCACGGAGTTTCTGTTCGAGGTTGTACCCGTCAGTTTGCTGGGGCTGCCAAAACAAAGCACCGTGAACTTCAATTTGTGTCTCATTATTCCGAAGGCCAGAGTCCAAGATTAAGGTGTCAGCAGGGCCATGCTCCTTCTGAAGTCGCTAGGGAAGGATCTGTTCCACGCCTCTCTCCTGGCTGCTTGTAGTTCCCAGGCCTGTGAAAATATAGGAGAAGCTACAATAAATTGTTAGAACAAATAAGAGGCTGGAAGGTTGCTGGAAACAAGATCAACATACAAAAGTAATTATATTTTATTATATCAACAAAAGCAGAACATGTTTGTTATTCGTAGATTGCCAACAGCAGAATTGACCAAATATGTTTTATACTAGCACTAAGAAATCTCTCCCCCAAAGAAAACACCAGATCTAGACAACTTTACAGATAAGTTCTACTATTCAAGGAAGAACTAATTCTAACCTAATATGTACAAGACTTTTACGAAGATGACCATAAATTTTGTTGAGAGACATTAAAAGAAAGCTAAATAGGAGAAATGTTTTTATGTATCAACAAATTCACTATTATAAACTTGTCAGCTCTTCCAGATTCATCTATAGATTCAATGATCTTCTGGCAAAATCCTTTCTGTGTGTGTCAGACTCGACAAGCCAATTCTAAAACTTCTATGGAAGAACAAAGGCCAAGAAAGCCAACACACTCTGGAAGGAAAAGAACTAGATGGCTAGGAGTGGGGGCTTGCCTTGCCAAAGATAAAAGTTAATATAAAGTTTTAGTAATTCAGTTGCTGTGGTGCCAACGCCTACGCTGGTTGAGTGGCCAAGACCCACGTGTCTAAAGAAGCCTGATCTGTGTTGGAAGCTTGGTCTGTGGTGGGCTTTCCAACAAACAGGATTTGGATAATCAAGAATCCATACAGAAAAAAAAAAGAAAGAAAGAGACCCTTACATCACATTTTAGATAAACATTTAGATAAACATTGATTTCAGGTAGATTAAGGATTATGGTGAACTAGATTTTTGTTTATTTAGGTAATCTCTACACCCAGTGTGGGGCTCACACTCATAACCCAAGGTCAAATGTCCCATGCTCTTCTGACTGAGCCAACCAGGCGCCCCTAAGTAGATTTAAAGATTAAATGCAAAAGGTGAGACTGTAGCTTTCAAAAGACAATACAGAAAAATATCCTTACGACTTCAGGGCAGGAAAGGATTTCTGAAGACACACACACACACACATCCTGCTAACTATAATGTTAATAAACGTTATTTAATTAAAATTAAGAACCTGAAAAAAGATGTCTAGGAAGGCATATTGTATGTATTTTATCACAAGGAAGAAATTAAAAAAAAAATTATTTTTGAGAGAGACAGAGTGCAAGCAGGGGAGGGGCAGAGAGAGAGGGAGACACAGAATTCAAAGCAGGCTCCAGGCTCTGAGCTGTCAGCACAGAGCCCAACGTGAGGCTCGAACTCACAAACCATGAGATCATGACCTGAGCCAAAGTCGGACGCTTAATCGACTGACCCACCCAGAAGCCCCATAAAAATTTTTTGTTTGATGTTTATTTTTGAGACAGAGAAAGAGAGAGCATAAGTGTGGGAGGGGCAGAGAGAGGGAGACACAGAATCCCAAGCAGTCTCCAGGCTCTGAGCTGTCAGCACAGAGCCCTACGCGGAGCTTGAACTCACGAACCGCGAGATCATGACCTGAGACGAAGTCAGATGCTCAGCTGAGTCACCCAGGCGCCCCAGAAATTGTTTAAAGATACAGCAAGGTCAGGGGTAGGGGTGTCTGTGTGGGAAATGGAGAGCCCCAGTGAGGAGGTGGTAGGTGGGGAAGGGTGGGTGGGAGAGGAGACTGAGGACAAGGGGCAAGTAGAAGGTCCTGAGTGGCAGCTTCCCTGTAAACAGCGAAGGGGACAGAGCAGGCACAGGGCAGCGAGCAAGGTGCAGAGGAGTGGGAGGTGAGGACGTGGGGACAAAGGACACGCTCGAGTAACCCTTGCAGGCCACTCTGTGCCTTGGGAACAGTGGGTAGACATCCTGCTCTGGGTCCTGAGCTCTGTTGACCGAGCCGTGGGGCAGCTCAGGTGTCTCTTGGCAAAGGCAAGAGGATGCTATGGGCAAGCTGACCCCCTGCCCTGTGATTCCGATGCTGACCTGCAGGTGGCGCCCTGTCTCTGTGCGCACTGCCCCTCTCACCTCTTGAAGCAGAGTTCATTTCTCTGCCTGGAAGTAGGACTACCTGGTCCCAAATCCTATTGCGGGATCTTCCCAGCTTTGAGACCAAGCAGATCCCTTACCTGCCTTGAGCCCGTCCAGCCCGTGGAGGGGGGACATTGGTTCTTACTTCACAGAGAATTATCGTGAAGGTGGGCTAGACGGTCAGGAAAGCCCCGTGCCTGGCATGTGGGAAGCAGGGAGATGTGGAGGTGGCGGAGCGTCCGCCGTGGACTGGGCCGTGGGAGTGCAGCCCTCACGGTGCCCCCGGTCTGGGCGGGGAGGCAGGCCTCGGAGCCTCATGAGGGTGGGGTGAGCTCACCCCCCACCCCAGCCTGGAGTCAGGGACTTCTCTGGGGAGCAGATCTAATGGAATGGGCCAGGCAAAGAGAGGCCGTGGGGAGAGAAGGGAACGGTAGGCATGAAGGCCTTGGTGCTGGAAGAGGGAATGTTCTAGAACTTGGGAGCTAAGGGTCATGTGGAATGGACAGCTTGCAAAAGGTGAGAAGGCTGTGTTAGGGTGAGCAACGGGGCCTCTGCACGATGGCAGGGGCGTTGGGCTTATTCTGAGGGAGCTGGGACCAGGGAAGGGTTAAGCAAGAAGGTGGGGGCGGCTGGGAGGGTGAGGTGGGTGAGGAGCCCGCAGGCGCCGCCCAGGGCGGAGAGGCCCGGGTTCCTGCAGCCCTAAGCATGCCGCCGCCCCCAGGAAGCGGCGAAGGGCTCAGCAGCCCCAGCCCCTTGGAACGCAGCCCTGGGTCCGAGCCACCATCCCCAGGACCTGCCACCTCCCCGGCATCTCCAGACCTGGACCCGGAGGCGGTACGGGGGGCCCTCCGGGAATTCCTGCAGGAGCTGCGGAGTGCCCAGAGGCAGCGGGTGAGGCTGGGTAGGGGACCGGGTGGCCGAGGACCCCGCGAGGGGCTGCGGGGTGGCAGAACAGAGGTGCTCCCTTCCCCCCCCACCAACGATGTCGGGGCCGCAGGACGAGCTTCGGGCCCAGACCAGCGCCCTGAGTCGACAGCTGGCCGAGATGGAGGCCGAGAGGGACAGCGCCACCTCACGGGCGAGGCAGCTGCAGAAGGCCCTGGCCGAGGGGGAAGAAGGTGAGTCTGACCCCCGCTGGCTCCCTGGTCCCTAACCCCTCCGTCCCTGCCCTGGCCACTGCCACCCGAATTGGGGGCTGTCTCCTCCGGGGGGCCCTCCCTGGTCAGCTCCACGCGTGCAGACCCAGACCCTCCAGGACTTGAGGGGGCGGGCCCTGTGGCCGGCGGAGGGCAGGCGGGGCACCTCGTGGCCGGGCTCCGGGCCTGACGGGGCTGGGGCGCTGCAGCCCGGCGCCGCGTGGACGGCCGGCTGAGCGGGGCCCGGGCGGAGCTGACGCTGCAGGAGGAAAGCGTGCGGCGCAGCGAGCGCGAGCGCCGGGCCGCTCTGGACCAGGTGGCCACCCTGGAGAGGAGCCTGCAGGCCACCGAGAGCGAGCTCCGGGCCAGCCAGGTAGGCGGGAGCCGAGGGCCGGCGGGGGTGAGGGGGTGGGGGGAGTGCTCGTGTGCCCCCGCGGCCGGCTGGGCGTCCTGCTCTGTGCTTCTCTGCTGCTGCTGGGACCCCCTAAAGTGAGCCGCCTGTGACTGTCCGGAGGCACGTTCAGACTGCACCCTCTCGCTCCTCCTTGCGGTCACTGGGCTGCAGAAGGAAAGGCCTGGGCTTTTGAGCCGACAGAAGAAAGACTGTTCGAGTCCTGGCCCTGCTGCTTACTCCCCGATCTCAGTTTCCACCTGCCTAAGAGGGGGAGGCCAGCAGTCGTCTCCCAGAGACGATACACGGATGCTTTTTTTTTTTAAGTTTGTTTTTGAGAGAGAGCACGAGCAGGGGAGGGGCAAAGAGGGAGGGAGACAGAGAATCCCAAGCAGGCTCCTCACTGTCCACGCAGAGCCCGATGCAGGGCCCCATCCCTCGAACCGCGAGATCATGGCCTGAGCCGAAATCAGGAGTCGGACACTTAACCGACTGAGCCACCCAGGTGCCCCATGAATGACCTTAACATATGGTGTTCAGGGGACCTCAGTTTCCTTGGTCTCTGTAGAGCCACATGAGGGCTGTAGTGGTGTTCTGGGGTTTTTATGTGTGTTTGGGGGACATTTGTGTACGCGTGTGCATGTGTGTGCATGTCTGGGGCAGGACACTCTGGCCCCGGGGGTGACAGTCCAGGCCACCGAAGCCTTGAGCCCTCCTCATGCCAAAGATCCCTTCGCTCCCTCCCCCTTCCTCTCCGGCCCTCCATCGTTGCCCCCCGCAGCCCACCCCCTGTCTCTGGCTCCAGGTCAAGTTTGAGCTGGATTGTTATGTCTGTGGTTCCAGCTCTGGCCTCGGGCCCAGCTGCAGGGGCCGCAGGAGGAGGCCAGGAACAAAGCTGGGCAGGGGCCAGAGTGGGGCCTCCAGGCCCCGACATGGCAGAGTTGGGCTCTGGGCACGGCGGCAGGGGGCCAGGCCAGGGCGGGGGTGGATTGTCCTGGATGTATGAGGATGGTGGCGGGCACGGAAGGGCCCCAGGCTGTCTTCCTGTCGGACCCCGTGTGGGGGAGGGAGGAACATTGTGCCCTAAAACCAGGGGCCCAGGGCTCCTACCTGACTCAGCTCAGGTCACACAGTGCGGCTTCCGGGCCTGCCTCTGGAGTTGAGGGAAGCCCTGGAATCTGCATTTTTACCCTCCCTCCCCACCCCAGGGCTCTGTGGACACTTCAAGGTGCCCCTGGGCCCGTGCAGTCTCCACCCTGCACAGATGTGCGGTCCGGCCACGGAGCAGGAAGAGGGAATCTAGATCACAGAGCCTGTTAGAAAGGCCAGATCAGCCAAGTCTGTGTCTGGGCTCCTCAAGTCAGCCCATCCTGGGAACATACAGGGAGACGGAGGCCTCGGAAGGGTCGCAGGCTGGGGCCCCAGGCCACACAGTGAGGGGCTGGACCAGCCGCTTCTGGGCTGCTCCCGCTTTCTCCGGGGGGCGGTGGCCATGGGAGGTGCGGGCTGGCCGACCCCTCCCCCACCCGCAGGAGAAGATCAGCAAGATGAAGGCCAACGAGGCGAAGCTGGAGAGCGACAAGCGGCGTCTGAAGGAGGTGCTGGACGCCTCGGAGAGCCGCACCGTCAGACTGGAGCTGCAGCGGCGCTCGCTCGAGGGGGAGCTGCAGCGCAGCCGCCTGGGCCTGGGCGACCGGGAGGCCCAGGCCCAGGCCCTCCAGGACCGGGTGGACGCCCTGCAGAGACAGGTGGGTCGGGTCCCCGTTACCCTTTGTGCCAGGTGCCTTGTGGGGACTCTGCGATAGTCCCGGCAACCCTGAGGCAAGCGTCCTCCTCATCTCGTGGACAGACGCTGAGAGAGGTGATAATCATCCCCCAAGATCACGTAGCTAATTAGAGACACAGCCAAAATTAGAATTTAGGACTCTGGCAATAGAATCTGCATTCTGAGGAAACACGTGGGACAAGTTAGAGATGTAGGTTTCACTCATGCCCCTTTTTGCCTTGGCTGCCAGGAAGCTCAGCTCTAACGAGAATGTTCAGCAACTCTGCTAGTCCTACATGGTCACCCACCAAAGTCGAGAACACAGAACATTTCTGGATTGTGGTGGTCACCCTTTCTCCTCCCTGGCAGGAAGACTGGGGAGGAGACCGTGGGGTCTGGGACATCAGGGTTCGTGGCACTCCGGGTGAGGGGAGTTAACCAGCAGTGGGACGGACCTAGGCTGCGGTGGGCCGAGCCAGTGGGAGCACCTGGGAACAATGAGCGTCAGTGATGAAGGCCTAGGCGGAGGTGGGAGGAGCTTGGCTTGGGTTTGACCTCCCTGCCGGAGGCCGTGGCGAGAGCAGAGCCGCTTTACTGTCCTCTCTGCCCTCCTGCCAGGTGGCAGACAGTGAGGTGAAGGCGGGGACTCTGCAGCTGACCGTGGAGCGGCTGACCGGGGCCCTGGCCAAGATGGAAGAGAGCGAGGGGGCCTTGCGGAACAAGGCGCAGGGCCTGTCAGAAGCACTGGCCCAGAACAGCGCCAACCTTACCAGCACCCAGGACAAGAACCTGCACCTGCAGAAGGCCCTGGCCGCCTGTGAACATGACCGCCAAGTCCTCCAAGTATGGGGGTTCCAGGGCCTGGCTGGGGGTGGGCCCAGTGAGAGTTAGAGCAAGGGCAGGCGTGGAGGGGCCCTGGGCAGGCAGTCACCTGGGAACCGTAGGGAGGCCGTCCGTGAGAGCTTCGAGGCCCAATGAGAGCACTGGCCAGTGAGACGAGGCAGGGTGGGGGGCAGTAAGAGAGTACGCCTACTTGTATAGGCTCGAGGGACCCAGAGGTCCAGAGTAGCGGGGGACCTTTGGCTCCATCCTGGCACCATCAGCCCCTGTCCCCCAGGAACGGCTGGAGGCAGCCCGGCAGGCGTCGTCCGAGGCCCGGAAGCAGAGCAGCTCCCTGAGCGAGCAGGTGCAGACGATGCGGGGCGAGGTGGCCGACCTGGAGGTGCAGCGGGCAGAGGCAGAGGGCCAGCTGCAACAGCTCCAGGAGGTGAGGCCCACGGCGGGCCCCTTCTGTCACCCAGGATGGGGTGGGGCCTTCCTCCTCCCTCCTCGCAAACCCAGACCCAGCCTCCCGCGAGGAAGCGTGGTTCGTTCAACCCGCACCCCCATTACACAGATGGAGAAGCCGAGGCCCAGAGAAAAGAACGGTGTAGCCTCAGGTGATGGTTCTCTGATGTGGGCCGGCCTCGCAGTCCAGAGCGTCAGGTGCGCACGCCCCGAGGCCCGGAGGCATTGAGGGCTTGCTGACTGTCTGCAGGTGCTGCGGCAACGGCAGGAGGGGGAGGCGGCGGCCCTGCACGCGGTGCAGAAGCTGCAGGACGAGCGGCGGCTGCTGCAGGAGCGCCTGGACGGCCTGCAGCGAGCCCTCGCTCAGCTGGAGGCGGAGAAGCGGGAGGTGGAGCGCTCGGCGCTGCGACTGGAAAAGGACCGGGGTGCCCTCAAGAGGTTGCTGGACAAGGTGGGCCGAGCCGCCAGGGCTGTCCCCTCACTTCCTCTGGGCCTCGGCCTTATGTCCCCAAGGCCGGGGGCCCCAGGTGCCCTCTGGCCCCTGCTCTTGTGCCCCTCCCTCTTCCCAGGTGCCCCGACGCCCCCCACCTCTCCTGGCCCCGGTGCCCTGACGCCCCCCACCTCTCCCGGCCCCGGTGCCCCGATGCCCCCCGCCTCTCTCAGCCCCGGTGCCCTGATGCCCCCTGCCTCTCCCGGCCCCGGTGCCCTGACGCCCCCTGCCTCTCCCGGCCTAGGTGGAGCGGGAGAAGCTGCGCAGCCATGAGGACACGGTGCGGCTGAGCGCCGAGAAGGGCCGCCTGGACCGCACGCTCACGGGGGCCGAGGTGGAGCTGGCCGAGGCCCAGAGGCAGATCCAGCTGCTGGAGGTCCAGCCCCTGGCCACCCCCTCCCTCCCTAGCCCTGGACCCGGGTCCCGCCCCCACCCCCGGCCCAAGTGCCAGACCGTCCAGGGAGCTGCCAATGGCCCAGGGTCCTCAACCTCCATAACCCAGGAGCCCGGACTCTTGGAGGGGGGCAGCCAGAGCCGGGTCCCAGAGGGAAGGGTCCTTCCCAGAGCGGAGACCAGAGAGATGCCAGGAGCATGTCAGCCTGTGTGTTTGCGAGCTGCGGCCACCTGCAGGTGTGAGTGTGCATGGGAGAATTCTGCGTGTAACACGAGCCTTGTGCACAGACGTGGCGAGTCTGCATATTAGGGGTGTGTTTGTGCGTTTTCCTGTCCAGGCGTCTTCATGAATGTAGACGGATGTAGGCGTATTGCACCTTCGTACCTATGCACACATCCATGTGAACGGGGCAAAGTGCTTGCCTACATCTGTGCGTGTGTGCACAGTGCGTGTCACTGGGGTCACTAGGTACCCTGACCCGGGATTCACAGACCAGGGGGGCCAGGAATATGGGGGACAAACAAGGATCTCTTGCTCACCCTGCCTGCACTGTCCTGAGGGGCCTTCTAGGCTCTCGTTCCTGGGAGTGCCTGACACGCCCCCCTCCCCACGCAGGTCCACACCCCTGACTTGCGGCTCCTCCCGCAGGCTCAGGTGGTGGCCCTGGAGCAGGAGCAGAGCCCCGCCCGGCTGGAGGCCGAGGAGCAGCAGCTGGAGCTGCAGCGGGAGGTGGAGCGCCTGCGCAGCGCCCAGGTGCAGACGGAGCGCACCCTGGAGGCGCGGGAGCGGGCCCACCGGCAGCGCGTGCGCGGGCTGGAGGAGCAGGTACTCGGGCCTGGGTGGGCCCTGCCCCTGCCCCTGCCCCTGCCCCTGCCCCTGCCCCTGCCCCTGCCCCGGGATCCTGCAGAAGCGCCCATGGAGGGTGGGGGAGGGCTGGCTGTGACCTCTGGTACGAGCAGTCGCCGCATCTATGGCCCAAGTGGCCCAGTGGGTCCGTGCTGGTGTCCGCCATGGCTGGGCACGGGCTCAAGAGATGTCACTGGGACTCTGTCCCCGTGCTGTGGCCCTGCTGGCCTCGTGGCTGTCTCCTGGGTGGCACAGGTGGCTTCAGCAGCCCCAGCCTAGGTGATCCTGACCAGCTACCATCCCAGAGGAAGGAGGGGGGCCTTTTTCCTTAGAGCAACCGCAGACGGGCCAGGGATGACCCCTGCTGGCCTGCTTAGGTCCCTGACGCCTTCCCAGCCCTCCCTGATCTGACACGTGTGCAGGACAGGGCTGTTGGGTGGGGCCAGGCCTGCGTCCCAGGCACCCCTGGTCGGGCTAGTGCCAGGCCTACCTAAGGATGAGAGAGGGGACGGTGGCTCCTGACGAGGGGGCGAGGAGCGGTCAGAAGACAGCCGCCACGTGGGTCTGAGTGGAAGGGGTGGTGGGAAGCCCCCTGGTGATTAAGGAGACCCTTTTTTTCTGGAAACAGGCAGGATCGGGTCCCTTCTGGGGTGGGGCTGGCCCTACTTTCTCTTCCCCAGGTGTCCACACTGAAGGGCCAGTTGCAGCAGGAGCTCCGGAGGAGCTCAGCTTCCTTCCCCCCCACCTCCGGCCCCCCAGGGGAATGAGCCCCTTCCTGGGTGCCCCCCCCCCCCGCCCCCGGCCCAGAGCTCGGCTGGGGGGTGGGCAGGAGCCAGGTGGCGGTGCTGAGCGCCAGGGACTCCAGTAGCAGCTTCTTAGCGGCATCGTGGGCCCCTCCTCAGTCCAGTTCCCGCCCGGGCCGGAGCCTCCAGGTCACCTGAGAGGGTCCCAGCCGAAGCCAGGGGGTCAGAGAGACGCCCCCCTTGCCTCTGGCTGGCCCTGGAGCATGGGCTCACGGGGAAAAAGGGGGGCGCCCGGGAGTCAGAGATCCAGGCCCTCCCCTGGCTTCCCAGAGAGAGAGCTCTCCGCCTTAGTTCAGAGTGTTTGTCAGGAAATTCCGCAGAGTCCCTGTATTTTTATACCTTTTTACGATGTTAACTCTTCAGGAGTGTTGTGTTTTTTTGTAACAAGAAGACCCCATTTTCTAAAAACGGTTTGTACAGACGTGTCCCCTTACTTCAGCGTGCCTCCTCCACGTGAGAGGCAGGGAGACTCGGGGGGCCTGGGGCCGGGGTGCAGGGGGAGATGGGGAGTCCTAGGGAACTTTCCAGCCTCACAGGATGCTAGCAGGGGGAGGTCTCCGGGGTCCTGCACCACCACCCTCTGCAGCCGACGGGGCTCTTCCCAGCCACAGCGTCCGTGCCCCTCTCTCCGGCCCCTCGTTAGGACAGGGCCCGCCCTCTGCACCGAGCCAGGCCTTCCAGGCAGTGTGCGGGCCCGCGAGTGAACGTGGGTCTTGCCCTGGCTCCGCTGAGTGAGCCTAGTAAAGCCACGTGACCTCTCAGCCTTGGTTTGCTCATCTGTAAACTGGGAACCTGCCTCGCAGCGTGGTTACGAGGAAGCAGGCACGGAAGGTGCTCGGTGGATCCGGGGAGAAAGCGCCCTTCTCCGTGGAGCCCCGCGGCATCAGGTTCCGCCCCAGCTCTGCCACTGCCGCCGTGGCTCCTGGGGCGCTACTTCCTGCCTCTGGGCCTCCGGTCCTAACGTGGTGCGATTGCTTGTGCCCGCTGCCTGGGCCTGCTGGGAGGCTGAACCGGACTGCGTGCCGATGGCCTCACACGTTTGCTCGGTTTCTGCCCTCCGAACTAGCAGCCCTCCCGCCCCCAAAGGTGGATCTCAGAGTCCACCTACTGTGACCCTCTGTATACCTTGTAAACACCTCTGTGCCTCCACGTGGGTGGCCTGCGTGCCTCTGACGACAGGGGACTTGCAACCCCACCGAGCAGCGGACACTGAGAGAGCTGTATTCCTGAACCTTCTATTTCCGATGCAGCCCCCGGCAGTGCCCCCGCAGACCCTGGAGGGGGCACTCATCCCCATCCACCTTTGCGGGGGGTCAGCTGATGCCGGTGGGTGAGGAGGCAGGACTGGGACCTCAGAGGCAAGGCCGCAGGTCACCCGAACGGTCCCTTCTCCCCAAGGGGCCAGGCAGCCTCTCGATGCGTGTGTCAGAGACACACCCGGCCACCTGCTCTGCGCTCCCAACTGAAAAATGACTAAATCTTTTGTAAAAACAATTTTAATTTTGTATAAAACAAAGGTGGCCTATGCCCGGGAGCTGTAGGAAGTCCCAGCAGACCAGCTGGGGCCAGGGGCACAGCCTACCTCGAGGGGCTGCGGGGGCAGGGGGACTGTCCGCGAGGGACTGAGAAGGCACATCGGAGGTCCAGGCCCCACCGAGAGGTCCGGGATGCCCCTCATCTGAGGGCAAAAACTGGGCAGTGGGGAGCCCCCACTGTGCCCCGGGGGTGGCCACAGGCAGGGGGAGGGGCCTGGGACAAACCCCCAGGGCCACAGTCCACTAACTTTTTACAGAATAAAAGGAAGGTCAGGCTGGGGAGAAAAGCACCAGGTCAGGCAGGGCCCAAGGGCCCCAGATCCGAGGAAGGCCCGGGACTTGGGGTGCTGGCTCCCCCTCAGCAGCCCCCACAGCTCCTGGCACAGGAAGCAGCCACGGACTGACACAGGCCGCTGCTGGCCATCACACCGCATTTGGAGAACTTGTCCCGACAAAGGTCCGCTGTTGCGGGGGGGTTGGGGGGGGGGCAAGGAGCTGGGGTCAGGGTGGGACTGGTCACGGGAAGCCACTGCCCCCTCCCAGCCCTGTCACAGGGACTGCTCTGAGGGTAGGCAGCTGGGAGGGAGCGCAGGAGCCCGCCGGAAGTGGCCCCGGAGCCGACGCGGGTTTAATAGCACCAAGCGGGCGGGCAGGCAGAAGGGCGGTGGGTGGGTGTGGGGAGGGGGAAGGTCTGGGGGCGCAGGCTGCCTACCTCGGAGGAGCTCCTCGTGGGCGCAGACCGTGCGAACACAGATCTCCTTGTTGACCACATACACGCGGCGGAGGCTGGGGGGACGGAGCCGGGACGGTGGGGGTCACCCCAGCCGCACCCAGCCCCACCAGGGGGGTCCCCACGCATCCCTGCCCCCAGGCCTGGGCTCAACCGGAGTGAGTTCAACATCAGGATTCATGCTTCCCCCAAGCCCCACCTGTGCCTGCCCCCCCACCCCCCCACCCCCCCGCCCATGCTCACCTGTAGAAGCAGACCTCGTTGAGACACTGTTTGCAAGGCTTGTGGATGGAGTAGAGGCGGGTGCACGGGTACTGTTCCTCGCGGCAGTCTGGGTGACAGGCAGGATCAGACTGGGGGCTGCAGCTCGGGGCCCCGAGCTTGCCCACTGAGACTGGCTCTCACAGCGGGGTCTAGGTCCACTCTGCACCCTCCGGTGCAGCGCAGACACACACACAAGCATACAAGCACACACAGCATTGCCGGGGCTCCTGGGGCTGCCCGATTTTATACAATAAATTTGTACACACACAAATTCGCAACCACTACTTGGACACGCAGAAGTTCAAACACAACTGCACCCCTGCCACAACAGTCAGAGAGGTCCACACCGACCAACTGTGCAGGGCTGTGCCTGCCCAGAGGAGCGCGCACTAACGCTGAGCTCACGAGGGTGAGAGCAGCCCGCACGGTCTGGCTGTCCCCGGCTCTTGGTGGGGGCGCCACGGGGGCTGGCTCAGCTGGCCTGGGCTTCTGGCCCCCTCTCTGCACGGCTGGCCACAAACACCACCCAGTCCGTCTGGCAGGAAGCCCCCAGCACTCGCTTTCTTCCCAGTGTCTGGGGGTGGAGGGCCCTGCCTGAGTTTGCAGCCGATTCTGGGGCAAGGGGGTCTCCCAGCTGCCCCCTGGGTGGGAGGGGCCCTGCAGTTGCTGGCCTAAAGCACTGGCATGTCTGCAAGCCCCGACCCTGCCATCCGCCCAGCAAAAGCAGAAGGCTTCTCTCTCCATCCCACCAGCGCTGCACCCAGCTCTACCCCCACTTCTGAGGCCGTGCCTCTGTTTCTCCAGCTGTCAGGGAAGCTCTTACCCAGAGGCCCAGGCTCCGTGGGCTCTGTCTCCACGTTTCCTGGTGCTGGCGTCAGGAGAGGGGCAAGCAGACATCACTGAGAGGGGTCCGTTCAGGGCACCAGCCCCGCCCTGCCACGGACCCGGTGCTCCCAGCTCCCAGGGTTGACAGGAGCCGGCAGCCTACCTGGGGTGGGGGCCGGGATGACTTCCTGCTGGACTTGCTGCTGGGACTGGAACTGCTCCGCAGGGGGCCGAGGAGTCACCTCTGAGTCAGGGGGCGAATAGGGGGTCCGCTCAGTCTCTCCACCCCGGCACTCAGCTGCCCGCCCGCCTGCCCCAACCCAGCCCTTTACCTTGATAATCATAGTAGTCCGGGTTGTCTGAGAACAAAGACGAATCGGGGGTTGCTGGAGGTCAGGAGGGCTCCCAGGAGGGGGGGGGGGCACAGGAGGCCACGGCTACACCCAGGACCACCCCCTAGGACTCCCGCCGCCCTTCCCACCTGGCCCCCAGCTGAGTCGTGCACACCTGGGAGCCAGGCCTTCGGCCGATGGTGCAGAGAGCTGGGCGGGGGGTGAGGCCCTTACCTATCTGGTCACTGTAGTGGGTGTACTGGACGTGGTCCGGGAACGGAGGCAGAGGGTCTAAGTCATACTGGCCCTGAGCCAGCAGGCCTACTGTGGGGAAGCAAAGCATGAGGGGGTGCCCTGCAGGGAAGGACAGCAGGGGCCCCGAGGCACTTCCGGGGAGGACCGGTAGAGGTCCCAAGAGCAGGCCGGTAAGACCCTAAAATCTACAACCCAAGGGATCCAAACTCTTAGACCCAAGGGATGCAAATTTCCCCCTCGACCACAAAGGCCCTTACCCAGCATGCTCATGAGTCCCCTCACAGACCTTTCCTGGCCTATCTTCCCCTGCTAGCCTCCTGGCTGTTCCTGGAACATATTCCTGTCTGCCCCAGGGCCTTTGCACTTGACTTCCCCTGGGCCTGCGATCCTGGTTGACTTCCCTGCCTTCAGGTGTCAGCTAAAGATTCAGTTCTGTCAAGAGGCCTTCACTGGCCTACCCACCTTCTCCACCCCGTTCTTCTGTTTAGTTCCATCCTAGTGCTCGGCACACGGGCATTTGCCACGCCTACCTGATGTATCAGCCTCCCTTCCCTGGACGGGCAGCGCCACGAAGGCAGGGATGTGTCTGCCCGGGTTCATCACTGTACCCCAGGGTCTAGCCCAGTGCCTGGCACATAGTAGGTGCTCAACAAATAGCTGTTAGATGAATAAATGTTCGATCTGGCTGGGCCTTCGATCGCCATGGATAACTCCTCATTTCACCAGCAGGGATCACTCCAAGGTCAAGATTGCATAGGGGAGGTTGGGTCCCAAATGGGTCTAGAACCTTGGTGCCTTGGGTGTCTCCCCCTCCTACACATCGGCTCCCTCCTGGGAGGGAGGGAAAGCAGGACTCCCGGTGCCTGGGCGTGTGTGCACTCTCCGGAGCCCGGCCTGGCTGCTGCTGGGGAGGGCTGGGGGGAGGGCTTGGAGGTGCCTCGCGCTTCGGGAGGGGTTGGCCGGTCCAGTCTGTGGTCCGGGAGGCAGGAGGTCCCGGGACCGGGGAGCTGTGTCCTGGCCCACAGGGCACAATCAAGGCTCACTGCCAGCTCCCAACCCCCACTCACACAAGGAGAGCCCCCCAACCCCAGCAGCCACTCACCAGGCAGGAATAGCAGGAAGAGGTAGGCAGCTCTCATGGCTACGCGGTGAGGTGAGGCAGTCCGGGCTGGTGTCAGGACAGCTGGAGGAAGGGGGGGCGGGCTGTAGCTTGGACCCACTCACCTAGGACTGCAGAGCCCACCTCTGCTCCCCCGCATCTAGCCCGGTGAAGAAGGAGATGCTGGGAACAGAAGCCAGGCGCGCACGGAGGGCGGAGTGGGGGTGGGGGCGACGGCTGCTGTCCCTGATGGCCTCCTGGGCGTTCAGGTCCCAAGGCGCAAGGCCCCCAACCTCGCTCTGGAGCTGATCTTGCCAACGGACAAAACCCACCCTGCCCTTCTCACTAAGGGCACGTTTCTAGCACCCCACCCCGTCCCCCCGCTAGCCTTGACGCTGCTCTCCCCGCCCACAGCCGTGCCCACTTCTGATTCAGCGCCTCCTGGTGTCTCGTGCACGGGTCATGTGAACCCCTGACCCCAGGCCCATCCTCAGGACCCCAGCCCCGCTCAGCCACCATCACGGCCTGGGCGCCTGGGCTCCGCGGCGTCTGCCAACCCCGCCACCTGTTCCCAATTAGCCCCCGGGCCCTGACTGTCTCGCTCTGCAGGAAACCACATGCATGCGTGGGCCCCAGGGGCCGAAGGGCAGCCAGGCCTGGGCAGGGCTCCCACCCCCAGAAGATTCGTCTCCTGCCAGGCCTCCAGGCCTCCTAAGACCTGGCTGTCTTCATCACGGACTCACGAGACTGAGGTCTATTTGTCTGCGGCAGCAGGAAACACTTAGGGTGGAGTCTGAGGAGAGATTCTCTGGATGCTAGAAGGGCCGAGCCAGAGGGGACAGTGATGTCGCCCAGCCCAGAGGTTCTGAACGCCTGATCGCTGTCTGACAAGTGTTGTGTGTGTAATTTCGGGGGGAGAGGGCGGGGGTCCACAGCCTTCACCAGGCTCTGGAAGTTCAAGAACTCCGGTCTTTGGCCACACAGTGGGCTTGGCAGGGTCTACGGTCCCGCGTGTGCAGTCTCGGCTCAGCGGGGGGCAGGCATCAGCCTTCTGCCTGGAGTGCTGGGAGGGAGTCCGCGGGCTCACCCATCCAGGAAGGCCCCTCCCACCCACACAAAGGGACTTCTTCCAGACAGCTCACTGGAGACCTAACTGCCACAGGGCGTCTAAGGGGACAGGACCCACGCATGGGCATCTGTCCCTCTTCCCTCTCGATCTAGAGCCTTCCGGGACCCCCTGCCCGGCTCATGCGTTTACCATCTCCCGTCCTTACTGACGTGGGGGTGAGGTGGGGTGGAGGAGATGAGACCCAGGACTCAGGCTGCCCCAGAGGCAGGGGACCTGGGGTGCCCCATGTCCCTATCCTGAAACCCCTTGGCCCTCTCTCAGTAGGAGGGACCCAAAGACCTGGGGTTCTTTTCCTTGTAACTCCCCACAAGGCCTCATCATCCCCTCCTTGTCCCCATGGGAGGATGGCAGCCAGGCCAGCTGGAGCTGTCACCACTCAGGAGGAGGCCCTGAGTTGGGGCCTAAGAGGTCTTAAGAGGTGGGGTGGGGGCTGTCTGTCCCCAAAGCCCCTCCTGGGCCTCTCAGTCTCCTGCATGGAGTCTTTTCCTCCCCTGGAAGGGCTGGCACCCAGGCCCAGGCTTATTGGGGGAGAGGGTCCCCAGGGGAAGGGGTGTGGGAGTCCCAGATCCCTAGAGCCCTCCCCGGGGGGGGCCACAGCTCCAAGCACTTCTGTCTAGACTACGGATTTGGGGGTGTGGGGGGGCCAGGACCTGCCTAGGAGGTGGCCCCCCTCTGGCCCCTTCCGCAGCTGGGGACCCCACCCCAATGCGATCGTGGGCAGGAGGGAATGAGCCGGCGGACTCAGAGCCCGGTGCCGCCGGAGGAGACCAGATGTGGCCGCCGCCGCACAGCTGGGAACAATCAGCCACGGAACTTGCTCGGCGGCTCCCCACGCCCTCCCGGTCTCGGGTCTCCCTTTGTCTCTCCGCCGCTGTGGCCCCGCGGCTCCGGCCGACGCCCCCACCCCACTCGCCACAGTCCAGCCTCCCGGGAGAACACAAGGCCCACCCCACCCCCCGTCCCGCCCCGACGCCCCCAAACTCGGGCCCCCCTCCGAGCGACCCCAAACCCCCCCCCCCCAAGCGTCCTCGTAGCATCTGCTCAGCCAGGCCCGGGTTCGGGAACTCCGGCAGCCGCCCCCAGGCCTGGGGCCCGCAGACCCCCACGCTCCCGGCCCCCCCAGGAACCCCCCGAGCGCGTCCCGGCCGCTCCCGCCGCCAGGCCCGCGCCTACCTGGCCGGGTCACTCCGCCGCCCGCTCCGAGTCCGCCGCTCTGAGCCCCCCTCCGGGCCCCCGACGGGCCGGCGCCCGCCCTCCAGCCCCGGAGCCGCTGGGTCCTAACGCGAGCCCCGGCCGCCGGGCCGCCCGCCGGGCCCGCGGGTCTCCAGCCCACTCCGGGGGCGGGGGGTGGGGGCGGCCCTGGGGGAGGTGCCGCCCTCACGTCTGCGCAGACCTCTGGCGGGCAGGACGCCTTTGCAGCCTCCTCGCTGCGTCTGGGCTGCAGTCTAGCGGGGGGTGGGTTTTGTAGGACGTGTTATCCCATTTCACAGAGAGGAAACTGAGGCTCCTAAAGGCGATTCAACTCAGCTCTCCCCTCAGGCTTCTCCTACCGTCCACCTTCCCTCCGGGACAGCCTTCCTGGCCTGCTTTCCCTCCGGTCTCTCTGGCTGTGCCTTCTGGGTATTCTTAACCAGCTCCAGGCTGGGGGGCGGCTTCCGTTACTTGCATTGCAGACCGTGGACCGCAGCAGGCTACCAGGCCTGGCCCCATGCGTGTCCCCAAGGATCCAAGTCCAAACTCATGACCCCTGACCCGGCTGTCCTAGAGGTTCCCATCTAGGGAGCGGTACCACCACCCTTCAGTTACTCAGGCTTCCCCTCTTGCTCTCACCCCTGCCTCCAGTCCAGCACCCGGCCCCCAATCCTGCCTCTCAAGTATTTTTCACATGTGTCTGCTGTAAACCCCCATTAGTTCTTGCCCGGACTCTGTAATAAGCTCTAATCTAGGCTTTGCCAAGCGGGGCCTGCCCTCCCAGACCCACCTCTGACGCTGGCCCCCTTCTACTTAAAGCTTCTGCTGGTTTCCACGGTACCTGGGATCAAGGCTAAATTTCCCCGTGGCCCCCGAGGACCCTGCCGTTCATCTTGGTCTGGCTCTGCCTCCTCATTCTGTGCCCCAGCAGCCACAATGGGCCTTCCGGCAATCTCTCCCTTCCCCTGCCTGCCACAGGACTTTTGCTCAAGCCGTTTCTTCCTCTGGGAACACTGCTGAGGTCGACCTCCTTCGGGTTACAGAGCAAACCCTCCCTTCAGGGGAGCCTTCCCTTCCGTTTCTCCCCATTCCGCCCCGAGGCCCTCTCTGCTCTACTGCTCGGGGCTGTCCTGTTGCCCTATGTCTGTGACCACGTGAGTCCCGCTCCTCTCCCAGATGAGCTCATGAGCTGGGGAGCCACGCGAAGACAGCGAGACAGCGACAAAGTCTGTTTTTGCTCATCCCAGCTTATGCTCGTTAGGCACGGCGCCAGGCTCGGGGCAGCTGTTCAGCAAACATTAACGGAATGAATGAACGTGGACTCGGTTCTCCGGGGGGGGGGGGGGGGGAGCCTGGGCGGGGGGGGGGGGGCCGAGGCAGCGTAGGTCCCTGCCTCTGGGGCGGTCCTTGGCCCTGCCTGGGCCTGAGACGGGGGCTCAGGCTGGGAGGACATGGGGGTCTCCTTGCCCCCAGTCACGCACCCACAACTGCCTATCCCTTAGACTCCGAATCCTATTAGGCAGGACTTCAGTCTGTCCCATGCGTAGCTTGCTCCCCGGTGCTGGTTTGGCGCATGAATGGATGAGTATTTGCCACCCCCTCTCCAGGGTCTGTCACAGAAGAGCAGGGGCTTCTGTTACCCGGAGCCCTGTGGGCCCTGGCGGCCAGCACAGCCCTGGCTGCCCTCCCTTAGCGCTCGGCTGCTGCCAGGCACGAGCTCACTAGGGCAGGAGAGGAAACCACCCGCAGGAACGCTGTTCCCTGCACTTGACCAAAGGGGAAACAGAGGCCCCAAAGCTTCCCACTCCCGGGTCCTGGCCCCCAGGCCCTCTGTGCTGCTTCTACCCACTCCCCCGGCCCCCCGGCCCCAGGCAGAGGTGGCAGATATTTGGGGAGGGGGCAGCAAGGGGGGGGTGCTCTTCTCTCGCGACCTCAGAGGTTCGCTCCTTCCCTGCTCGCCTCTCACAGAGCCGTGCATGCGCAGAGGCCAAGTTCACCGTGGTAGCACCTGTGCCCGGCACAGGATGGTCCAATAAACTCCTGAAGAAATCGGCTAAGGGATTCGAAGCCAGCCTCTTTCGGTGTCCTCCAGCCTCCGCTCGCCCAGCCTCCACCACCCCAAACTGCTGCTGGTTGAGGACTCCGTGCCCGGCGCCGGAGGTCTGAGGACGCGCCTCCTGTTAGAAACTGCTTTTTCGCACCCCACATCCCTTCTGCTCAGCCGGATCCAACG
The DNA here is from genome assembly GCA_030068075.1 of Paguma larvata. NCBI lineage: Eukaryota > Metazoa > Chordata > Mammalia > Carnivora > Viverridae > Paguma > Paguma larvata. The sequence continues at coordinate 11,812,152 of CM057833.1, forward strand.
TTTCCTGAGTTCCTGCTAGGGCAGGTGGGGGTTGGCGCCAGGGCTCCCAGGAATGAGGTCAGCAGGGGGCTTCCGGAGGGCAGGACGCGGTCTTTCCCGCGCTCTTCTGCCCCGCACCGGTGGGCCAGATGGCCGAGCGACATCGCCGGAGTCGGGCTTGGCCGGTGTCCCACTGGCGGGATGAGGTCAGAGGCACCCACCCTTCCCCAGGGGACGGTGCACGTGGTTTGGGCTGGGAGACATGGGCTCAGAGCCTGGACCACAAACACGTCCCGGGGTGCCGGAGGGGGGGTGGGGGGGGAGGGGTGGGGAGGGTGGTGGAGGGTGGGGCACAGGAGGGAACTGCCCCAGTTAAATGCCTCCTAGGCGCTGGGACTTGTGGGAGCCGAGTCCATTCTCTTCCTGTCCCCACAGGCGGCCAGGAAGGGACGAGCGTGGGTGCTGCAGTCGAAGTGACCTAGTCACCTCCCCCCTCCAACTCGTGTGACCCCGAAACCTCAGTCTCTGTATCTGCAAACTAGGAATAAGAGGCCACGGTCGTGGGGATTCAATGGTGATACATGCAGAATGCTTAACGGAGGAGCGCCTGGGCGGCTCGGTCGGATACGCCTCTGAGCGTCCGATTCTGGATCTCAGCTCAGGTCGTGGCCTCGCGGTCCCGGAGTTCGAGCCCCACCTCGGGCTCTGCGCTGATGGTGGGGAGACTGCTTGGGATCCTGTCTCTCCTTCTCTCTGCCCTTTGCCCACTTATTATTATAAATAAATAAATACGCTTAAAAAAAAAAAAAGAAAAACCCCCAAACGCTTAACAGAGCGCCAGGCACGTGCTCGACCCGAAACCATTCTTACTGTCAGACGAGGAGACGGAGGCCCAGAGAGGGCAGTCGTCCGCCGTGACCTGAGGTGCGAGGCGGGGCCACATGCCGGGGACAGCCAGCTGGGCACCCGGTCAGCGGTACCATGTAGGAGACAGCCGTGGCCGTGCCAGGAAAATATCACGACTTTATTTGCTCCGCCGACGGAGGCTCTGGGGGGCACTGGGAGCTGTCGTGTCTACACGGGAGGCCTGGAGTTGGGGACAGTAGCACTTCCCCAGCCGAGGGCAGGGAAGGCTGGGCCGGGTGGACTCGGGGCAGGAGCAGGACATCCGCCCGCCTCCAGGCTGCAGAAGTGATGGCGGTGGTGTCTCCGGAGATGGTCCCGGCCGGCGGCTCAGAGGCAGGGAGGTCGGTGTCGGGCGGGCGGCCCGCGCTACCTCACGGGCCCAGCGGGCGGCGGCCAGGGCTGCTCGGCCAGCTCCCGCTCCAGCTGCTTGAATCGCTTCTTCGAGGCCTTTCTGGGTCGGAGCCGTCGCAGGCAGGCTGGGAGGCACTGGTCCAGCACGCTCTGCGGAGGACGGGGACGGCGCGGAGGGGTGGCTGCGGCCGAGGCCCACCCCGAAAGCGCACCCCCCACACTGCCAGCCCCAACCCAGGGTGAGCCCCACACCTCGAGCAGGAAGGCCCCCACGAAGTTGCAGGCCACCAGGCCCAGCAGCAGCAGCTTGAAGCAGGTGTCGGCGATGTCCCTCAGCGCCAGCGGCCCCTGCAGGAGGCCGGGGACCAGGAGGAGCCCCACCAGGACCGAGCCCAAGAGCGCCAGGGCCATCAGGAAGGGCACTGTGGGCGAGGGAGTCCGTCAGGCCAGGGAGCCGCTGCCCGCTCACGCGCATGCCCAGTGAGCCCCCCCTCGGGCACCAGCCCCTCACACCCCTCCCCGCTCTCCCCTGCACCGGCCCCGCCCTGCGGCCGCACCGTTGGTGTAGAGTGGCCGGCGGAAGGGCGCCCCCTTGGACACGGCGGCCGCCAGGATGAGGTACTGGAAGCTGGACAGCGAGAAGACCACCGTGTTCTCGTAGTTGGGCAGGTTGTCTGGCGCGGGCACGGTCTTGTTCAGAGGCACGAACCTGCGGCCACGAAGACCAGGGGTCAGGGAAGGAGTGTGGAGGTGGGGGGGGCGGGGCTGGGACTGGGGGGCGGGGGGTCCCCACTCACCAGGGTTGGGCCACGGTCAGGAAGTAGCCCCCCAGCTGCACACCGGCCACCAGGGCCACCTGGAGCAGCAGGCTGCTCAGCACGGGCACGCTGAGCAGGGCCCCCGGCGGCCGCGCCAGCCCCAGCACCAGCGCGGGCCCCGTGCGGCTCATGAGCACTGCCACCGTGGTGGTGATGACCAGGTCGATGGCCAGGAACTGCACGTCCCCCAGGTTGGTGCTGATCTGCCAGCGGGGGAGGGAGGGCAGAGGGACAAGTAGCAGGGGGGTGGGGGAAGGCATCGCCCCGCCCTGCAACCTGACCGGGAGGCAGCGCTTTCCTGCCTCTGGGAAGCGCCTAGTCTGATGGAGGAGACACTGCACTGCCTTCAGGGGGCCCGTCTCCCAGTCTGAGGGAGAAGGCAGGGAGGCCTAAATCTGATAGGGCAGGTGCCTCCTACCCTCGGGGTGTCCTCTGCGTGTAGAGGACACAGTTCCTGGCAGACACGGGGACAGAGGCTTGTACGAGATCTGCAATGCCCCACGGGGTCACTTCCTTTCCACGGGGGCGAGCAGCGTGTGCCCAGAGCAGAGTGGGGAGATACCCTTTGGGCCGGGTGTGACGGGGACAGCCAAGGTCTCGGGCAGGGCACGCAGGGCAATAGGTGGGTCTGGGGGAGCAGTGCAGCGACCCTGCCCCATCCCTGCCTCAGTCTCCCCTGGACATAGGAGCTCCCGGAGGGCAGGCACGAGACATCAGCACAGGACAGCCGCCCTCGTTCTGTGGACCTACTGTGTGCCGGGTGCCGAGCTTGGTGCCTTGTGACCCGAGGCTCCCCAGTCGTCCAAGCCACCGAGCTGGACACCAGCAGGGCAAGCTCTGAGGCCACGCCGTCCATTCCAGAACCTGCTGGGCACCCGGCCACACGGCTGAATGTGTCCCAGCCATGGGCCTGCGCTGGGCAGCAGACCCCTACTCACCGTGTAGAGCAGGAGGACGGAAACGAACTGTGTCAGGCTGTACAGAGCCATGTACTTGAAGACGCTGAACGACGTGTCGAGGGAGCACCGGCCCTCCCTGGGTGGCAGGGTGTGGGCATTAGGGTGCCTGGTGGGGCCGACGGGCCCTGATAAGTGCTGGCCCACCGGCCCCCCGCCGGCCTCACCTGATGACCAGGGGCACGCACTCTATGCTGGCCATGCTCGAGGTGAAGGGCGAGACCACGGAGGCCTCGGCCTGGGAGAGCGAGATGCCCACGTCGGCCGCCTTCAGGGCCCCGCAGTCATTGGCGCCGTCCCCGCACATGCCCACGCAGTACCTGACGAGGAGGGGTGTGCGGGCACGGCTGGAGTCCGGGAGGCGCCCCCGCGTCTGTGAGGTGACCCCCTCTCCCCGCCCACAGGCTTGCTGGCACAAGGTGGGGATGGCAGGGGCCCTGTGGCCCGCGTGGCACCCGGTACGCGGCAGGGGCTCAGTACCCAGGGGCGATTACTGCTTTTGGCATGCTGGAGCTGGGAGGGCCTGCCTGGGTTCTCCCTGAGGGTGAGGACAACTCCTGATGCCTGAGGGGGAGGCAGGGGCTCGGGCACCACCATCGCCACTTCATCACCACCACCTCCGCCACCACCTCCGCCACCACCACCATCACCATCACCACCATCACCATCACCTCCACCTCTACCCTGGACCAGCTGCCCCCTGCATGTACTCACTGGAGCTTCTGGAGCTCACAAACCAGCTCTGTCTTCTGCTCGGGAGCCATGCGGGCAAAGACCGTGCCCTGGACCAGGACCTGAGAGCACAGGGAGACGGGGGAGGCTGAGGCAGCTGCAGGGTGGGGGCGGGAGAGCCACGAGGAGGGAGGAGAGCACGGGGAGGCTCAGAGCCACCAGGGCTGGGGCTCGGGGGCAGCCCTACCTTGGGCAGCAGCTTGGGGAAGTGCTTCGTAAGGACGCCGAAGGTGGACCCGCTGAGGGCCAGGTGGCTGGATCGGGGGTCTGGCTCCACCGTGTAGCTCCCGGCCCGGTCAGGATCCTGGGGGGTGGGGGGCCAGGAAGCTCCGCTCAGCTTCCCCTGCCCACCCTGGAGAGCTGGGGCCTGGCTCAGGTGACAGGGGGGTGGGGTCGTCGGTGGGGCGCGTGGCTGGAACCCCGGCTCGGCCTCACCTTAGCCCCGTTCATAGCCATGGGGGATTCCAGTGGCAGGAGCTCAAGGGAGGCAGGCTGGCCTCGCTCGGGTGGGGTGGCGTGGACCATGACCAGATGCTCCTGGGGGCCCACCATGCCGCAGGCCTGGGCCACGGTGACGGCTGTCTGCAGGTTGTCCCCTAGGAGTGTGGGGGCGAGGTCAGGGTCCGGCTGCTGTCTGGGGGGCCATCCTCACCCTGACGCTTACAGATGGGAAAACTGAGGCCAGAGACCGCGTGTCTCTCACGACTGGCTGGGCGAGCTGGGGCAGGTGCATCAGCGTCTCTGAACCCCACTTTCCTCCTCTATAAAACCAGGTATCGAAGGTCTTAGGGGAAACTAGGGACCTGGGTTCAAGTTCCACATACACTCCTGGGTGCCGCAGGACCCTGCCGGCAAGCGTGTGCGTGCGTGCGTACACGGGGGGGGACAAGGACGAGGGCGCAGACCCGTGGGCTCCTCCGTGTTGCCCCGGCTACAATCTTTCTTCCCTCGCTCCATGAAGTCGTCACCACTTGCGAGGCTGACCTGACTTCCCCCATTTCCTACAGGGGGAGCTGGAACTGGGGCTTGGCGCTGGGCTGGGACCCAGGCTGGTCGGCGCCACCCCGGGACTCTCCGGAGGTCGTTCTACTCCCCCCAGGCCTTGCCTGCCTCCCCCCGCAAACGGAGGGACAAAGACCGCTCGGGACAGACGCGGTGAAGATCCCCGGAACGCCCGCCAGGGCCCTGGCCCGAAGCAGGGGCGGACGCGGCGTGCCCTTCCCTCCGCCCGTGGCGGGGCAGATTCTGCCCTCCTGACCCGGGCCCTGCCGCCCACGGCACCTGTCACCATGACGGTGCGGATGCGGGTCCTCCGCAGAGCCTGGATGACGGGCGCGGTCTGCGGCTTCAGCAGGTTCCTCATGACCAGCAGCCCTAGGAGGCTCAGCTCCTGCTCCACGAGGTCCCTGGAGGGGGCGGAGTGGGTCAGAGGTCACGCCGTGACCAAGGGGCTCTTCCCGGAGCTCCGCACACATCCGGGCCCAACTCGCAGTCCCCACGGGGTGGGACGGGGGACGCCCACCTGGTCAGCTGCTGAGCGGCCTGCGGGCTGGGTGCGATGGGCAGCGGCCTGCTGGCGAGGGCCACGACGCGGTAGCCGGCGGCTGTGTAGCTCTGCAGCATCTGGGCGAAGTCCGCGGGCACTGCCAGGGACAGGCAGGTGTCACCGGGCCGGGGAGGCGGGGCCAGGGACAGAGGCCGGGTGCCCACCCTGTTCCGGTCGGTGGCCCACCCCCCGCACCTGTCTCGGGGTCGCAGAGGCCTGCCACCAGCTCAGGGGAGCCCTTGACGTAGGCCTCCGGCTGCGCGGCCCCCGGCCATGCCACCACCACGTCCATGCGCTGCAGGGCTGACGAGAACGGGAAGCGGCTGAGGATGCTGATGGGGACCGGGGGCTCCTCCTGCAGAGACGGAGGGGCAGCTCAAGGGCCGGCCCGTGCGGCCCACCCCTGCCCCCCCCACAGCCCTCAAGCACACCCGAGACTCACCACGCCCTGCGGCTGGGGCTCCTGAAGCGGGGGTTTCATCACCGCCAGGACCTGGGCCCCGAACGCTGAGTCTGCGGCCGGCCCCTCCTCCAGGACCTGCGAGGGGGGCAGAGAAGGTTGGCATCTGACGGGCTGGGCACCGGCTTGGCCCCGGGGCAGCCAATCCTAGGCCCACAGAGGGAGGCGGCGGGAGATTCAAATTAGACTCGTGGTGACTTCCTCCATGGGAGACTGGATGGCACGGAAGTCAAGAACACGGGCTTTTGAGTCGGACGGACCCAAGTTCAAACCCCGCCTCTGCCACTTAACAAGCTGCAGGGTGACCTTGGACAAGTTATTCCAAATCTCCCTCAGCCCGATCCTTCCTCCCGTGAGGCGGGTCTGAAGCTTCCTTCCTGGGCTACAGGAGGAGCACGAGACGAGGCCTGTGCAGCCACGTGCCGGCACACGGTAGGTGCTCGTCTGTGGCCTGGGCCACAGTTACCAATGATGGTGGCACACCGGACACCACCTGAGGTCCTGGAATGAAGACCAGGCGGGGTCAGTTGGAGCCCGGCTGCCCAGAGGCAGGGGCTGACCTGCTCCTCACCCAGCCAGTAGATTCCACCATCTTGAGGTCCATGGGGTCGCCCACGGGGGTGTCCTGGAGCCGGGTGAGGGCATGGCAGGTGGCCAGCGCTCGGAGCAGGGGCCCCACGGGCAGGCGGCGCGGCTCTGGGACCAGAGGCAGGAAGGCCTGCCCTTTCAGGGGCACCACACCCATCACGTCCAAGCCGTCTTCCGTGAGGGTGCCCGTCTGCAGGGGGCAAGGGGCGGGCCAGTGGTGAGTCCTTGGGTGAGCTGTGGGCTGCTGAGCCGGGCGTCCGCCCCCCAGGGCCGCCCTCCCCGACCCCCACTTCCTCTGTCTGGCACCACTGCCTCCAGGAAGTCTTCCTCTTTCACTCTCCAGCTGGGTCGGGTGGGCCCTGCTTTGGGCTCCCACCCGAAGCCCCTTTGCTACCCTATCCCCGTCTCACGGGGTACAGGAAGGGGCCCTGCCACACACGGCGCTCAGGGTAACTGCTAAACGGATGGATGAGCGAGGCCGGGCGAGGTTGCTCGTCCCATGCTGCCCAGCTTCAGCCCGGGAGCTCTGTGAACAGGGTCAGGCCCAGTGTGAAAACTCTCTGTGGCCCCGGAGGCCCCGAGAATAATTAAGGGCCAAACTCCTCCAGGGGGCTCGCCAGCCTCTGCCGACCAGGGCCCCCCCCCCTTCCCCCTCTGCGGCTCCTCTCGCCCCAGGCACTCGGTCGGCTCCTTCCAAGAACCTCGCTGACTGCTCCCCACCCTGCGCAGGCCCTGCCCTACGTCTCCCACGTCTCTGGCCGCCCACCCACCCTGAGATCGCAGAGACTTCCTCGCTGCCATCTCCCTAAGGGAGTGACCCCAGGTAGCACCCGTAACGCTTCTCCCTTCACTTCCTTCCCCAAGCCCATCCCATCATCTGCAACTTTCTGTGCTCCCGGCTTCACTCGTTCTGCTGGGGGGACATCACCGTGGGGTCTCTGCTGGAGCTCGGCGCTGAGAGCAACACCGGGGAAAGACCCAGAGATTTCAGACAGCTCAGCTGCCAGACCGCGGGCTTGACCTTGATGTGGGTGGGACGTGGCGGGGGTGGGGGTGGGGTGGGGGGTGGGATCTCCGAGAGCGTGTCCACCCCAGGGCGGTGTCCACCCCAGGGCGGGATCTGGTGCCAAGCAGGCCCTTGGGCAGGCTGCTGAATGCAGACCGGGTGTGGAGGCCTGGCCGGGGTGCCCGGCCCCCCCACCCCCGCCCCACGGCCCCCACCTTGTCGAAACACACCAGCTGGAGCTTGCCCGCCAGGTTGATGCGCAGCGGGTGGATGCAGAAGACGCCCTGACCCCGGAGCCGGCTCTGGGCGTACAGCGTGCACACGGTCATGGCGGCTGGCAGGGCGGGGGGCACCACGACCGTCACCAGGTCCAGGGCGCGGATCACGATCTCATTCAGAGGCACCTGGCAGGAGGCACGGGTGAACGCCAAGGGCCGGGCCAGCCCCGGGGGCCCCGCCGGCAGCCCCCGCCCGGCCCCCCGAGGCTCACCCTGTTGCGGTGAAGGATGAAGATGCTGTAGATGGTGCCGAGGAGAGCTGGGGAGACAGCGAGGGGCTCAGCGGGGTCGGGGACGGGATTTGGGACATCCCGCGAGCAGAGGGGAAGGCAGGGGGCGCTCACCCAGGACAGAGAGGGCGGCCACGAACTTCATGCTGTGCTTGTAGAACTTGAAGCTGATGGGCCGGGGATGCAGGATGGAGCTCACTAGGCCCCCTTTGGCCGTGCAGAACCCTGGGGGGAGCGGGGGGGGCGGGGGGCGAGGGTCAGGACGGATCCTCTCGGCCCCACCCCTCCCCCGCTGCGCCTGGGCTTGCGAGTCTCGGGGCTCCTGGGATTAGACATCATCCAGTTTGGGGTTACTCGTGATGGCCCAGCGCTCACAGGGCTCAGCAGAACGGGAATGAGTGCGCGGTATCTATAACGCGGGCGGTTTCGCTTAAAATCCAGACATGTGGCTTTTGCTGGACAACTCCGATCTGGCGACACCGGGTCCCATTCCCACACGACAAGAACCTGCTGGCGTCGTACAGGGCTGCTCCCTTCCTGAGGGGTGGGCTCCTCCCGTCCCGGCCACATCCCTGCCCACTTCAGCCGGCCCCAAGTTGGGAGTGGGACTTGTCCAAGGTCCCGAAGTAGGGCAGCGGCAGAGACGGCCCCCTGCCCCGCCCCGCGTCACGATCCCAGCATCCCGGACCCCCACCTGTTCGAGTCACCACTGCCAGGGCGTGGGGTCCGACGAAGGCCCGGGCCTGCAGGACGAGGGTCCCGCAGAAGAGCGTGTGCCGCCGATGGGCCTCGGGGCAGTAGGGCACCGGCCCCTCCGGCAGGGCTGTCTTCAGCACTGGGACGCTCTCCCCTGGGAGGGACGCAGTACGAAGTCCGTGAGGGGCCTCCACGCCACTCCTTCCCACCCACCAGCGCGAAGCCGAGAACTGTTTCCGGAAGCCCGAGGTCTCATTTAACTCCCGTAACCACGTGGGCAGAAATCACTGCTTCCATTTTACAGAGGGCGACCCTGAGGCCGAGACAGGGAGAAGACATAAAAGACCCAGCCGGGCAATCCTGGAAGGGCGGGTGCCGGGACCCCTCCCTCGGGGAAGACCGAAAGCATGTGCGTGCATGGAGACGCGCAGCTGGGGGGCAGGGGTGGGGGAAGACGTTCTCGTTCTGTTGGAATTATTTTATAACAAGCTGTATTCCTTTTATAACTCAAACCAATAAACCAGTGTGGGGGTGGAGCCTTAACCTCCACAGAGGCTGGCTGGCGGAGTGGCAGTCTTTTTTTTTTTTAATGTTCATTTATTTATTTTTGGGAGAGCGTGCACGATTAGGGGAGGGGCAGAGAGAGAGAGAGAGAGAGAGAGAGAGAGAGAGGGAGACACAGAATCCGAAGCAGGCTCTGAGCTGCCAGCACAGAGCCCGACACGGGGCTCGTACCCATGAACCGTGAGATCATGACCTGAGCTGAAGCTGGACTGAGCTTAACTGACTGAGCCAGCCGGGCGCCCCGGGTGGCAGTCTCTTACTGAGTGCCTGAGGGTACAGGACGAGCAAGTGCTGACCCCCAGGATTGCCACTGGAACGCGAAAGGCAAAGAAAAGCAGAGGGGGCCTGCTGGCAGGGGAGGAGGACGGGGGGCCTGCTGGCAAGGGAGGAGGACAGGGGGGCCGAGGGCCAGGGGAGGAGGACGGGGGGCCTGCTGGCAGGGGAGGAGGACGGGGGGCCGAGGGCCAGGGCAGGAGGACGGGGTGCCTGCTGGCAGGGGAGGAGGACGGGGGGCCGCGGGCCAGGGCAGGAGGACGGGGGGCCTGCTGGCAGGGGAGGAGGACGGGGGGCCACGGGCCAGGGGAGGAGGACGGGGGGCCGTGGGCCAGGGCAGGAGGACGGGGGGCCGAGGGCCAGGGGAGGAGGACGGGGGGCCTGCTGGCAGGGGAGGAGGACGGGGGGGCCGCGGGCCAGGGCAGGAGGACGGGGGGGCCGAGGGCCAGGGGAGGAGGACGGGGGGCTGCGGGCCAGGGCAGGAGGACGGGGGGCCTGCTGGCAGGGGAGGAGGACGGGGGGCCGCGGGCCAGGGGAGGAGGACGGGGGGCCTGCTGGCAGGGGAGGAGGACGGGGGGCCGCGGGCCAGGGGAGGAGGACGGGGGGCCGGGGGCCAGGGGAGGAGGACGGGGGGCCGCGGGCCAGGGGAGGAGGACGGGGGGCCTGCTGGCAGGGGAGGAAGACGGGGGGCCGCGGGCCAGGGGAGGAGGACGGGGGGCCACGGGCCAGGGCAGGAGGACGGGGGGCCTGCTGGCAGGGGAGGAGGACGGGGGGCCGCGGGCCAGGGGAGGAGGACGGGGGGCTGCGGGCCAGGACAGGAGGACGGGGGGCCTGCTGGCAGGGGAGGAGGACGGGGGGCCTGCTGGCAGGGGAGGAGGACGGGGGGCCTGCTGGCAGGGGAGGAGGACGGGGGGCCTGCTGGCAGGGGAGGAGGACGGGGGGGCCGCGGGCCAGGGCAGGAGGACAGGGGGCCGCGGGCCAGGGCAGGAGGACGGGGAGCCGCGGGCCAGGGCAGGAGGATGGGGGGCCGCGGGGCCTGCTGGCAGGGCAGGAGGACGGGGGGCCGCGGGCCAGGCCAGGAGGATGGGGGGCCTGCTGGCAGGGCAGGAGGACGGGGGGCCGCGGGCCAGGGGAGGAGGACGGGGGGCCTGCTGGCAGGGCAGGAGGACGGGGGGCCGCGGGGCCTGCTGGCAGGGCAGGAGGACGGGGGGCCGCGGGCCAGGGCAGGAGGACGGGGGGCCTGCTGGCAGGGGAGGAGGACGGGGGGCCTGCTGGCAGGGGAGGAGGACGGGGGGCCTGCTGGCAGGGCAGGAGGACGGGGGGCCGCGGGCCAGGGCAGGAGGACGGGGGGCCGCGGGCCAGGGCAGGAGGACGGGGGGCCTGCTGGCAGGGCAGGAGGACGGGGGGCCGCGGGCCAGGGGCCGGGGCTGACCTGTCAGAGAGCTCTCATTGACCACGCACTCCCCGGCCACCAGGGCAGCGTCGCAGGGCACCAGGCCGCCTTCCCGGGGCAGGACCAGGCAGTCTCCCGGCACCAGCTCGCTGCAGTCCACCCATTCCTCCTCTGCGGGCAAGCGGGGGCCTCAGCGCGGTCCGGGGCGCCCCCCCCCCACCGCTGCCTCCCCCAGCCTCCCTCCCTGCCCTGGCGCTCACCTCCCCCGGGCCGGCACACGCACACCCGTGCGGACAGCTGCACCATGTCCCTCAGGGTCTGGCTTTGCTGTGGGCGGGGGGACATGTGAGGGGACGGGGGTGGGGGGTGGCGGCCCCCTTGGGGACCTGCCGGCCCCGCCCCAGCCACGACACGCCACCCACCTTTCTGGTCTTGTAGACCGACAGGCAGATGGAGGCAGTGGAGATGAACAAGATGCACAGGGCGTACGAGTAGTAGCGGTCGGCCAGCCACAGCCCGATGCTGAAGGCCTGGAACCCATAGTAGGGGTTCAGCGCCTGGGGGAGGGGCGGGGAGGCGGCATCAGGGCCCCGGGCTGGGCCGGCTCCCTGCTCAGCCCCATGCGGACATCTCGAGTCTCCCCCTGCCCCCCGCCCCGGCTTCTCTGTTCTACAGAGGACACAGGCGTTTACGCCCAGGCCCCTGCTAAGCACGTCATCTGAGTATGACCCAAGCCTGACGACAATCCCGCAGCGCGGACGCCACCTTTGGTCCATTTTGCGGATGAGGAGACTGAGGCACAGCAGGGTCAAGTCACTTGCCCCACACCACACAGCTCCCAAGCGGCTGCCTGGGGTGGACATCGGGCCAGACTCCAGAAGCCTATCCCCCTTTCACGGGCGTCTGCCTCTGGCTCAGAGGGCTGCGCTTGCTCAGCGGCCTCGAGGCTGTCCGGATCCCTCCGCCCCCTAGGCCGTGTCGCCCCTCTGCAGCCTGGGTGCTCTGCAGGCGAGCCGAGAGTCCCACCGCCACGGCTGGCAGGCGGTGAAAGCGGCTAGGGCTCAGACGCGTGCGGCTCTCACACACGGGAGGAGCCCAGGCTGCGCGGCTCGGCCTCCGGTCTCTGCTCCCAGCCTCGGCCTGGAGCAGAGCCTCCAACGGCTTGCCCTGAGCTGGGGGGCTGGGCCTGAGGGGACTCTCTCCCATGGAGAAGGGGCCGGCCGCTCTGGCCTGCCGCAGGCAAGTGGCCCAGAGAGGGCGAGTCCCCCGGCCAGGGTCACGTAGCCCGTCCGGGCCAGAGCTGGGGCGAGGCCCAGGGACAGCCCTACCTCGTCCACCAGCAGCTGGGGGTAGGACTTGACCGGCACGCCGATCACGTTGGGGCCGTAGATGGTCTTCCTGCAAGAGAAGCCGCGGAGCCGGAAGGTGGAGGGGGCAGCGGCGGCCGGGCGCTCCAAGGGCGACCGAGCTCCTCCTATGACAGCCAGGGAAACCGAGGCCCAGGGAAGGCCACACTCAGGGGAGCGAGACAGGGGTCCCCAGAGCGCAGGGAAGCTCTGGTCCAGGGCGGCACCCACCTCACAGCTTGGTCCTGGAGGCTGAGGCCGGAGCAGGAGCGGTGGACGTCGTCACAGGTGCGGCCGTGGTCCAGCAGGCTGGGGGGGCGAAGGGGGGGGGAGTTAGATGGGTGACGGGGCCTGGGCGCCGTGCAGACCAGGGACTCGGGGCTCCAGGCCCCTTCCGGCCCACCGGGCTCCTGGGAGGAGGCAGGCGCCTCACGACCTCTGGGCTTCACTCTGTCCCTCTAGCCCTGTGATTGGCCCCAAAGCACCTCGCCGAGGAAGAGCACCGACCGACGGTGAGAGTGCCGCTCTTACTTAGGGACGGGAGTATCATTTACAACGACGCCGCCTTCCGTAAGCGACTCAACCTCTCTGTGACTCGGCTTCCTCCCCTGCGGAACGGGGGCGGTGACAGCACCCGCCTCAGAGGGCTGCAGGTGGCATACGAGAGAAGCCACGCAAAGTGCGTGGCTAGTGCCTGGCACCTGCTACGCGACAAGCACGGCAGCCATTTGTGCCGTTCTCCTCTGGGGCGGAGGCCGGCGCCGTGCCCCCCTCCGCCGGGGCGCTCACCTCTGCAGACGCGGCTGGCACTGCTAACACCTGGCTTCACAGGCGGGCCGCTCCCGGCTGCGTGAGCGCGCTCTGCCTCGAGCCGGGAAGCGCCGGGATCACGTCCACGGCAGGAGCCCGCGACCAACATGGGCGGGGAGCAGGGGACAACGGGTGGGTATCCCCGGCTTCCTCGCTCTTCAGGTGAGGGCACCCTGAGCTCCACACCGGCGCGAGAAGAGCCCCAAGGGGACCTGAGCTCCCTGTGGTACCTCCTGCTCCCCCGTCACCTCCACGGTGTTCCCCGGGACCCCCTTCCGCACAAGCTCCCCACACCCGAAGACGTGTCATAAGCCCACATTTCTCAAGCAGGTGGCAGAGCAGGGACGGGCCCCCAGATGGAGGGTCCCAGTCCAGAGCCTAAGGTCTGATCTGGTGTCAGCACCTTGGCCCGAAGCGGAGCCAAACTTCATGTGAAGCTTACGCATCTGCCCCTGGAGAGGACCCTGGGAGGCAGGGATTCTCTCCGCACCCCAGGTTACAGAGACTCTGAGGCCTGGAGAGGCTCAGGGACTTGCTCACGCCGCACGGGAGCCCGCGCTGGGCCACCTCACGCCGCCTCTCCCGCAGCCCGGCACCGGCGTGTGCGCGCGCGCGCCCCGACCCCTACCTGACTTGGCAGAAGGCCTGCTGGCTCTCGATCCAGACGAAGCGCTGGCCCCGGAAGAGGTAATATCGCAGCACCCGCTGCTGGGCAGGAGAGAGAAGAGGCTGGAGGCAGCCCCAGGAGGAGCTGGGGGCGGGGAGGCCAGGGGTAGAGGCCAGAGTCACAGGGAAGGGGCGGGGAGGCCTGGATGTGCTAAGGGGCTCAGCCGACACCCTGGACATTTGGGACGACAGAGCCCGAGGCGCCTGGGGGAGTGCGGAGTCCAGCCTGGCGGCACACAGGGAGAGAGAGAGAGCGAGGCCCCGGGAGGGGTGAGGGCTTGTCCAGACCCGGGTGTCCACTCACTGCCTCTTGGTTCCTGCAGAACTGGGTGGTGTCCTTCCAGGCACCCTCTGGTACCACCCCCACAGCCGCCTGGCTCCGGCCGTCCTCCGCCTGGACCTGGGCGGGCAGCTCCAGGCTGGGAGGGGTGTGGGGGTTACTGTGGCGTTCTGGAACATTCCAGCATCGCCCCATCCCCATGGGGGGGGTCCCTCCCTGGGGTGCAAGGCTCCAGGGTCCAAGCCTTTGTGGGAGAGGCCCGGTGGGGAGCAGGGGCTCCTGGGAAGGGTGAGGGGCTGCCTCACCTGCCCTCGCTGATGGCCTCCGTCTGCACCTGCACGGTGTACAGCTGCCACGAGTTATCCTGGAATACGGACGCCTGCACTTGGTCCCAGCAGACGCGCCTCCCCTCCCAGGCCCCACCCGGCCGCCCCGCGGCCCCTGCTGGAGAAGGCGGGGAGCAAGGACTCGCCTCGGAAGCCACCTAACCTGCCCCTTCTACCCACCGCGCAGACGGGAAAGCAGAGGTCCAGAAAGGACGGCCTGTGTCAGGTCCCGCAGAGACTCGGGGGCCAAAAGGGGCTGAGAACCCCGGCACGACCCACCCCCACGCGGGGCCCTGACCCACCGCCGCCGCCGCCCTCTCCGGCTCCAGGCTGCCCCTTGCCAGCCGGACTCACCTCTTTGTCTCTTGTTTCGATGACGAGTGTTTCGGCGCGGGCCAGGTTGCAGGGCCGGAGCCGCAGCCGCACCCCCCACGCCGGCTTCCAGCGGAAGAGCAGCAAAGGGAGGCCTGCCATCATCCAGACCACGATGTGATAGCCAATGACTCTCCATGGACTGCCACAGTAGCCGCTGAGCCTCTGCAGAGAGGCCGACAGACAGGGCCGAGGTGGGGGCGGGGCGGCCTAGAGGAGGCCCCCCCTGGAGCGCCCCTGCCCCCCCCACCCCGCCCACGTACCACGGATGAAACTGAGGAGCTGAGGGGATCTACCGAGGTCTCTATCGTCAGGGTCCCATAACCGGCGGGCGTGCTGCCCACGAGAGGGCTGCTGTCTGTGGGCACGAAGGAGAGAGGTCAGGGTGGGGGGGGGGACACTCCTTCTCCTGTTTCTTTAAACACAACAAGCAATGTCATTTTGTGGCCCCTGTCGAAGCCACGGCGGTTTCTGCACAGCCGCTGTGGTCAGAAAGGACCGTTTTCCTCGACGGTCGCCGTTCTGTTTGCTGTAACTGGTCCGTCCCATTCTGGGAAAAGATGGTCCCCACTGGCCCTGCCACCTCTCAGGTACGGACAGAGTCCTTTGCTACAATGGACGTGTTTCCGGAGGCCAGCAGGAATGTTCTGTTGATGGGGTCTCGGAGAGTTACCAGAAAAAGGCTTTCGGGAACTCGCCCGCTGGGACCGAGGGCCGGTCTCTGGAGGGGCGGACGGGAGAGGGCTGGACACATGGACTGGACAAAGGCACTGTGGCAGGTGGCACAGACCGGTGTGGTGCTTTGGGCCCTCACCCTGAAAAGCTTTAAGGTGTCGGTACCAGCGCCAAAGGCGGTCAAACCTTTGATTCTGAAGAGCAGCAGAAGGGGGCCGGAAGCTTATTTAAGACACCTGCGTTCACAGCTGCCGTGAGATGAAGGTTCTGGCACGGGCGAAGTGGTGCTTCCGGTGAGCGGGGACCCTGGGGTCAGGACCGCCACGGAGCACGGCCACCTCGGGACCTGCCTGCCCCAGGTTGCCCGGCGGCGTCTGATTCTGAAGATTCAAAGTGAGGTTCTGCCGGGGGCGCCTGGGCAGCTCAGCCGGTTAAGGGTCCGACTTCGGCTAAGTCACCATCTCACAGTTCGTGGGTCCGAGCCCCGCGTCGGGCTCTGTGCTGATGGCTCAGAGCCTGAATGAAGCCTGCTTCAGTTTCTGCGTCTCCCTCTCTCTGCCCCGCCCCTGCTTACTCTCTCTGTCTCTCTCTCTCTCAAAAAGAAACATTATAAAGCCTGGAAGCTGGACCTGTGGTCATGGGCTCACAGTTGGGAGAGAGACCCTAGGGGAACGAGGCAAGCCGGCGGCTCATGCTGGTACCCGGCCTGACCAGTGAGAGACTTAAGTGAAACGAACAAAAGCGTCGCTGTTTTATAAACTGGTCTGACGGCTCTAACTGCTGTTATCTGGCTGCTCTACTCGTGTCTTGCTCGCTGTGCGTCTGGTTCTCTCTGGCTGGGTGGCGGCTCAGATGGGGGTGGGGGACAGCCACACAGCCAGCTGGTAGCTTCCTGGGAGCCGTGTGCCCCACGCTTCTGGCTGGTCCCCACCCTGAGGGCGGGGATCAGGGCTGCTCCTCCTTGACCGACTCCGTGCCCAGCAGAGTCCTGGCGGCCAGGAGATGCCGAGAAGCCGAGATGTCAGGCCCGCCTCTGACGGCAGCCAGGAAAGGGGTCCCCTCTCCAAACGTGGAACCACGGAGCGGGGAGAGGAGCCCAGCCAGTGTGGGGGGTGGGCAGAGAGGGGGGCTCAGCCGCGAAGAGAAGCTGCCGTGTCCCCACTGAGCCGTTGCTGGGGTTCCTTTACTTAACCCTCCGCAAAGGGATGGCAAACAGCCCCATTTTACAGATGGGAGAACGGAGGCTCAGAGAATAGCACTCGGTGGCTCTGTTGCAGAAACTCTGTTTCCGTCTGTCTCCCCGACTGTAGAGCTGAGGTCCCGGCAGGGCGGGCAGACGGGGAGGGCTTGCGGCTCCCACTGTCGGGCAGCCTTTGTGGGGTTCGGGCGTGCAGGTGCCCGGGCCCCTCCCCAGACCTGCCGGAGCAGTCGCGGCCGTGCCGGGCACCTGCACGCCCCACAGGAGCCTCTGGAAAAGTTGGCTTAGAGGAGGGATGGGAGGGCCAGGCAGGTGGGGGCAGCCTGCGGGTCTAGAAGTTTCCACCAACGAGCCCAGATTTTCCCAGGCCGCCACCACGGTCACAGCGTTCCCAGCCCCTCGGCTGCTCCGTCCCCAAACACTTGGGCTTGTGAAGCTTTTAAAACGGCCAACGCTTCTGAAAGCCCACTGTGCGCACGCACCCTCTGCTCCTGGCCCTTTTTACACCGTTGACACAATAACCCTGCCGTGTGAGCTCAATTATTAGCCCCTTTCTATAGAAGAAAAGGAGGCTCAGAGAGGTTAAGTAACTTGGCCAAAATCACACGGCGAGTACACGGAAGTGTCCGGATGCAAGTCCAGGCGGCTGACTCCAGGGTTTTCTCCCTCTGCCGCGCCACCCGGGAACACCCCGAGGACTGGGGCCCCGGGTCCCCATCAGGCCAGGTGGAGTCTGTGCTCTCCTACCCCCGCCCCCACATCTCCACATAATGGCGGCAATAATTACTACTCTAGAAACGGGAATGACCATAAAAAGAGCAGCCAGCAGCCATGAGCAACACGACCCGCGCCAAGCATCCCCGTGAATTAGCCCGTTTACCCTCCAGCAACTCGAGGAGGCGACTTGTTTTACAAATGAGGGAACTGAGGCTCAGAGGGACAAAGACACCCCCCCTGGAGCCGGATCCTGTGCTTTGGGGCCCGTGTGGGCACTTTCAGAGACCCGGGCTCACGGCCTGCACCTCCCTAGGCCTCTCTGAACCTGATAAGTCAACAACCCAATTAGCGCGAGCCCCACCTCCGGCCAGTCCCTCCCCTGTCCACTCGGCTGACTCAGAACACAAATAGAGCCCTCAGGTCCGGGTACACACACACACACACATGCACACAGCCTGGGTCTCTGGCCAGCAGCGGAGTCTCCGAGCCGGAGGGGCAGGAGGCCAGCTCGGCCCTCGTCCCTGGGGCTCACACAGGCCCCAGACCGGGTCTCCCGAGGTGGTTCCTTTCACTGTCGGGTCCCAGCCCCGTCCGGCTTGTGAGCGAGGCTTGTCAGGGTCTCACCTCCTTCCCTTCCCGACAGCAGCCCGCAGACAGCACAGGGCGGAGGGCCCTCTGCTCCCTGGTGTGGCCTGGGGGTGGTGGTCACCCGGGCTGCAGGCCTGGAAGGCGGGCGCGGAGGAGCAGGTGTTCGGGGCGAGTGCCGCAGCCTGGGCGAGCTGGGTTCTCAGGTCCTCGGCCAGCACGAAGCCACGGCCCTCTCTTGCCCCACCTCAAAAGGCGACAGTCCCAGTTGCTACCGGAATCCCAGGCGTCCCTTCTGCCGGAGACCCGCTCCCTGAGTGGGGCAGGGTGGGGAGTTTTCGCCTTTTGGGTTGATCTCGGCTGCTCCGAGGTAAGGGAAAGAGCGTTCCGGGGTGATAAGGGGTCGGCACAGGCCGGGCGTCGTTCCGCGGGCTTCACACACATTAGCTCTCTCATTCCTCACCGCAGCAAGGTGAGGAGGGTACTCCTGTTTTACAGATTAGGAAGCTGAGGCCGGGAGAGGCGAAGTAAGTTGCCCAGAGACCACAGAGCCAGTGGGTGGTGGGATCTGGGTCCGGGCAGCCCCGCCCAGGGGTCCAGGCTCTTTTTTTTTTTAATTTTTAAGCTTGTTTATTTATTTTGAGAGAGACAGAGACAGCGTGAGTAGGGGAGGGGGAGAGAGAGAGAGAGAGAGAGAGAGGAGAGAGAGGGAATCCCAAGCAGGCTCCGCGCTGTCAGTGCAGAGCCTGATGCTGGGCTTGAACTCACGAAACCGTGAGCTTATGACTTGAGCCGAAATCGAGAGTCGGACGCTTAACCAACAGAGCCACCGGGGGGGCCCCCCGAGGGTCCAGGCTCTTAACCGCTGCACGACCGTCCTCACGGCTGTCCTCGTCAGGGCCCTCAACTCTGTTACGGGCAAGCTGTGTTTTGCGAGGCAAGTACCTTCACCTCTCTGGGCTTCCACTTCCCCCCTCTGAGAGCAGCTGGCACAAGAGGAAGTGGGAGCCGCCGCCGCCCGGGGTGTCTAAAGTTCCTGAAGCGTGGCCAGCACGCCGGGCGGCTGCTGGCTTCCCCGCCGCGGAGGTGTGGCCCGGCTCTGCCCTAGTTCTCAGGCTCCCCTCTACTTTCCCATCACCCCGTCTGAAACCCACAGCGCGCCCCTGCTCCCCTGTGTGCACACTGACTGCTCGGCTGGGGACAGGGAAGAGGACCGCGGCACGCTGGGCCACCGGGAGCTGATCAATTTCCTCCTGCCACCATCCTGCCATTCCTCCCATCTAACAGGGGAGAGGGCTGACCTCGGAGGGGCAGTTTGCCCACCAGCTTGTCGCAGCTGGAAAGGACCGCCTTGCCCCAAAGCCCCCTCTGTCGGCCTCAGCCACACCCGCCGGCAGCCATCACACCGCCAGCCAGGCCTGCGCAGGCGTCCCGTCCCGCTCACGGTGCCCGGCACGAGGCCCGGACCCCGGAGCCATTTACTGAACGAATGAATGAACCGGCGCCCGCCCGCCCGTCTCGCTTGACAGGACAGCACCGACCCCTGCCTCTGGGCCAGCCGGTCTTGGAGGGCCCTGCCAGAGGTCACCCTGGGTCACCGCGTTCGCTCGCTTCCCCCAGGCTCTAGACACTGTTCCCTCTGGGAAGAGAGGGTGCTCTCCCTGGTCAAACTCGGGAGGAAGGAAGAAAAAGAAAGAGGGGCTTGAAGGAGGAAGTCGCATCAGTGGAAAACTCTAGTCTAGAAAACTCGAGTCTCCAGGCAAGATCAAGCCTCGGGCGCTCTCTGCCTCCAGGCAGGACACCTGTCAAAACACTGGGAAGGGCTGCTTATCTCCTGTCCATCTCAGCTCCCCTGGGAAGACGCAGGAAGCTACGGGCAGTATCTGACCTGTTTCGGTTTCACCAGCTTAGCCTGGCCCAGAGCGAATCCTTCTCAGAATGATTGTATTTGCTCTTCTGAATAACAGTGGCTGATCTTCAGGCCTCACGCTCTGAGGGAGGGGCGATTATTATCTCATTTTTACAGTAGGAGAAACGGCGAACAAAGCTTCAAAGTACCTTGCCCAGAGTCACGCAGCTGGAAAGGGCAGAAGCTGGAAACGAGTGGGTCGGAATGAACACATCCCTCTTAGGTCATCCTCACAGCCGCGCCGTGAAAAGAACGGATTTGGATCCCATTTAAACGGAGGCACAGAGAGGCTGATAAATATGTCCACAGTCACACAGATATGGGGTGGTCAAGACTAGACCTGAACCTGGCCTGACTCTGCAGCCCTGGGGCAATGCCGCCAGCACTCCAGCGTGGAGGGGCTGCAGTGAAGCCTTCTGAGAAGGTCTTGTTTCCTGCGGAAGCCCCAGCTTCCTGCTGGTGACCTGGCAGGAGCCCAGGCAGCAGGACTGCCTCCTCCAGTACTGTGCTTCCCCTGTGGCCAGAAGCTCCTCTCCTCTGCCAGGCTAGGGGGGTGAGGAACAGCCCGCCAGTAGTAACCTGATCTCTGGGTCTGGTGTTCAGAGTGTATCTTTCCTCAGCCTTCCCCCTTCCTCACCCCCACCCCATGCACTGCGAGCTTGGGGGAGGGGCAGGGCGGTGTGGGGAGAGAGGTGGGAGATGGGGAGGGAGGGAGAGTCCAAAACTAAGTGCTCTGCAGCTGGAGGGAATGCTCCACCTTTGGTGGGCCCTCTGCTGAGGCCTGAGTGACTGACATGGAGATGAGACCCTCCCTCTGCCCTTTCCCCTTCCCAGCAGGTGGGGCTTAAATTAGACTCTGAGTAGGGTGGGCTTGGGACACGTGGTCTGGGAAGGGTAACATGCAGGGTGTGGTCCTTGGACAGGGGTGTTGACGGGCTTCCTCTGGAGGCCTGAGGCAGGAGTGGCATTTGTGTCCAGGGCACTCTGACCCAGGGACTCGGGGGCCTGGCGTCTCCAACCCCATTCATTCATTCATTCTTCATTCATCCAAGAGGAGTTAAGTACCCAGAGGCCCCGGATGCAGCGGCGTCCACGCATCTTCCCCCTACGTGCGGCCTTTCCCCCCCCCCCCGCCCTGGACACCCGTCACTGCGGGAGGGAGTCCAGTGGGAGCGGGGCCATCTCCCCGCGCCCCTTCCCCGCGGGCCGCCAACCACCCTCGTGCACAGCGCCCAGGGCTGCTGGAAAGCAGCGAGGCGACGGCTCCGCGCGGCGCCATCCTCGGGCTCCTGGCCTCTCCGGGAAGGGCCCCGCGCCGACTCCCCCAGGAGGGGGCCGGGATGGGCGCGGGGATGCCCCCGGAGGTCGTTCCCTGGCCTGCGGGCCTGCGGTGGGGGCGTCGCGCCAAGGAGGTCCGGGGACCGCGCCCAGTTCGGGGAGGCCCCAGCTGCGCACTCACCTGCGCTCATGCCGGCTCCTCGCGCTCATCGCCGGCCCCGGCGCTGCGGCCCGTGGCCCTGGCCCGGGCGTCGCGATGCCCCGCGGCGGGGGCGGGAGGCGGGGGGCGGGGAGCGGGGGGCGCGGGGCAGAAGGTCGGCGGCGCGAGGCGGCCCGGGGCACCTGCACACGAGCCGGCTGCCGGCGCGGCTGGGAAGGTGCCGCAGTCGCGGTGTGCGCGCAGCCAAGCCCCGCCCGGCCCACTGCGGCCCCACGTACGCCCCGCGCGCGGGCTGCCGGGACTTGTAGTCCGAGCCGCCTCCGTAGCCCGCGCGGAAGGCCAACCCACCGCCCGAGACACACAGACACACAGACCCGGAGCAGGGCAGGGAGCGGGGACTCCCACAGGGGACTGTCAGGGACTCCGACGGCCAGTCCTCAGACACGTGAACACACAGACACACACTCAGAGCCGGTAACCCTCAGACACACAAACACAAGTGCACAGGGCCCCTCCCACCCCGCACAGATTCACATACAGAGGTGTGACATTTAGAGCTAGAACAGCAACCCTCAGCCGCTGCACACACAGACACACACATAGCCAGGCTCTGTTTCAGGGAAACAGGACAACTCCGGCACAACAACACACAGGTACACAACAACCTCAGACACACACATACTGAGTCACGCACAGAGGTGACAGACACACAGAGACAACACACACATACGCGACAGCGGTGTGATGCCCAGAAACACAGATGTAACAACCCCTCCCAACGCACTGCACACATAGAGTCAGCCCCAGCTGCAGGCCCAGCTGGTTAAGGGCTATGCATGCTGGGTCTCACCGGCCTCCATCTTTTCCAGGCCGGGGGACCTTGGGCAAGTCACTTAACTCTCTGGGCCTCCTTTTTTAACCTACAGGATGGCAATGACATTAGCAATGCCTGCTTTCACAGCGTTGTGAGGCTCACATGAGGAAACACATAAAACACTTGGGACAGTACCTGGCGGCTCACTAAATGTCAAAGAGGGAAGGTACCCTGCCCTGAGACTCCCACGGTCAGACTCGCCCCTCGGAGACCCGCGTGAACACGGGGAGACTGCGGTGTGCACGGGAGGCCTCTCAAAGGCCGGAGGAATAGTGGAGGTGTAGCCCAGACCCCAGAAGCCTCGCCTCCTGACTGCGGTGAGACCCGGACGGGTCCGACGCATGGAGGCCTCGTACCCGAGGGCAGCATTGTCCCACTGCCCCGTCGTGACAGGTGCAGGCGCAGTGTCCCCTGACCCTGGGCTCGGTGGCCTCTGGACGAAGGACCTCCAAAGGCGGAGGGTGAATCAGAGACCCCAGCGTCTGGGGCAAATCGGGGAAGGACCACCTTACGGCCCGTCCTCTATCCAATACGATCTGTGGCATGCCAGGCACCGTTCTAGGAGCTGG
This sequence comes from Paguma larvata, assembly GCA_030068075.1. Classification (NCBI taxonomy): domain Eukaryota; kingdom Metazoa; phylum Chordata; class Mammalia; order Carnivora; family Viverridae; genus Paguma; species Paguma larvata. Next base: position 11,834,693 of record CM057833.1, read on the forward strand.
GAGCACGACGATGACTGAAACAGACACGGGGAGCAGCCGAAGGCAGGCAGAAGAAAACTCCAACAATAACCTGTCGTGGAAAGGCCTGGAGGAAGCCGGAGCTTTGATGGGGGCTTATGGTGTAGGACGGGCTCCAGAAGGGAAAGAAGGGAGGGCGTCGACAGTGCCTGACGCGTAGCGAGGACTCAATACGTCCATTTGCGAAAGGCGCAGATGCCGGCAGGACCTGCTGACGGACAGGATGCGGAGGGGCAGGAGCGCGGAACCGAAGACGCCTCGGGGTTCGGTTCTGAGCAGCGGGGTTACAATGGAGCCACTTACTGAGCTGGCAGGCTGCCGTCTGAGCAGCTTGGCCCCCTGGGGGATGCAGCTGGCCTCACTCAGTTCAGATGAGGAGTCCCATGTCGTCTGCTGATGGCATTTCCAGTGCGGGCAGGCTGACTTCTCACAGTCCCCACTTCCTCCCCCAGAGCTTAGCTCAGTGTGCCTGATGGACCTCCTCCCCAGGGAGCCCAGGCCCCCAAGGCAGGCACAGTGACTGGGTTTGGGGCAGTGGCCCGCCCGGATGACCTTGCCCGAGGGGCAGTGCGGTACCGGGGCTGTCGCTGGGCTCTGGCCCCTCTCCCGGGTCGGGATGTACCTCAGGCACTTTCTTGCTGTATGAGCTTTAAAAAGTCACTTTCTCTCTCTGAGTCTCTTTTGTGGCTCAGAGGAAGAAGTGAGATGGCAGGTGCTCGGTAGAAGCCCGTTGCTTTCTTTAGCTTCTGGCGCCGGGCCAGAAGCTTCATAAAAGCAGGGGGCTCAGGGGCAGCATTGCAAGAGCGGTTCCCCCATTCCTATTCCTCCTGCTGCTTGGCTTTGAAGAGGCTCCGCCCCCTGAGCCCATCTGGGGATGACCCGCGCCTGCCACTCTGCCCATCGCCTTGATGGGGCAGGAAGCCAGAGGAAGGTTCCTCCCAGACCACAGAGGATGTGGAAGCCTCTGCCGTCTGCCGGGGTTACCTCTGGGGAAGTGGCTCGCACTGTGTGGTCCTCCTAGTGGTTTGTGGGTTGGGCTCCAGGCACCTGTGGGTCAGGACCCATCAAGGAACTTTCCTTGCAGGGCGGCTGCTCCCTTGGGGACTCACGAGAAAGACACAAAATATGTGTGGTCCGAGTGGCAGAAGGGTTGAGAAGTCACCGTTGGGACCAGTTTATTCTGGAGCGTTGCCTCACTTCTCAATTTCTCCAGTTTCACTAGATTTTTGCAACCAAAGCGCATTTTCTCACTTAGTGACGAACCCCATGACAAGATGATGGCTGTCTAGACGCATGAAGTTGGGTTTCAGCAATTTGTCTCAGGCTCCTGGGCAAGGAGGAGAAGGGCCAGAAAGAATTTGGGTGTCGGGGTGGGTCGGTGGCACTCCATCCCTCCACCGAGTGGTCATGTCACAGGACATGAGAAATGGGCATTGTTGGTTCTGCCCATCGGGAGATCCCTCACTCTGGCCAGGCGTGTCAGAAACATCCCGGGTCGTCAAGTTCAAGGGGCCGGGAGCGGAAGGCCTGTGTGGTCCCTGTGGCATTGAGCAGGCTTTCCACGCCGTGGGCATTTGAGAGTCGTCAGCTGAATTGTTTCTGGAGCATTTGCTCTACCGCAGGCTAGATGCTTTCCCATTTATCTTAAAAAATTTTTTTTAATATTTTATTTATTTTTGAGAGAGAGAGAGAGAGAGGGCAAGCAGGGGAGGAGCAGAGATGGAAGGGGACAGAGGATCCAAAGCAGGCTCTGTGCTGACAGCAGCGAGCCAGACGTGGGGCTTCAACTCATGAACCGTGAGATCACGACCTGAGCTGAAGTCAGAAGCTCAACCGACTGAGCCACCCCGGTGCCCCATCTTTTTGAAAATTAATATGTTAAGTATTTATTTAAAATCTTTTTAGTTTTGAGGTATAAAAGATTCCCTTCGTTAACGCATCTGTCACCTCCCATGCTTTTTTTTTTTTGAGTGAGAACTTACATTTATTCTCATTGAGACTTGAATCACAATTCTGGTAGGTGAATGCTGTTAATGCCCATTTTATAGATAGGCAAACGGGTGCCTGGGTGGCTCAGTCGGTTAAGCAGCCGACTTCGGCTCAGGTCACGATCTCATGGTCTGTGAGTTCGAGCCCCGCGTTGGGCTCTGTGCTGATGGCTCAGAGCCTGGAGCCTGCTTCAGATTCTGTGTCTCCCTCTCTCTCTGTCCCTCCCCCACTCATGCTCTGTCTCTCGCTCTCTCAAAAATAAATAAACTTTAAAAAAAAATTAAAAAGAAAAAAAAAGATAGGCAAACAGAGGCACAGAAGTTCAAGTCGCCCAAAGACGAGGTAAGAAGAGAGGGCTGCGTCCAGTCTTGGAGAAACTGGACGAAAACCACAGTATTACTTTTGCAAATGAAGGCACGTCGTCTGGACAGGATCGGGGCACAGAAGTAGCATAAAGGACAGACTGCTGTCTCTTCGCTCGGGTCTGCAGTTTTTATTAGAACAAGTCTTTGCGACTGTTAAAACAGAACCAGTTGACTGCAATCCAGGGAAAGAGGAAGTAAGCAGTAAAGACAACTACCGGTCGATAACGTGTTCCCATTTGGCTCCGGGTTGAGACGGGGTGGCCCGCAGCCACAGATCTGACGTGCCCCGAAGCAGATTTGCAGTGACAACTCCCAGGACACTGCCTCGTACCAGTAGCTGGGGGCGCAGAGGTCGTCTTTCTGAGCCATTATGTTATTCGTGAGAAAGACTGACTTTCTCTGCAGACCTAGATATTAGAAGCAAAGTCAAATTATCCGTGAATCCAGGGAATGTGACCTCCCGGAGGCTGACAGAAGTGAACGGGGGTGTCAGCGGTGTGGAAGGTATGGGGGGGCTGCCTGGGGCTTTTAGGTCTCACTTCCGGGTGTAGGCTCCATCACCTGAGGACAGGGTGCCCGTGTGGTCTCGCCGGGGCGGTCGAGCATTTGAGGTGTTATACTTTAGGGCGAGGACCCTGTTCTGAGTTTCTAATAATACGAGGTGTTTTTTTTTCTTTAATTTGGCGACCTTGGCTCCTAGATGGCAGGGAACAAATCTGGCTCTTCTCTACCCCCTGGCATCTCGCCTCTCGTAATGAGTAACGCTTGGAGACTAGACTGGTGCTTTTGAACTGTTCCTTTTCAAAGGCACCAATGCACATTAAAGGCCCATCCTGGGTGAGTCAGACGTTTTTCTTAGCCGCCTGCCTCACGATGCAAGAAGCCTTTGCTTCCTCGATGACCTCACTGCTGCGAGTTCAAAAGCAGCCTTGGAGTGTTCCTGAAAGGAGTGGGCAGCAGCAGAGAATCACTGTGCACCTGCCCCACGGAGCACCGAACCGGTGGTTCCAAAGGCCAAGGTGGACAATAAATCTCACACACACACACACACACACACACACACACACACACACACACACACGCACGCGCGCAGATCTTCGTTAGCATCAAAGAGGCCCTTCTGTCCTGTGGGGTGGGAACAGAAAGCTGCCATCATTCACGACCTTGTGTGGTTGAGCCCCGCGATGGGTGAAGAGATTACTTAAAAATAGGTAAAATCTTAAGACTTTTTGGAACCACGTTTATTTGGAGAGCACGCACATGCGAGTGGGAGACAGAGAATCTGAAGCCGACTCCAGGCTCCGAGCTGTCAGCACAGAGCCCAACGCGGGGCCCGAACCCATGAACCGTGAGATCATGACCTGAGCTGAAGCTGGATGCTCACCGACTGAGCCTCCCGGGTGCCCTATGTTGCACTTTCTGCAGAGAAAGCTTTCTGTATGCCGCTTATCAGGACACAAAGGTCTGGAAGGAAGCACCTTAGCCGTCGGCCTCGCCATGTGGGACTCGGGGAGTTCGGAGGGCCGTCTGCTTCCGACCTAACTCACTTTGCACCGTCTGTCTTTTCAGTGAGTGTTGCTGCCTCGGGTAAAGCCTTGCAGCCAGGGCGGCGGTGCTGGGAATTCTGCTTGCCAGGAGAGGTCCCCTGAGGTCAGCTGTGGAACTCAAGGTCACAGCCGTCAGGGTCATTGCTCTGTGCCGGAGGTGTCTCACCAATTTAGCAAGGTGTGGCTTGAAGTAAGTCTAATACCGAAAGCTGCAGGACCCGGGAGGCTGCCGAACGAGCACTGGCATTCCCGAACGAGCACTGGCATTCCCGAACGAGCACTGGCATTCCCGCCGCAGGGACGGGCGAGGTGGGCGCAGTCACAACGAGGGTCATCTGCATGGAGGCTAGGAGGAGGAGGAGGAGGAAGCTGCCCAAGGGCGTCCCGCTGGGGAAGGCAAAGGGAACAAGCCCCAGGCCCAGCAGGCCCGTCCCCCCCCCCTGCTCCGCCCTACCCCCAGGGGCTCAGTTCCAGAGCCGCCGCCTCAAGGATAAGGACCCTTTCTCCTGCACCTGTGCAGTCCTCTTCAGCAAGTAAAAGGAACAAGCTTGCTTTTTTGTTAATAAAGTAGAATAACATTTATTTATTTCTTAAAACCTTTATTACACATGCGGTATTCATGGAAAATCAAGAGACCCCTGAAGGGACTCGGACTGGATACGAAGTGCGTCCAGGCGGGCGGGTTACTGTGGTCTGCGTGGGAGCAGTTACACGGACGCCTTCTTCCCCTTGTACGTGGCCATCATTTTCTTGATTTCAGCAATAGCTTTGCCTGGATTCAGCCCCTTGAGAAAAGAAAAGGGCGTTAATACCAAAGGGTAAGTGAGACTGAATGGAGAACCCCGGGCCGGGGCAAAACCCCCTCTTCGGGACGGGGTCAAAGCAAGGCGGATGCGAATCTCGTCTTTTCAAAGCCCGGGGCCGGGCCGGGGCTCTCCCGCGTCCACCTGCGGGTCCCTCACGGCGGCCGGCTCGCCCCAGCGACAGCCCCCCCACAGCCCCCCCCCCCCGGAAGATCCGCGAGGGCCACGTGCTCTACACGCACCCACGTCCGGGGGGGGGCAGCTCTCCACGGCCACGGCCAGCGTCCCAAGCAGCCAGCAGCCCTGTCCCTCACACGTTCCCGTGACACTCACGAACCCTCCCTCACAGGTGCCCGGAAGGAGCGGCCCTCCCTGGGGACCCTTCCTAAGCTCCGGCAGCAGCCTGGCTGGCCCGGAACCCGGTTCCGCAGGAGGCACCATGATTAAGCCCAGCGAGCGCCGGCCTCCTACAGCAGGGAGACAGGGACTCGGCTGAGGTGAGCCGAGAGCCCCGTCATTCTAGAAGGACGGCTCTAGCCCTGAAATGAAAGGGTGTGGAAAGAAGCCCGGGAGACGGGTCGCAGGGCCGAGCAGGAAGTGCACGTTGGCCACTCTAACGCCCGGGGCCTGGGCAGGGCGAAGTGGCTCCGCCCTCTCAGGGGCCTGAATCTGTGCACAGACGTTGCCCTGCCCAGATGCCAACCCCCCCAGCCTGACCCCGGCACTCCCCTCACCATACCGGACTCCTCGGGGCCCGATACCCTGTGGTCAGTCCCGGCCCCCGATCTTGGGCTATGGGGCCGGTGCCGTCCCCCTGCGGTCCCCGCCCTGGTGGGGCTGAGTAGCTAGGACGCCTCCCGAGGGCGAGGAGGTTGTCCTGGGGAGCCCTGGAACAGGACGGTCCGAGGAGACCCCCTGGGAGCTGTGGAGTGCCGGGACCTGGACACCCGCTCCCCGCGACAGGATTTCTTCTGAGCCATCGACCTCTGCTCACTCGCGCTGTCTCTACCCTTGCGACTGCCTGTCCCATCCAGCTGAGAACTTTCTGTACGTTCGACCCTACTGCCAATAAGGCACTTCCATAGTGGGGGGGGGGGGAGGGATATGAGGAAAGAAAGAGAAAAGGAAAAAAAGATCTTCAGAGAGAGAGAAAGGGAGTGAGAACACTCTTCCAAGGCTGCTAGGGAATGTTCTCCAAAATAAGTTAAGGGGAAAAGGCAGTGACTGCACCCAGACAGGACCCGGATGCATTTGGGTACAGTGTGAAATCTCTGGAAGGCACACGAGAGGCGGGGCCGGCAGGCTGCGTCGGGTGGGTGGCCGGAGACGGGGTGAGGGGTGGGCGTCCCTGGCGCCCCTACCCGCCGCATGTACCACGGGATGAGCGGGTCGGCACACACGAGCCCACCTCATCCCGGGGCGGCAGGAGAGACGGGCAGGGAGGCAGGGGGCCTGCTTTTCCGGCCTTGCCCTGCCCCGACAGGGACCTTGGCAAGTCGCTGCCCTCCCTACGCCTGCCCGGGGCTCCGCTTCCCCGTCTGTAAAAGGGTCCCTTCCAGCTGAACCTGGGCCTGTGTCTACTCCCATGGGCCCCAGACGGCCTCCGTTCTCCTCGGCTCCCATCTGTGATGCAAAGGCGCCCGCCGGGGAACGCACCCAGAAGCCCCTGCGGAGCTTCCAGAGAAACAGAGCCAGGCCCGCCCTTGGAGCTGCCGTCCCTGAGTGTCCGACAGGCTGGGCGCCCGTCCGTGGGCTCGCTCACGGAGCGCTCACTGTGCCCAGAGCCATTCTGAGCACGTCGGTGGTTAGCCTGCCCCACAAATCCCGGGGACAGAGCCTCTCCCCGGCCTGGGGGCCCCCACCAGACCCCACGGCAGGTCTCAATGCTGACAGACCACGAGAAGCGCCATGGCAGAGACGGGGCACCTGGAAACACAGGTGTCAGGCAAAAAAAGCAGGGAGTTACCCGCCTGGATTTCCTGTTTAAGACACACTGTCTCCCCCGACCCTTTGTGAGAACCGCGGCGGGCCACCCTAGTTTTCCGTCTTGCTGCCTGCTCTCACCGCACCTTCAGTGGGGCCGCTCTGCCCACGGCCTCTGCTCGAGGGGCAGCCACGCTCTGAGCCGCGTGGCCCGGGCGGCTCCCTGCCCACGGCCTGGACCGAAGGGCAGTGAGTCCACAGCGGGGCACCTGCCTCGGAGCTGGAACGGAAACGCTGAGAAGACGGGCGCACGGCGAGGATGGGGACCAGGGTGAGGCGGGAAGGGACAGGAAGCTAGGCGAGCTCGAGCTGAGAGCGAGGAGAGAGCCCGAGAACGAACGGGCTGGCTGCGGGAGCACAGCGGGCTGGCGGCAACACTGCCGGACGGAGACACGGAGGGCATCCGGTCCCCACGGCCGTCCTGGGGCCTCGCCTCTCCTCTCCTCTCGTGGCTCCTACGGAGTGGGGGGAGCAGGAGCTGCTGTCTGCGGATCCCTGGCCCGACTCCGCCACGCCCCTGAGCAGCCACAAACAGACCTTTCCGAGGGGCCCCGAGCCAGGCTGTTCCTAAGCGCCGCTGGCCCCCAGGGGACTCTGGCCCCTCTCCACCTGGAGACACCAGGTCTGTCCTGTGCCAGCCGCACACGCCGCTTCGGACACGTCGGCTCGGGGACGGCCGGCGCCACGTACCTTGGGGCAGGTCCTCGTGCAGTTCATGATGGTGTGGCAGCGGTACAGGGAGAAGGGGTCCTGCAGCTTGGCCAGGCGCGCCTCCGTGAAGTCGTCCCTGGAGTCGATCATCCAGCGATAGGCCTGGGGAGCCGGGGACGGAGGAGCTGAGCTGGCCGCCCGACCGGTCACAGTGCAAAGCCCCAGGGGTGCAGTGGGGGCGGGGAGTCTCTCAGCTTAGGGGCCTTGTCTCTGCTCCTTAAATCCTGCCATCCTTCAAGGAAAGGTCCCCCCCTCCTTTGCGACTCCTCCTGATTAGTGACCCCCAGCACGCCGCGCCTGGTGCCCCAGCGCTCGATCCCATGGGGTCAGCATTTCACGGCACTCGCCAGCCTCCGGCCCAGATGACGGGTCGGGGAAGGCAGGGGCCGCACCACATGCCTCCCTGCCTTCGCGGCACCTACCCAGTCTCCCGGGGGACTGACGACCTAAGATATCTGTCCGGAGATAATACGCGTGTTCCACGGAGACTGACTGGTCGGCCCATCCCGGAGCCCGGCGCAGGCCAGCTGGAGGCGGTCACCCGCTCGAGCCCGCGCTGGCGCAGCGGGGCGGAGTGGGGTCCCTTCCCCAGCGCCTCGCGGTGCCGCGCGGCTGCCTGCTGTGACCGGGGCTCCTCGTTCCATCTTTTGTGTGGGCGGGAACGCACGCGGCCAGGCGGCCACAGAGCACGTGGCTTCCCTTTTCGTGGGAAGATGACAAATGGGAGCTGGCGTTTCTGAGCTGCCGGGGAGTCTGGGAAAAGCTCTGACCAGCACTGCTTTATGGGAACAGAGGTGGTTTCCCTGCAGTAGTACACAGGCAGTGCCGCCCCCAGAAAGGCCACGCTGCCTTCTCGCCCCGCGACCCCTAAACCCGGGCCTCCGGGTTTCCATCGGCCCAGAAACAAGTTCCAAACTCACAGCCGGGAGGCCGCCCCGCAGTGAGAGCTCTCTCCCCTGCTTGCGGGTCCACCCACACTCCCCGGAGAGGGACACGGGGGGCCACGCGACGGACGTGGTCTGGGGAGAGTGGGCGAGCGGGCAAGCCAGAGCCGGCTGCACGGGGAACACGTTTTAACATCTGTAAGGCGTACTCTGCTCAGGGTGACCCTGGCCACACGGAAACGAGGCATCCTGCAGCTGAAGACGGACCGAAACTGCGAAGATCAGGCAGCCCACCGCCCTGCTTGTGACGGGCGCCCCCGGCCTCCTGGCCTCCGGGCCGCCTGAGGCCGCAGCTCTCCTGGAGCAGCGGAGGCGTGCTCACCTGCATCAGGACGGCGGGGCCCAGGTACTTGTCCGCGTTCCACCAGTAGCTGGGGCAGCTGGTGCTGCAGCAGGCACACAGGATGCACTCATACAGCCCGTCCTGCGAGGGGGAGGGGGGTTGCGAGGCTGGTCAGGAGCCCGTGGCCCCAGAGGCTCCGGCTTCTAGCCGACGGGCCAGGACGGCGGCGGTCAGCGCACGAACGAAGCACGCGAGTTTTCCTGGCAAACTCCTAGGGGCGGCTTGTACAGATGTATCGGATTCATGAAAAGATCTTGGAACTGAAATGTACACTTTGCTGGATCGGAACCCAGGGTCCTCAAGCCTAAGTGCAACGTACTTGTCTTTAATAAACAACCTCTGTTATCTAAGAACAAAACCAACCCCCAAAAAAGCAAAACAAAAAAACCAACCAGGGGGGCCTGCGTGGCTCAGTCGGTTGAGCGGCCGACTTCGGCTCAGGTCATTATCTCAAGGGTCAGGAGTTTGAGCCCCGTGTCGGGCTCTGTGCTGGCAGCTCTGAGCCTGCTCGGGATTCTGTCTCCCTCCCTCTCTGCCCCAACCCCGCTAAAGCTGCTTGAAAGACCCCACGGCCTGGACACTGGAACTCCAAGAGTGACAGGGCTGTCCCCCACCCCGCCAGCCATCCTTGCACCCTCGCTCGGTGTCAGCAAAGAACAGCAAGGTTCCAGTCCCAGTTTTGCCACCAGCTCCTTGGCTCCCGCCTGCAAAACAGGCAGAAGCAGGTGGAAGCGGGAGCACAAACGGCCAGTATGGCCAGCACAGGTTTGCCCTGCCCCCCCACCCCTGCCCCGTGTGCAGAGCCACCTTGGAGGCACCTGGTCATCTGCACACAGGTTTCTTTTGAAAAAGACAAAGGTGTCTTTGAAAAAGACAAACATCCTGCAACGTGGTAAGGAGATGCCCTTCCGGGCGGGGTGGCCGCGCTCCAGATCCCTGGTCCCTGTGGGCCCTTGTGGGTTCCCACTGCCCGCCTGGCCCCGAGGGCACGGCTGTCCTGCCCTTGGACAGACGCTCTTGCAGTTCTTTTCCAGAACACACCGAATAAATGGTCTGCTCGGCCCATGCTGCCCCTCCCCACCCCGTCCCCCCAAGCCACGCTTCCGGGCAAGCATCTTGGCAACACCACTCCTCAAAGCGAGACAATAAATGGGGACTAATGACCAGTTTCTCCCGATCTTCTATGGACTGCAGATACTGCTGCTTGCCTTCCTGGGATTCGTCCTTCTTCTTCAAGTAAGGCTCAATGGATTTGTACTGAGCATAGAAGTTGCTCAAGTCCTGAGGTTAAGAGGAAGAAGGGAAAAAGGGTCAGATTTCACCACGACTCCTTGGCTTTCTTATTCACCCACTTCTTGGACACTCCCCCCTCCTACAGCAGAAGTCTGACTCACTTCAGCGTGGACACGTGCAAAGATTTGCAAAGATTACAGAAGGAGAGATGGTCACGGCGTTAATCGGGGCTAGGAAATCTCTCCTTCACCCACTCGGGAAACCTTCCAGCCCCCCGGCCCCGTGAGTGAAGGCGGGCAAACACGGGGAGGCAGAAATTAAAGCACAGTGCCTAACCCGTGCTGCCTTCCCCACTGGGATTTTCCACATGAATTCTTTGTGGTTAGGGCCAAATTCTTGATTCTGGGGCCGTTCCAACAGTACAGTCCTGTGCCCCGTTATTCCCAAGCAGTCCTCACCAAACGAGCCGCTGGAGAATCTTCTAGGTGTGTTTATCTTCCACCATTCAAACTCCTTAAAGTCAGGGAAAAAGCCTGCCCTAAAGAACTGATAACATCTCTCTCTCTCTCTCTCTCTCACACCTCTTCCCCTGTCCCCTGAAGATAAAAAAGAAGGCGGAGGGAGGGGGGATGGGGGGAACAGGAGACAGAAGGCGGGGATGGGAGACAGGGAGGGAGGCAGAAACTCACGGGAACGAGATCCTTTATCACATACATATGCGGAAGGGGGTAGATTTTTGAGACTTTGCCGAGGTTGGTGTCGATCCTGCGGGTGCAAGCCAGCGTGTTGCCTCCATTGATGTTCATGGCACAAGAGCCACAGATGCCTGGCGGAGAGAATGCACTTAACACTCCCTCCTCCACGCTCGGCCAGTCCAGCTTCAAACTCCGTTTCCTCCACCACCGGGGCAGCACTGACTCGGAACACGCCTGAGACGGAGGAGCCCGGGTGCTGCCTCCCCGCTCCTGCGTCTCCCTGCCTGGCATGTAGACCTAATGACTGTGGCTCCGAAAGCCGTTTGGGGACCAGGAGGCAACCTGGAGGCTGGAATCGACACGCTGCAGATGGCGCTGGAGGACAGAAGGGCCCGGGACGCTGCTGGCATCGCGGAGTGCCTGCATCGGTCCTAGCTGCATGCTTCATGTATTTGCAGATAAAAACAAAACCCAAAAACAGCTTTTTCTTTTTTTTTTTTTTCAAACTCCCTGTTATTTGAACTTGAACTCTCGCAGACAGAAACCAAAAGCAAATCTGCACTGTCTCGGTCATCTTCCGATGTAGGCCCGGGTGGGGATCACTGACGTGGAACTCTCACTCTGCTGTCCTCGCCAAAACTAGCGGCACGGCGGCTCTGGGGACGGGACACTCACACGGACGGCCCGAGCTCGGACCTTCCGAGGAGGAGGGTGAACTAAACGAAACCAAAGCACAGCAAAAATAAGGTGCTGACGAAGGACCCTGAAAACGAGACTTTTCTTTGCCTGGACTCATGTCCCGTGCTGGGGATTTCCTAGGTATTTCAGAGTTTAAAGATGACTGAGCGAAATAAATGAAGCCACTTCTCTGAGGCGGTTTTCTGAAGCTCGCTAGGCCAGAGAAATGGGATACTTGTGAGTCGTGCACTGGGTTGTCACTCGAGTGAGACCACTCGCTTCTGCGGATCTTAGCAAGCGCGTGAGAGAACGCAAAGACCCCTCTTAGGCAAATACTCCTATAGTCCCCCCCCCCCGCCCCCCGAGACCGAATGTGGCCAATGTGTGAATGCAAGCCTGGCGTCCAACCAGAGCAGTGGAAGAGACGGCATACAATTTAAAACATAAATCCGGGGCACCCGGGTGGCTGAGATGGTTAGGGGTCCAACTTCAGCCCAGGTCATGATCTCACAGTTCGTGAGTTCCAGCCCCGCGTCGGGCTCCGTGCTGACGGCTCAGAGCCTGGAGCCGCTTGTGCTCTCTCTCAAAAATAAACATAAAAAAAAAAAAATCCAATGAATCTTCTCTGAAAAAGGCTCCCCTAGAAATTCTCTTACTAGTAAGGGAAGAGAAAGGCGAGGCAATTAATATCATTCTGCTTCACAGCTTTTAGTCCAGATGGGCCAGAGCTTATATTCTTGGCTCTGAAAAAGTCTTCGGAGGAAAGGTTACTGAAAAGCATCCATATTTCCTGTGCTGCCAGGACTTACACGGGGAAGGCTGGTGTTTAATTCCAGGAGAACGTTCCCCGAACAGCAGGACTCGGCCAAACTCTCGTAATATCTGTCAGCATTTGGTACACTAAATCCCATCCCGTAAGACTCGCTGAACCAAAGCAGATGTCTTAGAAGCACGACTGCGTGACCCGAAATGTACAGCCGAGCGAAGATTAAGAAGCGATGGGCCCGTGTCTGTGGTGACTTCTCCTTCATGAAAGGCTACTTCAGGAGGAAGGGTCAAGCGTTTGTTCTGGCCCCGCCACCCTCTGTTTTGGTTTGATCTCAGGCTTTCCCAGCCCGGCCGGCAGAGTGCACCGCCTGAGTGCAGTTCTGGAATCTGACAACTCTGGCAGACGCCCGGCTCCCCAACTATCTCTGTGTTCTTTTGTACGTCCTTAACCTCCCCGACCTCAGCGGACACACTAGCAGGGCCGGTCTGTCCCGTGTAAAGTGCACAGAACAGGCCCGGGCACACAGACTGGGCTCCACGGCCATCAGGACCAGTGGGCCCTCGTGGCGTCCCTCTGGGATTTCTGGCCACGTCTGAGTACCGCTGAAATATTCTTTAGGGGTTTTCTTAAAATCAACTCATTTTTACTTAGATTTATATTAAAAAAACTTTATCACTGTTACCCTGCCATTAGTAACTATATTTTTCTAGTGTATCACATAAATACACGGCTATTAAAGTAAGATACACCGCTCTGAACACCACCTGAAATCAGCCCCTGTGGCACCAGCAGCGCACTGCGGGAAGCTGTTCCCACCCAGAATGTTCCTACTGGGCAGCTGCTCTGTCCACGTGCAATGCTGGGAGCTTGGGGGGCACACCCGTACACCCCCCCCCGCATAAGCACCAACCAGAAACTCCCCCTGTCCGCCCCCCTGCGGCCCCCTGGTGAAGCAGCCTGGCAGGAGTGCGGAGGTGGGCAGCTAGCAGACCCGAGCTGGTCCCTGAGGGTGTGACCGCCGGATGCGGTGACCACGCGACATAAAGTTCCTGACGAGAAGAAAATTCAGAAACCAGAACTTGTACTACGGTTCCAATTTCTGACACATTTGCCCGAGAAAAGGAAGTACGACCCACAGGTCACCTGGCAGACGGCCAGCTGTCCGGTGGCTCCCGCGGAGGTGGCAGGCCCGGGCGCCAGAGCCCAACGAGGGAGGAAGCGCTTACCTTCTCTGCATGATCTTCGGAAGGTCAAGGTAGAATCGATTTCATTCTTGATCTTGATTAAAGCGTCCAGCACCATAGGACCACACCTGACCGAAAACAACAGCACACCCCGGTCGGTCGTACTGACGGAAGTTCCACCCTACCCACAGGTCGTTACCGCGATACGATCTGAGGCGTCTGCGTCCGGTAGCTGCTCTCTCGCCCATCTGGCTCTGTCAGGTCACACTCGGGACTTTTCCCGTAGTTCTATTTTTGTGTAATTCTTACACATCTTAAGTCCTGCAGTCACACCGAGTACACGCTTCTGGGAAAGGGAAAGCTGAAGGAGCGGAGAGACAGCCCCCCGACTCCAGAGCACTGTGCGAGCCCATGTGCCTGGGGGCAGCAGGGGTGACGGGAAGGGCGGGAGCACAGGGCTTGGAACCTGGGGCGCAGGCCCGATGTCTGAGAACCCGCTCAGAATCCCGGCTCGGCCCCCCGCTGGGTTCTCGGCAAGCCGCCCCACCAGCTTCCCACCGACGACGCGGAGGTAACCCCTGCGTCTCACAGGACAGTGAGACCGAGCGCCCGCCACACGCGCTCAGTTGCACCACGACCGTCACCGTGCAGAGGCTGCGGGGGTCCGAACGGCTCACTCTCCGAGCCTGTCTCCCTGTCTGTAAGACGGACCTGAACTCTTATCACTGGGCTATTGCGAAGACGGAACAAAAGCACGCGGCGGCCACAGCATCTGGCGCACAGCCAAGCGCTCGACGCACCTGTTTCCTGGCCGCCGCCCCCACGCCTCAGCGAGGTTCCCTGCACGGGATTTTAAAAATATGCCCCCTCCCCAATATCCTTTACTGTTATCCAGATTTTCTTTGTTTTCTAGCTTTCGAGACAGAATTGCCATTGAATGTGCAAACTTACGGTGGACGGCCACGGCACCGTAGCACGTAACTCAACACATGTACACACCGGGGCGCGTGGCGTGGGCGGCTCAGTCAGTTAAGCCCACTGACTCTTAATTTCAGCTCAGGTCATGATCTCATGGTTCGAGAGTTTGAGCCCCACGTCGGGTTCTGTGCTGATGGAGCAGAACCTGCTTGAGATTCTCTCTTTCTACCCACCCCGCCTCAAAATAAACAAACCTAAAACCCCAAAACCCCTATGTACGTATTGTGAGATGATCGCCGTCACGAGGCTGGTTAACGGGGCCGCGTTACCTGCATTTCTATCGGCAATACTGAATACCTTTCCAGCCTATCTTTGCTGACTCTGGGAGCTGACCTTTCAAAACCTCTGCTATTTTGAGAACGGAGAAGTATTATTGTTTTAATCGGAAATCTCTGACTATTACAGTGCTTTGACTGTTTATCATAAAGCCATTGATTTCTCTTCACGCTACGACTGTTATTGGAAGTGAGCTGTGCCAGCTTCCATTCTGGGTGCTGGACGGACGCCAGAGAGGAGACGGAAATTCCTGCCCACGCGGCACCTTCATTCTGGTCGACTGATGCTACAGACTCGGACCATCCGGGTTCTTTGCCTCTTTGTATAGGAGATCTTGGAGATTTTTTTTTAAAGGAAGTTTGTTTTTTTTTTTTAAAGTTTATTTATTTTTGAGAGACACAGCGTGAACAGGGGAAGGGCAGAGAGAGAGGGAGACACAGAATCCGAAGCAGGCTCCAGGCTCTGAGCCGTCAGCACAGAGCCCGACGCGGGGCTCAAACTCACAGACTGTGAGATCATGACCTGAGCTGAAGTCGGCCACCCAACCGACTGAGCCACCCAGGCGCCCCAAGGAAGTTTTTTTTAAAAGCTCCAAACCTTTCACCTCGCCATTCCCAATACTTTACTTCTGACACTCCTGGTCACCAGACGTGTGGTTTCCGGAACCAAGCAATTCCGCAACACCAGCTGGGTGTCCCCATGGTGTAACCCAATCGGACACCGACACCACTGGCCAGAGACAGCGTCAGATCCCACGGGTGAAGGGCTCGGTCCCAGCCCTCGGAGGCCGCTCCAAGTCCAGGCTGTCCCCTGTGCGCTGGACGACTGGCTGTGGGCCAGAGATTCCCCTGATCCCCTCCCTCTGGTTTGATAATTGCTAGAGCAACTTAGATAAACAGTTCATCTACTAGATTCTGACTTAGTAGATGGCCAAGTGGAAGAGACGCACGGGGCACAGGGCCAGGTACGTGGGAAGGAAGCAGGGCCCCCGTGCCCTCTCCCTGCCCCCCCCCCAACGAGTTCATGCTCTCTGAACCCCAGGGGCCGCGTACTTTCGAGGAGGCTTCAGCGCGCAGGCATGACTGGTTACAAGGGCTGCTGGCGGGTGGGGTGACCTCTAACCTCTCTTCCCTCTCAGGTCGAGGGGTAGGGCAGAGGGTTCCAACAGATTAAACACATGGCCGGTTCCCTTAGTAATCAGCTCCCACCCCAACCTGTGGTTATCTAGACTTCTAGAAATCACCTCGAGAGTAAACTCAGGTGGCTGGAAGGGGCTTGTCACGAACAAAAATACAAGCCCACTTCCCCTTCAGTACTTATCTGGAGCTATTTCAGGAACTGGGAACAAAACCAAAACTATTAGAACCAAAGATGACCCTAAAGCTCTTATCAGTTAGGATCACAGGGCTTTAGGAGCCAGAAACCCTGGACAAGACCCAATTTATACCCGTCCATTCCGGCAGCAGTGCTGCAGCCACTCCTGCCCCTCCCTCGCCTCCAGCCCTCAACCAGCAATTGGCTATGTGACTTCTAACTCTGATAACAGGGAACTTTTAAGCCGGTTTTAAATACTTACATGTTAAAGCTGACCACCCTTTGCCCTTATGATACATCACTATTTTTAACGCATACTCGTATTTCTACAATTTTATTTTATAGTAATCTCTATGCCCAACGTGGGGCTCCAACTCATGACCCTGAGATCAAGAGTCACACAGTCCTCTGCCTGAGCAAGCAATTTTAAATCGAAAAAGACTACACCCCTTCCTGAGGCTTCAGGAATAGAATTTTCTTCTAGATTTTACATTAAAAAAAAAAAAGTATGTATTTTTTTTTAAATATGTATTTATTTTTGAGAGAGAGAGAGGAAGGGAGAGGGAGAGAATGCGTGTGTGAGCAGGGGAGGGGCTGAGAGAGGGAGACACAGAATCCGAAGCAGGCTCCAGGCTCTGAGCCGTCAGCATAGAATCCGATGCAGGGCTTGAACTTACAAACCGTGAGATCATGACCTGAGCTGAGATCAGACGCTTAACTGATTGAGGCACCCCATACATTTTAAAATTAATCCCCCCCAAATTACAAAAACTGCTAATCAGCTGCCCCAAATCACTGACTGACTAAACCTTCTTTGGCTTCGGGCTTGTGATACTGCCTTCTGGTATTCCGTAACAGGATTTCCCTGAAGTGGATGGAGCTTATTTTGCAACTTTAAAAAATTCAAAAGATCTATTCTTGTCCTGGAATGTTTTAAATGGCAACATTCCTCTTTATTCTTACAAAAATTTCACATACAAAGTTAAAAAGCCAAAGCTCTCCCTTTAAGTGATCTCCTGCTAAATTTCCTGATAGTTAGGCACTGTTCAAGAGTTGGGCATATTTTTCTCACACTTACCAAAAAAAAAAAAAGCAATATATATAGTAACACCTTGCTTTTTTCATTCAGCATCTCCATTAAGGGACGGTAATTGCCTAACTGTTTTCCTACTGAAGGACACTGAAGTTGCTTAAATACTTCTCTTTTATATACAACGCTGCAAATAACATTTTTGTACATAGAAATCAAGATTGTTTTGGTTATTCTGTGTCCTTTACATCTCCGTAGACGTTTTAGGATCTGCTTGTCAATTTCCGCCACAACGACTGGTGGGCTTTTGAAAGTGACCGTGTTGAGTCTGTAAGTCAACTAAGGGGCACGGTGCCACCTTAAAAAAGACCGCTTTCCAGAGGCGGCTGGCTGGCTCGGCTGGAGTGTGGGGCTCGTGGTCTTGTGAGTTTGAGCCCCATGTTGGGCGTAGGCACTACTTAAGAAAAAATTCTTTTCCAATCCACAAACATGGGATGTCTTTCCACTTATTTAAGTCTACAATTTCTTTTTTTTCCCACTTGAGAGAGTGAGCAGGGCAGAGGGAGAGAGAATCTGAAGCAGGGTCCACACGGAGTGCGTAGCCCAACGCGGGGCTGGATCCCTTGACCCTGGGATCATGACTGGAGCTATAATCAGGCGTTGGACGCTTGGGGCCCCGGGGGGGGGGGGGGGGAGCTCAGGCGGTGAAACACCGGACTCCTGATTTTAGCCCGGGTCATGAGCGCACATCTTGGGTCTAAGCCCTGCGTTGGGCTCTGCACTGAGAGTGAGGAGCCTGCTTGGGAGTCTTTCTTTCTGCCCCTCCCCCACTTGTATTCTTTCCTTCTCTCTCTCCCCGAAATAATAAATGTTAAAAAAAAAAAAAAGCCAATGCTCAATCGACGAGGCCAACCAGGTGCCCCTTGGTCTTTAACTTTGTTTCCATGATGTTTTATAGTTCTCAGCGTAGAACTGTAAGAACAGTCTTGCATTTCTTTTGCCAAGTTGGATCCTAAGTATTTTATTCTTTTTCACGTTATTGTAAATGGAATCTTATTTAAAGACTGTTCGTTGTTAGTGCACAGAAAGACAACTGATTTTCATACACTGATCTTATATGCTATATCCTCGCTGAACTAATTTATCAGTTCGAATACTTTTTTGGTGTGGATCTCTTAACATTTTCTATATACAAGGTTGTGGCATTCATGAATAGAGTTTCCTTCTTCCTTTCCAATTTGCTTTATTTTCTTTTGCCTGATTTCCTTGGTTAGAACCTCCAATAAAATTCTGTAATGGTTGAAGCTAGGAAA
Organism: Paguma larvata; assembly: GCA_030068075.1. Classification (NCBI taxonomy): domain Eukaryota; kingdom Metazoa; phylum Chordata; class Mammalia; order Carnivora; family Viverridae; genus Paguma; species Paguma larvata. The sequence continues at coordinate 11,852,866 of CM057833.1, forward strand.
CAAACAAAAAACCCCCCTTTTTTGCATGACCTTTGGCACGACCATGTATCATGCAACCTTGCAAAATTTACTTATGTTCTTGTAGTTTTGTAGATTCCCTGAAATTTTCTTTTTTTGATAGATTCCCTCAAAACAATTTTTTAAAATGTTTTTATTTATTATTGAGAGACAGAGAGAGAGACAGAGCATGAGCATGAGAGGGGCAGAGAGGGAGACACAGAATCTGAAGGTGGCTCCAGGCTCTGAGCCGTCAGCACGAGCCCAATGCAGGGCTCGAACTCACAAACAGTGAGATCATGAGCTGAGGCGAAGTCGGAAGCTTAACCGACTGAGCCACCCAGGCGCCCCTCAAATTTTCTATGTAAGCAATGATGTTATTTGCGACTGGAGACAGTTTTATTTCCAACTTTCCAAATTTCATGCCTTTTATTTTTTACTTTCCTTTAACGCACTTGTCCCAATGCCTTGTAGAACACTGGGTAGAGGCGGAGGGGACATCCCTGCTTGGCCCCTCATGGGCGGAGCACTGCCTGTTTCACAGTTAAGTGTGCGTGAGCTGTGGGTTTTTCCACAGGTGCTCTGCATCTAGCCGAGGAAGTTCCCCCTCTTTTTCTAACCTGCAGAGTCCTGGTTTTTCTCCTTTATCTTGTTACTACGGTGAATTATACCAACTGATTTTCCAATTTTTAAAAATGTTTATTTATTTTGAGAGGTGGGGGAGTGGGAGCAGGGAGGGGCAGAGAGGGAGAGAATCTCAAGCAGGCCCCGTGCCCAGCTCGGACCCCGACAGCTGCTGTGGGCTCCATCTCACAAATGGTGAGCTCATGACCTGAGCTGAAATACAGAGCTGGATGCTTAACCAACGGAGCCACCTGGGAGCCCGTAATTTTCCAACTTTAAAACTACTCTGCATCCCTGGGACAAGCCCAAACTTGGTTATTAAGGCATTATCTTTTTTTACAGATTGTTAGATTTGACCTGCTGAAATCTCGAGAATTTTTGTGTCTATGTTCATGAAAGATACCAGTCTGTACCTTTCCTTTTTGTAATGTCTCCATTAGATTTTGGAATCAGGTTTTGATGGCCTCCTAAAATGAAGTGGGGAAAGGATTATTCCTCTGTATTTTCTGAAAGGACGTAACACTGGCGTTTTCTTAAATGTTTGATATGAGTCATCAGTGCAGCCGCCTGGAGTTTTCTTCGTGAAAAGGTTTTTGACAATGCATCTAATATCTATAGGGAATACAGAACTATTCATATTCTCTTTCTCTTTATTTGAGAGAGAGAAAGAGAACATGACAAGGGGAGAGGGGCAGAAGGAGAGAGACTCTTAAGCAGGCTCCACACTCAGCATGGAGCCCAACACAGGGCTTGATCCCAGGATGCTGGGAGTCAAAATCAAGAGTCGGACGCTCCACCGAGCCATCCAGGTGCCCCGTCACTACTTCCCATTTGAATTCCATTGTGGTCAGAGAACACACTCTAGAAGATCCCATTTGTTTGGAATTTATCGAGATCTGTGTCACGGCCCAGCGTCACCGTGACGCTCCACGCACACTTGAAAAGAACGTGTATTTTACAGCCGTTTGGTGTGGCATCTCAGAAATATTAATTAGCTCAAGATTGCTAATGTTCAGATGATCGTTTTAAAAATTTTTAAATTTTTATTTCTTTAAAAATTTTAAAGGTTTATTTATTTTGAGAGAGCGAGAGAGAGAGAGAGAGAGAGAGAGTGAGAGCGAGTGCATGTGTGCTTGTGAGAGCAGGGAAGGGGCAAAGAGACAGGGAGAGAGAATCCCAAGCAGCCTCTGCACCGTCAGCACGGAGCCCGATGCGAGGCGCGAACTCACAAACCATGAGATCTAACCTGAGCCGAAACCAAGAGTTGGGTGCTTAACCAACTGAGCCACCTAGACCCCCCTTTCCTTTTTTTTTTTTTTTTCCAGAGAGAGAGCGAGCAAGCGAACGGGGGAGGGGGAAAGGGAGAGGGAGAGAGAATCTTAAGCAGGCTCCACGCTCAGTGTAGAGCCTAACTCAGGGCTCAAGCCCAAGACCCCGGGATCACAACCTGAGCCAAAAATCAAGAGTTGGACGCTTAACCGAACGAGCCGCCTGGGTGCCCTGTACCAGTAAGATCTTTAAAGAGGAAAACTGGTTTTCTATTTACCGCAGCTGGTGCCCTTCATTCCTTTCTCCAGAGACAAGTTTCTTCAACCTAGGTAACTCCTCACACTAAGTACGGGTCTTCTGGCTATGAATTCTTGGACTTTTTTATTATCTGAAAATGTCTTCATTGCATCTTCACTCTTTTGCTGAGAACGGGATTCTGGCTGACAGCGTTTTAAGTAACTAAGCGATGGCCTTTCGGTGTCTACGATGACTGACTGAGTGGTAAACAATCATTCGTATCGTTTCCCCGGGTGTGTAATGGGTTTACTGTTCCTGCTTTCGAGATTCCCTCTTTCCCTCAGATCTTCAGCGATCCGAGTGTGACGTTCCTGGGTGTCGTCTTTCTTGTATTTACCTTGTCTGCAGTTCATCATGCTTCCTGAACGTGTCATTATGTCTTTCACGGCTTGGAGAATTCTTGGTCATTAGTTCTTCAAACATTTTTTTTGCCCCTTCTCTTTCTCCACTCTTTCTGGGACTCCAATGACCTCTGTTAAACCTTCTGATAGCATTCCTTAGATCAGTGAGATTCTTTTCTTTCTTAAAAGTCTTTCTATTCTTAAGAACACATAATTCCTGTTAACGTCTTTCCAGGGTCACTGAATCTTCCTGCTGTCTCCAATCTGCTCTTACGACTCTCCAGTGAATTTCCTATTATTCAGATATTGCTGTTTTTCAGTTCCAGATTTTCCATTTGGTTCTTTTTAAAAGTTTCTGTTTCCCTGCTGAGACCTCCTAGGTCGTGAGCATCTTTATCTGTGAGCATAGGTGTAACAACCCCTTAAAATCCATGTCTGCTAATTCCAACACCTGGATTGCTTCCGGGCAGGTTGGCTCCCATTGCTGGTCTTTCTAGCAGAGTATGGGTCATGTTTCACCGTCTCCTCCTATGATCAGTAATTCTGGACTGTGGGCTGGACCTTGTGAATGACAGGACGTAGCAACTCTGGGTTTTACTGTGTTTCTCTTAAGAGTCTTGATTTTAAACAAGTCTTTTTTAAAATACTTTAAGTAGACTCCATGCCCAATGTGGGGTTTAAACTCACGACCCTGAGATCAAGACATGCATGCTCTACCAACTGAGCCAGCCAGGTACCCCTGATTTTTTTTTTTAAAGCAGTAATTAATACGGGCTGAACTCCAGACTTGGGCAGTTTACATACAGAACTCGGGGCTCCCTTTCTATTATTTCTTTCCAGGATTGCCCCCTCATTTTCTGGTTGCTGTGGTAGCCATTCGATGTATCCTTTGCTGTTCAAGCCAGTAAGACTGTGGTTTCATTGCGCTTCTGGCCTCATACCCCCTCTTCAACTGGGGCTGGACCTCAGGTCGAAGTGAGTAAAAAAACCCAGTTCGTTTACCCAGGAACATTCTCTTCTTCCACGTGTCCACGCACTCCCAGGGTCTGCCTGCTCTGGTCACTCTCCCGTGCCTGCAGGTCATTACTGCTCATGTCTTGTCCAGAGTTCATAGCTGTTACTTGTGGAAGCGTCAGTACGATGAAAGCTGCTCTGCTACAGCTGGGGCAGAGTGTAATTACTCTTCACAGTTTTTAGCACAAAAGTTACGGGGGGAGCCTGAGTGGCTCCGTCGGTTAAGCGTCCGACTCTTGAGCTCAGCTCAGGCCATGCTCTCACGGTTTGCGAGTCTGAGCCCCGCGTCGGGCTCTGGGCTGGCCGCGTGCGATTCTCTTTCCACCCCTCTCCCACTCATGCGCGTGTGCTCTCTCTCAAAAAGAGAGAAATAAACTTCATACAGAAAAAATGAAACTTTTCATCCTCTGATTTGGGGAAAGGAAAGGAATTTTACAAAAGCTGTTCTTCCCGGTACCTGATTCGAGGTGCCCGCCTCATTCTCGTTTGAAAGAGATGATAAATCCCGGAGCCGCTGGACGACCCGGTTGTAACCCTTCCGGTTTTAACCCTTCCGGTTTTAACCCTTCCGGTTTTAACCCTTCCGGTTTTGACCCTTCCGCGGACGTGAAAAGCATGTCCCTGAATCAGGTCACGAGCTCACCTTCGCTTAGCAAGGAACCAACTCTCAGAGATACTCACTTATTCAAATCGATTTCGTAAGTTTGCATGCGAGGCTTATCTCCCGTCTTGTCTGGGTCCCATCGGTAGATGGCAAATTTCTTGATTCGGGGAGCTGTGGCTGCCGCTGTCTGTGCCCCCCGGCAGGCCTGAAATCGAAAAGGTTCGCAAGAAGGAAAAGAAACTATTAAAAACGCAGGACGAACCCTCCTGTTTAGCCGCTGCTGGACACTACAGCGCTGGCTACGGACCCGCACGTCACTGTCTCTTGCAAAAGGCAGTCGTTCGGTGCCCGGCAAACATGAAGCACCCAGCACGTACCCGCGGAGCTGCGGTCTAGTGAGACGGCACGGAGCGAAACACGGTCTTCGCCCTCGCGGAATCTACTTCAGGCAGGTAAATATTTACAACAAAGTAAAAAGAGGGAAGAACACAGCAGAGACTGCCACTAGTGCGAGAGGTCAGGGCAGGCCCCATAAATGACATTCGAGCTGAGACCGACGAGTAGGGATTCGAGAGTGTTACAAACCCAGGGAACGCACGTGCAGAGGCCCGGAGCGGGGAGAGCACGGCGCCTCTGGGAGGAAAGTCCGGTCTGAGTCGGGGGTCGAGCCTGAGTAAGGATGGAGGAGCGAGAGATGTGAGGAAGTCGGGATTTTGATTTTATCCCGAGAGACCAGCGCAAACGATCAGGTGGGTGACGCAATCTTTTTTTTTTTTTTAATGTTTATTTATTTTTGAGACAGAGAGAGACAGAGCATGAGTGGGGGAGGAGCAGTGAGAGAGGGAGACACAGAATCCGAAGCAGGCCATCAGCACAGAGCCCGACGCGGGGCTCGAACTCACAGACCGCGAGATCATGACCTGAGCCGAAGTCGGACGCTCAACCGACTGAGCCACCCAGGCGCCCTCATTTTTATTTTTGAGAAGAGGATCACTGGCTACGAACGAAGGCTTGTCAGACGACACGTGGGGAAACCAGCAGAGAGCGACCGCAGGTTGTCAGAGCGAGACTGCTGGTGTTTTTAGGCGAGGGTCTCCGTCAGTCCCAGCTGTGGTCACAGGACATCGAAGCCTGGGTGGCTTAAGCACGACCTCTCTCTCACCGTTCTGGAGGCGGGAAGCCCAAGCTCCAGGTCTCAGGTGACCTGGGGTCTGGTGAAGACCCTCTTCTTGGCTGACGGATGGCCGCCTTCTTGCTGTGTCCTCATGTGGCGGGGACAGAGACCTCCTGTCTTTCCTCTTTCTGTAAGGGCCCTGCCCTCCTGCCCTCGTCGGACCCCGATTCGATTCCCTCTCTCAGGCTCCATCTTTAAACACATCACGACGGGGACTAGAGTCTCCACGCTCGAACTCTGGGGGGACACAAACGCTCAGGGCAAAGCGCGGCAGCAGGAAAGACGACAACGAACACGCAAACCAGGATCTGTGTAGGGAACGACAAAGCCCCGAGAACCGTCGTCTCCACAACGATTCTATCCCATCTCCTGGATGCTTCAGTCTCTGCCAGCGCGTCTCGCACGGTGGGCCCAGCGACTCTGGAGTGCTGCCGCCTTCGAGGCCGCCATGAGAGGGTCAGGGTAAGAGGGCCGGCCTCTGGTTAATTCCGTCCTCTGCCAGAACAGCTTCCCCGTGAGAACATATTTACAGAAAGGGAGCTGCTGCTCAAAACTTTTATATCCAATTCACACTCATTTTTAAGGCCACGATTTATTATTGCCAGAAACTGTAGTAAAAAGTGCTTTATACGTATACATGAAGAGAGGTTTTTTTATGCGATATTGGCTCACATGATTATGGGGGATAGAAAGTCCCAAGAGCTGCACCTGGCAAGCGGAGAGCCAGGAGAGCCGGTGACGTGGTTCTAGGCCAAAGGCCGGCAGGCGTAAGACGCAAGAAGAGTCGGTGTTTCAGTTCGAAAGCAGGCAGGCAGGAGGAATTCCTTCTTATTTGGAGGAAGAGAAGCCTTTTAGTCTACTCATGCCTTTAACCGACTGGATAAGGCCCACCTACATTAGGAAGGGTAATCTGCATTACGGGGTTTATTGATTTAAATGTTAACCTCCTCTGAAAACACCCTCACGGAAACACCCAGAATGTCAGACCAGCTATCTGGGCACCCTGTGGCCTAGCTGACACATAAAACTAACCATCCACAGCGCGGAACAGGTTCAGTTTGCGTCTTCCAGCGCACCTGGCCAAGGCCTTTGTGGACAGCAGTTCAATTCATGGTCAGAAACATGCAATTGAAGACAAACGCAAGAAATTATACTGGAATTTAAAATAAAAAGAAAAAAGTAAAAGGCAAAAATTGAGCATTAGGCAAGCGCCAACACGCCATCCCCATCCCACGGCCCTCGAAGCCCTTTCCACTGAGGGGGAAGAGCAGGGCAGGGATCTCGCCGGTCCTAACCGCAACTAGACGCTGAGCCCCTGGTCTGTACGCAGAAACACACAGACCGCACCCCAGGCCAGCTAACTCTCTCATAAACTGTTAAAAACAGACAAAACTGGGGAGGTTAACGGTGGAATTACAAGAGGTGCGATGGTGTTTCTTACTTGTTGGCAAGAAGCGTCCTAAATTAAGTGGTGAGGCTGAAAATGGAAACATCGGCTACCAGTAGGAAAGAAGGAAATCTAGGAAGATGAAAGTGAAGGTGAAGAGAAAGGCGGGTTTTTCCTTTATCACCGAGCCGGCTAACATCGGCGATAAAAGGAAAGTCATTTCTACAAAAGAACATCTTCCATTAGGGACTCCCTCATTTTTTTGTTGTTTTTGTTAGCATTAAAGGTAGGATTCTATTCCATGCCACTGTATTTTATTTATTTTTAAGGAAGCTCTATGCAGGGCCTGAACTCATGACCCCAAGGCTAAGAGTCGCTCCCTTTACCGACTGAGCCGGCCAGGCGTCCCTAGGGACTCCACTTTGCAAACCAGGAATATTTGGCTAACGCCACCTTGTGGCACATAGACGAAGCGGAGGAAGAGAAAAGAAAAGGTGACTGAAGATGCTCGCTCCAGCAGCCTGCTGCTTGCTCAGTGCTCCCACCTCGTTTTGGGTAGATTTAATAAAGTCTATGTCATTACGATAAAATTCACCAATTTTAAGTGTACAGTTTGATGAGTTTTAATAAAGCGGTGTAACTACTACCATAACTATGACGGAACACGCCCACCTAGAAAGTTCTCTAGTGTTCCTGTGCAATCAGTGCCCACTCCCTCCCCCTTGCAACTCATCTGCTATCACTACAGATTCGTTTTTTTTTTTATGGAATTTCATTTTTTAAAATGTTTATTCATTTTTGAGAGAGAAGGACGAGCGGGGGAGGGGCAAAGAGAGGGGGACAGAGGACTCAAAGAGGTCTCTGCGCTGACAGCAGTCTGATGCGGGGCTTGAACTCACGAACCACGAGATCACGACCTGAGCCCACTGAGCCACCGGGCGCCCCACCTAACATAACGCTTCTGGACTTCCTTCACGCTATCATGTATGCCCAGTTTGCTGCTTTGTAAAAAAAATTAAAATTTCCAATTTGAGATAACTGCAGAATCACATGCATTTGTAAGAATTAAGAGAGATCCCTCATGCCCTTTACTCAATTTCCCCCAGTGAGAACCGTCCACACCTACGGCACAGTCTCACGCCAGCACGGATACGGTCAAGACACACGGCACTCCCATCCCCACGAAGGCCCCCGGGATTGCTCTATCAAAGCCATGCCCCGCACGCCTCCCCCCTTCCTCCTTCACTCCTATAATTTCACCATTTCGACAATGTTACATAAATGGAATCATCGAGTATGGAACCTTCTGACTGGTTTTTCTCCTTTGAGCAGAATTCTCTGGAGATGCATCCGAGTGTGTGCACCTCAACAGTGGTCTTTTTACCACGAGCGGCGTCGCGAGGTACGATGGACTCCAGCCCGGTTAGCGGTCCTCCCGCTGGAGGACCCTCTGGGCTGTTTCCGGTTTTGGGCTATTATGAAGGAAGCTCTCGTGAACGTACGTGAACATGTCCCCACTTCTCTGGGATAAATGCCCAGGAAGGTACCTGCTAGGATTCTAGGACGGTTGCATATTTCGTTTTTTACAAAATTACCAGATTATTTCCCAGAGTGGGTGGCTGCCTTGCCTGTGGTAGGTGGTAGAGAGAGAGAGAGAAACAAAATGCATGAAAAAAAAAAAAAAATCTAACGCCTTAAAAAAAAAAATTTTTTTTTTACACTAAAATATTAGTAAAGCGTGGACTCTCAAAGAACTTAGGACTTTGGGGTTGTCGATTATAGCTTCCTGGCTGTGCAGCCTGATTTACAAGTACTGTCGGAAGGCAACAGGCATCCGGCCATACCAAGCCTGGTCTCATTCCCGCAAAGGCCTGTGGAAGGTGACCGTGGCTAATAGGTCCTCACTTAACACCTCTTTCTAGTACTTATGTCTGCTTCGCAGCCACTCTACAAAATACAAAAGTCCCGACTTGATCATGCAGATCTTCCCAAAAGCAATTAGGTTTTTTAGAAATCATTTAAAAAGTCTTACCTCGTGGACAACGTGAGACAAAAACCACAAGGGTGCATCTCGACAGAGTACCACGAGCAACCTCGATGTAAGTTTTGGCATGCCCCAAAGCATTACTATTTTTTTTTTTTAAAAACACCTAATTTAAATTCGTTTTGAGGGGCACTTGGGTGGCTCAGTCAGTTAAGCGGCCGACTTCGGCTCAGGTCATGATCTTACGGTCTGAGTTCGAGCCCCGCGTCAGGCTCTGTGCTGATGGCTCGGGGCCTGGAGCCTGCTTTGGATTCTGCGTCTCCCTCTCTCTCTGCCCTTCCCCAGCTCACTCTCTCTCTGTCTCGCTCAAAAATAAAAAGAAAAAAGAAAAAAAGAAAATGCAAATCTAAAACTAAAGGCCACAAAAAGATAATTCCTTTTCCCAAATAAATCCAAGGAACACTGAATTCATACAATCAGTAAGATCTTATGCAGTAGCTGGCCTGGACATACTCATTTGTTTATTTGTTCAATAGATAATCATAGAGTGGCCAATATCTTCCAGGAACTGCTCTAGGCCCTGGGCATCAAGGGCAAGACACGCATACGCTCTGGTCCTTACAGAGTTACGGTGACTGGACACACACGGATAACAGCAGTCGTATGTCAGGTGGTGGTCAAATGCAAGGGAGAGAGGCCGGGGTTCCTGGCTGCAATTCTGTCATTCTAAGTGGGGGCGGGCCAGAGAAGTCTTCGCTGAAAAGGTGACGGCTAAGCCAAGGCCTGAAGGAGGTGAGTAAGCAGGCCATACCTGTACTCGGGGAAGAGCAAACTGGGCAGAGGGGACACCGAGCCCAAATCTCGAGGTGGAAATGGGTTCGGGGAGCAACGAGGCAGTCAGTGTAGTTGAGAGTGGAGTAAGCTCTGGCGGCAGGCGTGGGGGAGGAAACCGGGAAGTTAACGGGACCGTCAGATCACATGGGATCCTTTAAGGTTCTTTTTTTTTTTTTTTAAAGTAATCTCTATGCCCAACGTGGGGATCCAACTCATGACCTGGAGGTCAAGAGTCTCATGCTCTACCGACTGAGCCAGCCAGGCGCCCCCCCAGCAGATTTCTTTAAATGCACTCAATGGAGACTGTATATTTGAGATTCAAACTTTGGAGAATATTCTCTCTCTTTTTAAATTAAGTACGCTCTATGCCCAACATGGGCCTTGAACTCACGACCTTGAGATCAAGAGTCACATGCGGTACTGAATGAGCCAGCCAGATGCCCCGACCTCGTAACGGTTTTTGCTTTCACCATAAGACGAGTAACTACTGGTTTTGAGCAGAGGAGTGACGAGTCAGACTGAAGCTTTGAAAGGATTATTTGGATTTGTTTTGAGAATCAAAGACGCAAGAGAGAACACCAGGGAGGAATTACAGTATACAGTACAGTGATGAGCTGACGGATGACGGCAGCTTGACCCAGGCCGGTGGCCGCGGACAGTAAGAAGTGGTAAGTTTCTGAATACATTTCAAGAAGGAACTGGCAGGATTTCCACACGGACTGGATGTGGGAGCGGGGCAAAGAGCAAGGGTGACTCGCTTTTGGCCCAAGCCACATGGACGATGGAGGTGCCCTCACCTGAGAAAGGAGGGCAGAGCTGGGCTGCGTGGGGAGGGGGGGTACTAGGAGTTTGGCTTTGGGCCAGCAAAGTTTGTGAAGTGTTCTCAGATATCCATGTGGAGATTTAAAAAAAAGTTTTTTTAATGTGTATTTATTTTGAGACAGAGAGCAAGCCACTGGGGGTGGGGCAGAGAGAGAGAGAGAGAGAGAGAGAGAGAGAGAGAATCCCAAGCTGTCAGCACACAGTCCTCTTTTGTACAGAGGCAGGGAGTATTAACATCCACCTCGTAAGATGAGACCGGAGAGTCAAGCTTCTAAGCCCAGAAAAACGATTTCTGCTTTCCCGTATTGGCAACATTTCGTTTGACTGGCATCCCAAGACCTGCCAGTGCTAAGCACAACGAGACACACACATGAAAGCGGGCGGGACTTGCCCTAATGGAACTCCCAATCTAGAAGCAGAAATAAGGCAATACAATCACAGTTAATACGGTACAGCCAAACACTTAGAGGCCAAACTACGGTTCCGTGCAGACTAGGGCAGAACAGGAGTTCAGAAGAGAAATCCTACGGTCTCTTAGAGTCTTAGGAACCCGGGCACCACTCAGATAATACACCCCGCTCGTTTCGGGATTCTGTTCAGGTGGCTTTCGCGGGTGTGAAGGCATATTCCTACGAGGGGGAGTGGAGAGGAGGGAGCGCTTCTATTTCTCTCCCCTTGGAAGGGCCTGCAACAGCCTCACCTGGAATTACAACACTGACCTCTGGAACCAACCTAAGGTTCGGCTCATTCACGGAAGAGGGACCTGAACTTTGGAACTCACTCTCATTGGTGGGGCTCGCACAACTTAATTGCTTGCTCAGCAACTATGAAAGGAACTGGTAAACAAGGTCATTACTAGTCATTAATTTAATGCTCAGAGGACGCGAACCTGAGGCTTTGATAGGCAGACCTCCTTCCCTAGCTCCCGTTTTTTAGAAAGACCATACAGCACAGTGGAAAGAACTAGCATTTGAAGGCAGGTTATAAGTACTCTGTCGCGCAGCCGGGGCTGCGTTTCAAATGAGAGATTCTCACGTAAGTGCAAGAGGCGAGGAACTAATATTTCTGGTTCACCTGTGCTAAGAGTTTTCACATAGTATGTAAAAACAGAACCAAAAACCCAAACACAAACGAACCAAAAAACCAAACGAAAAAAAAACCAAACCCAAACCCAAACCCGAAAAAAAAAACCAAGCTGGATTTTGGTCTTAGATCTACCAGTTCTGAGCTGTGATATTTTGAGCAAGTAAAAAAACTTCTCTCTGGGGCCTCAGTGTTGAAACTTCTAAAAAGGAGGTAAGAACTACTATTTGCCCACCTTGCAAGGGTCGTAGAAGGAGCCCACAGGAGGAAACGGACTTCCAAGGGATTTGTAAATTCTTAGTCTCTTATGTGTGTAATGACAATTTCCCTTCCCCTTCCAAATAAATATTCCATTTTGGAACGCAGATAAGGGTGTCGAGTCCTCATACACGGGGTGTGGGGAAACTTATCACTGCACACTGAGTAATATTAATAAGGGGCGCACCACGCTCTGTACCTATGAGATCCATGCCAAAACTCGATGCTTGGTATTGTTGTAAGCCCTGTACAGACAGCGACACTGAGTCAGGGTCATCCGACACTGCTTTAAGGCACCTGGTCTTTCCCGCAGCCCCCCACCCCCATCGGGGGAAGGGCCCAGACCCTTCAGGGATCTGATTTGCCTCCATTTTCCCCTTCCTCTGCCCTTTCCTTACCAATTCCGGTCCAGTCCCCGTTTACTGAGCCCCCAACCCTGCACCCTGGAGGAGAGACCTCGATTCCCAGTTCCCATTCCTCCCACTCCCGCGGGTCTGTGTCTTCCACAGAGGCTAGTTTGAGGTCAGAGAATGGGCTTGGAGCCCAAACGTCTGGATTCGAATTTGGCTACCACAGTCACCCGCTTTCCACGTGACCTTGGGCAACTCAAGACACCTCTCTGAATTTTTTCCCCCATATCTCTAAAAAAAATCGTCTCCGCCCTGAAAACCGCCCAGGCTGCGGCGAGGCGCAGAAGGATAACGGACAGGGATGCTCCAGGACCAAACTCGCGCGCACTACGCAATGGGAGCGGCTCCTTCCACTCCCTGTGGCCTTGTCCCGTGCTCCCTCGCCCTCCTCCACGGCCCCCCAGCTCCAGGCTGCCTCCACGACTCTCATGCCTGCCCTCTTCCTCCGGCCCCGCAGCTCACCTGCAGGCAGGCTCCGCCAAGGGCTGTGGCCGGGAACCGGCGCCTCAAGGAGACTCCGACCGCCGCCGCCGCCATCTTGGCTCTTGACGTCAAGCCCCACCCCTTAACCCCGAGGTCGCTCTCCGCCGTCGTCCCGCCGAGCACCGCGGCGCCGAGCCGGCATCCACCGAGGACCCGCTAGCCCGGCAGGAGCCGCCGAGTGGGAGGCGGTTCCAGTTTCCCCGATGGGAGGAGGGAAGGCGGAGCGAGCCAACGCGAGCGTGCGCAGTTGCAGTGCGCGCGGCGCATGCCCAATTGGCCTCCCGCCTTCCTAAGGTGACCTTCCCAGAAGGGGGCGGAGTCTGAGAGGGAGGGGATTGGGAGGGCTGGGGATTAGCTCATGACGGGGAGGAGCCGTACGATCGGAGTTCAGTCCGTATTTTACCCCCTTTTTTATCTGAAAATTTGTCAGTAGTATCACTCTTCTCTTAGTGATAAGCTTGGTGGCTTTGGTCAGACAGTTGTGAGACACGGTGCGGTTTGACCGAGACTGTCCTGGTTTCAGCACGGGGAGTCCGGCGTCCCTGGGCAAACCGGGAGGGTTGGTGAGGGAACTGAGCAGATATCAGAGATGACGGGCGAAGGTGTCATCCATCCATCCAGCCACTCACCCTTTCATCCATCCACCCATCCATCCACCCACCCTTCCATCCCTCCGTCCATCTATCCATCCACCCACCCACACACACTCATTCATCCACTCACCCACCCACCCACCCATCCACCCGAAGATGTGCCAGCAGCCCTACTGTGCGCTGGCTGCTGGGCTGCTGCCGTGAGTGAGCAAGCCAGGTACAGTTCCTGCCCTCACTGGGTTTACTGTCCTGTAGTCGCCAACCGGACACTCACACAGCAGTAAGCTCTGCTCCATAGAGTCGGGGGGTGGAGGGGACCCAGCCCTTGGAGGCTTACTTAGCCCTTCAGCACCAGAAACCATTGCTCAAACACCAGCTATATGCTTACCATTAGGATTCATCATCTCATTTCAGCCCCCAGTCTTGTGGGAGAGGCCTGTGCCTGTAAGTCTCCAGTTCAGTCTCTCAGGTACTTTCCCCAACCCCTCCGTGGCTCACCCCAGGGCCTGCCTCCCTCTGGGGGCTTGATGGCCTCAGTTCTCCAAGTCGCTTGATCTCGTGGTTCACCTCAGGCGTTTATGTAGGTAGTTAGCTTTGCAGGTACTCGTGTTTGTCAGGAATGACGTTTCCCTTCTCTGCCCGCTTGGTTCAGACAAATGAAGGGCACCTTTTTATAGTCTTTGGTTTCCTCACAGCTCCTGTAGATGCGACTGGGGAAATTAAGATGGCCAGGCAAATTGGTTCGCCGGGGCTAAGTTTCTGGAGTCCTGGGCTGGAACCCGCCAGCTACGCTGCTCTGTGACCTCATTAAAGGAGGTGTCCAGTGAAACAGCCTGGACCCCTGGGTCTAACCTTGAATCTTCTCAAGGCTGTGTGACCTTGAACAAGTCCCTCCCCATCTCTGGCCCATAGTTTCCTTGGCTGTATCATCAGGGTGTTGGGCCAGCTGATTTAGGGTTCTGGGAGTCACGTGGCTGCTTTGGGGGGCTGTCTTGGCGGTAACTGTTGACAAGGCTGAGGTCACCTTGACTTTCCACTGGGGCTGACCCAACAGAATAGGACTTTTCCAAGTCTGCCCCAGGGCCTCTTGGCCACCCGACCTGGCTGGAATCACGGGAAGATTGTCACCCTCTCTCTGACTCCTCCTGGCCGAATTGTCTTCTCAGCTGAAGGGAGAGCGTCCTCTTCCTCCAAGGAACGCGTTTCTAAAGAATTGGTCCTGTTGGCATTTTCACGACTCTTTCATCTCCAAGGCAGATGCTGCAATAGATAAGCGGTAACTCTTTCACTTTGCCCAGGTCACCTTGGAAAGAGCAGTCCGAGGCCAGCAGCCGTGAGATCTTGATTTATGGAGGGGCTCCCGGTGCCAACGGGCCCACGCGCCCTGCAGTCACTTCGTTCCTGGGCTTCCTGGGGGATTTGGGGAGCTCAGAGTTATGGAGGCACAGATTCCTGAGCGGCTGCACCTCCGCCCTGAACTTTGGGATTCCAGAAAGGCACAGCTGCACAGCTTAGAGGTTTTGATGGCCATGACAGATCTTCCCAAGGTGTCCTCATGGTGAGAACCAAGGTTTTTCGTTTGTCCATTTCCACTTGTCTAGCGAGTGAAGTATTGCTTTTCAACAGTCGGCCAGATGCTTCAGGGTTACGCCGAGCCTCATCGCTGACAAATGGGTTTACATAAACAGCCTGCTTAGTCCTCATAACAACCCTTTCGGTCGGAATAACTCCCCCCATTTCTTAGTCTTTGGGTAACGAGAAAGGCGAGCCATCTTGGGTGAGAATCTCGACCAAGGGCTGGCAAGCTGCTCTAGAATTAAAAATTAAACCCAAAAAGCAGTGTAGCAACTGTCATCTGTGCGGTCAACTCTGCTTCTGGTGTCTGGTGATTTAGGGCGAACCTGAATTGGTTTCTCCCCACCCCATGCCCCCACCCAGAGGGCAGAGGATTTAAGAGAGATTTATCAGATAAGATTTAGGGGAGAAATATCAGATAACTTTATTGCCTGGGAGAGTCATTCGTCTCCGAGAAAAACCCACCTTACCCCAATTCATCTCTGTGGTGGGACTTGGGATCCTCGTCATCCAAACTTGAGGATTTTATTCTCCTTCGACCAATGGACTGTCACTCTCTTCCATCTCTCTGGTTGAGCCCTCCCTCCCTTTGTCCATCTGTCTCCTGAGCGTCTGTCTGGGTGTCCCAATGGCCTCTGAAACTCAACCTGTCCCCAGTCATACGTATCACCTGAGGCGCTCAGTCCCTAAGCCAGAAACCTGGGGTGCAGCCGACTCCTCCCCCCACCACATCCAATCAACCGCCAACCCCCGGCATGGCCTCCGAGGCCTGCAGGCCAGTCGCCACCTCGAGAGGACACTGGTCCTGTGTACCAGGCCCTCTGTAGAGCACTCTGGGGACATTTTCCCTGTGTAATCATGACAGCAACCCCTTGAGGCAGGGATCTATGTCCTTCGTTTCAAGCCCAGGCAGCTGAGCCTCAGAGAGGGTCCACGACTTACCTAAGCCACACAGCTGGGAGGTCAGTGACCTCTGTTAGATGGCTGGCCTCCGGGCATGCCACCCAAGCAAGGAACGCGGCTCGTGGGAATGCAGTGGCTGCAGCTACTGTGGTCCGCCTGCAGAGGGCGCCCCTGCCTCACGGAACTGCCCGAGGCTCCCTACTAGCCCTCTTCAACCCGCCCTTTGTAAGGGCTTATCTAACCCCTCTTCCCTCCAAACCCCACCATATAATTAGACTTCTCGAAATATGCTCTCTGAGTGGGATGGGGGCAATCATATGCTACAGACTTCTCCAATTTCCTGAGCAGCCTCTACGGAACTCCCGGAGCAAAAGTCACAAGCTGCTCCCCGTCCAGACAGGGCTGCGTTTCACACAGCTGAAGTCAGCTCAGCTGCTGGGACTTAGCGAGTGGCCCAAGGCCTTCTGGGGACTGTCACGTTGCCCGGCCCTGTAGCATCACACCACGCCACACGCGCACACACACACACACACACACATCAAGAGCTCACCCACCCAGCTTAACCTCTGTCCCACTCCTGTCTGCCAGCCGCGTCACCAGCAGAGTCTCAAATTAGCAGTTCATTTGGTCCTCGGGGTGTATGTGGGTGTGTGCTTGGTAAACGCAGTAGGCGATAAAACTCCCTTCCAAGCTGAGTCTGAATTTTGAGCCCCCCTTTCCAGCAGGGACAGAGCCATGTAAAGGAAATGCAAAAAAGGAATTAGTGGTCAATATTCATTGGTAGTGACTAGATATATTGGCTTAATGCGAAGAGCTCGAATCAGAGGGATGCAAAAAGTTAAAAGCAATTTTGAGGGGCACCTGGGTGGCTCAGTTGGTTAAGCGTCCGACTTCGGTTCAGGTCATGATCTCACAGTTTGTGGGTTTGAGCCCCGTGTCGGGCTCTGTGCAGACAGCTTGGAGCCTGGAGCCTGCTTCGGATTCTGTCTCCCTCTCTCTCCGCTCCTCCCCCACTCATGCTCTGTCTCTCGAAAATTAAATAAACATTAAAAAAAATTTAAAAAAGCAATTTTGACCTTCTGGAGAGCAAGGAGGTGGGGTGGTTAAGTCTGCAGGCCTTCAGGGGTTCAAATCCTGTTATATCAATTATTTGCTGGGTGACATTGAGCAAGTTCCTTCGTGTCTCTGTGCATGACTTTCCTCTGGGATAAAACGGGGGGAAAGAATCATAGTCGCCTCATGGGCGGGAGTAAACGAATTAGTATCTGGAAGGAGCTCTAAGTCTTAAACTGGCGGTAGGAAGCCCAGCTGGGGGAAGAAAAGAGGCGAAAGGGCCGTGAATTATTAGGGGGAAGAGATTATGCTAATCAGGATGGGAAGCCTCAGCATAAATAAGATGCCAAGGGTTTTAGGCAGCTTTAAAAAATTATTTAAAACTACATATGTAATTAAATTCTCACTATGTACAAATTTCGAGCAACATAAGTAAAGTTTAAATCCCCTCGTCACGCTCCCTTTCCCAGAGGTGATTAGTATTGTCAATTTCAAGGATTGCTTCCATATCTTTTTCTCTGCGTGTATATACATATGTATGTCTCTATAGAAATCCGTGGCTTCGCTCGACGTTCTTTTTTTTTTTTTTCTTTTTCTTTTTCTTTTTTTTTTAATACCAACATCAAATGCTCTGCCTTGGAGCTGAACCTGTCAGTGTCCAAAATCTATTTCATCTCCACGCTGCCCAATGCTTAGACGTAGGGATGTTCCACGGTTTGATCGTTCCTCAGGGCGTTTCTTAAAAATGATTTTCCTATTAGCTTTTTCTTTTTGATTTTTTGAGAGAGCGAGAGCGAGCGAGCAAGTGCGCGTGTCTGTGGTTGCATGCCTGAACAGCCGAGGGGCAGAGGGAGAGAGTCTTAAGCAGGCTCCACGCTCAGCAGGGAGCCCAGTGTGTGAACCGTGAGATCACGATCTGAGCTGAAATCGAGAGTCAGATGCTCCATCGACCGAGCCGGCCAGGCATCCCTATCATCACCATCCATTTTTACACCCGGTCTCTGACTGGTCACCCATTCTTACAGTCATTCAGTACCCATCCTAGCCTCAATGAACACCAGGGCCACCCTTGGTCTTTCTCCCAGTGGGAAATAATTGTGTGTGTGTGTGCGTGTGTGTGTGTGTGCGCGTGTGTGAGACTTCACACCTTTTTGTGCCTTATTCATCCTTCTATTCAGCAAATTTTTGTCAAGTGCCTACTCTACCAGTCTGCCTGTTTGCTCTCCTGCCTGTCGCCCTGACTTGGCTGTCAGCTCCTGGGGTTGGGGGGGCGTCAGCTCCTGGGGTTGAGGGGGCAGGTCCTGTCTCACGCATGGAGGTTTCCAGGGAGAACAGCTCTCCTGGTTTGCCCAGCGTGGCTCGTGTCCGCCGCTTATCTGGGTGGGATTATCGGGAGTGCCCCCTTTCGCTCTGGTTTAGATGAAAGGATCATGCGATCACTTTAGTCTTACGCACGATAGATGCTCACCGTAACTGTTAGTTGGAACCAAGCGTGGATGGAGGACGAATGAATGTAATCGGCTTCTCCTGATTTGAGATGCCATCTTCCTCTGGGCTGAAGACTGGAGAGAACGCGCTGCCTTATGGAGCGGCCGTTTCACCCTGAGCTCTCTTGCCTTGGAGGGGGGGGTTCGGTGTATGGAATTCTACAAGCCCCACACGGCTTGCTTATAGGTGGCGGGGTGTTCTTGGTGTAAGATTCTAATGGGACACGCTAAGAAATCGCTGGCACAAAGGCGGCATTTGCGAATGAAAGAGACGACCCATTGAACCAGGGGTGGGAGGCTGTTTCTAAGCCGAGGTGAGGTCGTGCAGGGCAGAGGTTCAGCAGGCGGGCTCTGGAAGTATCACCAGGGTGCCAATCTCGGTTTTGCCACTTACGGCTGTGGAAGCTTGAGCCGAGTCGCTTCCTCTCTGAGCCTCAGTTTCTTCATCCATAAAGTGGGAATAGTAACATCTCAGGCTGAGCTGCACGAAGTTATCTCTATTTGATCATTATGACCTTCGAAACGGCATGTCGTCTGGTACCAGCTGACGGCTGCCTGGCGCGTAGTCGCTGCGTAAGACGTGGTGGCCGTTTACACCTCACATCTGCTTGGGCTGATCTTTCTGCTTCATTGTATCCTTCAAAACGTGTTTGCTGGGGCCCCGGGCTGGCTCAGTCAAGAGAGCGTATGACTCTCGATCTCGGGGTCGTAAATTCGAGCCTCGCGTTGGGTGTAGAGATTATTTAAAAAAAACTTAAAATCTTAAAGAAAAAACCCAAGAACCTATTGGCTGAGCGCTATGTTCCAGGAATCACAGGAGGGAAGTGGAACAGTCCCTCAACATTTTCAGCAGCAGAGTAGCGTGTAAGGGAGAGTTCCAGAATGCAGGTCAGAGACTGCTCTGTGGGAGTCGTCTGGCCGGGGGTGGGGTGTCTGGCCGGGGGTGGGGTGGGGGGGTGTGGGGGCACCTGGCTGGCTCAGTCAGTTGAGTGTCTGAGTCTTGATTTCAGCTCAGGTCGTGATCTCGAGGTCCGTGAGTTCGAGCCCCACATTGATTGGGCTTGCTGCTGTGTTGGTGCAGAGCCCGCTTCAGATCCTCTGTCCCCCTCTCTCGGCTCCTACCCCATTTGCGCTCTCTCAAGAGTAAATATTAAAGGAAAAAAAGAAAGTCGTCTGGCGGTAGTGTGAGGGGCTGAGGCAGAAACAGGCTTGACCTGAAGCTGCCACCTTCGCTTCGAGACGAGCTGGAGAAGCCAGATCTTTGCTTTTTCAAAGGTCACGACTCACAAGGAGCCCGGGCTGCCCGGAGGTGAAGCACAGTGCAAAGGCAGACTCTCACGCCAGCCCGGCTTGAGACAAGGCGGCCGAGCCGAGCCTCCTGCCCGGGCCTGTCCTTCTTGTGGCTGGCCTGCCGGAGAAGAGATTCCACACGTGTCGTTTGATGTCACTCACTATATTTAGTTACCAATAATATTGCCATCGGCCCCCTGGACCTGACGCCACTTGGGTGAGGCCCCTGGATTAGTTCCCCTGGGCAGGCAGAATTCATCCCTGGCTGCTTTTTTTCTGGGGGCGGCGGGGGAGGGGAGAGGGGAGGGCTCCTACTTCTACACCTTTTGGCCGCGCCAAGGCGTGGATTGGACCCTGTCTGGAACAGAAGGCTCGAGAGAATGAGGACCCCAACTCCGCTCACCTGGGACCTGCCGGCCACACCCTAGAGTAACGGGCAGACAAAAGCCATATCCCAGGCAATGTTGAGGGCGAGGAGGCTAGAAGTGAGGGAGTTATATTTTCCCTTTCCACGGGCATGGGGCCGGCGGGGGTTCTCATCTCGATGGTGGGCAGAGGCGACCTGGCCAAAGGCAGTCCCCTTCCCGAGGGAGAGGCCGGTTCTGGCAACGTGGCGGCAGCCGCAGTCCAGGCAAGAGGACCTTCCGGAAGGGCAAGGCTCCGCACACCAGGGTCGGGGAGGGCTGATGTGTATTTTATACTTCTCCTCTTGGTGTTATAAATAATAAACTTTTGTTAGCCATCGCAGTCAGACTAGTGGGACTCTGGGGGTTTAAGGAATGTGCCTACTCTCGTAATCGGGGCTCGGCCTGGCAGAGAAGATTCTAGAACTATGCTTTTCAAACCTGGTAGCCACTCGTGGCTATTGAACACTTAAAATATGGCTAGTCTGGGGGCGCCTGGGCGGCTCAGTCGGTTGAGTGTCCGACTTCAGCTCAGGTCACGATCTCGCGGTTCGTGAGTTTGAGCCCCACGTCGGAGTCGCTGTCAGCCTGTCAGTGCAGAGCCTGCTTCGGATCCTCCGTCCCCCTCTTTCTGCCCCTCCCCCGCTTGTGCTCTCCCCCAAATAAGTAAATATTTAAAAAATATGGTTAGTCTGAATGAAGATGCGATGTAAGTATAAAATACACATCGGCGTTCAAAGACTTCCTATACAAGAATGTGGTTTTGGAGTGTTGGGGGCGGTCCAGAGCTGACGGCCAAGAAAGAATTCTTGAGACGTCTTTGGTGCAAAAAGATGGTTTTACGAAAGCACGGGGACAAGACCTGTGGGCAGAAAGAGCGGCCCGGGATTGTGAGGAGTGACGGGCTGTACACTCCTTGGGAGCTGGGGGAGGTAAAGGGAAGGGGAGGTTTCCGAAAGGACTTTCCTGGGCTAAAGAAGACTCACAGGACCTAGCTAGTGTCAAGCTAGGGTGGTTTTTCCGTCTATGAAAAGCCTTAACACTAAGACAGTCGGGAGTTCGTCAGTGCAGTATGGATTCTAAGGAAATTTAAATTAAAAAAAAATTTTTTTTTAACATTTATTTATTTTTGAGACATAGAGACAGAGCGTGAGCAGGAGAAGGGCAGAGAGCGAGGGAGACACAGACTCCAAAGCAGGCTCCAGGCTCTGAGCTGTCAGCACAGAGCCCGACGCGGGGCTCGAACTCACAGACCGTGAGATCATGACCTGAGCCGAAGTCGGCCGCTTAACCGACTGAGCCACCCAGGCGCCCCAGGAAATTTAAATTTATCTACCATTTCCTTCTTGCCTTTGTTCCCCACATCACTGTGGAGGGGAGGGAGATATCGGGGCTCCAAGAAACTGAGTCTCCAGGTTTCTGGAGATGAGGCTATTGACAAGACTGACTGCCTTTTTCTCGTAATTTACTGAGACGGTTGTAAAGTGATAGACGCTCAGGTCCTCCTGACTGCGATCTCTATCAATTAACTGTTGGTGTTTCCCTTTCCTTCATTCTTGGGCAGCCAGGAGTGCCTGAGGAATGTCACAGTATCCCACCCGGGAGGAGAGGGGGTCTGCCAGGGGTCAGCTTGCCTGATGCTCCCTCGTCATGAGATATTTCGCTGATGTTTAACTTTTTTTTTAATGTTTATTTATTTTTGAGGGAGAGACAGAGCGTGAGAGGAGGAGGGGCAGAGAGAGAGAGGGAGACACAGAATCCGAAGCAGGCTCCAGGCTCCGAGCTCTCAGCACAGAGCCCGACGCGGGGCTCGAACTCATGAACCGCGAGATCATGACCTGAGCTTTAGTCGGACGCTTGACTGACCGAGCCGCCCAGGCACCCCAGTATTTTAAAATTTTGATTACACATTGAAATGGTGATAGTTTGGATATATTGGGTTAAAGAAAACATGTTATTAAAATTAACTTCATCCTTTTTTTTTTTTTACTTTTTAAAATATGGATTCTGGACACTTCTAAAATTACATGTGTAGCTTGCCTATTTCTGTTGGAAAGTGCTAGAATGTTCTAAAAGTCTCAGGGCGACTTCAGCAGTCCTGAGGTAGGTGAGGAGCTAAGATATGAGAGCATCACGAGGCTGGATTGAACACAGCGGCATCCCCTGGGGAGTCTCAGAAATGGGTGGGTCAGGAAACCACAGTGAAGATCGCCTTTGCGATAGCTTGGGCCACATTAGTTGGGTATAAAAGGGAAGACTGACCTCAGAGGGCTGGATCCATGGGTTAAGTCTGGGAGTATGAGAACTAGTGACTTTCATTTTGCAGTGGCCCCTTAAATGGCATCACCAAAACATCAGTCCAGAAGTCCAAGGTGGGGCTGAGGAGTAAGAACTCCCGAGGTACATCCCCAAAGAATTGGGAGTGGCTTCTAGGCCCAGCAGGCAACTAGGTGGCTTTATTTTAGGGCTTCAGAGAGTTTGTTCACAAAGACCCTGTGAGACCGTGGCTATGTAGTATGGATTTTTATACCATGGGTCAAATCACCAACATCTACATGTAACGATTCCAGACTATGAGAATATGATAGTATGTACAGCAGCAGATTCTGTTGGTGCCCTGCCAGATGGTTTTCTGGTTAAGAGCCCATTCCCCAGCTCCTGTGACTTTGCTGCCAACTGCAGCTCGGATCCCCTTTCGATGATTGCTCGTGGGCTACTGGTCCCCCTGCCCACGGAGAGGGCCAAATTCCCCCTAGCCAACGACTGACTGGTGCAGGTGTGCAAAACTCTGCCTCCAAATGGGACGACTCCGAGCTGCCACTTACGCTCGGAGCTCTCCAGGGATCCGGCTGAGGCTACACCTCAAGTCACATTCCTGTTTGGCTTCTTCCCTTTCCTCGTCTTGCTTCCTCCATCCCCTTCCTGGTGTCTCCTGGAGGACTTCATAAATAATAAATCATTTGTCCCCAAACGCTCAGTTCAGGGTCTGCTTCTGGGGAATACCACCGGAAAAACATAGCTAGGCTTTATTACGGGTATTGGTCTTGACCTTGGGTGGTGGCCGTGTAATACACATCCACTGAATGTGTAGGGGATTCTAAACTCTCGAGATATCCTTGCTGAGCCCCGACCTTGTGCCCGGAGGCGCAGGGGCTGCAGGACCAGGACGGGGCCCGCGCGCGGACTGCTTCACGCCAGGCCGTGTCCGCGAACCAGCGATGAACACCACACCAACACGCGCTTCCCTCTCATGGTTTATTTTACTGCTATTTAATCAGGCTCTTCCCCAGACACCTTCCGATCTCCGTCACGGCCTCTTGTCCAGAACGTCGAAACTGTGCCCTGCTTCTGGCCCTCTTCACGACACCCCCCTTCCCTCTTACACAGAATATTTCAAAATAAAGATCGAAACAGGAACTTAGCTGAGTTTCGCAACACAGAAGCGTATCCTAGGCCTACATTTGTAGAAAGCAGGGGGGCGGGGGGAAGAGCAGTGAGTCCATGGGGTGGGGGAGGGGTGCACACTGAAGGCAGTCACACGGGGTGGGGGGCAAACAGGAGAACAGGTATCTGAGTCCTGGGGGCTCCAGAATCCTCAGAAATCACCGACTTCCCGATGGGAGGCGTTTTAGAAAAATCTACAACACACACCGTCTCCACATGGGAGGCGTTCACTTCCCCTAAGGTACACTAGAAAAAAAAAAAATGAAAGAAACTCCAAACTCCACGTGAACCAAACACACGCAAACACACGCACACGACAAACTCGAAGTCTCCAGATAAACTCCCTCAAATAGGCACTCTGGGGTTGCAGGTATCTGGGGCTTTGGCCCCAAAAGGCGGGGGTGGGGGTGGGGGAGGCCCAAAAGCTTCTGAAGGCTCTGGGGTCTGATCTGTTGGGTGGTACCGGCCCCGCTGGATGGGAAAGGAAGCTCGCTTGAAAAAAGAACCCTCCAGCTTCATCTAAAACAGTGACTGACAGGAAGTTCTGTGCCCTGTGCGTTTCCTGAATGTAGCAGTTGGCATTGCTACAGAGCGCATCACCGAGATGGCAAATGCTGGCCTGTTTAGATGTGGGCATTGCATGTTGAGACCTGACCGACTCCACGAAGCAGGGAGCCCAACACTGTGCCGGGCACTTAGCAGGCATACAACGAATGCTTGCTGGTCGGGTGAATGAAGTAAGCCAAGAAGAAAAATCCTGTTCTCTCAAGACTACAAATGTATAACCTTTCCGTTGGTTACAAATTGGCTCTTTTTAAACTCTCAAAGTGGAATTATACTTTATTCTCCTGACATCAGCTGGCCCTACCTCCCTTTTTTTTTTTTTTTAGTGGAAACTGAGGCTTTTTGGTTGGAGCCAGGGAATTGATCTAGTTACGTCCAAAGGAGTGGTTGCTCAGCAAATGCACTGGTGACCTTTCGTGGGACAGACGGTCGGTGTCTAAGGCCAGCTGCTGGCCCAGAGCTGGCCGTTGGGCTGGAGGCCAGGCCAGGTCCTTATGGGTTGAGTCTAAGGTCTGGGGAGGACAGGTGGGTCTGTCATTGTATCCTGGGGTCAGGTCTGAGCCTGGCTGGTGGTGGAAAATCCTTGTCTAGCTGCCTGGAGGGACGGCATCAGGAAAAGGAAGTGGAGGCAGGAAAGGAGAGAGGTCTTCCCAGAGACTGGAGAACCAGGCAGCGGAAGGCTGTGGTGAAGCCCGGGCGTCTTCACGCACCGGACTCTTGGGCACAAGGATGCTGGCGTGGGGGGACCAAGCCTTTGGGGGAGCCTGTGTCCATCAGAAAGATGAGGTATCAGAAGCATCTTGAGAGTGGAGAAGGCTGTTCTGATAAAATCCGCTTCCAGGGAAGGTTCTAAGGTAAATTATTGGACCCTCGGGGAATGGGGAAGCTAGCCAGTGGTGTCTACACTGCAGAGAGAAAGCCAAGGGGATCCGAGCGAGGCAGGGAAGGAATGACTAATTGGAGGCAGCCACCCGGACCCCCCAAGGGAGCTGAGTTTGAAACGATGACAGCAGTTCAAGGTGTGTGTGGGGGGCCCCAGGGTCCCTCTCCATGGGATCTAACTTGACCTTCAGGGCGTGGCTACCAGAACCGCTGATCCCAGAGCCTCCAGAACTTCCTTCCCTTCTCCCCTCTTTCAGTTTTGCACAAGAGAGTAAGGACCCTTTGGGGGAATGATTTGGGCGCAGGGTTTTTGTTTGCTTTTTTGTTTTTCGGATCAGGGTTATCAAGACACCGGCCCAGTGCACAGCTGTTTTCGGGAAGGACGGATTGAGGCTCACCGGGGTGACTTGGGTGGGTGCTGGGGCCCTTCTGAGAGATGACAAGGATGTACAGACATCCCCAGTTCCTCCCCTCTTACTCCCAGCGGCTTGTCCAGTCCTCGCCAGGCAGGGGGCAGCTCTGGGGGGTTCGAGGAGTCTGGAGAAGGAAGGCACCTGTAGTGTAAGCCCCGATAGCCGGGTTTTCTCTCTTTGGTGATGCGAGTGCCGGACTTAAGCTTTGAGCGCTGAGGTAGCCGCTTCCAAGAGGGCGCTCTCCAATGAGCACATTGCTGGCCACAGGACTAGATAGAAAGCCAGGCTTCCTCCTCCCCCAGGCTCCTTTGTTTTAGAAACAAAGGTTGGTTTGGTTGGTTTCTATCGCTGACCATCTGGGCCCCTGGATTCTCCTCTCCCTGTGCTTTAAATTCCAGTTATTCGGTTTTAAATTCACCAATAATGAGTGAGCCCTCAAAACCCTAGGCCCCCACCGTCGACCTCCCCCCGGAAAGCAGAACCCCAGGCCTGTGCGGTCTCTCTCTCTCTCCCTGTGACCTCGCTGTGTGGCCCCAAGTGTGCCGTGTAATTTCTAGGTCCTGTAGGTAATAATCCCCCCACCCCGCCCCCCCGCCCGAGTTTCCTGACAAGTTAGTGCTGAAGGGCATCTTGCAATCGTAAGAACCGCGGGGGCCGGTCCAGCCACGACACGGGTCATGGATGGGCTGGGACCTGCACACGGCAGCCGCCCGCCGGTCAGGGCACCATGTGCCACCACTTGAAGGGGAAGGGCTTCCTGCGGACGTTGGTGCCGCAGTGCACCTCGCCCAGGAACTTGTGGTAGGCGGAAATGTCGTCCACGAAGGTGCAGCAGAGGCCCAGGGGCTCCAGCAGGGAGCGCACGTGTGTCTCCAGACAGCACACCTCCTCCACCTGGGGCCCGAACGGCTTCGGGATGCCCAGGTCCTTGTCCAGCACGATCATGTTCACCTGCGGCGGGGGGTGAGGCACCGACTCCGTTTAGTGAGCACCTACTACTCGCCTGGCCCCATGCTCAGCTCATCGAACCCTCCCAGCCACCCTATGACGTAAAGCGTTGTGATTATGCCCACTTCGCAGATGAGGAAACTGAGGCACGGATGGGGCTAAGCAACTCACACGTGGCAGAGCTGAAGCGGAAAACCAGGCGACCTACCTCTGCATGTATGTGTGGGTACACGGACATGCGTGTGCACGCGGGGAACGGTGTATGTGTCAGCGTGTGCATATATATGTATCTGTGTGCATGCTCTAACCTCCCTCCTCCTAGAAGGCTCTCCTGGGACGGAAGGGCGAGGCCACCCAGCAGCTCAGCCAGGGCGGGGACCTGGACTCCCCGACCAAACGGACTCAGCCGAGGGGACCTTCCGGGTGCGGCTGCCCCCGCTCGGCCCGGACGAGGTTTGGGGGCCTCCGCACGCGCCTCACCATGTTTGGGAAGTAGGCTCTGGCTTGGCGCTTCTCGTCCATCTTGAACAGAGCGGGCAGGTCGATGATGTCCTGCTCCGTCAGCCCCAGCTCCTTCTTGAGGATGTCACGGTTCCAGTCCAGGCAGCGCTGGGTGGGGGGGGGGGCCGCGGGGGACGGAGGGGAGGCAAGTCAGGGCATGCTCCTGCCATCTTCGTGGAGCCCGCCTGGTCTGCAGCCTCAGACCTAGGGCCCCAGCACTCCAGGGGACTTCCAGCGCTCCCCTAGCACCCCACCACCTCTCCAGCACCCCCCGCCCCCAACCAACCAGGGCTCAGCAACAGTAGTAATAAAAAGAGCAAGACAGAAGAAGATCACAGAAATGACACTTTTAGCTAGAAATGAGATAGGGAGCTGGGATCCATCCACAGCAAACTTCGGGGAGCTCGGATGCCCTAAACAAATGAAAATCCAGGGCGTATGTTCACACGTGCATTTTTCTAGAAAGCAAGTCCGAGGCTTGCATCATATTTTAAAGGAGTGTGCCTCCCCCCAGGTCATGGGCTCTAGCCTACGGAACCCTCGGCTCTTCAGCACTGCCTGACATGCCTTCCTTCCCGAGTCTCCCGTCTGCTCCCGGCCTCTGCCGACCTGCGCGTCCTGCCTCTGTCCCTCCCTTTAGCCTCCGGCTTCGGCACAGGAGCAAAGCAGGGAGGCTGGACCGGAGGCTCACCGAGGCCCTTCCCTCTGTCCTGTACCCCGAGCCCTCGGTCGTTCCCTAAGGAAGGCCTGAGGAGGTGAGAGGTGTCATTGTGGACAACCCCGTCACCACTCCCCCCTGCCCCCCCTCCCCCCCCCAGCCTCACCTGGAAGTACTGGTTCTCTTGCACGAGACTCTCATTGGATAGAATCTTGTTGATAGTGATTCGCTTACTGCTCATCCCGCCCAAGCCTGTGGAGGTCAGAGGTCACAGGGGACAGTCTAGCCTCAGGTTCCCAGCCTGGGTCCTCCCCTCTGTCAGCGCCCCCCCCAGCTATTGGACTAACTGCTGGGAGGAAGGAGATGGGGGGCTGGGGACCGGCAGGGCCCCAGGAAGGTAACCCCAGGGCAGGGGAGGGGAGCACACACTTCTCTCTCCATAGTGGGCCGTGTTGTTTGGGCCAAGGAAGGGGTGGCTTGCTTTCTCTCTGGCCAGAGGGTGGGGTGGTCCAGGTGGGCACCCGAGTGTCCCCCCTGGAGCCCGCTTCTGAGGACCAGCAGCTGACCAGGGTGAGTGCGGCAAAGGCAGGAGGCCCAGAGGTCGCCCTTCCTGTGTTCTAGACCTGCCTCACCGCTCGGCCCTGTCATGGTGTGTGCCTGCACCCGCCTCCTACTCCACACACGGCTGTCGGTCGGGTTAGTAGTGCCTGACCCTCGTCGGGTACCTGCTATGTGGCAGGCACTCTTCTAGATGTTTTACGTGGATCAACTCAGGAATCTTTCCTACATTCCTGGAGGTAGCCGTTAGCATTAAAGACGAGGAAACTGAGGCACAGAGAAGTTGAATGGCTTGTCCAAGCTCTTCTGGCTTTGGCAGACCCCGTATGCAGACCCGGCAGTCTGATTCTAGAGCCTAAGCTAGTAATGTTTCTCCTCCTCCTCCTCCTCCTTCTCCTCCTCCTCTCCTCCTCCTCTCCTCCTCTCCTCCTCCTCCTCCATCTCCTCCTCCTCCATCTCCTCCTCCTCCTTCTCCTTCTTTGCCTGCTCTGGGAAGAGTCGCCTGGCACATTGCACTTCCCAACCTTGCAGCCTCTCGGTAGCAAAGAGATTGGGGCCGTCACACCCTGTCACACCCTGTACCTGTGCCGTCTCCACGGTACCACTCGGACCTGTCCGTATAAAGATAATGGCTCCTATATCCTATGGGTAGCTTTGGGGTGTGTTGACTATATAAAGAAGCCTCCAGAAAATCCAGACTCATGCTGGCCAATCTAAGAAAAAATTTCCCATTGGTTGGGAAATAAAAACAGGACAGTGGTCTTAAACTGGCTTTGTCTGTTCCAGCCCCCGAGTCACTGTCAAGAACACTGCCTTCGGATATGGAGGGCGGCGATGTACGTAACTATCAATGAGCCTTAGGAACAAAAGCCTTAGCTTTTGGGAGTAGGCAGCCTGCAGATACCAACCTGAAAAGTGACAAAAAGTAATTTAAGAAAAACACGGAAGAAATTGTCACGGCCTCTCTAACCCGGCTCACCGTCTCTGGCCAATCAACTTTCTCTCTCCGCATGATTAATTCAAGGGCACACCTAGCCTCCGTCTACATCTGTCCCAATTAAGTGAATGCCTAAATTAAGCAGATAATTTCTCCCTCCGGGACCGACAGGAACGACGCCTGGCTGTGTAACACGTCCATCTATTCCCACTTCTCCTCCTGTCCCCAAACTGTGTGTTTTTCTCTATCTCCCTCTCCAGCTCCTCAAACACAGATCACAGGGCAGTTAGCCCTCCTTAGGGTCTGGTGCCATTTGAAGTATACAGTAGGCGCCGAAGAAGCACCTGGCACAGCTGCGGATAGCAGGGAGCGGCAGGCAGCTCGAAGGTCCAGGGGAGCACGGCGATGGTCACAAGAGGCCAGGGCTGCCTCCCACCATGGTGACCTCACATCCCAGAGGCGTCCAGACACCCAGAGAGTGGATCTGGCTGCCTGAGGGGCAAAGCACTCCCCTGCTCTCCTCCGGGGTGTCTCTCTGGGGGGAGGGGGACACCCACCTTTGAACATGATGGCCTCCCCGTGGCCCTCCCTCTGCTTCTCTCGGAAGAGCTTGTAACAGGCCGAGGTGCTGGCCATGAGCATCCGGAATTGCTGTGACAGAAGGCCCAGAGGGACAGCGTCAGCACAGGGGAGTGGCCGAGGAGCACGAGGGAGCCCCCGGAGAACGCGGAGCCCTGTCTGCCTACTGCCTCGAGCCCCCCCATGCTGAGCGGCACAGGCCGCCTGGCAGGGTGTTCTCCGCAATGCCATCGAGTCAAAGCTCAGAGTCCAAAGTGGCTCCGGGCAGGACGGAAGAGCTTCTCCCGGTGGCCGTGAGGCCGGGCATTTGTATCACATTCCCATTGCTTTCACTTCCCAACACAAAAGAGCCCCCGGCCCGCAGCCCACAGCTCTCTAGAGCCTCACAGCAAAGACGGCAGCCCCTTGCCCTGTGATCACCGGACACTCGAACCATGGCTAGTCTAAAACTGAGACGTGCTGTTAAGAGTAAAATACACACCAGAGTTTGAAGACCTGGTATGAATAAAAGACTGTAAAATCTCTCATAAGTAATTTTTATATCGATTACATGCTGCCATGCTAATATTTTGATGGACTGGGTTAAAAATCGACCTGCCACAGCGACGACGTGCAAACCGACTTGAGCCTACTTCCTTCTTCCTCCTACGCGGTCCGCTCCCCCTGGATCCTGCCCTCCGCTGACAAGAGCTGGCAGGACGTGAGTCCTCCGTTTTCCTAGTCCCTCGGGCCTCGGGGGCCAGCTCACCTTTGTGCCTGGGATGGGGACGAAGGTCATGAACTCGTCCACGTGGCCCACGGTCAGCCAGTCTGAGTAGAGCTCCACGGGCGCCTGCACCTGCTGGGCCTGCAGGAAGTCCCGCACCACCTTGGTCATCCTCCGGCCACCGGACCTGGAGTAGGGGTGGGGGCGAGGCAGCTCTTCAGGGGACCGCCCACTGTGCCCTGGCTCGCCAGAGGGCCTGCAGGCATGCGGCCTCCGGAACCTACGGCCTGTATTGAGGGCGGCGTCGGCCAAGGTCACAGGAAGGAGCCTGAGCCTCAGGGCCGAGAGGTCCTGGTGCAGGCCCAGGAAGGTGCGGGTGCCCGGATGGGAAAGAAGGTGGCCTTAGCTGCAGCCCCGGCCCGTACGGATGGCATGGAGCCCAGCCTTCAGCTCCTGAGGGTGCCGATGGGTATAAAGAGGCCAGCTTCTGTGCTCAGGGGTCCCGCCTGCACTGCCAGAGGGGGCTAGGGCGCGGGCACCGTCCCAGAATCTGCCCTAGCCCATGTGCCTCTTTGTTACATTAACTTCCACTTCTCTTCCGTCTCTAATCAGTTTAAGGAACACCGCCTCCAGGAAGTGCTTCCTGACTTTTAGACTCTCCGGGGTCTCCCGTCTCCCCAGTGTCCTTAGACTGTTACTCCAGGCCCTCACAGTGGCCAACCGGTTCCTCTCTGACCTGGCCGCTGCCTGATCTGCCACCTCCCCTCGCTCCCTTCCTCCCGGCTCTACTTGCAAAGCTCGCTATCCCCTGAGGCTTCGCTTCTGCTGTTCCTTCTGTTTCAAATGCTCTTTCCCTCTGATCTTCCCGTGGCTGTTCCCCTCTCTTTCAAGCCTCAGTTCCTCAGTCGCTTCCTTAAAACCACGAAAGCGAACCTTACTCCTTACCGGGTAGCCCTATTTTATCTCCTTCCTTGCACTTCTCAGCATCCAGAAGGATCGCATTTGTTTGCTGGCTTCCATGCTGATTTTCTGTACTCCTCCCACCCGAACTGAGACTTTCCCAAGGGCTGGGACGTTGTCTGTGTGGCTCACTGCTGTATCCCGACAGCCTAGAACAGCGCCTGGCAGAGGAGGCCCTCAGTAAGCATTTGTCTCTAAGGAGGCGTCCCTGAACTCCGCAAAGGGGACCTATCTGTGGGTTCCCCTGGCTCCCCGTCCTTCTTTCCATCACTATATGCGCCCCTCCTCTGCCCCTGCGGTGTCTTGTCTGTGATCTCCACTGTCTTTCTTGAAGGCGGGGCTGGGCTTCATGTTTAGAACGCCACGGCTGGCACAGGGCTTGGCACTTGGCTGGTACTTGGAAATTACCAGCTGAATGGATGAGTGACTGTGGCGTGGGGGGTGGCGAGGAGCTAGACAAATGGTCACTTCCTGGCCGGTGGCCTCCTCCCAGAAGTTAGAGCATCCCGTGGGGCTCGGAGGGACTTGGTGCCCAAATCCTGGCTGATCCCATAGATGCAGGTTCCTGGCAGCCCTTTTGTGAAATGAGGACCGATGGTACTCACTCTTCCCAGTGACTCTCCTGATCAAGAAAAAATCTGCCTTTTCACTGGGAAGTGTGTCACCTGGGGAGGGAGCGACGGTGTAACAGAAAGGCCAGGGAGCCGGGGACTCATGCTTTGGGGTAGGCCCACGTCTTCTCAGCCCTCTTGTGTGTGCGGGCACCCCGAGGACTTATTGGTACTCTCCCACTCATCCTCTGCCAATTACCTTCTACGGACTCTTTTGTCCCTTCCCTACCCGGTTTAGAGTCTCACTACACACCTTCCCATTGGGGGAAGAGCCGTGTATTTACTTTTCTATTAGATCCTAAGTCATGCTAAGATATAAAGGCTAACTTGGTTTTATTTCTAAGAGTGTCTGTATCTTTTCAGAATTGTGGAACGGGCTCCTTCCCCCGATCCCGCCGCTCCACCTGCTAGCAGCCCGGGCCACTCCTAAAGAGAAAGAGTAGGGGCGCCTGGGTGGCTCAGTCGGTTAAGCGGCCGACTTCAGCTCAGGTCATGATCTCACGGTCTGTGAGTTCGAGCCCCGCGTCGGGCTCTGTGCTGACGGCTCAGAGCCTGGAGCCTGTTTCAGATTCTGTGTCTCCCTCTCTCTGCCCTTCCCCTGCTCACGCTCTGTCTCTATGTCTCTCAAAAATAAAATAAAAATGTTAAAAAAAAAAAATAAAAAAAAATAAAGAGAAAGAGTAACTCCCCCACTCGCGCTCCGCCCAGCCCCACCCCCGCTCCCCAGCCCCACCCCCGCTCCCCCAACCCCACCCCGACTCTGCCCAGCCCCCCAGCCCCGCCCCGGCTCCGCCCATACCCCCCTCCCCAGCCCCACCCCGGCTCCGCCCAGCCCCACCCCCGCTCCCCAGCCCCACCCCCGCTCCCCCAACCCCACCCCGACTCTGCCCAGCCCCCCCAGCCCCGCCCCGGCTCCGCCCAGACCCCCTCCCCAGCCCCACCCTGGCTCCGCCCAGCCCCACCCCCCGCTCCCCCAACCCCACCCTGGCTCCCCGCCAAACCCACCCTGGCTCCGCCCAGCCCCACCCCGGCTCCGCCCAGCCCCACCCCGGCTTCTCTTACAGAGGAAAGCTGCTCCCGATGAGGATCCGGCCCAGGGGGTATGTCTTGCCGTTGACAGTCACTGGTGGACTGACCTCCAGGTTCCCAAAGGAATCAAGGCTGGTAACGGGCTCATAGAGGGGCTCCCGGGTCACGTAGCCGAAATCTGGGCCCTGGGCGCGGGGCACACACCCATCGTTAGGCTCCTGGAGCCAGAGGTCCTCAGCCCCAGCTCAGCCGCCCTCTACTGACTCCTCGTTCGCCCGCTTCTATCTGCCGCTGTGGGCACTTAGTGTCTGGAGGCTCGCCCATGGTCTTCTTATTCCCACCAAGGAGCAGGGGCTGGGCACGCTCGGGAGGGCGTGTGAGCACGCTGGTGGAAGGGCGGGCATGCATGACAGTATATAGGTGTGTATTAGTGTGTGTGTGTGTGTGTGTGTGTGTGTGTGTGTGTGCACGCGCGTGCGCACTGCGTGCACTGGGTCTCCGCACGTGCCTCTTTTTCTCAGACGCAGAGACACATTGGTGACTTCAGGGTTAGTTCTCATTTTGTGCTGTTGAAATCCCCGCTCACTGCTTCCTTTATCGGACCCTCAGTTTCCCAATCTGTACAAAGAGGCGTCAGATGGTAGATGGTATTGTTGTTCCCAGAAAC
The DNA here is from genome assembly GCA_030068075.1 of Paguma larvata. Classification (NCBI taxonomy): domain Eukaryota; kingdom Metazoa; phylum Chordata; class Mammalia; order Carnivora; family Viverridae; genus Paguma; species Paguma larvata. The sequence continues at coordinate 11,886,209 of CM057833.1, forward strand.
TTGCTCCCATTTTCCTAATAAGAAGGCTTCGGATCCTGAGCTGTTGCTGGTGTGTGTTATCTCCCCGTTGGAAGGAAGATAATTCTCTGCCTAGTGCCTAGTGGACTTGGTCATGTGACTTGCTTTGGCCACTGAAAGGTGAGCGGAAGTAGGCAGGCCAGTTCAGAGCAGAAGCCATGAGATGTACTGTGTATGCCTGCCAACTCTTGGCCTTCTCCCTGTGCTAGGAGAATGGCATTTCCCGGGCTGGGGCTGCTCCACGGCCTGGGCTCTAGAATGGGCAAGGTACGAGGAAGGATGACTACAGATAACCAACCAACAGCCAATACTGAGTACAAGCAATACACGGACCATCGCTGTTGTTAGCCACTAAGATCTGGGAGTTGTTTGTTACTGCACCTTACCTAGTAAAAGCTGACTGATACATGCAGGAATCACAGCTCGGCAACCTATAGACTGTACCGCCCATTCCCAACCAACCATACTTGTTCACTGAGCCCAGAGGGAGCCTCAGAATCTTTCTTAGCACAGAGCTCCAACAAACTAGAGTTGGCGCATAATATAACCCTAGTGACTCTTGAATTTTAAGGTTCCTTTCAGGACTTTTTGGTGAAAAAGTAGGGGCCGTACTCAGAAACTTGCACTGGGGCTGGGACTGAGCGTGCCTGAAAAGAAATTCTTGTTAAAAAAAAAAAACAACCAAGGGGTGAGACGTGGCTTATCTTGGCCCAGCTGAGGGCTCGAGGGACAGCCGTGCCCGGGGTGGGGTGGATGGTGGCAGCTTAGCACTTTCTCGCCTTGGAGCCCCAGATGGCAAGGTGCGATTTGCCGGGCGCCGGAGCAGCTGGGTTTTATAGCATCGCACGGGCGGGCAGGCACGCAGCACAAAGCCGGGCTTGGCCCAGGCCTCCGGGAACAATGCAGCCCGGGGCCTTGGCACCAGGCCAGCCTGGGACACTGAGGGCAGGTGGTGGCCCGGGAAGAGCATGAGGGCAGGAGCCTGGAGGCTTTGGTGCTCATGCCTGCGGCAACCGCTGCTGCTTTGGTTCTGCCCCTCACGGTGTGTGGACAGCCCTCACCGAGGACAGAGTCCAGGACTGTGGACTCATAACCATAATGACGGCTACCAATGATCGTTGTGTTAGGTGCGGGAGGATGCCGTCTATGTGCCTTCAATCCTCACAACAGTACCGTTTCCATCCCCATTAACAGATGTGCAGACTGAGGTCCGAGGAGGTTAAGCTGCTTGCCGCTTCGGGGAGGAACCAGTCGCGCGGCCGGGCTCTACCGTCTCCCCATGGTGAGGGCACCGGTTAGGGAAGGTTCTCCAGAGGTGGGTGTGACCCTGTGAACCTCTCAGGACTCCAGGAGAGGCCACCTTGCAGGCCACCTTGGGAAAAGCCCCCTGACCTACTGCCGTCTCTGCTTCCTGCTCTGTCCCAGCCTCCCCTGCCTGTTTAGGGTGGAAGGTGAGGACAAAAGAGACAGGTTTTGGTCCTGCCCTTACTCTGCCAGTGGTTCAGGGCGTAAGTGGGGTGGTAATGGCCTCTAGAAGCAGGGAGTCAGATTGCTTTCAAAAGCATATGAACCAGGGCACCTGGATGGCTCAGCTGGGTGGATTTCAGCTCAGGTCACGGTCCCAGGATTGTGGGATTGAACCCTGTGTCGGGATATGCACTGGGCATGGAGCCTGCTTGAGATTCTCCCTCTCCTCCCTCTCTCTCTCTCCCTCTATCCCTCCCCTGCTCTCTCTCTCTCTCTAAATAAACAAAAACAAAACAACAACAAAAGACACACATAAACTAAAAACCGCAGCTTCCATGAGCTTTGAAGTTGAAACTATGATTTTCGACAATTGCTTAACCATAATTTTCCTCTTTGGAACTTATTTTTCTGCAAGTCAGGGCTGGGGCAGGGGCAGGGGCAGGAGTTGGGGCCCCTGCCACGTCTCGTTCCCATAGTTCCCATTTCCTGTGAGAAGACTCCTACGAGAAAATTTTTTATCCAGGGGATCGGAAAGTCACGTCGGGCTGGGTGCTTTTCACTCCTGCCTTCCCCAGTGGGTGCAACTGGTAACGAGAGTACATTTATGGAGCACTTGTGGTGTGCCAGGCCCTGCGGGAGTGTCACACTCTGCTGTGAGAAAATTCCCCAAGGAGAGGACCTTGGAGGGCACTATCCCAGCTGACCCATTCTGCAGATGAGAAGGCGGAGGTGCTGGGCGATACGCTAACTTGTCAAGGATGCCCAGGGTCTCCTGACCGTTCTGTGCTGGAAGAGTCCTCAGGACCGTTTCTGCCACCCCTTCCCCGGAGGCGGCCCTCCGCGTCTCACCAGAAGCTGCTTCATTGGGAAGTCCTTCAGGTAGCCATCTCGGGGGGAGTCCAGTACCACGGGGAAGCCTTTGTGGGGGGCCTCGATGTAGCCAAACTCAACTTCGTCCTGTGGGGACACCAAGGAGAGCTGTCAGACAAGCCAGCCCCCTGCCCCAGTCCTCCTCTTCAGTAGCAAACGATGACCGTGGTCCCTTACATATCCTTCTTCACACAGTCTCTGCACGCTCCAAGCACGTTTGTACTCGTATCAACCCCACTTCTTAAAACATAATCAACAAATCCTATGTACATGTTCTTGCAAGTAACACCTTCATTTGAAGTGCATTCTGTATATATAGGTTGGCTTCTTTTTAGCTGTTGTATAGTACTCCACGGTAAGGCTATCCCATCATGCCATATCCCAGTCCCCTGTGGATGGACATTTATGTTGTTTTAAAGTCTTTTTGCTTCTATAAGAAGCAATGTTGCCACGAATTGCCTTATACGATTGTGTCTCTGTGCCTGTGTGCATGTATGACCTGATAGCAGAATTCCCATACAGGGAGCTGCTGGGTGCCAGGGCACTGACGTGAAGCCAGCTCTTGCGTAGCCACGGGCCCCGTCCCTCCCAGCCCGGGGTTCCTCACCTGGATCCAGCGGTCACCTCGGTTCACATACTGGAAGCAGACCTTTAGTTCGCAGTTGGTTTTCTCGACCAGGTTCTTCACCTCTTTCAGGAACAAGTAATTGTCCTTCATGCTGAGAGGTGGGGGGAAGAGAGAGCGGCCAGGAGGAAGGGTGAGGAGGGACAAGGGCCAGTCCAGCCGAGGTGGCAACAAGCAGCCGGCACCTCCGGGCTGTGCTGGGCAGACGAGGCCCCGAATGGGTTCATAGTGACCTTTGCAAAGGTGGAGCCGAGGCCGAGCAAACTGCTCTATTTATGGTGTTTGCCAAGGCCGCAGACAAACACAGCGAGAAAGGGGACTCTCGCCCCCACCTTCCCAGAGTTCCAAAGAAAAGCTGTGTCTAGCCTAGAGGCAGGGGATGGGCCCAGGGCCTCAGGGTCCCATTTGTCACACGGCACCCACATGGGCACTCCTTTTCCTTGCTTCTCCTCTTGCTGCAGCTGTCGAGCACATAATAGATGCTCAAAAAAAAAAAAAAAAAGCTGCATAAGATGAGCTGAATACCCACTGGAGGTTCCCACCCAGAGGACGTGGGCAAGAATGAGAAAGGAAATGATGGCTGTCCTATTTAAAGCAACACCTCTACCAAGACCTGGGATTAACTTTGCCCGCTCCTTTTAATGCCCGCAGTGACTCCGTGATGTCAGCGTTTCGGAGAAACGGAGGCCAGAGAGGCCCAGTGGGTGGACGGGAAATGACAGAGCCAGGATCTGAACTCGGGACTGCTGCCCCCGGAGCCCCAGCTTCAGCCGCTCTGCTTTGCTTACCAGCACACGAACACGGACAGGGGAGGCAGGATATTGGGGGTCATGATCCACGGGGCGATCCGGAACACCACGGTGTCGGTGAAGATGGGCGTCAGGGGAATCTCCTGGGCGCGGGACAAAGGAGGGCGTCACGAAGGCCAGCCGGGGTGCTTTCCACGCCTGCCTTGCAGAGCGGGCGAAACCGACAACCGTCATACGTTTGCTGAGCGCCTGCCGTGTGCCGGCCGCTGGGGAAGTGCCCCAGGCGCCACCTCGTTTCTGCCTTACGGCAACCCCGGGGGCCGTGTGCTCTTATACCCCTGGTTCTACAGGCGGGGAAACGGGTCACAGACCTCTAGTCAGGGACCCGTTACGCAGCTGTCCACGGTCACGTGCTCAGCAAGGGGTGAAGCCTGGATCTGAACCCAGGGGGTCGGGCTGCTGCGCCCCTACTCTCAACCGCCCTCGGCTTGCTCCATCCAAGTCCTCTTCCTGAAACTGGCCCGCGGCACGGCCGAGCCAGCCCCGGGCCTTCTGCCTCCGCGCTGGGCACCCTGCCCTGTTCTACAGGTGAGCGTTTCAAATGTTTGGGGGAATGCTGCAATGTCCGGATTGTTCTTTAAGGAGAGGTTCAGAAAGCTCGCCTGGAACCTGACGGAAAAGAGTGAATTCCAGCGTTCCTGTGTGCAGTTGGCTTTGAACGGCTGCAGGAAACGGGCGCCCGCCCTTGGCGGAGAAGGTGGGGGTGGCTGGACTGTGGGCCCAGCTGGCCTTTCCTGCCTTTCGAATCTCTGCAGGTTTCCCCTGGAGGGGCCGGTCTGAGGCCCCGATGCCCAGGGTGTCAAGGGCTCGAAGCCGGACAGTCTGACTCCAGAGCCCGTTCTCCTAATTCTGAGCGAGTCCCAGCCTCGCCTTCTGCAGAGCCCTCTGTGTCCTGGCCCGAAGTGGTCTGGAGCTGACAGTGGGAGAGGGCAGCCAGGTCCCTCCCCGTGTCTGAGTCACGCAGGGGAGGGGGGACGTGAGGGGTGGAGGCCTGGGCCTAAGAGCCTTGGTGGCAGGACATACTCTGAGGGGGGCTTCCCCTCTGGCGAGGCAGGCGCTCTCCTTCCCGTCCAGTTTCCCAAAACCCAGAACAAAGGTGAGTGACACTCGTGGCCGTAGGGTGGGGGCATGACCCGGGGCTGGGGTTTGGGGGTTCAGCCTGTGGGTCGGAGTCGGTGTAACCCACAGTCAGGGGGAGGGGTCAGTCGGGGAGGGGAAAGCAGGGCATACGGGTAGTGGATGAACCTCGCGTGTGTGGCCTACGGTTTGCTCCCTGCGCTAACCGCTAGGGATGGGTGCCTCGGGACGAGGCCCACGCTGCTGCGGCGGGGAGGGCGGGCCGGGGGACGGATGTGGGGGGCGTCAGAAGTTTCACCCACAGGGAATCCTGGGGAGTCTGCGCGGCCAGCGGGAGGGTCCCCAGCGCACAGCTCAGAGCACTCTGGCAGACGCGTGTGGGTGGTGGGGGGCGTCTCGGTCTCCAAGCTTGGGCCACCGCCTCTTGGTGCTTGGAGGGGGGTAGAGCATAGTGGGGGCCCCGAGACCTGGCCCTCTGGAAGGGCCCCACCTGGCCCCGGGGGGCAGCGGCTCACGGCGGAGGCCCGGAGCCCTCACCTCGGCCATGAACTCCAGCAGGCTGACGTGGATGGACACCAGGCCCGGGAAGCCCTCGTCGGGAAAACGCAGGCCTTCCACGAAGAACAGCAGCTCGGCGGAGCCGCCCGTGTACTTGACCACGTGGTAGAGCTTCCGGCGGCCCAGGATGTGGATGTAACGCTGGCCGAAGAAAGGGTCTGGAGGGAGCAGGGCCGGTGTCAGGTCCCCGCCCCCGCCGGGGAGGGGTCAGTGGGGCAGGGCACAAGGTGGCACAGCAACCTGTCCTCTGGACAGAGGGAGAAGAGCACAAGCGGAAAATGCCACCAGAAGGGCCACGTCCCAGCACTGTGGCCCGCGCGCCGTGTGGCGCCCGACCAGACACCGAACCAGACGGCCTCCCTGGCTCCTGGCTCCCTCGTCTATAAAACGAGCCGCCCCTCCCCCACCCCGCCCCGGAATGGCGCACACAAAATGGGAGCAGGTGATGGCGGAGAAGCTAGCGGCGTTGAGGACGGATATTACGTTACAGATAAGGAAACCGAGTCTCGCAACGGGGAAACGGCTTATTTGAGGTCACGCAGCCAGTAAGTGGCCAAGCTGGGACTCAGATTCACGTGTCATTCTGAACCCCAATCTTCCTTCCCCTTTAAAATTTTTTTTATGTTTTTATTTGTTTTTGAGAGCAGGAGAGACAAAGCATGAGTGGGCGAGGGGCAGAGAGAGAGAGGGAGACACAGAATTCAAAGCAGGCTCCAGGCTCCGAGCTGTCAGCACAGAGCCTGACGCGGGGCTCAAACCCACAAGCCGTGAGATCATGACCTGAGCCGAAGTCGGCCGCTTAACCGACTGAGCCACCCACGCGCCCCTCCTTCCCCTTTAATAAACACAACACCACGGTGTCCACTGGTACCCCAAATTCCTGTCCGTGTAACAGGAGTCACGTCGGCGTAGAGACCCACACGTGGTCTCTGGCTGTGCCTTCTCGCGGCCGGGAGGACAGGCGGGTTTCTCCAGGGCCGCCGCCCCACTGGAGTCCCCCGACCCTTCGCGGTGCTCTGCTGTCCGCCGGGAATAGGTGTTCCTTTCCTTCTAGGCCTTGGTTTGTGTCCCTTGTGGGAATGATGCCCAGATCCCCCAGAGACCAAGCCAGGGGCTCTGTGGGGAGCTTCCGCGGCCCCCTCCTTGCCCGTCGCAGACTTTCTGCGGGAGTATGGTCTTGGTGTCTAGTTGTTGGCCCTGAGGGACTGTCACCTGGGGGCAGAGACGGGCCCGGCAATGCCAACGTGGCACTTGCTCCTATTAAATAAATATCTACCGAGTGGACCGACGGCTTGCACGCCACGCCCTAGGGCTTTTTCGGGCCAGGGCACACGTATTGAATCACTACTGTGCTCCCGGCCTGGGCAGGGGCCTCTGGGGGAGGACAGAAATGGTCAGGATACAGCATCTCTCTCTCTACGAGCGGGGCTCGGCCAATGAGAAGACAGCACGGATGTGGGAAGGGTCCTAAGTGAGCTACAGGAGAGAGATCTCGGCAGGTCACTGGGGTCGGGAGGGTAGGGGAAGGGAGGCAGGGCGGGCAGCAGGTGAGCAGAGGAAGGGAGACTTTGAGATGCCCCTTAGGGCGGCAGAGGTGGGGTGCGGCGAGGAGAGGAGATACTTGCATTGCCAAAGGCATGGAGGTAGGACCCTATGCAGAGCTTCCAGAAGGAGTTTCTTTATGCCATGCAGAGCTGGAAGGGCAGAATCAGGCTCAGATTAGTACGCATCGTCAACAACGATGGAACTAATTACTGGTCAGTCACCCACGGGTTAGGACATGTAACCGGGACAGTCCTTGTACAAACAGGGTGCTTGGTTAACGGTTGCAAATTAAGGGGCGCCTGGGTGGCTCAATCGGTTAAGCGTCCAACTTCGGCTCAGGTCATCTCATGAGTTCGTGAGTTTGAGCCCCATGTTGGGCTCTGTGCTGACAGCTCGGAGCCTGGAGCCTGCTTCGGATGCTGTGTCTCCCTCTCTCTCTGCCCCTCCCCTGCTCACACTCTGTCTCCCTCTTTCTCTCAAATAAATAAATGTTAAAAAAAACTTGTAAGTTAAATGGAGGACTCTCCGAAGCCCGGGTTCAGGATGGTTCCTCACGTTAGGACATACGCCCAACTAGACCCTGGTCACACATCTCGTGGAGGGCAAGCTGCCTTCGTGGCTATGGCCTCCAGAGTCAGGGCGACCTGGGTTCAAATACCGTTCTAAAACCTTAGGGAGTTCACTTACCCTCCCTGAGCCTCAGGTGACCCATTTCTTAAGTGGGGATAACAACGCCTATGCCACGAGGTCATTGCACAATAAAATGACACAGCGTCAGTGGCTTAGGGAGACCCGGTGACCGTGGGTAACCGTCCGTAACAGCCGGGGCCTGTTGCTGTCAGTATTACAAGAGCCCGTGAACGAGTGGGCACGGCCCTTTCTGCGAAACCCGGGGCCTTTGCGTTGAACAGCTTGTGAGCAGCAGGCGAAGAAACGATCCTTCACCGCAGCCTGCCCTGGGCGGGCACAAGAAATGAGGCGGATAGACTTGGACACCGGGTGTGCCGAGGGGCTCATCACGGCCCGACACGGAAATTACAGCGTGCGCCCTGAGTACAGCCTAATCACTCGGTCGCTCCAGACAGGTCGGCGTAATTACGGAAGTTCTCGTCCAGGCACGCAGGCCCACCCATACCCGTGTCCCAGGCTGCACTTGCGCCGATGCTCAGGGGACAGACCTCGGGCCCAGAAGCTGACAGTTTTTGCAGAAAGCCCCGAAGCTTCCCCAGGACTCCGGGCGGCTGGGCAGTCCGTCTGGGCCTGGACGGGGAAGGGGTCTGGCCAGGTGGCTGGGTCGGGTGCAAGGACACATTCTGGCCCTCCCTCTCGTGGCCCGCGATTTATACGTCTCTCTTTCTGGTGACTTGGGTCAGCGCCAGGCGGACGGATTCCTTGGTGGGAACAATCCAGCCACTGTCCCAAGGAGCCTCCTTCCCCCGTCCCCAGCTTGGCCCAGCTGCCTGAGCACGGCCGGCCCTCCCTGCAGGACCTGACAATGCCCCTGTCTCGAGCAGCCTACATGCCTCGGGCTGGGCCTGCCAGCCACCCTGACCTCTCCTTGGCCCCAGGCATTGGCCCTCCCGGCTGGCGCGTGGTATGCGGTTGGCATAACCCTTCTGGTCACTTTGGAGCCATTCCACTTCCAAAGGAGACTCTTTGAAAGTGCGACCAGCCGTCCCGGTTTGCCTGGGACTGAGGGGCTTCCCAGGATGACGAGTTTTCAGTGTTAAAACCAGGAAAGTCCTGGGCAGACCGGGGGCAGGCTGGTCACTGTATCCTATTTATAGGAAGAGGTCAGGCCCTAACCTTGGGGTCCTGGGGCAGAATCTGAGGCTGGAACACAGACACCTGTGTCTGCCTGACAGCACTGGAGACAGCTGCCTGTGGCGATGATTATAATGAATAATCAGAATGATCCCAGCAGAAGCGACAAGTGCCACCTATAGAAGCATTCCACGGCCGGCTACTGTGCTGAGCGCCTGACACCTGTTCCTCATTTAGTCCCCACCGTGAGCAGGGACCGTCAGGTCTCTCCTCATCCCTCCGTCCCAGATGAACCCAAGGCGTGGGCTCCCGTGAGTAGACTTGCTCGGATCCAGGGTTGGGGCCTCCCAGGCTCCAGAGCTCCCCCTTGGGGTCCCTTGGCCTCCAGCCCAGCTCCCGGCCTGTGGGGGACACAGGTGACATGCCACATTCATATAATACGACACATTGGCACCCACAGCCATACTCAGATTTTGACAAAACCTGAAAGCGTTTGCACGGCACAAGAGAAAACGGTCGCCGATGGATTGTTCCCTTTCCTCCACCTGTTCTTTCCAAGACGCCACATTTTGTGGGAAACTATTTTGGAATCATCGCTGTGTCAGGAACGGGACCCCTCGCCCGGCGGGACAGCAGCCCAGATAAGACAGACCGCGGAACAGAGTCCCAAGGCGCTTGGCTGCTCGGGGCCCATCTCGGATGGCAAGTGAGGGGCCGTGATGTGATTCCGGGGCCGGACGGCGACCCGCGCCCAGGGAACGAGCAGGGCCCTCTGGGTAACGTGCAGGTGACACCACTAGCCACTCATCCCGTGTCACAATTCAATGTCCCGGTCGAGCGGCGAGGTGGAGGCCCCGCCCCGCCGGCAGCCCCATCCGCTGTGGCAACCCTGGACGGGGCCGGATAAACATCAACATCTCCGGCCCCCTGGGGCCGCAGAGCCGCCGACTCTGGGGACATTCCAACCTGCACGAGGTCACCGCGCGGGGCCCGGGGCGGAGCAGAGGGAGGACTGGCTTCGGGCGGCAGCTGTCCACTGCCGTCCTGGCTGAATCACTCCCCGCGGTGAGGGTCCAGGGCCCCCCGTGACCACCTCCTCAGGCCGACTGCCCTGGTTCCAGCCAGCCGGTCCGGAGGTGGACAGCGGCGGGGGGGGGCCCAGGGAAGCCCCGCCCTGCATCATGGCAAATTGTGAAGCGAACTATTTTGCTGAGAGAGCTTTTTCATACATAAATCAGGTCTTGACAGCCTCTTGCTTAAAACTCTCTAATGGCTTTCTGCTGCACTCAGAATAAAACTCCAGGCCTCTCTGCATGCCCTGGCCCCTGCCCAGACCGCTGACCTTGACTCCAACACCACCCGCCCCCACCTCTGGTCTCCCTTTTGCTCCTCCCGTGCTCCAAGCTGGTCCACTCCTCTGTGCTTCGTAGGTGCTGTTCCCTCTGCTTAGAACACTCTTCCCTCAGCTCATGAACGGCTGGTTGCTCCTCATTGTTGACTGGGGTCTCAGCTCGAATGTCACCTGCTCAGAGAAGCCGTCCCAGACCACCCGGGCGAGCGCCGCCTCACCTGTGCCCCCAGTGTTCCCTGTGACTTGGGTATCATTCCCTCCAACTGTGCTACTTATCACGTCTTGCTCACGAGGCCATCACCTCCCCCAGGGCAGGGAGGGACTGCAGAGGTCACCGCCGGGACCCCGGCACTGAGACCTGGCACGGAGGGGCTCAACGTGTGTTTCTAGAAAGAATGAGACAGAGCGGGCAGCTCCGAGGACTCGCTCTGTGGCGGAAGCATGTTCCCTGCACAGCAGGGGCCCAGGGGCCCTGTCGCCATCAAGAGGAGCGAGCAGCCAGCTCTGCAAGGGCGCCCACAGCCTCGTCGGAGACCGTCTTTAAAAGTCAGAGGCGGTTGGGGCACCTGGGGGGCTCAGTCGGTTGAGCGTCTCACTTTGGCTCAGGTCGTGATCTCGCGGTTTGTGGGTTCGAGCCCCGCATTGGGCTCTGTGCTGTCAGTGCAGAGCCCACTTCGGATCCTCCGTTCCCCTCTCTCTCTGCCCCGGCCCTGCTTGCGTGCGCACACGCTCTCTCTCTTGAAAATAAATAAACATGAAAAAAAGAAAGTCGGAGACAGTGCTCAGCTCCGGAAAGTCCGAGATGGGCAGAAAACCCCCAGGGAAGGGGTGGGTGGGTCTCGCGAGGGGGACGTCGCTCCAGAGAAGCGGGACCTCATCCGGTTCGTGGGGAAGAGGGGACTCGCGGTTGCCCACACCCTGCATCACCGCCATCTCCTCTGCGAGAGGAGAGGCCATCGCCGGGGCCTCCTGGCTTCGCAGCGATGGGTTCTCAGAGGCCGATCCCGGCCCCGCTCTAGGCACCCGCACCTGCAGGGGCCATAACTGCGGGGCGGGGGGGAGGGGGGGAGGCCGGAGCCGGGCCCCGGTGAGGGTAGCTCTGTGAGCGCGGAATGGACGGAAACTTCCGGAAGGGCAGGGGGTCACTCACTCTCCACGTAGAACACGCCCACTTTGTCCGAGTCCGTCATGGAAATGTAGAGAACGATCTCGTATCCCGCGGGGAGGTGCTCGGGGCCCTTGGTCCGCAGGATCATCTGTGACATGTCCTTGAGGTCTGCGGCGGGTGGGGGAGGGGCGGGGGGGGACGCCGAGGAGATTGGAATCGAGAGACATGCGGCCGGGACGCTGGCTCGCAGACAGCCGTCACTTTTCCCATCGAGACAGAAAAAACCCCCCACCTGTGTATCGTGGCAACTACACAGAAGCATAAACCCCGGTTATCACCTCCAGCACCACGATCTCCTGTGATCCAATCCCACGACCCCCCATGACCTTCAGGGAATTTCCTCCCAGTCCGTTCCCTAGGTGTAAGTGTATGCGTGACTCCTAAAAAACGTGGTTCCAGTTGAACTGCATGCGTGGTTTTGTCTTCTGTCGTTTCGGCAGAAGTGGCTACTTGAGCCCACCATCCCCGGGAGACGGAGGTGGCTCCTGCCCCGGACTGAGCGGGACTGTTTCCGCCGCTCCTCCCTGCCCCCCCTCCCCCCTCCGAGCGTGGGTCCCGCTGTACCTTCCTTGCTGTAGACGCTTTCATCCTTCAAATCCTCCTTGGGCAGCCAGGGCGTGTCTCGGTCACAGTTCACCAGCAGGATGGCCCCGTGGCCCTCAGGGCCCCAGGTCCAGGATGCCTGTGTCGGCGGAGCAACAGGTCGGTGCCTTCTCGTCTACCTAGTGGCTGATTCCCAGCGCCACTGGGGGTCCCCGCAGAAACAGCCCCAGGACGACAGTAAAGAGCAGCCAGCACTCCTCAGGGGACGGGGGTGCCTGGGCAGACGCGAGTCCCACATCCGGCGCCCGGAGAGGGTCAGCGGAAGCACGTTCAGGAGGGGGATGGGGGCAGAGATAGGAAAACTGACCGGGGCCTTTACGAGCCCCGCATCTGGGGGGCCTGTGCCTGGGGAAGGTGGAGGCAGGGAGACGGAGGAAGGCCAGAGAAACCCAGAGAAACGAGAGGCCGACATTCTATGCGAGGCTCTGAAGTCCCCGCAGGGGATGGAGGGGGGGCCTGGAAGGAGGGACACCCAGCTGTCTGCAGACGCGCTGAGTGCTCCAAACGGGACCTGCAGGGCGAGCCACTCCCTGCGCTGCGGCCAGGGCTGTTCTGGAACTAGCTCCAAGCGGATCATGTTGCTTCCCTGCCGGGGGCTCCCTGTTGACTTAGGCTAAAGCCCCAGTCCCTCGCGGCAGGCTGCAAGATCCAGGGAGACCGACCGGCCGGCCGGCTCTCCTTCCGTCCCCCCCCCCCACCTTCCCGCTCGCTCGCTCTGCCCCCCCAGCTCTCAGGCCTGCGCCTGCACACGTCCCCAGGCTCACGGCGAGGTCCTGTCTCCCCCAGGCCTGGCCAGCCCCACTCCTCCTTCTGGTCCTGGCATTGACCATCAGAGGAAGCCCTTCTGACTCTCCAGCCCTGAGCATCCGCCCTGGGTTGACATCGAGGCCCCGCACGCATCCTTTCTGGGGATGAACTTGGGACAACTGTGATGACACGGCCACTTGCGTCACTCTGCTTAATGTGGGGCCCCCCCTCGCCCCCTGCGCCGGCCCCCAAGGCAGCAGTGGCCTTTCTGTCACGCAGCCCCAGGGCCTGAGCAGGAGTATCGAAGGGGCCCAGCAAATACTTATGGGACGAGCGGAGAAGCTGTGAAACTTCACGGGCCCAGGTGGAGAGAGCCCGAGTCAGTCAGGCCCACGGGGACCGTGCCACTTCACCGAGGCCGCAGAGCTCCCCAGGGGAGGCCACAGCGGCCTCGGTGGAGTCTGCGGTCACGTGGCTTGGCCGCGGACACAGACTCGGTGACGTCTGGCAGCCGGCTGCCTTGGGGAGGCAGGGCCGGGGCAGAGCCCCACAGAGGAGTCGGGCAGAAGGGGCTCCCCGGCAGGACGGAGGCCCCCCCAGCCTGGCAACGTGCAGAGAGTTTGGGGCCGGCTGCCAGGACCCAGGATTCTCTGGGGGCTGTATTCCTGCAACTTTTTAAAGTGTCCATCTATGCATAATTTAAAACAGGCCTTCGGTTGTTTTCATAAAAGTAACATAGGGGGGGGCCTGGGTGGCTCAGTCGGTTAAGCGGCCGACTTCGGCTCAGGTCATGATCTCACGGTCTGTGAGTTCGAGCCCCACGTCGGGCTCTGTGCTGACAGCTCAGAGCCTGGAGCCTGCTTCGGATTCTGTGTCTCCCTCTCTCTCTGCCCTTCCCCTGCTCACACTCTGTCTCTGTGTCTCTCAAAAATAAATAAAAACATTTAAAAAATTAAAAAAAAAAAAAAAAAGTAACATAGGGCCATGGCAAAAACGCCCCGGCCTAGAAGGCCAGGAAACGGAAACCAGTTAGGAGCAAACCGCCTGGATCCACGGGGCAGAAGCAGAGGAGCTGAAAACCTGGCTTGAGGGGAAAGGACACGGGCGACCTACGCAAGTTAAAACCACACGCGCACCCACCACACCGTGTGTTCTACGAGAATCATGAGGACAGAGGGACGCCCCGGGGGGCCCAGGCCGTTAGGCATCTGACCCTTGGTTTCGGCTCAGGCCATGATCTCACGGTTCGTGGGTTCGAGCCCCGCATCGGGCTCTGCGGTGACAGCGCGGAGCCTGCCCGGGATTCTCTTTCTCGCTCTCTCTCTCTCTCTCCCTCTGTCTGCCCCTCCCCCACTCGTGCTGTCTCTGTCTCTCTCAAAATAAATGAAGAAAATTAAAAAAGAAAAAGAAAGAAAAGAATCACGAGAACACAGAGAAACACCTCGAACCCACTAAAGTGGTCCTTTGTGGGGGAGCAGGCTGGGAGTGTGGAATGCAGGGTAAAAGAGAATGAATGAATGAATGATGAATGAATGAATGGATGGATGGATGAGTGGAACAAGAGAGGGTGGTGTGTGCATGAAAAAGAGTTTGCACGGGCGCCTGGGTGGCTCCGTCGGTTGAGCGTCCCTTGATTTCAGCTCAGGTCATGATCCCAGGGTCTTGGGATCTTGGGACGGAGCCCTCGCGTTGGACTCTGAGCCTAGGTTGGAGCTTGCTTAAGATTCTCTGCCTCTCTTTCTCTCTTTCCCTCTGACCCCTTCCCCCGCATGCTCTCTTTCTCTCTCTCGAAAATGAAAAAAAAATATGCCTTGAACTGAAAGATTAAAGCAACCTTCTGCTCCTGACGGTCCCCTCATTCAGTTTTAAAATTAAAAAAAAAAAAAGGCAAAATAATAGAGCAAATGCTTCAGCAGCACTTCCTCTGAGGCAGGACAGCCATCATTTCCATGACCTGGTGTCCCCTCCTGCAGGTGGGGGACCTGAGACTCGGGAAAGCAGCCATTGCTTTAAGGAGCTGGGCTCCCCTGTGGGCTCCACCACGGGGGTGGCAGGTGTGGGAGCCTGCGCTGGGCCTCAGTCTCCTCATCCGTAAAAGGGGTGCTGTCTGTTTTTGCTGGCAGGACTACGGGATCCATCCTGGGGCTCTGCCCCCACGCCCTGCCCCCCTCCCGCCCCCTGTCCGGCCCCGCCTGCCCTAGTCACACAGTCACTGGTACCTTCTTTGGGTTGTTTTTCTCCACCACGCCGTCCCGGTCTGCGTCCACATCCAGGGAGATCTCTGGGGACAGACACATGCGTGAGTCGTTGGGCCTGCCGGACAGGGTGGGACAGGACCGGGGCCAGGAGGAAGACCCGTGGGATTAGGGTGCCGCTCGCACAGGCGCTTGGTCCCTGGGAGGGGCGGGCCTTGCTGAGGCCATCTGACCTACCCCCCTGCCTCGATGCCCCACGGCCCGATGGCGAACACGCCCAGAGACTGCCTCGGACCTCACGGCTCACAGACTCGAGGGGCGTGTCAGGCGGGTCAGGGATCTCCCGACACTTCGTCGTTCCGCAGGCAGTTCTGGGTGGGGGGCGGGACCAGCCTCCCTCTACAGACCCAGGAGCCTTGGCTCAGAGGGGCCAAGTCCGCGCCCCGCGTGACCAGGTAGCATCAGCAGAACCGGGGCACGCACTGTGTCTGGTCGGATCCGAAGCTCATATTTGGAAAGCTTTCATAGGGGTTCCCGACTGCCTTTCCCGTCTTCTGTCCGGGTGGTGTGCGATCTCTTCCAGAACACCCCCCTCCCACCAGGGTGAGGGGGGAAACTGGGTCTCCAAGCCCTCTCGACCTCAGGGTGCCCGAGAAGCCGGGCTGTCAGACAGAAGATCCAGGGCGAGGTCCCTGTTGATCCTTTCTCTTGGGGAAGGGGCGTTTGGGGTCCTCAGGCCTGTCCTGGGGACAGGCATCACAGAAACTGTGTGGGGCAGGGAAATGAGCCCAAGATTTAGTGTCGAGACAGTGCTGGGTTCGAACCCTGCTTTTCTGCTTACAAGCTGTGTGACTTTGGGCAGATTGGACGGCCTCTCTGAGCCGTAGTTTCTTTACCTGCAAAATGGGGCCTTTCCTAGTAAGAGGAGGTGGACTAATCACAACAGCAGGCACTACTGACGTTTTGAGCTGGAGGCTCTGTTGTGGGGACTGTCCTGTGCCCTGAAGAATGTTTAACAGGATCCCTGGCCTCTACCTGCTGGACGCCAGTAACACCCCCCAATTTCAGCACTGAAAATAAATGTCCCCAGATATTGCCAAATGGCCCCCGAGGTTAGAGACTAACGGGGTGGGGCAGGAGAGTTGTCCCAAGGTGATGGGAGTGTCACACAATGGGACAAGCTAGTCCAGGTCCCAGAACTGCCCCGTGGGCTCGGCCTCGCGCTGAGCATGACTTGGCCAGAGGCGGGCGTTGGGTGGGAATGAATGCATTCCCGGTCTGTCCCCTTGGCAGCCCGTGCTCCCTCCCTGGCTTGGGTGGGAAGAGGGTCCTGGCACAGGAAGGGCACTGATGTCACCCTTCCTGGGGCAGCTCGCCCTGGGGATTACGCTCAAGTCTTCCCTCTGCCCACGGCCCGATTCCCTGAAATGGACTTTTCTGGATCTAGAAGGAGGCGGGGGGGGGAGGGGGGAAGCTTTTAGGGTGTTTGGTCCTTGGGAGAGGCAGCACCCCAGGGTCCCAACCTCTGCCTCCCTAGGGCTGCCGGGTGCCATAGGGCATGACCGGGTAAGCTTCTCCCATCGGTCCCTTCTGCTCAGCAAGTCACTGTTGATCATCCAGTATATTCCAGGCACTAAACCAGTTGGGGGGCCCTAGCAGTGGCCATTAAAAAAAAAGCAAAATAACAGTGCCTGCCCTGGGGCCCCCAGGCCTATGGGATAAATATTGTTGCCGTCGTACAGGTGAGCAAACCCAGCCTCAGAGGCGTCACCTGTCGGCAAACGGGGCTGAGGACCTGGAGGCGGGTGCAGGGTAAGGATGCTGCAGGGACAAAGCGGGGAAGGGGGCACCCCCAGCTGCTGTCAAGAGACTGAAGTCTCGGCTGGAAAAGCGGTATTGGTTTTGGCTTCCAGACCTTCGTGAACATTCCAAGCCTCAGTCAAAGCTGCCTTACAGGAGGCTGGCTTCCTGAAGCTCCGCCCCGAACACCAGCCACAGACCCGGTTCCTTAAAGAATCCCTTTCTTTGCTTTTCCCTTTCTTTGCTTTTCCAGATCACAATCTCTCCTATGTGTGCCCTTCCCCTTGCCAGAGGCTGAGAACTTGCCTTGCTGGGAGGAGTCATCACTCACCCTGCCACCCTCACCGTACAGACGAGGAAACCGAGGCGCCCAGCAGGGAAGTGACCGCGATGGCCCCGGAGACTGCAGAGCCAGGCAGCCCACCTGGGGTCCGGACTTCAGACCCCTGGCCTTGGCCTGTTTCCTCCACTGCCTCAGGCTGACCTCCACCTCAGGCTGTTTCCGAAACCCAAGTCCGCCTCCAAAGACCCTTCAAAGACTTGCTCCCCTTAAGGTCATTCCCAGAGGGGCCGGCCGCGTCCCCACGCTGGCGGCCCTGTGGCTTTCGTTTCTGGGTCACGGTGGTGCCCCACCATGGCAGTCGTGGCCCCACGAGAGCAGAGGATCATGGGAGAGAAATTACAAAGCACTTAACTGTGTCTTACTTCATGAGAAGTTCCTTAAGTTAAAAAATTTTATGGATGTCCTATTTGCACATAATGCAAAAAAAAAAATCAAACGGCACCAAACGGCTCCAGGCTCCAAACGGCTTCTAAAGAAAAAGAGCCGTTTCCGGTCTATGCCATGCCCTCACCTGCCCAGAGATCTCCTCACACTAGGTAACCTGCTTTGTGGCCCTTCCTTGAGTTGTTAATTTCAGACTTGAGTTGTTAATTTCAGACTTGAGTTGTTAATTTCACTGACTTCCTGTTAGGATATTCAGCCCTGAGTAATTGGCCCCTCTTACCACCCACCTCCCCACCCCGACAACTTCTCCCCTTCCAAGCTTCCTCAAAAGTCCAATTTAACTAGATTCTGACAGGATGATCTCTGTAGGGGCAGAGAATGGCTCTCAGGACCCTCCCAGAGCTCTGGCCTCTTGAGAAAGCTCCATCTTCCCCCCGGGGGCGTGGTGGGGGGAGGAGAAGAGAGGACATCTGTTTCGGGGCGTCTAGGCTTCAGACGACAGTTCCCAGAGGCTCTGAGTCCTACCTCAGCTCCCCAGAATAGCCCCGAGGTGTCAGGTGGCACCTGGGGTGTGGGGCAGATTTATGGGAAATGTCACTGGGATTGGGTTCAAGGGAGGCTGCCCCGTGGATCTAGACACGGAGGCTGCAGACTTGACACAGGCGAAAGCATCTGGGCAGGCCGCCGGCCCCCAGGGCCAGTGGCAGGGTGCCTGGCCCTCTTACGTAACCGGGCAGCTCGGGGTATGGACAAAGGACTTTCTCCCCCCCGGCCAACTAGGGCGATCGTCCCAGGCTCTGGGGAAGGGGCACAAGGAATGAGGTCCTTAGGTGGATGCTAAAACCTGAATCCAGTTGCCAGGAGACAACAAAGAGAAGCCAGTTCTTCCATCTCCCATCCCTCCCCTCCCTCATTCCCTTTAAGGGGGGGGAGCTTTGCAAATCAGCCCTACCTGGAGTCTTGAAGGTCCTTGGGGACCATGGGGAGGGCCAAAGCCTTCATTTTACAACTGGGAAAAAAGTGAGGTCTAGAGGGGTGGGCTGGTACGGCCGCACACAAGTCCTGGGCGGGGCCGGGAACCGAGACCTGGTTCGGCCAAGGACGCCGTGGGTTTATCTCCCAATCCCGGGAGGAAGACTGAGGGACAATAAGGATCTCCGACTTGGCTCAGGCAGAGGGCAAATGTGGCTACCCCAAGCAGAAGGGAGAAGAGAAAAAGTCCTGACCGAGCGTCTTCCTGGCACACCATCCCGTCGGATCCCCGTGAGAACAGCTCAAGCGCACGGGGGAGTCCCGTCGTGCAGGTGGGGACCCGGAGGCTCAGAGGGGTGACGGTCCCAATGCGGCTGACGGGGCAGAGCCAGAACTTGGGTTTATGTCTTATTTCTGTGTCATACAGCGGCTACTCCGCAGCCAGAGCTCTCTCTGCCCCGCGTGGGCTCAGGACAGAACTAGGGTTCAATGGGGGCGCCTGGGGGGCGCAATCGGTTAAGCATCTGACTTCGGCTCAGCTCATGATCTCACGGTTTGTGAGTTCGAGCCCTGCATCGGGCTCTGTGCTCACAGTGTGGAGCCTGCTTGGGATTCTCTCTCTCTCCCTCTCTCTGCCCCTTCCCCACTTGCTCTCTCCATCTCTCCTTCTCAAAATAAATAAACTTAAAAAAAAAAAAGAACTAGGGTGCAATGGACTCAGGTACATCCCTGGAGGGGGGCGACCCCACCATGCCGGGACCTTCAGGGCGTTCCTACTTCTGAGGTCCCACCCCCTCGACCTGGGGCTCAAGGCTCCCGGCGTGGATGCCCGAGGGAAGACAAGACCCGGAGGGTCAGACAGACCAGCAGGCCCCACGGGGAACCAGTTTTCCCCCGCGTTCCCGGTGGAACAGGAAACCTAAGTTCGGAGGGTGGGTTTTTCCACAAAACTTTAGTTCTGCAAAATGTAAGTGGACTTTTGTGCTGAAGTCAGGCCCCGCCTACCTTTTTGGTGCAAAAAGGTTAAAAGTGGCTCCGAGGGGGACAAAAGCAGAAGAGACTCTTAACAAACAGAGCCTTACGGGAGGGCTGGCGGGAGGGGGGAGGGGCGCAGTGGGCAAGAGGCGCTAAGGAAGCGACTCCTGAAATCATTGTCGCACCCCGTGCTAACTAGCTTGGAAGTATATTTTTTAAAAATTAAAAAAAAAAAGTGGCACGGGGCTTCCAACACGAAGCGGCCGCGAGCCACGGGCGGGTACCGAGCACACGAACGTGGCAAATCTGATTTGAGACGTGCCGTGTGACCCAGACCGGGGATGAAAAAGAACATAAGCTCGCTCGCTGAGTTTGTGTTTTTAAATATTGGTATCGTGTCCAAATGAGAATACTGTGATAATGGACGGTGAATTATTTTATTGGTGTCTTTTCTTTTTGGCCAAGCATCTAAATGGTCCAGCTGAGGGGCGCCTGGGGGGGCTCAGTTGGTTGAGCGTCCAGCTTTGGCTCAGGCCACGATCTCAGGCTTCATGGGTTCGAGCCCCGCGTCGGGCTCTGTGCTGACAGCTCAGAGCCTGGAGCCTGCTTCTGATTCTGTGTCTCCCTCTCCCTCTGCCCCTTCCCTGCTCATGTTCTGTCTCTCTCAAAAATAAATAAACGTAAAAAAAAAAATTTAAATGGTCGGGCTTATTACTGGGGGGGGGTGCATTTCACTGGTCCGTGGAGTCCAAATATCTGGCAGCCTGGTTAGTATGTTCTGGGGTCTCGGCCCCGCTGCCCCCTCTGCACGTGAGCTTCAGGTCTTTTAGTGGAGAGGGGGGTCCAGTCCTGCCTCCCCACGGGGCATTGCCAGCTGTCGAGTCTGCCTTGCTTTGGTGGAAGTCTTGCTAAGGGCATGGTCAGCCCTCTGGGACCCCCCCGGGACCCCCCCGAGACTCCTCCCCGCCCCCCCCCCCCCCCCCCCCCGCCATCAGACCCGCCTCTGGCCGCTGCCCTTCCTGCTTTGTCGCTAGGTGGCCCCGTGTCTGTGGGATTAGGTTTCCTCAGGGCCGGACATCTGAGACAACCTCACGTGCACACACCTGCCGGCTCTCCGCTGCTCCTGGGGGGGCTTCGGCGCCTGTCTCCCAAGCCCGCCCACCCCCGCAGGGTGTCCTGAGGACCTCACCCCAAGGCCGGGCTCTCCCTCGGTGCAGAAAGAGGGTCAGGACGCCCAGCAAACGAGCCCACCGGGGAATGACCGAGAGGCTGGGGAGGGCTGCCGCGGGGCCCACCGTGGCAGCTGCAGGAGGCGGCGCTGACGGGGGAGTCCGTGGTTTTCTAGGGGAAGTTCTGACCTCTTCCCGCCGATCCTGGGGACGGCTGGGCGAGGAGATGGTATGGCAACAGTAACACATCTAGGACCGGGGCCTGGCACACTGTCGGTGCTCGGTACAGCTCAGGGGTTTCTCCTCCTCCTCCTCGAAGCACCCAGCACAGGCCGGGGCACGGAGTGGGTCTCGAAGAAATGGGAGGCATCACCACTAGTTCTAAAGCCCTCGGCACATAGTTGCCTCTCGGTAGCTGCTGGTTCTCTCCCTCTGCCAGGTGGCAGCTCTGTCGGTGCTACCTTAAGGCTGGACAGACAGAATGACCCCTGACATGTATCCCGGCTTACATATTATATAACTAAAAAAAAAATAGACATGTGTAAAAGTAACACCTCGACCGACCGAAGGACTGAAGAAGACCCCATCCCATGTGCCCTGGCCCCCCCGGGGGTGCCAGTCCGGAGCTCTGGACTCAACCTGCTATGGAGTTGCTGTGTGACTTCGAACAAGTTCCTAACCTCTCTGGGCCTTCTTGTGCCAAATGCCAAATGAGGGCTTGGACTAGGTGAGGTAGGCAGCCAGGCATCTCTGTGTTCCCAGGGCTGGATCCGGGGAGGGCGAGGGGGGTAGCTGGGGTTATCGGGGAAAGAGCAGACCTTGTAAACGGGCCATTTCCCTCACTACAGGAGGCCGACTCTTCTCCGGGCTGCAGGGGAGAGGCAGGGAGGGGGGCGGGGGAAGAACAGACTTGGCTCTTTCTTCTCAGCAGCCCACAGAGCCTGAGCCGGGAGCGCCAACGCTGGGGTGAGTGGCTGGCCGAGCGGGGCCTGCCTCTTTCTGCGGGACGTCCCTCAACCGGCACAGAAGGGCCCGGGGCCCGCGGCATCACTTCTCGGGCCCACGTTATTCGGGGAAAGTTCCGAGTGCGGGTCTGCAGCGCCGACAACCGGCCAGGTGCTGCCGAGAGAGGCGGCAAAGGCGTGCAGGCCACAGCCGCGCCGACTTACCGATGGCCGTGAGGAAGAGCCCGGCCTGGTCAATAGGCATGGTCCCCTCCTCCTCGTAGTAGTTGACGGTGACCTTGGCGGGGAGGGGCACGTCGGGAGGGAGAGAAGAGCAGAGATCACAGATCACAGGCAGGAAGAATCTGCGGTGACCGCCTCCCCCGACTCACACCTCACGGCCGGACGGGTGGAGCAAATTCTCCCCAGACATCCAAACCCTCTCCTCCAGGAAGCATTCCTGGGTTGGCGGGCTGCTTCTCTCAAATTATCCAGCTAGACAGGGGACTCCCCTCCTCTCAGAGGGCATCCAGGGTGCTGGCTGCTCGCCTGTGCGCCCCGGTGCCTTCTGCTGCCTGCGGGGGGCCCCCCTGGGTC
Organism: Paguma larvata; assembly: GCA_030068075.1. NCBI lineage: Eukaryota > Metazoa > Chordata > Mammalia > Carnivora > Viverridae > Paguma > Paguma larvata. The sequence goes on from CM057833.1 coordinate 11,908,190, forward strand.
TGCCGCAGTGTGCGACTAGCTTCTGCTAAGCAACTGGGGCGCGGGGCGGAGGTCGTGTGCTTCGAATGACGCCCAGCGCCACCACTGCCCCGGGGCACGTGGCCAAGTGCATAATCAGAGAACCCCGCGAAGAGACATCTGGTCTCAGCTTCGCCACTTGGGCAAACCGCGCTGCTGCGTGGGCACTCGGCGCCCCGTTTAGGGACGATGAGACCAGGGACGTTGAGGGGTGAGCCTCCCAGCGATCCTACTATGTCACCCAGCAGCCGACAGCTTTAACCTGCCGCGAGACCGGCCTTCCACGGTCTGGCACGAAGCTTCCAAAACAGAGGCCACCGGCCACAGGCGGGTAGCAGGCACACAAAGGGGGCAGATCTGATTTGAGACGTGCTGTGCGATACGGACTTGGTACAGAAAGAACAAGAGCTAGTTCATTAATTTTTTTTTATGTCGGTATCACGTCAAAATGACAACACCGTGACCTCCGGAGTTAAGGAAAATACACTATGAAGATGAAGCCTGCCTGTTTCTTTCTGCCCTTCCAGCACGGCTACTGGACAACTGGCGATGGCCTGTGTGGTTCCCAGTCAGTTCGTACTGGGCGGCGCTGGTCCCGCTCGGCCCCCGGTTCCCGCCGCCCTCGAGGACCTCCCCGGCCGCGGTACCTTGTCACTGCTGGCCTCAGTGCTCGCCTGGCTCATGGTGACCCGCAGCGTGGTGCTGGGCGACAGAAGCCAGCGCTGTTTGCCATTGGTGGCCACCTCCTCGGCCTGCCCGTCACGCACCACCTCCACCCGCACGCGCTCCGAGTGCTTCAGGCTGAAGGTCTGGGCCTCGGCGGGGGCCGCGCTGCAGGGAGAGAGGAGAGCGGGTCGGAGGATGTGATCCCCGGGCAGGTGGGACAAGGGGCTTCAAAAAAAGACTCTCGGTGGGGGAGGGGGGGCAAGGTGGCAAGGGCCCTTCTGGGGTGTCACGTCCAGGGGGCCCCCCCAAAGGACCCAGCTGCACCACAATCACCAAGAAGGGCCGTTGGTAAAAAATACAGATGCCCCGGGCCCACCTTGTACCCTCTGAGTCAGAACGTTCCAGGGTGGGGCCTGGGGATCTGAATTCCCAACGGCTTCCTCTCGCTTCCTACGGGCAGCCATGTGATACCTTATGGGTGCAGGCCCGGAGGCCTAGACCACGGGATGAACTTGCCCCAAAGCCAGCACGCGCCCCCCATTCCGTGTCCGAGCTGCAGGCAGAACTTGGTTGAGAGGTGGCAAAGCGGCAGGCGCTGCGGTGCCGGGTCTGCCCAGGGAAGGAGCCTGAACTTGGACCCTCAACAGGCAGGGGTGGGTTGGCTCCATTACGAAGATCCCTGCCACCATCACTTTCTTTCCCAGCCTGGAACTCTCCCTCTGAGAGTCATTCCGGGGTCCTGAGCAGCTTTCTGAAGAAGGGTGTACATTTGGAATTCTCGAGAAGCCACTGGGATTTCAGGGCAGGAAGTGAACTGGTTTGATCTGGTTGCCAGGCAGGTACATGCCCCCCCCCTCCCCCCACGAATTCACATGTCGAAACCCTGCACCCCAACACGACTGCATTTGGAGAGAGGGCTTTTAGAAGATAATTAAGGAGACATGAGGTCATGAGCACGAGGTCCTGTCTGGGAGGACCGGCCGCCCTACGAGAAGGGGAAGAGAGATCTGTGTCTCTCCCACGCTCCGGGGAAGGCCGCATGAGCTCACGGCAAGAGGGCGGCCACCTGCCAGCCAGGAAGCGCCGCCGCCCCAGCCCGACCGTGCTGGCCCCCATCTCAAGCTTCCAGCCTCCAGGGCTGGGAGAAAGGATTGTCTCTTTTGAAGCCTACCCGCCCCCGGTACTTTGTTACCGCCTCAGACACTGGTTTAAGGGGAGGTGACAGGAAGGACAGGGAGACTGGGGGAGGAAGGTGCCCAGCGAGGGTGGTTTTGCTAATCCAGCCCCCAAGGTTCCCAGAGGCTAAAGAGGGCTCAGAGGGATTTAGGTGGGATTCTCGTGGGATTTGGGGACTAAGACACAGACGTAAGTGTCAGCCCCGAAGCCACATCTGATGTCCGGAGGGCCTGGCGCTCCTGGGCTCCTGACCCGTTCTCCGCTACGGCTGGGTGTTAGAATCATCGGGGGGTGCCGTCTAAATCCCCCGGGGTTTCTTTTAAGGCTAGAGATTTGTGGGTTCCCCCCCTGCCGAGAGTCTGCCTGGCTGAGTGGGGGTCCGGCCGCGGCAGCTCCAAGTGTCAGCAGTGGCCAGAGGCTGGCCGAGAGGTTTGGGCCAGAGGCTCGCAAAGCTCAGCAGCATGACCTGGAAGGCTTGTCTAAATGCAGATTGCCGGGCCCCCCCTCAGGGTTTCAGATACGGTAGCTCTGGAGGGGGGCCCGAGAATTTGCATTTCTTCTTCCTTCTTTCTTTTTCTTTCTTTCTTTCTTTCTTTCTTTCTTTCTTTCTTTCTTTCTTTCTCTCTCTCTCTCTCTCTCTCTCTCTCTCTCTCTTTCTGTCTCTCCTTCCTTCCTTCCTTCCTTTTTTTTGAGAGAGGGAGGGCATAAGTGAGCTAGGTGCAGAAGGAGAGAGAGAGGGAGGGAGAGGGAGGGAGAGGGAGGGAAAGGGAGAGGGAGAGGGAGGGAGAGAGAGAGAGAGAGAGAGAGAGGCAGGATTCATCCGAAGCGGGGCTTGAACTCACGAACCGTGAGATCATGACCTGAGCCAAAGTCAGACTGAGCCACCCGGGTGCCCCGAGTTCCTACCGTTTCTGGGACCCGTTGACGACGCTGGTCCCGGGCTACACGGGTCTAGAAAACCCCCGGTTTAGACGTTTAGCAGTGCAGTCTGGTGGTCAGAGCCCCGGGGCGGCCGAGGCCGTGAGTGTGAGCGTGTAGAGGCCGCCAGGCGGGGTCTCTCCGAGCCAGGCCCCGGACTGCGGGGCCGGCTGGCAAAGGCCACTGGTCGGGGGTGCGGCAGGAGCGAGTGGGTCAGGACCCTGCCTGTCCACACCCGGGGCTGGGGAAGGAGCTTGAAAAAGGAGCCCCAGGGCCACCCTGCTTCTGGTCCATCTGCCCCCTTCTAAACCCGTCAGCCCATCCCAGGGCCCCCTGGGCTGGACGCTTGGAGGCAGCGGTCTGCCGTCCTCTGTCCACACACCCGTCGTTAGGAGAAGCGGGGTCACAGCGAAAACCTGGACTTGGGACTACGCTTGCTTCACACGCAGGTTGGAGCCCAATTTTGCCAGAGTTGCTGAGGGCGACCCAGGTGTGTTCCTTGCACCCTCTCGGTGTCCGTGTGATGACCCAGGAGACACCCACGCGCCCCTGCTGTCCCACGGGCTTTGTCCGTCATCCGTCACAGGGCAGGGGCTGAGTCTGGGCTCAGGGTGCTGCCACGGGGGACCTGTTCTCTGGACTGCAGGCTCCCGAGGGCAGGGACCGGCCTCTCCCCTCCCCCCTCCTTCAGAGACCAGCGTAGGGCTGGGCACATCACACCCCTCCCAGCAAAGAGGCTGGAGCCGAGCAGGACCGAGGTGAGCCTTCTAGAAGGTGCCGGGCGGCATTGCCCAAAGGACACGCGGGTAAGATGCTGTTAGGTGGCACGTGGACGCACAATCGAAAAGAAGATTCATGTATTTATTAAATATTATCATTCTATGGCAATTGATAAGGGATTGTCATTTATGGTAATAACATAAGCTCTCCACTTACTGATTTTTCTTTAAATTTTTTTTTAAGTTTATTTATTTTGAGAGAGAGAGAGAGAGAGAGAGAGACAAAGAGCACAAATGGGGGAGGCGCAGAGAGGGGGAGAGAGAGAGAGAAAGAGAGAGGGAGAATCTCAAGCAGACCCTGAGCTGTCAGCACAGAGCCCCGCTTGGGGCTCGAACTCCCGTGAGATCGTGACCTGAGCCGAAACCAAGAGTCAGACGCTTAACTGACTGAGCCCCCCAGGGGCCCCTCTTTATTTATTTTTTAAAATAGCCTCCGTGACCTCGTGATTGAGCTGCAAGGTCTCCATTCAAAATAAAGTCAGGGGCGCCCGGGGGGCTCAGCCGGTTCAGCGTCCGACTCTTGATCTTGGCTCAGGTCACGATCTCCTAATCTGTGAGCTGGAGCCCCGCGTCGGGTCCTCCCCTCCCTCTCAGCCCCTTCCCTGCTCAAGCTCTCTCTCAAAACAAAGAAATAAACTTAAAGTAACAAAACGTGAGTTGCTGTAAAGACAAATGTCAACAGTCCTACAGGTAGGATATTGGTTTGGGGAAAAACCACGAGCCTGGGCGACCGAGGTCAGGGAAGTGTTTCTCTAGCGGAAGTCCCAGCTTTGACCATCAACTTGCTGGATGGCTCTGGGCACGGCACGTGTCCTCTGCTTCCCCCCATGGAAAATGGGTGTGTGAGCCCAGCAGGAGGCGGCTGCTATGGGAGGGGGGACCCAGAGGTGGGCAGGCCCTGCACCAAGGGGTGAGGAGGGAGGCACTCAAAACTGGGGCTCTCTCGGGTGGGTCCCCGCTTCTGTTTAGGCTGAGCCACTGTGATTTCGTCTGGTTTTATACACTGGGTTTCGGCATACAGTTCTCTTTAGAAAAGAAATGTTTGTAAAACAGACTCACGGGGCAGGCTGAGTTTTAGGACCCCACTTTGACGGTTGCCGCTCTAAGCGATGCTTCCTGCCACCTTGGTTCCTCTGGGCCAGTGAGAAACTGGAGGAGGCCCCCAGAGGCTCAGGGGGTTAACGCCTCGCCCCGGCTGGCATCGGAGCTCCCCGGCCCCACACCCTCCCACCCCAGCACCGGTCCCGCTCTGAGGCTGAGCAAACAGCTATTCTTGGAGCGGCTCTGGCAGAGGCGACAAAGGCGCCCATTGTCCCCTGCGGATCCTGTTGGCCGCCTCCCTCCCCAGGAAGAACCAATCTCTCAGAACTCGTCCCCCACAAACCCGAGATCCAGCGGCTGTGGGCACCGCGATTGTCCCTGGAGGTTGCAGGGAGGGGCCCGGGGTAGTATGGAGGGAGAGAGTGGGGATGGTGGTGGTGGTGGCTGTGACCTCCTGCTAATTGGAAGGAAGCTACGGATCGCACGCACGGGACAGGCTGCCAGCCCCTGGGACCACGATTGCCCCGCTCACCATCGTACCCAGTGCCGAGGACGGGGCCACACTCCATGTATACTCTGGGAATAAACAAATGAATGAACCCACCCTTCTTGGTTCCCCAAACTGTATAACCAGAGGGATTAAAAAAAATGATATCGGGGGCACCTAGGGGGGCTCCGTCGGTTAAGCGTCCGACTAAAGCTCAGGTCATGATCTTGCGGTCCGTGAGTTCGAGCCCCGAGTCGGACTCTGTGCTGAGAGCTCGGAGCCTGGAGCCTGCTTTGGATCCTGTGTCTCCCTCTCTCCCTCTCTCTCTCAAAAACAAACATAAAAAAAAAATGAAATCAGGTTATCTGCCAGCTTGCAAACATTCAGTGGCTCCTCAGTGCCGGCCGACACAATAAAAGCCAAACTCTTTAATCTGTTATCCATCTGGTGACATTTAGCCACTGGGTCTCGCTTGACTCTCCACCCTCTCAAGCCTGCCCTGTTCCGGCTCACTGTGTACTTTGCAAATGCGGTTCCTTCTACCCTTCTTTTCCCCGATCTCTCTGCCGGGCGGCGACAAGCCCTCCTTGAGGACCCGATGCCATCCATCTGTTGCCATGTTTGCTTTGCCCTTGTGGCTGTTAGTTTGGTCCTCGAAGGTATGGGTCATCTCTTTTCTTTCTGTGTCAGGCACCTGGCTCCATCTGGGCACACGGTGAGGATGTTTGCTGAAGGAAGGGCTGGAGGAGGGGGGCTTGCTTCCGTGGTCACTCATGCCCTTGACCAAATTGGCTGATTACTTACTATGTGCCAGGCCTGGTTCTAGGTGCCGGGGGTAGGTTGGCAAAAAAGAGAACACGTCCCCTGGGCCCGTGGAGGACACGTTCTGGGGGAAGAGGAAGACGCTCGGTGGATCACACGGCTGACGATGCGGCTTTAGCTGTCAGAATGGGGTGCCATGAAGGCCTGGTGTGCAGGTCAAGGAGGGCTTCCTGGAGGAAGTGGCATTGGAGCTGCGGTCTAAGCTTACACTCTGAAGGACAGCAAGAATCAACCGGACCAGGGCGCCTGGCTGGTTCAGTCGGTGAAGCTGTCCGTCTCTTGATTTCAGCTCAGGTCATGCTCTCAGGGTTCGTGAGATCGAGCCCCACGTGGGGCTCTGCACTGACAGCGCGGAGCCTGCTTGGAATCCTCTCTCTCTGCCCATCACCCCGCCCTGCTCGCGCGCTCTCTCGCCCTCTCGCTCAAAATAAATAAATAAACTTAAAAATTTGAACTCGGTCAGCGGGTCTTAAGTTTGGAGCGTGCGTCAGCATTGCCTGAAGGGGCCTGTTAAAACACAGCTTGCTGGGCCGTCCCGTCTCTGACTCAGCGTCCAGCACGAAGATTTGCTACACATACAGGTTGTGGGATGAAACTGTGTCTCTTGCTTTCTTCGTTTGGTAATTCATTTAATGGCACAGTGACGACGGTTGTCTTCAAAAAGTTACGGCAGCAAATGCGCTGTCATTTCTCGAGGTTCATCGGATGCCGAGGATCACAGACCCTTCCCGTCTAAGAGACATCCTAGGGTTTATCACCAGCGTTTGCAAAACCAGAACTAGGGAAGGGACAGGGGTCTGGGGACGCACGCGTGGCCTTACTATAGCGAATGTTTAGCCTGGACACCACCTTTGGGACAAGTTCCCAGGGGCTGCTGCTGCTGCTGCTGGTCCAGGGACCAGAGTTTGAGACCCAGTGAACTGGGCAAAGCGAGGAGGGGGCGGGGCAGAGGGTTCCCGGCAGCACGGGCGGCCTGGGTGGCGGCCGAAGCGGATGTGGGCCTCGCTCGTTGGAGAAACCGGAGAGCAATCGGCGCGGCCGTGGGTTGTGAGCAGAGGGGCAGGGAGGTGGCAGGAAGAGAAGTAAGGAGCTGGCCCCCCCTCCACCCCCGCCGAGGGCACTGCCGGTCTCTAGGCTGGGGTGACGTGGTCGCTGTTGCGCCGTAGACAGATGGCCCGGGGCGCAGAGTGGGGACCGCATTTCAGGAGAGCAATAGCGGAAGTGGGGGGCTCAGAGAGGAAGCGACTGCAGCTGTCCAGGTGAGTCATGGTGGCGGTGTGGGACAAGGCGGCAGCCGGGGAAATGCAGAGACATGGCTGGTGTCAAAAATAAAGGAACTTTGAGCAAGACCGGAACGCAGGGTCACATGCAGAAGAGGGGGGTTTACTGAGCCAGGCCCCAGGGAAGGGGCTTCGGAGACCCTGGCATCGGTCCGGCCCCATGGGTGTCTTATGGCCTGAGGAGCCAGCCAGCCTCTCCGACCTCCACTCGGTCAGTGGCAAGCGTCACCAGCTTGGCCTCGTAGGGCCGGGGTGCCCACTCAGCCCCGGATGCGAGGGCGCGGCGTGCCCACTCCTAGCTGGCGTCTGGCACTCCCGGCTTTTCCGCCTGAGCCGGGCCTCGTTAACACCGGGCAGGCGATCGCCCCCATGGAGAGCCCGGCTCCTGGCCGTCTGGGTGTGACGTCCTGCCCTCGGGTCTCTGCAGGAGTCGGAGGGGGTTCCTGGGTGCCAACCTGGCATGCAGCCCCACGGCGAGCACCCTCGAGGAGAAGGGATGGGGGAGGAAGGCGAAGCCTCGAGCTGGGGCGACGGGGGCTGGGGACACGGACGGGGCTACCTTCGGCCAGCCCCCTTCTCTGCCTGGCGGCCTCGGCAGCCTCTCCCAGCAGGCACTGGTGCTTCCAGCCGCCCCTCTCCTGACGGCAGAAACAATCTTATCTGTGGTCACTCCCTCCCCAGACAGCTTCGATGGCTCCCCACTGCCTACGTGACAAACTCCCACGTCTGAGCCCAGCAGTCAAAGCCCCGGTTTGAGCTCACTGACTCTCTGGCCTTACACTCTAGGCTACAGAGACTATGCCCTTTCTGCCCCCGTGGGTCCCTACTGTCCGGCCAGGTACCTCTGCTCCTGCATGGCACGTCCTGGTCACACTGCGCCCCCTGTCCATCCTTCAGCTTGGTGGCCTCCTCCTCCAGCACGTCTTCCCTGATGCCGTCCGCCCACGAGCGTCATGAGGCCTTAGCTCATTATCGTTTTACTAATATTACAATTAAGTCCAGCGTTACCTCGTGGTAATGATTTCCTGAGCATTTATTAAGCACCAGGCACTGTCCCAAGCCCTCGGCTCACACGATCTCGGTCCCTCCTTCCGACACCCCGTGAGGTCTGTATCAATATCAGCCCATTTTACAGATGAGTATGTTGAGACCCGCAGGGGGTGAGCACTCGCCCCGAGCCTCAGGTTCAAGCTCTTGGAGCTCTGGGTCTGGGGGAGGACCCATGGGTCACGCTCTGTCCCTAGAGGTCCTCTAGCGGAGGGGGATGGGCGGATGTCAGGCCTGGTTCAGGACGAGGGCAAATGAGAAGCCCTCGGGGACCCCTAGAGCTCCTTATTTTGTAGGTGGGGTCGGAGGCCCAGAGAAGGCACACCAAAGGCTTGGGTGGGTGACCTAGATAGTCAAGGCCCCTGGCCACGGAGTCTGGCGTGGCCGGGCAGGCAGAGCTGCCTCTGAAAGCTAGCACCCCCCCCCCCCACCATCTAACAGGTGTATGTGTCCAGCTGGGGCGGAGGGGGGCGTGGGGGGTGGGCGACACGCCGGTGAGCCCCCTGCCGCCATGCTCCCAACCTGAGGCAGGGCCCTGTGGGCAAGGAGAGAAGGCTCCGGGGACCCCGGCTGCGCCAACCGGGCCTGGGCACACAGGGTACCAGGTCCTCCTTAGAACGCGGCCGCCCCCCCAGGTCCCCCTGCTGGGAACCAGCCTGAAACCGGAGCCCCCAGAACAGCTCCTGGCAAGGCCTCCCCTTGAGGGCTGAGTGCGCTGGGCGCCGTTCTAATTTATGAGGCCTCCTGACTTGGCCCGGTTCCTCCTGCCATCATTCTCTTAGGAGCAAGCGCTGCTCTGGCCAAGCTCGGCTATGGGCCCTTGACCTTCCACTGGCCGGTCCAACGGGGCTCATCCCTTGAGGCTGGGGGTGGGGAGCTCAGAGCCCGGTGACGGGCTGGTCTAGGGCATCGCTGGCCACGTCCACCCATTCACGGACTCAGGGAAGGAGCCGTCGTTGACTTGAGGGCCGGAGGCAGATGGAGTAGAGAAGGCGGCCGGTGGGGGGGACGACAGGCCTGAAGCCGGAGTCTCGGAAGGCAGCCCGGCAGAGTGGTCGGGGCCTGGGCTCGGCTCCGCCACCGTTTTCCAGCTGTGCCATCTCGGGCACACGTCTCCCCGACTATAAAAGGGGGCTAGTAACAGTACCTAACTTGTAAAATTGTTGCGAGGTTAAACACGTGTAAATTATTAGATACACGCGAGATGGGTATGCAAGGTGTTAGGAAGGCAGTCTGGTACAGAATGAGTGTTCAACAAAGGTTAGCTGGTAATATTAACTCTAGTTAATATCGCGAAGAAGAAAAATAGTACTGAGGCAGAGAGTGCCTGGGGGCCACGAAACGAGGGTAGTGAAGAACGCTGCTTGGGGGAGGTGCTATCTGAGCTAAGCCTTGATGGATGAAACGTCAGGCTTGCAGAGGTCTGGGGGAGAGTCCTCCAGGCAGCGGGGACAGCATGTGCAAAGGCCCAGTGGTATGAATGAGCTTGGCATGGTTGAGAGCTAGTGGGACCCACAAAAACAAGGTGGCCGGAGTGGAGAGTGTGCAGGGAAGCTAGCAGCAGATGGGACAAGAGAGGCGGGGACTGGCACTCTAAGGGAAGGCGAGACCACGGCCCCCCAAGTCTTCTAACTGGATCGCGGACCCTCCCTGGCCTTTGTCCTATGGAGACTTGCTAAAACACTCATACCAGCCAAGGAACAGAGAGGCAGTCCGAGAAGGGTCGAGGGAGCGAGATGGTGAATTTTGATGCTCCAGACTCCTTCCCAAATCGGGTACAAATCCGTACCCCTCCCTGTTTTCCCAGCATTTTACTGTGCCTGCTTCTCCTGCCCTGGCACGCCCCCCCCCTTTCCTATCTTCTGCCGGAAAGTGACGGTCAAGGTCCCGCCAGGAAACACGGCTGGCCAGCCCCTGCCCTGGGGTACGCCAGCCCGGGGCGGGGGATCAGCCCCACCTCCCCTCCTATCCTGAGGTCAAATGTAATTTAGGAGCTCGCTCTGCAGTGACAAGAGACAGTTGTCAACACTGCCTGTGCCCGGAAGCCCCCGCAGGCTCCTATGGCTCCTGAACTTGCTCCGACAGACAAGGCGAAGGGACCGCGTAAACGAAGGGGGCGCTGGGAGAACCGGTCTGGTCTTCGCAGCCCGGTTTGCGGGTCAGCGGGAGAGTCAGGGAGAGCGCAATCGCCTGTCACTCGACTCTAAGGTTGCCCTGTCTCCAATCCCTCCCAGCTCCGGGGGCGGCTCCGCTGGGAAACCAAAGGCGACTGGGGAGAGTGAAACCCAGACGCGGGGAGCCCACCGCTCCGGCCCTCTGTAGCTTCGAGCCAGGCTCAGGCGGGGGCCCGGGCTGCCCCGGCGAGGAAGCGGCCGCCAGCTAAAGGGACCACGGCGGGGTGGGTGGATGTGGCAACGCGTACACGTGTCAGACCGGAGATACGATGCTTGGGAGTGAGAGAAGGAAACAGAAAGAACCTTTAACGACCATCGCGAAGCAGATCTCTAGATAAAAAACCCCCTACTTCCTTTTTTCTGTGCGTCTACTCCTAGCCAGCACCCAGAGTGTGCCTGGGTGGGGGCGTCCGCTCCCAAAGGCTGGGGAGAGGGGGGGTCAACCATGAGCTCTGCTGAGTAACGGGGCGGGTGGGCCCCCACTGTGTGTCTGGGGAGGGGAGCCGCGTGTGCGTCTCAGGAAAGGGGGTCCTTGCGAGAGGGGGGTGGGTGGGTGTGCAGACTCGTTCGTTCTTCTTTGTCACCCGGGAATGAGGAGTCCAAGACACTCCCTACTAACTGGGCCCACGGGCCACCAGGCTTTGTTCCTTGATGTCTCTACAGGGACCCTGGGCAGGGTCTAGAGTCTCAACCCGTGTCTGGGTCCGGAAAGGCTCACTGGGAAGTGCAGGGTTGGAAGGGGCGGGGGTGAAGCATCTGGGGGGCAATGGAGGGTAGAAGGGACACCGGCTGAGAGGGTCACCCAGCTCAACCTGCTGGCTTCAAGGTCGCACAGGACAGAGCGGAAGTTAAGTCCACCAGACCTCGACCTGAGTCCTACGTGACGCCTCTCTGGGCCTCGCTCTCTTGATCTACAAAATGGGATGATGTCAGCCTGACCCCCGAGGTCTGCGGCGAGGAAGATACGAGACAACGCATTTGGTTTCTAAGTGCTCCCTGATACCCCTGCCGTCCTTAACGCTGACGGTAGCTCTTAACGCTACAGACACTAGGAGGGACAATGGCAGTAACAGCCCCGGCTCCTTCGTTCTGGAAGGGGCTTCCTTCCACCTGACCAGTGATTCTCAAACCCGGGGGTGATTCTGCCCTCCCACCAGGAGACTTCTGCCATTATCCGAGGACATTTTTGGTTGTCACGATGGCAAGGGCGTTGCTACTGGGGTTAGAAGCCAGGGCAGCGGCTAAACGTTCTGTGACGGGCAGGACAGCCCCTTCCCCGCCCAGCAAAGAGTTGTCTGGCTCCAAGCGCAACAGTGTTGAGGTTCAGGACCCCTGCTCCAGACCTGTCCTGTTCAGTACAATGACAATCTGCCTACCTGTGGCTCTGGGCACCTGAAATTCGGCGAAACCGCACGGAGATGCGGCCGTAAGTATAAAATACGCACTGGATTTCAAAGACTTAGTATGAAAAAGACAATGCAAACTATCTCATTCACAGTTTTTATATTGATTCCAGGTTGGAATGCTAGTATTGGGGACATGCTGGGTTAAGGAAAATATACTATGAAAATTGGGGTGCCTGGGAGGCTCGGTCGGTCAAGCGTCCAGCTCTTGGTCTCGGCTCAGTTCGTGATCTCACAGGTGGGTGAAGTCGAGCCCCGAGCTGGGCTCTGTAGAGGCTCGGAGAGCCTGGCTGGCTCAGATTTAAGAAAGAAATATTCGCGGCCTGGGAACCGGCTGGTTGGGGAGCAGCAAAGCAGACCGGGAAAACCAGGGTCCTTTGAAACGCCCGGCCTGCAAACAGCCAGCCCTTGCCTGCCGATCAACTTAGTCTAAAGTAGAACACCCCCCCTCCTGTGACGTCTACGCCGCTCCCGGCACGTTCCGCTCGCCCGCCCGCACGTCACTACCTTGACTGCACACGTCACCCGAAAGCTTAGGAACAGGCGTGCTCTGATCCCGCTTTTGAAACTACGCATTCCTTTCCCCGCAGCCTTGGAGCTCCTGAGAAGATTCTCAATGAAAATCAGAGAAGAGCTTTGCCTGGGGCCATGGCCACTCGCGTTCTCGGCCCCCTCGCTCTCCCCTTTCTCGGATTCGGGAGCCTGGAGTAATTGGTCATTCGCGGGCCCAGCGTTTGCTGATCAAACCGGGCAGGGCTCTGGGCTGGCGGCGAGGAGCCTGCTTGGGATTCTCTCTCTCTCTCTCTCTCTCTCTCTCTCTGCTCCTCCCCAACTCATGCACACGCGTGTTCTCTCTTAAAAAACATTAAAATATATAAATTATGAAAATTAATTTCAACTCTGTTTTATTTATTTTTTAATGTTTTATTTATTTCTGAGAGAGAGAGAGAGAGAGAGAGAGAGAGGAGAGAGAACGAGTGGGGGAGGGGCAGAGAGCGAGGGAGACACAGAATCCCAAGCAGTCTCCAGGCTCTGAGCTGTCAGCACAGAGCCTGACGTGGGGCTCGAACTCACAAACCACGAGATCATGACCTGAGCCGAAGTCGGATGCTTAACCGACTGAGCCACCCAGGCACCCCAAAAAATCCTAAAAAAATGCAGCTACGAGAAAATGAAAAATTTACACATGTGGCTCAGTTTGTAGCTGGTGTCCTGTCTCTGCTGGACGGTGCTGGTCTAGACCGCACCTCTTGTCTTGGGGGTGGTGGAGTCTTAAGAGGGGTGCAGTTGGGGGGTGTGGGTCGTGGTGGTGGTGGCTGCTTTCTTGAGAAAGGACAAAGGTATCATCACACCTCTGACCCTGGCATTGGGAGGATGAGTCCACACGTGCCCGATTCACTGCCTCCTCTTGGCGCTGGGCCTCTCTCCGCCAGACTGAGGCAGGACAGGAGGCTTGAATGCAGCCCCCCTCTCGTCCCCCCAGCCCCCCTCCAGAGGCACCGTGCCAGTCTTTCAGGCGGCAGCAAAAGGGCCCCAGTGAACAAACAGGCGGGTATGGGGACAGCTGAGGCTTACAGACCTGAGTGCCCTGGCTCCCTGCCCACGCCCCGGCAGTGCCCAGTTTAGGACTGGGGGCGGGGGAGGCAGGGGAGCGCTCCCAAGCACGGAGGCCTGGACCACACGCCACTGCTGTGTTATGACCCTCAGAAACCACCCCTGAAGTTTCCCTGTGGACCATGGAGGCCAGGGGAAAGGCGAGTGGGGAGGCCACCTCGTCTGCATGGCGACCAGGACCCTTGCCTTCACGGAAGGAGGCTGGGGCTTAATGGCATCAGGGTGGCCAGTGCCTGCCGAAGAGGGGACAGGAGACTGGGTGGGCAGGGCTACCAGGGCCGCCGGAGGTGACAGGGGCTGGGCTGGGGGGGTGGGCGTGTGGGAAGACGCAGGGAGGGGATGTGGTGAGGGTCTGGGGAGGCGGGGGGTCCGGATGACAGGTGATTTGGGAGCAACGAGTCACATGGGCACCTCCAGCTCAGCTGAAGGCACAGAGAGGTTAGGGGATCTGCCCTAGGTTATCAGCATGGGGTCCCACAGCCTCCCACTTAGAGTCTGGCAGGCTCTCTCCTGTCGGCACCGACCCCTCCGCCTCTAGCCACGGGGAATATTTACATGCTTGGAACGGAACGCTGCTAGGAGGGGATGGTCACAGAACGATCCTCCCTGGACCCCCTCCACCTTTTCGCTCCCACCAGCCACACTGCCGCGAGGATGCCCCACAGACTACAGGAGATAGACCACGGACGTGCTTGCTTCCTGGGGGCTGGGGGCCTTGGGGGGCATGTCCTCACTGCACCCCTACCAGCATTTGTGGGCACGAGAAGACAGGGAGGGAACAGGGTCCAGAATCAGAGATGCTCTTCTGACAAAGACCCCCACCTCTGCTCCCTCCAGCCCGGCAGAATCAAGTCCTTCCCAACCCCAGGGCGAAGTCAGGGGAAGGCATTTGGGGACATGGAGCTCGCAGCCAGTGCCTGGGGACAGGCAACCACCAGCAGCCCCCACAGGGCGAAATTGGAGCCTGGACAACCCCCAGGGCCAGATTCCGTCCCCAGGGCAGCTCCCCTCTGGCCTGGCCCCAGTCCCCCCTCCCCCCCAGCAAATCCTGAAGGGAAGCTCAGCTGATTGGAGGTGGGTGGTGAGTCAGGAGAGTCTGAGAGGAAGGGGAGCCCCTGGGGGGAGAGGGGAGGTGCTGAGGGGAGAGGCTGGTGGGAAGACTTGGGGGGGGGAATGCCTGGGAAAGGGGCTGGAGAGGATCAGACCGTGGGAACACTGGGGTGCAGGGGAGAGGCTCTGGGAAAGGGGTGGTGAGATTGCTGGGTCTGTGTGGGGGTCTCAGGATTTGGGGGAGGCTGTCAGTTTGGGGGCGGTCAGGTTTCTGGGTGAGTTTCTTAGGATTTCTGGGTGCAGGGGCCTGGGGATGAGGAGCAAGTCGCGCTGGAGGAAGGTTGTCACGTCCCTGAATCCCAGGAGGGTCTCGGGATTTCTGGGGGCGAGAGGCGTGGGGGGGGGAGTCTCGGGGCCGTCGCGGTGGCCCCGCTCACCTGTAGACATCGGTCCAGAGGTACGTGCCCAGCACGTACACCGCCTCGACGCGGCTCCCGTACTGCAGCCGCACGGTCCGCTCCTGCTGCATCTTCCCCCGGTGGCCGGCCCTGCGCCCGTCCTCGCTCTTCCCGGTCAGGTTCGCTCGAACTGCTCGGGGCCGCCCGGAGCACCTGCAGCAGGTGAGCCCACTCGGCCTGTGCGAGCGGCCGCGGGCGCGCGCGCCTTTATCTACCGCCGGGGTGGGCGGGGCGGCCGGTCGGCCCCCTCTCGCAGTGGGCCGCGGGCCCGTCCGTCAGGCGTGGCCACGCCCCCGAAAGCCCCGCCCCCTACCCTGGAGCCTGCAACCCGCGTGAAGGCAGCGGTTGCCAATTTCCTCCTTTCCACGCTTGCTTTGCTCACTCCATAGGCTTGCAGTGGGCTCCCAGCTCCCGGCGCCAGGACGCGGGGGCCGGTCTGCCCTGAGGGCGCCCCCAGCTTCTCAGGGCAGATGGTGCCACCGTGGAGTTGTCAGGGGGCGAGCGCGGGAAGCGGTGGGGGCCCGGAGGCAGTGGGCGCCCTCACCCAGCCTGGGGGCCGGACCTGAGCCTTCGTAAAGGAGGCATTTGCAGACTCGGGAAGGGGGGCGAGGGAGTCGCTGGAGCAAAACCAGGAAGCCAGATACAAGCTGCCATTCCCTCCACCCACAGGACAATCAGGGACAATGGGGAGGGGGTGGCAGGGGAACCCAGCAGCCTACGCGGGGTCAGCATGCCAAGCCAAGGCATTGGTGACGGGGGTGGGCGGTGGGAGCCTTGGCGTGGCTTCTTCAGCGAGGAGGGGTCGGGTGTGGAAGTGAAAAGGGCCATTCTGGCCGTGGAAGACGGAGGGACCCTGGGGCCACTGGGGGTAGTAGTGGTGGGTGAGGGCCCCAGCTGGGGCTGTGTGAGAGGGCTGGGGAGGAGGGGATTGATCTGAGCAGCAGGTGTGGGGTATCCACGTCCCAGGGGCGAGATGGTGAGGGGCCCCCTTCTGGCCTGGGCTGCTGGGCGAAGGAGGGGGCCACTGCGGGGGTCAGTTTGTGTCTTGTGGAGGCTGAGGTGTGGGACAACATCCAGTGGGAACCCAAGCCAGTCCCCACCCCTAGCTCAGACCCTCCCCGCTCTGAAGCTAAGCCAGGGCCTGTTCAGATAACTCAGCCAGCTGTGAGTAAGTGCTCCTTAGTAGAGGAGACAGGAATTGGGGAGCGGGGGAGTGGACAGAGTATAGTTATAAGAAGGAGGGGGCAGGCTGGAGGGAGTGTGTGTTTGAGGAGGGGGCAGGACTGCTGGGGGGGCCTGGGAGCCCTGGGGAGGGGGTGCACCTGAATGAGAGGGTTGAGGTCACAAGAGCCCAGAGCGGAGACACACCCAGCCTCTGACCCCCTCGACTTTCTCGAGGCGGCCCAAATTAGGAGTCGGTGGAGCCCAGCTGCTCGTGGGTAGCAGGATCTGGGAGGGATGTGGGTGGAGAAGGGGACGGTCTGAGTGGGGCGGGGGTGGGGGGGAGCATGTGCCCCCAAAGGCTCACAGACCCAGGGAGACGCTGGTAACTTTTAATAGGCTCCTGGCGGTGCCGAGGGAGTGCACCATCCAATCAGGAGACAGCTCGAGGGCAGCTACCTCGTGCACCTTGGAGCTGACTTCGGGGGTCCCCCCAGGTGGGCTCTTGTCTGGGCATCCCTCTGCTGGAGTCACTTCTGAGCCCCCAATTTGGGGCAGATACGGGGCAGATGCTGGGGATCCCGCCTTCCTGGGGATCATAGAGCCTGACACCCTCATCTCACCCACGGGGGGACTAGGGCCCAGAGTGCGGGGGGGCGGGAGGGGGAGGAACACTGCACCCCCGCCAAGGCCCTGGCAGGTCACCACAGCAGCAGCGTAGTGATGACCTCAGGCAAGAGGCGGTGACTGCCAGCAGAGAGGGAATGACAGCGGGCCCTTAATGCGTTCTTTCTGGAGTGTGCCAGGCACGCCTCCGGCGATCGGCACGTTCCACGGGTCAGAATCAGGTCATCGCACCCTCCCAAGTGACCCCGCCACTTTACAGTTGAAGAAAGCGAGTGGCACAAAGGTTAGGGAATTTGCCCTTAGTCTCCCAGCTCCCCGGAGTGGCGGAGCCAGGGTGGGAACTTGGGTCACCCTGGGGGGACAGGGGCAGCGCTGGCAGGAGCAGAGAAAGAACGTTGTGTCCTAAATGGCAGACGAGGACTCCCAAGTTCCAGTCCCTTTGTGCGGCCTGCCTCCGTGGAGCCTTGGACAATGCACCTGCCATTCGGAGCCTTGTTTTTGTCACCCGTGAACGACTGATCTCTCGGTGTAGACTGGAGGGTGACATTACATGAGACGAAGTATGGAAAACACTAATACGGCGCCGGGCACGAGGCAAGCACTCGAGAGATGAGACTCCCTCTCCTTTAAAAAATTCCAACCTGGGCCTAGTGGACCCGCACTCAGGGTTCCTGCCCTTGGCTCAGGGCCTGGGTGGTGTGTGTGGGGGGGCCTCCCGGTGCCCGAGGGTTTAAAATAGCTGGAGTGGTCACAGCTGTTGGTGGATTCGGGGCCGGAGGTCTCACGCATCACGGCCGCTCCCCTGGGGGCCGGAAGAGCCGGAAGGCATCTCATTGTGCCTTTTGGGGAATGCCAACAAAGGGCCGGCTTAGCGTGGGCCGGTTCCTGGCGCTGACCCGCACCCCACACCCCCGACTCCGGCTCCCGCCAAGCATGGGGCTGGAAAGCCTGGGCCGGAAGGGCTCCTCCAGGCTGCTCTGTGCTAGGATCCTTTCCTGGGGGGGGGGGTCTCTGCACCCCCCACCCCACCCCCCCCCGTGCCGGGCCTTGGGGAAGGGACGCAGGTGTCCCATGGGCCTGATTCCAGGACAGTAACAACTCGCCGAAGGCATCATTCATGCTACGGTTTAAAAAGAAAGAAACACACAAGTAATGCCTGATTAGCGTAGAAGCAGAAAAAAAGTGCCATCACCCGTGACCTCAGGACAGAGTCACCGCCGGGAGCTTTTTCTGAGTCTGATCTGGCAGGGCCCGCCCGGAGGCGGTCCCGTGCTGCCGTGGGTGACCCAGCCCGGCTGAGCCCTCGGGCTCTGCCAGGAGTGGCTCCGAGGGCTTTGCACCTCTCAGCTCGTTTAATCCTCCCCCAACCCTGTGAGGCGGGAGCTATTATTATTCCCAATTTGCACGGAGGCACCAACTGGCCTGGCGGCGAAGAGCGTGCATGGCCTCTGGACTTGGCGGACCTGGGGTCAAGTCCAGGTCTGCCCCTCGATAGCTAGGAGACCTCTCTGGACCTTAGCTGCTTGTTCCTTATGGGAGAAACCGGGAGTCCCCAGCCCACAGGGTGGTAAGGAACAGGGAGATGAAACACACAGTCAAATGTTTAGCTTATCAGAGTCCAGCTCAGACTAAGTCTAATGGATGGAGTCATATATATATATATATATATAAATCCAACCTGGACCCACTCAGGGTTCCTGCCCCTGGCTCCCGGCTCGTCATTTAAAATATATCAGTATGTTTTAAATTTTTGTAAAAACAGGCTTCTGACCGTACATACCGCTCTGTAACACACTGTAAAGCTCTCTGCGATTTGTTAAGAGCGCGCGTTCCTGGGGCGCCATCATCAGCCCCCTTCCTGTCATCCAGAACTTCCGAGTGTGCCGATGGAGGCCAGGTGCCGGCCACCCAAGGAGATTCGGAGAGGGGAAGGGGTCGGAGCGAGGTCACCCAGCCAGCCGGCAAATGGAACAGGGTAGGGTAGGGAGTGGATGGGATTGAGTGAGTGCCACCGTGTGCCAGGCCGTGCCAGGCACCGGGAGGTCTGAGACAAAAACACAGATAGCCGTGGTAGGATGGATGCTTCAGGAAAATCGCTCCCATGGCCTAGGAGGCCAGAGTGCGGAGGCGATGGGCCAGCCACCCTCAAAGCAGCCCCTCTGTGCCCAGGGATCGGCCCCCCCCAACTCTGCCCCCCACGTTCTGGGCTTTTCCTTGCTCCCTCACCTCCCTTTTCCCCAGGGAAGCCCACTCTGTAATCCCCCCTTTCTTGGAAGGGGTCTCTGGCCAGCCAGCGAAGGAGGGGCTCTGGGACAGGGCATTAATTCCACTTCTGCCTCAGTCCTGGGTCCTGTAAGCCATTTCACTCAGGGGAAGGGAAGGGCTGAGATGTCACACGGTTACATTTACCTAGGGGCTTGGACAAGAACAATGCCATCATTCCGCCTTCGGTACCTTAGGTATTCAGAGTGGGGGAGGTGTGTCCTGCTCTGAACTCACACTTGAACACCTTTCACCTATGGAAGCGTGCGTGTGCGTGCGTGTGTGTGTGTGCGCTGCGTGTGTGTGTGTGTGTGTGTGTGGAGAGAGAGAGCAAGAGAGAGATTTATTTTAAGGAACGCTTCATCCTGTTGTGCTCGTGTTGAGAACGGCGATTCTGAAGTTTGTAGAGCGGGGCGGCAGGGAGGCCGAAACTTCGGGAAGAATCGCTGTTGCTGTCTTGAGCCTGAAATCTGCAGGACAGAAGCCCAGGCGGCATCGCTGTGTTGCAATCTTCAAGCAGATTTTCCTCCTGGAGAAACCTCAGCCTTTGTTCTTAAGGTCTTCAACGGATTGAATGAGGCCCCGCCACCGTGTGGAGGTGACGATCTGTTTTCTCAAAGTCTACTGATTTATTATTATTATTATTATTTTAAGTTATTTATTTTGAGAGAGAGAAAGTGCATGCGAGCAGGGGAGGAGCAGAAAGACAGAGAGAGAGAGAGAGAGAGAGAGAGGGAGAGAGAGAATCCCAAGCAGGCTCTGTGCACAGAGCCCGAAGCAGGGCTCAATCCCACGAACCGCAAGATGACCTGAGCCAAAACCAAGAGTTAGACGCTCAACTGACGGAACCACCGTCAGTCTACTGATTTAAATGTGAATCACATCTAAAAATATATATATATCTTGACAGCAACATCTATTCTGGTGTTTGCCTAAACAACTGGACGCCACAGTGCAGCCAAACTGACCCATAAAATTAACCATCACAGTGCCAAAAAGGGGGCTAAGGCTTCGATTCATTAGGTCACCGGCTACGGGGCGCTCACTTCCGGGCCAGTCATCCCTGCTACACCCTCGGAGGTGAGTTTCTTTATTACCTTCGTTTTATGTTTTGAAGGGTAAAGTGACTTTCACGGCATCCCATCCCTTAATCCCGAAGGTTCAAACCCAGCTCCGCGGGAGGATGGAACTTGAATAAACCCTTCGAGACCCCGAAAACAGAGCCACGGAGGTAAAGCCTAAAGAAGATGGACGTAAGGGGCCGAACCTCTGAAAAGCCGCCCGGGCAGCAGAGTGAGCCCCCCCCCACCCCCAGTCTATTCGTTGAACTGTCCGGCGCGGCGGGCAGCCCCTGGCACACGGAGCTCCCGAGCGTTTGAACCGTGGCTGGTCTGAATCGAGACGTCCCCCGAGGGTAAAATAAAATACACGGATTTTGGATCTTAGCGTGCAACAAAAAGGCAATCTAAAAAATGGACTCCGCGTGGAAATGATGGTATTTTGTATATGTTGGATTAAAGAAAATATATTATTAAAATGATCTCCACCTACTTATTTTGATCTTAAAAATGTAGCCTGCTGGCAAGTTTCAAGGTAACACAAGAGATGTGTGCTCGTGGCTTGGGTCTCTCTGGAGGCGCTGGTCTGGATTCTTCTAAACCGTTAGGCAGGGGCTGTGGCCCTCTTGCTCGTGGTGGTCCCTTCTGGGTGGAGCCTTCGTGTCTGCACAACCTGAATATTTGGTCAACAGGGTGGAACGCCCTGGAGTTCCCAGAGGCTGCCCCCCCCCAACTGGCGAGAAGTTACCTGGAGAGGAAAACGTTCCGGCGAGGAAGAAGTGATGGCCACCAGGTGGCGCCAAAGCCCCATCTTAGAAGCCGGGAGGAGGGAGGTTTTCTCGCTGGAGGGATGGATGGGACCCGCTGGCAGTAGGTGGCCGGATCAAGGAAGCCGCCTGTCTCTGTCTTAGACCTTCCTTTAGCTTTTGGGACCCTCTCCCTATTGGGTGGTTGGAGTCAGTAGGGACTCCATTTGCACGAGGTCAGGGGCGGGTCCTTTGGAGCGGGACCCTCTCCTTGGACAGAGGGGTGACTGGAGCCCAGGGAAGGAGGAAAGAGGCTCACTCAGAGAGGGACAAAGACCCGCCCAAGGTCACACAGCCTGTTGGCACAGGCCTGTCCTCCTCGATGCTGTCCTGTTGTCTTAATGCCTTGGTCCCGTGAGCCTGGGTGTTGATTCCTTCTAATAAGCACTTAACAAGAAACTCCTGAGCGTGCCTCATCCCTGGGCTGGGCAGAAGGAGGGGCGTAGGTCCATAAGACACGCTCCGTCTTTAGGAGAAACCTAGCAGGGGTGAGGCACGCACGCACACACAACCCCTTTTATAAGAACACGTCTCAGGCATTCCCAACCGCCTGGAGGCAGGCACAGCCATGACTCCGGCTACATCCCACATGGGGTTACAGGCACCATCTTAGAATCAGTCCGCCGGGATTTAAATCCCATCCCTGCCCCTTGGCTTAGGAGACCGCGGACAAATCGTTCTACGTGAGTCTTGGTTTTCTCATCTGCGAAGCGAGGGTGACTACGGCGCCTACTTCCCGGGTTTTCATGAGGTTTAAATGAGATAATACATAGGAGGGGCCAGGCACGTAGACGGTGCTCGAGTCATCTCGCCTGTGGTTTTAGTGGTCATCACTCGAGGCCTCTGCTGTCCAGTGCTATATCCCATGGGGGAATGCACAGGCCTGGAGGCAGGGGAGTGCCCCTTGAGGCAGATCCTGCCACAGAAATTCAGGGCAAGGTGTTAGTCCCAGGAAACACCACCAGTAGGAGAGTGAGGAATTGAAGCGGGAAAGTGAAGGGAGTCAAGAAAGAGAGTAGGGAAGGGTGAGGGAGCTGGGGGGTTGCTCCTTCAGCTGAACCAGGGGGAAGGACTGTGCCTGGTGGGGGTGGGAGTAATTCCTGGCCCGTGGCCTGCGGCAGAGAAAGCCTCCTGTCGGGCAAAGAGACGCAGGTGCTGCTGGAAGTCTGGCCGGCAGGCACGGCCTCTGCTTCACAGCGCAGGGAAAAGTTAATTGGGGCTGAGGAAAGAAGGGAAGGCTTCCTGGAAGAGGTGGCTCGTGAATTCCCCTTGGAAGGATGGGTGAGAGTTTGACGAGCAGGGGGATGGGAGGGCGTTCCTGGCAGGAGGCTGAGCACAGGCCGGAACGGCGAATGTGGGGACGCCTGGGCGGCTCGGTCAGGTAAGCGTCCGACTTCCGGCTTTGACTCTGCTCATGATATCACGGCTCGTGGGATCGAGCCCCGCATTAGGCTCTGCGCCGAGCGCGAAGCCTGCTTGGGATTCTCTCTCTCTCTCTCTCTCTCTCTCTCTCTCTGCCTTTCCTGCTCATGCTCTCTGTCTCTCAAAATAAATAAAAACTTACCAAAAAAGGCGAATGTAGAAGTTCTGGGAGTGGGGGTAAATGGTGGGGAGATTTTGGGGGGGCAGGGCCAAGAATACAGTCTGCGGCCAAGCCATGGAGCCTTTGAGTGCCAGGCCAGGGAGGCTTCTGGATGGATTCTTTGGGCAGTAGGGAGCCACGGAAGGTAGGATCTCTCTGGCTGCCCCTGAGGATGGGCAGGGGGCACTCAGACCAGATGGGAGGCCAGGCCAGAGGGGACGATAAGTTCTCAGATGGGACAGTGGGACTGAACTCAAGGGCGAAGTGGAGGTTGAAGACCTTTCTGGGGGCAGGTCCTCGAAATCTCGGAGCCTGGAGCCCTTTCTGTCCCTCTGGGGTGGAGTGGGGGTGGGGCAAGGCCGAAATCTTAGGGGAGCTCCTCCCTGTGCGGCGGGGCTCCGCTGCGCCGTCTGCCTGCCGTCCAGCAGGGGGCGCCCCGGGCACAGAGACCCTCCGCTTCTCGGTGGCGCTCGAAGAAGGAAGCTCGACAGGCCCCCTCCTCCCCGCTCCGAGGGAGCGAATTAGGTGGATTCCATTCTTCAGGGGAGGGCTTGAGACCTGGCAAGACACAGCCGGCAGAGCCTGGAGTGGGGCGGGCCTGCCTTTCGATTCTCCCATCCGTGAAACGAGGGTGCCGGAAGTATCTTCTGCACATGAGTGTTGTAAGGGTGAAATGAGATAAAGTGCATTCGAGCCCCTGGCACATAATAGGTGCTCAGAAAATGGTAGCTGCTGTTGTCACTGGTGGGCAAGTTCTGGAAGCAGCCACCAGCCGTGAGGGCTGAAGCCACGTGATAGGAGCAGTCCAGAGACCAGGACCTTGCCGGAGGATGCCAGCCAGCCCATCGGGGCGGTCGGGGGACCCTCAAGTCACTGGGAAAGCGGGAGCGGGTGACCCGATGGCCGTTTCCACAGCTGTCGCTACCTGAGGATCATCAATAGTTTTCGGCTTTTCAGCCTCCTTCGGGTTTCCAAAATTAACGTGCGATTTTTTTATAGCTACAAATTCAACCATCCCACTTCAGCGTTTGAGTTCAGAAGAAAAATCTCTCCCGAATAGGGCAAGCTTTAAAATAATATTTTGAAATGAGCACTTAAAACCGATGAATGTTTGTTTGCAATCTTAGTTCCACACGCTTAAATGTTTTAAACGGAATGTATACATGTAATATATTCCATTTCTGTTTAAAATACTTCACTTGCCTTAATGACAAACAAAACTTTCTCAGGCACTTACACAGTTCTTAGAAATCTGATAATTTATGTTAATAAATATGGTGACTATAAAGTCTCAAGACTACTCTAATACTGTTGACAAACTTGGTTAGATTTCAATTTAAAAATCCGAAGTCTAAATCAACCAATGATTCGTTCGTGCATTTTCAGTTAGAAACTCAAGGCTGATCCGTTGTACCCATAGAGCAGATTCTCTTAAGTGTTATAAATACTTAAAATTCTAAACATGCCCCAATTATTTCTTAACACTGCTATGTGCCTGCTCGTGTGTTTGATTCTCTTAAAAATTTTTTTTACTCAATTCTTCTTAAGAAAAGTGACTCACGGAAGCTATGATTTCGCTACTCCAAGTAAATTTTGGCGGTCATTTCCCAAGCCGTTTTGGGGTTATCTCCTCTAAGACTTCTTTATTTTTTTTAAATTTTTTCCTTTTAATGTTTATTTATTTTTGATAGAGAGACAGAGGGTGAGCTGGGGAAGGGACAGAGAGAGGGAAACAGAATCTGAAGGCTCCAGGCTCTAAGCTGTCAGCACAGAGCCTGATGCAGGGCTTGAACTCATAATCTGTGAGATCATGACCTGAGCCGAAGTCGGACGCTTAACCGACTGAGCTACCCAGGCGCCCCTGAGATTTCTTAATATCCACAGACACCTCAGGGTTAGATGTAGGTTTTGGCCTAGGACCTTGATGGGACTTGAGTCCAATGCATTCCCCATCACCTGGAAAGACAGCGGTTCCGTTGTCTGGTTCCTGTGGGTTCCACCTGTGTATTCCCTAGTTCTCAAGTCAAATTTGAGGTTCAGTGTTCGGGTTTGGGTTTGGTTTCAACTGATTTACTGCCCGATTGTATTCTGAACGCAGGTTCAAAGACTTCCTGTTGGGGCCGCCATATTACAGATCTTTAAATAATTCACCCAACTGAATCTTTCTGCTTTTGTCTGGCTCCTAGGGACAATTCCAAGGTGTTCATAGTGACAGTGAGTTGAAGCTTAAGAAATCTGGAGGCAGGGGCGCTTGGGGCTCAGTCGGTTAAGCATCCAGCTTCGGCTCAGGTCATGATCTCGCGGTTCGTGGGTTCGAGCCCCGTGTCAGGCTCTCTGCTCTCAGCACGGAGCCCACTTAGGGTCCTCTGACTCCCTCTCTCTCTTCCCCTCCTCCCACTCTCTCTCTCTCTCTTTCTCTCTCAAAAATAAAAATAAACATTGGGGCGCCCAGGTGGCTCAGTCGATTGAGCACCTGACTTCGGCTCGGGTCATGATCTCGCGGTCTGTGAGTTCGAGCCCCGTTTCGGGCTCTGTGCTGACAGCTCGGAGCCTGGAGCCTCCTCTGGATTCTGTGTCTCCCTCTCTCTCTCTGCCCCTCCCCCGCTCATGCTCTGTCTCTCTCTGTCTCTCAAAAATGAATAAATGTTAAAAAAATAATAAAATAAAACAAACAGTAAAAACAAAAAGAAACCCGAATGTAGTTGAAGAAATGGGCCTGGGGGTGGGGGAGGGGCAGAGGCGGAGTCCGAGATGGGGCTCTCTCTTCATTCCTGGCTCAGCTTCTCGGACCATCCTGGCTAAAGAGGACCCCCCTCACCACCCCCGCCCCCCATCGCGGTCTGTGATACCAATCCCCCTCGCTTAGTTTCCTCGGCTTATTTGTCGCCAGCTGCAAATATCTTTTGCAAGTGAACAAGAAACACAAGCCACCCGGTTACATTTGAAGTTCAGATGAACAACGAAAAATGAGCCGAGGTTCCAAATACCGCAGAGCACAAAGAAAATTAGTCGTTGTTTATCTAAACTTCAAACGTAACCGCGTCCCCCCCACCCCAGAGTCATCTGGCAAGACTACCTTCTTAGTCGTGTTGACCTTTCCCTGTTCTACCGCCTCTCCCCAGCTCCCCTGTGAACCCATGAGGGGCCAGTCTCTCTGCCTCCTTCACCGCTGTGTTCCTGCTGCCCAGCACAGGACCCGACTCCGGTATCCCTTTTTTGGGAGGTGACCCTTGGTGAGCTCTTGAGAGATCAGAATGAGCCCCCAGGTTCAACATTGGGTTTTCTTCTTGGGGCCGCCCGGGCCCGGCTGGCGTCATTCTAGATGCATTTTCTGAGTGTGTCGTTCCAGGGTCTTGTGATGGGATTCGAAGCCGGGGCCGTGAGTGTTTCCTGCTGTTCCTCGCGGTCGGGACCAGCGGGGGAGCCTGGCCCTGGAGCCTCGGAGGTGCCTCTGAGCCCCGAGGTCGCGCCTGCTCCGTCGACCCGAGGCCAGGAGACGGCCGCCCACAGCCAAGCCGAGTGCCTCCTGGGCCCCGTGGAGGGGTGAGCGGCTCGCTAGTGCCACTCGTTACCTTCCCGGGGCCCACCGTGTGTGCCCGAGAGAGAAAACGGGGGTCCCGCATGCGGCCTGTAGGAGCGTGCCCTCCCGGGCCTGGTGGGGACCTTCCTGCCCTCGCGGGTCCTTGAGGGCTCCAAGGAGGGGCCCTGCGGCCCCCACGTGGGGCCGGGCTGCCTGCAGCCACCCTCGCCCCTGCCGGGGAGGGGTCGAAGCTTCAGCTCTGCCCCCGTGAGCCAGATTCCGGGTGCACAGATGTGCCAACTTCGCATTCCAGCCCGGCCCCGCGTATGTGCGCTCACGCACACACAGACACACACACACACACACACACACACACACACACAGGTAAGCCTCTCCTGCTTCAGTCCCACGGGCCCTGGAAGTGTCCGCTCCCCCGGAGCCCCCCTGGGCCCCCGCCCCCTGTCGGAGGGCATGGCAGTCAGGGGCTGGGAAGTCCGCCCCCATCCCTGGCAGTGAACTCCTGGCCTCAGGGCCCTCTGGTTCGTCCCTGTGCCCAGCACCTGGCATGGGGCATGAGAGCGCTCAGGAAACCATCTCCCGAAGGGTGCGGGCAGAGACCTCGTCCCCACGGAGCAACAAAAGTCAGCACCGAGCACCCCTCTAAGCTCTCTGCAGGTACGAACCCGCCGAGTGCTCCCATTACCTAGCCTTACTGAAGAGGAAACTGAGGCACAGGGACTCAGTGATGGCAGCGGGGAAGCCGTCTGAGCCCCGCGGGCCTGACAACAGGGAACGATCAGGAACCCCCCACCCCTGTGCTCCGGAAAGTGGCTGACTGCAGAGAACTTCCCCTTGCCCGCACGACTCAGCTCGACTCGTGGCTGTCCCCTGGTTCCGCCATGGTCAGGCCAGGACAAACCCCCCCGACTCCCATTCTGTGTGTTTTTTATATACGTAGTTTTTACATTTAAATGTTAGTTAACATACAGTGCAGCATTGGTTTTAGGAGGAGGATTCGGTGATTCATCCCCTGCATACGACACCCAGTGCTCGTGCCAACAAGTGCCCTCCTCGGTACCCACCTCCCTCCAGCAACCCTCAGCCTGTTCTCTATCGTTAAGAGTCGCTTGTGGTTTGTTTCCCTCTTTCCTCTCCCCCCTCCATATGTTCATCTGTGTTGTTTCTTCAATTCCACTCATGAGTGAAATCATACGGTATTTGTCTTTCTCCGACTGACTGCGCGTAGCGTAATACCCTCTAGCTCCATCCACGTCATTGCAAATGGCAAGATTTCATTCTTTTTGCTCGCGGAGTGGTAGTCCATGGTACGTACATGCCACGTCTTCTTTATCCCCTTGTCAGTTGGCGGACATTTGGGCTCTCTCTGTGGTTTGGCGATGGTTGATGATGCTCCTGTAAACGTTGGGGTGCGTGTGCCCCTTCAAATCTGTATTTTTGTATCCTTTGGGTAAATACCTTATAGTGCAATTGCTCGATCGTAGGCTAGTTCTATTTTTCGTTTTTCTTTAAGTTTTTTTTTTTTAATGTTTATTTATTTTTGAGAGAGAGAGACAGAGCGTGAGTCGGGGAGGAGCAGAGAGAGAGGGAGACACAGAATCTGAAGCAGGCTCCAGGCTCTGAGCTGTCAGCACAGAGCCTGATGTGGGGCTCAAACCTGCAAACCGTGAGATCATGACCTGAGCCGAAGTCGGACGGTTAACCGACTGAGCCACCCAGGTGTCCCTATTTTTCGTTTTTTGATGAACTTCCATGCTGTTCTCCAAAGTGGCTGCACCAGTTTGCGTTCCCACCAACACCAGCACCTGTTGTTGCCTGAGCTGCTAATGTCAGCCATCCTGACCGGCGCGAGGTGGTAGCTCACCGTGGTTTTGATTTGTATTTCCCTGACGATGAGTGATGTTGAGCATGTTTTCACGTGTCTGTTACCCATCTGGGTGTCTTCTTTGGAAGAGTGTCTATTTGTGTTTTCTGCCCATTTCTTCACTGGGTTATTTGGTTTTTGGGTGCTGATCTAGACTCCCAGTCTTTACAGGACGAATGACGAGTGGCCCTGCCTGTCTGCACTGACAGATGAGAGCGAGGTGTTTATTAACCCAGCTACTTTCCTTCCTCCCTTCGCTACGGGCCAGCCGCAGCCCCCGCCCCTGGAAACAGTCTAGCCTTGGGGCAGAACTGGTCTACCTTCCCATCGCCCACCTTTCCTCCTCCTTCCCCATGCCTGCCTGGTTCATCTTGCCCCCCGTTACTCCTCTCTCTACACAAGAGAAGTACGCACACGGAACCTGCCTGCCTCTTGCCGCGCCTGCGGAGTCCGGGGTCAGAGCTCTCCCTCCCGCCGGAGCCTCCCCGCCCCCACGGCAATCGGCCCTTCCTTCCCCCAAATGATCTAGCCGCTCCCTACTAAGTCTGGGTCTGGTGGTTTTATTTTTTAAATTTTAATGTTATTTATTTTTGAGAGACAGAGTGCGAGCAGGGAAGGAGCAGAGAGACAGAGAGAGAGAGAGGGAGACTCGGAATCGGAGCAGGCTCCGGGCCCCGAGCTGTCTGCACAGAGCCCCACATGGGACTTGAGCTCAGGAACCGCGAGACCGTGACCGGAGCTGAAGTCAGACACTTAACGGACGGGGCCTCCCGGGCGCCCCTGCGTGTGTTGGTTTTTATTGCCACTAACTTGCCCAAAGTCACGTGGCTCGCAAGGGGCAGAGTCGGGGTTTGGACTCGGGCCTTCCAGCCGCTCTGCTGATCCACCTGCTGCGGCCCCCGCGCCCTCTGCAACCACAGGCAGACACACACGGGACGCGAGCCCCCACCTCTCCCAGGCACGGGGGCTCACGCATGCGCTCCTCCTCACACAGGTTTAGCCCCGCCCCGCCCCGCCCCCTGCACGCGCCCTCCCCCGTTCCCCCCCGCCCCACGGCAGTCACGTTCGTTTGTGTTAGTCGCATGCGGAGGGGAAGGTGAGTCTGCGCGACAGCTTGTAGCAGGCGTTGGCTGTGACCCTAACTCACCCTGCAGCCCTGCGCTGCCTGCTGGGGTCGCCTGACCCCAACCCCTGCTCCCCTGCCCTCCCAGTGTACCCGCCAGGCTGAGGGCACGTTATTCCTCCCTCATCCCCCCTCCCTGCCGCAGGGAGGGAGGCGCAGGGGCTGGAGGAGCCAGTGGTTAGAGGGGCCCCAGCCCGCAGGATCTGCCTGGCGGGTGTGGAAAGCAGGCCCGGTCGGTCTGCACACCTTCAGGCCTCGCTGCCTGTCTCTCCCGCCCAAGGCGAGCCTCAGCTCCAGAGAGCAGGAGCCCAGGGCACTGTGTTCGCCTCTGGGGTTGAACCTTCCGTCTGCTGCCCCGGCTGGGTGACCTTGGACAAGTTACTTAACCTCTCTGAGCTTCGGTGTTTTCAGGACAAGGAGGACGGTTCGCGACCTCGCGTTTACTCTGTGCCAGACCCCGGGCCGAGGAAATGAGATGGATTAATGTATTTGATCCTCTCAGTAACCTTCCAGATTAGACTTTAGGTCAAACCACGTGAAACTGCCATTTTTATAGGTCAAAAATAGCCAGGTGGTGACAGGTTTCTTTAGGATAGTCTAATATTATCATCTGTGTTACAGATGAGGAAACTGAGGCTCAGAGAGAGGACAAGGCCTGCCCAAGATCACACCGCCACGGAGTAGCTGGGATTTGGATGCAGGGCCATCTGGCAAAGGTCAGTGCCGGGTGCCTCGGTGAGGACCAGCCCAGCCCAGGTCAAGTGCTTAGCATGACACCAGGTGCGCAGTAAGTGCTCAATAAATGCACGGCTTCTTTCCTTGTTCCTGGGGTGACTTCTCAGTTAAAATCTTCACCCCTCGTCAGGCTGGGGGATGGGCTCCCCCGTTCCTACCCCTGCCCCTCCCTCTAATCCACCCCTCACTCCAGTTCTGGGGACAGTCACCGGCCGGCCTCACCCACAGTCGACCCTCATCCATCATCATCATCTAATGCTTCTGGCAAGGGCAAGCCACCTGGTTTCAGGGAGCCTTCCTGGATGGACACCTCCCTACCAGGCGCACGCTCCCCTGCTTCCTGGGCTCAGGTCCAACACTGCGCGTTCCACTGGTTCTGCATTTGCCTGGGGAGGCTGTGGGCTGTGCGGCTGCAGTGTTTGGGGGGGGGCGCTGGAGCCAGCCGGTCCCCCCGAGACCACCAGCTCATGTCATGCTAATGTTTCTGCATCCTCTAATTTTGTTCCCATAGCAACTCTTCCTGGAGGGGGTGCTTTTATTCTCTCCATTTTGCAGTTGTTAAGACTGAGGCTTTCACAGTTAAAGGGACTTGAGGTAAACTTGAGGATGGAGGGGCTGTGACCTCTGTCGGGGGGGAATGAAGGGGCGTATCCCGGTGGAGGGGATGTTTGGGGAGGCCCTTGACAAGTGGCTGGTCTGTCCACAGGCAGGGATAGGGAGGTGAGGAGAGAGGGAAGGACGAGCAGGGCAGAGGAGACCGTGTAAGCAAGGCTTTGAAGACGCGAACTGCTCTGGGTGTCTTGAGAGAGAGCATGGAGGGGTGGGTGGCGAGAGGGTGGGTGTCGGGGGCTCACAGCATGGCCGGACAGTGAGACTCTGGGACCAAGATCAGGCAGAGAGAGGATGGCTGCTGGGGTCAGGAAGGGAGTCGTGTCCCAGGTAAGAAGTGGGCCCTGACCACCTAGAAGGTCCCTTGCACCTAGAACATTCTGATCTTCCACTGTCTGTGGCTGTCACGTACCTAGGCTAAATGAGTCCACCCTTTTAACATTTTCACGTTTGTTATTTTGAACAAGTGGCGTCCTAAAATTCCCTAATCCCTACGATTTAATGGTCTAGGGTCATGCGTTTCTTCCATCCAAGCTTCTGCTAAAGCAAGAGCTTAAAAACGCAGAGCTTCTGTAATTCACACCTGCCGAGGAGCCCTTTGCACCTTCGGTCCTGTGATTCGCGGATTCTGTGATTAATCCCAGGAAGACGCTGCGCGTGTGGGCGGGGAAGGCGGGCACAGTCTGGTACACAAGCATCACCCCCCTCGTGAGTGTCGAGTTCCCAAGGGCTGGGTGCCGAAGAGGAATCAGGAAATAGTTACAGAATGGCCGAATGTTTGGGGTGAGAAAGGACCAGAGCCGGGGTGGTTCTGGGCCAGGTGCAGGGGTAGGGAATGGCATGCATTGGCGCCGTTCGGGGGAGAGGGCGTGGGACGTCCACACGAAGCTACAGATAAGGGCTGAGCGTGAGCTGGTATTTGAGGTGGGAACCCTGCCGACGTCGGCAGGCGGTGAGCTCAGATTTGCAGTCCCGTCCCGTGGCTGCCGCGAAGCCAGGAGAAACCCAAGGTGAGGGTGGGCCGACCTTTTCCATAGACGGCCAGCCCGTAAGTATTTGTGGCTCTTCAGACCAAGACATGTAGTGTTTTCTTTTAGCGCAGGTATGGTGCCACTGCACACCAAGTATAACGCTCTGCCGCCAGACTCGGTCACAAAACGAAACACTCTCCCCTGTGCCCTAAAAGTGTGGTATGTGACCATCAGTGGATGGAGGGATAAACATATTGTAGTAAATACATACGATGGAATATCCTTCAGCCTTTTATTTTTTTATTTTTATTTTTTAGAATATGTGTTTGCTTTATTTATTTTTTATTTTAATTTTGAGGGACATAGAGACAGAGCGTGAGCAGGGGAAGGGCAGAGTGAGAGAGGGAGACACAGAATCCAAAGCAGGCTCCAGGCTCTGAGCTGTCAGCACAGAGCCCGACGCGGGGCTCGAACTCACAGACCATGAGATCATGACTTGAGCCGAAGTCGGCCGCTAAACCGACTGAGCCACCCAGGCGCCCCTCATTCAGCCTTTTAAAAAGCAAGGAAATTCCCACATCTGCTACAACGTGGATGGCCCTGGAGGACATTAATCTAAGTGGAATAAGCCGACCACAGAAGCGCAGATACCGTGTGTTTCCAGTTGTACGAGGTCCCTAGAGTAGTCCAATCCATAGAGTCGGGAGTAGAATGGTGACAGCCAGGGGCTGGGGAGAGGAGGAGGGGGCGGGGGGTTGGTGTTTCATGGGTGCAGAGTTTCAGTTTTGCAGGATGGAAAGTTCTGGAGATGGGCAGAGGCGGTGGTGGCACGACAGTGTGAGCAGTGCCGCTGAACCCTATGCTTCGAAAATGGTTAAGATGGTAAATTTCACGTTGGGCGGATCCTCCCACGATAAAAAAAATTGCGGCCTTCTAAGCCTACTTTCCTCCGCGTTTTGACACGAGGATTGGTATGCGCTGGTTAAAACAACAGGCTGCACTGTGGCCATATGCTCGTTGTCACCGTGACAGCCGGGTGGCTGTGATTTGTCGCCCCCCTTCCCCCCCCCTCCCCGAGTGGCCACGCGCAGTGAGGAGTGGTGGGTGGGTAACGGCTCAGGTCGCTGTCTCGGGTGAAAGCACCGTGACGGCGGGCAGCGAACTGGCGTGGTTTTGTTCCGTTGAAACTTCATGGACGTGGAAATAGAATTGCATTTAGTTCCCGTGTGCTGTTGTGTAAGAGTCTTCTTTTGATCCCCCCTCCCCCTCAATCAATATTAAAAAATATTAAAACAGGGGCGCCTGGGTGGCTCCATTGGTTAAGCATCCGACTTCAGCTCAGGTCATGATCTCAGTTTGTGGGTTCGAGCCCTGTGTTGGGCTCTGTGCTGACAGCTTGGAGCCTGGAGCCTGCTTCCGATCCTGTGTCTCCCTCTCTCTCTACGCCTCCTCTACTTGTGCTCTGTTTCTCTCTCTCAAAAATAAACACTAAAAAAATTAAAAAAAAGAAAAAAAGACTGTGTCCCAAAGAGGAGCCATTGGACTCTTGGATGTTGGGGATGGAGGTTCATCGGCGCCCTCCACCAGCGAGGTAGCTCTGGGTCTCTTGGTTCCAATCCCAGTTACCTCCTCCGTGAAATGGGGAGAGAGGGCGCGTCTACTGTGGCTGGTGTTATCTTCATTGTTCAAGCACAGAGCCTCTTCCATGGAGGTCCAGGCGTGTGCTCAGCACCCGGAAGGTACCAGATGGGTCTTTATGTGGCCGAGACTAGGGCAGTACAGCGTGGGGCGGCCCGGAGCACTCACCGCCTGGGGAGCTCCTACCTACATCCCCAAATACCCCAAATCCCACCGTCAGGGACAACATCCCCCAGACCATGGCTCGTTTCCTAGCTCGGCAATTTCCGCCATGGCCATGACGTACACCACGATTACTATTTGGGTCATTGTTTGCTTGAATTATTATTTACTCAACTTTTGGTCTTTAACTCGCCTTTTCGACATAAAGTTATTTAAGGACGATTTCTGTCACTGCTGCTCGTGGAAAACCAGTATGACTCGCCCTCAGCAGATTCCTGTAAAGTACGTATAAGGAAAGTGGAATCATTTTTATTAAGGTCAGGCCGGAGACACGAGCTCGGCGTGGGTTCCAGGAGCCCGAGACCCGATCTCTTCTTGCCCGAGAGGGAGATTGGCAGGTGTTAAAGAGAAGACTAGCCCCAACTTGATACTCTCTCCTTGAGATGACCAGAAGAGACGAAGAGAATTCTAAAAGGAGTAACCGCAGTGCTACCGAATGCTGTGTTCAGTGCCCCGCGCCCCCGGGAAAGCATGTAGGGGACTACCAGCGGCACTTTCCACACACTGGGGGACAGTGGCATAAACCACTGGCCTGCCTTTAATGTGCTCTTTGCTCCGGGACTAGGCTCCTCTGAGAGCGTTATCAGAACTGGGTACCTAAGGGTAAATGATTTTGTTGGTTCCTCCCCATGCCTGCTGGTTGGACGAAGAGGGGAGGGGATGGGTCGTAGCAGGAGCAGGTGACGGGGCAGGGGGGGAACCGCCGGGTAGGAGGGCTGGAGAGAGGGCTCAGAGGAAGTGGGGGCAGCACACGCATCGGTGGAGAAGACACACTGGGCTTGAGGAATCGCCGCTTTGACGGCACGCAGAAGGAAGCCTGCTTCGTCCTGGGGGCTGGTAGCCCCCCATCCTCGGTGGCTTGCTGCAGTTGCGAGCCCGAGACTCGGCCTTGAGGAGGAGCAGTCAGGACGCTGCTGTATTGGCAGAACCAGCAGGAAGGCAGGGAGGCGCGTAGGACCCCTGGGACACTGTCTCTCCCGAGACGGACGCGGGTGCATGCAGGTCTCCCTGGGAACGGGAGGGAGGAAGGAGCTTTTCCCACGAGGGACTGTGCTCTTGGTCTTGAGCCAGAGGGCCATTTCAAGGCTGTTCTCCAGGGCGACCTTCCCTGCCCGTCCCCTTCAGGACACAGCTAATCATCCTTAACCAAAGCACACTTGTTCCTTCCATCGGTGGTACTTACCGAGTATCTGCTATCTGCCGGGCACTGCCCTGGCCCTGGAGGTGCACCTGCTATGTGCCGGGTCCTGTGCTGGCCATTGTGCGGGCCCCGCGAAGGGTCTGAGGTCTGACCCTCCCTTTAAGCCAAGAGGCCCCCTGTGGCAGTTTCACAGACACTGGCTGAAGACCTGAGACCCCTATGTGGGGCTGGACCCCGGGATTCAGAGCTACACAGGGGCAGGTTCTGGCCTCAAGGGGCCCCAATCGGGGACACGGATACAAGGCTTCACCCCAGTACCTGCTAGAACCGGAAGAGCCAAAGAAGCAGCAGGTGGGAGTTTGGGAAGACTTCCCGGAGGAGGTGGTGTTTGAACTGGGTCCTGAAGGACAGGTAGGAGTTTTTGAGGCAGAAGAAAGAGAAGGGTATTACTGGCAGGTGTGCAGTCTGGAGACGTGAGCAGTCCAGAACGTTCCAAGGAATGGGTCTGGCGCATCGGCCCCGGATCCGGAGTCCTGCTCACTGAGCTGTTTGCTCATTCAGCTCCCGCACCCGTGGAGGGCGGAGCAGGAGAGAGCCCAGGAGAGAGGGTTGGAAGCCCCTTGACCTTGAGGATGCCTGAGTTCTGCCAGTTCTGCCTGACATGGCACGAACTGTTCCCAGGGAGGGGCCGGAGGAGGGAGAACTGGTTAGGGAACACTTCCAGAGGGAGTGAGTCATTTTAAGAAACATTAAAAAAAAATCATTGCGAAGAAAATGCATGTTTGTTGTAAAAAAAAAAAACAAAACATCAAACAGTACCGGACTATATAAAGTAAAAAAGTAACAGCTACCCCTCCCCCCATAGTCCTTCTCCCCAGAGGTGACCGCTTTTAGCCCTTCGATGTAACTCTTTCCAGAGCATCCCTAACATCTTAAATTTTTTTTTAGTGTTTATTTTATTTTTGAGAGACAGAGAGACAATGTCTCTCTGTCTGCAGGGGAAGGGCAGAGAGAGAGAGAGGCAGACGCAGAATCTGAAGCAGGCTCCAGGATCTGAGGAGCCATCAGCACAGAGCCCGACGCGGGGCTCGAATCCACAGACCATGAGATCATGACCTGAGCCGAAGTCGGCCGCTTAGCCACCTGAGCCACCCAGGTGCCCCAACATCTTATAGCCACGTTGTATGGATTCTTTCCCAACAAAAATGGGATCATACGAACGTCATATATCTTATTCTGAAAGTTGCTTTTATACACGATCATTATGCATTTGCTCAACCAATATTTATCGAGGACCTAATGTATTCAAGGCAGTGTTAGGCTCTGGGATGAAAGCAAAGAACAGGACAGGCAAGGTCACTGCTCAGATAGAGCTTACTCTATACAAAGAGACACATGATAGACACGCAAACAAATGTATAATGTATAAATAATCCCAGGGGACTAGAAGTGCCGTACCGGGAATAGGCATGATGCCGTCATAGAAAAAAACCGAAGAGACCTATTTGCATAGGGTGGTCGGGGAAGGCTCCTTGGAGGAGGTGATGTTTGAAGTGAGACTCGGAGGAGAAGGAGAAGAAAGCAGCTGAAAAGCCAGGAAACCAGCTTCGGGCAGAGGGAAGAGAAACACGGGAGTTTGTGCCTAAGCGCGTCAGCTGAGTCTAAGCACGAGCAAGAGTCAGATGACACTAAGGGAGATCCCGTGAAAAACCTTCAAGAACGCCGATGTCGTGACGCACAGAGCAAGTCTGAGGAGCTGTTTCTGATGAAAGGAAACGCAAGAGACTTCGCGGCTGGATGCTATCCCTGATCTTGGATTTTCTTGTGCCGAAACGGACAGTGTTTTGACAATCGGTGACACCCCTGTAAGCTCCGGGGGTCAGAGGACAGCCCGACGCCCACGTGAGTGTCCGGATCTTGAGAATCGCACTGTGGTCACGTGAGGCAATTCCACACTTTAGGAAAGATATAAACGAGTCCATGTTCATGGTTAAAGGACATCATGCCTGTAGCCTACTCCTCGGTGGTTTGGGAAAAAAATATATGTATAAAATTCGAATAAATATGTAGAGAGAGGAAGAACACTAGTGTCGTAAGAGGTTAATATTTGGAGAATCTCGTTGTCTAGATGGAGGGTATCCGGGCATTCTTTGTATTGTTTTTACAACTTTTCTGTAAATCAGAAATTAGGTCAATAAGAAACGTTTAGAACAAAGTATGGGGTTGATCATTCTATTCCATTTTATCTGTACGGTGGTAGTTATTGAGAAGTTCCCTTCCAAAACAAGACCTTACCCTTTATTCTTCTCACCAATGGTGAATGAAGGGGCGTACCCCCCATACCTCCACTAACACCGAGCGTTAATAATCTTTTGAATCTCTGACGATGTGGTAGATTGAAAATATGTCTTGGGGCGCCTGGATGGCTAAGTTGGTTAAGCGTCTGACTCTTGGTTTCGGCTCAGGTCATGATCTCACGGTTCGTGATTTGGAGCCCTGCATCGGGTTCTGCACTGGCACTGTGGAGTCTGCTTGGGATTCTCTCTCTCTCTCTCTCTCTCTCTCTCTCTCTCTGGCTCCCCAGCTCTCTCTCTCTCTCAAATAAATAAACTTTAAAAATTTTAGGGGCACCTGGGTGGCTCAGTCTGTTGAGCAGCCGACTTCAGCTCAGGTCATGATCTCACGGTCTGTGGGTTCAAGCCCCGCGTCGGGCTCTGTGCTGATGGCTCATCAGAGCCTGGAGCCTGCTTCGGATTCTGTGCCTCCCTCTCTCTCTGTCCTTCCCCTGCTCACACTCTTGTCTCTATGTCTCTCAGAAATAAACGTTAAAAATTTTGGAAAATATGTATCTTGTTTTATGGGGCGCCTCTTATAATCGGGGGTGAGCTCCTTTGTCTTTGCATGCTGGCCCGCTGTATTCTTCTTCCGTGTGACTAGGGAAGTCAAGGGGGGCCAGGAGCAGACACTGGGCCCGTTTGGAGGAGAGCTCGAAGGAAGGCCAGGGAGCACGGTGTCGAGGAAGCCAGGGGAAGAAAGTGCTTCAGGAAGGAGGGAGGAGCGACCCCTGCAGTTGGTGGCCCGGAGGCCACAGTCTCCGTGGCGTGTGGAGATGGAAGCCCGACCGCAGTGGGTGGAGGGGAGTGTGGGAGGTGATGCTTTCGAGAGACAGACCATCCCTGCTCTTTCAGGAATGTCGTGCCGGGGTCTGCCCTGAGAGGAGGCCAGCTCCTGCTTCAGGGCTTCCGGCTGGTCCAGGGTTTCACCTGCGTGAGGGTTGGTCTGGGCGCGAGAGATGATGCGAAGTCAGTCTCTTGGAGTCAGCCTCGTATCAGGACTGGTCTGAGGCTCCCTGTGTAAGGGCTGAGACAGAAACATGAAGACAAGACGAAGACAAGACAAACGACACGGAGACAGCCTCTTATCCTGACTGCTCAAAGTTTATTTTTTCTTCAGGGTTTTCATGCACTTTCTCTAAACACAGCAAGTATTCATCATGTAAAGATTGGCAGGATGAAGTCATTCTAATTTCTCAAGGTTCTTAGTAAAGTAAAGAATACTTGTTTCTTAAGGTTCCTAGTAAAAAAAGAAACTGATTCAAACAACCTTCACGCTCCATAAAACTTTAAAGAACGTTTGTTTCTCAAGGTTGCATAGAATGTTTAAACAATCAGTATATGAGGGTAAAAAAACAGCTCACCTGCAGTCAAAGCGTAACTAATGGATACATTCTGGTGAATATCATGGGTGGAAAGGATAAGAACAAGGTATACAGATATCAATTAAAGGCTCTGGCTACAGTCGAAGGATTGTAAAAAACATGTTTTTCTCTAGAGTTACTCCCTAAGATTATTTATTATGTACTGACCATGAATAATGTCTTAACCCGAAAACCACTGCAATCACCACATTCCCGAGGGTCAGGCTGCACTCTTAGGTTTAATAGAACAATCAGAGATTTATTTTTATTCTTGAATTATTTCTATATTACCTGAGGCAAACTAAAGCCTCCTAAATGATGTTCTTATGATTTTCATGATGATCAACATTCTATCTCTCTATATTCTAAACCTATTAAAAGGAATAACACCAGCAGCATTAATTGGCTAGCGGAGGGGATGCCATAAGACCCTCTTACTTCACCCTGCAGCTGCTGCTGGCAGGGACTTTTCTTCAATATTATCATCACCCTGAGTGCAGGGATTCTTACAGACCCAATGTTCTTATCGTAGGCCTGGCACGAATTTATCTCCTGATGGCCCTTTTGCGGCTGTGCCTGTCTTAGGTTGTCCCTCCTCTGAGGAATCTTACCCGTCACTGGCTAACCAGCCATCCTCTTAGGGCCAGGCAAAGTGAGGAGATCAAAAGCCATAACTTTTATGGCCTCAGGGCTACTACTTGCCTTCGGACACCTCCACCCGCCGGCAGGGGTCCAGGCTCTGGGCCACCTGGGCCTTGGGCCTTCTTTACCCCGGGCATCGGTCCCAGGGCCATGGCCTCTTGGTCCCCGGCAGTATTGCTAGGAAGGGGAGCGGAGAAGTGGGGCAGGACCCGGAGGGCGGCTTATAAGAGGGTGACACTCCTTGTGTTTGTTTATGGGGACATTCTGAAAAGGGGGAGAAACTGGCGGCACCAGAGTGGGCAGAGATAGCAGGAGTAACGTCCATCGTGAGAGGAGAGGGGCCGTTGCAGTCTCCTTCAGTGGCCTCCTCCGGTCCCCTGGTGTAAATCCTCACCAGACCCCAGTGACTCCCAAGGGCGGCTCGTCTCTCCACCCTCGTTGCTTCCCTGGACCCCAGTTGTGGCCATACACCTGCCTGCTTATGTGTTCATGGATGGCCAGTGAGCACTCAAGCCCCACGTGGCCAAAGAAAGAACTCATGACTTAGACTATGTTTCTTTAACGACTCTGGGCCACAATTTCCTCATCTGTGAAATGGACATGATATGAATACCTCATGGGGTGGCCGTGGGGGGTATTATGGGAGAATCCACACGCAGCAGTGTTAGCTAGGAGTGACCTCCCCCACCCCGGGGCCATTTGGCAGTGTCTGGAGACAGTTTGGGTTGGCCGTCTGCATGTGTGCATGTGTCTGTGTGTCTGCCTGGCATCTAGCAGGCAGGGGCCAGTGCTGTTACACGTTTCGTGATGTACAAGATGGCCCCAGGACCAAGAATGATCAGTCATGCCGGAGGTGGGAATCCCTGACGTGAATCACGCCAGGCACCGAGGAAAACCTCAGAAAGCGTGAGCTATTACTGTTATTTAAACCTTTAGAGCGTCCGGCTGGCTCAGCCAGTGGGGCATGCAACTCTTGATCTTGGGGTTGTGGGTTCGAGCCCCACTTTGGGTGTAGAGATTACTTAAATAAAACCTTAAAAAAAAAAAACCCTTCCCTCTCCCACTCTCTGCCATTTTTTTCCCTTCTAAGAAAAAGTACCACATCTACCCAGTATTCAAGGCAAAATATACACCGGATCCTTGTCTCCTCTTTCTCCCGTCCCCAAGTCCAGTTTCTTATTAGCAAATCCTGTCAACGGTGCCCCAAACATCCTGAATCCTTGCGCCTCCTCCTGCCTCCCCTCCCCTGCCTCCATGTCATTCTGAGTCCTCATCGGTCCTCCTGTGCAGTGTGGGCGCCTCCTACCAGGACCCCCTGATCCCGCCCCAGCCGCGGTTTTGCCAGCTCTCCACACAGCAGCCAAAGTGATCTTTTATTTTATTTTTAAAATTTATTTACTTATTTTTGAGAGAGAGAAAGAGAGAGGGAGTCGGGGTGGAGCAGAGAGAGAGAGAGGGGAGAAAGGGAGAGAGAGGGAGAGAGGGAGAGAGAGGGAGAGAGGGAATCCCAAGCAGGCTCCCAGCTGTCAGATCAGAGCCCAGTGCGGGGCTCGAACTCACAAACCGTGAGATCGTGACCTGAGCCAAAATCAAGAGTAGGGTGCTTAACCGACTGAGCCACCCAGGGGCCCCAAGGTGATCTTTTAAAAATGCAACCACATCACACTTCCCTGCTTAAAACATCCCGATGGCTTCCCACTGTTCTCAGGGCCCAGCTCTCTGTTACTTACAGAGCCCCTCCCATAGTCCCTGCTTTCGTCCTTGCCCCTGCTGCCAGGCCACACTGGCTTTTTTTGTGTGTGTGTTTATTCATTTTTGAGAGAGAAAGAGAGAGATAGAGACAAAGTGTGAGTGGGGGAGGGGCAGAGAGAGGGGAAGACACAGAATCCGAAGCAGGCTCCAGGCTCTGAGCTGTCAGCACAGAACCCCACAACAC
Organism: Paguma larvata; assembly: GCA_030068075.1. Taxonomy (NCBI): domain Eukaryota; kingdom Metazoa; phylum Chordata; class Mammalia; order Carnivora; family Viverridae; genus Paguma; species Paguma larvata. The sequence continues at coordinate 11,948,735 of CM057833.1, forward strand.
GGGGCTCGAACTCACGGACTGTTAGATCATGACCTGAGCCGAAGTCAGACACTCAACCAACTGAACCACCCAGGCGCCCCCACCCTAGCATCCTTTTGGCTTCTTGAACACTCGAGCTCATTCCTACCTGGAGACCTTGCACTCCCTCCCCAGCCCCTCCCCTGGAGCACCCTTCCTTGACCGTCGCGTGGCTGGTGTAGGAGCGCCGTCAAAACGGACTCCATCTTTGGCCCTCCGTCTTGTTCACGATCACTCGATGACCTCTCCCGGGGCTGTGTGTTCTGGGGCCCTTGGAGGTTAGTGTGCCTACCTTAGAAACGGCTGCCAAGGCTGGGATCGGGGAGGCTCGTTGCGGCCTCCCGGGAGTCTGTTGGAGGTAACCTAGTCTTCCCCCTTCCTGACACGCAGATGGTGCCACGAGACCTAACGAGGGCTTCGCTGTCAATTAGGTGCGTGCAAACCCTCTGAGGTGCGTGTGAACCCTTTGATCTCATGACATGCCCTTCTGTGTGTCCCCTCGCTCTAAAAAGTCTGTGGACTAAGGTCTGGACTTTGTGGAGAAGAGCTGGGAGGTTACCATGGATCGACCTCTGCCCGATGCCCCCGTCCGTGAGTTTCCCGGAATGAAACTCGGTGCAAACCGTATGGAGGCGCCTGCTTTGTTTTCTGGTCTCAAAGTGCCCTTTCAGGTTGGGGGATACTCAATGGCCCCTCCCGCCTTCTAGTAGTGGCGGTCTTGTTATTCAGATACCAGCGCCTTCCCGCGAGGTCTTTCCTGCCTAGAGTAGCTCTGTCGCCTCCATCCTGTTATCCTGTTTTGCTTGGCTGCATAGGACTTCGTGCCGCCTGCTCTGAGAGGCCTGTATGTTTGTTTGTTATCGCTTGTTGCCCCGCCCCCTCTAGATCATTCCAAGAGTGGGGGTCTTGCCTTGTTCACCATGGACCCCCAACATCTACAACAGTGTCTGACCTACAGTGGTTGCTCAATGAATAATTGTCGAGTTGATTTTAAATTTTGCGGCTTGCCTCTTCTTGGCTTTTACTAGTTTTCTACTGAGTTATTATTTATTTGTAAGAGCTATTTGCTTATTAAGGATAGTATCACTCTGTCTTTCGATATCTTAAAACAGAGAGGGAGGCAAACCGTAAGACACTCTTAAATACAGAGAACAGACCGAGGGCGAATGGGGGTGGTGGGGGAGAGGGGAAAATGGGTGATGGGCATTGAGGGGGGCACTCATTGGGATGAGCACTGGGTATTGTACGTAAGCAGTGAATCATGGGAATCTACCCTCAAAACCAAGAGCACATTGTATACACTGTATCTTAGCCGACTTGACAATAAATTATATTAAGAAAAAAAAAGTGCTCATTCAATGTGAAAAAAAAAGAAAAAGAAAAGAAAAAAAGGTGTTTGTTTGTTGAAAGTGGTGTAAACTTTTGACTCTGGTGGCTTGAGCTCTAACCACTTGGATTAACTGCTCCAGCCTCAGGATAAGAAGATACAGTATTAATAAAACCCACAAAAACCCACTAATGGACATAGGGTTTGCCAACTCACGTGCAGAATCTAAGGGAGGGACCACGTCCCCTCCTCGGAATGCTGAAGAGCTTGGACTCCCAGCTCCTTGCCCTGACTTAGCAAGTGGCACAAGCAGGTGACTTTTTGGTATGTCTCTTGGCCCGAGCTGACTCACTCGCAAATTGGGGATAATGATGTTTGTCCCTGGCTCATCAGCTTGGAGTGTTTTAAACTTTTCGGGCGGTAGGATTTGGTGTGGGACCAACAGGTCCACAAACGTTGACTGGGTTCCCTCTCTGCACCTTGGCCCTCATAGGATAAGACATAGCTCTGCCTTCAAGGAGCTTGCAGTCCAGAAAAGGAGAGGGACGAGGATGCAGATCACCACGGTGGCCATGGGAAATGGTGTGTGTGTGTGTGTGTGTGTGTGCGTGCGCGCACACGTGCGCGTGCGCACATGCGCGTGGAGCCACACACATCATACCCACGAAGTGGGTGGCTGCTTAGAGGGAGGACAAGAAAGGCTTCCCAAAGGAAAGGACATCCGAAAGGGTTGGAGGGAATAGAGAGAGCAGGGGTTCGTGGGACAGGCAAGGGGCGGGCAGTCAGAGAGGGAGGCGCAGGTGCAGCGGCGTGCAGGCGTGCCGCAGTGCAGCAGGGTTCTCGCACGGGGAGTCGTGACACCGAGGCTTTTCTTTCCAGGAAGTGACTTTATTTCTGCGGGCACCCCTCAGTTGGGTTCGTACCTGAAGAACTGAGCCCCGAATGCCACGTGGCGTAGGTTTTTTTAATACATTTTCTAATTTCTTTGTCTCCCATATGTGGTAACACACACGAACACGCGGTCTGTTTAAGTGGTCTCATGTTACAAGGTCATGAGGGATGTTATCACACACGCGAAAGCGTATAGCCAGGTTGCCTTGAGGGTTTTTTTTTTCTCCTTAGGGAGGGGACCCTACCACAGCAACACAACGGAGATGGGGGCACTGCAGTCCGTAGGGTTCCTCTCTGGCCAACCCAGCGCTTTCACTACTTCTTTCCCTTCCCGACTTTGGCCTGAGCCAAGGTGGTGTTGGTAGGGAGGTGGCTGCTGTGTGACTGCAGGAGCGCCCAGCCTCCTTGTGGAGGGCTGGGAAGCAGCCCTGTTGGGAGTGGCTGCTTGAGGGAGCAGGTCTTTGGGGGGCCGGTCAAGTCTCCTTTCTCTGCACAACAAGGAAAGAGGCAGAAGGAGGCTTGCCCCGTGGTTCTCTGGCTTGGTAGTCTCAACTCTCAGAGGGGAGGACCGTTTCCGGGAGCAGAGAAACCACAGGGGTGGGGACTCGGGGGGGGATTGGAAGGTATTGGGCTGAATGGCAGAGCCGGGGAGAGTCCGAGCTACCTTAGTCCAGGGAGGGCAGAGTGTTTCATCTGCCCTGGGACCTCTATCCTTGGTGCTCGGCGGCCGCTGGGAGTTGCGTATCTGAGGCCGAGATGTGTTTCAGCAGGGAAGTTTGCTGGGATCAGTGAGCAGTGTCTGCTCTGGGTGCGAGCAGGCGGAGGAGGGGCCTGGACCCTCGATTTCCTGCCATCTCTGACCTAGTCACGTGTTTTATAGATGGGAAGACTGAGGAACAGAGAGAAGTGTCTTATCTGTTGTTCTGTCGTCCCAGGACAGTATTTGTCACACGGTGTCAGGGAAAGTCTGTGGAACTGGCTTGTGTGAGACCAGGGACCCAGGCCTGGAGCCTCAATTTTGTGTCCTGTTAAAACTGGACAAGTGGCCGCTGGGTGCACAGACTCTTGCATGCTTTCAGGGGGTTTTTCTGTAAAAGAACAGCCCCCAGAAGAGGAACTGGATTAATGGCCTCTCCCGGCAGCTGTGGGCTGACCTGGGCAGAAAGGCTAGAACAGACTCGGGCGCCGGGCTGCGGGAGGACCTGACTTTGCACTTTTCAAAAAGATCAGGGGAAAAACCTTAAATATAAGAGTAGAGCCACAGAACCTCAAGTCTGAACGTCCTCAACAGGCTTTTACTTCGTCTCAGCCAGAAAAGGAGCACAGACCTGGTTTCAAACATCAGCCCTCTCTCTTTCCAGCTGTGTGGCCTCGGGAACGTGACCTAACCTCTCTGGTTCCATGCCGTTTCCTCATCGGTAAAAGAATAGCATAATCTCTAGCTCAAAGGTTTAAATGAAATATGCAAGCAAATTGCCAGCGTACTGGACACTGAAAATAGGAACTTCCATTTTACAAAGTGGAAGAAAGAAAGGAAGGAAGGAAGAAGGAAGGAAGGAAGGAAGGAGAGAGAGAGAGAAGGAAAGAAAGAAAGAGAAAGAAAGGAAGGAAGAGAAAGAAAGGAAGGAAGGAAAGAGAAGGAAAGAGAGAGAGAAAGAAAGAAAGAGAAAAAGAAAGAGAAAAAAAGGAGGAAAGAAAAAGAAAGGAAGGAAGAAAGAAAAAGAAAGGAAGGAAAGAAGGAAGGAAGGAAGAAAATCCAGCAAATTCAGGTTCCAAAGACACTAGTGTCCGTACCCCTAGCGAATGTTCCTATAAAATGGGCACATCTCACTAGTCTCTTCCACCTCTCCTACGAAGCGTTGAGGCCACAGCCTTGTCTTTTTCTCCAATTCAGTGTGGAGTTCTGGAATGATCCCCAAAGCCCCAGGTTCACTCAGCACCTGTTACAGCAAGGGCCTGGCCTATGCGTGAGAGCAGGAGTTCAGTGTTAGACAGGAACCGGGATGACAGTCGGTGACCAGAGTTTCCACAAGGAAGTCCAGTTCTGCCGGCCTTGGCCAGGTTCCTTCCTGCCGGGCCTCAGTTTCCCCATCTGTGACTCGGGGATGTGGGCCTGGACCGGAGGATCTGCGGGTGTGGGGGGCGGGGAAGCTCTTCTGGCCTGGGATATAACACAAGGGGGAGAGGCTGCTGCTGATGGAGGCCTGGGGGTGGGAAGGGGCGAACCGTGTGGTGTGTGCGGGGCGAGAGGGGCGCGCCCGGCCCGGCCCTGACCCGTGACCGCCCAGCCCGGCCCGGGAGCGAGCCGGCGGCGAGGGCTTAGCGAGGCATTAGGCCGGGATTAGGGCGGACAGCCAGCACTTCAGTGACTAAGCGGCACCTTCGCAGCCCGGGCCCCGCCCCCGGGGCGCGCCCAGAGAAGGGCCGCGCCCTCCTCCAATCACAGGCTTGGTCTCACTGTGCCGAGGGGGCGCTGAAGAAACGCCGGAGCCCATTGGCTGGCGGCGGGGTTCGCGGAGTCTTTGAGCGAGCCCCACCCCCTTCCCTCCCTAGCCTTCGCCGGGATCTGCAGGTGTCTGCGGGGGGGGGGGGGGGGGGGCCCGCGGAGGTCCCGCCGAACAGACCCCCGTCCCCGCCCAGCCGCGCTCCTCGCGGAAATCTGCGAGCCCCCTTTTCGGTGGCCCCGGGCTTCCTTCCGTTTGGCGGCCATCGTGAGCCCTGGGTTCAAATCCCACCTTTGCAGTTGGCCTGCTCCGTGACTTGACAAGTTAAGCCCTGCCAGCTCCAGTTCCCCTACGGGAGCGAGAGTGGTGAAGCACTTCTTAAGGCAGCCCGCGCAGAACGGGGAGGCTGCGTGTGGTCCGTGCACCTGCAACGCCGCCTCTCCAGCGAGCCTGATAGACCTGCAGTGGCTGCACCCCTCCCCAGCCAGACCTGCCGGGCCAGCCTGCGTTGGACCAGGGTGGGCAGGGGATTTCAGCGCGCTCCGAAGTCTGTGGGGCGGAGCGCGTCCGCCTCCTGCCACCTGCTAAGTTTGGGCAGGTTCCTCAGGGGCGCAGTTTCCTCCTCCGTGAATCTGGAGGATAATGGTGTGCTTTTAGAGAGCTTTTAGAGCAGCTGAAAAAGCGTTCCTCCGGTCCTGGCTGACCCCACCCTTGCTGCTTTCCGAGGGAGAGAGGAAGGGGAGCTTAGAGGGAATTTATTATTATTATTTTCACAGGTACATATAAAATGTTTAATTCCTTTATTTACATCTATAAAGGGAATTTAATGATAGCCTTTATTAAGTCCTTACTATGTTTCTAATCCTTGCTATGGTTATTCATTTAGTGCTCAGTAAACAGCTCTGAGTGAGGTAGGCACACTTATTATACCCATTTTTCTGATGAGGAAATGAAGGCTCAGAGAGATGAAGTCATCAGTTCAAGTTCCCGTAGCTGCCAGGTGGCTGACTTGGGATTTGGCTTTACCTTTCTGCCCTGCTGCGTGACACTGTCTCGTCTTTATTAAGCAGCGAAAGACTTGAGGGGGAGGGGGCGAAGGGAGGCTAACCTGGGTCTGGACTCAAGGTGGGGGGTCAGAGGTTCTCTTTCGCTTGCTCCCAGGAGACAGTATTAACCAGGGCACGGGGTGGAAGGAGGGAGGGAGGGAAGGAGAGGGAGGGGAGGTGGAGTAGGAAAAAAAAGAGCGTGCCTAGGAAGGGGACCCAGCTATTTCTAGAACTCTTCTTCCCCATTTTCCAGATGGGCGAGTGAGGCTTAGGCCGACTGCCTTTCTGGGGGTCCCACAGTCAGAAGCTGAGGCTCTTCCTCCCCAACACTCTGGCTGCACCGGCATCTGGGCCAGGACCTGCCCCTGTTTCTTCCTGCCCCTCCCAAGACTCTCCCTTAATACTTTCTGCTGCGGCCTGACCAGCCGAGCTGGCTCAAGATCAAAGGTCCAAAAGAGAGCTCGGGGTGGTGTTTGTGCCTCACTCAGGTGCAGGGACAGGTTTTCCGGGCGGCCGGCTCCGGGCGAGCCCTTGTGCTGCCCGCTCGGGGAGGAGGGAGACCCCACATAAGTCTGGATTGGAACCCTGGGCTTTGTGACTTTAGGGCGGGGCTCTCGACCTGTCGTTCTCCCAGGAATCCAGGGAGGGTGGTGCTGTCACCTGTTTCCCAAATGGGGAAACTGAGGCTCGTGTGTCCGCGTTAGTTTCCTATGGCTGTTGTAACAAATTGCCACAGAGTTAGTGGCCGAGCCGTACGCATTTACTATTTTCTGGTTCTGGAGGCCGGAATTCCGATGGGAGTCTCACTGGGCTAAAATCAAAGCGTCAACAGAGCTGTGTTCCCTTCAGGAGTTCTGGGGGGAGAATCATTGCCTCGCTTTTCCCGGTTTCTAGAGGCTGCTCGCGTTCGTTGGCTCATAGCCCCCTTCCTCCAGCTCCAGAGTCAGAACGCCAGCTCCGTGAGCCTTCTTCCCTGGTCACGCCGCCTCCTGACCGCAGCTGGGAAAGCTTCCCTGAGGATCCCTGTGATCAGATTGGCCCACCCAGATAGTCTAGGAGCACCTCCTTATCTCAAAGTCCTTAACCTTAATCACATCCGCAGAGTCCCTTCTGCCACGTTCTGGGGTCCAGGGTTAGGATGTTGACCTGTTTGGGCGGGGCATTATTTTGCCTAGAGCAGAGGGGTTAAGTGATCTGTCTGAAGCCACACAGCCCAGGAGTGGCAGAGCTGGGACTTGAACCCAGCCCCCAGGCGCCAAATCCCAGCGACCTCTCCTACTGTGCCGCTCTGCCCCTCTGGTTCTAATTCTGTCAACTGGGTGAAGGTTTACTCAAAGCTTTCCAGAGCCTTCTAAGTACATAAATCACTTTCTAAACAAAGATGTCTCAGGTGTCTGGGTGGCTCAGTCGGTTAAGCGTCCGACTTCAGCTCAGGTCGTGATCTCACGGTTTCGGGAGTTCGAGCCCCGCAACGGGCTCTGTGCTGCCAGCTCAGAGCCTGGAGCCTGCTTCGGATTCTGTGTCTCTCTCTGCCTCTCCCTCGCCACTCTCTCTCTCAAAAATAAACAAACATTAAAAAATAACTTTAAACATTTTTTTTCAAAGACATCTCAATAGAGAGGTGCTCAGTAAATACCACTAGAGGGGAGGCATTGGAACCCCCAGTATCACCGCTGCCCGTCGGGAGCCGGTCTTTCTACCAAGGCTGGTGAGAGACAGGACCTTGCTTGTGAGGGATGTCCTAGGAGGACTGGCCCGGCCCGACCAATGTCGTCCCCTGGGGGTGCTTTATCCCCGCCTCCATGCCTACCAGGCCGCCTCCGGGACTTCACCCTGGACTTGCATCTTGGGGTATAACCACGAGGTTTTATTTAGCCCAAACCGCGGCAGTATGGGTGGGGCCGGAGGAAGAGTAGCCATGTCCCCCCTCCTGCCCTCCTACCATCTACCTTCATAACAAGTGGGGTCCTGAGAACCCTATAAAAAGTCAGTGTATTTATTGTGGGGATACGATCACAACTGTTTATATTCGCTAGGATACTTTTCAGCAGCCACAGTGGGTTTGTAGAAAACCCACGTCAATTAATAAAAGGAATGTATTGGCTCGTGATACTAAAAAAAGCCAGAAGTGGCTGAACTTCAGGTACAGCTTGATCCAGCAGCTCTCACCTGCTCGGCTCAGTTCTGCGGCTCTGTTTGCAGTCTGGTTCTCCCTGCATGCTCGCAAGACGGCTCAGGGAACTTCCGCGACTCTGTTTCTAGATTCAAGGTCAGCAGGAAAGAGAAAGTTCCGTGGCACTCAGAAAAGTTCCGGAATGGGTTCGTTGGCCCTCGTTGGCCTGTCTGGGGTCATCTGACCATCTCCCAGTCGATAGCTATGGTTCTAAGGATGAGACATTGACTTCAGCCTCTGAAGCTGGAGGCGAGGTCCGTTTCTCTTAAAGTACCAGGTTGGCAAATGCGGGGTTCCATTGGGTAGGCAGAACGGGTGCCGGGGAGTCTGTGGCGTGGCCCTTCCTGTCATCGTCGTGTCCCCTTGGTGAGGACACACGCCTTTGCTCTTTCGGAGCAATGGGCACGTCTATACCTATGGACACCATGACTCTTATGTTTGTGTGTAGACGTGTGGGGGTTGGGAGGGCGGGGTGCAAACGGAAAAGAAATTGAGGGGAAGAGAAAACGAAGGTCCCATAGGACAGAGCCAGGGAGAATCAGCGCTTAGAAATTCACATCCCAAGCTCGGACTTTGGCCCTGCCTCCGTGAGCCTGAGTTTCCTTATCTCTGAAATAGGGATGTTAATCCCAGCATCACAAAATCAAGTGGGAGGCGGTTTGTAAAAGCGTAGAAATAGGGTTGGCCGTCCAGTCATTCAACAATCATTGATTAAGCGCCTGTATGTGCCGAACATCTCGCTGGGGATCTAACGACGGGCAAGCCAGACGTGGCCCCCACCCCAAAGGGCCCAGAGTTTTCTGGGTGTAAGAAGCTGTCGTTACCATTATTTAAAGGCACCGACTTCAGAGGGGCCTCCTCACCCAGCCGCGGGCGGGGAGGGACTTCCCCGAAGCCAGGCAGCGGTGGAGCTGGGACTTGAACGTGGAGCCTCCAGCACGCTCCGGTGCGACCCCGGGCGTCCCCCTCCCCACAGCAGCTCCCTCTGGTTAATGGGCACTTAGGGGCCATGTTTGATGTTGCTCCTCCGGCTCCGGGAGCGGACAGGCCCTCCTCAAGTCACCGCTGGTAATTGGGGCGGAGAATGAATCACAGCTTTGAGGCTCCACTTTCCCCTCGGGCGGCCGGGCACCGCGGCCTGGAGAGGAAAGCGGAGTGCCAGCGCACGTAATGGTTTTTGTGTTCCGGGATGAAGCCGCCAGGAGGAGGTCAGACCAGCTGTGCTCTGTGAACGCACGTGTGTGTGTGTGTGGGCACGTTTGGGTGTGCGTTTTGTGGGTGCGTGTGTGTGTGTGTGCACGCGCGCACGTGTCTTGGAGGGGTGGCCCGTGAGCGTCAGAAGTATCGCAGGACAGGGTTGGGGCCCCCCCAGAGGAGACCTAGCTCCACGGGTCCTTAGATGGGTCCCCAGGGCCAAGTCGCTTTTCCCCAGCTCGCCTCAGTTTCCTTCACTGTAAAACGGGAGTAATTCTTGCCTCAGTCCTTGTCTTTCTTAGGAGAGCTTTGTGACCCATAAGTGAGACCGTGAGGACAGGGGCGCCTGGGTGGCCGGGTCGGTTGAGCCTCTGATTTCAGCCCAGGTCATGATCTCACAGTCCATGGGTTCGAGCCCAGCCTGGGGCTTTGTGCCGATGGCTTGGAGCCTGGAGCCTGCTGCGGATTCTGTGTCTCCTCTCTCTCTCTCTCTGCCCCTCCCCTGCTTGCACTCTGGCTCTCTCTCTCAAAAAAATAAATAAACATTAAAAAAATTAAAAAGCAACACAAAACACGAGGATAAAGCTGGCCCGGGGAGAGGGAAGGACAGCCCCCAGAGGCAGAACGGCCTCACGGTCAGGGTGCAGACCGCTTCTGTCCGAGGCCCATCTCCCTGTCCGCTAGCCGCGCGCCCTGGACTTCACCTCTCTCGGCCTGCTTCCTCATCTGCAAAATGGGGGATCGTTAGAAGCGACCGAAGTTCATCAAGTCTAAGGTCATCGGCGGCCCAACACCAATATTTTATGTCCCTTAAATAGAGAAAAAAGGCGGCCGACCAGGACACAGTGCTGCCTCACGCTGAGGTTATGTTTTATTCTTACCGAAAGAGCTCTTTCAGACCACCTTGCTCATCATAAATCAGCCTTGCGGAGACATCACAAGGAAAATACTAATGAGACATGAGTGAATCGGTTAGGGTATCCCTCGAGCATCTTCGTCTTCAGAGTCCAACTTTCCCGAATCACGTTGTGGCCCAGACTCGCCAGGGGACATGTTTTCCCACGATTTTGTCATCTGTGCCAGCAGGGGCGTGGGGGGGAGGGGGCGGCAGCATCCTTTTCATTTTTTTAACGTTTATTTAGTTTTGACAGAGCACAGGCGAGGGAGGGGCAGAGAGAGGGGGACAGAGGATCCGAGGCGGGCTCTGTGCTCCCAGCAGCGAACCCGATGTGGGGCTCGAACCCACGAACCGTGAGATCATGACCTGAGCCGATGTCAGACGTTCAACCGACTGAGCCCCCCAGGTGCCCCAATGTTTCTTTTTAATTTTTAATTTTTATTTCTGGGCGGGGGAGGGGCAATGGGAGAGGGTGAGAGAGAATCTTAAGCAGGCTCCATGCCCAGTGAAGAGCCCGATGTGGGGCTTGATCCCACAGCCCTGAGATCATGACCCGAGCCGAAATCAGGAGTCTGACACTCAACCAACCGAGCCACCCAGGCGCCCCGAACGTGATGTTTTAAGTGAAGCACCCAGCACATAGTAGTTGTTCAGTAAAGTATAATATTAGCAAACACTTAAACGGGTAGCACTGACTCTGCCGGTGTCTTGCATTCCGTACGCGCATCACGTCGCTTACTCTTCAGGACGAGCCCGTGAGAGACGCACCACGACGGCTCCCATTTTACAGATGAGGAAACAGGCTCAGAGAGGCCAGGCGCCCAGCCTGCGATCATTCAGGTGCAGCCCTGATGCCTGCCAGGTGGCGGGTGAGGACTCCCAAGGCCAGAGCCGGGAGGACGGGCTCAGCGGCTCCAGGCGAGAAGCCTCTGCACGTCCCCGCGGGGGCCCCCTCCCGGGCTGCCAAGGAGGGAAGTGCTTTGGAGAGGGCAGTGCGCCTGGGCACGGCGGGGGTGTGCCCACCTCGTGACTCTTATCACAACGATGACAGCGTCCGTCTGCGGGGCCCGCGTGGAGCACTTGACCGACCTTACGCCACTCACTTTGTACCCGGCCCACGAGGCGGGCGGGCGGCCGATGCCGTCTGTTTGGTAAGTGAGGCCTCGGAGGTTCAGGGGGGTTAAGTTCGCTGCCTGGGTGCCGGGGCCCGGAGGCGGCAACGTGGGCCGCAGACCCAGGTCAGGCGGGGTCTGGAAGTCGTCCCTCACCACGAGGTCGGGACGAGGCCCTGAAGCGACAGCCCCCAAACAGACCCCAGTAGAGAGGACGGGTTTACCAGGGCTGGCCGGTGGCCCAGGGAGTTCCCAGGGCAGGGGGCGGGGGGCACACAGGCCCGCCTTGGAGAAGCCGCTACTTGGATGCGGAGGCCTGGCTTCTCTCTGGGCAGAACCGCTAGTCCGAGAGGGGAGGTTCCGGGGAAGCCCCGGGTGCGGAGCCAGGAGACACAGGCCCTGCCTCGGAGGAGACGCCGCTGGCATAAGGCGGGAGGCTCAGGCCCAGCCCTTGGTGTCCGCAGGGGGGATCCCGGCTGCCAAGCTCCCCCCCCCCCCCCGACCAAGGAAAGAAGAAACGTGATGGGTGGGGGGGAGCCAGGGGAGGGGAGAGGCTGGAGTGGGAAGCTGGCCGGAGGCCGGGCCAAGGCCAAGTTCTCCTGCCTTGCCCAGCCCCCATCCGATCGAGCCTCTGTGACAAGCTGGTGAGTAACTGCCCAGCAGCTGGGCGCCAGTCACCAGCACGTGATGGGGCCCCGCGGAGAAGCCGCCTGGCTGGCTGCGGGCTCTGCGGGGTGCGGGGTCGGGGTGCGCGCAGGCCGGCTGCTCCGTCTCCTCGGGCTGCTCCCCGCCCCCACGTGCCGCGTGGCCCCGGCCCCTTCTTTCCTCTCTGGCCCTCGGTTTCCCTCTCCGCCCATGTAGGGGGCGGGGCGGGGACGGCGGAAAGGCCCTGGGCTGTCCCCGTCCCTCCGGGCTCTGCCGCCTCCGTCCGGGACACCCCTTCCACCTCGGGTTCTCACGCCTTCTCAGCCTCCTCTCCCCACCCCCACCCCCTCCGTGGCAGGGTGCAGGGGACAGAGGACACGGAGCAAGACAGCAGCTCCCGGGCTGCAGGCCCAGCCGCTCGTGGGGCTTCCCTCTCGGGTGTCCCCGGTGCCACCGCACAGGGCCAGTTACTGCGATGCCCCCGCTCTGTTCGGACGTGCTGTTGCTTTCCCCTGTACCCCAATCACTGAGGCCTTTGCATCCTTCTGCCCAGGCGGTCTGGGGCCTGGGGACCCAAAGCCAGCCTCCCCTCCCCCTCAGACGGGGGGGGGGCTCTGCGGAGCTGGGACTGGGTATATGTCGCACAGTATTGTCCCTAGTCCCGGACTCCAGGCCTGGCGCCTCATAGGTGTTCAATACATTTTTTTTCTTTTGTAATAAATACCGGGGCCGGCTGGTGGAATGAAGGCCTGACAGCCTCCTCGCCGGCCCGGTGGGGGCGGTCATGGGACCGACTCCTCTGGGTCCCTGGGGGGAGAAATCAGAAATGTCTGCGAGGCGCTCAGCGCAGCAGCCGGCGCGCGGGAAGTGCCCTGTGCGTGTCGCCGGGGACTGTGATGATCTGGCTGCGGTCTGGCAGGACCGAGTGAGATGAGCTCACGCTGGCCGCCCCGCCAGTGTCTTTCAGGCCTTGATTCAGACTCCTGCCTTTGGGTTTTTAGAGTGAGTCTAAGCCAGGATCCGATGGACGAGCTCAGAACTGCTGAGTCTCAGCCTCCGCCTCCTGGGACTTGTGGGCCACCCGGACCTCAGCGCTGTCATCGGCCAGTGCCCCCGGCAGTGACCGGGAGGGCAGCCAGCGACCCTTCGGGAGGACCCTGTCTGACAGAACAGAGGCGAGGCAGGACCTCACGTAGAAGGTGACTCCCGGGGCCGGCTCAGCCTTCGGGTCAGGCTCTGCTGCTCTGCCGTGGGGACGGTGTGATCTTGGTGCCGTGTGGGGGGCAGCTGCTTGCAGGGAACGGGGAGGCAGGCATACTTAGGGTCAGATCCTAATGGGGTGGCCGCGGAGAAATGCCCGTACCTCTCTGAGCCTCAGTTTCCCCAAGCTGGCACTGAGGACTGAGTGAGCTCAGAACTCGGCCTCGTCCGGTCACGCCGCCGGGCACAGTACCCAGCAGTCAGAAGACAGCATCTGCCGTGAACGCTTAATTATAGCGTGCGGACCTCGTATTCCAGCTGAGGAGACAGGACTGGTAAGGAGCCAGCCCGGAGTCCCTCATTTCAGCTCTGATAAGCATCTTGGCGTTTCAGATGGAGACTCGCCCTGTGTCAGAGTGACCCAGGAGGGCTTTCTGGAGGTGGGGGTCCCTGAGCGAAGCCCTAGGGAGAAACAGGCTGTGGACAGGTGCCTGGGAGAGCGGGGGGTCCTCGGGCAGGGGAACGGGTGCAGGGGGCATGGCGGTGGGGTGGAACGGCGTTGCGGGTGGCAGCGGTGTGGTCCGTGTACCAGGAGTGGGGAGGGAGGCAAGGCCCACAGGTGCCTGAGGGCAGAAGGAGGTCGCTGAGTGGACCTATTTGAGGAAGGTTTGTGGCTTCCACACTTGAAAGGTTAAAGGCTAGTTTTAGCAGTTCAGGGGAGAGAACTGCAGCGCCCCCCCCCTTCATCTTTAGAATCATTCCGAGCCCCTCAGCCTGCGCACCCCCTTTCCCCAACCCCGGGGCCCTTTGTGACCTGGTTTCTTCCCATCTCTCCATCCCGAGCAGCCCTACCCAACCCCCTAACCCTTCTGAACCCCACCCTGTCCCCAGACCACACCCTGCTGCTGAGCCCTTTGCTCCACTGTCCTTGGCCTCGAATGCCCTTGCCCCCACGTCCGCCTGGCGAGCCCCTGCTAATCCCTGAAGACCTGGCTTCAAAGTCACCTCTCTGGGAAGTCTTCCTTGATGTGCCCAGGAGGAACCGACTCCTTTCTCTCTGGGCCCCACAGCATCCCCCTGCCTTCCTTCATCACGGCAAGCGCATTTCGCTCTGTCCGTTCCTGGCTGTGTGACCCCGAGCGAGTTATTAAACATTTCAGCGCCTCAGTTTCCTCCCCAGTTAAAACAGGGGCAGTAATAGTCCCCGCCGCAGATGGGTTAGTTCATACTTGGGAAGCGTGTAGAACAGTGCCTGCATTTAGTGGGTAGTAAATGTTACCCATTATTAAAATAATGACTGTTACCTCATAGGGCTGCTCCGAGGATGAGCGAGTTAATGCAGGGCAAGTGTTCGGCACGGAGTCGGGCACCTAGTGGGCCCTGAACAAATTGTACCTGTCATCCCCGTTGTCACCGCCATCCCCAGCAACGCTGTCATCGGTTGGCTCAGCCGCCTCCCCCACACAGAACCCCCAAGGCACTGCTGTGACCTGGTCATCTTTGTGCCCAGTGGCCAGCTCAGAGCCAGCCACATAGTAGGTGCTCAGTAAATGTTTTAAGCGGTGACGAGGACAGGGCAGAGACACTTAGAGCCGGGGGGAGGGGGCTCAGGGGAGCTGTGTTGCCCTCCTTGGAATATTGTTTTTTTTTTTTAATTCTTTTTAATGTTTATTTGTTTATTTTTGAGAGAGAGAGAGAATATGAGCTAGGGAGGGGCAGAGAGAGAAGGAGAGAGAGAATCCCAAGCAGGCTCCGCACTTGTCAGCACCTCTGCCCCTCCCCCGCTCACATTCTCTCTGTCCCTCTCTCAAAAAAATAAAGTAACATTAAAAAAAATTATAAAATAAGGAACGGAGGCGCGGAAGGATTCCACGCGGTCATCCAGGTGAAGGGTTTGGCTTCGCGTCTGATCCCGGGGAGCACTCGGCCCTAAGAGCGGCTGGTGAGGAGCGCCGGGCTGGCCGAGTCAGTGGAGCCCTGCGACTCTGGAGCTCGGGGTTTTGAGTTCAAGCCCCACGCTGGTCTTAGAGCTTATTAAAAAAAAAAAAAAAGTTAAATCTGCATTAAAAAAAAACAACAACATTATCAGTGAAATTGAAGAAATTGAAGCTGGAGGCGTTTCTTTCCTTTGCAGAGGGAGCAGCACCGGCCCTAGAACCCTCTGGAAGCTGGCTGGGACTGAGTCAGGCCCATGCTCAGAGTGTTGGACCTTGGCGCCCGTCTGCGTGAGGCCGCGTCTGTGCGTTTCCAGGTCACTCTCTGGAGCCTGGTCAGGCCGCCTGCCTCTCTGGCCTGCCTCGCTGTCCCCCCTGCCCCCCCCCGCCCCCCACCACCACCCCGGGCAGCGGCATGAGTCACGCGGTGCCGCCTCCCTGGCTGCGAGCCTGGCCAGCTGCCTACCGAGCATCGCAGTTTGATGTTAGTTAATTACAGCCATTACTGTCATTATGAAAAAGTTTCATGACCGTGCAGATCCAGGGAGCCCCGAAACGCCCCGGGGGAGCTCCTCTCCGTGGGTGCTTGGGAGGGGGTTCTTCCTCGCCAGCCAGCGCGGTCTTCCTCCGTCGGACCCGGAGCCCTTTGAGGACGAAGATGGTATCTCCCTCAACAGGCCGGAGCTCTAGACAAAAGTGCCAAAAAGAGTGTCATCAAATGCATGGCCGCGCTGGCAAGAAAGCAAAAGAAGCACCCAAAAGTGAAAAAAAAAAAAAAAAACCAGTAAAAAAGGTGTAAAATGCAGCACGTGGACGCAAATCGAGAGGGTTGGGTCCCATCCAACCCAGCGATCGCCCTCCCAGCTCTTTCCCCCAGCAGACTGGAAAACTACACTCATCCCGTAACCTGTACGTGAGTGTATGTGACAGCTTCGTTCGTAACCACTAAAACCTGCCAACACCCAGGTGTCCTTCAGGAAGCGAACGACCGATAAAAGCGAGTACGTCCACACGGTGACATAAACGCCCCTGCCCCGGCAGCTCCCCTGATGATGCCTAAAACTAGCGTTTTTCAACTGCAGCCCAAGTTACCTAGAGTAAAAGCCACCCCTTTTGGCGTAGAGTTCCTTGAATTTTGACAAAAGCCTATAGAGCTGGCCCTTGACCACCCGGGGGTGAGGGATGCGGACAACCCCTCCTTCACTGTGCCGTCGAAAATCCCTGTAGAACTTCCGACTCCCCAAACGTCACAGTCCACTGTTTACCAAAAGCCTTACTGATAACGTAACAGCCAATTAACACACCTTCTGTATGTTATATGTATCCCATATCACGTCCTTACTGTAACGTACGCTAGAGGAAAGAAAACGTTGTTAGGAAAATCGTAGGGAAAAGAAAATACATCTGCAGTACTGTTCGGTATCAAAAAGCAATCCAGGTATAAGTGGAGGAGCGCCTGGGCGGCTCAGTCCGTTGAGCATCCGGCTTCCGCTCAGGTCATGATCTCACGGTCCGTGGGTTCGAGCCCCTGTGTCAGGCTCTGTGCTGACAGCTCAGAGCCTGGAGCCTGCTTCCGATTCTGTCTCCCTCTCTCTCTCTGCCCCTCCCCACCTCGTGCTCTCTCTCTCTCTCTCTCTCTCAAAAATAAATAAACATTAAAAAAAGTTTTTTAAAGAAATCTAAGGATACGTGGACCCGTGGAGTTCAAATTGTGTCATTCAAGGCCAACTGTAGTTGTATGCCCCCCGCTACGGTCACGACCCGGAAGTTTCCTCTCTGCTCACATCTCCCTGTGTCCCTCTGTAGTCAACCTACTTTCTCATCCCTAGCCCTTGCCAGACACGGATCTGTTTCTGGTCTCTATAGTTCTGCCTTTTGCGGCATGTCATCTAAATGGACACATAGAGTAGGTCACCTTTTGTGGCCGGCTCCTTTTTAGCCTGAAGCATGCAAGGCTGATCACGTGGTGGAGCGTGCCCGTAGTTCACGTCGTTGTATGGAGACACCTCATTTTGTCGATCTATTCACTCGTTGAAGGATGGTCTGCAGTTTCTATGGATTACGAATAAAGCTGTTACATGCGTGCGTGTACTGGTTATGGTGTGAATGTAGTTTTCCATTTCACTGGGGGAAAGAGCTGGGAGGGAGATTGTTGGGTTGTATCTAGACTTCATAAGGGACTCCCAGACTGGTTTCCAAATTGGCTGTGCCGACAGTGGGGCCCTTTGCTTTTAACAGATACACACGAGACAGGAGACATAGCCCAAGACCTGACCGTGTCGAAAGGGGGACGGATCTGAGGTCTCCCATCCAGTCAGAACCTCGGCAGACAATATCTTCAGTGAAAGGGTAAACTTGAAAAGTTTCTGTCTTCCAAAAGGAGATGGCAGGAAAAGTGTTGGTCTTGGCTTTAACTCAGGACGGAGTGGGGAAAAAACTCTTCCCGGAGCCAGCCGTCAGGCGAGACCACAGCCCACATTCCTACTTCTTGCTTGGTCCAGAAACCTCAAGCTGAGAATTAAAATCGTTCCGATGGATAATACTCCAAGTAGCCAACAAAAGCAAACTAAAATCCTTCCTGGAGGAAAACCTTTCAATCCAAACCTTATAAAACTCCCACAGAGTCCTAACGATCAAGCGCGCACGATGAAAAAATTTAAAAACGCACAAACCCCAAGATTCGACGAACAAGGTTTTAATAGAAGCAAAAAGCAGCAGAGTCCGCTCTGTAAATACTTCGGGTAGGGGAATTAGAGCATTCTGTTAGGAAGTAAAGGCGCTGAATAATTTGAACAAATAAAAGAAAGTATAGAAAGTATGAACCAGAACGAGAGACTATCACGAGTGACCAGGTGCGGTCTCTTGTAGAATGAAACAGACACTTACCCTGCGAGCCAGCGAGTCGGCACTTAGGTGTTCGCCAAAGAGCAATGAAAACAGACGTCCTGGAAGAAGAGTTGCGGGTGAATGCTCTTAACGGTTTCTAATAGCCCCAAACTGGAAACGACACAAACGTCCATCAAGAGGCCGATGGAGACACAAATTGTGACATGTGTCAGCGTGCTACCGGGAAATAAAAAGGGATGAGCTACGGATACCTTCAGCTTCCTGAATTCATCCCAAAACTACATGGAGAGAGAGAAGCTAGATACAGTGACAAACTGTATGATTTAATTTTATGAACTTTTATTTATTTTTATTTGAGAGAGAGAGAGCAAACATGAGTGGGGGCAGAGAGAGAGAGAGAGAGAGAGAGAGAGAGAGAGAGAGAGAGAGAATCTTAAGCAAGTTCTAAACCCAGCACAGAGCCTGACGAGGGGCTCGATCTCACCACCCTGGGATCATGACCTGAGCCAAAATCAAGAGTTGGACACTCAACCGACTGAGCGACTGAGAGGCCCATGATGAACTTTTTGAAGAGGCAAAAGCTAATCTGTGGTGACACGAGGGACCTTTTTTCGAAGAACGGAAATGTTCTCTACCCTGACCGATCGTGGTGGTGACACAAACTCACCCAACTGTACACTCAAAATTGACGCTTTTACTGTATGCAAATTATACAACATAACTACGCCTTGGTAAATTATACTTCAGTAAAGTTAATTTTAAAAAAGCAGTAAACAGGCAGTTTGAAAAAGACTTAAGCGGAACTCCTAGAGATGAGATATATAAACTCGAAATAGAAAATGCAACGGAGAGGTTGCGTCGTAGAGCAAACGCTGAAGAGAGACTCGGCCAACCGAACGATTGCGCAATAAACACCCAGCTCACAGCACAGAAGGGCGACGAGATGGAAGCTACAAAGAGGAGGTGAGGAGGTACGAAGGAAGGCGTGAGAACATCCAAAACAAACGGACTTGGCCTTCTAGAAAGGGAGGAATGGTTTTCAAAGGCATAAAGGCTGAGAGTTTTCCAGAACGAAGGAGAGACGAATCCTCAAACTCAGAAACCCAACCAGGAAAAAAATAAAAAGAAATATACATCTTGGGGGCTCCTGGGCAGCTCAGTCTGTTAAGCGTTCGACTCTTGATTTGGGCTCAGGTCACGATCTCGCTGTTTGCGGGATTGTGCTGAGCACAGAGCCTGCTTGGGATTCTCTCTGTCTCTGTCTCTGTCTCTCTCTCTCTCTCTGCCCCTCCCCCTGCTTGTGTTCTCTCTCTATCTCTCAAAATAAATAAATAAACATAAAAAGAAAAAAGAAATGGACATCTTGATGACCACAAGGAAATTCTGGATTAGCGAGAATAAAGGGGAGACCCCAGGACAGGCTGAGAGCTGAGAGCTGAACTTCCATCAGACGCACGGGAAGCCAGAGGCCGTAGGAGCAGGAAAGCGCAGAGGAAAATCCGCTCTCTCCGCCAGAACTGGACGCTTTGCGAAGCTATTTTTGCGGCGTGAGAGGGAGTTTCAGGCTGTTTCAGACCAAGAAAAGCGGGGGGTGTAGTTCCCAGTGAGGCGCAGAAGGAGCTCGTAGACGATGTGGTTCAGAGAAAGCAAGAACGTGATCTTAGAAGGGGAGTCTGTGCCGCCGACGGAATAGTGAGCAACGAACACGCCAGACATGTGGCTGACTCTCATTAAACACCAACTCTATAATTAGCGGTAGTCATGTCTTTTTTTGAGGGCTTAAAAAAATACAGCGAGCACGCCAGACAACAGTAGCACGTTGAGTCCAGCGGGAAGTGGTGACGGGATTTAAGGTTGGCTAAGGGGCCGTACTGTTTTGCAGGAAAGCGTTTAGGACAGAGGTCTGCAAACCGTGGCCCCTGGGCCAAATTAGGCTCCGTGGTTTTATACATAAAGTTTTATTGGAACACAGCCACGCCCATTCCTTTAGGTATCGTTTATGGCTCATTTCCTGCTACCTACCGCAGCAGAGTCGAGCGATTGCTTCACAGGATGGCTCAAGATGCCTTAAGTGTTTCCTCCCGGGGAACTTCGTAGGACACGTTCGCTGACCTCTGCTTCAGGACAGCTACTGAAGGGACGCAAACAGAAGCTGTGACATCTAAACGGAATGAGGAGAAAAGTCAATTTTTTTTAACGTTTATTTATTTTTGAGAGAGAGAGAGAGAGAGACAGAGTGTGAGCATGAGAGGGGCAGAGAGAGAGGGAGACACAGAATCCGAAGCAGGCTCCAGGCTCCGAGCTGTCAGCACAGAGCCCGACTCGGGGCTCAAACTCACGGACCGTGAGATCATGACCTGAGCTGAAGTCGGCCGCTTCACTGACTGAGCCACCCAGGTGCTTCAGAGAAAAGTCAAAAATATTTTTTTTAATGTTTGTTTATTTTTGAGAGAGAGACAGAGCATGAGCAGGGGAGGGGCACAGACAGAGAGGGAGACACAGAATCCGAAGCAGGCCATCAGCACAGAGCCCGACGCGGGGCTCGAACTCACAGACCGCGAGATCATGACCTGAGCCGAAGTCGGACGCTTCACTGACTGAGCCACCCAGGTGCTTCAGAGAAAAGTCAAAAATATTTTTTTTAATGTTTGTTTATTTTTGAGAGAGAGACAGAGCATGAGCAGGGGAGGGGCACAGACAGAGAGGGAGACACAGAATCCGAAGCAGGCTCCAGCCGTCAGCACAGAGCCCGACGCGGGGCTCGAACTCGGAAATAGTGAGATCATGACCTGAGCTGAAGTCGGACGCTTAACCAACTGAGCCACCCAGGCGCCCCTGTTTATTTTTGAGAAGAAAGAGTGTGAGGGGGGAAGGGGCAGAGAGAGATGGGGACAGAGGATCTGAGGGTCCCAAGCAGGCTCCGGGGCTGACGGCTGCAAGCCCGATGCGGGGCTCGAACTCAGGAGCAGTGACATCATGACTCGAGCCGAAGTCGGCCGCTCAACCGACTGAGCCACCCGCGCTCCGAGTCTCGTCCTTTTCTTAGACTCAAGTGCGTGTGTCACACAGTGATCACGCCCCTTCTCGAGACACCCTCTCTTCCGCACACATCCACTCATTATTGGTTTCCCTCCTACCTCCCTGGCTGCTCCTTCTCAGGCTCCTTTGTTCTCCTCGCCCTCTGGTTGTTGGAGGACTGCAGGGGGCAGGCCCGGAGCACTCCCAGGAGCACTCAGCCAGGGCCCCGGCTTTGAACCAGCCCGACAACTCCTCGCACTCCCGTCTCCAGCCCAGCCAGGCCTCCCAGCCCCGGCGGGACTATCCGTGCCCCACGACCCATCACCTCCTGGAGGCCTAAGTGGCACCTCCGTCCCGACACCTGCAAAACCAGCCTGCCGACTTCCAACCCCCCCCCGACTTCCAGCCCCACGAGCCTGCCCCTCCCCCAGAGCCCCCTTTCAGTCAGGGGCAGCCCCCAGGCTTCTGGTGGCTCACACCCAAACGCGGAGTCACCGCTGGCCCCTCTCTTTCTCCCACACCCCGCATGGGATCCATGGGTGAACCCTGTCGGATCGGCCTCCAAAAACCAGTTTCAGTCGGACCACTTTTTGGTCTGCGTCACTGCTGGTTTCTCATCGGGGTTGTTCCTGCTGTCCCTGACCGGTCTCTCTGCTTCACCCTTGCCTCCCGTGATCTGCTTTCAGCAACGCGGCCAGGGGGATTCTGGTAGGAACCGGGCCACGTCGTGCCTCCTCCGCTCAAACCCTTCCCGTGATTCCTACTCTTGCGTGAGACCCCTCCTTCCGCCTTCAAGGTCAACATGAATCTACTCCCCTCCACCCCTCTGACCTCATCTCCTACACCCTGTCCCTCTTCCTCCACCCCCTGGCCACACTGGCCTCCCAGGGGGCCCTCCGACATGCCAGCCAAGCTCCTGGCTTTGCACATTCTGTTCCCCTTCCCAGCACTCGGATCCCCTGGATGTCCCCACTGCTTGTTCCCTCGCTTCCTTCAGGTCCCCACTCAAGTGTCCCTCTGCCAGAGAGGCTTCCGACCCCTGTACAAAACGGCGGCCTGGCCCTGCTCCGTGGTGTTGCACACCGTGCCTTACCGCTGTTGGCGTTAACCGTGATCGCCTGGCCGAGGGCGTGTTGGTCGGTTTCTTCCCTCTGTTAGGGGTTCAGTTGTGTACCACGGACTCCCTAAATCCAGACGCTGAAGTCCCAACCCCCTTATCTGGAGATAGGGTCTTTACAGAGGGAAGCAAGTCAAAACGAGGCTGTTGGGTGGGTCCCCATCCAAGAGGACTGGAACCGACCAGAAGGAACCAGAAGCAACCAACTCTGTGGATGTGCCGATCTCCAAATTCCAGCCTCCAGCATTTGAGACAGTCAATTTCTGTTGTTGGAGCCGCTCGGATGGGGGCGCTTGGTCACGGCAGCCCCGGCAACTGCATCCACCACTGTGAAGGCACTCTTCCTGCCCCCTTTCCTTGCTCCGCGCCTTGGAAGAAAGTCACTATGAGCAGCCCGTAATTAGGCTGTGCCTCCTTGAGGGCAGAGTATCCACATAAGCTGTTTGGAATCCTCATCCCCGGACACCGTAGGTGTTAGTCATGTGTTTGTTGTCTCCTAGGGCTTGCATTCTGGCTCTCGGGTTCACTGCCGTGTCTCAGCCCCTAGAACAGTGCCTGGCACACGGCAGGGACTTGAATATTCGAACGAACAAAACCGATGAGTCAGCAGTGACGATAATCGGAAGAGGACTATACGATCTACCTTTTTTTGAGAGAGAGAGAGAGAGAGGGTGCAAGGGAGTGAGGGGCAGAGAGAGACAGAGAGAATCCCATGAGGAGTAGAGAGGAAGAGAGAAAAGCAGAGCTCACCCGAAGTGGGACTCAAAAGCTCACCCAGTGTGGGATTCAAACTCACAAACTGTGAGATCACGACCTGAGCTGAAGTCGGATGCTTAACCGACTGAGCCACCCAGGCGCCCGATATATTATCCGCTTTACAGGCATATATAATCCAAGTGGATGAAATAGCACAACTTTGTCTCAAAAGAAACTCCCCCCCCCAATATTAAATCACAGAAAGTTTGGAGAGTAGAAGAATGGAAAAGAGAGAGATGAACAGCAGTGTCGGCCTAGAGGAAACTGGTGTGGCTTTAATGATCACGGATGAGCCATTATTAGGAAACAATAATGTGATTGTTTATAATAACAGGATAATTATACCTAAGTAAATATAGACTTAAGGGGCTTGCCACATCATGTTAAAAGGTTCGGTACATTAGAAAGCCGGAATAGTTCTGAACTCGTACCATCTGATGACACGAGTTCAAAATACATAAGGCCGAGGTTCCTGGCTTTTCTGTTTGCCTTTTTTTAAAAATGTTTTTGAAAATTTATTTTTGAGAGAGAGAGAGAGCATGAGAGTGGGGGGGGGGAGTCAGAGAGAGAGAGAGAGAGGGAGACCCAGCATTGGCTGCAGGCTCCAGGCTCTGAGCTGTCAGCACAGAGCCCGATGCAGGCTCTGGAACTCACGAACCGTGAGATCATGACCTGAGCTGAAGTCGGAGGCTTGACCGATGGAGCCCCCCAGGCGCCCTGTCTTTTTGCCTTTCTTTTACATACCCCGGACTGGGCACCAGAGAAAGTAGCAACGCAGATATGTCAACAGGCACAGGCAAAAATAGTCCCACAAAAGTCTGTCTTCTTGGGCCAAAGAACCAGAAAGGAGGCAGCCGGGGAACCGGCTGTGTAGGACCCTCTACACAATAACCCACTCTCCTCCAGCCACGCACCGCGGACAGAACCGTCTGCAGGATCACCCCAGCAGCAAAATGTGGAAGAATTGAGATCATACTGAGTGTGCTCCCTGACCGTGAGGGAATTAAAATAAAAATGAATCCCAGAAGGGCAATAGGAAAATCCCCAAACTCTTGGAGACTAAAAAAATACATTCGTGAATGATCCGTGCGTCAAAGAGGTCCCAAGAGAAGTAAAAGATACACCGAACTGAATGACAATTGGAATACATCGGATCAAAATGTAGGGGACACAGTAAACCCAGTGCCGGGAGCGAAACCTACACTTGAGGCGCACTTAGAAGGGAAAGGTAGAAGTCTCAAATCAATATCCCAAGCTCCCACTGCAAGAAGTTAGACAAAGCAGAGCAAAGGAAACCCAAACCAAGCAGAGGGAAGAAATTAATAAAAAGCAGAAATGAGTGCAGTCGAGACGGAACAGCAGAGAAAATCAGTGAGACGAAACGCTGGTTCTTCGAGGAGATCGATAAAGTTGACCAATGTCTCGGGAGAGCGCCTGGGTGGCTCAGTCGGTTAAGCATCCGACTTCGGCTCAGGTCGTGATCTCACGGTTTGTGAGTTCGAGCCCTGCGTCGGGCTCTGTGCTGACAGCTCAGAGCCTGCAGCCTGCTTCGGAGTCTGTGTCCCTCCCCCACTTTCTCTGCTCTCCCCCTCCAAAATAAATTAAAAAAAGGAAGTCCAATGAGCACAAGTAACAGTCTCCAGCCGCTGAGCAGATCTGTGGTTCTGCGCCTCAATCACACTCTTCTGAAGCACCGGGAGTGGAAGTGAAAACCAGCCTTGTGAGCACCGCCCATAAAGCAAGTCTCAACAAAAGTGGAATAAATTGTATCATCCAGACCACATCTGACTCTTCCGCGATTAACTCAGAAGCTCAGTAAGGAGAGTAAGAAAAACCCGTTTGTTGGAATTTTTACGAACGGCCCTTGAAATAACTTGTCGGTCAAAGGAAATCGCAGGTGAAACCAGGAACCGAACAAGAGTTGGAAGACCGCAGAGGGCAACCAGGGGGCTCAGCTGAAACGGGTCTTTCGAACGAGATGCGGAATCTGAACTGCTTCGGGCGGAAATCAAGGAAGGCAGAAGATGAACGAAGGAGACCGCCACATCGAGAAGTTAGGAGAAGAACAGGGTTAACCCCGAGAAGGGAATAACGAATAGAAATGTGGGAATCGGTGACCAAATTAGGATGAAAGAAAATCTGAATTTGGTTCTTGGAAAAGATTAATTAAATTGATCAACTTAATCTCTTGAGCTTATTTATTAAAAAGCTTAGAAAATAAAAAAAATAAGTTGATAAACTTTTGGCAGGATTCACTGGAGGAAAAAAGAAAAAGACGTAAAGGGAGTTAGTAAGAAAGATACAAGAGAGTGTACGGTAGGGGTAGGTTACCCGAGGGAGCCACCTCTGTGCCTGGGAGGGACAGGCACCACCCCGGGTCTAGTGGCCTTCGAAGGACCCCCGGAAGGGGGGCTCACCAGCATCCTGCAGTCTTTGGGAAGAGGCAAGCCTGTGCCTCTGGAAGCTTCACAGTCCCACCTGCAAAAGTCCCACTTGCACACACGCGGGAGCTCAGGCCTCCAGGGAGATGCCTGCATCCTCTCTGACGGGAGCCCCTTCCTGGGATAATAGCGAAACTGCCCAGTTACCATGTGTCAAATTACCCGCCTGTTTCCAAAGCAGCCACACCATTTTACATTCCCACCCGCCGTCCGAAGGCTCCCGTTTGTCCACATCTTTGCCGACACTTGTCATTCTCTGTTTTTTGTGGGGTTTTTTTTGATAGTAGCCATTCTAGTGGGAGTGAGGTGGTCTCTCACCCTGCTGACTCATGATACTGAGAATCTTTTCATGTGTCTGTTGGCCACCTGGATGTCTTCTTTGGAGCAATATCTGTTTAAATCCTTTGTCCATTGTGTCGGGACACCTGGATGGCTCAATCGGTTGAGCATCCGACTCTCGATTTCAGCTCAGGTCAGGATCTCACGGTTCCTGGGATGGAGCCCCCACGTCGGGCTCTGCGCTGACAGCGAGGAGCCTGCTTGGGATTCTTTCTCTCTCTGCCCCTCCTCTGTTTGCGCCCTCTCTCTCCCTCTTTCTCAAAATAAATAAATCTAAAAAAAATAAATCCGTTGTCCATTTTGTAATCGGGTTGTCTTTTCACTGTTGAGTTGTAAGAAGTCTTGATATCGTCTGAATATGAGACCCTCGTTAGATGGCAGTCTGCAAATATGCCCCCCCCTTCTCTCAACTGTCTTTCACTTTGTAGCTATTGTCCTTCGAAGCCCCAAAGGTTTACGTTTTGATGAAGCCTAGTTTATCTTTCTTTAGTTGCGAAAAGTAAATTTAAATGAAAAGGAAAATGGCCACCATCACATGCGAAAACGTAGACGTAACGAATTTTCTAGAAAAATATAACTTAACCATACAACTAGTGGCGGGCCAGTAAATGCTTTACGCGATCGGCTTTCGACACCAACGAAACACACACAAGCCAAACCCCCTGCTGGTAGCACTTGACTGATTTCCAAGGTGTAACCGTTCCCACCACGGCCGGTTTCGAGCTCCCAGCAAGACGTCACCGAGCGCAGAGGCGGAACAGAGGTGCCCTGTCCTCTCTGCGGAGCCGTGACACAAGACACAGGCACCCGCCGTGTCTTCCTGCACAGGAGGCCCCACCAAACCACCCTCCACCCTGGTAGAGTTGCTGGCGCCGCGGCTGGCGAGGGATGCCAGGGTCCCAGCAGAGAGGGGCGGTGTGGGACTCACCCCTGCCGCTGGCCCGGTCCCTTTCTGGGCAGCATCGCTCAGCAGCGGTCCTGCCTGAACCTTGGAGCCTCATCAGGCTTGCGTGGACTCATGCGTCCCAGAATGTCAGTGATCAGCGTCTGGAAACTGAGGCTCAGAGAAGGCCAGCAAAATGCCCAAGGTCACACAGCTGGACCAACTGGGACCCGAGCCTCTCTGCCTGCCCCATGGTTCTCTGCAGGGAGCATGGCCCCACTCCAAGGCTGCGGCGCCGGGCAGGAGGGAGCACGGTCAGGACTGGGCCACGGCTGGAACCCTGCCTCCCCGGGACCTCTGTCCTGTGAGGCAGACAGCTCAGAGGAGGCGGGCTGCCTTCCGGAGCCTTCCGGAGGCTGCGGGTACCAAGGAGAAATGAAGCGTGGGCTTCAGAGGCAGACGGCCGGGCGGGCATTCCAGCCCCCCACACAGGTGCTGCGCGACCTTGGGTGAAGTGTCTCAACGTCTCTGAACCTCTGTTTCCGCTCACGAAGGTGTTGGGTCTCCCAACGGTTGTGATGAGCTCACGTGCAAGGGCCCCCCCTGGGCTGGCACACGGGAGGTGCTCAGTCCATAGAACGTGCCTCTGCTTCCTTCCCCTGGCTTTCTCTTCTCCTCCCCAGGGGATCCTGGTGGCCGATGGTGGGGGGCTGGAGGAGGGACCACGTGCTCCTGCGTGCCCCACCCCCACCCCCGCCGCGGCAGATCCCTACCGTGGCCAGCTCCTGGGTCGGCCCCCTTAGGGGACACTCTGGGGGAGTACCGAGCCAGGAGTGGGGAAGGGGGTTCAGCCCCAAGGCAATCCCCAAATATCCCCAATACAGAGATCTTTCTGCCGCCTGGGCTGTTCCCTCGAGGACAGGTTGCGCTGTTCTCCTCGGCCCCAGGCTGGGAGAGCGCCCAACAAGGGTTAGGGGGCTGAGCCGTGCGGCTGAGGCGCTGCGTGGCCTCAGGCCCGTCCTTGCCCTTCCTCTGGTCCTCACCGTTCCCTTCCGTACAAGGCAAGAGTGGGGCCGACTCAGCCCTGGGGACCCTCTGGCTCAGACTGTGGGGGATTTCCAGCCCCTGCCCAACCTTGGCTCACACAGAAACCGTGCCCCAGGCTCCCTGGGCCAGACCCATAAACCAGGCTCATAAAGTTGAGAGCAGGCCTCTCTCAAATAAAAGAATGTTTCCTACAGAGGATTGAGAAAGACCGGCTCTGGGCGCCCCCGAGTCAGCCATCCAGGGGCGCTGGTTACAGGGCGTTCAGCTGCCCAGCCGTCTGGGCCAAGGGTATGGGAACACCAGCTCCCTTAGTCACCCGCCCCTCTTTCCTGCCTCCTTCCCCCCCCCTTCCCTCCGGAGATAAACTCAGCCTCTAATCCTGCCTTCCTGTGTGACCTGGGCCTGGCACGTCTCCTTCTGCGCCTCAGTTTCCTCGTCTGTCGAACAGGGGGCCCAAGCCCTCATTTCCGGATGGTGACAAAGCATCAGGCACGTCAGGGGAGCATGTTGAGGAAGACAGTGTATTTACGAAAGCCGTTTGCCACAAGCGAGTAAAAGCGGGATTTAAGAATGACGTTCGTGATAGAACGAGTCCCCTTCACAGACAGGAAGACTTTCCTTAGGGCTCCTCCATCAAACCAGAGATTCCTCGGTTCAGAACCGTGCCTCCACCTTAGATCAGAAGGCTCGATACAGAGAGACGAGCTGTGCTTAACTCTTAGCTCCTATAAGGTAGGAGTTGTGTTTCCCCCATCAGACTAGCTGATCCGTGTAAGCAGAGGCTGTGCCGCCCCCATCAGATTGGAAGCTTCCCGAGGGGAGGGGCTGTGTCTCCCCCATCGGAGAGAAGAGTCCCCACGGACAGCTTGTCTCTACACTCAGTCCGGGGCTCCCACAGAGCATGGGCTGTGCCTGCCACTTCAGACTGGAGGCTCCTTCCCGGCCAGCGCCCAAGGGGACGGTGTGGCGGGGCGGCTGCCGCGTGTGTGCGGGGCTGGCCTTTGGGGACCAGAGCGGGGACTCGGGGGAAGTAGGAAGCACAGGGAGCAGGAAGTGTGCACTGAAGCTGAGCAGTGGCTCGGGCCACGCGGGCACCGGGCGCTCCCAGGGCCGAGGGCCAGGGTCAGGCTGGGTCCTTCAGGCCCGCGTCGGGGCTGGCTGGCTCCTGGGCCTCGGCGGGGTTTCCCCGGGGACGTCGCAGGGGCCGGGGGCCCTGGGAAGTTGCGGGCCAGCAGGTGGCGGAGGGGTGGCAGGAGGTGCCTGCCTCCCCTGCCCTCGGGTCTCAGTGCCGGGAGCGCTCTGAGGAGCAGCCACCCCTTCCTCTCCCGGTACAGTCGTAAGGACCGAGGTCGCCGAGACGGTGCCCAAAGCCACAGCCGGTGCGCCCGCGCCGCGTCAGCGCTGGGTCCCGGGGCTCCTGACTCCCTGCCCGCCGCCTCTTCCACTCTGCCCGCCTGCTTCTCGCAGTCGCGCTCTTGGGGAGCCTCCGCTCCGATCTGGGGGTGAGCGGGACCCTCCCCACCCACCCCAGCGTTAGCGCCGAGCCTGGATAACTCGGGGAGGGGGGGCCCATCCAGGAGGACTTCCTGCGCCTCTTACCTCTCCTCCGGACCTTTCCCTCCTCCTTCCCGTCTACCGCGCGTTCCCGGCTCCGGAACCGGCCCCTCGCTCCAGGAGACTTCCCAGAACAGAGCCCTGAGTGAGGGC
Organism: Paguma larvata; assembly: GCA_030068075.1. Classification (NCBI taxonomy): domain Eukaryota; kingdom Metazoa; phylum Chordata; class Mammalia; order Carnivora; family Viverridae; genus Paguma; species Paguma larvata. The sequence goes on from CM057833.1 coordinate 11,977,772, forward strand.
GCAGGCGGCCGCGCACCTGCGAGGGGCCCGGGGGCCCGGCTGGGGAAGCCAGCCGCGAGCACGGCTGTCCCCGAGGGCTCCTGAGTTTCGCGTGGCCTCCTCCGCTTACGACAGGGGGCGGGCGGTTTATATTTTTCGTGTGGGTTTATAGTCATTTCTAATGTATCCCGGATGTGCGCCTTTTTCGGGTATACGGATAATGAGCATCTTCTCCTGTACGCGAAAACTTACTTCCGTCCGTCACGGGTCATTCCAGGAGCGGCGGCGAGGACACGCCGGCCCCGTCGGTGCCCACGCCCGTGGTGCGCCCCTGCTCTAAAGAGAGCTCCCGTCTGGAGAGGGAGATGATGTTTTGGAGGGGCACATGCACCCCAGTGTTTATAGCGGCGCTGTCACAATAGCCAAAGTATGGAAAGAGCCCGAATGTCCATCGGCGCATGCGCGGATAAAGTTGTGGTTTATATGTGCAATGGAGTATCACTCGGCGATCAAAAAGAATGAAATCTTGCCATTTGCAGCTACGTGGACAGAACTGGAGGGCCTTATGCGAAGCGAAATTAGTCAGAGAAAGACAAATATCATAGGACTACACTCGTAGGTGGAATTTAAGATACAAAACAGATGAACATCAGGGAAGGGAAGCAAAAATAATATAAACACAGGGAGGGGGACAAACCGTAAGAGACTCTTAAATCTAGACAGAGGGCTGCTGGAGGGGCCGCGGGAGGGGGGAGGGGCTAAATGGGTGAGGGGCGTTAAGGAACCTACTCCTGAAATCATTGTTGCACTGTGTGCTAACTACCTTGGATGTAAATTAAAAAAATAAATAAATAAAAAAAAAGAGAGCTCCCCTCTGGTGGAGGAGACAGACGTTCAGCAGGGGAAAGAAGGGCGGCCGCCTCTCCTCGAGCTAACAGGATTTTCTTTACCAACATGTTATTAAGGAGGATTTCTTCTGAAGCCAGGTGGGGTTGGGAAAAAAAGAAAAAAAGGTTTCCCTGTGTTTATTTTCTGGGCTGGGTCCTTATATCCTTCGCAGTGAGCACTGCTTCTAGAAGTTTCCCGGACTCCCTGAGTCCCGGTGGGGGAACGTGTGCTCGCCTGCGGACCTCTCCCCCGGGGCCCTGCCCTGGTTTTGCGTGCTGCGGCCGGACTCATCAGGACACGGTGGGGAGCCTGAGGACACTTAGCTGACGTCGGCAGAAGTTGGGAACAGCCTCCCTGGCTCTCGTCAGTTCTGGAAGGCAGTCCGAGATGGAAGGCTGGGACGGGGGGAGGTGGAGGTGACCCGGTGGAGGGCCTGGTTCCTGGCAGAGACGACAAGGTTGGGGGGTTCCTGAGCTGCCCTTCCCAGAAAACGTAGCAGGAGGTAAGCTTGGATGCGGCAGGCGTGTGTCGACAGCCTCTAGGGTGTTGGCTCCGGACCATCTGATAAGACCCGGGTCCTGCTTGCCAAAGACTTAATGAGATTGACTGTGTTTTCTTTGCAGCCAGGCAAAGTGCCAGAGGTCCTGGCTTTTACCTTTGTCTCTGTGGGTGGCTGCCGTGTGACCCAGAGCCAGTCACTTCCCCTCTCTGGGCCTCCGTCTCTCTCTCCCTTGCCCTTCCTCCTGCACCCTAGCAACGGCGGATCGAGTTTGACTGGCTGAGTAACCTGATGGCTCCCGGCCTCAGTTTCTCCACGGCTACTACCTGGGAGGTGTTGGTGGCAGTGGGGGTGGGGGGGCGCCCATCTGACCACGGGACCCAGGGCAGGTGCAGTGCAGGTGATCAGTACGTGTCTGAGTTTGCAGGAGCAGGAGGCTCGGGGAAGGGGAGCCCCTGGGGGAAGCAGGGAGCTCAGAGGGGGACCGTCGGTGCTCTGGGACTCAGGGAGCTCCTGGCTTCTCGTCGGCCTGGCCCGGCTCTCTTCCTGCCGTCCCATCAGGGTCTCCATCTTCTTCTCTCTGGTTTCTGTCCCTCCCTCTGTCTTTCAGTTTGTCTGTCTTTGTCCCTGCTGTTCTCTGTGTCTTTCTTCTTCTGTCCCTTTGTTCTCTGTTGGGCTTCCTTTGTCTCTGTCTCTCCTGGTTTCTTCCCGTCTCTGGGCGTCTCTGTGTCCCCTCTCCCTCCACCTCTCCACTCCCACCTCTCCTCTCCGGAGGCCTGCCTGGCCTTCCCAAGCCCCCTGGCCAGGCCTGGCCTCCCCAAGACCCCTGGCCAGGCCTGGCCTCCCCAAGCCCCCCTGGCCAGGCCGGAATGGGGAGAAAGCCGGAGCTCCGCCCTTACACAATGCCGGGCTCCGCAAGGCTGCAGGGCCCAGCCGCGGGGGCAGGAGATGGAGCCCAAGGGCCTGTCAAGGGGCGGCCGGAGCCGCAGCCTGGAGAAGCTGGGGGCTGCTCACTGGCTGCGGGAGGGCGGCGGGAACTCCTGCACCCTCTCGAGTCGTGATCGTTTTCATTCAAGCCGGCTCCCTGATCTCCCAGGGCCGGAGGCCTGGCCGCTCCCCACCCCTGCCCTCGGAAATACGCGGTCTCGCCAGAGTGATGAGAGAACTGGGGTGAAAACAGGTGGTTTCCAGGAGCAGAGCCTGGGGTGCTGCTTAGAGAACAGAACATTCCCTGGGGGCCAGAGGCAGGCGGGGTGGCTTCCTGGAGGAGGTGGTCTTCGAGGGGAGGGAGGTGGGGGAGGGAGAGGTGGGCAGGGGCGGGAACTAACGTGCACAGAGTGCGGGGCCAGAGGCCTGGCCCGAGCTGAGTGCTTTGTAAACGTGACCTCCGTTTCTTCGTCCGCAGCGTGGGGACAAGCCCGGCCACCACCGGTGAGGTGTCGAGGGGCACGTGGTGGAAAGCCAAGCTCTGGGACCGAAGGTGCGCTTAACGAGCCCCATTTTGCAGATGAGGCCAAAGCGGTCCTAGAGGGGCCGCGCACGGTCACCCAGCCGGTGGATGTCGGGCTCTGTCCGCTATTGGCGCAGCGCGTCCCCTCGCCACACCCCGACCCTCCTTCTTCCTTCCCTGTGTGGGAGAAACGGAACGGGCTGTGTGGCCTTGGACAAATTGCTGGCCCTCTCTGGGCTTATTATTGGTCACAAATCAGGCCGTTGGCTTTCAGAGAGGCCCAGGGTCCTGCTCAAGGGGTGCAGGACTGCTGGAGAGGGGAGCAGGGGTGAGCAGGCGGGCTTTGGGCCCCTACTGCACTGGGTCCTCAGTGTCTTTTCTGTCTGTTTTAAATGCCAACCCCTGAAACTTCCAGCTTCTCTCTACAGCCTCCTCTTTCCCTGGCTTTTTAGGAGTGTATGTGCCCCCCCCACCCCCACCCCAGCCATCCGGGCCCTCCCTGGTGCGTGTCTGTCTGTCCCCCAGGCTAGCCCCCAACCCCCGGGCTCAAGCCAGGCCAGGGCCAGCAGGGGCCAGGTGGCCAAGGGCCACGTCATGGAAGGCTCTGGGGTGTGAAGGTGCCAGAGAGACGGAGTTGGGCGGCCGGGGCTCAAATGGCCATAATAGCGTGAGGCCTCCAGGACCGGGTGTCTCTTGAGTCCTGCCATCCGGTCTCTGTGCCGGACAGAGGACAGTCTGGCCTCCCCAGGGCAGAAGCTGGGGGCGTGCGCAATGTAACCAGAGGGGGGAGGCCAGCGGCCCCCGCAGCCCGGAAGCGCCAACAACGGTAGAATGTGGCAGTTAGCACCCGAGCTCCGAGTCCTGCGGATGGGGCTGCGGCTCTGTTTCCGCCCTCGTGAGCCGGGGACGAGCGCCTCGACTCCCTCCTCTGCCTGGGTCCCACACGGGAATGAAAAGGTGCTCAGAACAACGCAGGCGCCGATCAGTACCAGCTTCCTCTCCTTGCGTGCGTCCCCGGCCCTCGGCCCATCGCCCTACCGTGGCTCTTGGAAAATTTCCTTGTAACGAAGCGTTCGTACACCCTCATTCCCGTCAACGGTGCTCTCCCAGAAGACGGGCTGCGGCCAGGTCTTGCTCCTCTGCCCATGGCCTGGCCTGTGGTAGGTGCCCAAGAAATCTTTGTTTTTTTAAAAAAACATTTTAATGTTTATCTTTGAGAGAGAGAGAAAGAGACAGAGCGTGAGCACGGGAAGGGCAGAGAGAGAGACAGGGAGACCCAGAATCCGAAGCAGGCTCCAGGCTCTGAGCCCTCAGCACAGAGCCCGATGCGGGGCTTGAACTCAGGAACGGTGAGATCACGACCTGAGCCAAAGTTGGACGCTTAACCAACTGAGCCATCCAGGCACCCCTACATACGTCATTTTAAACGTCTACGTTATTGTAGGCTTTACAAATTAAGAGACTAAGCCCAGGGCTCCGAAATCTAAGAAATGGCTGAGCCCCGACTGGAGCCACAGAAGGGCCCGGCACCTGGGAGCCTCGGGACGCTGGAGCAGGCATGTCGGGGGAAGGCCAGAACAGACGCGTGGGAGCCCCGGGGCGAGGGGCATGGGGGGCTGCTCAGGTCTTGGCCCGGACTCGGTGGGGGTGAGAGTCAGGGCGGAGGGGGCCACGGAGGTTTGGGAGGGAGAGCTGGCACAGCAGGTGGGATGACCGGCTGTTGGGGATGAGGGAGGGGAGGATCAGAGAGACGGCCCGGGTCTCTGGCTTGGCACCCGAGCTGGCGGCCACACCGTTTGCTGCGACGGGACGGAGCCGGTCGTGGGCAGAGAAGGAGGTGAGGCGCCTGGGAGGGTGCCGAGCCGGCCACTCGTGGGGGTGGGGCTGCCTCCGCCTGACCACGAGCCCCTGGGCCTGTCCGCGCCCGGCCCAGCCCTGCACGTGAGGCCACTAACGCCTCTGACGCTGCCGCGCGGAGCCTGGGAGCCCGTCCCAGAGCCGGGGAGGGAGTTGGTGATCCCAGAAGGTCCGTGGTGCGCCGCAGAGGCCTGGGCCTGCGTTTCCGGCTTTGAGGGGATGTGTGGATTGATGTGGGTGACTCACGGCCTTGGCTGCTTCCTGCTATTAGAGCCGCTGGCCCTAGGCTCTCCGGCTCTGCGGTGTCAGTGGGTGCCCTGCTCTCTCGCCGTAGTTGAGTCAGGGCCCTGGAGGCCCACAGGGGGGGGGCCAGGATCCTGTCCGGGGTGCCCCGGAGCGTGAGAAGGGGTTGGGGTGCCCCGGAAGACCCCAGCGGGCGAGTCAACATAAGGAACCGGCGGCGACGGCTCCGGTGCCCAGAACAGCACGCGTGGTCAGAGGAGCCCGGGACCCTGCATCCAGACCTGGCTTCCTGTGGCTCCACTGCGTTGTTCTGTGCGTGTCTTTGCTCTTCTCTGAGCCGTGGTTTTCCCGGCTGGAAAATTAAGGGGCGCTAGAGGCCCTTCCGGCTTGAAACAGGAGAATCCCGGGAGGCAAGGGGGCCCGGCCCCGTGGCACTCAGGGCTGCCGGGACGGGAGGAGGGCCACGGGCAGAGGGTCCGGAGACCTGGGCTCCGTTAGTCCCCCCAGCCGCCCGCCACCTCCCCTGATGGCTGGCCTAGGTAAGCTCAGGCGCACAGGCTGCGTGTGGGGGCTGGGAGAGGGGTCCCCCAAGGAGAAGAGCCCACGGCTGGTATCAGCAAGCCCGGGAGCAGTCCAGAGCCCGTTCTGACCTCACACAAGGTTTGAGGCAGATTCCTTGCCCCAGTGGTGCCAGGGCTTACCTGGGCATCAAATGACTTCCCCAACCTGATGCATTTCTTCCAACACCCTCCTTTTTCACCAGTTTTTAGTTTTTTTGAAGTTTATTTATTAGAGAGAGTGAGAGAGAGTTAGAGAGAGCGCAAGCAGGGTAGGGGCAGAGAGAGAGGGAGAGAGGGAATCCCAAGCAGGCTCTGAGCCATCAGCACAGAGCCCGATGCAGGGCTCAAACTCACGAACCGTGAGATCATGACCTGAGCCAAAACCAAGAGTCGGACGCTTAACCAACTGAGCCCAGTTTTCTAAATAATTCCATGTTGGGGTCTCAACAATGGCCCAAGGGGAGAAGTCTGACTTACAAATGGGCTTTGGTTGACCTATAGTGAGTGTTCTGTTTTTAAGAAATACGGAATTTGGGGCGGCTGGGCGGCTCAGTCAGTTAAGGGTCCGACTTCTGCTCAGGTCGTGATCTCACAGCTCATGGGTTCAAGCCCCGCATGGGGCTCTGTGCTGACAGCTCAGAGCCTGGAGCCTGCTTCGGATTCTGTGTCTCCCTCTCTCTCTGCCTCTCCCCTGCTCACACTCTGTCTCTTTCTCAAAAATAAATAAACAAAAAAAAAAAAAAAAAAAGAAACATGGAATTTTAATGCTTTGGGCAAAGCAGGTTTTATTCCCTTTGCCAGTTGCCGCCTGCCCTAGCGCGATGCTCCTGGCGACTTCCCACGTCTGTGTTACCTGCCCAACCCCGAGGGCATCTGAGTCTGGACATTCTGCTCTAGCTCAACAAGCCCGTTTTACGAATGGGGGGACGGGAGGTGGGGGCTCCTGGGTTAAGGGAACCGTAGGTTCCCTGAGGTTGGAAGAGCCCCGGAGGTCCCCGAGGGTCTCCTCTTCAGATCCCTGCTCCGATACCCTTTCCCCAGCGAGCTCTTCGCTGATCCGCCCTACCCAAACAGCACCCCTCCTCCTCTGCCCCTCTCCCCTACCTCTCTGTGTGTCGTTTCCTGACCCCGTGATGTCAGTCTGCTCCTCCCAAATGTGGCCAATCAAGCTGGAAATCCCAAGTTCAAATAGACCGCAGCATAGGTACACAGGATGTGTCTTTTGTGGGTTGTGGGCAGGGCAGGGGCCCGGGCAGGTCATGGGGTCTTAAAGGAAATGTCCTAGGAGCCCGAGCAAAGGGCAGAGGGTGGGCGGGGAAGCCGAGAGCAGGAAACTCTTCTTATTTTTCCTTAAAGAGAGACTTCTTCTTCTTTTTTTTTTTTATTTTGTAGGCTCCACGCCCAGTGTGGGGCTTGAACTCACGATCCTAAGATCAAGAGTCAGATGCTGCACTGACTGAGCCAGCCAGTAGTAAAAACATTTGCTTACCGAAACTTTCAAATAATACACAAAAGCATAAGGAAGAAGGTAAAGAAAGTGCACACCCCAAAACAGAGGTCTTCTCTCTTCCAGGGACCCGGTCAACAATTAGAAGCCATCCAGGGTCACATGGCTTGGGCTCGAATGTTGGCCCGACTGCTTTCCAGGTTCAGACCTTGAGAGGATCCCTTAACTCCTCTGTGCCTCGGTTTCTTCATCTGTAAAGTGGGGAGGCATCGCTGTTCCTCTCAGTCTCTCTGCCCACTCTCTGCTGTTCCCTCCCTCCTCCCTCTGGCTGTGAGGACATTTCCTATAAGACATGATGCACCAGCTTGCCTTCTTTCCTCTTTCCCATCTTTCTGTCCATCCATCCATCCATCCATCCATCCATCCATCCACTTGTCTGTCCATCCATCCATCTATCCATCCATCCACTTGTCCGTCCATCCATCCATCCATCCATCCATCCACTTGTCTGTCCATCCATCCATCTATCCATCCATCCACTTGTCCGTCCATCCATCCATCCATCCATCCATCCATCCATCCATCTATCCATCCACTTGTCCGTCCATCCATCCATCCATCCACTTGTCTGTCCATCCATCCATCTATCCATCCATCCACTTGTCTGTCCATCCATCCATCTATCCATCCATCCACTTGTCTGTCCATCCATCCATCCATCTGTTTGTCTATCCATCCATTCATCTGTCCATCCATCCATCCATCCATCCATCCATCCATCCATCCATCCACTTGTCTGTCCATTCATCCATCCATCCATCCATCCATTCATCATCCATCTATCCATCCATCCACTTGTCTGTCCATCCATCCATCCATGCATCCATCCATCCATCCATCCATCCGTCTGTCCATCCATTCATCCGTCCATCCACCCATCCATCCATCCATTTGTCTGTCCATCCATCCATCCATCTATCCATCCATCCATCCATCCATTCATCCATCCATCCATTTGTCTGTCCGTCCATCCATCCATCCATCCATCCATCCGCTTGTCCATCCATCCTTCTCTAACGGGCATAAGTGCTTTTTGGGAACCTGCTTTTTACACCCCACATTACGTTACATGTGAAAAAGCGGCTCCTGTTCTCATGGGGGGGGTAGGGGTGGAGTGGAGCCCCCTGTGTCGTGTTGCTAGGTCCCGTGTCCACAGGGTAAACCTAGACTCTGTGTCGGTGCCATTGTGTGTAGAGAACTTTGCGAATCCAGAACAATCAGAGATGTTGGCTTCAAAGAAAGATGTTTCAGGGTATCTGGGGGGCTCGGTCGGTTAAGTGTCCGACTTTGGCTCAGGTCATGATCTCACGGCTGGAAAGTTCGAGCCCCGCGTCGGGCTCTGTGCTGACAGCTCAGAGCCTGGAGCCTGCTTCGGATTCTGTGTCTCCCTCTCCTTCTCTCTCTGTCCCTCCCCTGCTCGTGTTCTGTCTCTCTCTCTCTCAAAAGTAAATAAACATTAAAAAAAAAGAGAAAGATGTTTCAGGAAGACTTTCAGAATCAAATGAAACAAATAAATGTTTGAGGGGCGCCTGGGTGGCTCAGTTGGTTGAGCATCCAACTCTTGGTTTTGGCGCAGGTCATGATCTTATGGTCTTGTGAGTATGGAGCCTGCTTGGGATTCTCTGTCTTTCCCTGTCTCTCGGCCCCTCCCCCGCTCAGGCACTGTCTCTGTCTCTCTCAAAACTAAATAAATAAACAAACAAAAAAATGAAATAAATGTGCCATGTTTATGTTTCCTGTCTTCCTAGTCAGGCTGGGGGTTCCTGGAGCAGGGACTACGTCCCCCTCCTGCCCACTCTAACTCCTCCCGCCTAGACCTGTGGACGGTGGGGGTTCTGGTTGTGCGTCCTTTTTCTGTCTTGAGCAATGGCTGCTGGGAACGAGGGGTGCTGTGGCCGGGGGGGTGTCCCGTGCTTTTCGAGGGAACTCTTCTCCTCCTCCTCCTCCTCAATGCACAGTGTGGGGGGAGCGTGTCACTCGAAAAGCATTGCTTCCCCCTAGGCCTAGTCGACTCTTCCTGTCTAACTGGTCCGACATGGGCCGGCCGAGCCCCTTGGCCACCCTGCCCTCCCTCAGCCCTCCCCACGTCTCGACAGCTCTAGCCTTCCAGCGGCGGCGGCCCCAAGCCCTGCTGTCATCCCCAACCCCCCTCTTTCTCTCACGCCGCGTTCCGGTCGGCCAGCCGCCCTCCCATCCCCGTCCTCGAGAGACATTCAGATTCAGAATCCACCTGCTCCTCCGCACGGTCATGGTTGCCCCCAGGACCAAGCCACTGGCCTCTCAACTCTTCATCGTGTCTCCCAGAAGACAAACGCTGTCAGAATAGGGACCGTGGTCTGTTTCGTCCTCAGCCGTGACCCCATCGCTGAGAGGAGTGCCCAACACGACGCAGGTGCGCAGCGAAGGCTTGTCCACTGAGATTCCACGAACACCCCGAGAACAGGCAGCACGGGCACCTGCCGGAGCCGCCGAGGAGGGATTTTGAGAAACGAATCAGCCGTCCCCAGCCCGTTGCCCTGAGCTCCTTCTGAGCTGCGCTCCTCACTGGCTGGCCGGGGGTGCTCCCCTGGGGTGGCTTCTGCCATCTCTGAGTTGGGGTCCAAGGGCATAACCTCACTTTCTAGGGATGACGTAGAGAGTTGGGAGTCCTCCTGACTTACCGGGGGTAAGCCACGGCTCTCGCACTGACTGGCAAAGGTTCTGGAGCCATGATTCTCTTCCCTATGAAATGAGAACACTGGTAATAGTTGCCAGCATTTCTTCTAGCAAATACTAGGTGTCAGGCACTCTGCTAAGCCTCTGGCTCACACATCCCCACCTCAGTCAAAGGGAACAGGTACAACTACCGTCTCGTGCGCGGGAAAACGAAGTCACGAGACGTGGGTAACTGCCCAAGATCATAGGTTGTAAGGGGCAGAGGCGGGATTCGAATCCCGGAGGTCTGGCTGCGCTGCGCTGTGTAGGCTGCCTGATCTCAGCCCGGGAGATAAGATCTCTGCCTGGTACTCGCTCGGCCCTCAGAGAATGCTGACATCATTACAGTGTGGGTTCGGCGTACGAGCGTCCCAGGAACAGGGGCCAAGCTAGGGAAGGAAGGACGGGGCCGATGGGGAGCTCCTGTTGACAGCCGAGCCCTGCTCCCTCGGGGTCCCCCGCCGAGACCCCCGTTCCCCCGTCTCTCCAAGAGACCTCGGGCGCTCCCCTCCTGGCCTCCTGGTTGGGTAGGCCTGAGTGAGGTGGGCTGGGCACCTGGGCACGGAGCCAGGAGGTGGGGACTCGGCTTAGGCAGCTAATCAGGTCACAGGGTGAAATTAAAAGGGAGGAGGAGAGCGCCGAGCCCATCAGAGTGCGCGCTCCTTCCTGGTGACTTGGTGCCCGGGAGAGGAGCCGGGGGAGACAGGGCGCGCAGAGGCCGGCAGCCAGGGGGGGGCGCGGGATGGCCCCGCGGAGAGCCGTGCGGCTGTCCCCGAAGAAGCCCACCTACGCCGTGTGTGTGGTGGGGGTCGAGACGTACCTGGACGTTCACAGGTGAGCACGCGGAAGCAGCCGCCGGGCTGCGCTGGGCTGGGCTCCCCTGCGGACCCCAAGGCCACGGGGGCGGGTGCCCGGTGGACAAACCCGACGTGTCGGAGGGTGCTGGTAGGAGGTCGTTCGGAGAGCGGAGCAGGAGGGAGGTGGGATGGGGAGCCCGCGAGGGAGGAGCTAGGGGGTCTCCCAGGCACCTGGGTCACGGCTTTGGGCTCAAGCCCGTGGATGTGGGTTCCAGCCTTGAGCCCCGCGGGCTGTGCGTTCTGACGTCCGAGTGAAACTTGTGTGCCACGGCAGAACGACCCGGGGGCCAAGACGGGAGCAGGACCGGGCTGCCCCGATTTTCACCCTCCGTTTCTTGCCTGCAACCCACCTGTCTGAACGGAGGTGTGGGGCGTGTGGCATCTCGGGCCTTGGAGGCCAGCCAGGGTGATTGGGATCAGGAGGGGAGTGTCAGAGGGATGATTCAAGGAGTTAATAAAGGACAAGAACCTGGAACAAGACCCGGGCTTGTGTCTGCCACCGTGGTGATGGTGCCGGCGGAGATGGTGGCAGTGGTGACATCTGAGGGGCCACAGAAGAATCAGCTTCTCCGGTCGGCCCAAACCCTTCCTGTCCTGGCTCTGCCCAGGTGGGGGTCCAGGGACCTGGCCCAGCTTCCGTTTCTCCACCTGGCCGCTGAGGGAGCCGGACTTGGGGATCTTGGGGGTGGGGCTCTTCCAGCTCTGACGCTGTCCCTGGCCTCTGTCCCCACTGGCGCAGATCGGGGGCTCAGGGCGGGAGTCTCCCTCTCAGAGGAGGTGGGCGCTGGGGAGCCCGTTACAAGGGGTGATCTGGGCTCCCCCTGCCCGCGTGGGTCTCCGTTCTTGCGCTGTCCCTGTCCCCGTCTCCAAGTCCCTTGGCATCCTCAGGTTCGGGCGCCGGCCCCGCTGGGGGGCGTGAGGAAGCTGCCCCGGCTCGGCCAGCGCTGCTGTGCCCCTGGTCGACTCTGGAAGGGGGTGCTGCTTTGGGGTCCTGCGTGAGCATTTGGACAGCCCCCCAGCAAAGAGCCTTTCAGGAGCCGTCACATTGGTTGTGACTAGGGACTCAGCCACTGAGAGTCTCTAAACTAGAAAACAAGGGTTTATTCTGCAGCAAGTTGGCTTAAAAGTAGACTTGAGGAAGCCCTTCCTGCCCGTGGGGTCGGGGATGGCGGAGGAGGGGCTGTGCGATTGTCAGCTTGGGACGATATGAAGGGGAGCCTGAAGCTCCCCCAGGGCCTGGGCTGACTGGGAGGATGGGGCTACACTCCACGATGAACTTGGGGCTCCTCCGCCCCCATTGCCAGGTGTCTGGCTCCAGCTGAGGCCAAGCGAGGGGTTGGTTGCTACTTAGCCTTGCTGGTCGAAGGGGGAAAGCCCTCCCGAAGACGGGGTGTCGCCTGAGTGGCGGGGAGCTCAGCCCTCCGGGAGAGCCGGCGGCGATGGGCTCGTGAGGTGACATCACGGGAAGTGATTAGTTCCCTAGGGTGCTGTGTGGACTGGTGTTTGGAGAAATATTTGTGTTTGAGGTCATTGTGTGCCCCGGCCCGAGGAAGCCCTTAGAAATATTCTCTGACTCAGGGGCGCCCGGGTGGTTTTCAGCGGACTGAGCGTCCGACTTCAGCTCAGGTCGTGATCTCACGGTTGGCTCGTGAGTTCGAGCCCCGCCGCCTCGGGCTTGCTGCTCTCAGAGCAGAGCCCGCTTTGTGGGGATTTGCTGTCTCCCTTCTCTCGGCCCCTCCCCCACTTGCGCGCTCTCAAAAATAAATCAAACATTCAAAAAAGAACACCCTGACTTAGCACGTGCTACGGACTCTGTCCCCTTCCCGTCACTCTGATGGACTAGCTCACCGCCCTGACCCTCCAGGTCTGGTCAGACTGCCCTGGTTGTCCCTGTCCTTGCTCAGAGGTGGCCCCCGGAAGGACTCATGCCAAAAAGGAGGGGGCGGGCAGTGTGGGGAGTCCATGCCTGGTGCGGTCTGGTCTCTTTGTCTGCCCAGAGGCCATAATGAACGTTTATCCTCTGGAAGGGAGGAGGAGGCTGGCCGGATCTCTACCAAACCTCCCCCCCCTCCCCGCCCTGCACAAAAGCATCAAAGCAAATGATGGGGCTCTCCGCAGGGCCTCCCTGATGAGCCAGAGACTGGCCCCAGGCTGCTGCTTTTTCCTGCGGTTCTGTGCATTTCAGAGAAAGAAAGTGCGGGAGCAGAGTCCTCAGACGCGTGGTGTGTATATGCATACGTGTTCTTACTGTTTACATTGAGTAAATTGATGCTTTTAACTCGCACGGGAGTACATTGAAGCATAATTCTGCTGCTCGTGGCGTAATTACAGGACTGATGCAGACGCTAATTCATCATGACTGACAGGCTCCGGAGCGGGGCCGGGACCGGGGTTAAGAGCCGGGTGAGGGGGCTCCGTCGGTTCAGCGGCCGACTTTGGCTCAGGTCATGATCTCACGGTCTGTGAGTTCGAGCCCCGTGTCGGGCTCTGTGCTGACGGCTCAGAGCCTGGAGCCTGCTTCCGATTCTGTGTCTCCCTCTCTCTCTGCCCTTCCCCTGCTTGTGCTCTGTCTCTATCTCTCTCTTTCATAAATGAATTAAAAAAAAAAAAAAAAAGAGCCGGGTGAGGACCTTCTCTCCTCCTGGCTCCATCCCGGGCCGCACTGCATTCCTTTACTAGAAGTAATGTCACCGTTTAGGTGTGAGGTGCCTGGAGCAGGTGAGGCCAGGGTCCTCCCTCTGTTCCACGGCGGGCGATGGGCCGAGTGTTGTGGAGTCTGACTTGGAAGGGTGGAGGGTAGGTTCTTGGAACAGAAAATGCTGGCCTCCGGGTGGGCCTCCGGGGTCAGCCACTCCTTAATCCTACAGGTGTCTCTGCCTCCTTGGTCCCCCTGGCCACCTGCCGTTTGAGACCACGGGACCCTCCCTTCCCTGCCCCTCCCAGCATTCACCTTTTCTCTCCCTTCCAGCTCCCATCACCTCCGCCCCCCGCCCCCCCCGCCACTGTCCCTTCTCCCAGTCCCTGCCTTTCCTTTCTTGGAGGGCGGACCACCCAGGGACTCCAAAAGGACACTTGAGACGCAAGGAATGGGTGTGCTGGTCACGTGTGAGGTCGATTCCTCCTGACCCCAAAAGTCTCCGTGCGACATGTCCTCAGCTTTGCTCCATCCAGAGAAGCTTCCACTCCCTCCTCTTGGGGCTGCTGAGCAGCAGTCCGGGTGCTGGAAGACGTTGGTGGGTGGGATGCGGGGCCGGAAGGAAGGGGCAAATCGCCACCCAGCTTCCTGCGGAGCTCCGCGCCTGCCTCACCCCTGCTAGATGGCGAACACGTTTCTCGTTGTTGTTACCTGTGAACTTGGCCCCGGTTTCACAGGCGAGGAGTTTCACAGTCGGCCCAGCCGTGCTTCTCCCTCCGCACGCGGGGCGCCTGCGGCTGGCTTCCCGCTCACGGCCCTCTCTCGCAGGGGGGTTCGCCCCCGGGGGCCTCTGCTGGGAGGCCTGGGGGTGGCGGCCGCCCCCCCTCCTCTCCAGCCCCTACTCCCAGGAAGGCAGGGGTCGGCCTGAAAGAAGGCGAGAAGGCTTCCCCAGCCCGGGGCCTCCTTCCAGGCCCTGGGCACGCCCCTCCCCACACAATGACAGAGCAGAAGTCACCCGTGATCGTGGTCTCTGGGAAGGAAGGAAAGAGGGAAAGGACGTGGCCGCGCCCCAGATTTAGGAGAAATGCCTGCCCGCGATGGGGGGTCTGTAAGGTGCCGCCCCGACCTCTGTCGGCCGCAGCCGGCACCCCGGGACGTCCAAGGAGAAAGCCGCACCAGGGCTGGGAAGTCGAGGGGCCTCCGGGGCCTTTTACCCCACGCGCACAGCGGTCATTCAATGCGTTCCTAGAAACCTGCCCCGAGTCCAGCCGCGCGCCGGCCTTGGCCCTGGAGGCCACCCAGCCCTTCCCCGCCGGCAGGGGCCCCCACCCGAGTCTGAGGGCGAAAAGAACTCTGGGCCACGGATGTGAACAGTCCAGCGTTTGGGGCGAGTGGCAGAGCGAGGGGAGGCACCAGGATCCTCTTCTCGGCCGGCCCTCTCTCCAGGATCCGCCCCCTGCCCACACTCTGTGGGACGGCCGTGACCATGGGCAGCCCCGTCGGAAGTGCCTCCGGCCCGGGGTCGATGGCCTGTCACAGCCAGTCTGGGGGCTCGGGCAGCTCTGAGCCCCAGGTTTGCAGACAACGAATCTGCGATACAAAGAGGTCGGTAGACTTGCCCCAAGTCGCCCAGTGCCCCCCATGCTAGAGCTGGGATTCGAATCCAGGTCTCCCTGAACCTAAATTCTGGGGGTTCGACCCCCAAACACTTCATTACCTGGGGGCTGTCTATGTAGCTGGGGCAGTTCGAGGGGTGGGGTCGAATCCCAGCTCTGCTGCTGTGTCCCTATGAGTTTCGCCACGTCTTCTGTAGAAGGAATGGAGGAAGAGTGACTTCCTTGCTCAGTGGGCAGGGGGCGCGGGGACGGAATTAGAACGGAGTCGGTGTCGTGCAGACCGTGGATTACCTGCCCGGTGTGGAGCCCGCTAGGGCGGGCCGGGGTGACCCGTCTCCGCTCTCCCCGTGCGCGGCGTGGGACCCGGTGCACAGCAGGTGCTCAGGGAATGTGCGTTGAGGCCGAGCAGCCCACAGCACCAACTGGAAGCTTCGTGTGTCCCTGGGGAGCTGCCGTCCTTTAGGCCCGGAGCCCGTGGGGGCCGGCCAGCTCCGTGGGACCCTCGGCTCCCAGCAGAAGCACTCACGGAGCTGGTCGCGTCCGACAGGACTTGCCAGGCCCCGCTGGGCGGCCCTGTGGCATTTCTTGTGGCTTCGGTCTAGGTGACTTCACGTCCAGGATGTCTGGAAGGTGGCACCTTGGGGGCATGCAGGGGCCGGGTGTGAGGCTCGCCTGGCCTGGTCTGCCCCCTGGCTGGCCGTTCGGCCTCTCCATCCAATTCTGCGTTATGCTCCCCTCCTGCCCTCGCCTCTCCCCGGCACCGCGCCCTGGGCAACCCCCCAGGGCGTACCGGTCCTTTGCCGGGATGCCCCCCTCCCCACCCACCCAGCTGGAGGCCAGGGTCAGCACCGTTGTGCCCTTCCTGCCCAGACCCCCGGCTGGGAAGAGAGACCCCGAAGCTCTGAACCCTATCCCCAGGGGCTGGTGAAGTCCAAGTGGCGGGTATGACGGAGGGCACGGGTGAGACTTCTCCAGGGTCGCCGTGTTTCTCCTCTCCTTAGAGATCAGGCAGGAAATTTCTGAGCAGTCGAGAGAAGGTGTGGCCTGCCGAACCCCGTGGGAGGAAGCTTCTGGGAAGCAGGGTGCAGCTAAGCAAAAGGAAAAGCTTTCTAATTACCTGAGCTGTCAAAACACAAAGGGGTGTGAGGTAGTGAGTTGTCTGTCACAGGAAGCGTTCAAGCACGGAGCGCTACCACGGGCAGGAGGCAGGCCAACATGATCTCCCGGATCCCTTTCTGACCCAAGGCTTATGCAAGTACCGCACGGGCTCACTGTTTCAGGGCGGGCGGGAGCCAGGAGTTCATGGGCGCTGCCCTCGCACTGACCTCACCCCGGTCAAGTTCAGGTGCGTGCGAGGCAGGAGGGGACGTGGTTTTCCAGACTTGGTGCCCCACACGCTGCCTCAGGCCTCCCCAGCCCGCTGCCGGGGAACCATCCTGAGGCGCTCATGTTGCAGAGTTTCAACGTTTTCCTTCTCCCTTCTGTATCTCCCCCAACTATCTCGTCCTTCCGGTCCCCGCTGGGGACGTGCTCAGGGCACGCACGCTCGCTTTAACGTCAGGCGGGACAGCATCGTATAGAAGACAGACCAGCCGCTCCCTCCTCCCCTTGCCAGCTGCGTGACCCTCGGAAAGTTACTTAACCTCTCTGAGATTTCTTCATCAGCCGCATGAGGACAGCAGCGCACCCCGGACAGGGTGGCCGTGAGCATGGGTGAGATCGAGGGCGTCGAAAACCGAGCGCGGTAGGTGCTGGAAGATGCCACCCCGATCCACCCCACCTCACTCTTACCCGTGGAACAGGACACCCTGTGCCCTACGAGGTGGGTGGGCACGTGCCTCGCCAGAGCAAGCGGGCATGGCCGGGCATCGCCCTGTCGACTCGAAGTTCCCCGTCCCGCCCTCTGCGCCTCCTTCCGTGAGATTCTCTGGGAATCTGTTCTGTTCTCCTCGAAGCCTCTTTATTAACCTGGGACGCCAGGCCCGGGTTGGGGCAGGGGGTGCGAGGAGGTGCAGGCGGAGCCAGGCAGGACGCTGCTCTGGGCGGCGCAGACGAGCCTGTGAAGGGGCCCCAAGGCCGGCGTGAACCAGTGCTGTGGCAACACGAGGAAAGGGCCCCGGGATCTGGCCTGAGTGGGCTCGGCCGCTGGGGGACCCTGGGGAGAGTGATGGTAACGGTGACAATGGCGCCTAGTGCCTGTTAAGCACCCCCTGTGTGCCAAGCACTTTAAATGTGTCATCTCGTGGAATCCCCCCAACGGCCCTCGGAAGTAGCTCTTTGGATCATACCCATTTTACAGAGGGGGGGAATTGAGGCTCAGAGCAGTTGAACGACCAGGTTTGAGGCCCCCGCCCTCCGCGCAGAGCCCACACTTCCCTTCGCAGAAGAGGCGGCCTTCGAAATGGGTCTCGGAGAATGCAAAAGATGCCGCCTCCCCCTTCCCGGCGGTCTTCCCCGCACCCCTGCAGAGGTAGGAGAAGGGCCCTGGGGAAGGAGAGGGCAAGGGGAGGGCTCGGCTCGGCAGCCTAACGATGGACGTGATGACAAAGACGACACCGATGACACATAGGGTAATGACTTAGACCCCCGATCTCAGGGGTTCAAACCCCTACTTCCCCCGACGGTGAGTTCGGGTTGGATCTGGGGGCCGCACGGTGAGACCCGCCCCCCGCCCCCCAGGGAAGCAGGCAGGAGGGTGTGAACTGAGAGGCTCCTCCCACCGTGGGCGGGCCTGGAGCTCACCGCAGCCTCCCACGCCCGCTGGTTACACCCCCCAAGAGCAGCCCTTAATCCTGGGCCCCACCCGCAGAGCCGGGAGCCTGGGAGATGAGGCAGGGCGGTGGGAACCCCCTCATCGGGGCCCAGGCCCGGGCTGGTGGGTCGGGGACGCCACAGGCGTGAGAATCTGAGGCCGCAGTGCCTGCCCGGTGTGACCCGCCCGGTGTGGGCACCGCGAGAAACGGCAGCCCCTCCCGGGGTCCCCTCCCTCCCCCTCATCCTCCCAGGCCGCCAAGCTCCTGGCGGGATCCCCTTGGCTCTTTTGTACTTTTCCGTCCTCAGGCAGCCCAAGGGAACCTGCCCGGATGTGAGTGACAGAACCCGGAAGGCCCGGGGGTGGGTGCGGGGGGGACGGCAGGGCAGGTGAGACCTGCAGAGGCGGCCCTCTAGGGACTCCCCTGCCACCTGCAGGGAAGAGAGAGACCGAGCCGGACTCCCAGCACCCCGGAGATGGGTGAGCTGGGTGGCGGTGACTGAGCAAGGCTGGGGCGAGAAGCAGGCTGCGCCCAGAAGGTCCCTCTCTTTGCCCCTCTTCTTTTCGCATCGCTCGTGTCATTACTCTCTGTTACTTCTCCCTCCAAATAGGGAGTCGTGCGCCAGGGCCGTGCCTTGGAGATGTCAACTTTGGGCCAAAGCTGGGGTTTCTTGTGCTCCCGCTCCGTGCCAGGCGCTGAGCTGGGGGCTCAGCTGACAGTAGCGTTAGAGAGAGAAAAGTGGGGGGAAAAATGGCTTCGTTCTAGAGGGAGAAACAGGAGGGGCAGGCAAGAAGCAAATATGTCAAAATGGGCAGAAGGTGGCAGGTGAAATGACGTTGGGTCATGGGGTTAGGAGCATGGTGTCACGCTGTCCTCAGCTGGGCAGAGAAGACGCCCCCGAGAAGGAAATGAGGGAGTGAGACCCAGTGGATATCTGCGAGCTGAACATTGTAGGGAGAACTGCAGGTGCAAAGGGCCTGGGGTGGGAGTGAGCTGGGTGTGCTGGAGGGAGAGCAAGGAGCTGGGCTTCTGGGGAGGGGGAGAGGAGTCACACACGACCAGGAAGCCGGTTTGGGGCAGACCGCAGAGGCTCCTGGAAGGCTTATGAGTAGGAGGGACATCATAGCACTTAAAAGCACAAAACGTGTCGAGGACAGACTGAGGGCGGCGGGAGACCAGCCTGTTTTAAAAATTCACGTGAAAGCAACTGGCAGGTGGGCACCGGGGCGATAGCCGCGGAGGGGGGCAGAGTGTCGGCTCTGGAGGGGACGTGGAGGCGGAGTCGTTAGGGTCTTCCGGGGGCACTGGGTGTGAGTAGGAGGGAGGCAGGGAGGGGGCCCCAGGATGAACCTGAGGATGGACGGGGCAGCGGTGGGGAGTAGGAGTTTGGTTTGGGACACTACATTTATCTATCATCTATCTGTCTGTCTGTCTGTCTATCTATCTATCAATTTATTTATATTATTATTGTTTTTTAGAGTCGAATGTCCTTTTTTTCCCTTTTAATTATTCCAGTATAGTTAAGACACAGTGTTATACTAGTGTCAGGTGCACGATACGGTGGTCCGAGGATTCTGTACGCTGCTCGGTGCTCGTCACGATAAGCGTGCTCTTCATCCCCCACCCCCTCCCCTCGGGTAACCATCCGGTTTTTGTTCAGAGTCTGTTTTCTCGTTTCTCTCTTTTTGTTTTCTTTGTTCCTTTGTTTCGTTTCTTACGTTCCACACGCGACTGAAATCACATGGTATCTGTCTTCGTTTCGCTTGGCAGTGTACCCGTGTCGTTGCGTACGGCGAGATCTATCCTTTCTCATGGCTAATGGTCCGCTGTGTACACACGGGTATGATATGCGTCTACACCCCCTCTCTTCATCTGCTCATCTGTTGATGGACACTTGGGGCTGCTTCCGTAATTTGGCTATTGGTAAATCAGGCTACGATGCAGGTAGCTTTTCAAATTGTTTGGGTAAATAATAGGGGAAGGACGGGATCATATGGGAATTCCGTTTTTAATTTTTTGCGTCACCTCCATACTGTTTTCCGGAGTGGCTGCGCCAGTTTGCATTCCCGTCGTTGCCAGTTCTGATTATTTCTTGTGGTTTTGATTTCAGCCATTCTGACAGGTGTGAGGTGTTATCTTATTGTAGATTTCTTTCTTTTTTTTTTTTTTTAAGAGAGAGAGAGCGAGCCGGGGAGGGGTAGAGAGAGAGCGAGAGAGAGAATCTTAAGCAGGCTCCAGGCTCAGCTCAGAGGCCAATGCAGGGCTCGATCCCACAACCCTGAGATCACGACCTGGGCCAAAATCAAGAGCTGGACATCCGCTGGCTGAGCCGCCCCCGGGAGCTTCTCTTACGGTAGTTTTGATCTGCGTTTCCCTGATGATGAGTGATGTCGAGCATCTTTCCACGTGTCTGTCGGCCATCCGATCCGGATGGCTTTCTTGGAGAAATGTCTGTTCATGTCTTTTGCCCATTTTTGATTGGATTATTTGGGCGGTTTTTTTTTTGGGGGGGGGGTGTTGAGTTGCATAAATTCTTTATATATTTTGGACACTAACCCTTTATCAGATTATGTCCTTTGCAAATATCTTCATAGATTATGTCTTAGTTTTGTTGATTGTTTCCTTCGCTGTGCAGAAGCGTTTTATTTTGATGCAGTCGAAGAGCCGAGTTTGCTTCCGTTTCCCTTGCCTCATGAGACACGTCTAGAAAAACTCTGCTGTGGCCAATGTCAGAGAAATGACTGCCTGTGCCCTCTTCTCGGAATTTTATGGTTTCAGGTCTCACATTTAGGTCCTTAATCCATTTTGAACTTATTTTTGCGTATGGTGTAAACAAGTTGTCCAGTTTCATTCTTCTGCAGGTTGCGGTCCAGTTTTCCCAATACCATTTGTTGAAGAGACTGTCTTTTCCCCCAGTGCATATTTTTGCCTCCTTTGCTGAAGATTCATCGACCGTATAATTGCGGGCTTATTTCTGGATTCTCTGTTCTGTTCCATTGATCGATGTCTCTATTTTTGTGCCAGTGTCGTTCTGTTTTGATGACTATAGCTTAGTAGTATGTCTTGACATCTGGACTTTTGATACTTCAATTT
The DNA here is from genome assembly GCA_030068075.1 of Paguma larvata. Taxonomy (NCBI): domain Eukaryota; kingdom Metazoa; phylum Chordata; class Mammalia; order Carnivora; family Viverridae; genus Paguma; species Paguma larvata. The sequence goes on from CM057833.1 coordinate 11,998,403, forward strand.
GGTTCGTCTTTTTCAGGATTGCGGTGGCTCTTCAGGGTCTTCTGTGGTTCCCTACAAATTTGAGGATTATTTGTTCTAGTTGTGTGAAAAATGCAGTCGGTATTTTGGATTGTATTAAATGTGTAGGTTGCTTTGGATAGCAGGGGCATTTTAACAAGATTCGTTCTTCCGATTCGTCTGCACGGACTCTCTTTCCATTCATTTGTGTCGTCTTCAACGTCTTCCGTCAGTGTTTCGTAGTTAACAGAGTCCAGGTCTTTCGCTTCCTCGGTTAAACTTATTCCTAGGCATTTTATTATTTTTGGCGTAATTGTCAATGGAATTATTTTCTTAATGTCTCTTTCTGCTGCTTCATTATTAGCGTATAGGAATGCAACAGATTTCTGTAGATTGATATTGTATCCCATGACCTTACCGAATCCATTTATCAGTTCGGGTAGTTTTTCGGTGGAGTTTTGAGAGTTTTAAATATGTAGTGTCATGTCATCTGCAGACAGTGACAATTTTACTTCTTCCTTAACAGTCTCGATGCGTTTTTTTTCTTTTTATTGCCTGATTGCTGTGGCCAGGACTCCCAGTGCCATCCTTGTCTTGTTTCTCACCTTGAGGGAAAGGCTCTCAGTTTTTCCACATTGGATATGATCGTAGCTGTGGCTTTATAGTTAAGGCCTGTATTATGTTGGGGTATGTGAACCCTCAAGCTACATGTGGAGGGATTTTATCATACGTGGATGTTGAACTTTGTCCGATGTCTTCTCTGCTTCTATTGAAACGATAGTATGGTTTTTATCCTTTTTCTTGTTGATGCGTTGTATCATGTTGATTGAGCTGCAGATACTGAGCCACACTCGCATCCCAGGGATAATCTCGCTCGATCGTGGTGAATGGTTTTTTAAAATGTATTGTTGGATTCAGTTTGCAAGTATTTTGTGGAGGATTTTTGTGCTTATGTTCCTCAGAGCTACTGGCCTGTAGTTCTCTTTTTTTGTGTGCTATCTCTATCTGGTTTTGGTGTGAGATAATGATGGCCTCGTAGAATGAATTTGGAAGCTTTCCTTTTCTTCTTTTTTTTGGAATAGTGTGAGAAGAAGAGGTATTGACTTTTCTTTGAATATTTGGTAGAATTTACTCATGAAGCCATCTGATCTGGACTTTTGTTTGTTGGTAGTTTTTTTTTTTTTTAATTACTGATTCAATTTCATTGCTGGCTCTTGGTCTGTTTGATTTTTCTATTTCTTCCTGTTTCAGTTTTGGTAGGTTATATATGTCACTAGGAATTTATGTATTTCTTCTAGGTTGTCCGGTTTGTTGGCACAAAATTTTTCATATTATTTTCCTATAAGCCTTTGTATTTCTGTTGCGTCTGTTGTTATTTCTCCTCTTTTGTTTCTGATTTTGTTTCTTTGAATTCTCGCTCTCTCCCTCTTTTGAGTCTGGCTAAAGGTTTATCAAGTTTGTTGATCTTTTCCAAGAACCAGCTCCTGGTTTTATTGATTTGTTCAATTGTTTTTTTAGTTGCTACTTCGTTTGTTTTGGCTCTGATCGTTATTATTACCTTCCTTCTGCTGATGCTGAGTTTTGTTTGTTGTTTATGTTCTAGGTCTTTAGGTGTAAGGTTACATTGTTTATTTGAGATTTTTCTTGCTTCTTGAGTTAGGCTTGTACTGTTGTAAACTTCCCTCTTCCCTTTGCTGCATTTGGAAGATTCTGGACAGTTGCGTTTTCATTTCCATTGGTCTCTAGGTATTGTTTTAATTTCCTCTTTGCTTTCTTGTTTCATTCATTTTAACATTCATTGTTTAGATGCATGTTATGTCACCTCTAAGTGTATGTGTTCTTTCCAGATTTTTTCTTGTGGTTGACTTTCAGTTTCATAGTGTGATCGGAAAAGATGTACGGTGTGACTATAATCGTTTTGAATTTGCCGAGGCCCGTTTGGTGGCCTACTGTGTGATCTGTTCTGGGGAATGTTCCGTGCGTACTTGAGAAGAATGTGTAATCTGCCCTTTTAAGGTGGAACGTTCCAAATATATCTGTTAGATCCATCTGGTCCAATGTGTCATTCAAAGCCACTGTTTCCTCGTTGATTTTCCATTTGAATGATGTATCCATTGATGTAAGTGGGTTATTAAGTCCTCTACTATTATTGTGTTACTATCAGTTACCTCCTTTATGTTGGTTATTAGCTGCTTCATGTATTTGCTTCCATGTTAGGTGCATAAATATTTACAATTGTATCTTCTTGTTGGATTGTTTCCTTTATGCTTATAAACAGACAAATAAATTTAAAATGTCTGTTAGTCACCCAAGGGAGATGTTCAAAAAACAGTTGGCTGTAAGGGTCTGGAGAGGGAAAGTGGGGTGTCTAAGCATATCAGCGTGGCAGGTGGAGACCACCAAGGGGGCAGGTGTCACCAGACAAGAGGACTGAGCGCCCGGCTCAGGAGTGTCTATGAGGCGACCCTGTCTGTTGCTGAGTGTCTACTCCAATCACGCATTCTGGAGCTGGAGGATAACTCCGCCTCCAACAGAATGGGTTTGGAGACCCACCAGACCCACCGGGAGCTGGACCTGAGCCAACCCCGTCGATCGCCTGACCACTAAAAGCCTCTGCTCTGACCGGCAGGTGGCCGTGACACGTGGGTCTCCTGGAATCAGCCTCGGTTCAGAGCCAGTGTCTACTAAAACCAGAAAAGTCTGGTGGCTCCCTTTTCCCCAGCGCACAGTCAGCTGGTAAGGGCTGGGAGCTCCTTTGGTGACGGCTGGGAGAGAGGTGGACGGCGCATGTTTTTAGCACTATGGAAGGGTCCCTCCCCAATAGGACCCTGCTGCCCTTTTTTTAGGAAGTTTATGAGCCTGCCGCCAGACACGGCCATGACAGTATTTAAGATTAAACTCTGTATGCTTACAATTAAATACATTACATTTTTTATTTATTTTCTCAAACAATTTTTTAAACGTTTTTATTCATTTTTTGAGGGACAGAGAGACACTGTGAGAGGGGGCGGGGCAGAGAGAGAGAGGGAGACACAGAATCGGAAGCAGGCTCCAGGCTCTGAGCCGTCAGCACAGAGCCCGACACGGGGCTCGAACCCACGAACTGTGAGATCATGACCTGAATGGAAGTCGGCCGCTCAACCAACTGAGCTACCCAGGCACCCCTCCTTCCATTTCCTTCTTGAACACAAACGGAAAGACCCACCCACATTTAGGTCCCTCATCAGATGTTCGCGGCGACACGTTTACCGGGGGAAGGATGAGCAGGGCGGGATGCGACTCTGCGTGTGGCATTGGGGTTGGACGGCAAGAATGGTTTGGCTGCGGCGCGAGAGACGTTCTGTAAGAATCGGGGATTAGTGGGATTTATGAGTAATTTACAATGAGGGGTGACATACATCGTACCATCCTTGGCATGGTGTGTGCGACACCTCGTTTGTCCCAGTAAAATTAATTATAACCTTAAATATATGCACCCTCACCTGCTGGGGGTCAGTGGGGGTCAATGCGCCCCCGCCGGGGGTACCGCGCCTTCAGGAGGCCAGGGCAGCAAAGCAGAAGCCTGGGGGAGGAGAGGAGAGCCTCGCGTCCCAGAGGCCGGAGGGTGTGTTTCCAGGATTTCAAGGACAGCTGACTGTCTCGGTCAGATGCCCCCGACAGGTCTCAGGAGGAAGAAGAGGAAGGACGTGTGGGTTTGGAAACAGAGTAGTTTCAACGGCGCAGGGGGGAGGAGCGCCTGGCTAGGTGGCAGGCTACAGGGACACAGGGAGACAGAATCGGACAGCGAGCACGCACAGCGGGGGCCTTTCCCTGTAAAGGAAGGAGCTGAAGAGACGGAGGCACTGGTGTCCGAGCTGTCGCCTCCTACCCGTCCACCTCGGGCAGATGGGTCGTAGGCAGGAAGCAGAGGGAGAGATTCAGGGCAGCCCAGTCCTGTCCCCATCTTCGGCACCAGGTCATTCTAGTGGCACACATTAGTGCCACTGGGACGTCAGAAGGCAGAGCCCCGACTCCAAAGCCTGGCCCAGGGCTCGGAGCTGGAACTCTTATCCGGGAGCTTGAGACCAAAGAAAGACCTGACCCCAGGGCCCAGGAGATGGAGCCCCAGAATAGGCCCGAAATCCTAGCCCCTCCCTCCCAGGCTGTCCAGCCCCCAGAAATGTTATAAGGCTGCTGGGCAGCGACAAGGGTCACTTGAGGACAGAGATCGAGAATAGAGTGGGCTGCGGTCAACTACGTGGGTGCAGGCTGCAGAGTGGGGAGGGAGGGAGTTTGAGGGGGGCTGGGGCGGTGCTCAGGCAGCCTGGTGGGGGGGGGAAGGCGTGCAGAGAGCCGAGCGGTGCCAGGGAGCGACCGTGATACAGCCGGGGACGCTAAGCCCGTGAAGAGGAGAGAGAACAGGACGGCCCGGGCTGCCCAGGGCGGATGGCGAGGGCTCCGCCTTCAGAGGTCGCAGGTCCCGCGGGAGCTGGGGGCTTGACGGGGTTGGTGTGTCAGGGGAGTGAGCTGGCGGGTGAACAGGAGGAGTCCCCGGGCCACTCACAGGGGAGTGTGTGGTGGGCGCGGTTCTCGGAGATGACAAAGTCTAGGGTCCTGGGACAGCATGGAGGACGGGATGGCTGGGGACCCCGGTGCTGGCCCGTCACCCATGCGGCCCCTGAAATCGTAGGTGGTGGCAGGAGTGCTGGAGATGGCGGCAGGCGCTGCCCCCACCCCCCCCCCTCCCGCGGGAATGAGGACAGAGTGACCACCATCTGGAAGTGGCAGGGAGGAGGACCCCCACCCACCTCTGGGCCCAGTGCTGGGGGGGGGGCGGAATTGGCCACTGTTGAGACGGCCGTGAGGGGCACCCTGCCCGCTGTGGGGAGCGGGTTTCTGAGGCAGCGGGAAGGTGAGGGAGGCACTCTGAGATGCGGTCGAGGCCCCCCACGTGGGTGGTGGCCCGTGGGACGGTCTGGGAGTGGGGGCGGATGGGAGACGGGGTCAGAGTCTCTAATCTGGGCTCCTGGGTCCCTATGGTAACCGATTAAACTGTTGAAACAAGGCGAGCTGGGGGCTCCCGAAGGTACCAGGGCTCGCGGGGGCGAGTGGGGGTGGCGGGGGCGGGTACTGCCAGCGGCCTGCGGGGCTCGGTCCCTCCTCTGCCCCGGCCGCAGCTGTGACGCGAGGAGAGTGACAAGTGCGTTGTGAGGCCGTGCTGAGCATCAGAGCGCCAGGACCGCGTAGGACTTGGGGTTCTTGTAACTGTGTCCCCCGTCACCATCGTCAGCAGAGGCACAGGTGGCCATGGTGGGGGTTTCGGAGGGGTGTCTGGTTTCTCCAGAGGGTTTAACGTCTGGGTGGGTTCTCAGCGGTCCAAGAAAGGATGGAGGCAGGACCCCTCTGACCCAGCGACTTTGCAGTCAGGTGCGTGTCTGCAAGTGGACTTGACCTTGAACCTTGAGGCTGATGGCTCTGTCCTGGGGAACGGCCGGGGGAGGGAGAAACACTGACACGTAGTTCTGTTGTTCAACTTCCCCTCTAGGCTATAGGCTCCACATGGCCAAGGACCTTATGGAACCCTGGGGCCTAGGCTATCGGAGTGGAGCAAGAGGGATGGGGTGGGGTGGGGGGAGAAAGAGGGGGTAAGGTACAGCATTAAATGGAGTGACGGGGGGCTCACTGAGACGGTGACCTTTAAGCAGAGCCCTGAAGAGGGTCAGGGAATGAGCCGCATGGATATCTGGGGGAAACAGTCAGTGCAAAGGCCCTGAGGCAGCACAGACTGGCAGCTCCACGGACCAGCAGGGACGTCAGTGTGAGGAGGAGAAGGTCAGGGAGGTGGCGGGGGGCACATCCCAGGGGGCCTGGTAAGCTACTGTGAGACTTTGCCTTTTCCTGAGCGGGACAGGAACCCCTGCTTTTTAACGAAGGAGCACACCATCTGCCTAAGTGTGCTGTGTGCAGAACCGAGGGGGGCACAGCTGGGTCCAGGGAGACCGGCGAGCAGGCCGCCCGGCGAGCAGGTGGTGGCGGTACCAGTGGTGAGAGGTGCATGGCCACGCGGGTTTCCTGCTGGGCTGGGGAATTCGCAAGTATCAGATCGGGAAGCCTTGGCGTGGGGGTGGGGTGCCCAGAGGTCGGCTGTCTCTGCTCCCCGGAGCCTCGGGGAGCACTGTCAGCGTGGTTAACCACCCCACCGCTGCCTCTTGTCCGTCTTATGCCCCGGATTCCACACGACATCCGAGGAAGAGGCCACCGGAGCCAATGCTCTGCTCCAGCCCCTCAGGTGACAGACGGGGGACAGGGTGGGTCCCGCGGGAACCAGCTGAGCCGGGACAGAGTCCGGGCTGCCCGGGGCGCAGCTGGGCTGGGCTTGGCTCCTGGCCGGGGGCAGGTGAGGGGGCTGAGGTTCGTGTAGCTCGGCTGCCCCAGCCCCCACGACCCCCCTGTGGCCTCTCTCCTGCGTCCCCTGGAACCTTCCCTCTCTCCTTCCTGTCAGTGACGTCCCCAAGGGCGCCGAGACCTTCGGGGTCTCTGGGAGCTCCGGAGTGGAGGTTTTCACCATCTATGACCCAGCACGGGTGACGGTGCCCCCAGGCGAGCCCCGCTGGCCCCTGGACGCCGGCGTGGATGTGACCATATCCGTGGACGCGGCCAGTAAGGACTTACATGACCTCACGGTAAGGCCCTCCCAACCCTGTCTCCGCAGTCAGGGGCTTCAACCCCAACCCCCACCCAAGCATAACCCCGTTCACATGTCGCCCTCTGACACCTACATGCACATAACGTGTCCTGAGACCACCCCGGCCACGCGAGCCACCCCGGCGCCCCGTCAGGCGTACGCCTGCGAACGAGCACCCCCATAGAAACAGCCTGCCCGTGTGTTCCCACGTTAGCCCCGTGTGCAACCCGCACACAGACCCCAAACCCAGCCCCCGGAGCGGGCAGGACCCTGCAGCGGCACCCCTGGCACACGCGCGTGCGTGCGTGCGTGCACGCAGATGCAGGTGCCTGCCTGGGCCTGCGTGTGTCCCCATAGCTACAGAGGCTTCTCTTCCAGGGACTGTGCCCTGTCACCCGCCCCCGGGCACCCGCCACGCTCCCACTGGGTCACGGGCGCGGCCCTCTCTCCCCCAACGGGGTAAAGGCAGAGGCTGCCTGTCAGAGCAGGAGCCTGCCACGGGTTCGAATCCTACCTCCTCTGCTTCGTAGCGGCATGCCTGCAGGGAGGGCCTGGAGCGGCCTCCCTGGGAACGGGCCTGGCCTCCTGGGGCCCTTTCGGGAGCTTGGTGGGAGGGCCCTAAGGGTAGCGCCCTGGACCGGGGAGGCACCCACAGCCTCTCCGGCCGGGGAAAGCAGCCCGGGGTCCAAGCCAGCGGACTGTGGAGAGTTGGGCTTTCTGTGGCGGGGAGCCTCTTGGGATGCCCAGGCCTCCGCTGCCTCTAAGCGGCCCGTTGGGGTGTCCCCGCTGCCAGGGCCGTCTCTGAAGGGGGGGCCGTGCTGACTCAGACCGACGGTGTGCCCACAGGTGAAGGTCTCCTACTTCGGGCAGCCGGAGGCTGGCACCCTGGGCCAGAGCGTGCTCTACGTCACGGGTGTCGGTAAGTACTGCGCCCCCCGCTCCCCGTTTATCCCCTCCCCCCTCCGTGTTGCCCCCCTGAGGATCTTCAGGGAGCCCCTAAGTGCCAGGCCCGTGGCCATCTTCCTCCGCCGTCCAGGAGCTTCTCCGGAGGCCTTCTGCTCGTTCTAGAACCTCGGGGACAGAGACCCAGCGATACGGAGGGCCACCAGCATCTAGAAACTGCACTGCCCACAGGTCGGCAGCTAGACCCACCCTAGGCCTCCTGCCTCTGGGGTCCCGCGTGTCGCTCACCGAACCGCGGGGAGCTGGGAGCTGCCTCCCGCCGGAGCCCTCGGCAGCTCCCGGGAGCCGCGGGGCCAGCGCCCGGGCCCTCAGGCCTCGTCCCCCTGCCAGAGTCAGGGCCGCCCAGAGCTAGCAGGGGGCATGCGCAGACGAGCAATAAATTCAAGAGCGGAGACCGGGTCCCTCCGGCGTCCAGAACTGCAGTGTGAGGCCATACGGCCTCCCAGGCGTTGGGAACGGTCCCCGGGACGGGGCTCCCCGGGTCTCATGGGCAAAGCTTGCCTCGGCTGGGACACCCCGATGTGAAGACGGGGTCGGTGAGCCCCTCTCCGTCCCTTTTCAGACATCTCCCTGGACGTCGACACGGGTCGCACAGGCAAGGTGAAGCGGAGTCACGGCGACAAGGTGACGGTCCCTCGGCTCCCCCGGACGGCCCAAGTTGACAGGCAAACCTGGGGGTGGCGGGTCCTAGGGTCTGCGGTAGCCGACAGGTATCGGGAACCCATCTGGGGACCTGACGAATGGCGCGGGTGGGCGTCACCTCCACCGTGCGATTGACACGCTGTGTGGCTCCTGTGAGTCCCTCTCCGAGCGTCTCTTGTGCCGTCTTGGAATTGGGATTGCTTCTTTTGTTCGATGCCTCTTCTATTCCCTTGGCTGTATGTGGACCCCCAAACATGCTAGGTGCTTCCTAAAAGGTTGTTGAGTGATCGACTGAAGGCTTCTGATAGAGGAGGAAGCCTCGGTTAGACCCCAGAGAGTGAGGAGGAGGGTGGGGTGGGCTCAAGACATTACCACAGGGCAAGTATCTGGAAGCCATCCTGGAGGGGTAGAAGGTATAGTTCACAGGGAAAGACCCTGGAGGGAAAGCCTGGACCACAAGGACAGGCTTCGAGGACGAGGTGGGGAAGGGTAGCCATGGATGGCTGTGCAGGTTGTTCACTGCACAAGACTGCTTGGCCAAGTGGGCGAGTGGGGCTGTGACACAAGTCATGGCTTGTGCCCCAGCACAGGGCAGCGTCTACCCAGAAAGGTGGACAGGAGTGCCATACAGGCTAGCAGGGGCCCTGCGAAGTCCCCCAGATGAGTTGGAATCCGAACTATGTGACTTAGGGCTCATTTTCTGGAGCTTTTCTTTCCTCTTCTGTGAAATGGGGCAAAGGAGCCTGCCTGGTAGGGTCTGGCAGGCATTGAGTAGAGGTGTGTCAGGGAGAGCTGCGATCAGAGGGGGGGCCTCTAGCTATGTTTCCCACCTCAGCTTTGCCCTCTTGGCAGAGCTTGCAGGACTGAGAGTAGAGGCTAGAGATGTCTACAGGACAAGGCCCGGGAGACAGAGGGAGCTTCCCGGGGATTGTCCAGTCCCACCGAGGTCTGGGTGAGGTGGCTTCTGTCCCCCCTGGCAGGGCCGAGGCTCAGCAGGCTGGTGAAGGTTGCTTCTGGCTATGGCGACACCACCCTTCCTCCTCCAGTGTGATGGCTGGGGGAGGCCACCGAGTATGGTTGCACAGGTTGTTCACTATACAAGAGTGGGGCGGATCCGGGTCTAGACGCCTGAAACTCCAGTCCCCAAATCTATGATCCCTCTTCTAATCTCTCAGCAAACCCAGAATCCAGAAGCCCCCGTGTTAACAAGGCAGCCAGGCCCTAGCCAGCTCCAGAGCCCCTTCCCAGGCCCCCTGGGCCCCACTGACCCCCGAGTCTCTTGTTTTGCCACAGAAAACCTGGCGCTGGGGCCCCGAGGGCTACGGGGCTGTCCTGCTGGTGAACTGTGACCGGGACAGTGTCGGGTCCGGGGGGCCCGACCTCACCCACGGCGAGCTGGCATCACTGGATGGTGTGTGACGGGGGGGTGTGTGTGTGTGTGGGGGGGGTGTCCAGGATAGTGGTGTGGGGCGGTAGGCTTGGGGGGCAGAGGCGGGAGCCCGCTGGCGGGGTGCGGGGCGAGTGGTCTCCAGGGCGCCGCCCTCTCCAGACCTGCAGGACATGTCGCCCCTGGTGCTGAGCTGCGACGGCCCGGACTGGCGTCTTCGACCGCCACAGGCTGCTTTTGGAGGTGCCGTTTTCTGATTCCAAGAGAGTGGGGGTCTTCTGCGCCCGGGGTGAGTGGCCGCCTTCTCTGCCTCCCCAGCACTTTTCTTCTCCCACCCATCTCCGCACTCCCTTCCGGCACCTGCCGTAACTCTCTCTGCCGCCGACCGTTCGCAGCCTATAACCCAAGGAGGAGGTTCCGAAGCGAGTCCCATTTTACAGACAGGGCCGACTGAGGCTCAGGCGCGTGAATCCGCCGTCTCCAGGCCACACCGCCAGCCGGGGCCGGAGCAGGCGTTCAAACCCAGGCCTCCGAAGCACCCCAGCCCCTCCACTGGCCGCTGCCCACGCCGACAGCAGCTCTGTCCAGGCTGGGGAAGGAGGGAACGGGAGCCGGCAGAGCGAGGCCCAGGCCTGCCCTCGGAACGCGGCTGTTCTGCCCGGGACGTCGCTGATCGAAATCTGTGGCTTCCACCAAGATGCACGCCAGCCCCTAACCCCAAGCTGCCATTACTCGTTTTTAGAAATAACAGAGGCCTCTCTTTCCTGTTCCCTCCCCTCTGCCTCCTCGCTGTCCTCCGTTCGAACTCGCCCAGAACCCGTCGTTCCGGCTAAAGGAGCCTGGCGGGAGCCACACTGTGCCTCCTCGTCCCCGCGGCTGGACATGCAGGAAGACGCCCCGCTTAGGGACACTCGCCGCGACACTGGCTTGCAAGCAAAGTCTCGATTGGTGCCCCTGATCACCTTTGCTGCTGGGCATCAGGGCAGCCAGGGGGGCACTTCCCAGCCACCCTCGGGGGAGGACAGAGGGGCGCAGGGCAGAAGTACGGCGGGTCAGGCGCTGGTAAAAATAAACGAAGGTGGGGGCGCCTGGGGGGGCTCAGTCCGTTAAGCGTCTGACTTCGGTTCAGGTCATGATCTCATGGTCGGTGAGTTCGAGCCCCGAGTCATGCTCTGTGCTGACAGCTCAGAGCCTGGAGCCTGCTTCGGATTTTATGTCTCCTTCTCTCTCTGCTCCTCCCCTGTGCTCGCTCGCTCTCCCTCTCTCTCTCCCTCTCACACAAATGAATAAACACTTAAAAAATAACAAACATAAATAAATAAACGAAGGTGAAATTCAGGTAATATAAAATTAACCCCTTGAAAGTGGGCGATTCGGTGCACTTAGCACCTCCTCGCCACTGTGCCAGCACCACCTCCGTCTCGTTCCAAGACAGTGACAACGCCCCCAGCACCACCTCGTACTTATCGGCTGTCACCCAGCCCCCCACCCCGCCCCCAGGCCTAGGCAGCCTCTGTTCTGCCTTCGGTCCCTGTGGGTGTACCGATGTTGAACCGCCTGTGGCCTTTTGCGCCTGCCTTTTCCCTGAGCGTAACAGTTTCGAGGTTCGCCCACGCCGTCGCGGGGGTCCGTGCCTCCTTCCTTTTTATGGGTGAAAAAGACGTACTGTATTTTGTTCACCCGTTCCTCGTTGAGGGACACTCGGGTGGCTTTCGCCTTTTGGGCCCACTGCTTTTATCCCTGTATCTGACTGAAAGCTTCCACGGACCCCAACAGATGCTCAGAGAGGTCGAGTCATTGAGCCGAGGTCACACAGCTTGTGCGGGGCAGAGCCAGAGAGTTGCGGCCGAGCAGGCCTAACCCGGCGGCGGCCTGGCCCCGGCCTCCTGCCCTCCTTTGTCCCTGGCGCTGGTGCTGCCCCTGACCCTGGCTGCCTCTGCCTCCCAGGTGGGCGCGCCCTCCGGCACTACAAGCGGGTGCTGGGGCCTCAGCATCTGTCCTACGAGGTGGAGCGGCAGCCCGGGGAGCGGGAGATCCGCTTCTTTGTGGAGGGGCTGGCCTTCCCTGACGCCGATTTCTTGGGGCTCGTCTCCCTCAGCGTCAGCCTGATGGACACGGGGGTAGGTACGGGGTCGGCGGCTGGGAGGGGGGCTGAGGGTCTGGAGTTGGCGGGGGAGGGGTGGTGGTGGCCGTCCGGAGTCTCCAGGGCCGGGCCGGCCGGGGGCTGGGGGACCTCCCCGCGGGGCCCACTTCGTCCCCGTTCCGCCCCCAGGTCCTGCCTGAGGCGCCCCTCTTCACAGACACGGTGGCCTTCCGCGTGGCTCCCTGGATCATGACCCCCAACACCCAGCCCCCCCTGGAGCTGTACGCGTGCAGGTGAGGCCTCACCCCTCCCGCGCAGTAATACCGTCTCTGGACCCGGGGAGACGGGACCGGGATGCCATGTCCAGGCCTGGCTCAACGCGGCACCCCGGCCTCTACCCTGTCCTGCCCGTAGCAGCCCCAGAACGGCTTGGATTCAGCCCGGGCGCTGAGGCCGGGCCGGGTTCAGGCAGCCCGCGGCTGCAGGAGTCCTGGCCTCACGCTGGCGTGGGGTGCTGCGGGGCCTGCGGAGAACAGGGGACCCGGCCGCTGGCACCTGCCATGAGCCCTGGCCCAGCCTGGGACCCCGGGCCTTCTGCCGCGGCCCAGAATCCTCGCCGGGGCCCTTGATGGACAGGTGGGCCTTGATGGGCGAGGCCACTCGGGGCCCCGGCATCAGAGGACGGACCAGTGGAAGGGGCCGCAGCTGACTCGGAGCAAAAGTCCTGAGGGGAGGCCGTGAGGGGGCAGAGAAACAGGTTTGCCCCGCGGGTGTTCAGAAGGTGTTCAGAAGGGAATTCTTTCTTTCCGTTTGCTCACTAACCCCGCCCTGGTTCCTCTGGGTAGGCCGAGGGGCCAGGAGTAGATGGGGCTACCTGTCCCCTGGCTGCCATCCCAACCCAGTCCCGGGCCACCTCCTCTCTTCCCCCATGGCTTTGGTGGCCTGCTTTTGGGCTCCGCCCACCTGGGCTGGCCCCGCCCCTAGCGCCTACCACCTGACATGACCTGGGGATTTGTTCCTCTTCTCCAGGGTGGGGGGCTGTGTTTGAACCCTGAACCCAGGGGTCACTCGGGGCCCAGCGCAGACAGGGCCGCGGCCGCAGTCAGAGGTCACCGCTGCCTTCCCCTCCCCCTGTGTTTCACAGCGTGGTCGACTCCCACGGCTCAAATCAGAAATTTCTGGAAGACATGGCTGACCTCGCGCTGAAAGCCAACTGTAAGCTCATCGTCTGTCCTCGGATTGAGAATCGAAATGACCGCTGGATCCAGGTGGGATCCTTCACCCCGACTTTGGGGAGTGGGGCCCGCACAGCCAAGGTCTCCCTAGAGAAGCCAGGACTCGGTCGGGGGCAGAGGGGCGAGGCGCGGGCGGCCTCGGGAGACGCTCCCCCCCACCGCCCGCGTCCCTCCAGTCTCTCCTGGTTCCCCCAGATGCTGGTCCCAGACAGAATCCTCTCCCAGCGGGGGTCCCGAGAGGCCTCGCCTCCGCCCCCGGCCCCTGCACCCCCAGGTCTCGGGGAAGAGCTGTGGCACCACCCCGGCGGCCAGGTGACGGGGCAGGAAAACCACGCGGGGGGACCGCCGCGATCTCTTCCTCTCCCCTCCCAGGACGAGATGGAGTTTGGCTACACCGAGGCCCCTCACAAGTCCTTCCCGGTGGTCTTCGACTCTCCCCGAAACAGAGGCCTGAAGCATTTTCCCTACAAGCGAATCCTGGTAGGTGGCGAAGGGCGGAGTGGAGGTCCCTCGGGTGGCTCCGTAATAGGACCTGTCATCGTAGGACCCCGTGGTCAGTCTCCCCTGGTCCTCGTCCTCGAGGGGAGCAAAAGGACACAGTAGCGGGGAAATGGGGGGGTCCGTGGGGGCACTGGGACAGAACATGCAAATGGCATGCAAACCACATGCAAATCCTCCCCATTCTGGGCGGGGCAGGCCAGCAAAGTCGTCCTAGGGAACCCTTCTCCCCCACGGGGGAGTCGGCAGAGGGGTCCGTCCTGGGGAGACCAGCCCGCCTTAGGGGGGAAGTGCACTGTTAGTGAGTCCCCGTGACTCTTGCTTTTACGAGGTGGGAGCTCTTTGTGGGTAACAGATGTTTTCTGAACACCTACTGCGTGCCGGGCCCCATGCTGCCTGCCGTTCGCAGGGTGGGGACAAGAGCAGCCCCAGCGACCGCGTGCTGTGTTCCAGGCGCGCGGCCCTGGCTTTGCACGCTCGCTCATCCAATCCGCAGTCCTGTGGCTAGCTGCCGTCTTTCTCCCCTCTTTCCCGAGGCTCAGGGAGGTTAAGTAACTGGCCCCAGGCCACACAGCTAGTGGCACCAAGACAAAAAACCAGAGGGGCCGTCTCCACAGCCCTACTTCAAGGCTGAACTGCCTTCTCGAGGCGGGCCCAAGGCCTGCAGCCCGACACCTCTGCCTCTTCACCGGCTCCCACACCCCCACGGCCGGAACAATGCCCGTGTTAGGGTAGGGGCTGGGAAGGGGGTGCCCGGGAGCTCGTGGGCGCACAGAGCAGGGGCATTTACCTCAGCCTGAAGGGGCCGGGGACCAGCCCCAGCGCAGGTGACGATGAGCCTTGTGGGGTGAGTCTGCTCAACCAAGGGCTTGACCTGTCCCAGGCGTCCTCTGCCGGCCTCTGCCCCCATCTTTTTTTGGATAATCTTTAATGTTTATTTATTTTAGAGAGAGAGAGAGAGACAGAGAGAGAGAGAGAGACAGAGAGCACAAGCAGGGGAGGGGCAGAGAGAGGGAGACACAGAATCCAAAGCAAGCTCCAGGCTCTGAGCCGTCAGCACAGAGCCCGACGCGGGGCTTGAACCCACAGACTGTGAGACCATGACCTGAGCCGAAGTCAGATGCTTAACCGACTGAGCCACCCAGACGCCCCCACCCCATCTTCACCCTGTCCTCCCTCCCACTTTCTCTGGGTCTCACTGGCTGTTCTTTTCCCAGCTGGACCCGGAAGCGAGCATTTTTCCGACCTCTCCTCTCCATGCCTTCGCGGGTGCCCTGCAGGTTCTAGCGTCCTGTGTCGTTCGTGTCCGTTCGCTTTCAAATCTTGCCTGCGCCCCACTTGGCTTCCTTTCCTGACCTGCGGGTTCTTCAGAAGCGTGTTGCCTGCTCTCTCAGCCTCTGGGGACTTTCTTGCTCTTCTGTTGTGGACTCGGACTTTCCCTGCACACCCCCCCCCCGCCCCTGCCGAGCGCTGGCCCTAACTGACCCCTCCCTCTGGGGCGGGGGGCTCGCGCTCCTCCCCTAGGGTCCCGACTTCGGCTACGTAACCCGGGAGATCCGGTTCGCGGCCGCCTCCAGCCTCGACTCTTTCGGCAACCTGGACGTCAGCCCGCCCGTCACGGTGGGCGGCAAGGAGTACCCTCTGGGCCGCATCCTCGTCGGAAGCAGCTTCCCCAGGTGAGCGGCCCCGGCGGGAGGCCACAGCTGTCCCTCACCACGAGGGCAGGTCTCCAGTCTCGGACGGGGCCTTCACTCCCACGCTCGGTCCTGGAGTCGAAGACTCAGAGTCCCAGAGTGTGAGATTTAGAAGGTCGTAGAATCTTTGGAGAAAACTCGCCCAGTGACCCACGGGCTGTCGGCCCGCCTAGTAGGTGGGGAGCTTCGTCAGCCACCAACTCCGTGTACATGGGGAGGCCTTCCGTCAAAACCCAGCGTTTCGGCTTCTTTGGAAACCCCAGAGGTCGAGTGGGTGCTCAGGATACCGGGGTGATGGAGGTGACCTGGTGGCTGCCACCCTGGACAGCTGTCATCGGGCAGGAAACAAGGTATATAGGATTTAGTGCTCAGGCAGGTGACTGTGTCTGCTCGACCCTGCTGGACGGGTCCCCACCCTGCCGCGGGCGACTGAAGAATGGGGTGTGCCGTGCGGGGACCCTGGCGGGATCCCCTGCTTCCCGCCTGGAGAGTAAGCCGCCCACAGGCCCCGGAGCCGCCTTCTCGTTTGTGTGGGGTTGGCGCGGAAACCAGGGGAGCCCCGGCTTGCCCCCCGCCCCCCGATCCCCGCCCCCCCCCCAGCCCTGACTGACTCTCTAGAGCAGCCGGGCGGTCATAGGAAGGTCACCCAGCCCCAAGCGCTGACCCCGGTGGCCTCGAGCCTCCGGATCGGGCAAGGCGAGGTTTCCTGGCACCAACCCCGGGCACGGAGCTGGGTGCCCGGGGCTAAGGTTGGCTAGAGCGGGAGGAGCGCTCACCTTGCCGGTGACTCAGGCTCAGGCTCTGCTCCGCGATCCGATCCTGCCCACGGCCCTGGAGGCGGGAGGCCGTTGGAGTCTCTGGGTTGATTCCTGCACTTCGGGGAGGGACCCAGGAGCCAGGAGCGCGGGCTTTGGAGCACGGCCGGACTCGGGTTCGAGTCCTGACTCTGCTATTTACTAGCCGCGTGGTTTGGGGTGTACCACCTAAGCAGCGCTTACAAGAGTGCCTGGCACATAGTAGGTGCTCAGTTAATTCATTTGAAGCTATGTATTTCGTGTCTACTACGTGCCAGGCACTGTTGAAGATACTAGGGATAGACATCAGCGCACAGCAGATACTTTATTAAGTGAACACATGCCTCTTTCCTGGTCTGTGGAATGGGTCTATTAAAAATCTCTGGGCTGGTTATATGATCAGCACTAGTGGGGGTAAAGAATTTGTGGTAACCATGTTTAGGTGTTGTTTAGCTGGGCCCCCAGCACTGGGGGGAACTTATGCACAAAACGTATCATTTCTGATCACCTACTATGTGCCACAAACATAAGCATTTACTCGAATTACCTCATTTAATTCTTAGAACGGTCCTATGGGGTTGGGGCGATAATTAGTCCCATTTGACAGAGGAGGACGCCGAGGCTTAGAGAAGTGAAGTGAGGGCTCTCCTTCATGCATTCACTTGCCAATTCAGTCAATTTTTATTGAGACTTCCCACATGCGAGGTCTGCAGCCCTAGATAAAAGAAATGTTCTAGAAGCTCCCAGGCTCAGGGCGAGGACTGGGGATGGGACGGCAGGGGCCTCCAGGGCGGCTGTGACCCAGCCCATCGACTGTTGCAGGGAACTTTGGTGAACAGAAGGGGTCCTGAGGCTCAGAGAGGGACAGCTGCTGCCTGGGACCACACAGCAAGTTAGTGGAATGGTCAGCATCCAGGTCTCCTCCCTGGACTCCAAACAAATGTAACGCTCTGTCCTGTGATCCTGTCTTGGGTTTCTTTCTGACCCCGGCACCGAACAAACAGCCTCCATGCATTCTAGCAGGGAGACGCGGACAATAAGCAAGCCTAACAAATAAGTAGATGACAGAGCGCGTTAGATAAAGGAAGCCCTGGCGAGAAACTGACATTGAAACAAAGCCCCGAAGGCAACGAGGGAGTCAAAGACGCGGGTATTTGGGAGGAAACCGTGCAAAGGAGTGGAAGTGGCCAGTGCAAAGGCCCTGAGGCAGGAGTGTGGTGGAGACATCAGAGGAGCGGCAAGGAGGCCCGGGGGCTGGGACAGTGTGCGCACGAGCAAGGAGGGGCATGCTGGGGGATGAGGCCGGAGAGCTTGGCAGGGCAGAGTTCAGATCATGACCTGGGCCCGTTACTTGTATGGACGTCATAGGGGAACCGTGGGGATTAAGCAAGATAGTTAGTGCGAGGAGCCTCAGGCAGGTATACACTAGGTGCTAAATAAGTGTCCGGTCCATTCTCTGCTTGCTTGGCTTCTCCACACTCTGCTCTCCGTATTCAAAATCATCACTGAGCAGTTCCGCCCCCTGGTGGTGGCTGCGACGTGCCTCGGGCGCAGGTCTGAGGCCTCCCGGGGCTGGCTGGGTCTGGTCCCTGCATCCTGCTCCCACCAGCCTCCGAGCAGAGGGCTGCGGGGCCCGACCTCTGCCCCCGCCTCCGTCTGGCGTGTTTCTGATGCCTGCCCCGCTGCGCTCCCGAGAAGTTTCTGGAGACTCGCTCTTCTCCGCCATCTCGGCGCGTTTAAGTGATCTTTTTAAATTGCCGGCACCATATGAACCTAACAGGAAGGCAAGAAAAATATTTTCCACACGCCTCGCTCCCAAGTCAGATCGGTGTTGTCATTTGTCCCTGTTTGTCAGGTCTCCCTTCTAGTCTTTGTCTATGACATATTTGAGTGACAGAGACCAGGGACTATTACACAGCCATTCAAAAAAGGATTTTTTTAAAAGCGTTTTTTAAAAAAGCTATTCAAGGGCGTCTGGGCGGCTCAGTTGGTCGAGCGTCCGACTTCAGCTCAGGTCATGATCTCACGGTCTGTGAGTTCGAGCCCCGCGTTGGGCTCTGTGCTGACGGCTCAGAGCCTGGAGCCTGCTTCGGATTCTGTGTCTCCCTCTCTCTCTGTCCCTCCCCCGCATGCACTCTTTTTCTCCTTCAAAAATAAATAAACTGTAAAAAGTTTAAAAATAAAGTTTATTTATGTGTTTAGAGAGAGAGAGAGAGAGCCGGAGAGAGAATCCCAAGCAGGCTCTGCACCAGCAGTGTGGGGCGTGAACTCACGGAACAGCGAGATCATGAGCTGAGCCACAAGCGAGTTGGTGCTTCACTGACTGAGCCACTCAGGCGCCACGGGAACCCTCCGTTTAAACGAGCACTGGCCGCCTCCAGAGTCTGACCCCCAAGTGCTCCAGGCCCCACACTTTGGGAAACACTGGGCTAAGGGAGGGGTTCGCCAGGTCCTGGCCGCGTTTCGACCCAGAGGCTGGGCATCTTGGGTAAGAAGTCAGCCTCTCTGAGTCCCTTTGGCCTGTGGAGCGCTCTCGTGGGACTCGTTCTGGGAGCAGGCTGGGAGGAGGGGATGGACTCTGGGATGACGGTCCGGATCGATGGTGGGTTCCTGGGAGCACCTGGGGGCCAGGGCCGGGAAATGGGGGCCAACGAAGACCCCTTCAGAGGGTTGGCGTGAGGCTTGAATGGGGCGGAACGCTCGCGGGCCGGCAGGCAGCTGGCAGTTGGCAGGCACGACGCGACCCTGCTCTCTCCCTCCTGGGCCAGGTCCGGCGGGAGGCGAATGTCCAAGGTGGTGCGGGACTTCCTGCAGGCCCAGCGGGTGCAGGCGCCCGTGGAGCTCTACTCCGATTGGCTCTCCGTGGGCCACGTGGACGAGTTCCTGAGCTTCGTGCCCACCTCTGACCAAAAGGTGCGTCCCCACCTGATGGGGCTGGTGGGGGAGGTGGGGAGTGGATAGGGCAAAGGCGCTTGAAATCATCTCACCACCTGTGTCCATAGTCAGCTCAGAGTCCGGGCACCCTTGGACCCGGGTGGTGTTAATCAGAGGGGGCTTCCTGGAGGAGGTCAGAGCTGAGCTCAGGAGGGTACTCGTTGGCTCCACTACTCGTATGCTCATTCTCACACTTGCCGGGTGTTTGCTCTGGTCCAAACCTCTCAGCCTAGACCCAGGAAAGACACGGATAATAATTGGTAACGGTTAGCACCTGCGATGGGTATGCGTTTTAACTCATGTGAGCCTCCAACACTTTCGCCAGGTGGGTACTGTTCTCATTGACCCCATCTTATAGATGGGAAAACTGAGGCTCAGAAGGGCAGTTACCGGCAGGGTAAGGCCCACACCCAGCCAGACGTAGGCTTGGGGCCGACGTCTTAACCACTGGGCTCCGCCACTTCGCAGAGAGGGGCCCAGCCCTCGGAGAGCAAGCACCCAGGGAGGGGAGGCGTCCCAGCGACCAGTGGATGACAAGTGAGGAAGGGCATCCTGGCAAAGAGATGACCTCGGGCGAAGGCCCAGGAGCGTGAACTTGGGGAATGAGGGGATTCTGCTGCGAGTGCTTTGCGGCTGGTGGGCGGCCCGAGGGGGAGAGGGCGCCGGCCGGCTCCTCCCGATGGCGGGCTCTCCCGAGTCCCATCCACGGAGCCGTTCTCCCTCCCCACCAGGGCTTCCGGCTGCTCCTGGCGAGCCCCAGCGCTTGCCTCAAACTGTTCCAAGAGAAGAGAGAGGAGGGGCACGGGGAGGCGGCCCAGTTTGATGGTGAGTACCCACGCCCCCGTCACCCCGTGCGTGGGGCCGGCCCCTGGCCTCTCGGAACGCCCGAGCGCCGCCACTGCCTCTCACGGCTCTGCTCAGTTTACGGGCCCGCTGCCTTGCTCGGAACCGGCCGTGACTAGTTCTCCCCACGCCCTCCCCTGGGGGCTAAGGGTGAGGGCTGTCCCTTTATCAGCCGAGGCAGGGACCCCAAGAGGCCAGTGGATTTTCCCAGGCGCACACAGAAGGTGACATCCCGGCCACACCCCAGGAGGGGAAGACCACTGGAGACAATGTCCGCCCAGCTGGTCTTGCGCCCTCCCCCCATCCCTGTCTCCGGAGGCCCAGAGACGGGCGCTTTGCCCAGGGCCGTCCCCAGGCTGCGGCAAGGGCGGGGGCTCGAGAGTGGCAGGGGCGAGAAGCTAGGTGCATGGTTGGGGACTTGATAGACCTGCCCAGGACCTGGCTGGCCCCCTGGAGCACCTCCCCCTCCCCACCCCACCCCCGCGGCCCTCAGTGTTCTCATCTGAGAAGTGGAACCCTGGGAGGGAGGTGGCAAAGCTCCAAGGGATCCGAACCCCGATCTTTCTGCTCACGGCCGTGAGACCAAGGTTGTGTTCTGCACCCCTCGGGGCCTCCGTCTCCTCTTCTCTGAATTGGGGGTGATAGGTACCCCCACCCCGCGTTGTTTCGATGGTGAATAATACTGTCGTAGGGTGCCCAGAGCATGGCGGGGGCTCGATCGTGGGAGCTGTCCTGTCATCATTAGGCCCTGAGCCAGGCGGCCCTTCCCAGGGAGTCTGGGCTCTTGCACCAGGACGTCCTGGCCGTACCGGCAGCCAGGGCCCGGGCCCGGCAGGGTCTGGGGTCTCTGGCCTTCTCCACCCCAGCTTCAGCCCCTGGCCCTGAGGTGGGAGAAAGTCCCGGCCCGAATGCTGCAGCCCCAGGCCTACGATGGGCCCTCCCGAGCCCCCCTGCTGTCTTCTTTCCCGCGCAGGGTTAAGACACAAGGTGAACAGAAGCATTAATGAGCTGCTGGCCGACAGTCGCCTCAGGAGGGACAGTCTCTATGTCCAGGTGAGGACCCGAGGCTCTGCTGTTTGCTCTTGGCTGGAGGGGGGGGGTCCTCCCCACCTCCCAGGGAGGCAGCCCCAGGAATCGCCGGGGTGGGGGTGAGCGGCTCAGCCCCAGGCCTCTGCCGTGGAGAGCCCACAGTCTGATGGAGGAGGCACAGCCGTGCCTCCAGGCACCCAGTCTGATGAGGGGAGACTCAGCTCTGCTCTGGGGGAAACGATGAGTCCCATGAGAAGCGGAGTGAGACGAGACAGAGGTGGTGGAGAAATTGGGGGTCCCGGGGATCCGGCGAGGGGGAGACCCGGTGGGAGGAGGTCTCCGGAAGGGGCAGGGCTGACGCCCGCTGCAGGCGCAGTGTGAGCCCGGGCGCAGGGAGTCCCCGCTTCTTGGAGCCCGGCACCTTCCCCGAGACGGCTGAGGTGGATGCTGGGGTGCTGGTGGCAAGCAGGTGTGGAACCGGAAGGAAACTTCCCTGGGTCCAAATCCCAGCTCTGCTGCTTCCTGGCTCTGTGCCCTCGGGCAGGTCACTTGAGCCTCAGTTTCCCCGTCTGGGGGGCGGGGCAGTGGCACTCGACTGGCGGGAGGATCCGAGGAGCGCCAGGGTGCAGGGGCTCCGCGGGGCCTGGCACACGGTAGGCGAGCGTTAGGGCCTCCCCGGTGCCCGCCGGGCGCCCACTGCCTCTCCTCCTGCCCCCCGCCCCCCCAGAACTGCCTCGACTGGAACCGGGAGGTGCTGAAGCGCGAGCTGGGCCTGACTGAGCGCGACATCATTGACATCCCCCAGCTCTTCTCCCTGAAGGGCTCCCGAGCAGAAGCCTTCTTCCCTGACATGGTGAGAGGTCGCGTCCTGTCCCCGGGGCCCCTGGCAGGGTCCGCGGGGGTGTCAGCTGGGGTTCCAGAGGAGAAGCGCTTCCTGTCTGAGGGCAGACAGGCAGGGAGACCGGGGCGGGCCTGGCGGTGCGTTTGCTTTTTCTTTTCCTTTTTACGTTTGCTTATTTCGAGAGAGAGAGAGAAAGAGAGAGAGAGCACGAGCAAGCACAAGCAGGGGAGGAGCAGAGGGAGAGAGAATTCCAAGCAGGCTTCTTGCTGACACGGCACAGAGCCCCACACGGGGCTCGAACTCACAAGCTGAGAGATCATGACCTGAGGCTTCACCGCCCGGGCCTCCCTGGCGCCCGGGTGTGTGTTTGCCTTTTGCGCAGGAACAGGCCACCTCCGCCAGGGTTCTCCACCAGGGCGGTTTTGCCTTCCGGGTTTTTTTCTTTTCTTTCTTTTTTTTTTTTTTTTTATTGCCACAAGGCGGGAGGTGGCTCCTGGCATCTAGAAGGTGGAGGCGGGGATGCTGTTGAATTTCCTTCCGTGCACAGGGCGCACCCCCCCCCCCACCAAGGGCTTTTTTTTCCCCCCTCCCAAGTGGAAACAGGAGGCACGTTTTGGTCTCAGGGTTTCGAGCTCTCACTCCGGGGCCCCAGCCGTCTGCTCTGCCCCGCACCCTGGCACCCCACTGGCTGCTCCCCAGTGCGGCTCCTCAGGCCTGGCAGGCGGGCCCGCCGTGGCTGCCTCCCCGGCTGCCATTAAGTCAGGCAGCTGACGAGCATTTGCACAGATGTGATCTCACCCGAGTGGCCTCCGGGAGGGGCCCGGTGATGCTGTCGGCAGTTGGGGGCTCCACCATTAACATCTTGGGAAGGGGGTTCCCCAGGGTGGGAGACCCTCCCTCTTCAGCCTGGGGGCTTTAACTGGAATCCCCGGCGCTGGACGAGCCAAGGGCTGGGAGTGAGTCCTGAGGTCCTGATTGGAGGCACGGTGACGGGGCAGGTGTCCCTGCCAGGACCTAGCACTCCTGACTCCTCGCCGCGGGGTCTGGCAGAGACCCCTAAGGCGGAGCTTCCTACCCTCGGCTCTGCTGATGTCTGGGCCGGACTCCTTTGTTGTGGGGGCCTGTCCTGTGCCTCACAGGATGGCAGTGTCATCCCTGTCCACTACCGGCTAGGTGTCAGTGGCACCCCCCTCACGGTGCCAACCGAATGCCCTGGGGCCAGAACCCCTGGTCCAGAACCTGCTGCTCTAAGGCGGTGCTGCCTGGGGGAACTTTCTCAGACGATGGAAACGTTCTGTCTGCACAGCACGACGTGGGAGCCACCGAAGCCACGCGTGGCGATGGAGCACTTCAAGTGTGGCCAGCGTGGCTGAGGAATGAAATTTATGCTTCCGCTTAATTTAAATGTCGACAGACACAGGTGGCTAGTGGCCGCCCCATTGCACAGGGGCACCTTGAGGGGACAGCCTGGCTCTGGTTCTGGCTGGAGGTCGGGGGAGGGCCTGGGCCAGAGCCCATGACCTTGGCCGGCCCTCTTGGGCGGCAGGCCTTGCCCATGCCAGCTGGAAGCCCCCTCCGTGGGAACCTCTCAGCTTCCATCCAGACCCTGCCGAAGGATCCCGGTGTGTCCTCCCTGGGAGAGCCCACAGGGAGCCCAGTGAACCCCCCCATTTGTCAGGTGGGGAAACAGGCCCTCAGAGGAGAGCGGCTGACTCACCTGAGGTCTTCCAGCAAGCGAGTGGCCTCCGGTCTCCTGAGCCCTCATCTGGGAAGGAGCAGACCCGGGCTGGCTCCTGTCCCTGCCCTTTGCCTCACTCTGCCCGGCACATTCTGGCCCCTTAGCGGGCAACCCAGTAGCTCAGGGCCAAGGCCGTGGGACTGGCCCCAGAGGACCCTCCAGGTTCACGTGGATCCCAGCCGTGGAGTCCTGCAGGGCAACCTGGAGGGCGAGGGGCCCGGCGTGGAGGGTGTGAGGGCACAGAGTGCAGGGCCCACCACCCCGTGCCAAGAGGACCCCACACGACCCTCCAGACAGCAGGTGCAGAGTGTCCACTTGGGACACCAAGGCCAGAGCCTCTGGCCGTCCGTCTGGGGCTGAGGTTTTCTCTACCGCACGTCCGTACCCAGCCTCTGCGGAGACTTCCCTTGCCCCGTGTTAGGGCCCCCAGCCAGGGAAGCGGAGGTGCCACTGTAGATAAAGGTGCCCCCAAGGGCTCCCCCCGCCCGGCAGCCACAGCGCTACACTCTGATGGAGTGTAAACAGCATGGCTTTGAGGATGAGTTAGACCCACGCCAAATTTTAGTCTCTCCATTCTCCGATCGTGTGGCCCGGATTATGTCACTTAACCTTTCCCTGCCGCTGACCCGGAGGGAGGCCGCGAGGTGTCGTGATGATGCATCCGGCACACAGGAGATGTTCAAGAAACCATAACGGCGATCGGGGCTTCCAGGGAGAGTCGAGCCAGCGGCGTGCTTGTACAAGCGCACCACACCTACAAAGACAACCCCGCCCTAGACCTTTCTGGCAGATGAAGGCAAAATCTTGTTCTAACTACGTTGTCGTGACAGTTTTCTGATAGATGGAAGACAGTGCTGGAGGGAGGGGTGACTTCCATCTGCATGAAGTTACCGCGTACGGTGCTGGCAGCCCTGCTTGGTATCAATCCCCGCTTCCAGCTGTGACTCCATTTCTTCTCTTCATAGACCTTGGGTTTGGAGCCAGTGCCAGTCCCCGAGGCCCAGGCATACTGATGAGGATGGGACAGACCTGGGGACGGGTCCCCCTCCTGTCTCCCTCTTGCCTTCTCTCTTCTACAGGTCAACATGGTGGTCCTAGGCAAGCACCTGGGCATCCCCAAGCCCTTCGGGCCCGTCATCGACGGCCGCTGCTGCCTGGAGGAGAAGGTGCGCTCCCTGCTGGAGCCGCTGGGCCTGCGCTGCACCTTCATCGACGACTATCTGTCCTACCACGAGCTGCTCGGGGAGATCCACTGCGGCACCAACGTGCGCCGCCAGCCCTTCTCCTTCAAGTGGTGGCACGTGGTGCCCTGAGCCCCCGTCCACCTGCCATCCTCTCTGCCCGCCTGCCGGGGGGACCCCACCAGGGAGGGGGCGAGGAGCCTCCAGCCGGCGCCCGTCCTCTCCGGGGAGCCCCGGGCGCTCCTTCTCCCGCGCCTGCAAACGTGCCGGCCACCGCAGGCCGCGGGAGGCAGCGACCGACGCCCCGCACCCTGGCCTCTGGAGTGGCCCGCACAGCCTGAGAAGGAGGCTCAGTCCTCCTTCCTCCCTCCCTCCTCCTGCTCTCCCGGAGGTTCTGGAAAAGAGCAACGGCCTCAGCACGTTCAAGGACGGCCGGACGCGGTCGCGGCCGCGCCCGGCTCTGAGTGGCTCTCCCTCTGTTCTGATAACTCCTCTCGTGTCTGCACCGGGAGCAGTGCCCACGGGGGGCCTGGGCTCAGAGGCAGGGGCCTGGGTCCAGGCGCCCTGTGGTTCCTGCAAGAGCAGGTGCAGGGGAGGTGAGGCAGCCTCTTTTCCTGACCAGCCGTCCTCTCCTGCGGGGGGCC
The DNA here is from genome assembly GCA_030068075.1 of Paguma larvata. NCBI lineage: Eukaryota > Metazoa > Chordata > Mammalia > Carnivora > Viverridae > Paguma > Paguma larvata. The sequence goes on from CM057833.1 coordinate 12,023,570, forward strand.
CCTCGAGGGGTGACCCCCGGCACCCCTCAGCCGTATTTATAGAGGCAAATAAACGGCAGGGAAACCTAGCGTCCGAGGGCCTGCTTTAAAAAGAAAAGGCAACAAAAACCCTTTAATGCCTGACTCCGTCCTCAGAAGGGTGCTTGTTACCTGTTTAGAAAGCCTTTAATTACGAGCGCTGGCTGCTTCCGCCCCGAAACGCTGCGAGGCCAGAGACAGAGGCCACGGGAGGGCACCCGGGAGGCAGGCTGGCCGGGAGGAGGCGGGAGGGACTCGGAGGCCGAGGCATGAGGACGAACGGCGGGGCTTGGCCCCGGTGTCTCAGGTCTGCCCCCTTGGGCTTCCGGCCTCCGGATGTGAAGGGGGCCGGGCGTTCCCGATCTCGCAGGGGGTAGGGGCCCAGATGTTAGAAGAGGGTGGGGAGGGCCATTAGGTTATCTCTGAAGGTGGGGTTTAATTTCCTCTAATAGTCTTTAATTATTCCCCTTCGTCCCGCAGGCGGTGGGAGGGGAGGCTCGCCTAGTCCCTCTCAGCAACCCGGAGACCCTGCATGTAGCCTGGGTTTCGCCTGTGAGGACCCCCCCTCCACGGCAGGCCTGTGTCCCCTCGCATACAGGGGAGAGATCTGCCACCACGGGGGGTGGGGGGGGACGGTCAATAGCCAGGCCCCAGGTGAGGTCGGGGACGTGAAAGGGCTCGGTCGGTGCCAGGCGAGAGGCGGCCCCTGCCCCAGGCACCGGGGGCCACCTGCCCTCTCCCCACCACTGCCTCTGGGCCATCTCGGTGGCTCTCAGCCCCTGGGCCTCCACCTCCTGGGTTTTCAGTGGCCCCCAGTCGGGCCGAGACCAAGCCAGCCCGCCACTGTTAAACGCTCTTAGCCACGGAACCCTTAGAAGGCGGCCGTGGAAACCCGACACGCGAAATGGATAAAACAGAACTGCTCTGGTTTCAGGCGGCGGGGGGTGGTATACCCAAGGTTCTCCCCTTCCAGAAGACTCTGTGGGACCCCATTTGCCAGCCCCGGGTCTACCCTTTGTGCTTTCTGCTCATGACCATGACCGAGCCCAGACCGAGCCGAGCAGACAGGAGGCTCTTCAGGGGCCACGGGCGTGCGGCCAGGGAGGAGAGTCCCCAGGGAAAGGCTGTGGGTGGAGGGAGGTTGCAGAGAGGTGGGGAGGGCGGGGAGCGGGGCTTCCGCACTTGCACCGAGCGTGGGAAGCCCTGGAATTGCTGCTAGCGCTGTCGGAGGGCCCGGTGTCCCCTCTGAGAAGGTTCCGGGCGACGGGTCACCTCCTACCTGGTTAATAAAAATGTCGAACATGCATTTCTTCAAGTGGCTGCCTCCTCGGCTTCTGTTTGTTGGGCGGTGGGAGGTGAGGGGAGCCCTCCTTCCAGTTCTACTAGAACCTTCTACCCACCATGCCACCGGCTCCTTGGCTTCACTTCTGCTGGCCACGGGCAGCTCCTGCCTGGCTGGGAGAACCCCCGGGGCCGGTGCCAGGCAAGGAGGCAGGCTGATTCAGCAGGATGGCTGGCACAGGGCCATTGCTCGGAGATGGATATCAGGCGAGGGGTGGGTCCCGCCTCTTCATCCCTTCTCCCTCCCCAGGGCTGCCTCTTCCATCTCTCAGAGGACAGGTGTGCTGGGCCCTATCGGCAGAGGTGGGAGATTCCCCGGAGGGACTGGTGTCCACTATGATTATCATTCCTGCCTCCAAAGTTACCACGTTACCCAGCGGTCTGATTTCAGGGGCCTGAAAGTACCATCCCTCGCATCCTCCACACCGGCTGCTGCCTCGGTCGCACCCTTTGCCACTCGCTCACTCGGCCATCGCTCCTTCGCTTTCTTTTACCTTTTGTTGTGGACTTGGGCAAAAAGATGCTGCCTACCAGTCATTGACACTTTAGTCTGAATGAATCCCAGCTGTTTCTAAAAGCTGGTGTGAACTGGGGGGGAGATGAAGGCACGGGTCTGTTTCCACAGGGAGACACAGGGCGGGAGGCGGGTCCTGCCCCCAGCACAGCGGGCCAGCGCCCAGGGGGAAGCCTCCACTTTCTATGTCTATTGCCCAACTATGCTCGTGAGCAGGTAGGAAGACTGTCTGCGACCTCCTCCTCAGCCCTGACTCTTACCCGAGGTGAGTTGGCCAGCAGGCCATTTTATAGCCGGAAAAGGAAAGCCGTCACTGACTCTGGCAGCCCGATGGCTCTCCATGAGAACCTCCTTCCCAGACTCCGGGATGGAAGCACTCCAGGCCGGAGCCCTGCTGAGATCCGTGAACTGCTGGGGACCCCGGGCAGCAGGTCCTGGCTCCCGCCCCGTCTCAGACTGGCAGCGTGGCCAGAGAGAAGGGAGGAAGCTTCCATTCAGCACCTTTGGAGCCTGGCCGGGCAGGGTGTGTCCCCGCCATTATCTCCACCGGGCTGGCGACCAGCCTCATTCTCTACAGATGAGGAAACCAAGGCTCAGAGAGAGGGAACGTAACCCCCGAGGCCACATAGCTGGCGCATGGTGGCGTCTGGATCCGAACCCAAGGCTCCTCTCCTCAGAGCCCTTGCTCCCGCTGTTTCAGGCGGCCGAATGCCCCTTCTGGCCTCAGTTTCCCCACCTGACAAATGAGCCTTCCTACTCTGACATTCTAAGCTCTTCCTGGCCAGAGAGGGATTTAACCCTCACCACCCGCCCCTCCCACAGGTGTTTGGCACGTAAAAATAATGACACCCCAGTAAAGAATAATCCCAAGCTCCACACTAGAGCTCGACCCGCGTTGTCCCACTTAAGCCTCGTGCCGGCCCTTTTCAGAAGCAACAAGCGAGGCACAGAGCAATGAAGTCACTTGTCCACCCGGATGTGGCTGAAATCCGGTCCTGCTAACACACTCCTTGCTCGTAAGAAAAAAGCAGGTGTTTCTCAAAGAGTCTCAAAATGCTTTGGGGTGTTTAGTAAAAAATCCAGAGGCCAGGCTGCACCCCTAACCTGCTGCGTCAGCCTGGAGGCGGGGCCTGGGAATCTGCCTTTCCATCAGCTCCCCCAGCAGGGTACAGAAGCGCCCCCTCTAAGCCACATCATCTGTGAAAATGCAGGAAAGGGGGTGAGGAGGAAGAACGTGGAAAGTTCAGGAAGAGAGCCGGGACAATACTCCACATCTCTGCCTTTCCCCACCCCCCAATACTCTGGTGCTCGGGTCAGAGAGAGAAACTAACTCCCTCAGTGCTGGGGGCGGAGCAACAGGTTCATATGCAAACGATGGGTTCCTTCTGGCCAATCCTGAGCTCCTAGCTCTGGGAAGGGGCTGGGCCTCCAGGACTGGAGCCAATGAGCTAGCACCCCCGGCTGGAGAGGCGGGGCCGGGGTCTTTTAAAACCACACGCCGAGGGCTGTGCGGGGCAGTGCTGGCTTCGGTGGCCCGAGCCCGGTCCAAGGCCAGCATGTCCCTGCAGAGGATTGTGCGTGTGTCCCTGGAGCATCCCACCAGCGCCGTGTGTGTGGCTGGCGTGGAGACCCTCGTGGACATTTATGGGTAAGAGCCAGAGGCCTGGGGGTCTGCAGGCCCTTGGTGCTGAGCCCCTTGGGCTCGTCTGGTGCGCTGTGCAGGGCGTCCTCAGGGCTCAGCATCCTTCCCCCCAGCCAGAGGACTTGAGTGTGGGAGACCGCATGGGGGCAGAGAGGTTTGCAGTGTCTGAGCTCTGGTCCAGGGCCTAGGAGGGTGCTGGGCACGTTGGAGGACCCTGTAGGCTGAATACACAAGAACGGGAAGAGTCATGCACCCCCAGGGTGAGCCCTGGTGAGCTCTGGTGAGCCCTGCAAACAGCATCTATCATTTTTTAAGAAGTCCTTTATGCTTATGTAGCCTTTCCTATGTGCCAAGCACTGTTTGAAGCTTGGCAGTCTTCTTGAACTTTAACGCTGGAATCTAACCTTCACGACAGCCTATGAGCTAAGTTCATTATTAACTTCATCTCATTTGACACCTGAGACTGTGGCACAGAGAGGGCAGGCCGTTTGCTCAAGTCACACAGCTACTCAGTGTCAACGCCAGGATTTAGACCCGTTCATGGTCAAGTGCCTTATGCTTTTAGCTGCCTGCCACTTGGAGAGGAAGGGTCTGGTTTCCTCCGGCCATTCAGAGCCCACACGTTAGGCCCCCGCTGTGTTCCATGGCCATGTCCTCATGGCCGGTGGCTGGAGGTCAGGCCCCACCTGCTCTCTCTCCCAAGCGTAAGAGGAGAGTTTGGGCAGGGTTTCAGGAGCTGGGTTCTGGGCACCCCCAGGGAGCCGGCTACTTAGCCTTTTGGGGAGTCTCCAGGGATTCCCAGCCCCAAGGCTGAGCTGGGGACAGAGGTAGTCAGGGGGCTGGGAGGGGAGACGGCAGAAGCGTGTCACCGTTCCCTCGTGTCAGGTCTCCCGCCCCCTCCTCAGACCAGGTTTCGCCACCCCAGCACTACTGACGCGCTAATGCCCCTCACAGAGGCCGCCCTGTGCCCTGCGAGGTGGCGAGCAGCGCCCTTGGCTTCTACTCACTAGATGCCGGCGGCACCATCTCACTCCCGACGGCCAGAAATGTCTCCAGACATCACCGGCCGTGCCCTGTGTGTGCGTGGAGGTGGGGGGATCAATCCCCGTCGAGAACCAGTATCCCAGAACAGGACCCTACGAACTGGAGTGAACTTAGTCGGAAGCAGAGATGGGGTCGGTCCCGGGGCCTTAGATGAGAAGGGGTGAGGGGCTGGTCAGGGGAGGGAACCGAGTCTGGAGCAGGCCCAGCCCAGCGAGGTACGGGGAGCTGAAGCCTGGTTGGGGGGGGGTGGGCAGTGAGAAGCAGGAAGGGGCTTTGGAGGAGGGGCAGCCACAGAGGCCGTGTCAGGAGGCGTGAGCAGGGGAGGATGGGCGTCCGTGCTCCCTGGCGCCACCCCCTCCTCCAGCGCTGCGTGCCCGTGGGGGTGACTCACCTGCGTCAGCTGCCTTGTGCCCGTCGGGCAGATGTGCCCCCGGGTTGACCTGGCCCAGGAAGCCCAGGGCTGGCTCCTCCCCTGCAGAGCTTCCTCAGAGGAGGGGGGACGAATCAGGGCCACAAGAGGCAAAGGCAGCAGCGTCTTGGGGTTCTGCGAATGGATGGGCCATGTTGGGGTTCGGAGAGGAGGCCGAGGGTGGCGCGGGGCAGAGCCTCGGGCACCCTCCGAGGGAGGATTCTTGGGCTCCTATGACTGGACAGCCTCGGGGAGGGGGCGGGGGAGAGCTGTTCATTCGTTCACACGATCAAGTATTTCTTTGGGGTCTGCTGTGGGCCGGGCGTGGGGACACGACGGTGAACAAGGAGGCGTGGTCCCCGCTCCCTGAGCGTCCGTCCTTCGGAGTTCCGCAGAGGCTTAGCTCTCCGTCCCTTCCGGCTCGCAGATGTCGTGACTCAGCCCTGCTGGGTGCTCGCGTCGTGGGCGACAGGGGAGAGGGCGGCGGGTGTGCTGGCTCAGCCCTGGCCCTGGGACCCAGCAGCTGTCCGACCTGGGGGGGGGACATCGCTTAACCTCTCCGTTTCCTCACCTGTAGGACAGAGACAATATTATCAGTGACGGTCCTTACGGACGGCTTGAAGGCAGCTGCCGCCCTAAGTGCTTTATGTATATTAACTAATTCTCACAGTTCTGCGAGGTGGGTGCTGTCATCACCCCCATTTTAGAGATGAGGAAAGGGAGGCACAGAGAGGTTAAGTAGCTTGCCCCGGGTCACACAGCCTGTGAGGAACGGCAGAGCCAGGAAGCAACCCAAACGCTTTGACCTGCGCTTCCAAGGACTCTTGGGGAGACTGAATGAGATTGTGTGTGGAGAGCGTGTGGGGGTGCCCGGCATGTGGGGTTCATTCGATTATGGTAACTGCCACCACTACCACCGCCACCATCATCAGCATTTTAGGGCTCTGTCCTGGCCCTTTGGACAGCCTCAAGTGTCCCCAAACCTGCCACAGACAAAGGAACAACCTCTGAACCAAACCGGGGGAACCATACTGGGAGATGAGGCCAGAGAAATTAACATAAGCTGAGTAGTCAGGGCAGGCTTCCTGGAAGAAGGGTACCAACCAGAGCCTTGAAGGATGAGCACGGGCAAGACCATTGGGGCACTCTGTCTGTGGTGATGGACGAGACCCTGTCTTCTTGCCTTCCGTTGAGCTGGAGATGGCCCAGACTCGATCAGGGGGCTTTGCTTTTCTGAGCAGGGTTTCATAGGGGGAAAGGGAAGGAAGGGTCCCACGTGGGCGTGCTGAGTCATGCCCTGGGGATAAATGCGCGGCCAGGGTTGCAAACCGCTGCCCTACTCGGACCAGCCAACAACTCACGTCACCTCTTGCTCAGCAGGGCAGTCCACTGGAGTGGAAAGGCAAAGGGCGCCTGGGGGCCGGGAGCCCCGAGCTTTAGTCCTAGCTCTGCCGCCCTTTTCTGTGTCACCTTGAGCAACTTTCTGGTCCTTCCTGGGCCTCCGTTTCCCCACCTGTGCCCCGAAAAGGTTGGCAGAGATCAGTGGGCTTCAAGCTCTACTCACCGAGGCGTCTAACACCGCCCCCCCCCCACCCTGGTTTGACAAAGCAGCTCTCCTTCCACCGGCTTGTGTCCCGCGAGCGCGCCGACCTGCCCGGGCAGAGCCGGGCTCTAGCGGGGGCCGAGGCGTCGTCGACTCTCTTAACCATCTGGGCTTTGGGAAGAGGGTTCACGTGGCCGCCACTCCCCAGGGGCAGCAGGGACTTGGGACTCAGCGGGGGCGGGGTGCTCTTCCGACCCTGGCGATGGCGAGGTCGGCAGAGGTGGGATCTGGGGACCTTGCCAAGCAGGGAGGGGCAGCTGGTGCTGCCGCCAGAGCCTGACTGTCCGGGCCTTGGTCCCCTCTGCCCCCGTGGGCCACGTCGGTGGGGACCGTGGCGGTCATCTTGGCGACCTGTTTTCAGCCACAGAGACCTTTCCCATCCGTTTCTCGGCTCTGAAAGATCTGGTTTTGTTTCCCCAGAGGCCAAGGCCTTGAGCCCGTGTAAGGAGAGGGTGGGTTTGGGTTTGCAGGGGAGTGGGGACAGAGCTGCTGTGAGTCCTGCCTCTGTCTCCGTCACCTACCAGCCGTGTGACCTCGGGCAAGTCACCTGTCACCTCTGAGCCTGTTTCCTCATCTGTAAAGTGGGGATACCGACATTGTGAGGCCGTGGGGGCTACCTTTGTCACCTCTGTCACCATCAGTGTCCTCACCATCGAAGGGGTGACACAGAGCATCCAGGAAGACCTGACTTGTCTTGACTCCTGGGAGGGGGTGGGCTCACACTGTCATCCCCACGCCGAGTGGGGAGACAGCTGCCCTGAGCCGCGGTCTTCAGACTTCGCCGGGCGTCAGTACAGCTTAACGTGCGGGTTCCAGGGCCCTGCCTGCAGCACGTCCGGTTCTGGAATCTGTGTTTCCAGCAGACAGGCGCGAGGTTGGCCACTGCGAGGGTGACCGGCGGTCCCGGTTTGCCCAAGACCTTGTGGGTTTTAGCACTGGAAGCCCTGCACCCCAGGAAGCACCCCAGTCCCAGGCAAACCCGAGCCGTCGGTCACCCTGCAATGTTTGACCCGCCACCGCCATCTCCCAGGCCAGCAGTGCCAGCACAGCCGTCGGGCCCTCGGGCTGGCCGGGACCGCTCTGTGCAGGGAAGCGCCTGGGTCTGTTCGGTGCCCGGCCAGCCTCGGTGGGGGCGAGCCCGCGGCCCCCAGGGCTGGGCTGCGGTGCTGTCGAGGGTGCCCTCCGGGGGGGTGGCCCGGCCGGAGGAAGAGCTTCGTCCAGGTGAGCCCCTGTGTCCTCCGCCGTCCTCTGCGGGGGGGGGGGGGGGGGCGGGAATCCAGACCCTCCCCTGCCGGATGGGCTCTCCTCCCAGCAGCCGCGCCCTTAATGTTCCTAACAGCTTTCTTCACGGGGCCCAAGCGCTGGACCGGGAGTCTGGAGCCCTGCCTTCTAGTCCCTTCTCTCTTGGGCCTCAGTTTCCCCGGAGTGAAGTGAGGCACTGGCTCGGGCGCCTCCAGCTTCCGCTCATCTCGAGTGTTTATACCCACGGACGCCTTTCATCTTCTCCGCTTTATAGACGGAGACCCCGGGGCAGGGGGAGGCCGAGCCTCGGCCGCACGTGAGGTCACACCCCTGGTGAGTGGTGGGGCTGGGATTTGAACAGCCGGCACCCACAGGCTTGGTCCCTCCTGACCAAGGACCATCGCTGGCTCCCCATTACATAGGGACGAAGTGACAGGAGCTCCTTAGAGCCTGAATTTACCCTTGACCTCCTAAGGCTCCACCGTGAAAAGGCCTTCCCCTCAGACATGTCCCCTCCTTGTCCTTGGTCCCCCCGCCTCCCTCCCGGAAGCTGTCCCCAGACCCCCTGCTTTCTCCTTCACTCTAAGAACCCCTTCCCCCGTCCTGGGTGGGCGGTTTGCCAAGCCTTTCCCAGCGTCCTGTCTGAGCTTTGCAATTGCCCGTGAGCTGGACCGAATGGGTGTCATTATCCCACTTTATAGGGAAGCGAGGTGGCTTCTTCAGGGTCACTTGGCTTAGGTGGGACCCAGCGTGGCCTAGAACCTGACTCTTGACTCTGGTCCTGGCCCCACTGAGCTCCCGGCGTCTCCTCCCCGGGTCTGAAGGGATGTTCATCGGGGGGGCCCCCTGGCGTCTCACACAGGGAGGTTCTTGCCTGTAAAGAGGGTGCAGCGGGACTTTGAGGGGAGACCGCCCTTCTTAAAGCCGCAGTCTCAGAATTGCGGGGGGTCCGTTTGCAGGCGGGTGTCCACTGAGCTCTGTGCCCCTGCACAGGGGGGTTGTAAAGCCTTCAACTGGTCCTAGCTTTCCAAGAGCTGTTAGTCTTGCGGGGAGTTCAAGAGGCTCACAGGAGAAGCATTAATAAGCGACAGAACGTTGGAACGTGGGAATTGTCTGCACCCGCGTGAGGCCCAGGCTGCACTCCCAGGAATGCGCTGCGGGGATGGGAGGGGCCCCGGGTGGTCAGGGAAGGCTTCCTGGAGGAAGCAAGAGTTTGAGCCAAAGCTCGAGCGTCTGAACAAGCGTCGCCGCCTCTGGCACTTCCCGTGGCTTCTCGTCTCTCCCAGGTCGGTGCCCGAGGGCACGGAGATGTTCGAGGTCTACGGGACCCCCGGCGTGGACATCTACATCTCCCCCAGCGTGGACCGGGGCCGGGAGCGCGCCGACACCAGGCGGTGGCACTTTGACACGGGGCTGGAGATCATCGTGGTCATGAACTCGCCCAGCAATGACCTCAACGACAGTCATGTGAGCAGGTCCCCCGGTCGGGGGTGGGGGGCGGGGCACGGATCCGACTCCGCGAGGGCCGGCGCCCTCTGCCTACCCAGGTGGCAGGGTGGCGTGACGGGTAAGCACCTGGCCCTGGGACCAGCCGGCTCTGCAACTTACAGACATAAACTGTGCCTCTCCCGGCAAGCACTTCAGCCCTCTGGGCCTCAGTCTCCCCGTCTGTAAAATGGGAATGATCGTGGCACCTTCCTCCTGGTGTTGGTTCGGGACGGAACGCGAGCCAACGGCTGTTTCTTTTCTCGTTTCTCGAGACCCCGGTGAAGGGAGGTGTCCCGGTGTTGCTGTGCTGGGCCTCAGTTTGCCCATCTGCAGGCTGAGGGCCGAGCAGGCGATCTGTCGCTCCGGATGAAGGAGAGGGAGCAGAGATGGGGGGAGGATGCTGGCGCCTGGGAGACCCGCTTCTCCAGGGCACCTTGTCTCCTCATCCGTTCCTTCCCTGACTCCATTCCCTTCTCCGAGACACGCGACCTCCCTTCCTCCCCTCTCTGCTCACTTAGCTGCCAAGGGTGAGGTTAGCAAGCCCCGGCTGTAGGCAGTGCTGTGGCCAGGGCAGGGGGCACCGAAACGATGGGAGAGGGGGACCCGGGGGGGGGCTCAGCAGGTGGAGTGTCTGACTCTTGAACTTGGCTCAGGTCATGGTCTCACGGTTTGTGGCTCCGAGCCCTGCATCGGGCTCCCCTGCTTGGGGTTCTCTCTTTCTCTCTCTCTCTCTCTCTCCTCCTCTCCCTCTGCCCCTCCCCCTGCTCGCTTTCACTCTCTCTCTAAAATAAATTAACTTAAAAAAAATAAATAAAAGATGGGAGAAATGGGGTGGCCCTTGAGCTCGGCACAGCCGATGCCCCGGAAAGGGGCGACAGGAAACAGTCTTGTGAGGTGCGAGTGGCAGGTCCCCGCCCCGCGTCAGGAGGATTGTGTCAGGAAATGACCCTTTTAGGTCCCCTGGCCGTCCACCACATACTGGGCGGCCATGACCTCACCCTGGCCCTCTCCACAGCTCGGAGAGGCAGGGTCCGAGCCCCGTTTCACAGGTGGGGCCACCGAGGTTCAGAGTAACTGTGTCCGGGCCACACAGCCCGTCGGTAAGAGGGCTAGGATTCGACACAGACCCTCGCGACACCTGGGGACAGGTTCCCTTCAGCACCCCGCGTCTTTCCCACCCATGTAGCTGAGACGGGCCTCTCCACGGGGCTCTGTGACGCAGTTGGGGAGGACTCAACGAACTCGTGGTGTAGCCGAGGAAACTGGGGACAAGAAGCGGCTTGCCTGAGGCCTCTGGTCTAGCGAGGAGTGGAGTCGGCGAGGGTCAGGGCAGAGCGCCTGGGGCAGGGCCAGCCCGAGGGGGCGCCTAAGAGGGGCTGAGCTGGGAGCTGTGTAGACAACAGGGATTGAGGGTTGGGGGGTCCTGTCCTTCCCCTTCCGGTACCTTCGATTTGGAGCCAGGTAATTGTATGGCTGAGGCCAGCATCGTCGCTCCGGCTTGACACGTGAGGTCGGTAATTGCAGGATTTAGGGACTCCCGGCACTGAGGGGTGAACGGCCTCTGTAAGACCCCGAACCTTCTGGCGGAACCGAGGGACCCACATCAGGAGAGAACGCACAAGTGGAGGGCTATGGGTCGAAGAGGCTTTGATACACGGGCCTCGAATTTGGTCATTATCAGCCACTGTCAGCCGGGCCTTTTAGCTCCTGGGCTCTGCTGCGGGCCGAGCGCTGTGCTGGGTATGTCACACGCCCTCCTTCTTTGATGGTCGCAGCCTACAATCAAGCCTCTGGGGTGGGAACTATTATTATCCCCACTTCATGGCAGGGGACACTGAGGCCCGGAGAGGACAAGTGACTCTTCCTGGGATATTCACAAGCTTCCGAATCTGAGCCCAGAGCTCTGTGCCAGCTCACACGCCGCCGCCTGCCTGCTGTTAGCAATAGCTGGCATTCCTCGGGCACCTCCTGTGGGGTGAGTCTTGCACACATATTGTTTCTAAGCAGCACGGTAGCCATCTGTTGTCGGGACCTGTGTGGTCGCTGTTCTGCCGGTGAAGAAACGAGACAGCTCAGAAAGGCGAAGGGCCTCGGCCAAGGTCACGGAACCCAGACGTGCTGGGCTCAAGTCCAAGCCTGTCTGCATCCCACAGATTAGAGAGTATCCATCAGGGGCGCCTGGGGGGCTCAGTCGGTGGAGCGGCTGACTTTGGCTCAGGTCATGATCTCGCGGTCTGTGGGTTCGAGCCCCGCGACGGGCTCTGTGCTGACAGCTTGGAGCCTGGAGCCTGCTTCGGATTCTGTGTCTCCCTCTCTCTCTGCCCTTCTCCTGCTCATGCTCTGTCTCTATGTCTCAAAAAATAAATAAGCGTTAAAAAAAAAGTGTTTAGGGAGTATCCATCAACCCTGCCCAGTCAGACCTCCTCACTTTGCAGATGGCAAAACACAGATCCGAAGGGGAGCAGGGGCCTGCCAAAAACCACACCGCAGGCATTGGCAGCCCCAGGACCCAGGTCTCCAGGGAACCCCTCACGGATGGTTCCCATTGTACAGACGGGCCAACCAAGGCATGGAAAGTAAATGGCACAGAGAAGACTAAAGGAAGAGCTGAGTTGGTGAACTCAACTTCGGTGCACGGAGGTCCCCGAGACCCCCTGTCTTCCCTGCCAGGTTCCCCAAGAGCTGTCCTTTGGGGCGGGCGCTATTGGCGTCGGCTGGCTTGACTCTGGACCTGTTTCTCTCCAGGTCCAGATCTCCTACCACTCGAGCCATGAGCCCCTTCCCCTGGCCTACGCGGTGCTCTACCTCACCTGTGTTGGTAAGTGGGGGGCCATGCTGGGGCCTCGGCCGAGGGCGAGAATGCTTGGGAATGACATTACATGAGGGTCTTTTTATAAAAATCAACTCATTTTATTTTAATGTTTTATTTATTTTTGAGAGACAGAGAGACAGAGTGTGAGCAGGGAAGGGCAGAGAGAGAGAGAGAGGGAGACACAGAATCCAAAGCAGGCTCCAGGCTCCGAGCTGTCAGCACAGAGCCCGACGCGGGGCTCGAACTCACAGACAGTAAGATCATGACCTGAGCTGAAGTTGGCCGCTTAACCAACTGAGCCACTCAGGTGCCCCTCATTTTATTTTAAAAATTAAAATAAGAAAGGTACATTTAGAAAATTCGAATGGTACCAAAGAGTATATTTTGAAAAGTAAACCTCCCTCCCTCCAGCCCAAGACTTCTAATTCCCAAGCCCAGCATCCTTCCAGAGACACGCCGTGCTTGTATGAGTGGACACGTGCATGTCCGTATACACCCCCTTCTGTGAGCACAGGGAGGCATGCTATGGACATGGAACTGGACTTTCCTTTTTCTCCTTGAATTTTTGTGTGCCGATTGTCCACATATTGATATATAAATTCCACGCGAGATTAATTACATTTCGATGAATACATTAAAATCTCTAGAGGAAAAGATAGATCACCTGAATGAATACATGAGGAATGTCAACACGGGGATGAAAACTATAGGAAGGAGTCAAATGGACACGCTGGTAACAGAGATTAAATAATCGTTTTTGGTGGGTTCATAGGTGGACTTGACACAGCCGAAGAGAGAATCAGTGAACTTGAAGATAGGGCAACAAAAATCACTTAAGAAACAAAAAGAGAGGGGAAAAAAAGAGTATAACTCACAAAACACTAGAACAGAGACCTAAGAACTCTGAGACAGTATCGAACAATCTAAACTCAGTTATGTGCCCAGCAAAATTCCAACATGACTTTTTTATAGATCTTCATAGAGCTGATGCTAAAAGTCATATGAGCGAGTAAAAGGCAAGAGTGACCAAGACAATTTTGAGAATGAGCAAGGTGGAGGGATTCATGGTACCAGAGATGAGGACTTTGTTCAAACCATAATACTTGAGGCGGCATGAAATGGATGCAGGGTTAATTGTAAGTCAGGGGGACAGAGGAGAACTCAGACACAGAGCCGTGTTCGGATGGTTATCACGTGTGACCAAAATGGACATGAAGCCCTACCTCACACCACACCCAAAGATAAATTTCAGATGGAATAAAAATCCTAAAGTGAAAATCGAAATTGTAAAGCTTTTAGAAGAGAACACCTTTCCAATCTCAGGGTAGGCAAGTTGTTTCTTTAACAAGGCAAAACAAAGGCACAGACCTGTAAGGGAAAGACTGATACATTAGCGTCTATTAAAATTTAAAGTGTTTATATAACAGAGGACAAGTGAAATTTCAAACTATGAGGGTGACTGGCTGGCTCAGTCCATAGACAATGAGCCTCTTGATCATGAAGTCATGAGTTCAAGCCCTAAATTGGGCACAGAGCTTACTTACAAAAAAAAAAAAAAAAGAAGAAAGAAGAAAGAAAATGGAGTCAAACTACAGACCAAGAGGAGAAATTTGCAATGCATACGGCTGACTCCGTGCAGATAGGTTATGGAGAACTCCAGTCAACAAGAAAAAGAAAGACAACCGAATGGAAACAGGCAAAACATATGAACAAGCAATTCACAGAAGAGAAAGCCTCAGCGATCAGAACCGAAATGGAAAGATGCTTAACTCAGTGTCGCCAAGGAAACGGAACCAGGGAGATCCTTGACAAGGGGTGGGAGTTTGAGCGCCGACGGGCCCCTGCAGAGCACGTAGCGAGAAAGTTGAAGATGCTCCGTCTGCGGGAGATGTTGTCAGAAGCAGAACGTGCATTGTAAATGCGGGGGGTCTGCCCTGGGAATGGGGCTTGTACATTATCGATTTGGGTAGATGCCACCAAGCTGCTCCCCAAACAGACCTCCCGCCCTAGACGGCGGCCAACGGCATGGGAGACCACGTCGCCGACACCGTGCGTCATCAGCCTTTTCCGCTTTGGCCGGTCTGGGAAGTTAGTTATCCTGGCTGGCTTTAATTTGCCTTCCTTGAGTTCGGACTGAGGTTGGGTATCTCCCTGCCTCTCCCCGCCCAAACCCACACCCTTGTCCCCTGGAAAAAAATACATGCACAAAAGTGTATAAAGCTCTGTGTGTGTGGCCGGGGGCTGGGGGGGAGGGACGGGGCGCGTGCATACGTGCATACGTGTAGCTGACCAATAGTTGCAAAGCAAACCCTTGAGCAACCATCACCCAGGTCAAGACCTAGAACATGACTGGCACCCCAAAGTCCCCAAATCCCATTATAATTCCCCCCTTCCCCTGGAGCTAACCGCGGTCTTGTGATAAGTATTTCCATGATTTTCTCGCTTGAATATGCATATAGAAAGAATATAGTCTATGTTTGCCTCTTTGAACCCTCCATGGCCGGAGCTGTATCGTACGGTGTATCTTTCGCCGCCACTACGTGTGTGAGGTTCACCCACCTGTGGCCTGGTGGGTGGGTATCTTTTCGCATATTTAAAAATCACCTCAAGTTCTCTTTCTCTCTCTTTCTCTCCTTCGAATGCTCCATTTGTGCTGCAAAACCTCCCTGCTTTCCTGGGAGAAACATCGAGAATGTGGGATGGGGGCTGGGATCCGGGGATGAAAGAAGCTGAGGCCACAGAGCCTAGAGAGGCCACAGGGCCACTCGGTGCCAGAGCCCGGGTTCACATCTTCATCCATCTAACACCGAAGTCCAGGCTCACTGCCCCGTCCCAAGGAAGCAGCTTCATATGGGCCAAGAATGTCCAGGGGGACCTGGGCTCAGTCTAGGGCGGGCCCTAGACAGTGAGGGCTGTACGGATGCAGAAGAGGGAGGAGTCAGGGAAGGCTTCCTGGAGGAGGCAGCATTTGATCTGGACCTTCGCTCTTACCCTCCTTCCTCCCCAAGGCCTCTTCCCCAGCCCAGAGAAAGAGGCTTTAGATGCCTCTACCTCTGGACAGTGTCTTCTCAGAAGACCGGCCTTCTGGGCCGGCTCCAGATGGGCCCCGAGATCGAGGCTAAGAAATAGAGGCCACAGGCAGACCCGTGCTGGACTCCGCGGAGCCCCATCGTAACTTACTCTCTGGCCTCCCTTGCAGACATTGCCCTGGATTGTGACCTGAACTGTGAGGGCAGACAGAACGGCGGCTTCGTGGACAAGGTAGGGCATCTCCATCTGGGCCCAGAAAGGGGCACGGGGTTTGGGGTTGACCTAGGTTGGGTCAAGAGGGGCAAGGTCATTACAGGTATCCCCCTGCCTCCTCGCTGCTGCCGAGGTCAGGGGAGCCAAAGGGAGCCAGACGTGGCTGGGGGTCTTCTTTCACCAGGAGAAAAAATCATTACCAAGAATTATCAAGTGTGCACACGCCCAGGCCTGGCCCGGGCCTTGCTTTGTGGCAAAAAGTCCTTCAGGAATTTTAGTCTAGGTCAGGGGTCCGCAAACTTTTGCTGTAAACAGGAGACAGTAAATGTTTTAGGCGTTGCAGAGTGTCTCTGTTGCAACTATCTGATTCTGCCGAGGTGGTGTGGAAGGGCGGGAGTTAACACAGAAACAAACCATGTGACTGTTCCAATAAAGCTTTATTAACACGAACAGGCAGTGGGCCAGCTGGGACCCACGGGCCGGAGGTGAGAAGGGAACTCTACCAAGAACGAAACTGTTCAGTAACTTCGGGCTGACTCGTGGTGGCACTCAGGGCCTTGGGAGTTCAGAGCAGGAGGTCAAGGTGGGCCGGTCAGCAAGGAAGACCTCCTCTGAAGCCCACCTGAGCTGGGCTCTGAAGCAATGCAGGAGGGAGGGCATTCCAGGCGGAGGGAAGAGCGGGAGCCAAGGCCTGGATCCATAACCAGGAGGTGCCTGTGGAGGAGGAGGACGGTGGCTGGAAACACATCGCAGTTGACCTTGAAAGACAACTGCGTAGTTTGGACTCGCGGGCATGGGTAATAGGGAGCCATTGCCGCATCTGGCGGAGGCAGAGCTTCCGTGAGAGGGTGGACCTACCCTCGCAGGGAGGGTGAAGAGGAAGAGACGGGGTGAGGAGGTCAGCCGGGAGGTCTCGGGGCGGGGGCTCGGGGGCTCGGGGCTGCTCTGGGCCCCGTCACCGGCTCTGCTTTGCCATCGGCAGCGGCAGTGGGTCTGGGGACCCGGCGGGCATGGAGCCATCTTGCTGGTGAACTGTGACCGGGACGATCGGAACTGTTACGCCCTGGACAACTGTGACCAGCACGTGCGCTGCCTGCAAGGTGAGGGGGCTTCCCAGGGTCACGGCTCCGCCACCCCGCCACCTGCACGGGTGTCTCCGGAACGTAGAGCTCGGGGGCCAGAGTCCCAGCTCCTGATGGCACTTCGCTGCTGCTCAGAACCCGCCTCGGGCTGGCAGCTGCCCCCTCCCCGCCCGCCCAGGGCCAGCGGGCTCGTGCTCGCGGGGCAGAGCTTGGACATGAGCTGGCCCACCCTTCTCTGCCTGCAGGGGGGCGGGGGCGCTGACGTTCATCTGGGCTCCCGCGGTGCCCTGGCCCCTTTGGCAGATTCTTGTGTAATTATCCAGGCGGGAGGGGAGCGTCACGTCCCCCCAAGGAGAGACGAGGGTGTCGGGGCTCAGAGGTGAGGGGACCCCCCTCCCGAAATCACTCAGTCCGTGGCAGGTCCAAAGCTTCCCGACCCCAAATCCGGCCTCCCCGCCGGGCAGCTCTGTCTCGCATTCTAAGTCCATCCACGCTGCGCGCAGCAGCCCCACGAGGAAGGCCTCGGCGATAGCCTGGGGTGCGAGCCAGGCGCCTCACACATGGGTGCACACAGCCTCTCTGAAAGGGACACAACCGTCCCTCGTTTCGGAGAGGGGAGTGCTGAGGCTCGGGGAGGGAGGGGCCTTGCCCCGCGCCAGCCAGCGGGGACCAGAGCCCTCCACTGCACCCGCCCAGGTGGCCCGCCCGCCCCACGCCTTCTCACCTGCAGAGCGCCAGGCCCTGGCACTTCCCAGAGCTCTGGGCAGGTGAGCAGACGGAGGCGTCTTCGTGGTTTGCTCTTGACTTTTTCCAGTGGTCTCCCAGGGCCGGCAGAGCTGGGGCTCAGAGACCCAGGTCTTGGCACCCTCTGCCTTTAGGGGCGCGGTGGGCAGGAGGAGGAGACACGGAGTGTCACAGGCCCCCTGAGCTGCCGCCCCTGTCCGGCTCCCCAGACCTGGAAGACATGTCGGTCATGGTCCTGCGGACGCAAGGCCCCGCCGCCCTCTTCGACGACCACAGACTTATCCTCACACCTCCGGCTACGACGCCAAGTGGGCGCGGGTCTTCCACGCCTGCGGTGAGTTCCCGCCCATCCCCCCTGCCCCCACTGCTGGGGAGGGGGCCTCGGTTTCCCCACCTTGGGCCAGAGGGCAGCCTCCACTCTGGCTTCTGGCCCGCCTCGGGGGTCAGAGGAAGCACGGTCAGGCCTGGGAACTCTAAGACGGGTCCCCCGGTGTCCCTGTGCAGCCGTGGCCCAAGGCCATTTGATTGGATGAATTAATTTTAAAAATATGTTTTACACACGTTCAGAAATTTTTATCCAAACCTTCCAAACGTACACAAAGGTGGAGACAATAGTGATGAACCCCCGCCTGCCGACCACGCAGGTTCAACAATTACCGCTATTTTGCCTCTCTCGAGCCCTCGATCCTGTTGGCTGAAGTATTTTAAAGCCACTCCGAGACACTATGGCTCGTGCCCCTGCTTAATTCAGCGTGCATCTCCCAAAAACAAATGACTTGTGGGGCGCCTAGGTGGCTCAGGCGGTTAAGCATCCGACTTCGGCTCAGGTCATGATCTCACAGTTCATGAGATTGAGACCCGCATTGGGCTCTGTGCTGACAGCTCGGAGCCTGGAGCCTGCTTCGGATTCTGTGTCTCCCTCTCTCTCTGCCCTCCCCTCCTTGCCCTCTGTCTCTTAAAAATAAACATTAACGAAAATTTTTTAAATAAAATAAAAAATGAGAGTTCCCGATCCACGGCCCTAAACCTGACTCTTAAAACGTGTTCATTGTGAACGATTTGCTCTGTATTCTCCCTGACTTGTCCCTGCGTGCGTGTACGTGCGTGCGCATGCGCGCGGTGTGTACGTATTCTGCTTGCCAAACGGTTTCTTCCGTGGGACCGGATGTCCGACGTCCCTTTCCGTATGTACCCAGCTCTTCCTCGTTCTCTCCCGAGCGTGGACGCGCTGTGACCCAGCCGGTCCCCTGAGCGCACAGTTGTTTGCAGTGTTCTCAGTACGGGTTCCCTGAGGGAAGGGGCCTCGCTCACGGCTTTATCCCGAGTCGAGCACCATGCCCTGTAGGCGCAGAGGCGGCGCTCGGTACATACGCGTGCGCTGTGTGAACAAGGAACCCGCGGACACCCTCGTGCGCGTACTTGAACCTCCCAATTTCCGGCAGTATCTAGAAACGGACTTGCTTGTTTAGGAGCAGACGTGACCTTGCGGGATGCCGCCCGATTGTCCTCGGACGGTCTGAACGGCAGTCCCAGGAGGGAGCGGCCTCTCCCGGGGCTCTGCCCGCGCCGGGCGCCAAACAAGCACCTTTCTCTCCTTGGCCGGCGGGAGGGCAGAGGGGGGACGGGTTGTCTGGCTCGAGGGTCCTGGGGGAGGCGGGCCCCCCTCTTCTTGCATCCCTGGCGCTCTGCGGGCCCGCCTGGGGGTCACGGCCGCCCCTCCCGCCCCCTCCCCCCCAGGTCCCGAGGACTCGTGCGAGGCCTACAGGCACGTGCTGGGCCAGAACAAGGTGTCCTACGAGGTGCCCCGCTCCCACGGCGACGAGGAGCGTTTCTACGTGGAGGGCCTCTCGTTCCCGGACGCCAGCTTCACGGGGCTCGTGTCCTTCCACGTCACGCTGCTGGACGACTCCAACGAGGTAGGGGCAGCCGGGCCGGAGGGGGGTACGGGCTCCGCTGGCAGGAAGGGCCCCAGAGCTCCCCACCACCTCTGCCAGTGACTCTCTAGAAGCTAAGAGGTGCCGGCGGCTCGCGCGCGCGGGACCCTCGTGATCCTGGACTCAGCCAGGCCTCTGGGTGCCGTGGGCCTCGCTCTTCCCGGTCTGCTCCCCCCCACTCCCGTAGGATTTCTCCGAGTCCCCGATCTTCACTGACACCGTGGTGTTCCGCGTGGCGCCCTGGATCATGACGCCCAGCACCCTGCCGCCCCTGGAGGTCTATGTGTGCCGGTGAGTGTGTGTGTGGGCGGAGGGGGCAACAGGGGTCCTTCTGGCCCCGGAGGCCCCTGCGGTCTCCAGACCCGGCTCCGCCCTGAGCCGCTGTCCCTGGGCTTGCGTGCAGCGTGAGGAACAACACGGGTTTTGTGGACGCCGTGGCCGAGCTGGCCAGGAAGGCCGGCTGCAAGCTGACCGTGTGCCCGCAGGCCGAGAACCGCAATGACCGCTGGATCCAGGTACCTCGGACAGCGCCCGGCCAGGACGGCGCCTTGCGGGGAGGGGGCCGGCGCGTCCCAGCCGCGGCTGGCGGGAGGTCACCTAGGAACCTTCGGAAGGCCCCGGGAGCTGCGAGGGTCCTCCCCAGGGCGCTCCTGTCTCTCCCTCTAGACCTAGAGCTCTCCTCTCCAGAACTTTCCAGAGACCCAGGCACGCCCCATGGTGGATTGAACTCCCGCGTTCGCCCACGGGATCTGGGCTAGGCTCAGGGCTGGCCCTGAAGGGGGTGGCGGGGGTGTGGGATGCACTCCCTGCCCTCGGCAGCCTGGTCCTGTGGTCCCCCACGGAAGGCGGCTCTGTCTCCCTGGGACACTTGGCAGTATTTGGAGAAATCTGGGGCTGTCACGCCGAGGGTGACGGGGCTCCTGGCTGCTGGTGGGTGGAGCTCAGAGAGGCTTCTAAGGCATCCTGCAACATCCTACAAGGAACACACAGGGTGGCCCCGCGACAAAGAAGGATCCGGCCTCAAGCGTCATAGTGTCGCGACTGAGAAGCCCTGATGTGGTGAATTATTGAAGCAAAGTCCCCGCTCCTGTAACTGAAGGCGCAGCAGGGGTGCCGGCAAAGTGCCAGAGGGCGTGGAGGACGGTGGCATCACCTCTGTCTGGGGGTCGGTAAAGACCTCCAGGAGGAAGTGCATCTGGGCAGGACCCTATGGGCAAGGAGAGCCCCCACTCATCGAGCACTTAGGGGGTCACGCGTGGGGTCCTTTATACCTTCCCGACACCTCCCTGCTGTCACCCCCCTGAGGAGCCCTCGGGGCGCAGACGCCCAGGGCCCCGAGCTGCTAAGGGCCATGCCGGGGTTCCTCGCAGAAGGCCAGCGTGTGCAAAGGCCCAGAGCGGGGAGGCACGGGGAAGAATGTCTTGTGCTCTCGTTGGCCAAGGCCAAGGTTCTGAAGGGCAGGAGACCCTGCACGCCAAGCTCGGAAGCTTTCTGGCTGGAGGTTCGTCCAATGAGGCGGAGGCTCGGGGCAGGATGGGCTGGGTTTGGAGCCCGGCTGTGCCCCTGACTAGCTGTGTGCCCACGGACAATAGTTAGACCTCTCTGTTCCTCACTTTCCCCATCTGTAACATGGGTAACAATGGTGCCTCCGCACAGGTGTGTAATGCGGACTCGGGGAATTAATATTTCTCAAGAGTTTGGAGCAGGGCCAGGCATGTAACCGTGAGCTTCTCATTGGATATACGGTTCATTGGTGCCGGCCCGTCTTTGTCTCCAGGACCAGAGGCCTCAGGACCGAGCTGGGCTGAACGTTCAGCAATCGGAGAAAGAGGCGGGTCTATACCTGCTCGGGTCAGCCCCGGCCGGCTGCCAACCCCATGTGGAGGCCAGAGGTGCCGGCTGATGCCCAGTGACTTCTTTGTCCAAGTCAGGCCACCCTGAGCCCCTCTCTGTGTCCGATCTGTCACAGGGGGACACTCCCAGGGTTACACTCACCGTCTCATTCATTCCCGCCTGGCCTGCTGTGTGACCCCAGGCAAGAGTGTCCCCTCTCTGAGCCTCTGGCCCCTCCTCCGGCCAGCAGGCATCACGCACCCCTGCCCTCTTCACCCCGAAGGGCAAGGCAGGCCTGAGACGGGGAACCCCCACGAACGGTCTTGTCCAAAGTTCTCGGTGCCCATCGAGGGTTGACCGTCCACACGCTGTCTCTGTGGGTCGCAGGACGAGATGGAGCTGGGCTACGTTCAGGCGCCCCACAAGACCTTCCCGGTGGTCTTCGACTCCCCCAGGAACGGAGAGCTGCAGGACTTCCCTTACAAAAGGATCCTGGTGAGTGTCCAGGCCGCTGCCGGGCGCTGCGGGCCGAGGGCCACGCCGGGGTGGAGGGGCTCGGGGGCTGCCCCGGGAACCGCACCCTTCAGGGACAGAAGTGCCCAGAAAAATGGCGAGAGATGACCCAATGAGCAATGAGTGACTTTCTGGTGTACGTATGTACCAAACTTTGCACGGGACGTAGTTATACTAAAAATGTATTCGTTCATCTGAAATTCAGATGCACCCAGGCATCCGCCGTACTTTTCTTTACTAAGCCTGGCAGCCCTGGGTAGGGGAGGAGGGGCCGCGCTGCTGTCAGGAACACGGGCTTTGCCATCAGAACCGCCGGCTCTGCTACTCACATGCTGTGTGACTCTTCGTGAGTCACTCGCCCTCTCTGAGCCTCGGTTTCTTCATCAGCACACATGATGCTAGCTGCCCCGGCCTCCTGGGATTTCGTGAGGCTTCTCTGTGGCTGCGCAGAGGAGCCTGTGACACCGTTAGCTGACATCGTTGGTAATGAGCGATGCTGCGAAGACGGGGCTTTGCCCAGAACCTCCGTAAAGAAGGCGGGGAGACTCCCTGGGGGCCGTAGACACCGCAAGGCCCTTCCACAGATGCGGTGGGAACTCCCACCCGGCTCTCAATATCGTTTACGCTCCTTCTAAGACACGGCCCTGGGGAGCTCTCCCCTTTCCCAGGGTTGAAAGACTGAGGCTCCACCCCCAGCCTCCGGGTCACCAGGAAAACCGGGTACTTGCCCTTGGGCCGGACTTGGCAGGAAGGCTCTTCCGAGGGTAAGGGGAGGCCACAGCCTTGGGCTCCACGTCTAATGGGCAGTGTGACCTTTCTACGGTCTTCCTGTGACCACGAGGAGTATCCCGGGCTCCTGTGGCAGCGGGGCCAGAGTGCCTGTGTCTTTCCCAGCCTTGGACCCGGCGCAGGGGTGAGATGCTGAATAGACCAGACCCCTGTCTTTGACTCAGTGTTTCCATCTGAAGAATGGGCAGCCACTCCTGCCCCAGCCTTGAGGAGCTCAGAGCCCAGCAAGTTGGTTCCAGCTCTTTCTGGCGACCATCCCCCGTCGCCCTGCCCTGCCACCCCTAGCCTGACTCCGTTCCCCTCGCCAGGGTCCAGATTTCGGCTACGTGACTCGGGAACCGCAAGACAGCTCCGTGAGTGGCCTGGACTCCTTCGGGAACCTGGAGGTCAGCCCCCCCGTGGTGGCCAACGGGAAGGAGTACCCCTTGGGGCGGATCCTCATCGGGGGCAACCTGCCCGGGTGAGAGAGCAGCGGGGACAGGTGTTCCTGGGGCGGAGGGGAGTGCCGGTGGCCGGGTGGGCGGGGTGGCGGCGGCGAGGGGCCCTCCTGCTCCCGGGCGAGAGCCGGAAAGGAGGGATAAAACTCTAGCTCTGGATGGGGGCGGGGGTGCGGCGGGCTGTTCACCACAGTCCACACTTGACCCTAGGGAGTTCGAAAAGGCCAAAGTGGGCCTAGACCCAAGATCTCATTCAGTCCAGCCTTTTCTTTTCATAAGTGAGCCCAGAGAAGGCGAGTGACCTGGTACAAGCCACACCGAACGCACAGTCAGGACATAACTTAGGTCTTCTGATTCTGTAATTAAATGATATTGCCAGTACAATCTATGAATCGTTATAGACGAAAAAGCCTCAAGTCTCAACAGTCCTGGAGGAATTATAGTTCAAGAGCTTGTTCATACTATGATGTAAATGACTACTATCAGATATTTTCCTGAGAACGGGAGAAGGAAGGTACAGGGCATGGACAATGAGATGTCATACCCCACGCAGAGAGAGAATAACAGATTACTTGTTGTTCGACATGTGACACAGAGATCCTGATGCAAGAGAAAAGGAATCGCACGGTAACGGTCATTTGCTCTGGAACTGACCGAGACATCGGGCCAACCAAATCCAACACAGCAGTTAGGACAGGTTGTGGAGATCGAATAACGGGTGAATCCTGAGGCTTGGGAGGAGACCGCCCGCCCTCAACACGGGACCCCCCAGAAAGAGGGAGTTTGGGTCGTGCCAGGAGACACTTCTGCAGAAGGCGAAAGGAGAACGGGGCGTGGGCCCGCAAGCACAGAATGCCGGGGCCGCGAGGCCTCTTGGGGTGATCTCGTCCGCCACTCTTCCCGCCGACATACGGGAGGGTGAGGCCGCAGCAGGAGAGACGCAAGTTAAACTCTGAGAAGAGCCGCCTGGCCCCCGGGCGTGGGATGGGGCGGGGACTTGTCTCTTGGACAACGTGCGGACATGGCGGACCGGGTGGGTCACCAGCCGGGTGTGACCGGGCTGTCCGGCACCCGCGCGCGCGAGAGCTCACCCCGAGCAGAACGTGCTGTCTTTTCTGCTTACGAAACACTGTGTGGTGTTTTTTTTTTTGTTTTAAAAAAATCAGATACCGCAGGGCGCCCGGGTGGCCACGTGGGCTCAACGTCCGGCTCTTGGCTTCGGCTCAGGTCGTGATCATTCGGTCCATGAGTTCGAGCCCCGCGTCGGGCTCTGTGCTTGCAGCGCGGAGTCTGCTTGGGACTCTCTCTGTCTCCCTCTCTCTCTGCCCCTCCCCTGCTCTCTCTCATTCTCTCTCTCAAAATAAATAAATTTTTAAAAGCGCAGATATTGCAGAAACCTTGAACTCTTGTCATTCCATTTCCCCCCAGGCTGTTCTAAGTTAAACAATTTTTTTTAACCCCTTGGGCCGCAGGTCCAGCGGCCGCCGGGTCACGCAGGTGGTGCGGGACTTCCTCCACGCGCAGCGGGTGCAGCCCCCAGTGGAGCTCTTCGTGGACTGGTTGGCCGTGGGCCACGTGGATGAGTTTCTGAGCTTCGTCCCTGCCCCCGATGGGAAGGTAAGGGCCGGGGTGACGCGCCCGTCCCCGGTGTCCGAGTTGGAGGATGAGTTCCGGGGAGGGGACCGAGCCGAGGCCGGCGGGCTCAGGCGGCGCTGCCCTCCCCACACAGGGCTTCCGGATGCTCCTGGCCAGTCCCAGCGCCTGCTTCAAGCTCTTCCAGGAGAGGCAGAAGTGGGGCCACGGCAGGGCCCTCCTGTTCGAAGGGGTCGTTGGTGAGTGCCAGGGCCGTGTCCCTCATCGTAGCCTTCCTGTCCCCTCGCCGAAAGTGGGACGCGTCGGCAGGCTCGAGGGAGGGATGGAAGGTTCTGCAGCAGGGCCGTCCCCTGAAACCCAACGGCCTCGCTGCCACCGCCCACGGCCCGTGACTGGGGCAGAGACGTGGCCAGCTTCATGGGTACGTGACCAGCGCCGTCAGACAGCGCCCTCCCCTCAGAAGGTTTGAGGCTCTGCTGTCACCGTCTTAAAATTCTTAACAATCGTGCCTTGTGAGTGACTCCTCCTGCCTCCCCGGGGGTGAGACTGCTCTGCGCCCCTCACTCCCTGGAGCCCCACCACGCAGGTGTCCCGTGACCGAGGGAGCGCGGCATCAGAAAGCAAGCGAAAACCCAACGTGACAGGGCAGGAGGGAGACCGCGGAGGAAAGAAAGAACTCTCTATTTAAGTATCTTTAGCGATCCTTTTTCCTCCTGCTCATTTTGCTTAGAAGGAATCGCGAGAGAGCTCGCTGGCGGGGGCCGGAGCGGATGGCCAGGCTTGCCGGAATGGCTCAATTTCTATCCCCACCAAGGCCTCATGGCTCCTGGAGAGTCCTTCCTCTCTGACAGGGACCCCGGGGGTCTCAGGGCAAAAACCTTTGGCTGGGGGCGGTGGGGGTGGGGCGGATCATAGATTTTCTTGGCCCCATGGGAGGTAAATGGTGTCCCGGGCCAAACCTACCTCCGAGAGAATCGCTTCTGCAGAACTCAGAAGCGCCCAAGTAGAACGTTCCAGTCGCTTTCTGCCCATGTTACGATCCTCACCCCCTTCCCCGGGAGCAGCCCGGAACCCCAGCTGTAAGATGAAAGAAATCGTCTTCCCAACCCCGTTGTTCCCATAGGGACCGTGGTTAAACGCCTTTGAGCCCAGACCCAGCCTTAAAAAGCCTCAAGTCCAGATGTTACGTACCAGAGAGGCAAAGTCACCTTGGCCTTTCCTGGAAGCACCGCGCTGCCCGCGAACAAGGCCCGGTTATTCCGGCCGCCCAGCTAGGAAGGAGGCTGCGGGCATCACAGCTGTCAGGCACACATGCAGCCACTGTGCTGCCCCAGACACACGGAGCCGGGACCACGGAGGCCTGGCACAACGCGCTGGTCACCCCCTTGTGCCGTGCTCTGTGCCATCACCACACTGACCTCGCGGATTACTGTCCCCTCTCGCTGCATCCCCAAGAGGAATCGGGGAAGTCACTGGCGCAGGCGGGCTCAGCAAGAACGCGATGGAGCTGGGGCTGGACCCCAGCTGGCTGACCCCAACCGGGGTGGCGGGGCTGCTGAGCCTGGGGGGCGGGCACATGGGACGGGGAGCCCTCTCTTTCCTCCCCGTCGAGGCCTGCAGCCTTCGTGAGCGCTGGGCTCGGGTTTGAATCACAAGCCCCCAGTTTCCTACCCGTAAGATCGTGGGCAAGCCTCTTTGCCTCTCCGAGCCTGAATTTCGTCATCTGTAATAACGCAGGCTTTGGGGGTGGGGGGTCACAGCGAGGGTCACAGGACGTGTGGGATGTAGAGAACTGAACTCAGGGCCTCTGCAGCCGGTAGGAGCTTGTTGGCAGCTGCGAGGCTGTGAGCCAGCGGCTCTACCCTCCCTCCCCTGTCCGGCCCCGTCTCTATCAAGCAGGCAGGGAAGGCGGGCCCCCCGGGAGCCCCCCTGCCATGCAGTCACCTCGTGGAGGGCAGGGATGGGGCCCAGCAGTGTCCATCGGGGCCGCCACTGAGGGGCAGGTGGGTGGTCCAGCCCTAGGCGACAGGAGAGGAGTCTCCACCTAGTGCCCTGGAACGGGCGGACGTTTCCAGTGAAAGTCATCACCGCTTCCTGTGCCCTCACTTCAAGGTCTAGAGTGCACGGGGCTGCGGCCTCCCGTCCCTCCCGCCCCTCCCACGCCCAGGCTTGCCCAGTGGCCAGCCTGAGCTCCGCGGGGTGGTGCCTACCTTGTGTCCAGAAAGACCAGAGAGCGAGCTAGTGACTCCCAAGACCGGTAGCCGTGAACTTGGCCTCCGCCTGGCTGCCTCCCAGAGCAGGCGGCCCTCCCTGCTGGCGTGGCTGCCGCCCCTCCTCTCATGTCTGTCTCTCCCTCCCAGGGGATAAGCAGGTCGACCCCGTCTCCATCAACCAGGTGCTCTCCAACGTAAACCTCATCAGCTACAATAAGTTCGTGCAGGTACAGGGCCGAGGGCTGTGAGCGGGGAGGCGGGCGTGGCTGGGGACAGCAACGGGGCCAGAGTCGGAGGCTCGGGGCCCATGAAAGCCCAGGCTGGAGCTGGCCCAGACAGAGGGGCTCCAATCCCTCCTCTGACCCCGGAGGAATGAGGGGCAAGCCGTGTGCAGAGGGAACAGCCCTGACGACGGTCCTGAGGTAGAACGAAGGGGCATGGACGGTTTGGGGATGAGCTGGGAGGCGGTGGCGTGAGGGGAGGCTGGGTGACCATTGCAAGGACTTTGGCTGTGGCTCTGAGATACTGGGGCCACGGGGGATTCGGGCAGAAGAGGGACCCCATCTGATGTCTGCTCTGAAAGGGTCTCTCTGCTGCTGGGTTGAGGAGACAGCGGTATTTCATAGCGGGGGTGGCGGTGGGGACATCGGGTCAGCAGGACACGCCTCAAGCTGGGTAACCATGGAATGGTTTTATGAAGGCAGAGGCAGGATTGGAGGAAGTCAACAGGGGACTGTGCAGTGTCCCCAGGCTAAGGGGAGGGGAGCTGTGGGGCCACCTAGACCTGACACCTAGCTATGGGGACACCTAGGCCTGAAGGAATTAGTGGTGGGGGGGATCATGTTACCGGAAGTTGGATGGGTCACCATGAAAAGAGGGCTGGGAGACAGGAGCTGTGACCGTCCCAGCCAGCCCACAGTGACCCAGCAGAGGGAGTCGCAGGAACAAATACCCCGACCGCACGCTGCTACCACCCCCGCCTCCTGTCGGTGCCCCGATGGCCGAACCCGACCAGAGCCAGAGGGGATAGGAGCCCCCGATTGCCCAGGACCAGCCTCCCAAGGCACCGAGCAGGGAAGAAGGGCACGGAGGGGCTCCGGAAGGACAAACAGAATCCCCAACACTGTCTCTTCTAAGAAGCAAATGCCAAGACGGGTTCAATGTGCAGGGATCCTATTAGGGACAGTGCCTGTCCCCGGGGAAGGGAGCTGGAGGGGACTGGGAGAGTAGACCCTGAGTGGGGGGGGGGGGCATCCTGTACCGCCCCGCGGTCTTGGATGAGTTCGGCAAAGCTGTGGGGGATTCCGCAAGCCGCTGTCGGCCAGCGGAGGAGTCCCCTGTCTCCCAGAAATAGGTCTGCCTTGGTCCTTGTTGGACTTGCCATTGGCTGTTAGCAACTGGAGGGAGGTGTGGCCTCGGGCGGGAACAAAAGAAGGATTTCGGAAGGGCGGCAAGGCCCTTGGTCAAGTCCACCACCACGGCTGGGGGTCACTAGAACGGCTGCCACGTGGCCCAAAAGCGGAAGCAGCAAGGAGACCGGTTAGGGAGCCACTGTTGTCATCAGGCTGGTGGGGCTGCTGTTACCAGGTGGACCCAGGGGAGGTGACGGGAAGAGGTCACAGTGGGAACATGTTCTAGAGCCCACGGCACCTGCTGACGGCATTGGGAGTTGTCTGTGTTTTAAAGCAGGAGATTGCGGGAGAAGCCCTAACGCGTGAAGGAGCTAGAGAAGGGAGAGGGCTAAAGGTGGAACGTTCTGGAGCACTCTCAACAGAATGCTCCGGGCAATGCCAGAGCTGGCCCAGCTGGTGGGCTGGGGCCGGGATGGGTGGGACCCGGGACGGGGACATTTGGACGAAGGGACACAAAGGGAAGGTTCGTGTGGAGAGCTGGTCCGTGGGCAATTGGGCAGCCTGTCTCCTTACCCAGACAGGACCTCCTGGGTCCTCCCCGGACGGACGCTGGCAAGCTCTCTCCAACTCTGCCCCCCCCCCCCCAGAGCTGCCTCGACTGGAACCGGGAGGTGCTGAAGCGCGAGCTGGGCCTGACCGAGCGTGACATCGTCGACATCCCCCAGCTCTTCAAGACTGAGAGGAGAAAGGCAGTGGCCTTCTTCCCTGACTTGGTGAGGCCCCCGCTCGTGACTTAAATCCATTTCGTCAAGTTAGGCCCCACACTTCTGCTCCCCAGCGGGGCAAGGCAGCTGGCTGCTGCCAACCTTTGGGATTATGGCGGCCGGTGGGGGTGGCAGAGACTCTCGGGGGGGTCCCACGATGGGTCCTATGAGGGCTTCTAGCCGGCTGACTGTCCTGGCCACTACAGAATGACCATTGGCCAAGCCCTTTGTTCAAGGGCCACCAGGGAAGGGCCCTTCCCTTCCCCCGGGGACCCCCGTGGAGTGAACCATCGATCGCACGAGGTCGCATGTGCACAGCCCGCAGGAGCATCAGCAGGGAGCTCAGACGCCCTTGCGTTCCCTCCCTCAGCCCGCAGCTGCACCCCCGCCGCCCATGTGTTTAGGGTACACCGTTAGAGGTACAGAAATGATGAGGGCCGTTCCCTGCTTTCAAGGAGGGCGTCTAATCTAGCGAGGGAGAGACTCTCTCCGCCTCTCTCAGGGCACGTTCCAATGATCTCCTTTGGGTGATAAGATCGAGTGGCAGGTGAGAGGTGGGACAGGGTGCTTCCCCAGCCTGAGCCGTAGCACCGGCAATCCAAGAAGGCTTCGTGGAAGAAGTGGTCTTTGGTTGAGTCCTGAGGGCCTTGGCTCCGGAATAGGTAGACTGCTGGGGCCCCACCCCAGGCACTCTGATGGAGCAGGGCTGGGGCAGGGCCGGAGACACTGCTGCTCCCGCACCCAGGGGGCGCTGCGGCTGCTCTCCGGGGAACACACTTCCAGGAGCGGGGCTGCAGGTGACTCAGCCCCCCTCCCCTCCCGTCCCTCCACCTCCAGGAGGCCCCATCCACCTCCCCCCTCCCCCCACACACACAGGAACTCAACTCGCCCAGCATCGGAGCCTCACGGGGGGGGGCCTGTCCACACCACCCTTGCCACATCCCCCCATTTCCCTTCCCCTTTCTGGCTAACCTTTTCCCTCCTCGATTTCCCCATTTGCAAAACTCGGTTTCCCCTCCTCGCATGTTTAAGGCCGCCTCGCAATCATGTAAGTGCCTCTGGGGTCTGCAAGAAACGGGGCCGCGGGCGCCGGCTGCGGCCAGGGCAGGAGGCCTAATGCGAGGATGCCGGGAGAGCTGGGGGCAGGGACGGCTGCAGTGGGACCATCTCTTATCTCTGCGTCTCCATCATCCACTCCCTCCCCGCTCCTGCTGCCCCAGCTGGGCTTCCGTTGCGTCTCTGTGCCCGGGGACGAGTACACACAGAGGCACACAGACACGGAGGGAGGCCGAGATCTACCCTGCCGGCCCACTCCGGCAACTTCAAACACCAGAGAGAGAGAGAGAGAGAATCTGATTGGTCCAGCGTGAGTCAGGTGTCCGCCCTGGGCCAATCAGCGCCAGCCTAGGAAGCTGGGCAGCTGCAGCACAAACATGGCCGCCGCCTCAATCCGCCAGCAAGGAGGGCGGTCGCCGGGGACATAAGCTGTCCCTGCGAGCCCTGCAGTGGCTCCCTCGGCACCGCACAGCTGGCTGGAGTTCGCACCCGCCCCGCTGCCTCCCCCCTGCGTGCGAGTGCGAGGAGCTGTTTTCGGGGCCGCAGGTCCGGCCAGGTATGGTGCCGGGGTTGCCGTGGAGCAGGTGAGGCGGCGCCGCCCCTGACCCGGGACCCCGCGTCTCCGCAGGTGAACATGCTGGTGCTGGGCAGGCACCTGGGCATCCCCAAGCCCTTCGGGCCCGTCATCGACGGCCGCTGCTGCCTGGAGGAGAAGGTGCGCTCCCTGCTGGAGCCGCTGGGCCTGCACTGCACCTTCATCGACGACTTCACGCCGTACCACATGCTGCACGGGGAGGTGCACTGCGGCACCAACGTGCGCCGCCAGCCCTTCTCCTTCAAGTGGTGGAACATGGTGCCCTGAGCCCCGCCCCCCATCCCTCCCCGGGGTGGGGCATCCGCGGGCCCTGAGCCATAAGCATCAAGAGACCCCAAGGTTCCAGGTAGCACGCTGAGGGTGAACGTCTCTCTCCGAAGCCTTCTCCCCTAGAAGTGTTCCCCCCTCACTTGCACCCCATTTGGTTTTCAGGCTTGATTCTTGTTGGCCTCTCAGGAAGAAAGTCTTCATGTCTTGAAAGTCTCCCATGTGGATCAACACGACCCATGGGGACTCCCCCAAACGTCCCCCTTCTCACCCCCCAAATCCTCTGTTTGAGATCTAATTTACTTCGGGGTCTAGAAACATCCATGCATCCCATCTGCCATCTTGGCCTGTGTGTGCTCAGGGAGGAAGGACCCACACTTCTGCTTTGGCGTGATTGCCTCTCACTCTGCAGGAGAACAGCCCTGAAGTCAGGTCCCTCCACCCAGGAGAGAGCCTACCCATAGCTTCCCGCAGAGGGAAGGAGGTGGGGCCCGTTTAGATCAAGGTTGGATCATCAGTCTACCTGCCGAGCTTCTGACCAGATGCTGAACTCTCTACCCCACGGGGTGCCCAGCATGCGCTGTTACGTAGTTGGTCCTTTCCAGATGTGTGTTGAAGGAAGGAATGATTGTTGGCCCTTAGCCTTATAATTGCCCCGTCATCCGGATTCCGAAATCTGGCTTTGTCCAAAAACCTCCTGGAATTTCTCGGAGATGAAAGTGTGTGTCGGGGGCACCCGGCTGGCTCCATCCGTGGAGCGTGCGACTCTTGATCTCGGGGTTGTGGCTTTGAGCCCCACAGTGGGTGTAGAGATTACTTAAAAAAAAAAAAAAAAGAAGAAAGTATTTTGGGAATGCCTGGAGATTGGGAAGCCTGCAACTCTAAGGGTGAGGGATGTCCTTCACGATGCACAGGCTGCTTCCTTGGCCCTGGATCTCTCTCTGTGGGAGGGGAGACCCCTGGCAGAATTGGTCCTCGGCTTTCTGTTGCCCTGTGTCGTCAACACTTACCTGTCCTGCTATGCCTCAGAGGAGGGAGCCCAAAGGGGCCGGTCCACCAGCTCACCTCACAGCGGAAGGACTCTGGGAATGATTGGCTCTGAGCGCAAGGGGAGGGTCGGGGGTGGGGGAGGCTTTCTCCAGATGGGTGCCAGTTACACACGTGTTCTGCATGGGTCCAGCTGGGTTTCTATCACTGGCTAATAAATCTATTGCAACACGGATGGTTTGAGTTCAATTCGGGTCCTTCTCTGGGGTTAGAGCATAACCGTAAGAACAGAGAAGGTTCTTGCAGCCAAAGCGTTCGCGTGCCCGGCGCCCGAAGGATTTGGGGCCGACGGGCCTAGATTTTGGTAAGACGGTGAGTTTGCTCCGTCGTGGCCACAGGATGAGTGACAGCCGCCACGGACGGTTGCGGTGATCTAGCCACGTACATGCAAGCCCAGGGGTCGAGCGCGAGGCTGCCGGGGCCAGGCGAGGGTGGCGGGGCCAGGGTCTGGGCTGTGGCCGGAAGGTTGCGTTGTGAGTGTGGCAACGGGGGAAGCCGAGGTGTGTGCAGAGCACGGGACGCCTGCTGCGGGCCCTCACCAGCGCCCTTCCTGCCGAGGGGAGGCCACGGGCACCCCATAAAAGGCCAGGTGGACTTGCTCCAGAGCCCCAGGAAGTCACTCCCTCTTTTCAGCACCCTTCCAGCCCCCACCAAGGTGCAGAACAGAAAACACCCAGGCTGGTCCCAGGGCCGGGCTGCTTCCGGGCGGTTAGAGAAGGTGCCGCGGCCTCTTCCCCCAAAGCCCCTCCGCTCTACGATTTACTTAGAGTCTCTCGAACGGACTCCCAGCGGCCCTGCGTGGCCGGATCTTGTCGGATTATCAGAATAAGCCCACCTCCAAGGGAAGCTGGCCGAGCTGCTGCTGCTGAGAAAATCCTGTTTTTTGAAAGGAGAGGGATGTGACTTTTCTTGAAGGCGGGTGCTCAAAATCAAAATCGGGAGAGCTGGGATGGGTTTGCCAGCGGGCTTTTCTCACCCCCCCCCACCCCCACCGCCGGATGCCCTCAGGTTGGACGCAAGAGAAAGCCCTGAATGTGAACACCTTTGGAGGGAGGTGGAGGCCCCTCCCCCCCATCCCCACCCAGCCGGGCTTTCCGGCCTCCGTGAGCTGGGCCACACATGGCCCCTCTGAAACTCAGCTCGGCTGCTCCGTGAGTGTCACGGGGTCAGCAGGCGAGAGATGTTACCTGTGGACCCTCCCTTCAGGGCTGGTCCTCAGGCGTGGGCCACTGGGGGCACGAGGCTGAGACCCAGGGTCCCAGGAGCTCAGGCTGGTGGCTCCTGAGAGCACCGGGGGGTTGCTTCGTCAAGCCTGAGGACCGGCCCCCTTCCCCCCTCCCACCCCAGACAGCTGCCGGAGCTGTACGGGGTGCTCCCTCCCGGGGCCTGGGTCTCATCCCCAGAACCCCCCGGAAGACCAGGCCGTCTCCCCCATCGTGCACAATGGCTTCTCCAACGCGGAGGTCAGCTCTGACCCCGGGAAGGTGAGGTTGGGTGCTATTGAGGGAGGCCGGAGGCTGCTAGGTTGGGCCAGTTAT
The DNA here is from genome assembly GCA_030068075.1 of Paguma larvata. Taxonomy (NCBI): domain Eukaryota; kingdom Metazoa; phylum Chordata; class Mammalia; order Carnivora; family Viverridae; genus Paguma; species Paguma larvata. The sequence continues at coordinate 12,056,683 of CM057833.1, forward strand.
TTATACGCTGGCAAAAGCTTTTCCAGCACCTTCTGTAGCCCTCATTCCTTCATTCAGAATCTATTCAATGAGTATCTGCGGTTTGCCAGGCGAAAATCTCTAACCTCGGGCATTTGCATCCGGGGAGGGGGCGAGTAAAGGGACAGAGGTCACTAGAAACTATGGTGAGTGCCATGGAGTGCGAGGAGCAGAGAAGAGACGTGGGCTCTGCGTTTGCCCGGCGACAGACTCCTCCTAGCAGGGGAGAGGTTTGGGCTGAGGCGGAAGAATGTCGCAGATGGGCCAGGGAGGGCGCTAGCGGGGACAGGAGGAAGCCTGGAGGTAGGGAGAGGAGAGGGGCGACTGTGGCACAGCAGGACAAAAAGAAGAGCTGGACAGGGACGGGGTGCGGAGTGGGGCGAGCGAGGAGGAGTTTTCCCAGAGCCCCACCACGCCCATCTCAGAGCACGTGGCCCCCTCCCCTCCCCCCTCCCCAGGGTCTGACCCGGGTGTAGACAGGACGGGGGAAGAGCGTGTCCAGACACGCTGTCCACACGCCCCGGCCCCTGGGCGGAGCAGCATGTCGCGGCGGAAAGGCCAAGTGCCTCAGAGTCGGACCATCCGAGGCCGAACTTGTCTTCTCAGCCCGGAACCTCTCTGCCTCCGTTTCCTTCTCTGTAAAATGGGCGTGATGATCGTGCCCGCCTCGGAGAGTTTTCCCGTGGTTTCCGTGACACCCTCAGCCGCACGCCCCCGGGCAGAAAGTAAGTGCTCAGTAAATAATGCCTGTTGTCGCATCACGCCCCCAGACTCTCCTCCAGCCACTGCTGTGTATAGAGCCTCTGCTGGGGGCCAGAGACCCTGTGAGGCCCCGAGGTCAGATTTGGGAGGAAGGGCAGGGGAGGCGGTCCCAGCAGCCCTCACACGAGAGCTGGCTGGTCCCGGCTGATGAGACTGAGGCTCCGGCCCAGAAGGGGAGCGAGGGCCGTCCTCCCCGTGGGAACCGGCCACCCTGGGTGGCACCGGCCCCGCCTGACTCATGCTTCATTGGGAGTTAGGTAGGAATAAGTAACTGCAGGGCCTTGGCAGGAGGTCACCCAACTCTGTGGTCACCTCCACCTTCGCCGGCAGCCCCGGAGGACGGAGCGTCAGGCCAGGGCAGCGGGGACTCCGGGATGGCCCGGAAGGAGTTCTGGCGGGCCACGTGCGGTCGGGAGGAGCCACCGTCTCCTACAAAATCAGCGTCACGGCACGTCTCCCACAGCCGAAGGACGGCGAGTGTGAGCCCTGTGCCAGCAGGTGCCGTGCACCTGCCCCACACCGTCTCCCTTCACTCTCCGCAGCAGGCCTGACAGGCAGGTACTATTATCGCCCTCGCTTTCGAGGCAAGGAAACTGAGGCACAGAGAAGTGAAGGCACGTGCCTGGGTCACAGAGCCCTGAGCCGGGGGAGCCGGGTTTGAGTCCAGACAGCTGACCTCCGCTAGCCTGGGCTCCTACGCGGCCACGGCACAGCCCTCACCCCGTCTGCACGTTAGAGCCACCGGGGAGGCTGGAAACAAGCGGGGCCAAGTCTCCGCCCTGGGAAGGTCCACGTGGACGCTGGGATGTGGCACCAAGCTGCCCCGCGATTCCGACTTGCAGCCGGGGGAGGGGCATCGGTGACCCCGGCCAGACCGCCATCCCAAGCCCTGCCTGCCCCTCCTCTGGCCTGGTACCCCTCTCCGCCGCCTAGATTCAGCATGTTCGGGAGGGCCGTGGGGGCCCACGTCCCTCAGGCCGTGGTGGCACCCCCAACAACCAGACGGTTCCTGCTGCATTCGGATTTGCTGGCCGGGCCCGGGGCTCTCGGAGTGCAGCCAAGATTTCCCAGGAGAGTCATTAAAAACACAGACTTCCGGGCGCCCTCAGCCGTCAGGCCGGGCCTCCTGAGCCAGACCCCTGGGCCCGGCTCCCCGGCTGTCGTAAAGCTTCCCAGATGGTTCCGATGGTTCTGGGTTACAAATTCCAACTATTTCCTGTTCGTCGTGGCAAAGCATCCGGACATAGTGTGAACGTTTACCAAGAAGATGTCTTTGGATGCTATTTTTTTTTTTTAATTTTAGAGAGAGAGAGAGAGTGTGAGTGAGGGAGAAGGGCAACGGGAGAGAGAGCGAATCTCAAGCAGGCTCCATGCTCAGCGTGGAGCCCGACGCGGGGCTCAGCTCCACTACCCTGGGGTCATGACCTGAGCCCAAACCCAGAGTCTCCTTGGAGGGGTTTCCACCAGGCAGGGAGTGAGAAACACAAGACACAAAATGGCGTGCCCCGTATGTGGTCGGCAGGGGCACGGCGCCCTCAGAGGTGCCCCCACTGTGTGCGCGCACTCGCGTGTGTATACGTGTGCGTTGCTTGATGATTATGCAGCCATGGAGGAAGTACGGGCTTCTCCCGCTACGTGTTAACGTGGGCATGGTGGGGCGGGGGGGGAAGGAGCCCAGCAGATACATTAGGGACAAAAAAGACACTGAGAGGGGAGCCCTGGGGGACTCAGTCGGTTCAGCGACCAACTCTTGGTTTCAGCTTAGGACGTGATCTCGCGGTGTGTGGGTTCGAGCCCCGCCTCAGGCTCTGTGTGTTCTGTCAGCATGGAGGCCGCTTGGGATTTCTCTCTCCCTCTCTCTGTCTCTGTATCAATTAATAAATAAACAAACCTTTAAAAAAGGTGCCCATTTAAAAACAATAGGCTAAGAGGGGCACCTGGGTGGCTCAGTCAGTTAAGTGTCTGACTTCAGCTCAGGTCATGGTCTCACCTTTCGTGGTTTTGAGCCCCGCATCGGGCTCTGTGCTGATGGCTCAGAGCCTGGAACCTGCTTCGGATTCTGTGTCTCCCTCTCTCTCCCCTTCCCCCACTCACACTCTGTCTCTCTCTCTCAAAAATAAATAAACATTAAAAAAAAAAACAAACACAGCAGGCTAAGAGGTGGGTGTGATTTGACTATGTGCGTGATATATTTCTTATAATTACACATGGTGTGTGTATGTACAAAAGCTTCGTTTTTCTTTTCTTTTTTTTTTTTAGTGAAAACGGGCTGTGCTTTGGGCCAAACACCATGGCCACACTGGGAAGTCAAAGTACAAACTGAAGTTTCTGGAGAGTGGAGAGGGAAAATGGCACTCACCACAACCGAGGACAGAATGGAGTTTCCTCCTCCACGGAGCTCCTAGTCTGATGTCCCAAGCAGAGACCGCGGTAACCCAGCCCCAAATAACGCTCGGGTCATGACCGACACAAACGGGGGCGTGCAGCTGGGAGCCCCAGGGGCCGTACCTCAGACGAGTGGTCAGGGAGGCCTTCCAGGAGGTGGGCCCTCAGACTGGACAGAAAGGGTGGGAAGGAGGCCCCGTGGAGCGAGCCCCAAGTGGGGGGCTGAGTCTGCGTGTTCTAGAACGGGCCAAAGGCCTCCCGGTGTGGGAATGGAGGGAGCAAGCACTCAGGAGTGTCCTGGGATGGAGGGCGGGTCCCCACCTCTGCCACAGGGACGAGCCCAGCTGTGGCTCTGAAGAGGACGAGCCCTCTAAGCAGGGTGTGCCGTGAGTTGGTCTAGATTTTTTAAGAGAACCCTCTAGAAGGAGAACAGTCTTGGCGGTACGACCTGAGGCGGCGCCAAGACCCAGGTCAAAGGGCTGCGGGTCGTCAGCCAGAGAGCGGTGACCGCGGGCGAGTTACCCTTTGTGTGGAAACCGGAAGCAACAAGATGGTTGCCGGGCAGGCTGTGGGAGCGGAGAGGCGGGTCGGGAGCAACCGCTCGACTTCCGGGCTCATTAACTTACTGATTTACTGCGAAGTAGATCACAGGCACAAAAAAGTCTTCATAACGTTTCCGTAGGATTTAAGGGCTTCGTTATGAGACCAACTGGGCGTAGGCAGCACTGTTTTCTTCGCCAAAGAGAACATTCCAAACGCCTCTGCGGTCCTGCGGGTGGCCTCTCCCACCCCCGGGGGTTCCCGCCAGCCTGAACTTTGTGCCTCTCATCACGTCGCCACCTCTTCGTGATTTTACTGCACGCGCCGGCGTCTCAGAGCGACCTCCTGTTTGGCGTTGCCTGTGTTTAGACTTTATATGGTCACAACTACATTCGTCCCATCATTCTGGGTCTTGCTCTTTTCATTCAATGCCGAGCTGGGGAGATTCCTTCACGCTGCCTCCACCGTCATTCATCCCTCTGCACGGCGACGGCCACATAGTATCCCGTTTGGTGAACGGGATTTGTTTATGTTTCTCTACCAAGGGGTCTTGGATTCTTTCCTTTTTTTGTTTTGCTGTCGTGAACAACAGCATTATTGCCAATCTCCGGATGTTTCCTGGTGTGCACATTCACGAGTCTCTCTAGATGAAGCATCTAGAAGGTTCCAGGCTCCTTGACTGGGGAGATGGTGATGCAGTGGAGGAGAAAGGGAAATTGCTCCTTTGGTGGGGGTGGGGAGGTATTCCTTTTGGGGAAACAGGCTTTTCCCACAAACGGGCTCTGATACGTGTAACGGTGCGGACACAGCCCGAGTTTGTTTCTGGTTCGTGCCAGCAGTCTGAGGTGGGCGTTGTGTGTCGCGCTTGTTGCGTGTTGGCTGGAGTAGAGAGTTCCGCTCCACACGGTCACTCAGGGACCCAGGCTGACGGGGGCTCTGCCGTCTTCCACCCGTGGTGTCCAAGGTCCCCTTGGGCTTTGGCCTTGAGCCGGCAGAAAAGAGAAGAGAGAGAGAGGAGAAATGACAGGGACACGCATCGCCGTGGGAACTGGGTGCCCGTGTGTGGGCGCAGGGGACTCTGGGGACGCGGTCTTTCTGACGGGGAGCCCGGGAAGCAGCTTCCTGGACAGAGATGAAGGAGTCAGGTGTTCCTTCCGTGCAAGCAGACAGAAGCCCGGCATTGAGGACCCACTGACTGACGGAGGCGGCAGGGCAACACTTCTTTCTGTCTTTCCTGCTTCCCTGTTTGTGGCGACAGAGCAACGGGTGTGCCAGCGTGGAAGGAGACTGCCCGTAGGACCTGCCCGCTGCTCGTGGGCGAGCGCTCTGCCGATGGGGACAGAGGCGCTTTCATTTAACTTCTTAGATGTTTATTGAGCACATGCTATGTACCCAGGCGAAACGCGGCAGCGGTGGTGGCATAGTGAGGAGCAGGGGCTCGGGGGCCGGGCTGCCAGGGCGCGCTTCCTGGCTCGGCCGTTGCCAGCTCTGTGCCCTGGGCAGGTCGCTTAACCTCTCTGAGCTTGACCTTCCTCGCTGGTAAGGCAGGGACAGTGAGAGTACTCATCCCAGGGGCGCCTGGGGGGCTCAGTCGGTTGAGTGTCCGACTTCGGCTCAGGTCATGATCTCACGGTCTGTGGGTTCGAGCCCCGCGTCGAGCTCTGTGCTGACGGTTCAGGGCCTGGAGCCTGCTTCGGATTCTGTGTCTCCCTCTCTCTCTGCCCCTCCCCTGCTCACACTCTGTCTCTGTGTCTCTCAAAAATAAATAAAAACATTAAAAAAAATTTTTCAAAAAGAGTACTCATCCCAGGCCGGCGTCGTAAGCAGAGTAAGGGATTGTGAGGCACTCGGTAAACTGTAGCTCTGTGACGGCGAGCCGCAACCTGAGGTCATTGGAGAGACCGATGTGGTTTGGATCCGAAGCCTCGATTTTTCTGCACTGCCAGCTGAGGAGTCTCTTACCCACTGTTTCCTGATAATGAGCTTTTTTCTTTTCTTTCTTTTTTTTTTTTTTTTTAAGGTTAAAGCGGGACGCTTAAGGAGTCTGGCTCCAGCGAGGCTTCGTGAGACAGCAGATGCACGCACCCTCCGCCCGCTGGGAGGTGGGCCGTGGGGTCTCCGGGCAGGTGGGCGCCCTGAGGTCGTGCGGGGCCGTGGCCACTCCCCTAGGACTTGAAGAAGCCGGAGTAGGCAGCGGGCAGGTTTTCATGAGGCCGGGGTGGAGAGGCGCTGGCCCCCCATCCCTCCGTCCGGGCACCAGACCAGGGCCTCCTGGTTCCGAGCATTTTCTCGTTACGTTGGTGGCGAGGATTCGAGATGGCTTTTGGCGGGGATGCCAAGGGGCGGAAGGCACCCTCGGAGTTCCTAGAAAGGAATGCAGGCTCGGAAACACGGGGTGCGCGGTGCTGGTGTGAGCGCCCCGCGGGCGCGGGGGTGTCACCCAGCAGATGAAAAGAAACCACCGTTACGCTGACTCTTGAAGCGATGCTGCAGGTCTCTGAAGACCCTGAGGCCAGCATTAAAGTCCACCCCACACTCTCTTCTTTGAACTCTTCTTGGGTCTTTGAGTGTCTCAGCCTCCTGAGAAACTGCAGCACAACGTTAATTATCTTAATCTGAACCGTCTCGGTCACAATTACCCGCTCGGGGGTAATTCCCAGGGCGCGGCAAGCGGAGACCTGAGCAGGGCTGGGCAGGGCATGACTCAGAAATGAGTTTTGGCATGAGTAACGCTACCCAAGAGGGTATGGGACAGCTCGGCCCTTGTAGTTACGTATTTTCTCTTTTGTTTTTTTTATTCCCTTGACGGGAATTAGTTTTCAAGGGATTTGAGACCATTTATCATAAGGAAACAGTCAGCGAGTTGATAGTTAAAAAATAGAGGGAGAGAAAGACACCAAAGCAGAAAATTTTTAAGGAATAAAGGCCACAGGAAAAAAGGACGAACAAATATATGACGACGGGGCCCAAGCTCACAAGTATGGGTAAGCCCAGAATCAGGCTCTGAGCTTCCCGGCAGACCGTGCAAAAAGGGAAACAGAATGAGCCATCTCGTCCTTATTGTCAGAAGGAAGGCAACGTGCCAAATGATCCCTGCATGTGTAAAAGGACACGGCGTGGTCGCTGCCTTCAACCCTCCGCGGTAGCAAACGCGACAAGGGCTCTCCCGCGTCTGAGCCTCTGTTTCTCCTCTGTGAGGTGTGAATGACACTTAGCTTCCCGGATCGTTTGAAGACTAGACCCTGTGCCTGGCAGGCCGTGAGCGTCCGGCAAGCGTTCATTTCCTCCTTTTCCATTCTCCGGCCCTGCAGACAGAGAGCCTTACTCACCGCTCCCCGCCCCCACCCAGCAGCCGCTGAACCCTCACCGCTGGTTTATGTGCGATCGTCCCCACGACGTGTCCGGCTCCGAGGTAGATTCTGAGGAAGCGGCAGTGAATGAGCGGGTGCGGACTCCGCCCTCACGGAGCTCCCAGGCGAGTAGCGAACAAGACAAAGGGACCGTGACAACGCGGCAGGACATATATACCGACCGGGGCATAGTGACGCCCGTTTCTGTTGCCCCGATTCTGAGCTAGGTACCAGATCCGACAAGAACAGCACAGGAAAAGGAAACCCGTAGACACAGCCGTGAGTTCATAACTACAAAAATTATAAGCGAAACTTCAGCAAACTAAATGCAAAGAGGAGGCAACGTCGGATCAAATTAAGTCGATCCCAGAAGCGTAAATTTCACCTTAGAAAGTCAATTCAATGGATTAGTAAATCAAAGACGATTTACACAATGATCTCAATAAACCAGAAGAAAACAGCTGATAAAATTTCCATTTCTGACCTGAAAAGAAACGTCGGCTAAGCCTAAAAAGGAGCTCCTTTCACCTGATGAGGAGTGTAGAGAACAGAGGATCTCACAGCGTGGCCCCCAGATCAGCGCTGCCAGGGAGCTCGTCCGAAACGAAGCCCTCGGGCCTCCCCCGGGCCTACTGAGTCAGAAACTCTGGGGGCAGCGGGTGGAGAGGGGCGTGGGCTGTGTCTGAACGGGCCCTCCGGGTAAGTCTAGTGCGGCTGGCCTTCGAGAACCCCCGGTCTACAAGAAACCCACGTCAACAATGACGCTTAATGCCTGGGTGGCTCAGTCGGTTAGGCGGCCGACTTTGGCTCAGGTCATGATCTCACGTTCTGTGAGTTCGAGCCCCGCGTCGGGCTCTGTGCTGACGGCTCATCAGAGCCTGGAGCCTGCTTCGGATTCTGTGTCTCCCTCTCTCTCTGCCCTTCTCCTGCTCACGCTCTGTCTCTATGTCTCAAAAATAAATAAATGTTAAAAAAAATTAAAAAAAAAAAAACAATGACGCTTATTGAGGGAACGTTGAACCTACCTCGTAGGACCCGAGGATCGGGGAAGGCGAGAACACTATTGTCATCGCTCCTGTTCAGCGTCGAACAGAAAGCTCGTGCCGTGCGGCAAGGCAGGGGAAAGAGATGCAGGCTTTCGGGACCGGAAATGCTCATATACAGAGAAAATCCAAAAGAGCCCACAAGCTAGAAGAGTAAGAAGGTGTCGCAAGGCCATTACCATGAACCAAAGACACAGCGATAAATGGTATTTCCAAATACCAACAGGAAGTAGAGGACTAAAGAGTTAAAGACGCCACTTCTAATAGCAATAAAAAGTCAAAAAGTGAAACAAAAACCAAAAACCAAATCTAACGACAGGTGTGCAAAACCGCTATGGAGTAGACCGCATGGCTGCGCCGCGAACGGTGGGGAAGTTCTGAATGACTGGAGAGAGACACCAGGACCCCTCCCCAAGATCCACAAATTAATGCAGACCAGCTCAGCCGACTAAAATTTATCTAGAGGGGCGCCGGGGGGGTTCAGTCGGTTAAACGGCTGACTTCGGCTCAGGTCATGATCTCACAGTCTGTGGGTTCGCGCCCTGCGTCGGGCTCTGTGCTGACGGCTCGGAGCCTGGAGCCTGCTTCAGATTCTGTGTCTCCCTCTCTCTCTGCCCCTCCTCCACTCATGCTCTCTCTCTCTCTCTCAAAGATAAATAAACATTTAAAAAAATTAAAATTTATCTAGAACTGCAAAGAGCCAAGAGTAGCTAAGTGACTGTCAGGGTGACGGGACGGGAGGATGTGCTCTACCCGGTATGAAGACTGATTATAAAGCTCTAATAATGGAGGCGACGTAGAATCCGCGCGGAGATAGGAAGACAAACAGTCCAGTTACCCAGATCGGAGGGTCAGACGTTTTATCATTACGTGGTGGGAGTTGCCGGTCAGCCCTGCGTGCTGGCCTGTCACCCTCTGCGTGTATTACAGATACACTTTCTCCCGGTTTGTGGTTTATTTTTTACTCAATCTTTTAATAAATGGAAGTTCCTCATTTTATTTTTTATTTGAAAAATATTTTTTAATGTTTGTTTTTGAGAGAGCGTGAGCAGGGGAGGGGCAGAGAGAGAGAGAGACACAGGATCGGAAGCAGGCTCCAGGCTCTGAGCCGTCAGCACAGAGCCCGACGCGGGGCTCGAACTCACAGACCGCGAGATCATGACCTGAGCTGAAGTCAAACACTCAACCGAGCCACCCGGGTGCCCCGGAAGTTCCTCATTTTAATACAGTTAATCATTCTTTTCCTATTTCGTTTTGTTCTTTGTGGACCACTATCTAGAATATATAATTAAGTCCTACCATTCAAGCAAAGTAAGAAAAAGAGAAACAATCCCATAGGAAGAAAAAAAAAAGGATAAAACTATAAACAGGCCCCTCACGAAACAGAAAGCCCGGCTCTCCAATAACGAGATGGAAAGATGTTCAGCCTCGTTTGTGGTGAGGGAAACTCGGAGGCAAACCACGATGATACATTATTTCGTGCTCAGCGGAGAGACAAAAAGAAAGAAATCCATGAGGGAGAACCAGCAGCCAGGACGTGGAGTGGCAGTAGCGCCCAGAGATGGCGGACGGGGGTGAGGTGGGCACACCCGCTGTGGAGAACAGTTCGTTACTACCCAGTGAGTGAAGCACGCCCCACCCTGTGCCCGAAATTCCACTCCTCGGTCTACACCCGCGGAGACTCTTGCTCGGTGCCCCGAGAGACGTGAATATTCATGGCGGCGGTAGTTCTGTTGTCCCCCGACTGGAATCGATGCCTGTCGCCTGCGACGGGGGATGGCTAAATTGTTGGACGTCCATATGGCGGAATATTGGAAAGCAGCGGAGATGACCCGTCCGTGGCTCCCACGGCAACCCGGACTCGTGTCAAAGCTACAGCCCTGAGCGCAGGGAGCAAGTCACAGAGGAGTGACGCGTGCTTCCGTTTACGTCGAGTCCCAAACCGGACAAAACTGACCAGGACAGTCAAAGCTGGGAAGAAAAGCAAAGGAATGAGGACCGGAAAATTTGTCGCATCGTTAGTTCAGGGCTGGGATGGGGAGGGAGTGAGGGAGGTAGCTTCAAAGATACCGAAGACTTTCTACTTTTTTTTTTTTTCTAATTTTTTAAAACTTCTATTTTGGAGAGAGAGAGAGAGAGAGAGAGGGAGCCTGAGTGGGGGAGGGGGCAAAGGGAGAGAGAGAATCCCAAGCCGGCTCCATGCTCGGCACAGAGCCCGACATGGGGCTTGATCCCACGACCCTGGGATGGTGACCTGAGCTGAAGTCAAGAGTCAGACGCTCAACCGACTGGGCCACCCAGGCGCCCCCGTTTCTATTTTTTAACCTAAGCGGGGTTGACACGGCGTGCGCTGTATTATTATTCCTTAAAACGAGTGCGTGCTTTTGCACCCCTCCGTACGCGGGACGTGTTGTACACGGTTGAGGTGACGCATGCGGAGAGAAGGGCAGCCACGGACCTGCGCGCGTGGATCCCGTCCGTAGACACAGCTCCTGCCTCCAGGGGGATCTGCCGCCCCTTGAGGAGGGCCCCTGGGGGCGGCTGCCGGGGGGCCAGCTGCTCTGAAGTCCCAAAGGTCAGAGAGGAGGGCGCCCGCACCCTGGTCACCAGACCGCGGCGCCATCCCTGAGCCGCCTCCCCCCGGAGGAGTCCCTGAGGGTGTGTGGGTGGAGGGCAGCTGTGTCGGGACAGCCTTGGCTATCTCCTGGTGGGGGCAGGTGGGGGGCAGGTGGGGGGCGTGGGAAAAAGGAAGAAGGACGAGCCACGGGAGGTAGAGGTCTTAAATCAGTGTTCCCGGGTGGGCTCCGGGGGCCCAGGGGTCCATCGAACCCTATGCAGCATCTTTGAGGGAGAACGTGTCCCCAGCTGCCTCCAGCTCCTCGAAGGGGTGGGGCTACCCCTGCCACCCTGCGGCACATGCCCTCGGTGCCCCGCCTGCCGTCCCCTCTGTCTTCAGTTCATGGACACCTGGCCTCCGAGGACCGGACGAGCCCCCTTGGCCTGAAGCTTTCTCTGGCCACCCAGCCTGCTGCCCGGATGCCAGGGAAGCGACGCCCTCCGGAGCAGCCCCCAGCCTGTACCGATGGGGACGGGTGTATAAATGACCCAGCTCCCCTGCCGCTGGGGTGCGCTGGCTGTGGGGTGTGGGCTCCACACTCGTGGCACCCCCGGGTGGTGGCTCCACACCCGCAGGCACTAACCGTGGGGACCGTGGGGACCGTGGGGACCGTGGGGACCGGCTCACGCAGACACCTTCCCTGCCTCCCTTTCCCCCTTCATCCCAGTGTGTCCTGCGCCTCCCAGGTAAACCACTTGCACTTGAATTCTTGTCCCAGAATGTACATGTTGAGAGAGAGAGAGAGAGAGAGAGAGAGCGCTTCTTGGTCCTGTTTCTTGGACTTTTTTTCCTTTTTTTAATGCTTATTTATTTTTGAGAGAGCGAGAGAGTGTGAGCAGGGGAGAGGCAGAGAGAGAGGGAGACACAGAATCTGAAGCAGGCTCCAGGCTCCGAGCTGTCAGCCCAGAGCCCGACGAGGGGCTCGAACCAATGAACTGTGAGATCATGACCCGAGCCGAAGTCAGACGCTCAACCGACTGAGCCACCCAGGCGCCCCTGTTTCTTGGATTTCTGTTTCATGTTCCTTGAAGGCAAAGAACCTTCGACCTCTGTGTCACTAATACTTGGCACGAGACCTAGCACAGCGGGGGACTCAGCAGATGTCTGTTGAATAAACATAAATCAGAAGACCCCAGCATCTGGGGGCTCTTGGTCTCCCCACAATCGGCCAGTGAAGCCTTGTGCTTACGGCTTCGCAGGCACCTCCATCCGGATTCAAATCCTGGCTTCTTTTACTACCAGTTGCGTGACCTCGTTCCGGTCGTTCAAGTTCTTCGAGCCTCAATTTCCTTGCTGCAAAATCCCTTCCCGGTGGAGTCGCGCCGAGGATGGCGTGAGGCGGTGCGCGTCGGCGGCTTAGCCTGGAGTCTGCCCCGAGCCGGGTCCCCTGTCATCTACGTCAGTGGCTGGAAACCCAGACAACAGGACGGCGCGTAACATTCTTGGCCCTGAGGCGCGTCAGGAAGCTCTGCATCGGGGCAGCATAGTGGAAATCGGAACATCTCAGAAAACTCGAGGCCTGGATTCCTTAAGAGCCGGGAAGAGGGCCAGACACACAGCGGGTGTTCAGGACACTGAGCAGAGAGCCGGCGGACCGATGGCAAGCTGCGCTCCGAGGCCGCGATCCGTGAGTAGCAGGCGGAGAGCAC